>CM057466.1:22512500-23762500 GCA_030035585.1 Dugong dugon
CTTACCAAGTCTAGATATAGTCCGTCTTTTTAATTTTAGCTATTTTCGTGGCTGTGCTATTGTGTCTCATTGTATCATTATGTAACTTTAGAGGAAATCCTCAAATCTGCTCATGAAAAGCCTCCAACTTTGTTCCTTTTTAGGATTTTCTTGGCTATTCTAGGCTGTGGCATATCGTTGTGTTTTTTATTTTGCATTTCCTTGATGACTTATGATGCTGAACATCTTTTTAAATGCTGTAGACCATTTGGAAATCCTCTTTTTTAAAATGTCTGTTTAAATCTTTTGCCTATTTTTGTTGGTTTTTTAATTCATCTGGAGTAGTTATATATGTATTCCAAATATGAGTCTTTTTTTTTATAGATTTATATACAGAAATAGGTATATTGATAATATATATCCTCATCGGTCTTTTGATGAGCAGAAATTGTTAATTTTAATGAAGTCATGTTGATTAATTTTTTGTCATTTGTTTCCTGTTTAAAAAAAATTTGTGTACTCCAAATTCATGAAAATTTTTTTCTGTTTTCCTTCAGATGATTTATTGTTCTGGTTTTCCTATTTAAGTAGAGGTAATATTTTGAATGTATCTTTGTGTAAGGTATGAGGTTGGGGTCAAAATTCATTTTTTCCCAGCACAATTTTTTTCTTCCAGCACTGTTTACTAAGCAGACCATTTTCCCCCACTGCACTAAAGTGGGTCCTTTGTTGTAAATGAAGTGACCATATATGTTTGAGTCTCTTTTTGGACACTCTATTATGTTACTTGTGTCCTTTTGTCTGCAGTTACGCATACCTCATTGTCTTAATTACTGTGGCTTTATAGTAAATCTTCAATTCTGGTGGTGTAAGTCCTCCAACTTTGTTTTTGGTTTTTTTTTTTCTTTCAAAATTTTCTTGACCGATCTAGGTCCTTTTCATTTTTATACAAATTTTAGAATCAGTTTATAAATTATCACAAAAAAAAAAAAAAGATGAGATTTTCAGTGGGATTGCTATGGCTAATTCCTGAATATGCTATAGATCCATTTATCTAGTTCTTTACTTTCTCTTGGCAATAATATGCAGTTATCAGTTTAGATGACTTGCAAAACTTTTTTGGAATTATCACAAAATTATTGATTGTTTTTAATTGATGGTACTGTAAATAATATTTAATTTCATTTTCCGATGATTTATTAGAATATACAAATACAATTGATTTTCCATATTTACCTATTATCTAGCAACCTTGATAAATTACTTACTAATGCTAATAATTTGTTCGTACATTATTTTGGATTTATTTTATGTACACAATCACATTATCTACAAATAAAGAGAGTTTTACTTCTTGTTTTTCAATCTTTATAAACTTTTTTTTTTTTTACTTCCTTGTCTTACTACACTAGTTAAGCCTTCAAGAACCATTTTACATTTAGTGGTGATTATTTTGCTTGTGACATCAGGAGAAAGATTTTAATACTTCATCATTAAGCATAATGATACCTGAAAGATGTCCCCTCTTGATTCCTAATTTGTTGACAGGCTTATTATTATTATTATTTTTTAAATCGTGTACTGGTATTAAATTTTATCTAAGTATTTTTCTGTATCTACTGTGATGATCTTATGATTTTCCTCCTCTCTGTTAACACAGTACATTAGATTTTTTTTCAATCCTTACATTCCTGGAATAAACCTTTTTTGGTAATGATATATCTTTTTCATATATCACTAAATAAATTAGGTAACATATTTCAGGATTATTGCATCTATATTCATGATAGACATTTGCCTATAGTTTTTCTTTATTGTAACACACTTTCAGATTTTGTTATCAGAATATGCTGATCTTAAAAACAAATTGGGAAGCTTTCTCACCTCCTCTATTTACAAAAGAGTTTGTGCAAGATTGGTATCATTTCTACCTTAAACGTTTTAAAGGATTCACAAGTCATTTATTTGGTCTTGAAGATTTCTTTGTGGGAAGGATTTAATTACACATTAATTGTCTTTAATAACCATAAAATATCCATATTTATTTATGAGTTTATCAATTTTATCGGCCCTTCAAGTTTGTAAACGTTGGCTTTGTTGATTTTCTCTATTGTACGACAGCTTTCTATTTTATTCATTTTATGTTTGTTATTTCCTTCCTTGCCCTTCCTCTGTGTTTCATTTGTTGTTTTATCTATATTTTTTTTCCTTTTCTAACATATTTATATAAGGCTATAAATTTCCCTCTAAGCACCGCCTTAGCTGCATCCTGCGAGTTTTGATTCGTCATATTTTCATTTTCACTCAGTTCAAAATATTTCCTAATGTCCATCGTAATTTCTTGTTTGACTTACATGTGTTTAGAAATGCATTGCTTAATTTCCAAACATTTTTGGACTTTTAAGCTACCATTTCATTGTTAATTTCTAATTTAATTATTGTGTCTTCACACCTTATGGGCCAGAATACGATACAAATATTTCATGTGTACTTAAAAAAAATTTGAATTCTGCAGCTGTTGGCTATAATTTTCTGTATTTGTCCATTAGGTCAATTTAGTTAATGGGATTGTTCAAAGTTTCTATACTTTTACTAGTATTTTTTTGTCTGCTTGCTTGTTTTATCATTCAGTGAGAGCTCTTCCACGATGACTTCGGTTTCTATTCTGTACACATTGGGCTTTGGCAATATCCTCTGTAAGTAACTCTTAGTAAAAGAGTGCATGTTTATGATAAATATGTGACCTGGCATGTATATTTTATGTGGAGCTAATAAAACTCTAATTCTCAAATAAAACCAAAACAAGTTCATAGAAACAGGCGGATGATAGGAAGAGAAGGAAGACACCCAACTGAAAAGATGCTTAAAAGCAGAGTAAACGTGTGTTTCTAAGTTACAAATTAACCTTATCTGGAATAATCTCACAGCGGCTGTGTCACTACATGTAATGGACTTTTTCCCCAGGTGGGTGATGGCCTTGAGGAGCAGTGGAAAGGAGCTCTTGTAATTGTAATTACTTTACAAAGCGCTTAAGCAGACATTATCTCATTTGAGCACACCCGCCCCCTGTAATTCTGTTTTGTAGAAGAATAAACTGGGACCCCCTAGAGGTGAAATAATTTACCTAAGGTCACATGGTGGCTCAGTGGTTAAGAGCTTGGCTGCTAACCAAAATGTCAGCAGTTCGAACCTACCAGCTGCTTCTTGGAAACCCCATGGGGCAGTTCTAGTCTGTCCTGTAGGGTTTGCTATGAGTCAAAACAGACACGATGGCAACAGGTTTGGTTTTTTTTCTCTTTTGGTAAGGTCACATATCTGGTAACTAGCAGAACAGTGACTTAAACATACATCTTCTGCTTCTTAAGCCTGTGTGTGCCCTTTGCAGTACATTTAATGATCACTTTCAACAACTGTTACTACAATATTGATCTGTGACAGAGTGTTCTTTATTAGAAAAAAATTAAGTGACCATATTGAAGATGAAAACTGTCCAAAGAATTAAGCCATGAGAGTTGCTATCATGTGAACTAAACCTACATAAAATGCAGTTGATCCCATCACTGAAAGTGCTATAGAAGCTCAGTAAAAAAGTATTTTCTTGACATTACGGCTCTGTGATCTGGACACAGGAGTTTGGAGTCAAAGAACAAAACAGAAATACCACCAGCAGAATCGAACGTAATAGTATCGTAAAATTTCATTCATACTTAGCATCCGTTGGGCTCTTCAACATACATTTATAAATCTAATTGCAGAAATTAAAAAAATAAAACAATGCTTGGCAACTTCATTGTAAAGGATGGGAACTAGAAATTGGCTTTAAATAAACAAATCTATTTCTCTGGTCTTTTGATTTTTTTCCTAAAACGACATATCAAGTCTTTATTCAAATTACAATGAATATTAACTAAACTGCTACTAAAAATACAAATGTTTCAGCGTGTTTCTCTCAGGGTAAAAACCCATAAGCTGTCTTTTGAAACTCTTTCATGCCCATGGACAATCCTTTAATTTATAACATCCTACTGAGAAAATATCTTTCTTCATATTTTTAGTCATTCTCAGTCATGTTATTATAAAACAAAGCTGAATTTGAATAAAGTTAGATATATATGAGTAGACCATACCTGTCATATTCTGAACATTTCTCTCTAGTAAGTTCATGTGAACAATTAAAAAAAAAAAAAAAAAGCTAATACTTATGGAAAACAAATCTGGTCCAAACCACAGGTATTTTGTAAAAATCTGAGGTGACTCTTAGGCGTATATAGCAGCAGATGAGTCTGCCCATCCTGTGTTCCTCCTGTCTAGTGTCCAGGTAGTAAAATGAACCCTTTTTTATTGTATCAGCTGACGGCTGCAAACAGTAGACCTGGTTCAACGAGCTGAAACCAGATTTCTCTCCCAACCAACACCCTGCATCAAAAGTTTGTGTTTCTTAGAACAAATCATATGTTTATGTGAAATGAAGGAAACTAGAATGACCTTTTATTTTCTCTACAGGAGGCATTTGGGTACTGAAGTCACACTGTATGGAGTGCCCTCTGCTTTATAGCATCGGTGCTGACCTGCGGGGTCCTTTTGCTGGTGTTCTACTGGCGGCCACAGTGGAGGGTGTGGGCCACTTGAGTCCCATGCCCTTTGCAGGAAGCAGACACTATTTTGCTGAGGACAATGGTGGGTGCCCCTCTGTTATCAATTTCGTATGACATGAACATGTCTTCTGGGATGTATCTGTGCCACAGCTGGTGACTGGCCCGCATCTCAGAAGTTAGATCTTCCTCTATTTAAAGTGTTTCCCCAGACCAAAATAAAAGAGACGGTAAACAGACTGCAGGGAGAATTTTGCTACGTACTTGGTGATCTAGGATAATAGGAAACTTCCTGTACGTGAGCTTGGGGAAATCTCTACCGTGCCAGGTTCTTTGGTCAGGTTCTTAGCAATTACATGAGCAGTGGCTGTCAGGATTACATCTCTTAGAGGTCTAACATGGGGGTAATCATTCAAATTTTTCAAAAACACCTATTTTGAGGAAATTAGGTATTTTCCAGCTAGAAGTCCCTGGGTGGTGCAAATGGCTAAGGTGCTGGGCTGCTAACCAAATTGTTGGAGTCCAGCCAGAGGCACCTTGAAAGAAAGGTGATCTACTTCTGAAAAATCAGCCATTGAAAACCCTATGGATCTCAGTTCTACCCTGACACACATGGGGTCGCCAGGAGTCAGAATCAACTCGAAGGCAACTGTTTCTTTTGTTTTGTTTTTAGATGCCATTTTTAAATAGCCAGAAATCATTTTCTGGATATACAGCTTTACCATAAAATATATCTTTGTCTTTGTCTGGCACCGAAAAACAAAACAAAACAAAACCCAAATCCGTTGCTGTCAAGTCGGTTCTGACTCATAGCAACCCTATAGGACAGAGTAGACCTGCCCCATAGGGTTTCCAGGGAGCATCTGGTGGATTCAAACTGTCAGCCTTTTAGGTAGCAGCTGAGCGCTTAACCAATGTGCCACCAGGGTTTCTTGTTTAGCCCAGGGGTTCTCAAATATTAGTGCAAATCAGAATCACCTGGAGGATTTGTTAAAACACTAACTTTTCCCCCACCATCCCTTAAGAGTTTCTGACTCAGCAGGTCTAGGGTAGGACCCAAGAGTTTGTACATCTAGCACGTTCCCAGGTGACACTGACGCTCTTATCTGAAGCCCCCAACTTTAGGAACCACTGGTACAGCATTTGATAAGAGTTTGGTTGATTGAATGCCTTACTGAATAACATTTGAGAAAGTCATGGGCTCAATCATCTTTCCAGGATGAATTTCAAAGATATATGAGGAAGAAGGTGCTCTGTCTTTACTTATCCACACTGAAGTTTCCTATAAGCAAGAACCCAGGAGAACCCCTGGTGGCCGATCGCCACTCTGTCATAAACAAAGCCATACTGAAGCCAGAATTAAAAGTAAGTGAATTAAAAGTGTAATGTTACAGCATGTTTTTGCTGAGGAAGAATAATATAAGTGTTTATTAGACAATAATTCTAAATACCACCATATCAGACTGGGAATTGTACTATGCATAGAGGAAAGTGAGACCACGTGGTGTCCTACTTTAAACAACCTTCACCTCCCTTCATCAGCTTTTCCTCGTGAATGTCATCTGTTCTATCACGTTTCTAATTGCAGCTGCGATGCATCCAAGTGCAGAAAATCAGATATGTTTGGGACAACTTGGAGAAACAGTTTCAAAAAGTTGGGTAAGTCCAAATTTTTCTCACCGCTAAGCTAGAATATGTGCGTGTGTGTGTGTGTGTTTGGGGGGTGATGAGGAAAAGACTGATTTGTTGAGTGCCATCATCTGAAGCATGGTTTCTCTCCTCGCCATATCCCAGGTTGCTGGAAGACAGCAACTCCTGCTGTGACATCCATCATACGTATGGGTTGGGTCTGACCAGTGAAGAGCAAGAGGTCAGGTAGGCTTTGCAGAATTCTTAAACTATCAGTGGAAACTGAAGTATCAAATAGCTTATGATCAGTGAATTTATGGGCAAAATGCTTCATCAACTTGCTATAATCCCAATGCATTTGTCAGAGATATATTCTAAATTGTTCTCCTCTAAAGCAAACTTATTAAAGAGAAAGGTCTAAAAAAGCAATGCAATCAAATAAAACTGGATCTTTTCTCCCAGGCCCATACAACGGTCTTCTCTGTGTTGTCTTTTTTATTCTTTCCTCCAAAAATCTTGAGTCGTTCCATAAGCATTAGCCTCTTAATCCTCCAAATCCTCTGAGAGACACAAAGACAATATCATGATTTCATTGTGCTATGGAGATGAGCATTTTGCTAGTTCAGTGAGTCATTATTCACCACTGTATCTGCAGCACCTACAACAGTGCCTGATTCATGGTAGGAGCTCAATAAATATTTGTGGATAAATGAATAAATGAAAGCATTCACTGGTCTATTAACTGAATGCCAGTAATATGGTAGGTACTTTGTAAGGCACTGGAGAGCAAAAGGTAAAGACTTCTTAGTCATTGTCCCAGAGACACTCACTGTCTAGTGAGAGAGAGAGAGAGACAAAGGATAATGTCCCAACATATACACATAGATTAGGAAATGCTTATGCTATTTATTAACTTACAGTGATCTAGAATCCCTACTTCCCTAAGCCATTTTTTAAATCTCACTTTCTTCTAATAAATCTGAAAGGAAACCATTGCGAGTCTTCCCCAGAAACTTACCAACCACATTCATTTCTTGCCCCTTTTTAGGGGCATTACGTGCCTAACTTTCTTTGTAGTCAGCCAGAAATACTGACCAATTCTCAAGCTAAGAAGCAATCTCGTAGCTTAAAATATGGATTCTTGGGCTCCATCCTCTGAATTCTTAGTAGGAATGAACTGGGGTAGTGGGGAGGGAAGGAACCCTGCATTTTCAGAAAGCACCCTCTATAATTCTTATGCACACCAACTTTAAGAATTACTGATCTGTTCTTAAGTTTTTCCTCTGCCTGAACACTATGAAAAATGAGCTAAGCACCTAGACTATGACAATATTGTGAAATGCCTTAGAAATCGCATAATTACATAAGATTTCAAATGTAACCATACATTGAAATACAAGAAGTTTTCAAAGTCATTAAAAACATATTGGTTTAATAACTTAGCACAAGAGGTTTAAAGGATTGATGTAAGGCATGTAAGAAAGCTAGTCGATTAAAGTAGATATACCCTGCCCAGGAAACCATTTCCACAGGAAAGATTTCCCATCAATAAAGCAACCTCATGTTTGTCCTTATTTATCAAGCGCCAAGCTTTAATAAACATCATATGTACTTAAATTTAAATCTGGCGCACACCATAAAGAAATTGACAATCTAGTAAGCAAGACAAAGAGTATAGTTTCCCAAATACAAAGAAGAGAGGTGTAATCTGTTTATAGACACAGGCATTTTTTATTTTATAGGCTTGTCTATTTGGAGTGGGAGAAGAGAGTAGGAAGAATGTGGAACTTTTTCCCCTTCATTTTTAGAGTGTAAAGAGAAGACTTTTTTTTTTTTTAATCAAATGTGATTGATCGGTTGGATGAGTGATATAACATCTTAAATGGACTTGAACTTGCTTGAAATAAAACCAAAGGCACAATATGAGAAATAAACAAAGGGAGATATACGAGAATTTCTGATGACACAAAGTGGCAGAGTCTAAATGCAAACTTACTCTGTGGGCTCCCTAGCAGCCAGGCAAAGAAGGAAAATGTATGGATTGACATAGATCTCACTCTTTAGTAGTAAAATGCAAATCAGGGCATCAGAAGAGATAACCTCACCCTAGAGAGAAATTGTCAGGAAAGCATCAGGATAAGAGTGCATAAAATATCCCAGGAGGTCCCCTGCTTCTATTTTCACTTTTCCATGAACTAAACTCAACTTTCCGTCTTAATATCTGCCCTTGAACAACCCATAGTCACTTGAGGTATTTCTCTCATTTCACAAAAATAGAGCCCGAGGGAAAAACCAAACCGACCTCATCCCCATCCATCCAATTAGTCTTCTATTAGGACAGTTTTTAAGTTGAGCATCTCTGTAATCTTTTTTCACTCAGTCCACCCTGCTCCTGGCAGCAGAAGGTAGCAGACAGCCCTTCATGTGGGTTAGCTCCAGACCAATCAGTTTATTGGTAACTCAGCTCTCTGGAAGAAAAAAAAAAAGCTTTGCTTTGTAGAGTTTTCCAATTTCCAAGTGGGAATACTTCTACCATGGATGATTTCAAGCTACCAATGAGACATCATTGAACATTTAGTTGGGAAGAGATGCTCAGAATCAGCCCCGGTGCATCACTGAAGGGCCAACTTTAATCTCAGCATTTGCCACACTGTTGAGAAAAAGCCATGCCTGTCAGCCCAAGAGAAAAGGAATCTGGTGGCAGGCAATAAGGAAGGGTAGACTTGCTATCAATGCTCAGTTACAAGCTAGCAAAAGTCATTCTGCGCAAAGCGGGAACATCTGAAGGGAGAGGAGGAAGAAGGGAGAAGGAGGTGGGAATGAGAGAGACATTGGGGCTACTGTGAGACCCTATTCTTATTCCTCCTGTATGGGGAAAGCAGAGGTCAGAAAAGAAACCATACTTTTATACCTTGACCTTCATCCACTTTGAAAGCTCCTCCCCTAGAAAACAGCCCAGTGGTGAATACTGTGTAACCGAATCAGCTTTTCCAAAAGAAGCAAGAGAAGAAGTGATCAGAGGATAGAAGGAACTTGGCTCATTATTTCAGAAACCAGGAACAATCAGATATACGAGAGCAAATGGGCAGCTCCTGTCCAAAAGCAGGATGAGAAGGCAGGAAGGGACAGGAACTGGTCGAATGGACACGGGGAACCCTAGGTGGAAAGGGAGAACATGCTGTCACATTGTGGAGATTGTAACTAATGGCACAAAACAACATGGGTATACATTTTTGGATGAGAAATTAACTTTAGCTCTAAACTTTCACTTAAAATGCGCGCACACACACACACACACACACACACGCAAATAAAGCCTTATGGAGCACAGTTCTACTCTGACACACATAGAGCTACCATGGACGCCACAAAGTCCAGGAAGATTGTGTCAACTCTGAGCTTTCATTTAAAAGTTAAGAAGTTACTTAAAAATAACAATTTTATTTTTTTCTTTAAAATACAATGCATAGGGAATTTAACTGAAGCTAAATAAACAACTGCAATCAACACTATCTTTTTTATTGTTGTAAAAATACAGATAACACAACTTTTTGCAATTCAACGTTTTTCACATGTACACAGTGACACCAATTATATCAATCATGTTGTGTAACCATCACCAATATTGGTAGCCAAATTGTCCATTACCATAAGCAGAAACTCAGTGTTTCCTCTGATCTCTGTACATTTGCCTATTCAAGTTATTGCATAGTTGTTTAATAAATTGGGTTTATCAGCTCCACAGTTCTATGAGTCCTGGTCCATTGAAAGTATAAAATCACTTAACTCCAATGCCTCATTTCAGAGCAAAACCCTATGGAGGTACCAACAAGTCTAAGTCCTGAACTTTGTTGGAGACATACTGCTCTGGGATTTCCCGCCCCCCACCCCCGCATCCCTTGGTCTTCTCCCCTCTAGGTCCTTATGTCTGGGAACACTCAGGGCACTTCCCCCAAAGACGGGGCATGAAATCCTGCAAGCGCCCAGCTTTCCCTGAGGCTTTTGGGAAATATGCTCTCTAGGAAGTGAAAGAAATGGACAGGTCACAGGTGAGGACTGATGTGAAGGCAGCTTTTATTTGCATTTGTAAAATGGAGCTTCTCTGCATAAATGTCGTTAAAGTACAGAGGAAGGTTCAAGCACTGCTGAAATAGAGATTTCCCCCCAGAAACCAGTTTCTAAAACATGCCTTTTTTTTTTTTTTAAAGGAAAGTCTCCAACTCACTTGTTTTACTATTTTAAAAAAGAAAACCAAACCCATTGCCGTTGAGTCCATTCCAACACACAGTGACCCTATAGGACAGAGTAGAACTGCCCCATGGGGTTTCCAAGGAGCGGCTGGTGGATTCCAACTGCGGACCTTTTCGGTTAGCAGCCGTAGCTCTTAACCACTGCACCTATACCCAAATTCCAGAAGTTGGATACCATATTCTGTGCATCCGTGACTGTCTTAGGTCTCCCTCCCTTTATAAGACAGGGTGAGGGGTTGAATAGCATAATTACCTGGAAACTTCTTCAGACTTTATAGATCTGCTCACTAAAAATTCCAAAATCCCTGTAAGTGGGTCATGCCTGAATCCCCTGGCTTGGCATTAACTATCTGGAAAACTAACATGTCTCCCTCCCTGTCAGGGACCCCACTGGAAGCTTATCAGAATGGAAGCAGTGAGTAAAAAGTGGGGTAGTTAAGTTAGTTTGATAAAGCTGATCCACAATTCTGACATGCTTCTCCTGCCTTCTTGAGAAACCCCACTCTTGCCTTCACCATCTGGAGTGGAAAGTGCTTAACACACAACATATTCCCAGCAATTATTTCATGAATAAATTGATAAATGAATGAATGAGTGAACAAATAATCAAATTGAACAGGGATATAGATTACCCTAAAAAAAAAAAAAAGTATTCCTAGTCATTCATACTTGGTTTTTCAGATATAAATATATTACAGCAGATTTGCTATTGACATCATATCTTGATATCGGAAGAAACCTCAGTGGTCTCTTAAATCCAGCTCATAGCCAATGCAGAAATTCCCTCTTTCCTCCTATGACCCAGCTTCAAGCCTCATATTTCTTACCGTTGCTCAACCATTGGTCAACATGCCTGCAAATTCTCCTTGGCTTGTCCTAAGATTGAGATGAGTACATGATACCTAAACACACAATAGTTTTGGGCAAGAGACAGTAGAAAAGATGAAGCAGAGAGAGGCATGCCAGGCTGTGATTCAAACGTGGCCCAGATGAGTCCAAAAGGAGATAATCTACAGGCAACTATGGATCAACTGGATCCCAGAGCTCATCTTTCTTAACAAGTAATATCAGAAACCATCTCACATAACCAGAAGCTGAAGAGCATGGAACACTTGATCTGCATTCTAAACTGACTTCCCAGGCCTGTGTTCTGCTGTGGTTGTGTAAACTGGGTTTTCAGCCTTGTCAGGGCAGACAGTATTCTAGATTGTGTGCGTATGTCTGTCTGTCTGCATTACACATGCAGACAGGCTGTGCCTCAAACTTCTAGGCAGTCATTGGACTGCTGGAAATGAGACAGATACACCCACTGGCATCAACCATTCCATGGGTGCTACGTTCATCTGTGATCCAGCTAGACACACAAGGCACTTACACGGTGTTGGCAAAGTGAAAGCCATTATTATTTATAGAAGGCAAACATTAAACAATAACAACAGATTCCCAAAGGAGAAATGCTTACCCTTCCCCAAATTACCCATTTCCATTATTATGTCCCTGGGCAGGCACACCACGGTTCAGGTCAGATGCTGTGTTCATATCACCACTGCCTCTGCTACCATCGCATTGCTGGGCGGGTGGGGGTGGGGGTGCTGCATGGCTCCCAAAGCTTCTGCTCTGCTGGAAGGCCCCTTCACAGCATCTCCTGAGCCTCTGCTGCTGGGCCCTTCTAAGTCTCTGCCACCTGCTCCTCCCGTGCTACCCGGGCCCCTGCTGCTGAGGGGGGAGGCCGCAACTCCTGCATGGGGCACACTCAGGCCTCTCTTGCCCTACACAAACAAGTATTACAGCCCTTTCAGCTCCGACAGCATCTGGCTCTGCCCTGCTGTAGGAAGACTCCTGCAGGGAGCACACTCTGGTCTCTGCCTTGCACAGGCAGGTGTTACAGCTCCTTCAGCTCCACCAGCAAGCGTTCTGTGCAAAGGTGCTCAGCTCTTGCTCCTTGGGCCAGGCAGGCCCACTGCCACTGTCTCTCACCATCTCATGCGGTCTTAACATTCACTCTTTCTTCTGGGTCTAGTTGGTTCTCAGTGCAGGGAGTCTTCAGTCCAAAGGACATGCTGTGCTCCAGACTCTTCCTCTTGATGCTAGTGAAGGCACTCCCAGCTTCTGTGGGATTAGTCCTTTTAAACCTAGAGGATGGCAAAACTGACCAATCTCCTAGGTAAGCTGCAATCACCTAGTTTGCATAGTAATTGACCTATGCCTGCAAGGGTTTTACACACTTTATTTGCATAGTAAACTATCTAATCCCTTTGCAAGATTGTGGCATAACAAGTCATCTTGGCAAAACTACAAACCCAGGGCCAGAAAGGTCATATGTAAAGAGAAACCCATTGCTCTTCATATACGTCTCAAAGACCTCCATTAATCCATTCCAAAACGCAGGGGAACATTCTCTGTGTCAGTCACTGTATTTCTAGACTCTAGAAAAACAGAGCTGAAAAACCTCCACCCTGCCTTCAAAAAGGGTCTAGGGAATTTGAAGAGAAAGACATATGAAATATGTTACAATTGAGTGAGGTATGTGCTGTTACTAAGAAAGAAAGGAAGGGTTGTTGGACGGAAAAGTGCTGTTAATTGTGCCTGACGGAGTAGAAAAGACTTCAAAAAATTTGCTGTTGTTGTTAGTTGCCATGGAGTCTGCTCCAACTCATGGCAACCTTATGAACATCCTGCACCATCTTAATGATGGTTGGTATACTTGAGTCCATTGTAGCCGCTCTTGTGTAATGCCTTCCAACCGAGGGGGCTCATCTTCTAGTACCATATGACACAATATTCTGTTGTGAGCCATAAGATTTTCACTAGCTAATGTTCAGAAGTAGATCGTCAGGCCTTTCTTCCTAGTCTGTCCTTGTCTGAAAGCTTCACTGAAACTTGTCCACCATGGGTGATCCTGCTGGTATTTGAAATACTGGTGGCATAGCTTCCAGTATCTTAGTGACACGCAAGCCTTCATGGTATGGCCAACTGACAGCTGTCATTTACTAAGAAGTTGTCATGTCCTAGACACTGTGCCACTTGCTTTACATATTTATCTCATATGCTCCTGATAGCAATTTTATTAGGCAGGTATTATCAGCCCCATTTTCTAGATGAGGGAACTGAAGCTCCCTCCCTCATTCACTCATTCTTTCATTTATTTGCTCAACAAATAATTTTGGATTGTATTTATATATTAGATCCAATTTTAGGCATTCAGGATACATCAGTGCCCTCTAGAAGCTCTTATTATAGTGAAGGATATAGATTATTTGCATGTTTGTTAACCTGTGAAAAAATAAGATAGATATTTTCATGTAGTCTTATGCACTTTAAAGAAAACCAAGGTAGGGTAAGGAGATACAGAGAATCTGAGGTGGAGGTTGGGATAGCTATTTTAGATACAATTCTCAGGGAGAACCTCTGTGAGGAGGTGCTATTTAAATGGAGACCTGAATGAAACGAGGGAGCAAGTCATGAAAAGATCTGAGGGAAACAGATTCCAGGTAAAGGAAACAGCAAGTACAAAAATCCAAGTCTATCTGATGTCAAATTTCTCAACCACTAGGCTTGACTGTCAGATTTGGCTCTCAAAAGGCATGTATAAAATGAAGAATGTGACAAGGGTATTCCAAGCAGAGAGAGAGCGAGAGGACCAAGTTTTGGAGTCTTGGAAAGTTCTGATGCTTGGCCAACAGCAGGTTACTTCCATGGAACCTATCTAGAAAAGAGTCCTGAGCACCCAAGTGGCTTGACTTATGGTATCTTCCCAGTGTGAGCTGAGACTTGTAAAGTCAAATTGTAGCACATGCTATTTAATCTCTCTGAACCTATCTTAACTTCAGTGTTTTTATGGCATAGAATCAGAAGACATTGGTTTACCTTCTCTCTGCTCCTCTCAAACAATAACGTGCTTAGAAAAGCACGGGCCTAGAAGTCAGACAAACTTGAGCTCAACTCTCTGTTATTATACCTTAGTTAGAGAAAAGGGCCGTCATGCAGATTTTCACTATTGGTACCTTCTGAGGTGGGGTTGCGAAGTGGAGTCACGGAGAGCATGGTATGAATCCTGGCTCTGCCTCTTTTTTGCTCTGAGGTCCTAGGACAGGTACTTAGTTTATCTGAACTTCAGTTTTCCCTACAACAGAGATGATAATATGAAACCTTGTAAGGATAATGAGACAATTAAAGGAGATAATGTACTTAAAAGGCTCTGGCACTGTCATCTGTGCTTAAAGGTTATATTATCATGACTAATAATAGATGTGCATACCTTTAGCAAAACACTTGACCACACTGAAAAACTTCTCCCGCTGATAAAATGGAGACATTAGCCCTTTCCTTTGGACTAGTCTGAGGATTAAATGAGAGAATTTATTTTTGTAAGAACTTTGTAAATTGTAAAATACTATACAAATTTGAGGGTTTCTTATGATAGTGTACATATGCATGGATTTACCAGGCATTAGCCATCAAGACCATATATCATCTTCCATTTCATTGGCTTGTTTTCATGCATTTATTCAGTTCACTCACTAAGGGCCTGTCCTAGGTACTGGAGATACCAAGACAACATAGACATGGTCTCTAACATCAAGAGCAATCTAGAATGCCTGCGAAGTCTAACATCACTTTCATATATGTGTCTCTTTAGCTACTCTTAGTGTATAATCTAATTATCTTTTTTTAAAAATTGAACTCAAAATGACTTGTCAACTTCATTTTGACTCCTTGAGTTGTCCTGTACTTATAATATTCTTTTAACCAGAAAAACAACTTTTTCTATCAAGCACTGACATTCATTTTAAAAATTGTTAGGAGTTTAAGATTCCGTTTCAAATGCATTTATGTATTACTGTTTAATGAAAGCCACGAGACCCTAAAGGGTAGAGAAAAGACTTCTGGTTAGTTTGGCCTGTACTCACTTATCAGTGAGCTGGTAGGTGTGGCACTAATGGATGACCCATCTTCTACAGAAGACTAGTTTGTGGACCCAATGCCATTGAGGTGGAAATCCAGCCCATATGGAAGCTGCTTGTGAAACAGGTAACCATTTTCTTTTCTTTTTAAGAAAAATAATTCCTTCCCCCTGCTTTGTATTTCCTGATACTCAGGAGAATCTAAAGCAGCCCACAGATACTTTGATGGGAGTTAAATCTGTGTTTCCTGCTGTGTCTGTTTGTTACTCCTCCCCCTGACTGTCGTCTCTGTTTTCTTGTCTATTGAGATGTTTACATTTCATTTCAACGAATGTATATTGTTTTTATTCTAGGATTTCCAACTGGCCCTTTTCAATAACCACTTGTTTTAAATTCATATCCTCTTTAAAATCCCTTCCTGGTGGGAAGAACAGATTCCTGTTTCACCATCTCTTGTTTGTTTATTTTGTTAAGTTTTCTTAAGTTTTTGGTGGTAATTTTGGTTGTGATGATAGTGGTAGGGCCATGTTATTACTTCTGTGATCTTTTTGAGGATTTTAAACTTAGTTATTGTGGTCTTTTTCATCTTGCGCTGTTAATTCCATCTTCTCGGGTGTGACTTGTCCCTTTGTTACAATGTTTCCCTTGTGTGTTAAAAGTCCCCCTCCCCCCTAAATTCACCTTAAGTAGGACTTTTTGTTTCATCCTCTTCCCTGTGTTCTTGTGCTCATTCATTCTTCCTCTTTGACGGCTCTGTATTTGCCTCCAGCTGGTCTCCATGGGGTCCCCGGTTCGCATCGAGAGCCTGTATTGGATGTTTGGGCTCTTGTCCCTCTGAAATGGTTCAGTTGCATTCCCTGACCTAGCTTAGGGTTTGGTCTAGCCCCAAACTGCACCATAAACTCAGTTCTCTTTCATTCCACCCTCTGCCAGTGAATCACTGGTTGTGAATTTTCTCAGCCTCTGCTCTGGAGCAGAACAGCCACCCACCATTCCCGCTTTGCACAGCAAGTCTGGGTTCAGTCCCCTGCCATGTACGGGACACTTTCTGCCTCTGTTCTCCATAGAATTGGACTCCTAATGTCACCTTTTAGTCCTTATTTCAAGCTCCGTAGGCTTATGTTAGTCCCTACTTAGTGCTGCAGGTTTCTATTCTGCTTCTAATCCATGAAGATGATTTTTGAGTATGATAATACATTTTTAATATTAATTTTTTGTATCTACCATTGCTCTGAGTGTGGAGCAGAGAAAGGGCTGCTTTTTAAACTTCTTATTCAAGTCCATTTTTAAGTTGTGAAAGATTCTCCCAGGTGTCAATTTGGTTTATTTTGAAAGGAGCACTATATTTTCTAGCACCTATCTACTAGGCCTTTAGTAGAAAAAAACAAATAAAACTACTTCTTCACATTTGATTTCAAAATAACCTTGACTAAGGGAACCTAATTAATTACGATGGTGTTATTTCTTCTACTAGAAGTATTTAACCAATTTTCTACTGGGTTTATATAAACTCAAGTTGTATTATCATCAGTGCATGATCAACAATTAGAGCATTTTATTGCACACAAACAAAAGAGCTGTAATTTGTAAGTAAAGCATGTTAAAATGGAAATAATGCGAAACATTAATGAACAAGATTTTTAATGTGCAAAATATATCCAAGAGTTTAAGAAACCTTTAGGATACAACCTATTTAGCTTATTAAGCAGAAGTCAGTTTATTTTTAGGACTAAAGTAGAACCTTCTTTAATATATTAGAGAATTACAGAAAGCAAAGCTAAGGAAAGAGCCCTGGTAGTGCAGCAGTTAAGAGCTCAGACGTGAACCAAAAAGTCGGCATTTTGAAAGGAACAGCGTTGGTTTTAGCCATTATTTTATCTAATTCATAATTATAAAGGGCACTTCCATAAGAATAGAACCCTTGCTTTGCTCAGATGGGCTCTTAAATTCATGCTAAGCGTGTACGTCATGAGACCGTTCTCCAGCTCCCTCAGGTCTGCCTTCTCTGCTATAATTATTAATAATGGAGTCAGCAGTTCTCAAATGGAAAACGTTGAGGGACTCTAAAAAGTTGAAAGTATTCTCGAGAAACCAAAAAACTCAAACGCATGGATGACCAAGTTTGGGGCTGAGGATACAGTCTGCCTACGATTTTTACTGCAGCCACGGTTAACACATTTATTTCTCCTCAGTGTCTCTCCTTGTTCAAGAGAAGGGCCACACTGCCCTGACTGACTCACAGAGGAGCTTGCTAAGGCCTGGAACAGAAAGAATATGTTATTTTTAAATCACCTGGATGAAAGTAGAATCTTTCATTTTCATTGCACATCTTGATTAACTCGGCAGTGTGTGATTATATGCAAAAAGAAGCCTACCATTAAACTCTTCTAAACTGTCAAAAAAAAAAAAAAAAAAGACTAAATCATATTTCTCCTCCATTCTGGGTAAATCACTTTAAAAAGATAAATTCTGGGAACTTTGTTATTGGTAAAAATTTTTTTTTTTAAATTCGAAGTAAATAAAAATGATCAATTTGTAGGCATGACTCTGAGTGTTTAAAATAAGTTTGATTCTACCATATCACATTCTGTGTGCTTGACATTGTCTCCACCCAAATTAATGGAATCCTAGGTAAATTTCTTAAATATAAGAGGTTATTGTATGTTGTAAAAAGTGAAAAAAAAAAAAAAATACATTCTCTAAAGAAATGATGTCATCTTAACTGCTACTAAGGTCCGTACGAGTAACCCACATGCTATTTTTGTTCCTGCAGGTTTTAAATCCATTCTATGTGTTTCAAGCCTTTACCCTAATCTTGTGGCTGTCTCAAGGTTACATAGAATACTCAGTGGCCATCATCATCATGTCTGTTATCTCTATAGTCTTAAGTGTGTACGATTTGAGACAGGTAAGAGTTGAAATTACTGTTGGATTTTATTTAGCCTCTGGCTGCACAAGAAACAAAACCT
Organism: Dugong dugon; assembly: GCA_030035585.1. Taxonomy (NCBI): domain Eukaryota; kingdom Metazoa; phylum Chordata; class Mammalia; order Sirenia; family Dugongidae; genus Dugong; species Dugong dugon. The sequence goes on from CM057466.1 coordinate 22,530,824, forward strand.
ACAGAATTTCCACTAAGAGCAATGATCTGCTTTGTCAAATTTAAGTCACATCAGAGCAAACAGCAAAGGTTTATTAAATGTGGACTCTCAGGAGAGGGGCTTCAGGATACCAGGTCGATTTCAATGTCTTTTCAAACTCTGGTTATTGACTGGGGGCTGCATTGAATACTATGTTTAGAAGGACTCTGAAGCTGTGTCTGAGTGTGGTGGGAAAGAATGTGACGGATTAATAATGCCAGTTAGGGGTTTAGGAGAATGGAGGGGCAGCATCCCACCCCTGTGTATTAGTCAAGACTTCTTCAGTTTTACATTAACAGAAATCCAACTAGAGCCAAGTTAAGCAACTAATATGAGAAAATTCATGGTAGTTTTTACTTTGAGCATGGCTGGATCCAAGTTCTCAAACAAACATTAGCAATTTATCTCTTTACCTCTTAACTTCGCTTTACTGCAGTGCTACCTAAAATATGGTCTGTTGGCCAGTACTAGTCTGAGAATTGTTTATCTGACTGCAATAAAATAAGTACTACAGAACTTAAGAGTAAGCCTTTAGAAATACTTGTAGTAATTTGACATTGCCACAACATTCAAGTGTGTGATAACTTTTCTAGTAATTATGGCTTAAGAAATGATTTTTATCGTGCTTGGTCTTCATGCTCCATATGGTGGCGAAGATGGCCACTGCAGTCTCAGGCATACATTCTCTTCAGTGCCCATGATGTCACATGACAAAGGAGAGCCTCTCTTTCCCAATGTCCATATCAACATGCCCCAAAGGACCAGCTGGTTGGGCTAGCTGGAAGGTGGCAGTGCCCATGTGCTCTCTTATACCTCAAAACCTCTTCGAGCTCTTTTAACTAGTCCTTTTGTTTGTGTCGTTTCATGTTTCAAAATATTTTCTCTTGTCTCTAAATGTTCTTCACTTTGCAGGCTTCAATTTAGTTTTTGCTAGATGATCCATCTACTTTCCGTGAAAACACAACTTTGATTAAAACATGGTTTTAAGACCTTTACACTTCCCTTCACTCTTCAAACCCCTGTTAGGCAATCCTGCTAATCCTAGACTCCTTTGTAATGCAAATTCTTCTCATTGGTGATAATAATTCATAGTCTATAATTTTTCCCTTTCCTGCCATCATTGTTCATCTTATAGCAAGTTAAAATCTTTCTCTTTTATCAGTCTTATAAGAAACAACACATTCTGAAATAGAATTAGCTGAATATTAACTTAAGTCACAGCCCCTCCCAACTCCCTACTCTCTGGAGACTCTTTCTAGAAAATATTCTGCTACTTTGCTTCAATTCATTAGACTGAATCATGAAGAAACCCCAAAAGAATGTCTCACTCTATTTGTTGTATATTTTTGAAAACTTGGCTTATAGAATTAGCTTTTTAGACCCTGGGAATGATGGCCCTTGTGTTAGCCTGAGACTCTACTGAATTGTTGAAACCGTCTAGTTTCAAACCTCTTTGTTCTTCTAGAGGAGGAAACTAAGATACAGGGAGGTTATTCCAGGTCATAAAATGGGTTCGTGACACAGACAGGATTCACAGTTCCTCATAAACTGAAGTTTTACTGCATATGAAATGCTTTCTTAGCATACAGCCCTTTCCAACGTACCACCATAGCTGAGGATGAAAATGAAAACATATGTGTCAGGGAATAGGTGATTCTGGGTATCAGCATAGTAAAATCTGGGTACATACATGTCAGTAAGGCAGATACAGAAGTGTTTAATAAAAGTTTAACTGAAAGAAGTCTTTAATTCCTAATTTATTTCAGTCATTCAACAAATATTAGTTCTATTATTGACTTTTTATATGGTTTTACCAAAACCAAAAAAACCAAACCAGTTGCTATCGTGTTGATTCTGACTCTTAGCAACCATGTAGGACAGAGTAGAACTGCCCTATAGGGTTTCCAAGGAGTGGCTGGTGGATTCGAACTGCCAACATTTTGGTTAGCAGCCGAGCTCTTAACCACTGCATCACCAGGGATCCTTTATATGGTTTTAGATCCTGCAAATTTTGAGTTTTAAGATTTTAAAGAGAAATGAAAGAAAAACAATATGTATTTAAAGAGCTAGAAATCAGGTCCTAAAAATGAAAGGGTAGCTGAGTGGATATATGCTGGGTTAGAGAATAAGGATTAGAAAGGCTTTTTGTTTGTTTGTTTGCTTGTTTGCTTTTGCTTTTTCTTTCATGAATGTCTGAGTGTGTATTTTAAAATCTTTCTTCATGAACTAATTTAAATCATAAAAATATTAATAGTGGCTAGTAAATTCCTTCCATAGTGCCAAGTTCTTTCTGTCTGGTTTCCAAGTAAAGGGAAATAACTTCTCTCCTTCTGGTGAACTGTAAGCACCTATGCAAAAGCATTAAAACAGACACAAGGGAAATAAAGGATCTGACATTCTGCCCCACTACAGTAAGAAACAGATAATAGAGCCCCAAATTCTGTGTTAGTTATTTAGTGCTGCTATAACAGAAATGCCACAGGTGGATGGCTTTAACAAACAAATTTATTATCTCACAGTCTAGGAGGCTAGAAGTCTGAATTCAGGGTGCCAGCTCCAGTGGAAGACTTTCTCTGTTGGCTCTGAGGGAAGGCCCTTGTTATCAATCTTCTCCTGGGTCTAGGAGTTTCTCAATACAGGGATCCCAGATCCAAAAGATGTGCTCCGCTCCCAGCTCTTCTTTCTTGGTGGTAGGAGGTCCCTGAGGACTAAGTTATGACATAGGGCTGGAGAGCTCATATACCGCTGAGGTAGGACAGTGAAGGTGTATTGCTGGCCTTGCCAGGTGAAGGCAAACTGTTCTTGTTCCTTTGTCATTTGATAAAGTCCCCAAATAGAATTTCTAGTTTCTGGATTTTGAGAAACCTTTGTTTTAAATAGAATATCTAATTTAATTCTTTAATTCCCATGCATGCATTTTAATATGGCCACCATATTATGTCTCCTTGGGTGACAGTAGAGAAACTGAGAACATTAACTTTAAAATTTGAATATTTAGTATTAAATCTTTCTGCCACTTTCCACCTATTTGTCCACAAGCAATTCATTTTTTAAAATTTTGTTTTATAATTATAAAATTAGATTAGTTAAGTTAATACAGTTAAATTAACCATATTTCAAAAATTCCAGGAAAGTAGGAAAAAAACCCTATGATTATAATATAATTAACATGACATAACATAAACACTCTTCCCCATTATTGTCTTGTGGTCATAACATTATTATAATGTTTCCACAATATTTCAAGAGAGTGGATTTCTCATAATTTACTTAGCCATTGTCATATTTACATTGCTTCTAGGTAATCAGTTAAGCATGGTGATTAAAAGCATGCACTTTGAATCAGACATTTATTCAGTAAAGATTTATTAAACACATACTGTGTTCAAGACACCTTGCTAGGCATTGAAAATACCTACAAGCCACTCATCTGCTATCTGGCTTAAGTCAAGCACCAGCAAATATAGTCCTTCTCCCTATGTGCATTGGGAAGATACCTATCACACAATCACTCAAATATTTAATTATAAACCATGTAAGTATTCTGAGGTAAAATACTATGAGACTTTTGATGGGGAGAGCTTATCTAATCAAAGTTTAAATTTCCTCCTTATCACTCTTTTTTGTGTTATGTGGCACTTAAATATTCAGTCTCCTCATCTGTAATATATACACTGTATATACTGAATCTATTTCCTTACCTGTTCTGTCGGGGGGGGGGGGGTTGGGAGAGTCCAACATTACAGCTGAAAGGATTAAATGATGCAATGAATTTGAAGTACGTATATACCTGGAGCCTTGAAGGTGCAGTGGTGAAGTGCTCAGCTGCTAATTGAAAGGTCAGCAGTTCAAACCACCAGCTGCTCCGTTGGAGAAAGATGTAGCAGGCTGTTTCTGTAAAGATTACAGCCTTGGAATCCCTGTAGGGAAGTTCTACTCTATCCTATAGGGATGCTATGAATCAGAATCGACTCAATGGCAATGGATTTTTTTATATCTGGCACATAGTAAGCACTTATCGAATCTTAGTTCTTGTAATCATTGATGTTGCTATTGCTATTTTTATTATTATTTCTAGAGTGGGAAAAGTGGGTGGTGGAAAGATGGGAGGGTTCACAGATATTGAAGGGAGGATCCTTAGAACTTGAATAAGGAAGTGACTTGGGAACTGCCACTGGAAGTGTTCCTAACCCCCATTGACTCACTGCATGATTCTTGGGACTGTTATCTCCTCTCTGGGTCTCAGGAGAAGGTTACAGAAAAATTAGGCTTGATTCTACACTCCATAGCTCCATGTTTCTACAAGAGAATTACCTGAAATGCTTGTTTGAAATGCAGATTCCTGAACTCCTGACCTATCGAATCCACATAAAACCAAAAACATCAAACTCATTGCTGTCAAGTAAATTCTGACTCATAGCGACAGAGTAGAACTGCCCTATAGGGTTTCCAAGAGTCGCTGGTAGATTTGAACTGCTGACCTTTTGGTTAGTGGCCTAACGCTTAACCGCTGCACCACCAGGGCTCCACACAGCCAGGGTAATAATAGGAATCTGCATTTTTAAGCATTTCATAACAGATGATTGTTATGCATAAACATAGGCTTAAGAGCTGATGTTTAGAGGAGAATCCACAAAAAGATAAATCTAAACGTCAAGATCCCACATATATGCATTTATTTATTTATTTGTGTCATCATCAGCTGAGCATATTTTTCCCACTTTTTTACTCTGCTGGATGTGCACACAGGTACAAGTTTATATAGAGATGTATTTATACATTTATTAATTTGTTTTACTAAAATAGGATCTTACTATACACTCTAATCTGGAACTTACATTTTTTACTTTGTAATATATATAATGGCCATCCTCCAAGTAAATAAATAATTCTAGATCATGTATAAAATAATAGAATGATATTCCATGGTGTATCATAATTTTTTCAACCATTCTCTTACTTACGGATACTAAAGGTTTTCTCCCCCAATTTTTCTACTTCGGTGTTGCCTTAAACGTAATTACAGTATAGGTGTGTCCTTACACAGAGGTGCTTGCATTTTGTTTAGCATAGCAACCAAAAGCCAAGATGTTTAATCAAGGAATATATGTATCTTGAATATTCATAGATGCTGCTCTACTATTTTCCCAAAATGAAAAAATTCCTACTCCTGTCAGCAACCTATGACAATACTCATTTCCCCAGATCTTCATCAGCATTCAGGATTATATATTAATATTTAAATTTTTTCATTTCAAAATTTGCCTCACTATGGTTTTAGTTTATATTTCCCTGATTACTAGTGAAATTAAATACCTTTTCCTATATCTAATAGAGATTTTCATTTTTCTTTTCTATTAACTGCCCATTTATATCCATCATATGTTTATTGTTGTTGTTGTTAGGTGATGTTGAATTGGTTCCAACTCCTAGCCACCCTATATACAACAGAAAGAAACACTGCCTGGTCCTGCACCATCCTCACAATCGTTGTTATATTTGAGTCCACTGTCGCAGCCACTGCGTCAGTCCATCTCGTTGAAGGTCTTCCTCTGTCTCGCTGACCCTCGTATTTGCCAAGCATGATGTCCTTTTCTAGGAACCAATCCCTCCTGATAACATGTCCAAAGTATGTGGGATGAAGTCTCACCATCCTTGCTTCATACGCGTGAGGAAAAGTTTTATTTTTTAGTGTATCATTGGTTTTTTGACCTTGATTTTTGCCAGACATTAAAAATTGTGCATAGTCAAAAGTATTTGTATTTTCCTTTATGGTTTCTGGGTTTCCTTTCTTGTTTAAGAAGGCTCTCCTTCTGAAGTTAGGCATTCCCAATTTTTTTTTCCCATTTGTAATTTGCTTAATATTTATTTAAAAACTCATCTGGATTACAAGTGTATCAGTTTAATGGAATTTAAATATGTAGATTCGGCAACTTAACGAAATCTCTAAATTCCTTTGTTCAAAACAGTGACTGACTTGGGAGCTTCAGATTTGGTGGCAGTATTGCAAGAGATTTCTTTAAAAAGAGAAAAGGAATAAGAGGACAGACACTAATCCGATTAGTAACTAGTATTAATAAAAGTTGATCTCACCCAACCTGTCAGCCATCTTGTAACACTACACAAACAAACAAAAAAAACCAAATAAACCTGTGGCATTGAGGTGACGCCACCCCATAGAGTTTCCAAGGAGTGACCGGTGGATTTGAATTGCCAGCCTTTTGGTTAGCAGCCAAACGCTTAACCACTGTGCCACCAGAGCTCCGTAACACTACACAAAACAGGCCAATTTCCTGGAACTTTACCTTTATAGTTTCAATCATAGGTCCTCAAAAATCAGTACTGGCAAGCACTTTACAAGTTGCAATGGGCTTCTGCATTCTTTATGTACGTGCTTGCATGGGGCATGGCAAACTGTAAAATCATATACATAGGCTTGCTATATCCTCCCATCACCCTGAGAGGAAGGGACAGAGGCAACTGGGGCAGTGAAGTGACTTGCTGCAGCTCTCCCAGTATATGTGGGCCTAGAACTTAGCCTCAGGTTTCCTGACTCCAAATCAAGTACTAACACGGTCTTATTGAGCAAAACCTCAAACTGACCAGCCAGCTTCCTTATGGCAGTGAACTACTGTGGAATCATTTTATAACAAAAAGCCTATTTGGGAAAGAGTTTTGGCAGGAATGAAAGAAGAAGTATCTATTACCCTTTCCAAATCATCTTATTGAGCTGCATTGAAGTTCATCATTTTACTGACTTAGCTGATCAAACACATGCTTTTGAAAATTAGAAGAGGGAGGTGTTGGTGGAACTGAAATAAGATATTTTCCTGCATCTACTCCACCTTCAAATCACGCCCCAGAGAGAGCTTACCTTACCTAGGCCAAGAAGTACCCCGGCTGTGGTTCTTTTCCAGCAAGTCTGGTGCAGGTGTTAGCACAAACCTTGGTACTCAATTGTGCTTACATTGAACTGAATCTGCATTCTCCATTGCTGGGCTCCATGGGTGGCTGCTAGAAATAGCAATGAGAGTATCTGGCCTATAGTGCTTTACCTTCAGTCATCACTCAGCTGGGCTCGAGAGGCACCTCAGTTAACGCCCTCATTACTCATCTCTGGACGTGATCCAGCCACAGCAAATACGGGGACATGCAGCAATAGATGTGGAATAAGAGTATGCAGATTCATCTCGGAAAGCGATCCTGGTCTCACTGAACAGTGACTGGAGAAACCAGAAGGAGCCTAATGAAAATTAGGCAGTGGGCGTCACAAGCAATGCAAGCATCCCAGCACTTGGCTTCTCCTAGCTGTTTGGTTGTTAGGGAAACCTAGGTTTGTGGAGCTTCCGAGTACCTTAGCTCAAGAGGATGCTTATATTATCTTACTCCGGTGTTGTTGGGAGAAGTAGAATCGGTTCCATCACATAAATATTTGTTGAGGACCTACTATGTGCTTGACATTGTCTTCTGAGAACTGCCTAACTAGCACAAGAGACCGAAGAAGAAAACAGTATAATGTAACTTGATCATTTCTATCATACGGAAACACAGAGAGAAGGACAATTCACTTTTCCTGAGGATGTTAGGAACTTAGGGAGTGCAGGTGACACTTGAGCAGGGCTTTATGTGAAGGGTTAGAAAGAGTTAGCTGGGAGAAAACTGGGGTGAATATTCTAGCAAATAGCTTGAGCAAAGATGTGGAAGCATGGAAATACATGGCGGACTACACAGAATGCTAAATCTGATCAACAAATCCAGCTTCTTGGCATAATGAATTTTGGGAATTGCAGTCAAGTGGTATTAACTCATACTTCACCACTTGCAAGTGTGTTGATTACCATCCTCTTGAGCTAGGCTGAAGTTATCTTTGCATTGACTACAAGAGTTTGCTAAGCAAGCAAAGAAATTAAAGACATTTGTAAAGAAGGATGTTTAACTTCTTAATGGAAGAAAAGATGTTCTCAAGCACTTTAGGAGAACATATTCATCAACAGAAAAGGCTTTAGAGTCAGATGAGCCTGGGTTTGGTTGCCGATCTTACTACTTACTAAGTATAAAATGTGGGCAAGTTACTTTAACATTTTAAAACTTACGATTTTTTATATACGTGCATTGGGGATGATAACACGTATATCATAGGATTATTTTGAGGATTAAAAAAGTCAAAGTATTCTGTAGCTACAATAGCACCTGTTACATTGTTGTTGTTGTTATTTGGCATCGAGTTGATTCCGACTCACGCGACCCTATGTGTGCAGAGTAGAACTGCTCCGTAGGGTTTTCAAGACTGTGACCTTTTGGAAATAGATCACCAGGTCTTTCTTCTGAGTCCGCTCTGAGTGGGTCAAACTGCCAAACTTTTGGTTAGTAGATGAGCATGTAACCATTTGTGCTACCCAGGGACTGGGATGTAGTACCTGCTTAATGTTTTAAATTATTTTTAAAAATGATAAGTTTAATCATTTGCATACCTTCTATGAAGCCTTGGGGATTTTGAATAAACATTTCATATTCAAAATAAACCCATATCATACCATTTTAGAGCTTGAAGGGATCTTGAAAATTATCTAATTCAATGTCATCTGTTTACAGAGGAAACAACTAGCTTATAAGGTGAAACATGCCTAGTTAGTGGGGAAGACTGATCTACAGCTTAGGAATCCCAACTGAATCTAGCATTCTTGCCATAGAACCATGACTGGTTTTCCCACTGCTATCCATTATGACGCAGTGGTTAAGAGACTGGCTGCTAACCAAAGGGTCGGCAGTTCAAATCCACCACTCGCTCCTTAGAAACCCTATGGGACAGTTCTTCTCTGTCCTATAGGGCCACTATGAGTTGGAATCAACTCAATGGCAACAGGTTTTTCTTTTTTCTTTTTTGGTTTGATCCATCATTAAAATGGAAGCCCCACAGTCAAACCTCAGGAAGTCAAATGAGAGCAACTAATAAGTACCCAACAGTAATATCACTTCTTCCACTCAATTGATCCAAATTATTGAAGTTTAGCTTTTCATGCAAAACTGAAGTAAATTATACACTTTTCTATGTAAATATTAACACTGAATTCATTATGTTCTCTCAAGGGGAAAGTTGCATAATTAATTGTATGCAATGCTTCTCTTAGCCTGGTGACGTTTGTAATGTTAAAAATCATCAACAGAACAGATAAAAATAATTTACTCTAACTTGTAAAAAATAGTTTTATATTTGAATTAGGTTAAGCCATGTTTAAGTATCTTTTTCAGTATTGAAACCCTCTTCTATTTAGAAGCATCCAAGTAACTGACAGCCTCTCAGACAGGGACAGAGCCTCACAGGGCTGCTCAGCAGGGCCCCTGCTGGCTCAGCGTCTCTCCACTGATGGTGCCCCCAATAGTCAGTGTGGGGAACTGTGTGGGCAAACACCCACATTCACCTCCGCCGTTTTTCCCCTGAGATGCTGTCTCCACTTCTCTGAACTCCTTCCATTTCCTCTGCTTTTCACAGTCATATCTCAAGATATTCTACTCAAGTGAATCTTTCCGGTCATCGTACTCACACAACTGCTTTTCAAGTTGCCAACTACAAACTCCAAGAACATTTCTTTCTTATTCATCACTAACACTCATTAAACTCTTAGCATAATACTGAGTACAATACAAAGGACTTTATATAAATTAACTAATTTAAAGTTTAAAAAACCAAATCAGTTGCTGTTGAGTTGATTCCGACTCATAGTGACCCTATGGGACAGAGTAGCACTACCCCATAAGGTTTCCAAAGAGTGGCTGGTGGATTTGAACTGCTGATCTTTTGGTTAGCAGCCAGGCTCTTAACCACTGCACAACCAGGGCTTCTTTCAGTTAGTAGCTGAGTGCAAATCATTTGCACCACTCAGGGATCTAATTTGAAGCTTAAAACAAGCCTATACAGAAGATACAGTTATTATCTCTACCTTTAGATGAGGAAAAGAGAGTTAAAGAAGCTAAATAAATAAGTGGTAACATTATGGTTCAAAACAAGAAGCATGACTCCAATCTGCAGTCTTATCCAATATGAAAAGCTATCAATCCACACGGAAAGGGACGGCTTTTCCACATACTATCAAAACGCAAACTACGATATTCACAGGATTTTACAATGGGAAAGCCACTTACAGATCTAAATCAGCTCTGTTATTTACAGACAGGGAAAAAGGCACACAGAGGGAAGTAACCAATCATACATCTTCAAGAAGTGAGGCCTCCGTTCATTTGCTTAGGTCCTTGGGGCAGCAGCTATGCGTTGTTTTTCCTGGGAGTGAAATAGCATTAAACTAATGAGCATATTTGCTACCGCAGGTATGGGGTTGGGTTGGAGCGGGGTTGAGGTAGGGAAGTGGGAGCATGAAAAATGGAAGATGAGTCATTTGTCCAGAACAAGTTTGCTTGTGACAGCAGGCTTGGCATTTACTATTTTGAGATCATGTGTTTTCATATATGAGCTATCTAATATTTAAACATTGACTTTCAATTGGCAGCAATCAGTTAACCTGCACAATCTTGTGGAGGAGCACAACAAAGTCCGGGTTACTATCAATGTAAAAGATAAAGGTAAGTGACGTGTTATGCCGTCTTTGGCATCCTAATATTTGCAGGTGGAATCAGTTTCATTTGCCCTTGATCATTAGTCAAGAAAAAGTCTTTTGTGATTGAACTCAGGGCTGAGACTAAGGCAAGCAAACCAGGCACTTAATGTGCAAACTTTAGGGAGGCAAGTCTGTGCAAATGCTGACCTGCATTTGAAGGACCCTGAGAGTGAGTGCCATGTTCAATATTTGTACCTTAGGCACCTTGATTGCCTCACCTAGTCCCAGTCCTGATTGGACCATTCCTACCCAATGTCTGGGTTGCTTCAAATTTTCTCTACCCTCCATGTTTCACTCATTTGAATATTACCAGGTAAGCATTAAAAAAAAAAAAAAAACCCAAAACTAAACCCGTTGCCATCCAGTCAATTCCAACTCCTTTTATTTACCAACTCACCATCCCAAACAGTCCCTGCATCATACATTTCCAACTGCCATCCAGAACCCAGGCCTGAATGGGGCTTTAGAGTGGCTGGCTGGACACTTGGGATTTGCTCTGAGTTAGCCTGGGGTGGGGAAGCCAAGGTTTTCTGCAAGGAGTGAGGAGGTGTGCCCCAGGGCCAAGTAAATGATCTGGATGGTTGGCATGCATGAGATCTCAATCCAAGGGAACAGAGTGCACCACAGGGGGCCAGTACCCCAGTCAAAGAGAGTAAGTGACAGCAAAGGGGCACCTTTCACCAATGTTCTTGAGTAGTATCCGTGGGCAAATCAGTGTACCAGATGCGAGACTCAAGGCAGAATCTTGTTACTGAGATAATCCTTTGCTATACTTGAGGAACCAGTTTCTTAATCCTGGTCTTCTTGCAGTTTGCAGTTGAGTGGAGAGGCACTTAAGCGGGTGAGAGGTGGGGTAAACTTGGCCAATGCATTGGTAAGAGTTCTCAGTCACCTTCTTTCTCGGTAAAAACAAAAAAGATCAGGTAGTCATGGAAACTTTGTTGTTGTGTAGGTTTGCAAGAGCTGGAATCCCGTCTCTTGGTTCCTGGAGACGTTCTTATTCTTCCAGGGAAATTATCATTGCCCTGTGATGCTGTTCTGATTGATGGAAACTGTGTGGTGAATGAAGGCATGCTCACAGGTAAGCGCTTGTGACAAAGCTTCCTCTTCCCTGTCCAACACCCCAGGGCAAGTGCTTGAAAATCGGATCAACATATAAAACCCGTGGCCGTCGAGTCTATTCCAACTCATAGCCAACCTACAGGACAGAGTAGAACTGCCCCATAAAGTTTCCATGGAGTGGCTGGTGGATTCAAACTGCTGACCTTTGGGTTAGCAGCTGGGCTCTTAACCACTGTGGCACCAGGGCTCCAGATCAACATATAGCTACCTACTTTATACCAGGCCCCACGCTAAGAACATTGAGAAATAGATTAGGGAGACATCCAGCCTTTCCATTCAAATGAACACACAATATATGCAAACAGGAAAAGTTTAATACTGTAAGAATTAATGCAAAATAAATATGAAACTAGAAGAAACGCCTAATACAACACCTGATTAATTGCCAGAGAGGTGGACTGATGAGGGCTTTGGGTTCAGAAAAAGGTGAGGGCACCATACTGTTTGAGACATAATCTCTTCGTAAATATGAGAATGCCTTATGCACATATCCAAACAAAACACAACCTAAAAGATCACCAGCTCCTTCAATCAGAAGGCTAGAAACTTTATCCAGCCCTGCACTCTACAGATGGGATCCTGAGGTTCCGTGGGAAGGAAATGTGAGTTGAATATTAGGGAAGACAGTATACCAAGTCTGTTCTCCTTTGGGTTTATGTTTCTAGTTGATCTCATTGAGCAGCAAACCATTCTCCTAGACATGGTTGGAATGGTCCTGGTTCTCACTGTACTCTGGAATGTCTAACTTGAGTTTGTGTAATTCACAAGGCACTATTTATAAAATATCCTTTAGGAAAACACACACACAGAGCACATGGTAATGAAAAACAAGTTATCTTCTTTAGTGCTTACAAATAGTGGAATTTTTCTCTTTCCAAACAGTGTAGAGAATGGAAAATTCCCACAAAACTTTTTAACACCACCTGCATGAAAAGGGAGCTCATCATCTATTCCTAAATTGTTCAACACAAGCAGATTTCACATTAAAAATGGGTTTTCTCCATTTAAAATCGAGACAGGAAAATGCAGTAAACATAAATATGTTCAATATAATTACAAAATACCCCTTTACTGTGCTGAAATCTAACTGCCTTATATAATAACAACAATGAGGATTTGCATACCAATCATATCTTTCATCCAGAATGTTGCCATAGTACCCAACCTTCGAATCCTTCCTCATACACAGAAACTGTTTCACATCCCCCGCAGCCCGACAATGAGGAATGGCTTCTCTTATTGGCAACAGAGAGCATGGCAGTGAAGAAACCAGGAGAGGAAAGACAGAAAGCTTTCCTCCCTTGGTCTGCCCTTTCTCCTTAACTGACAAGGGTGTACAGTACTTGCCCTGGTTCTCAGGAACACCTAGAGAGTCCACAGATGTAGAGAAGGTAAACAATGCTTCCTTTCAACAAATGTACAACAAATGGTCTAAGATGGCTTTCTGGTAAATGGGAGCCCTGGTGGCACAGTGGTTAAGAGCGTGGCTGCTAACCGGAAGGTTGGCAGTTCGAATCCACCAGCTGCTCTTTGGAAACCCTATGGGGCAGTTCTTCTCTGTCCTGTAGGGTCATTATGAGTCGAAATTGACTCAACAGCAACGGTTTTTTAAAAAATGGCTTCTGTTATGGGAATATTAAGTCACTGGCATTAAGACCTGTGCAACCTAAGTATTTATAAAGACCAATTTTAGAGAGAGACACATAAAACCGAAATACATACATTTCTTTCTCATTCATTTCTTCAAAAAGATGTTCATAATTGCAAGCTCTAAAATACGCTATTACCCAGCCTGCATAGATACTCCTCCTCAATCAAGCACGTATTTGTGGGAAGGATTCTGACTGAACAATCAGAAGATTAGGGGTAAATTCCTGAAAAGGCAAATGTCTTGCTAGCATATTTGTCCACAAACGTGACTCAAGTTATTTCTTCTCCACCTGCAAAACAAACAAACAAAAAAAAAACCATTGCCATCAAGTTGATTCCGACTCATAGAGACCCTATGGAATAGAGTAGAACTGCCCCATAAAAACAGTCGTCTGCATATATAGAAGTCTTTATTTATGTAAAGACCAGGCAGCGTTTCCTTCTGTTTTACGCAGGGTCCTGTGAGTCAGAACTGACTTAATAGCAGCTAACAACAGCAAAAATAGGAAATACTGCCAGCATCTCCATAACAAGTGGCATTTTATAAATGATTTTTACATGTCACTTTATCATGGCAAACAATAAATTAGACTGAGAGTTTAGAAATGAGGAAAATGAAGAGAAAAGAGGGCTGCTCGGGTAGCAAGTGAGAGAACCAGAATTGGAGGTGGTGTTTGCTCCTAAACATCAATGACAGCGGTGAGGAGGGCCTTCATTTCCGTGTCTCTCCCTCTCGATGTTCCCACCATAGCACGGGCCCATTGGGTGGACCCTCCCCTACCTTCTGATCTCATCCGTTTCATTTTATTGCCACGAACTCAGTTATGCAAGAAGCTTAACTTTTTTTTTCGTCGTGGTTGATATATCTGTAACAAAATATTTGCCATTTTAACATTCTTCACATTGACAGTTCAGTGACATTGTGTTCATCGTGTTGTGTTTCCAGATTTTTCCATCTCCCTTTGCAGAAGCTCAGTGTCCTCTAAGCAGTGAGTTCCCCCTTGTTCTTCCCCGCCGCCCATCCTTGGCAACCATTACCTTCCTTAGGTCTGTATATACCTGCCATTCTAGTCTTTCATGTAAGTGGAAACATACAGTATTTGTCCTTTTGTGGCTGACTTATTTTACTCCAAGTATTTATTTTGTAACTGCATTTTATTTTTCTTTTCGATCCAAGATTTGTCAGTTTTGAAAGTATTCAGTGTGAAGTGTCTAGTGTAAGTCAGACAGTTATCCCTGCCAACTAGCAGGTCCTCATGACCCCTGTCTGTCTGCCTAATGTATGCAAGGCTTTGGGGAGGGCACGTGGTCTAGCTCAGCTCTCGTTTCTCCTACTCCCACTCCACTCTGGCCTGGAGAAACTGTCTGATGCCTGTCTACCCAGAAAGGGAGGCCAACCCAGATGCCTTTTTTTCTCAGTTTTCCCAGGCTTGTTGTACCTACTTTGGTGCAGACTCCCTTTTTCAGACTTCTGTGATGTCAGTAGCAAACGCTCGGCTGCTAACCAAAAGGTTGGCGGTTAGAACCCATCCAGTGGCTCCATGGAAGAAAAACCTGGTGATCTGCTCTGGTGAAGATCATAGCCTAGAATACACGTGAAGAATGTGTTTCTTCGTTCAATCAAATATATGAGACCAAATGGGCAGCTCCTGTCCAAAAGCAGAATGAGAAGGCAAGAAGGGACAGGAACTGGATGAATGGACATAGGGAACCCAGGGTGGAAAGGGAGAGCTTGCTGTCACATTGTGGGGGTTGCAACCAATGTCACAAATCAGTATGTGTATAAATTTTTGAAGGAGAAATTAACTTGAGCTGTAAACTTTCACCTAAAGCACACACACGCACGCAAAAACCCTATGGGGCAGTTCTGCTCTGTCAATAGAGTTGCTAGGAGCCAGGATCAACTCGATGGCACTAACAGCAAAAACAAAGCAATGTCTAAATTTCCTTTGAATGTTTTTCTAACTTCCAGTCTGGGTACTTTTATTTAGCCAGAAAGACAGTAGAGGGAAGGCATGGTGAGCAGAACAGCTGAGTTCTTATTATCAGGTCGTCTCTAAAATCCATGATCAAACTTATGGATGACTTTTGAAACTCAAAAGTCACTTATCAGCTCTCATGTCCTTTTTTTCTGCCTCTTTAGGAGGCAATGACCCACCTCAAGATCTAGCTCCTCCCAAAGGAGAGGGGGTCAAGAGGCAAAAGGGAGTAATAGCAAGGGGAGAATCTGTAAAATTTTCTCTTGGCACAATTTTTTCTCTTGTCAATTTTTTTGTCAATTGTCTCTTAACAAAATAGCTTTTCATTTTTTAAGTTCTTACATATATTGAGCACTGTGCTAACATTTCTTGGAATGAAAATTAACACTTGAGCCTTTAGTTTTAATTATTACTAAGGACAAAATGTCAAAATAAAGAAGCCAGTTTTCGGTCATGCCAAGGGTCACAACTTATCAATACAAACATATATAATTTTCTGCTTTTTTTGTACACGAGTAACTTCTTTCCAAAGATACCCACTATGCTAACATTTTACATATGTTATTTAATCTGAAACTCTACAAGGGTGGTAAAATCTGAGGCCCAAAGAGTTTAAGCAACTTGCCTAAGGTTGCATCACTGTGTATCTGGGATTTGGGTTTCTTTGTTTATTCATTCATTTACTCATTCACCAAACGTTATTAATCCCTATTATGGACCAGGTACTCTAGTAGGTGCTAGAGATAAAGCAGTGAACAAGGCAGGTGAGATTTCTGTCCCCATGGAGCTGAGATTCTACTGGGGGAGATAGAAAACGTGAAAGTGGGTAAATAACATAATTTTCCAACAGTTATAAATACTATGAGAAAAATAAAAAGCACCTAAACCAAGGCATTTTGTCATTCACTCTGCCATAATCCCCTTCCCTATTCTCTACTCATTAGACTCAATGATGTATTTGAAGCACATGTGTGTGGCATATGCTGTGACCTGAGTTGGACATGTAGGAATTTCCCTAAGCAGTTATTTTAGATTCACATCCTGTCAGACAAGCTTATAATAGGTTGTTGATACCCCTTGCTGTTGAGTCAATTCCGACTCATAGTGACCCTACAGGACAGAGTGGAACTGCCCCATAGGGTTTCCAAGGAGCAGCTGGTGGATTCAAACTGCCGAGCTTTTGGTTAGCAACCAAACGCTTAACCACTGCACCACCAGGGCTCCAGGTTGTTGATAGGCTAGATCTTTTCCTCTCTTCCTTTCTTTCTTTTTCTCTTTCTCTTAACTCCCATCTCCCCTTCTTTCTCTTACTAGTTTATTCATTCATTTATTCATTCAATAGAAGTTCAGAGGTGCCTAATATGATCCGGGCACTGTGTTGTGTACTGGGGTCACTAAGACAACTGAGAAATGGTTCCTACCCTCACAGAATTTACATTCTAGTGGTCCCTGAAATACAAGTAAGTGAGGACATAGCATTTCAAACACTGTCACAATGCAGCATCAGCTGGCTTATTGGAGACAAGGAAGAAACTCTTCATTCCACAGCAGCTGGAAGCTCCGGGTCCCAGAGCCAACTGAACTGTTGATGCTGAGGGCGTCTCCTTCTGAAACCCTCTCCAGCTCCTTAGTCCCTCAACTTTGGTAGGCAAATCTCCTCTTTCTGGACTCTCAAGAGTCCTTGAAACTCTTTATGAATATGTGAATAGTATGAAAGAGACTCTGCATACAATCATCCGATTTGAGGGTTATCTATGGAACATATTATCTCCAAGTGACTTCCCTCTGTCATTGAGCAAATACCTGCCTGCCCCTTGATATCACCAGTTGTGCGTGCAGAAAATGTTCATTAATATTAGTCCAAACATATATTGTAGGTTAGTACTGTGTGACCCAAAGGTAGAAAAACACTTGAAATTATCTGTAGGTATCTGCCTTTTGAGGAGCCCCAGTGGTACAGTAGTTAGTTGAGAGCTTGGCTGCTAACCAGAAGGTCAGCAGTTCAAATCCGCCAGCCACTCCTCGGAAACCAAACCCTATAGGGCAGTTCTACTCTCTCCTATAGGGTTGATATGAGTTGAAATCAACTTGATGGCAGTGGGTTTGGGTTTGGGTTTGGTATCTGCCTTTTACACAATTTTTTTTCATTAGTCTTTATTACGAAGAAGAATTCAATACCTTAGGTTAAAAAAATCATTTCAAAACACTGTGGTACAATGATTTTGAGATTTTTCAAAAGGCTCTATCCTCTTTACAAAGCCATTTAGTATGCAACTGATAATTTTTAATGTACACAATGGATGAGATATCTTAATTGTTTTAGGGAAAACGATTTAGGGACAATGCCTGGCTAATGGAATTTCCTAAAGAATATCCAAGACAACTAATAAACATTGTATAACTTCTTGCACCTTAGAGTGTAAAAAATGCACCATTGTATAAAACTAGTTGGAAAAACCAGTCACAGAAAAGCTTGGGTAATTGTTTTTATTTAGTTCATCCATGCAGTCAATAAAATAAACATATTTTGAATCTATTACAGACCTCTAGGGAAAATGAGGAATATAAAAAGTCATACATGTCAAAGTCCCCATCCTCAGTTATTACCTAGAAAGAGATATAAGACCTAAATTTGTATAACTATAATCAAGATAATACTATTTCCAAATTAGAAATATGACACATTATCTTGCTAATTGTACATTTAGCAAAAGACCAATGGAATTTTAAATTCATTCTAGTGCTCTTCAAATCTGGGAGCCAGGAAGAGTTATTAACATTTTTATTCGCCTCTATAATTTGATCCCTTTTGAACCTTGAGCTAATTCGTTGAAACTTAAATATTCTGTCTTACAATCATCATGGAAAGGTAGAGGATGGTTTGGGCAAAGGATGAGAACCAACAATAGGAAATGTGAACGGCCTAGTTTAGCTGAAGTTTGTGTAGGGGTATTGTCTTAGACATCTAGTGCTGCTGTAACAGAGATACCACAAGTGGATGGCTTTAACAAAGAGAAATTTATTCTCTCACAGTCCAGTAAGCTACAAGTCCAAATTCAGGCTGTCAGCTCCAGGGGAAGGCTTTCTCTGTCGGTTCTGGAGGAAAGTCTGTGTCATCAATCTTCCCTTGGTCTGCGGAATCATGACCCAGCCAAGTTGACAGATATTTTTGGGGACACAATTCAATCCATGACAGGTATAAAAGGCAATGATGCTCTAATTGTGGCTAGCAAGAGATCCTTGAAAATCTAACAGGAGAATTGGGCTCTATCTAGTAATGGCAATGGAAAAGTCTAAAGATTTTTGAGGACGAGAAGGGTATGATAAAAGGGGAAACTTTCATAGGATTCATTTGAAAACGGTGTGAGATGTCCCTGGAAGGGTGCTGAAGGTGAGAGACCAGTTAGAAAGTCAAGACAGATTGTGACTGAGATATTTATTCATAAAAAAGACAAATTAATTCCACTGTACCAGTTACTAGTTGCCCTTGAGTCTATTCATGGTGACCTCATGTGTGTCAGAATAGGACTGTGCAAACTCCAAACTTTTGATTAGTAGCTGAGAGCATTAACAGTTTGCACCAACTTTAGCCACAAATAATCAGTCAGAGATTGCTTTTGTACTTTAAAGAACTAAACAAATCACAGCTAATCCATCGTTAATGCTACCACTGGATGTCAGACGGCTATTTTCACTGATGCCATTGGAGGCAAGCTGCAAACTTCCAAAGATGGCTCAGGCCAGTAAGGCACTCTCAGAAGGAAGAAGCAATAGAATTTGGAGAATCATTTTAGGAGTAGGCAGAGAATTGGAAGAGGAGGAATCTAAGATGATACTTAGATTTTAAACCTCTGACTCAGTAAGATGAATGTTGTTGTCAGGTGCCAGTCGGTTCTGACTCGTAGTGACTCCACGTACAACAGAATGAAACAGCATTCAGTCTTGAGCCATTCTCACAATCGTTGCTATGTTTGAGCCCATCTTTATTGCAGCCACAGTGTCAGTCCATCTCCTTGAGGGTCTTCCTCTCTTTTGCTTACCATCTACTTTACCTTGATGTCCTTCTCCAGGGACTGGTCCCTCCTGATAACATGCCGAAAGTACAGGAGACCAAGCCTTGCCATTCTAGCTTTTAAGGAGCATTCTGGTACTTCTGGTACTTATTCCAAGACACATTTATTTGTTCTTCTGGCAGTCCATGGTATGGTCAATATTCTTCGCCAATACCATAATTTAAAGGCACCAAGTTTTCTTTGGTCTTCCTTATTCATTGTCCAGCTTTCACATGCATAGGAGGCGATTGAAAACACCGTGGCTTGGGTCAGGAACTCATAGCTCATATATAAGGTCGCTATGAGTCAGAATTGACTAGATGGCAACAGGTTTGGTTGTTTTGGTGGGTCAGGCACCCCTTAGTCCTCAAAGTAACATCTTGTTTTTTAACACTTTAAAGAGAACTTTTGCAGTAGATTTGCCTAATGCAATACCTTGTTTGATTTCTTGACTGCTGCTTCCATGGGCATTAATTGTGGATCCAAGTAAAATGAAATCCTTGACAACATCAATATTTTCTCCATTTATCATGTTGTTGGCCTAGTTGTAAGGAGTTTTGTTTTCTTTATGTTGAGCTGTAATCCATAGTGAAGGCTGTATCCTTGATCTTCATCAGTAAGTGCTTCAGCTCCTCGCTTTCAGCAAGCAAGGTTGTACCATCTGCATATCACAGATTGTTAATGAGTTTTCCTCCAATCCTGATGCTATATTCTTCTTCATATAGTCCAGCTTCTCGGATTATTTGCTCAGCATACAGATTGAATAAGTTTGGCAAAAGGATACAACCCTGATGCACACCTTTCTTGACTTTAAACCACGCAGCATCCCCTTGTTCTGTTCAAATGATTGCCTCTTGGTCTATGTACAGTTACCTCATGAGCACAATTAAGTGTTCTAGATTTCCCATTCTTGGCAATGTTATCCATAATTTGTTATGACCCAGTTATGACCAATGTTATCCATAATTTGTTATGACGTCAGCAATGATACCCTTTGTTGCACATCCTCTTCTGAATACGGCTTGAATTTCTGGCAGTTCTCTGTCCATGTACTCCTGCAACCGCTTTTGAATAATCTTCAGCAAAATTTTACTTGCACGTGATATTAATGATATTGTTCGATAATTTCCACATTCTGTTGGATCACTTTTCTTTGGAATGGGCACAAATATGGATCTCTTCCAGTCAGTTGGCCAGGTAGCTGTCTTCCAAATTTCTTGGCATAGATGAGTGAGCACCTCCAGGGCTGCATCCGTTTGTTGAAACATCTCAGTTGGTATTTTGCCAATTCCTGGGGCCTTGTTTTTCACCAATGCTTTCAGTGCAGCTTGTTCACCTTCTTTCAACCTCATTGATTCTTGATCATATGTTACCTCCTGAAATGCTTCAACATTGACCAATTCTTTTTGGTACAGTGACTCTGTGTATTCCTTCCATCTCCTTTTGATGTTCCTGTGTTGTTCAATATTTTGCCCCTAGAATCCATAAGTACTGCAACTCAAGGCTTGAATTTTTTCTTTAGTTCTTTCAGCTTGAGAAATGCTGAGGATGTTCTTCCCTTTAGGTTTGCACATTTCATTATACTTTACTTTGTCTTCTGACAGCCGTTTGAAATTTTCTGTTCAGCTCTTTTACTTCATCATTTCTTCCATTCGCTTTAGTTGCTCTATGTTCAAGAGCAAGTTTCAGAGTCTCTTTTGACATACATTTTGGTATTTTCTTTCTTTCCTGTCTTTTTTTGCTTTCTTCATGTATGACATCCTTGATGCCATCCCACAACTCGTCTGGTCTTGGGTCATTAGTGTTCAGTGTGTCAAATCTACTCTTGAGATGGTCTCTAAATTCAGGTGGGATATACTCAAGGTCATATTTTGGCTCTTGTGGACTTGTTTTAATTTTATTGAGCTTCAACTCGATGGAGCAACTGATGAGCAACTGAAGGTCTTTTCTGCAGTCAACCCCTGGCCTTGTTCTGACTGATGGTATTGAACTTCATCATCTCTTTCCACGGCTGTAGTCTATTTGATTCATGTGTATTCCATCTGGCAACGGCCACATGTATAGCTGCCATTAATGTTGTTGAAAAATGGTAATTGCAATGAACAAGTCATTGTTCTTCCAAAATTCTATCATTCGATCTCTGGCATCATTTCTGTCACCAAGGCCATATTTTCCAACTACCAATCCTTCTTTGTTTTCAACTTTTACGTTCCAATCACTGATAGTTATCAATGCATATTTATTGCATTATTAATGATGGTACCATAATAGAAATTGGAAAGTCAGGAGGAGGTTTAAGCATAAAAATACTGATATTGATTTTGGATATGTTGACTTGGAGAGGATAGTGAGGGATCTAGATTGGGATGAACAGCCCAAATTGGGAACTATAGAACAAGATCCGAGGAAAGAGAAAAGATAAAGAAAACATTAGTGATGTATTTCTTTAGAGATACTAATTAACGGAAGTAAAAGCTGAGATCATCTAGAAAGAGAAAAAAGAGGCCCTATCTTGTGAATATTACTTTCTGTCTTCACTGCAAGCTCCTAAAAGATCAGGATGAATACTTTATAGATTTTATGGAGGGATCATTTTTCATTTATCTTTGTATTTCTGAGACCGATGACCTCTACCCTCATAGTCAATGTCCTATATATCTTCAACTATTTTTAGTGCCCAGGGTACACCATGCTTTCTCTCACCTCTTCTAAGAACACTTTTCTGTCCTCTTCCGTCTGGCTGATCTTACTTTCCTTTCAAGTTGTCATTTATGAGTTGTGCAGGGAATCTTTCCTGATCCTCCACTTTAGGTTAGATGCCCACATCACTTGGTACTACTACCAAAATACTTACCTTATTGTATTTTAATTAACTATGTACTAGTCTGGCACCCTGAGCTTTATAAGGTCAGGATTTGTGTTTCTCTTGTTCATCATTATATTCCCACCACTGAGCATAGTGCATGGCACACAGTATGCACTTAAAAATGCATATTGAATGAATGGATAGGTGGATGAGTGGATAAATGCATGAATGAAAAGCACATACAGTAAAAGCTGTGAAAGCCAGAAGCTGTATAAGGTGGAAACCTGTCAGAGAAGGAAAACTAAAATCTTTTCCACTAAAACAAGCAATAGAAAAGTGGTAAGACTGTACCCTGTTCAAGGCAGAAGACTTTTGAGACCCGGAAAAACTAGGCAGTCCCGTCGAGTTCATGCTCTCACAGGTTTCACTGTAATAATAATTATTTATATGATTTATAGCTGCTTTGTTACCTAGAACTGTGCTAGGTAAACACTTGGAGGAATGATTAAGTGACAATTCTCTTAGCTAAAGTAGATTGCTTTTCAAATTATAACAACAAATCATGCAGACTAGGTAGGTGTGGGAAAAATAACAGATCTTAGCTAAATATCTGAAATATAATCAAGTTTACCATTTTTTGCTCCATCAACATCTGTAAGAGCTCTCATCTGACCAACGGGCTGGATATTAGGACTGGATTAGTTGTGATTTGTATAATTTCTTGCAACTGGCAAGCTTCAGCTCTAAATAATTACCTGAGTTCATGTGGAACTAACAAAACACAATCTTCTTCAGGAGAAAGTATACCTGTTACAAGGACGCCATTGCCCCAGTCGGAAAACACCATGCCCTGGAAATCCCACAGCCTGGAGGATTATAGGAGACACGTTCTTTTTTGTGGTACAGAAGTTATCCAGGTCAAGCCCTCTGGTCAGGGACCTGTAAGAGCAGTTGTTTTGCAAATAGGTTAGTGGATTCCTCTTTTGTAAATTTATTCTAAGACTAGAGGTGGAGGGAGTTGGATTAGGGAAATTTTGATTAGCTTCATGGAATTTTCATATTCTGGTAATAGCAGCCACATTCTTTTCCAATCAGACCCTTATTATTCTAAGCAGCCATCATTCCAAAAATGGAATGATTTATTGTTAAAACCCTTGTATGTGTTGAAGGGTACATGTGGATGAAGTAAATTTCCTCAAAGACAAACCCATGTTCTTGACTTTTCTTGGTCCATAGGCTTCTTCTCTCTTTTCCCTCTACACCCCTGCTGAGTGATTTCCAAGAAAACAAGTTCAGCCACTCCCACTATGAGAATTTTTCGTTTCAAAGACTTGCTTGCTGTGCTGTTATTTCAAGCTCTCCGCTGGATATCTCCAACTGGGTGTCCTTCAAACACTTCAAAGTCAGCACATCTAAAAGTGAATTCGTCCTATATTGCCTTGTTCTGCTAACAGCATGGCTGTCTACAAGTCGCTTAATATCAGCTTTTACTCCTCACTGTCTGCCACACAAAATGGGGTCTCAAATGTTGTTGATTTTATAAATACGTCCTTTGTCCTTTTCCTTCCCTTCATCCCATTGTTGGTGTTTTGTCCAAGTGTCATCTTCTCATGTCTAAACTATTACAACAGAAACAGTCTTTTGACTGTTCCATTTCAACTTTTCCCCAAACTTTCTTTAACTTACAGCCCCCCTCCCAACCTGTCACCCAAGTCACAATTCTAAAACATAGTTTGGAGCAGTCCATACCACACTTTAAAACTTTTCATGACTACCATATCTATAGACTAAATCCCAATCTTTTCAATGATATTACATGTTCAAGGCCTTCTATGATCAAGTCCCAGCTCTCTGTACTCATCCCTAACCTCTCTTTCTGCTGCCCCACATATTTGCAGATCCATAACACACCTTTCACTTTGATACCTCCATGCTTTAGTTTAGTCTATGATTTAATTGTTCTAGCCATTTTTTTAAATTAAAAATATAAGGTTTTGTTTTAGGTTCAAAGTAGTTGGTGGGCATTAGAACATCCCTCAGGCTATTGCCTAAGAAGAAGCTACTGGGTGTCGATTGTGGAAGCCACCTGAGTGCTCTAAAACGCTAAGGCAGTGGGTTAGAGGAAACTCCACCCCTCTTTTCCAAAGGCTGCAACGTCATGTTTGAAGAGACCGGGTCATGCTATTTTCAATCCAGGTTAAATGACCCTCTTAACCAACCCTTAACTCAACCTAAACTGTTTTTGGTTTTCAGAGAAACTGTATGAAAGAACCTTACTCCACCTGTGATTATCTCATGTAGGTTACAATACAGCCAAAGGTGACTTGGTGAGATCCATCCTCTACCCCCAGCCTCTGAACTTCAAGCTATACAGTGATGCTTTCAAGTTCATTGTGTTCCTGGCCTGCCTTGGCATCCTGGGTTTTTTCTATGCCCTTGGGGTATATATGTACCATGGAGTAAGTATTAGGGGTAAGACTTTTCAACAGCACAGCTTTCTTTAAGAGCCTGACCTAACTCAAGAGAGTTAGATACGATTGCCTCTTGGTTCTATCATTCTGTGAAGCAGTTCAACAGAGCTTTTTTAGATGATGGAAATATTCTATATCTGCACTGTCCAATATGGTAGCCATTAGCCACATGTGGCTATCCAGCACTTGTAATGTGGCTACTGCGACAGAGGAAACGAATTTTAAATATCATTTCATTTTAATTAATTTAAATTTAAGTAGCCACATGTGGTATTGGACAGTGCAGCTATGAATAATTGCAAAGTACCAGCTCCTTAGCCATCTGGATGGGGATGAGAGTTTACGGCATGTGTAGCATTTATGATACCCAAGCCCAAACAGTCTCAGAGGAAATACATTTCACTTAACCTTCTAAGATGGGGAGGATTTAGTCAATTATATCAGACAGAGGAAAGGGCATGCTAATTTACATCAGCAAAACATGAAGAAAGAAATGGATAGGAGTCTTGTGGAACCAGCAAGTAATTAAGAGATAAGCCTAGCAAAGTGTGAGTGGATCAGATTGAAGGGAATCTTGAACGCCATGCCTAGAAGTTTTAACTTCTTCTGCAGTGTTTGAAAGTGTACATTGTCTCAGGAAATACTCAACACTCTGTGCAGTTAATGAGTTACCTGTATGTTCTGGCTGGGTTCTGAAATAAAATTAAATGTCTACTTTTACAGAGCTACCTAGCATGGAACTCACTTGCCTTTAAGCTTCAGGGTGTGAGGTTTGAGTTTAGATGCCTCTCTTAACAGATGTGATAATAGTGGGAGGGGAAGGTTGTCAAAAATGACCTTTGACGTCCTTTCTGATTGTTAAAATGTGATTCTGTTGTGAACCATGCAGTCTCTACAGTAAGATGTGCTGGGATCTTAGCACTGTAGGCTGGTAGACAAGGAAACTGGGAAGGAAAAGGTCCAAACACAGGTGTGACACTGAGAATGGCTGATCTAATTACGATGCCCAAACTAATGGCATCATGGCACTCTATGTGTATGCGTGAGGGGTGGGCTGGGAGGTAAATATTGGTAGTCAAAGACGCAGCCACAAGAATTTTTAGGCAATGTTCATGGTCCACCTCAAGCTCTGAGTAGTTATTTCAATCTGAAATAAGCCTCCAGAGAGTATTTCTAGGGCAGGGGAGAGGAGGGCATTTTGGCATTAGTAGAATGGAACCTGAAAAGAGCTAGGCAGAATATCAAGGCCACTGGGGCTAGATTTGAGGCATGTGCTGGGTTTATCTGGGGAGCAGAAGCCCCGAGCAGAATGCCAGACAAAAGCCCTCTCCTGTGGACCAGGAAGCCAGGGCAGTGACTGGCAATGAGGGTAGAACTCAATATCCAGTACACATTAAAGCAGCAAGACTATTCCCAGACCCATATTCTTGTGGGTCAGAACCTGTGGACGTGTTGCCTGTCTCTATCTGCACTGGTTCAGGATTAGACAGGGCTAAGTATTCAGGGTCAAAATTCCTCTGTGACTGTGGTTGGGAAGAGCAGGGATTGATGGAATTTGTGATGAACTAACATTGGACAAAAAGAAGCACCTAGTAGACATTGGTACTGAACTTGAATCTATGTTTCCAATATTCAAAAAAGAGCTCTATGGCTAAAATGATGGTTAATTTCATAAAAACATAGGCAAGGTTATAGAGATAGAGCCATCAATATCTAGAGCATGTGAAAACTAAAACAAGCAGCCCCATGATCTGATCTTGGCCCTGCCCTGGTTAGCTGTGTGATTAGTCCTGGAGCCTCCTCGGCAGACCTGCCTGGGATCCTGACTCCACAAGGATGGACTCGATAATGTAGCACACTGGCCAAGTGTTTGAGCCCTGGAATCCAACAAACTAGAGTTCAAATTCTCACCATGTAACTAGCATGTGGTCTTGGAAAAGTTATTTAAATTTTTAAGCCTCAGTTTCTTCATCTGTTATATGGAGAAAGTAACAGTTGTCACATCATAGGGTTGTGAGGAGTAAGCAAAAAATCATATGCAGCCTAGCCTAGTGCCTGCTCCAGATAAGTGGCCAATAAGTATAAGCTATTTTTATTATATATATATATATATATATATATATATATAAAATAAAAATAGCTTAATTTATTGGACTTTTTAATTATTTTATTTACTTTTTAGTATTGGCTTCCCTATAACTAATAATGAGGGAGGACATTGGTGGCTCAGTGGAACGATTCTTGCCTTCGATGTGGGAGACTTGGGTTTGATTCCTGACCAATGTACTGCATGTGCAGCTACCAGCCATCTGTCAGTGGTGGATTGTGTGTTGCTATGACGCTGCACAGGTTTCAGTGGAGCTTCTAGACTAAGATAGACTAGGAAGCAAGGCCTGGTGATCTGCTTCTGAAAATCAGCCAATGAAAATCCTATGGATCACAATCTCCAGCAGATCATGGGGATGGTGCAGGACTGGGAAGAATTTTGTTTCATTATTCATGGGGCTCTCATGAGTCAGGGGCCGACTGGATGGCAGCTAACAATGACAACAACTAAGTTACTGATACGTGCTGAGATCTTGGCAGAATCTTGGTCTTGTTTTTTTAAATCAGATTGCAGTTTATTCAGTATGTATACTGAGCCTGTCTTCTGTGCCAGATACGTGCTAGACGCTGGGATTTCAGAGATGAATGAGCCATAGTTGCTAGGTCTAAAGAGTTTGTAGGATGATAGTAGAGAGATATTTATAAACCAACAGGCAGTTCACTGTGTGTAATGTTATAACCAAAGACCAGACCCAGTGCCCCAGGAGCCCAGAGGTTGCTTGGAAGTGTGGTGGCCAGAGAAGGGACAGGCCATCTGGGTACAGGGAAGGTTAAGTGGAGAGAAACCAGGTCAGGAAAGGTTAGGGTGGATGTGGAGTTGGAATCAGAGGTCTCCTTTCTTCTGTAGTGGGAGATAACTTGTTCATTCTGTAGGCCCAGCCATGGGAGCACTCAGCCTCACAAACAGAGCAGACTCATTAGGAGTATTCTAAGCCTCTAGGTTTTCTACGGTGTTGTAGGAAGAAGTTGCCAGGTAGGGCGGTGGCCTGCTCTGCTGGGCTAACCTCTGTGTCCTTCCCCTCACCAGGTCCCTGCAAGAGATACCATGACGATGGCCTTGTTGCTTCTCACCGTGACTGTCCCACCTGTACTGCCGGCAGCCCTCACCGCGGGCATTGTGCATGCCCAGAAGAGGCTGCAGAAGAAGGACATCTGTATGTCCCCACAGAGAATCAACATGTGTGGGCAAATAAACCTCGTGTGCTTTGACAAAGTACGATCTGAACTTTCCAGGTGGGAGGTTAATGCTTTTAAGGCACAGCCAAGCTGTAAACGGCCTCAGAGACTGTCTCGTCCAACATCCTCATTTTACAGATGGGGGCACTGAGGCCAGAGAAGGGCTCACAGTGAGCTAGTGTGAGAACACATTCTACAAGTCCACTTCCCTGAGTCCCAGGGTCATGGCTTAGCCATCACATCATGAGTTTTACCCCTGTGGAATTTAATATTTTGGGGGACAGTTTTGGGTTTCGTGTTTCGAATTGATTTCATACTATGATAGCTTTTCTGACTGACTGTCTTTTTCAGGTAAAAAAATTGAGGAACATTTTTATTCCCTAAAATACTTTGTCCGGAGCCTCACGAACGTGTTCCTTTCTCTGCTCTGCCTCTTTTAAGGAAAGGCAGGGAGCGGACAATGCCATGTGTTTTCAGTCCTACGTCCCTTTTCTCCTTTGCTCCCCCAGAGCTCAGGGGTTGGGAAGGTTGTCTCTGAAAAGGTAGTAGAGCAGCAGTCTGTGCCAGGTAGACCGGGCAGCTGCTGTGGACAGGTCCTGAGGCCCCTTCTCCTGGCTCTCCTGTGGGACTCCTGTGGAGACTTCCACCCCAGCCCCTGCTGGTCAGATCTTGCCCTCAGCTTGACCAGGCCAAATGAACTGTTTGATGGCCATGGGCCTCGCTTGGTCCTCTGTTCATTTATTTGAAAAATGATCAAGGCAGCAGCTTTTACCATTTTTTTAGTTAACCCACATGGCAAAGAGCAGTGCACAGGGCTGGTAGAGAGCCCTATTAACGAGATGTTCTTAGCTCTTGAGAAGCTCACGGTCTAGCTGAGGAAGCAGGGAAAGCAGAAATGTAGACAATGGCAATGCTATGCAATGCATACCTTAATAGAGGTATGAGCAAAGCATCAGGGTGCTTTTGGGAGGCCACCTTTGAGCTGTTGCTTTGGTTGTTCGGTGGACAGAGTGGAGAGAATGGGTCCCAGGCTTAGAGGAAAGCAGTTCCAAAGTACAGGGGTGTGAAGGGCCTGGAGTGTGTGGGAAGCAGAGTGCGGTGAAGCATGGCTAGAATATCTGTAGGAAATGAAACTAGAGAAGGAAAAACCCCTCTAGTTAAGGCCCCATGTGTCAGGCTAAGGAAGGGGTGCCTTGTCTTAACAAAAAAAAAATGCAAGCCCTCATCACTTTTTGTCTTTTTTTTGGGGGGTTTGTTTTATTTATTCCATCTGGGGAGGGAGGGAGACAGGACTGAGGCAGAAGACCTGTTTGAAGGCCACCTGGGGACAACTGAAGAGATAATTCATTGTCCTAGACAATGAGAGCAGGAATGGAGCACAGAGGACAGACTGCAGACACACCCATGAAGGAGACCTCACAAGTCTCGGTCACCAGGTGGATATGGCATGTCTCTTAGATTATTTCAGTTTTAGTGTCTGTGTTTTGTTTGGTAAAGGTCTTCCATCACCACCAGTGAGATTAACTTACTTGGTTAACCTGACAGTGTTAACTTAAGGTTAACTTAACAATGGCTTCATTTTAGGTCCAGGGCCCTCCAACCATCCCTTGGAAGCTTTCTGATAGGCATTCCTATTACTCAGCTGACTCTCTAACGTCTAAAATACAGGAGGGAGATTTATAAAATATATTCCTGACAAATGCATCTGTTTCTAAAACTGAATTTCCTGAGGGTATTTATTTGACACCCTGTTGAAAGCCTTTTCCTCCACATCCGCACGCTCTCCTTTGCTAGACTGTTGGAGGGACCGCCCTGAGGCATGCTGGGTCAAGTTTTCTATGGGGTAACAGCATGGAACGCTGTAAACAACTCTTGATTTGGAATTGGTCAAGTGTGAAATCTAATCCTGAATTTGACACTAAATTTCTGGGTGACTTTTTAAGAAGAAATCTGAACTACAATGCTAAGTTTCCTTCCAGCTTTCACATTATCAAGCTCTATCGACATGATGTTGAGATAAAGCACTCCACAATTAATTGAATTTCCATCTAGTGATTTTGGGCATTCTTTTTGTCCAGGGTAGAAGACATCTGCACTTGGTTTCCGAGTACATTTGTTCCCATATATTTTTCTGGTTTATACTGATTTTGTTATTAAGTTCTTTAAAACGAGGGTTCTCCTTCTCTATGCAATTCAGCCCAAGCCTAGGCTGGTATTTTTGTTAGTAAGTTTTCTCTTATTTCCTTTAGAACCTCAGACGTGATTCAGTTTTCTTTCTATTTATGAGTCGTTTTATTGTCTAAGGGTCATTTTCATGTAGAGAAATAACAGTATCATTTCTGTCTCGCGGCGGCATCATCTCTGTTTTCATGTTCAAAATATTGATGTTTGAAAACATAATCTGCTCATCAAGAAAACATTTCAGTTCGAATTAAGTTGCTCACTCTTTCTGAAACGGAACAACTCAAGGGGATTTGGAGTCTAACCACGTGGGATAAGGCCCTTATAAAATGCAGGAAGGAAATGAACCAAGTAGCTTTTTGTTGTTGTTGTTCTTTAAGAAGAAACTCACACAAGCATGCCAGCTCTCTGCGAAGGCTAAGCAGATTAATGAAACAATAGTTCCTGAATTCTTCGACCCAGAACCCTAGCATGGGGCTTTTCACATGCCTCGCAGAATTCACTTACTAATTCTAGTCCAGTGGGAGACTCCAAAAGGGCTGGATTCTGGTTATGCCTCTCCAGACGACAGAGTGGTTCTGAAACATGGCGATCTCACGCGTGGCGGAGTAGAACTGTACACCTTAGGGTTTTTAGGGGCTGATTTTTCATAAGTAAATCTCCAGGCCTTTCTTTGGAGGCACCTCTGAGCAGGCTGGAACCTCCAATCTTTTTGTTAGTAGCTGACTGTGTTAACCATTTGCCCATCCAGGGACTCCTTGCTGTTCTCTTAGGTAGTTTATTTCACCTCTAACTGAGAATATCTCCACCCTGTTCACTCAGTTATGAGAATCAAAAGCATTCACAAGCACTTCACTACAAGCATTATGCTAATGTAATGTGCTATAATGGTAGAAAATATCATTTAATAGAAAACTAGAAAACGTAGTGTCTTATACAGAGATGACCTCAAAAAAAAAAAAAAAAAGTGTCAGAGACCTGGGGTGTCAGTGTTGAAACAGAATATTCTGTAGTGCCTTGTAATGCTCCCCTCTATCTTGACAGAGTTCAACAGCTTATAACCAAACTCCACTTATTCTGACTTGATGTTAGGTAGCCCCAGTGCTGTTAGTCTTCTGCATGAAGACACAACGTCTGTGAAGCCAGGAGGAAATTAAAAGTGCTGTGATAGTACTTAGTGCCATTTTGCCTTCTCTGTTACTTTTTCTGACCAATAACTCTCCACAATACAGCAAAATCAAATCTCCCGACCATATTCCTCACGATAGAACAATAAAACTCATTAATTAATATTTATTATTAGTCCTTGGCTTCTCTCTATAGACTCAAAGCCCTCTATCAACATTTTATTATCCATCTGGACAGTCAACAGGTCACCCATATTTTCAGAAAATTACTGTGAACCAGATGGCCAACTGTGAACTAAACAGTCTTGAAAAGAAAAAAAAAAAAAATCCCAAGCTCTGCTTTAGAAAGACAGCAGGTGCCAACTAAAAAGTCAGACTCGAGCTGGTTCTTGTTGGATTTCCATTCACTGGACCTCTCCCTTTTAACATAACAGTAGTCGCAACAATAAACAAACAAAAATAAAACAACAAAACGCATTTCCTTGTCCTGGGTAGTAACTTGAATCACTTAATTACCAACATGGTCCTTTTAGGATCATTTGTCACCCACTGAACCTTTCTTTTGGATACCCTTCTCTGGTTTAAAATGGGATGCTTACAAACAAGGACTTTGGACAACAAGATCTACTGTAACGTCTTGGAAGCTTGAGATTTGTTTCAATCACTACATCATTAAAAGCTTTAAATCTTCTGCTAATCCCAGTTCTAATTTTTATTCAGACTGGTACTCTTACAGAAGACGGTCTGGACCTCTGGGGGACAGTCCCTACTGCTGACAACTGGTAGGCCCATTAGTGAAAAGGGAATGTGTGTTTGGTGGGCTTACCTTAGATTTGATACTCAAACCTATCCTTTTTGTGTTGGGAGATGAATGTCAAATATATGTCACATGTATATAAATGTCACATATATAAATGGGCTGAAATCTGCTCCGAGGTACTCTAACTTGTTTAATTAAATAAGTCCTAAGTTTAAAATCAGATAGGAAAGTAGGTTTTCAAGCTCCAAATGAAAAATGGAGTAGAATGAGGTGGATGATTCAGAAGCTGAGCAAGTGAAACAGAAGAGTAAGGGAAGTAAGTCAAGGACTCTTCTTAATTAAAAACTGCAAAGGCTTCCGGGGGGGCTAGTGAGGGCAGCTATGGTAGGGCGTCCAGAAAAAAAGCTCACAGTCTAGATGGAATGTACCACGTTCGGTGTACAACATGGGCAGTGAAAAGCGTTACTGTGAAGGCACAGATGTCGGAGCAGAGAAGAAGAAACAATGATTGCTTGATATAACACACAGAAACCCTGGTAGCACAGTGGTTAAGAGCTACGGCTACTAGCCAAAAGGTCGGCAGTTCGAATCCACTAGACACTCCTTGGAAACCCTATGGGGCAGTTCTACTCTGTCCTATAGGGTTGCTATGAGTTGGAATCAACTCGATGGCAATAGGTTTGGTTTGGTTTTGATATAATACACAGTGCTGATTATTATGATAACACGGTGGGTAAAAGGTAGAAATTAATTCTGAAAATGAGTGGATCATTTGTAATAGGTTTGGGAGAGTGTATGGCTGGAATTTTTACAGGCTCAGACTCAAAACTGACACTAGGTCGGGGGAGAGGGCAATCACATAGGTGCCTACCCCAAGGCGCAGCTGCAACATGGAAAACAAGGGTGGAATGTTATGGTTTGAATTATGTCTCAAAAAATGTGTGTATCAGTTTGGCTGGGCCATGATTCCTGGTACTGTGTGATTGTCCTATATGTTGTAAATCCTGCCTCTATGATGTTAATGAGGGAGGATGGGTGGCAGTTGTGTTAGTAAGGCAGGACCTGATCTACAAGACTGGATTGTGTCCTGAGGCAATCTCTTGAGATATAAAAGACAGAAGTGAGCAGAGAGACGGGGGACCTCATACCATCAAGAAAGCAGTGCCAGGAGCAGAGCGCGTCCTTTAGACCAGGGTCCCTGCGCCGAGAAGCTCCTAGTCCGGGGGAACATTGATGAGAAGGCTGACAGAGAGAGAAAGCCTTCCCCTGGAGCTGATGCCCTGAATTTGGACTTTTAGCCTACTTTGACTATAAGGAAATAAACTTCTCTACATCAAAACCATGGGGTTTCTGTTATAGCAGCACCAGATGACTAAGACAACTGGTCAGAGCAGTAAAACAGAAACAAGATAGTTGCAGTTTCCACCCTTTCTTTCTCTACCTTGCCCCGTTGTTGTTGGGTGTCGTTGAGTCGATTTTGACTCATAGTGACTCCATATGACAGAGTAGAACTGCCCTATGGGGTTTTCTTGGCTGTTATCTTTATGGAATCAGATTGCCAGGTCTTTCTGCTAGGTGGTTTTGAACCTCCAACCTTCCAGTTGGTAGCCGACCACTTAACCATTGTGACACCGGGGCTCCTTGCACTCTGAAACTTTTTTGAGAATAGAAACAACCGACAATTACAGTACTATTTTGCTGTAAGGTAGGAGGAGAAGAGGTAAATCAAGCCAGCCTGTACTGTCAAAGAGAAAAATGGGCATTAGAGGCAGGGTGTCCAGACCAGGGATTTCAGGAAATGAGGACAAACTCCAAAAGATTGCAGAATAAGGAATGCTTCAGAGTTCACGCACGCCTTCACTTGATTGGAGCCACCAGGATAGCTCTTTTTCCCATCCCTGCTACTTCATCAGCCTAGAGACTTCTTTCCTGGGGTATGCGGCTTTCTAGAGCCCAGCTCTGTGGACTTTGCAGGTCTCAGCACTGAGCTGCCTGCTCATACACCTTCTCCCAATACTGCCACTATCTGGGCTGGCTGCAAATCACAGGATAAAATTCCTTGTGATCATATTCAAGGCCTCTGAAATTACATTATTGATCAGCCAGTGGCAAACTTTGTTGAGAATGAAATTTACATACAGCTCAATGGAGGGTTTTGTAAGGGTTGCCCTGCAGGCAGAATATTCTAGTTAGGAAATGAGGAAACAAGTAAGCAGAGGCTCATGGACAGGGAAGTTCCTGGACAAGTATAGAAATAACAAGAAATTTAATTTGAAGATAGAATCTAGGGCATAAAGGACATTAGTGGGAGTAGAAGCTGTAGGGTAAGCTAGAATTGGAGTGTGCAGGGCATTGAAAACCAGGCTAAGCAGTTTGGACTCTATCATATGGGGCATGGGGAGCCATTGACGGGTATGAGCATAGTGGTAGTGTAATAGAAAGTCTACCTTAGTAAGATTTTAGGGGCAGAATAACTTACACAGAACGATTTTACTGACAACCTTAACTTATTAATTATCTTCTCTACCAGTTTCCAGGAAGTCCACATCTTTGCCTCGGGCAAGGCTTTGCCGTGGGGCCCACTGCGTGCAGCCATGACCAGCTGCCACTCTCTGATCCTTCTCGATGGGACGGTCCAGGGAGACCCACTGGACCTCAAAATGTTTGAGGGCACTGCCTGGGTAAGGTGACAGTTTCTTGCTGTCATTGAATGAGTAACACTTGAAGAGATGCTTATTGGAGGCACTGAAGCTTTTGTAACCTAAGTTAAAGCCCAGAGGAGATTCAGAAGAATGCTTGAACCAAGATGAGATCTGACAGAGGCTCCCCACATCTGTGCCAAGGAACTCTGTTAATGAGTGCAACATGAACTGGGTTCCACAATCAATTACATTTGGGTATTGCTGTTTAAACAGAGTTAAATCAATTTCTTAACTGTAGGTGCATTGTGAATTTTTGAGAGGAGAATTCGGTACGCTGTATTTACCAAACCTATTTATCACAAAAACCTTATTAACAGACAATATCATTGCACAGATCTTCTCCAGAACACCCTCAGAAAATGGAAGCCTAGAGCAGCGCTGTCCAATAGAACTTTCTGCAGTGATGGAAATGTTCTATATCTGTGCTGTCCTATACAGTAGTCACTCGTCACAAGTGGCTATTGAACACTTGAGGTGTCTATGTGACCGAGGAACTGAATTTTTAATTTTATTTAATTTTAATTCATTTAAATTTAAATAGTCACAAGTGGCTTGTGGCTATTGTATTGGACACCAACTGGAGTGCCCTAGCTCCAACTAGTTCAATTTTCTGAGCTGAGTGTGAGTGATAATTGAAAGATGTAGACCTGTCCTGGAGGTGTGAGGACATGGTGGGAAGGTTTCTGGACCACACCACTATCTAGGTGTGTGACTCCAAATCTGGTACCAGGACTCGTCTGTCACCTCCTCTGTACATTTGGGAGAATAATGCATCACTCACAGAGTTGTGGTGAGCTTTGAGACTATGAACCTAAAAGAGCTTTAAGCTCTATGAAGTGTCAAATAAGTGGAGGGAATTAATTAATTAATCAATCCATCAAGGAGCCCCAGTGGCTCAATGGTTAAGCACTCTGCTCAGCAGTTCGAATCCACCAGCAGTTCCACGAGAGAAAAGACCTGGAGATCTGCTCCAATAAAAATTACAGCCTAGGAAACCCTATGAGGCAGTTCTATTTTGTCCCATAGGGTCGTTATGAGTTGGAATTTACTCAGCGGCACACAACAATAACATCCTCCCAAAAGGTTCTAAAGCTGCTTACAGTGGTACATAAAGTACAAGACAGCATTTAAAAACAGATACAAAAGAATGGAAACCAACGATTGCAGGCACATTGAAATACACTTCAAAATGAGCCTAAAATGAAAATACGTAAGAAAACTTTAGCTTTCTAGAAGCCAAAGCAATAAAAAAAAAAGGGGGGGGGGAATCTGGTACTCAGGGGAATTTCTGGTATCAGTAAGTAATAATAGAGCATTTACTCCACAGAAATGTTTTTGACACAAAGAAAAGACATTAATCAGTTTCCTGGGTCTTAACGGTGAGGAATCAATGTACTTTTTATAAGCAATGTCCTCACCAGCATCACTGGAGTTGACATAATGATGAGTTGCCTTGGGTCATTGTTACTATATGTGGCTTTGATCCTGGTCCTCACAGTGTCCCTTTCCCCAACAGGGGAGGGTTGAAGGATCTGAACAATGACATACAACCTGGGATCTTGTCTGGGATAAGAAATATTGAGTAGCAACTGTGAAGAGCTATCTGGAAGAACAGTTGCATCACCCCAAACAAAGTGTACAAATGCAGGATTACTCTCTGAGTTTAAGACAGTCAGGAGAAACGTTAAACCGGGGTGAGAAGCAGTCTTGAGCTGAACGCATTTTGGTCATTAGAAGGCTTCCACTAAACATAACAGAATAGGGGTATGTCTTGTACACTCTAAGAATTTCAGCACTGGAAGGGATGTCAGAATATTTCTTAAAAGAAATTGAGATCTGGAGAAATGAAGTGACATCCTAAGGTTAAACAAGTAAGTAACAGATCAGAGATTGGATACGGTCTCCTGTTTGGAGCCCTGGTGGTGCAGTGGTTTAAGCGTTCGGCTGCTAAGCAAAAGGTCGGCTGTTCAAATCCTTAGAAAACCTGTAGGGTAGTTCTACTCTATTCTATAGGGTCACTGTGAGTCGGAATTGACTCAATGTCCTATAGGGTCACTATGAGTTGGAATCGATCAATGGTAATGGTTATAGGTTTTGATTTACTTTGTATATATCCAAATGTCTTCCCCATATTATAGGTTAATATTGGCATTTTAGATGGCATAGCTACTACTGTGGTAACACCCAAACCATACAAACCATTTTCAGATGTGTTTTCTAACTTGTGAGCAGGTAAGTTGCTAACTCTCTAGCTAATAAACTAAGCTAGCAGCATTGACAGCGTTGATATAGCATAAGTAGCCCAATGCTTATCTCAGGACCCATTCCTGTCACATCTGAGCGCTGATGTGCCCAGCTGTCTTCGAGAGCAGATCTCCATTTAAACCCTCCCCCAATTACTAGACATGACCATTTAGGAAGAGCCATTGACCCGCAGCTAGCACTTCTCCATCCGTTACTACTTCATGTATTTACGCTCTTCCTGGCTTTTTGCCATTCTACACCAAGGTCCTTAATGTCAACCAACACAAGACATATTTGATGATGAAGGCATTAAGATAATTGGTCTAGAAGAAAAAGATACGTGAAAAGAGCTTTGCAAAGATTAAAGTGCTATGCCAATAGTTATTTCTTTCTTACTATTTTTCTCCAAGGAATCTGATGAATGTTTTCATTTTA
Source organism: Dugong dugon (assembly GCA_030035585.1). Lineage (NCBI taxonomy): Eukaryota > Metazoa > Chordata > Mammalia > Sirenia > Dugongidae > Dugong > Dugong dugon. The sequence continues at coordinate 22,568,263 of CM057466.1, forward strand.
AAACAGAAAATGGAAGATTGCAGTGTGGAGTACTGTGCAGTTGGGACATCAGACTCAAATGTCATATTAAAACCAGGGCCAAGAGCCAGTCAGGTATGATTTGCTTCTTTAAATCATGTAGTCCTTTGCCCTTAAAATGGGTGAAACTTCCCCGACTTTCACATATCTCTATATTCCTGTCCCTGGGTGGCACAAACGGTTAATTGCTTGATTACCACCCAAAAGGTTGGCTGTTCAAACCTACCCAGAGGCACCTCAGAAGACAGGCCTGGCCACCTGCTTTTGAAAGGTCAAAGTCATAAACACCTTATGGAGCAGTTCTATTCCGTAACACGTGGCATCACCATGAGTGGGAACTGACTCGATGGCATCTAACGACAACAACAACTCCTATTTCCATAGTTTTTTGGCATTCCTGAATTTATCCATTAATTTATTCAACAAACCCTCACTGAGTACTACATATACTAGAGAACGGTGCTGGGTAGAGAGATTTGAAAACTGGATATGCTGGGCTCTGTGCTAGAGGAGCACATATTCTGGTAGGAAAACCAATATATGTACAAATAAGTGCAATGCACTGTGCTAAGCATTATAATAAAGGGTGATGTTTGAGCCATAGGAGTCCAGAGGAGGGAGTGAATATTGTTTCTGGGAGACAGCTTTGCCTGGAAGGTGACGGAGATTTCTCTAATCAGCTGAGGGGAAGGGCCTTGCAGACCAAACAACTTGGCCAAGGAGTCATCTTAGGTGGCCAGAAAAATAGCAATATTGTGATGAATTTACCACGTCGTCGTGTGCCTGGGCCCATCAGGGTCGTATTGCACTGCAGAGTGGATTCTATTCGCTGGTGTGCATTTGCCGAGTCTCACTTGAAAGTGTCGTAAAGCTCTTCTTTGTTGGATGGTTGCAGAGTCCCGTGGAAGCCATCACTGTCCTGCGTCAGTTCCCCTTTTCCTCGGGTCTGCAGAGGATGTCCGTGGTCGCTCACCTGGCCGGGGGGGATCACTTCCACATCTACATGAAGGGGGCTCCAGAGACTGTGGCCAGGTTCTGCAGGCTGGAAACAGGTACTGACAGTTTTCTCTTCCAGGAGGTAAATTTTTTTTTTTAAATACGCTTTATTTTTTAGAGCAGTTTTAGGTTCACAAAAACATTGCACAGAAAGTACAGAGAATTTCCATACACCCTCTCCCCCCAACCCCACAGTTTCTCCTATTATTAACATCTTGCATCAGTGTGGTGCATTTGTTACAACTGAGGAACCAGAATCAATACGTTATTATTAAATAAGGTTCATAGTATGCATTATGATTAAGTAAAACTCATAGTTTACATTAGGGTTACTCTTTGTGCTGTACAGTCCTGTGGGTTTTGACAAATGCATAATGTCATGTGTCTACAATCACAGGTCGCGTGTCCACCATTACCGTATCTTACGGACTAGTTTTACTTCCCTAAAAATCTACTGTGCTCCACCTATTCATCTTTCCCCTCCTTCCCAGAACTGGCAACCACAAAGATATACGTATATATATTTCTGTACATATATATATATTTATATCTATATATATATGTATATCTCAGTAGTTGCCAGGAGTTCTTTTTTTTTTTTTTTTTTTTTTTAAGATGACTTCAGGGGATAGTTTTGATTTAAGGCTAAGGTTTAAAGATTACCTCAGGGCAATAGTTTTGTGGGGTCGTCTAGCCTCAATGGCTCCAGAAACTCTGGATTCCATGAGAATTTGAAATTCTGTTTCACATTTTCCCCGCTTTTGATCAGGATTTTTCTCTAGAATCTTTGATCTCCTGGCAGAGGAGGCCGTTGTTCAGGAGGGCAATTAGGCATGCAGTCCAGTTAGGAGGTAAAGCATTTTAAAAGTCAAAACACATAAAGTAAACAAACCTAAATCAATGAATGTGGAGGTGGTCATTTTATGGGTGGGTGGGAAGGGGCCCAGTTGCTCCAGCAAGGCAGGGGTGATCGTCTCAAGACAGGAAGGACATACCTGGCTGTGGTCCAGCCAGAAAAACATAATCAAAATGGAGCGTCAGGAAAGGCGATGTGAAATAAGCATTGAGAGCAGAATAAGGAGAGCCACTTGGGGTCAGAGAAGCAGGGAGGGTGAGAATGAGTAGCACTCAGAGGGACCAAAGGAGCACAAGGTTAATTCTTCAGACAGGGGTGCTCCTTCACCCCTGGGCACTTGGCTCCATGTATGGGGGCTCAGACAGATTGATGGGAGGAGAATACAGAAAAGATAAATCTTTTAGAAAAAAAAATGTGATTAGAGTAAATTAGATGGTATCAGAGCAAGGTAATTGATCATTTTCAGAGCAATTTCATCTTTCTGGGCCAGATTTTGAGCTGATTTGTATTGTTTCTTAGTCTTATAAATATACGCACTCTCTAAGCAGCAGCTCAGATATATAAGAATATTGTTGCATTCAAATGAGTTCATTTGGATAGAATGGGTCTTTTTTCTCCTAATTTTCATCAACATTCTCCTTATGGATGCTGAGAGCCATCAACTTGTGCACAGAATTGTAGATTTGCCAAATGATTGCTTTAACTTTTTTCTCCACTTGGAGTCTTTTCGTACCTTTGAAATGCCTGTCTTTTTTTCTAACTTTGACCTTCCCTCATAGTTCTTGTTAACCCTCTCCTTTTCAGATCACCAGCCTTCCCCTGCCCCGCCCCCCCATACAGACACAAGAGGCTATCCTGTTAAAATTTTAAGTGGTTTCTATTGCTCTTGCTCTATCCGTAAGGATTTGGGCTTGCCATCTGGCACCTTCTTATTCTGATAGCCCTTCCGATTCTTCCAACTATCCTAACCCTCGATCCTTAGCACTAGTATCACCTTCAATAATATATCTTCTCCTGGATTTAAGAAACAGAGAGCTGAGAGCTTCCTTGAAATTAATTCCCCATCTTCAGGGTTAGTTTAGAATTATAGAAAGTCAAAGGTGAATGATTCAACTATTAACTGGAAGGACGGTGGTTCAAACTCACCCAGAAGTGCCTTGGAAGACAGCCCTGGCAATCTGCTTCCAAAAGGTCAGAACCAAGAAAACCCTATGGAGCAGTTCTACTCTGCACACATGAGGTCGCCATGCGTTGGAGTCAACTCGATGACAACTAACAGCAACAACAACAAGCTGAATGGGGGCATAGTGATCTGTTAGCCCCTCACTTTTGTGAATAGGAAAACTTAGGTCCAGAGATAGACTTCACATGCCCAAGGCCAGAGAGCTAGTTGGTAGTGGAATGGAGATTAAAACTCAAGTGTTTTGGAACCTAAACCATGTACCTCCTATTATACTATGCTTTCTCCTAATACCTTTATAGGAACATCATAAAACGTAAAGATTTTGCAAATTATAAACATTAGTTATGATTACAATGCCAATATTTGTGTCATCTCTCATCTAGGGCAAGTGATTGACAAACTTTTTCTTTAAAGAGCCAGATAGTAAATATTTTAGGCTTTGCAGGCCACACAGTGTCTGTCTCGACTACTCAACCCTGCCACTGTAGCATGAAAGCAGCCACAAATGATATTCAAATGAATGTGCATGTCTGTGTTGCAATAAAACTTTATTTACAAAACAGGCAGTGGGCCTAATTTGGCCTGCAAGTTGTGGTTTTTCAACTCTGATCTAGAGGAGCAGCCATTTCCCTCATTTCACCCAGGTGTACAAAACACCAGGTAGACATAGTCCTGAGGCTGTTTCTTAGTGAACCCAGTGGGAGTACTTGACACTACGCTGATGACCAGTGCATCTTAGCCATTCACTTCCATTAGCGTAGTAAGAACACACTGATGTAGTTGTGGCTTTGAACAAAGCTGTAGTTTTTCTATTAAAGTACTGTTGTGGAGTGTCTTAGTATTCTAGTGCTGCTATAACAGAAATACCACAAATGGATGGTTTTAACAAACAAAAGTTTATTCTCTCACAGTCTAGGGGGCTAGAAGTTCAAATTCAGGGCATCAACTCCAGAAGAAGGCTTTTTCTCTGTCAGTTCTGGTGGAAGGTCCTGTTCATCAATCTTCCTCTGGTCTAGGAGCTTCTCAGCGCAGGGACTCTGGGTCCAAAGGATGTGTTCTGCTCCCAGTACTTCTTTCTTTGTAGTATGAGGTCCCTCTCCTCTCTGTTCACCTCTGTCTTTTATATCTCAAAAGAGACTGACTCAGGATGTAACCTGTAGACTGAGTCCTGCCTCGTTAACGTAACTGCCTCTAATCCTGCCTCATTAACATCAATCATAGAGGTTAGGATTTACAACACACAGGATAATCACATCATATCACAAAATGGTGGAAAACCACACAATGCCGGGAATCATGGCTTAGCCAAGCTGACACACATTTTTGGGGGACACAATTCAATCCATAACATGGAGTGAAAATTAAAACAGGGTAGAGTGTATCCCAGAGTCTTTCATAGGAGCTGGGCAGCCTTCAGTGTGAACTTACATTTACTCTTTCCCTCCTTCTTTACAGTGCCCAAAAATTTCTCACAAGAGCTGAGGAATTACACAATGCAAGGCTTCCGTGTCATTGCCCTCGCCCATAAAGCCTTGAAGATGGGTGCACTTTCAGAAGTGCTGAGTTTAGCCAGGTAAGGAACTGGGCAGTTGGCACCAGGGCAGGCTCTGTGTGCATGAAGTGAATGAGACCTGTAGGTGGACAGGCTCACGTCACTGAAGGCTCTTGGAGATGGAGATGTCATGTCATCCAGTGCTCCGACTTGGAGATGGGCAATTTTAGGCTAGACTACGGGGGGCCTTGCTCAGGTCACAAAGTAAGTGAGTTAGATGCCAGTGAGTTAGTTACCTTTGCCCTGCACTACACCACACCCACCTCAGTCCCAGCTCCCATCCAACCAAAAACAACCAAACCTTCCTTCAACCTTGTATCATATGACTGACTTACATGGGTATCACAGGGAAGGAGACAGCTGGCCCCTTAGATGACTCCCAGAAACCTTTGGACTCCACTTCTTTCAGGGCTCAGTGCTACGCCTCCTTCATATCTGGGTAGGTAGTGGGTGCAAATTGAGTTCCTTATATGAAATAAAATTCAATATTCTTAATTATATTAGGGAGATAAATTTTCTACATTAGAGACTAGTTTTTTTTTTCTTTTACTATTTCTCAGGATTTTAATGTTATTTTTGAATTATTTATGCCAAAGGAGTAGATAAATACTGTGGTAAATTAAGTAACAAATAGTCTATGCATTATTTATGTTTGATTTTTTTGTTGGTAATAGGGAGATCCTCATTTATATACAATTAGCCCATCTGTGTAAGATACTGATAACCTTGATTGAACATTACTATTTGCAACTCAAGTTCATCTACTCTAAGACCATGAATAAAATTGCCCCTTTTTACTCTGAGCCTTTTCCCCATCTATAAAATGTAGGATTGGGTGATTTCTAAGGAACCATTCAGCCACAGCATTCTAATCTTTTATATAGAATCATGAAGCTCATTTTGAAATATATGAATGGCATTCTCAGATTTAACATTTGAGGGTTTAGCTTTTCTTGAGCAAACATAAAGGCCTATGACACATAGGAGTTTTGTCATTTTTCAAGACACAAATTTGAGGTCTTGTGTGAAGAAAAGATTTACATAACAGTGACGGAATATGGCCACTACCCAGTTGCCACGTACAAATGCAGTGTGTGGTTCTCCGTTAAGACTCACCAATGAGATAGACATTATTATAAACACAATAAAATATGAAAAAATGAGGACAAAATGTGCTAGATTTCTAACCATGTCAGGTTTTCCCAGAGAACATCAGGAGCCTATTATGCTTCTTGGAATTCAGTTACTATTTTCAAGCAGGTTAAAGGAATAGGATTTTGATTTTGCTTAAAATCAATCTGTTTAGAAAATTTTTCTAATTGGGGGATAAAAAAAAAAAAAAAACTTCCAAAAACCTGGAATGATAAAAGGGAAGTAGAAGAGTTTATTGATATGACTTAGGAAAAACAACCCAAACTGGAAAAAAAGATACTTGATCAACAGTCAGCCCTTCATTGGTTTAGCAAATTTTTATTGAGCTTTACTTTGTGTTAGACACTGTTTAAAGTACTGTGAATTAAGCAGTGAATAAAATAAAGTCCTTGCCCTCATGAAGCCTACATCCCATTGGGGGAGAATAGATAATAAAATAAGCCTATAAAATATTGTCCAGTTGTGATATCTGCCTTGAAGAACCAAAATAAGTAGGTTATTAAAAAAATGGCAGAGGATGCTATTTTATATGGGGTGATCAGGGAAATCCTCTGAGTAGCTGGCACTGGAACAGAGATCTTAAGAAAATAAGGGATCAAGGCATGCACAGATACAGAAGAAGAGCAGTGCAGGCAAGAGGAATAGTAGACACAAAGGCCTGGCAGAGGATTTTGCTAGGAATCCTGTAGGGTAGTGAAGAGGCTACCATGCCTAGAACAATAAGCAAGGGGGATGAGCCATGGAATAGAGGAGGCACAGTCCTGAGCAAAAACAGAATAAAGGGATGCCAAGATTTTTAAACCTTCCTTTTAGTTCTAGGTGATCAGAAAATATCAATTCGATTTATAGTAGACAGTAGTAAAATTAAATGATGGGGAATCTTTGACAAATCTGTTTTAAGGTAGATTCTCTTTTATCGTATTGTCTGAGATCCCTAAGGTCAAGATTAGTATCTGATTAGCTGAACATTCACAAAAGTGCTTAATATAAGGTCTAAAGCAAAGTAGGTATTTACTAAATGGCTTTCGAACGAACGCTATAGCAACTTGTATTCCACGCCAGAGAGTAAGTACAAATTTACTCCTTATGCTTCCATTCAAGTTTGAACTATATTTCCCATCAAGAAATCCAGCTCTGATCTTTCTTTTAAAGAAGGCTTACTGACCAGGTGTTTTTGGTTTCTTTCCCCTCTCCCTCCCAAGCCTACTAACATGATAGTAAAGAACAATATCAAAAGGAACTATAGAGGTCACAGGTGCAGGTGAGAGATTTCATCACATTTCGGGGAGATGTGAAGCAGGCAGGGGAGTGGTAACTGAATCCACAGGAATGAAGAAGCTGCAGCCTAAACCACAGGCAGAAAGTAAGAAGGTGAGAGGAGAGTTGACTCTCCTTACAAGGTCCCGGAGAGGCCAAGACTTAGACTTGCCATGGACAGGGAAGGTGGAGGCAAGACTCCAGGCGGAGAACAGAGGGCTAAACTGAAATTATACAGAGAAATTGGATCCCTAGCTCTCTCTCTCCTCCTCCCTGCAACACCACCATCACCTCTGCAGATAAAACAACCACAAGAGATCAAGCAAGAGCTCTTGATCCTCAAATTTACCTTGAAAAGAGCTATCTGAGATTTAATTCCATTGCAGAGGGGAGGTCCTACATAACCCATGTAACCCAGTTAGACTCCAAGCCTCCAATTACAAATACCGAACACTCTTAAAAGCCCCGGCTGACTCCAGGTATTTACCGGCAGTGACAGATGGAGGCCGAAATGAATGACTCCATGTTCTACTACTACTATGCTGTCTTGTATGCTTATGTACTTAACAAATGTCTAACCTACTAAAATTATTATAAGCTCAGAAAAAAAGAGCTGTTGGAAATTAAAAATGTGTATATGATTAACAAAAAATTTTAAAAACCAGAAGAGCTAGAGGAGAAGCACGTTGTTTAAAGGAAAAATACAGTTGAAAGCCAGAAGCAGTTGCTGCAAGATTTCAAAGTTGTTGCCTCTGGGAAGGAGAAAAGGAGTGAGGTGGTGTGGAGACAAGGATTACTGGTTTTTATTTAAGCTTTTCGGTTCTTTTTGAGGTTTCATACATGTGCATGGAGTACATTAATAAAAATTAGAAACAATTTTTAACAAGAAAAAACCAATACAATTGTTGACACCACATAATGAAATAAACAAAAACAAACCAGTCTCTGCTGAGTTGATTCCAAGCATGGTGACCCTGTGTGTGCAGAGTAGATAGCCAGGCCTTTCTTCTGAGGCACCTGTGGGTAGGGTTGAACTGCCAAGCTTTCAGTCAGTAGTCAAGTCTTGATGATCTGTGCCACCCAGGACTCCTCAACACTGCATAAACCAAACCAAACCCATCACCGTTGAGTCAATTCCAATTCATAGTGACACTATAGGACAGAGTAGAACTGCCCCATAGGGTTTCCAAGGAATGTCTGGTGGATTCGAACTGCCAGTCTTTTGGTTAGCAGCCAAGCTCTTAACCACTGTGCCATTAGGGCTACGTAGATCTATCTTAATACCAATTTTCTCCTGAATCCAAAGGGATGAGGTGGAGTCAGAATTAACTTTGCTGGGACTTCTCATAATGGAGAATGGCTTGAAAAAGGAAACCAAACCAGTCTTGAAGGAATTGAGCGAGGCCCGCATCAGGACCGTGATGATTACTGGTATGCATGTCTGGTGGTCTGACAGGATGAGTGTATCCTGGGCATAAGAACAAGACAGCATAGAGATAGCTAAGTGAGCTCAGTGTCCGAAGCAGAAAGAAAAAACACACGGCTATAGAGCTTATTACACTGTGGCCCTCTTCCCTGGGAGCATGTTTGGTGTCAGAGGCGAGACCTGTCTTGTTCTCTTTGTCTAATGCCCACTCCTCCTACCCCCAGCTCTGCCCAGTGCTAACAGGCCCACAGAAATGTTTAAGCACAAGAGTGGATGTCTTCTCATCAAGAATCCTAATGAGACCTCAGTGTAAAGGCCTGAGAATCTGGTTGATCCCAGATCCAGATCCCGAGGATGGTTTTATGCTGTTAGAGTGAAGCCCTATTATGTTCAGCTCTGCTCTGTCTGTCTCCTGAGGATTAGTCACAAAGCACTTAAGCGTGTATTTATTTATTCATTCACACATGTTCTGGAAATATGCAATAGACAGGACACAATGCTTAATAGTGAGAGAGGGTGATGCAGACTGTTTTTGCCCAGTAGAGGCAGGCAGCCTGGGGTAGACGGGAGGATATATAGTTAGAAAATAAGGCAAAAGTGATAAATGCCCCCAAGTAGCACCAAGCAAAGTGCTACAGACACTCAGAGGCAGAGGTTTATACATCAAGCTAGCAGACTTTTTCTGTCATCTAGGTGACAACCTTCAAACCGCCATTACTGTTGCAAAGAATTCCGGGATGGTTCCTCAAGGGAGCCGAGTGATCCTTGTCGAAGCCAAGGAACCAGAAGAGTTTGCTCCGGCCTCTGTGACCTGGCAGCTGGTGGAAAACCAGGCGAATGTAGGGGTAAGAATGTGAGCACATGTTAGCAAGGCCCCTCTGTGGGCCTGGGCTGGAGGAGTGCAGCCCGCTGGCACCGAGTAGCCTCCTCTCCACCCTCCGCGTTATCATAGTAATCATCCCTCACATCCGTCTAGAGTTGTAGGTGGCAAACCATTTCCACCAGCACTTCTTAGCCCCGTCAGCATGTTCAACTCATCTGGAGGAATATGTAAGACTCCCGAGACCCAGATTGCCCACCGATAACATCAGAATCTAGGGGTGGTGGTAGGGGGCTGGCGTCCGCCACTTCTGTGATTCCACGTGCACTCATGGTTGAGAAACCCTATGCAGTTGGACAAACTCTCCATTTTAGAAATGAGGAAACGGAGGCTCAGAGAGGTTAAGCTTGCTCATGACGCAGACTGGCGAGTTGCAGAGCAAAAACTCAAACTCAGGTCTGTTTGATTCCACTCAAATGCAAGGGCATTTCAGTTGCACTGTACCTGGCGCATGTATTTCACGGAGTGTTGGGCCTCTCAGATAACAAGCTTCCCGTGCGTTTGCAAGAGGGTTCTTCGCCACACTACCATGCCAGCCGGTACAAAGAGATGGCCCTCCAGGGGGGTAAATTCCAAAAATACTCCCTTTCCTCCAGGCTGACCAGCCCTTTAGGTTAAGCGTAGAGTGGAGTCGTGCGTTTTTGTGCAGTACACAAACTGCACAGCTGTAGAGAGTGGCCCTGGCTCCGCCCTGAGAAAAGGCAGCGCCATCCCCAAAAGCATGGGCTGTGAAATTGTGAAAGGTAACGGCGATCTCTACGCTTTCAGCGGATTTCCGGTACTTATTTCCTGACACGCTCACTTGCTTCTGCATCGGTGCAAGTTGTCTTGAATTTCACTGCGTGATGAAACTCAGATCCTTCATTGCTTTTGACAAACCACCGATTCACGCTACCCATTTATGAATTTAATACCTTTACCGCACTTGGTTGCTCACTGGGAGAAGTTAAGTCACCATCTCAGGCCTTCCTCTTTCTCTCTGGCTTCTTCCCCCACCCCCGCCCTCTTGCTGGTAAAAACAAAAGGAATCCCTGTCTGTGTCTCCTGTGGAATGATTTAGAACATGTCTTCTGTGGGTTGTTTTGTAACGGGGGGTGGAGGGGGATTCATCATATCAAAACATTTGTCTTGCCAATACAATGCTTTCCCTAAGAGTAGTTCCTCTAATGAATAAAATGTTCTCACCTTCTATGCGATTTGAATTCGGAAGCCCACGCAAATACAAAGCCCTCTGAGAAGCGTGGCATGGAAGCCCATTTGCCGCTGTTGCCGTGTTTGCGCATACGCATTCGTCAGAAGCTTTCTCCCTCCAGCTAGCTGGGAGCCAGGTGGGGCTAGAACACAGCGATAGGAGGACATTGGCAGGTGCAAGATGGGAGGGAAAGGGCTTCAGAAAAGGAGCAGTGCTGGTGCAATGGAACCTGGGGTGTGGAGAGGACCGGGGAAGCAAGTGAGAATGGGCGGTGTCTTGGGGTGGGGGACGGTGGAGATGCTAAGATCTCTTATGAAACACAAGCTCGCGTGAGGAGAAGAAAGAGGAGGAAAGAATATTTCCTCTTTTTCCTTGGGGTCACTAGTTGGTGCCCTGGAATGATCTCCTCAGTAGACGGACATCACATGGTTATTATCTCCCAGGCCAGGATTCAGAACACTACGTGGTCAAAAGTACCATATTTTCCTAGAATGGGGGTGGGGGGCACGCTTTGAATGTCGTCTTCATATGGGTCAAAGTTCCGTGAACAAAGTACACATTGGGTATTGGCTGACATTTGCACGGTTATGTAACATGAATGTTCTTTCTTCTGTGAGACACAGAGAGGCAGACACATTCATTCAGAGCTAATCTAGAAATAACACCCTTTCGGTCTTAGGAAACCTGCGTTAACATTGGTAACAGTTCGGTACCGGATGGGGAAGGAGGGAGCTGTTACCATTTTGCAATGAGTGGGAAATCATACCAAGTGTTATTTCAGCATTTCTACAGCTTGCTTCCAAAAGTAAGTACTGGAGAAATGAAGTGTTTCGTTTTGCCCCTCAAATTAGTGAGCCAAACAAGGGGAGGAGGGCGGTGAAAGTCGTCGGTGAGGTTGTCTTTGATTTAGAGCATAAACAAGTTCAAAGGGGTGCAGCTCCTTCAGAAGTTCTCTGACCCTGCCCACGCCTACCTGGTCCCACGCATACATCATGGCCTCCCCTTCCCCGTTTCAGCTCTGATCTGTCCCCTAAACCTTGTGGCTAGTCCAATCCCATCTTGCATCCTTCATCCCTCCCTCACCAAGGAGAAAAAACCTCCAGATAGTTCCAAACATGCAGCTTGTTTCGTGAGTCAGCTTCTCTCTCAAAGCCACCAACTCACATCAGCCTTCCTGTCGGAATTCTTAAATTACAGGAGGAGGAAACAAAGGCCCCACGGTTTATTTTCAGAATCATTCGTTATCCTGTCTTCTGCGTGGCCCATTTAAAATAGCGGTGGATGGGGTTGTGCTGTCGGCAGGGAGAAGATAAATGGAGCACAGACTGAGGGTAGCAACCATCTACTAGCAGTGTCTTGAGCTTTCTGTCACCTTGCAAATCAAGGGCCATAGACTCTAGACCCGAAAGGCTTCCTAGAAAGCTCTTAGCCCCGTCCCTCATTGTAGAAACGGGAAAGCTGAGACCCAGAGAGGTTAAGTGGCTTGCCTAACATCTGCACAGCTGCTTGAGACAGCTGAGGATAGAGCCTTGTTTCTCAACTCCAAGTCCCTTGCTCTTTCCTTTGTATATGCTGCCCTTATGGAGACAGCCTTTGGTAAAAAGAACTGCATGTCCTTGAGCATTTTTATTCCATATTCCATATGCTCTACTGCTTTTTATTATTATTATTAATTAATTCTTGGAAAAGTGGTGTGGAAATAAGTAATAGAGTTGTGATGGAGGACTTAAAGTGAAAGTTAAACATTAAAGCAGTAAACCCTCTGATTCCCTTTCCTGACATACGGTCTAAAGATATACCACCCGATGCTATATTAAAGCGGTAGCTAGGGGTAATTTTTCACTGCTGTTCTTTTATTTAAAAGTGATCTTCTTCCTAATTGTATTGCGCTGGTATCTTCTCTCTCTAGATTCTGGTGAATGGAACCATTTTTGCAAGAATGTCTCCTGGGCAGAAATCAAGCCTTGTTGAAGAATTTCAGAAATTAAAGTAGGTTTTATTGCATAAAAGGAGAGTGTATTTATGTATCTATTGCTGGTTAACAAGTTACCTCCAAACGTAGTGGCTTAACAACCAACTGTTTTAATTACACAGTTTCTGTGGGTCAGGAATCGGGTGTGGCTTAGCTGAGTGCTCTAACACCAGGTGTCCCGCAAGCTTTTAAGACCCCAGATGCTACTCACCAAACTCGGATGTAGAGCATTGTCTTTATGGACTACATTATGCCAGTTCACTGAGTTGCCCCACGAAACTAGGGTCCTAAGCCCTCAAACCCAGTAGATCAATCCTGTGAGTTGTTTGATTGTGTCTAGGAAGTATCTATAACTGTGCCGTCTATGTGCTTTACTTTATACTTGAAAATAAACATGTACATACATATGCCTACAGTTATTCATATGTATGCCTTCCTGTAAATGTTTATGCGTATGGGAGCCATTTTAGAAGCTGCCTACCACTGAGAGCATTTGTTCTGTGGCACATAACGCGTATCTTTGAGGAAGAGTCCCTTAATGTAGATAAAAGAAATAATGGGTGATTTGCATAGTTCATAATTGAAACACTGGGGAAGTGTATAAATTGTCACCTGGAATTATTTGAAGCTGTTCCATTAGAGGATGTGTGAATAGTTCCAGGTCCTCTTGGAAAGACGTGGAGAGGCATTTTCACCATATCTGGCCCTAGGAGATTGGTTGTAGAGGTCAAAGTCAAAGAAAAGTCCTTCCTTTATCCCCATCACAAATACAGACGACCGAGTTGCATCAGAGTGAAATGGTTCTTCTTGAGCCAAATGTATCTATTCCTTGCTGAGAAAGTTACAGTTTATGAGGCTGCAGTTTTCTGGAACAGAGGGGGTAGTGAAACTTTAGATAATTGCTAATAAGTAGTAGGTGAAATCAGGAGATTGTTTTGTACTATTAGTTTTGTTGTTCAAGCATTCTTAGAGAAGTCTCAAAAACTACCTATTAACTCCCACAATGCCTTGAGGCTGGGTTTGTAACCAGTGTCAGAAATGACTATTTCACTCACACGGACATGGTCATTATATGATATAGGCTGAAGAAAGTAATTTTACCCTCCTTAAACACCTGGTATATTTTGCCAACTTAAATGCTTAATTTCGAGAATCTGTACTTCCCAAAGAAAAATCAATTTAGGAGAACACACATTGCTTTAGAGTGAATTACCTTCTCAATTTCCCGATCTTCCTTTTCATTCCTTTATCACTGGCAATGTGGATAAGGCTGCGTGAAATTCTTTTTCTGAATTCAGGTCACACTAGAAGACATAAAATTCCTTGTGTGATACAGAGATTAAATATGTGCATTAAGCGTGAAGAAAGGAAGCCATTTTTGAACAAACGTGGGTAGTTATGATACATGTACGCGCATAAATATTTACAGGCTGATATTCATCTATAATGGAATCCCTGGGTAGTGCAAACATTAACACACTGAGCTGCTAACTGAAAGGTTGGAGGTTCGAATCCACCCAGAGACACCTTAGAAGGAAGGCATGGTGATCTACTTCCAAAAAAATCAACCGTTGAAAATCCTATATAGCACAGTTTTACCCGGACACACATGGGGTTGTTGTGAATCAGAATTGACTGGACAGCATCTGATTTATCCGTCTGTAATAGTTGAATAGTAGGTTGAACCATATGACTTTGTCTACATTTGACAATTTTTGACCTATAAAAATGGCATTTCTTGTGTGTCAACTGATAATAAAGAACAGCTGTGAAAACTTTCTCCTCTTCCCCTTATTGATTTTATTATTTTATGTGTTTTTGTAAATTGCCTCTGAGTCTTTGCTATTAACACTTATAATGTATTGTTTACTTATGTAGAAGGCAGAGTGTGTCTTGCATCAGAAATTCCTTCTCTTTGGCAACAACTCTAATTTTTCTTTTCTATTTATATCATTGTGTTTTCACATCAAACCGGTACAGACAGGAAGCATATTTTCTCGCCTGCACTCCCAGAGACATCAAGACTGTGTGTATATGTATCTGGTTATATCTGTTAAACCATTCCCCAGTGTCTCACCCTAGCGTCTGAACTCTCAGCCACAGTCAGCAACCAGAACACAGCTGGATTAGGTTCTGATCTTGCTTCAGGTCCTCTGGGAAGTGCTGTGAATGTAACTGCACGTGCTTTCCGTTCAGCCTTGGTGGATACAGTTGGACAGGACTTCCTTTGAAGCGTGAGATCACACCATCTCTGTGGACGGCCTTGGTGGTATCGCTATCATTTCAACGTGATTGATTATATCTCTGGAAAAGCTCCCCCCACCCCCAGTCATTTCCCTTCAGCCTGACTCCACGTGTGTTCAGGAGGACACACATACACACCATGTGAGTTAGTTATGATGGAAATTCTGTAAGCGAGGCATTAAGCTATTACTTTTTCTTATCTTTTCCCCTCCAGTTATTATGTGGGGATGTGTGGAGATGGAGCTAATGACTGCGGGGTGAGTAGAAATCCCTCGTAGTAATGCAGGCAGCTCACTAATGTCCCTCCTGAGCACCACAGTCCCCTGGGGTCTGCCTCTTTACCCTTCCACCTGCAATCACTCAATCATTTTGCTGCTTGTATCTATCTCTACCTGAGTGTGGGTCAGCAGTGGAGAGGAATAAGGGAGGTGAGTGACTTCAGCTGTTTTCTTGCACGCTTAGAATAATAAAGACAGAGGGATGCTTAGACTCCTGTATTTCAGAACCAAGACTTTCCAAGAGTTGTTGTTGGCGTTGTTAGGTGCAGTCGAGTCGGTTCCAACTCTTAGCGACTCTGTGTACAACAGAACAAAACACTGCCCGGTCCTGCGTCATCCTCACGATCGTTGCTATGCTTGAGCCCATTCTTGCATCCACTGTGTCAATCCATCTTGTTGAGGGTCTTCTTCTTTTTCACTGACCCTCTACTTTACCTAGCATGATGTCCTTCTCCAGGGACTGGTCCCTCCTGATAACATGTCCAAAGTATGTGAGATGAAGTTTCGCCATCCTTGCTTCTAAGACTAGCTGGTTCAAATCTCTCATGTTATCAATAAGACAATGAAGTCTAGGGGGAGAGGGTTTGCCTGAGGTCACACAGCTAGTAAAGTCTTAGTGAAGGAAAAATTTGAATTCGACGATTAAAGGTTTTGGATTATGTGCACATTATATTTATTCCTAAGCCGAATCTCGACTCCAGACTTAGTTTTTAAAAGTAGGCTTTATCCCAAAACTCTTACACTCAGTGAAATCCTAGACCAATGTATTTGGTTATTGTGTGCTATAACAAAACCTATTGTCCAGGCAGATATGACTACATTTAAAATTTATTGATTCTCAAATGATTACTTTTTATATGTAATAGAAAGCAGAGAATGTTTTAGAATCTGAATTTTAAAGATATGGTTGAATCAGTAGCCAATTTTGAAGATGATGTACGTAAGAAAATATTTTAGTAGCTACTTGTGGGACAAGAAATGAAGAGGATTACTTTGCATTTATAAAGCCAACCAAGTATCTAAGATCTAGGTATTTGTTAAAATATTTTCCCTAAAGTTTTGTGAAAAGCTATATTCATACTTAAAAACCAAAAATCCCAACCTGTTGCCATTGAGTCGATTCCGACTCATAGTGACCTTATAGGACAGAGTAGAACTGGCCCATAGGGTTTCCAAGCAGTGACTGATGGATTTGAACTGCCGACCTTTGGGCTAGCAGCCTGAGGTCTTAACCACTGCACCAACAGGGCTCCATATTCATAGTTAGAGATTTATTATTAATTTTTGTGCCTTATGCCACATGAAAAGAATTAGTTGTTAGTCTAATCTTTAAAGTCTGGAAGAAGTACCCATTCCCATTAATTATATGGAGTTGAGAAGAAAACAAAGATGTCAAAAGGGCATAGTGTTTGCCTCCAAGAGTGCATTGTCTGGTGAGGGACAGAATCATGCATAAAACTAACCCTAACATAGAGTAGACAGTCCTAAATTATATAATATAGATACAAAATCCTAAGGAAGAAAAGAGAAATAAGTAAATAATATTTTCTGAGCACGAATCAAGTACGAATGAGCCATGGTGCCAGGTAATTTGTCATTCTTCAGAACTATAAAAATGCAAATTTTCAGTTTACACCCACAAAATTCCTATAGGATTAGGAGCTTGATGATTTATTCTGTTAGCCACTGTTCGCTATCTACAGTCTCTGGCCAGTTCTCAGCCTTGATGAGAAACGAATAAGCGCTTATGTCAGTCAGGCAATACACAACATGGAATGAGTCTATGATGAGTGTCATCTGGTCCCTGTCTCAGTGAGGAAGCTGTACATCCCCTATTCCAATGGGCATGATGCTGGGTCAGTCCAGCAGTCAGCTAGGTGGCTGGACCAGGTAGCCTGGGGAAAGGTGGGGATTAGGTATCTTTCTCCATTGTTCACAAAGATGGCCTGCTAAATATAAGAGATATGTCCATGAAGGCCTGCCACCAAAGTCCACCCAGATTTTGTCCTTTTATTTTTTTTAATAGACTTCTTGAATGAGTGCTTCTATTTTTTATCACAGCCACACTCCCACCACCCATGCACGTGTACACATACACACACATATACACACATGTTCTTACTTCTGGATCTTTGCTTAGTTGGTGACTCTTTAGTTGATGACTTTGTGGATCAAGGAGAATGCATATTCCAAGGAGGGGGGACAGCATAATCAGAGACCTGGAGGTGGAGACCTGGGGGTGGAAGAGCACAGTGTTATATATCTCATTTACAGGAAGACTAGACTCTTAGTGTTGGAATAGTAAGAGCATGGCCTGAGGAGTCACTGGTATAACATGAATTTATCATTCCAGGCTTTGAAAATGGCTCATGCGGGCATCTCACTGTCAGAGCAGGAGGCATCCGTGGCATCCCCTTTCACCTCGAAAACAGCCAACATTGAGTGTGTGCCTCATCTCATCAAGTAAGCCACTTCCCTCTCTCCCACCTCCATGACCAACGGGCTCCTTGTCTGGCTCTGAAGGCAGATAGAATTCAACTATAATTTAAAGTGATAAATACTACAACAAAATCTCACATGCTTTGGACATGCTATCATGAGGGACCAGTCCTTGGAGAAGGACATCATGCTTGGTAAAGTAGAGGATCAGTGAAAAAGAGAAAGACCCTCAGTGAAATGGATTGACACAGTGGCTGCAACAATGGGCTCAAGCATAGCAACGATTATGAGGATGGCACAGGTCTGGACAGTGTTTCATTCTGTTGTACTTAGGGTCAGTATGAGTTGGAACCAACTCAGTGGCAACTAACAACAACAACAACAACATTAGCACTTCTTGAAAATGCTGATAAAGTCATGAAAAAGTGATCTTTGCTGAGTTTTAAAAAAGGTTCAGTGGATGTGTCATGTGGACAGTTGAAAGCTTGACTCGATATTTAAAACTGATTGCATTTCTTTCTTCTCTCCTATGTTTTGCCTATTGGATGCTTCCTGGAACCTTTCTCTCAGGAGTGGGGGATGGGTGAGGAAACAGAAAGGGAGTACTCCATTAGATAGATTCCCCAATACTATTATGTCTCCAAAATGCCAACGAGTGAATATCCAAAATGTTTCCATAAGAGACTTTTACAATTGATTGGCAATGGTTAGGGAAGGGGAAGGAATTAAGGATGTTTTCCCAGTATATCTCCCTCACCTCCACTCCACTCTCATTTCTGGCCTTGTCTCTACCTACAATTTAATGTAGTTAAGAATAAAACATTAGGTTTTATATTTTGTTCATAAATCTTACTCATCTATTGTTTCCTATAACACCATGGAGTATCTTCTGGCCATCTTCATGTTCTTATACAAACTTAAAATGACTCGAAATGAATGATATGGGAGACTGCAACACATTTTGAGGTTCATATTAAAAAATAAAAAAAATAAAATAAAAAAAAAGGACAACCATGAAGTCCACAGCTTGTCCCCTATTGCATCTAAGCTGGTAGGTTACTGGCAGGGATCCCGTTGAGTCTGCCCTAAAGATTCCAGGCCTGAGATTCCATGTCCCTGTCTGGCTGTATTTCAGCATGACAGGGTGGCACTCATATCTACCTGATCATGGGTGTCTGCACTTCCATGTCTTCCCATGTTCTCCAACATCATCACTTTCCTGATCTCCAAAGCACCTCCTCTTCCCAACTCTCATGCTCCCTGCTACTCTGGAGGATTTGGTTCTTGCAGTCAGTGATGGAGGCTCAGAATCTCAGAGTCCTCTTAACTCTTTCCTCTTCTTCCCCCACAGCCACTCAGGCATTATGCTTTACTGCTTTGTGCTTTGCTGTGTCTCTCCAAGCCCTTTCCTTATTACTTTTTTCGCCTTAACCCTGGTTCTGTCATGGTGACTACACAATGAGAGTGCTTGGGATCCTGACCCAACGTCATGCTTTCCATCGTCAACACAACTCACTGAGCTCTTTTAGAATATTGTGCTAGGAAATGGGGTGGGTAAGAATGAGACCGACAGAGCCCTTCCCTGGAGGACCTCCATGCCAGTGAAAGGGACAATAGAGAGACAAAGATCTCTGTGTGTGTGTGTGTGTGTGTGTGTGTGTATGTGTGTGCTTGTGTGTGTCTGTGTGTGTACAGTGTGTCCCTGGCTGGTGCAAATGGTTAAAAGTTGGACTACTAACTGAAAGTTTGGAGGTTCAAACCCACCCAGAGGCACCTCAGAAGACAGACCTGCAACCTGCTTTTGAAAAGTCACAACCTTGAAAATCTTAACGAGCAGATCTGCTCTGACACACAGGGGGTTGCCATGAGTTGGAATCAACTTGATGACAACTGTTTTGTTTTTTGTTTTTTAAAATACATAAATGTTATATGTAATATATGTAAGATACATACATATATAATATATATTATATGTATATACTATAGGAGTCCTGGTGGCACAGTGGTTAAGAGCTATTGCAAACTACGACTGTTAACCAAAAGGTCAGCAGTTCGAATCCACCAGCTGCTTTTTGGGAACTCTATGGGACAGTTCTACTCTGTCCTGTAGGGTCACTATGAGTTGGAATCAACTCATTGACAATGGGTTTTGTTTTGTTTTGGTTTTTAAATATACTATATATATTGGAAACCCTGGTGGCGTAGTGGTTAAGAGCTATGACTGCTAACCAAAGGGTCGGCAGTGCGAATTCACCAGCTGCTCCCTGGAAACCCTATGGAGCAGTTCTACTTTGTCCTACAGGGTTGCTATCAGTCAGCATTGACTCGAATGCAACAGGTTTGGTTTATTTTGGTTTTACTATATATATGTGCTACATATACATACATATACATGAATGTATACATGTATGTGTATATGTGTGTGTGTGTGTATATATAATCATAACACAGAGGATCTTATGAGAGGTACTCAATAAATTTGCTCTAAATAAATGAATGACCGAACAATACAGTAAATATTTCATGGTTCAGAGTGAGAACTCCAGCCAGGAGGAAAGATTTTAGCAGGGAAGTTGCAACTTGTAGGACAGATAGGACTTAACAGAAACAGATAGGTGGTGGGAGGGAATTCCAGGTAGGGAAAATGGAAGAGCAACATTTACAAATAGGGTTTTAATTGGAGACTTCAGAGGTCAGTTAGCCCAACTGGCCTGGAAGGCTTCTCAGATTGGAATAGTGCAGAGAAGGCTGGAAAGCTAGAGCATAGAGGCCTCGCATAGGGAGTATGACCTCCTGAATGGTTGTACAAAGTGCCCATACATTTGAACTTCAGATGCTTCTTCCTCATGTGTATGGCCCAATGCATTTATGGACGCAGTATGCTGTTTTACAATACAAGTCATGATGAAGAATTTCTCTAGTGGCAGATGGTTTAGTAAGACTTCAGGGAAGAAACTCTTTGCTTTTATATTTCATAAATTCTTAAAAATTAGACATGGTTCAGTTCTGTAAGGCTCATTTTACCCTTGCTATTCTTGTTGCAAGGAGCCCTGGTGGCGCAGTGGTTAAGCACTCGGCTGCTCACCAAAAGGTCTGAGGTTCAAACCCACCAGCCACTCCACGGGAGAAAGCTATGGCAGTCTGCTTCTGTAAAGATTACGGCCTTGGAAACTTTATAGGGCAGTTCTACTCTGTCCTGTAGGGTCGCTCTGAATCGGGATCGACTGGATGGCAGTGGGTTTTTGATTTGGATTCTAATGCTTGCTTATTCCTGAGAAAGCATCCTCCAGAGGCACGATGAGGTACAGATTTAGATACATGAGTGCAGATCCGTAGGTGTTCATATTTATCCTTTGAAATATGACTTACTTCCTATTATAGTTCAAGCCCCTTAGGGCAAGGGCTGTGTCTTACCAATTTCTTTATCAGCAGTGTGCCTAGCATTAGGCTGGGTACATCAGAGCATTTGAAGAAAGTTTGTGGAATGCATAAATAAATAGTAAGCTACTTGAAATTCACAATCATTAGGAACAGCAGTAATTTTGGAGGCCCAGGCAAAGATCCTTAATGCTTTCCTTAGACTTTTTTTTTTTTTCAATTTCCTCTGAGTTGAGTGTCTCGATTTTCCTAGAAATGTACACAATTGCAGGGAAAAAAAGATGAAATTAAAACATTTGTATTAGACTCGGGAAAACTATCCAGGTTTCACATGCTTGCGCCTTCTCACCTTGTGTTCTGCTCCATCCTCTGCACTGAAAACAAATGGTAGCATCTCACAGCCTGGTGGAAAACATCTGCCCAAAGCATCATAGCTCATCCTTCACCCTAACCTTCTCGGCTGCTCTGGTCTCATCCTTCAGAGTATTTAAGTACTTGACCATGTACCGCATAATCCAGTTTATTGGTACATCACTGCTCTATTGGGTATGAACCAAAATCATTTTTTCCCAGTTTTAATTGCATTTACATTCCTCACTTATTCTTTGGGGTATGGCTACTGCAGAAGATTTTTTGTAGGCTTTCCATTTTATTTCCCATTTATGTCAACAAAATCTTTGAGTAGAGCAGGTGTCCATGTCTCTGGGGACTGGGAAGGAAGAAGATGTGGGCTGCCTCCCATGTGGATTAGCTTCTGCCTTGTTGAGCAGAGGCTGCAAGTGGGGTTGCTTGCCAAGGTGTCCACTCTCTCATTGCATGCCAGTACTGCACATTGTCTTCTGTGACCTGTCCAAATCTACCACCTAACCAAGCCTCAGTTAAAGAAAAATGAGCGTTAATGGAATGTTTATAAAAGGAGAACTATCTGCTTTTTAACTTCAGTTTTCACTGTAGTTTTCCTCTCTTTCATGTTCACGCCAGCTCAGATTGTTACTTTGAACTCCTTCTGGAGTATGGAAGTCAACAAGACCCATGTCATCTCGAGTATTAGAGTCACATTCATACTTCGGGAAAAGTGTGAGAACACCTGTCCTTTAGCCTGATGTCTCTAGGCACCTCTAAAGTACCACACAGTGAAATTCTCAGGAGGCATCTGTTGTTAGAATGTAATGAGTTACAATCAAGTCAACCTTTAACATTTTGCACCATATCATAATATTGTTTTGTACTTATAATGTAAATGTGTAATCTTCTTACTTCACTGGATGATTGTTGAAAATAAGTACTGTGCCCAATTCATTTTATATCCTCTGTGACTCTTAGCATAACTCTGGTATTTCATACACCTTAGATAAAAGTGAGTAAGTGAATCAATGAGTAATGGAATTGCTGAAGGAGAAAATGAATGAATGAATGAAAGGTTAAATAGAGAATTGAGAGGATGAGTGAATGACTGAGTGAATATCAACAGGCTATTTAAAATCAAATTCCTTTTGAAGTATAAAAGAAACTTGGAGAAGTGAATAGTATATAACCAGTTATTGTTTTTGTCTTTGTTTTTTTTCTTAAACAGAGAAGGCCGAGCTGCTCTGGTTTCATCCTTCGGAGTATTTAAGTACTTGACCATGTACGGTATAATCCAATTTATTGGTACCTCACTGCTCTATTGGGTATGCACTAAAATCATTTCTTCCCAGTTTTAATTGCATTTACACTCCTGGCTTATTCTTTGGGATATGGCTACTACACAAGATTTAATGTTTTATAAATATATGATATTTTTCAAAATAGGTGTCTTCAGACTTGGGGACCTGGTATAACTGTGTGTGAAACATGGAGCTAGAAATAAGTAGGTATGGATCAGTTAGCTACGAGTGTTGCTTTTCACTAGATAACCTGAGATACTTGACCTCTCCAAGCTTCTATTTCTTCACTTGGAGAATGAAGAGAGCTTCAAAGAAGCCTAAATATAATGCATCAGGACACGGATCAGTCTCCAACTGTGGAATATTTTTGGCGAAAGAAAGATTAAGGAGAGATAAAAAGGAAAAAAAACAGTTGTTGAAGTTGACATTGAAGGACTAGAAAGCTAAAAACAAGTTCTAATACAAGAACTTTACCTCTGAGTCTACCGGAACTTAAAACTTAGAGATATCATCAGTAAAAGATTAATAATTCTTTAAAAAACAAAGCAGAAGACTAGCAATTCCTAAAAAATGGCTCTAAATCAAATACCAGTAGTCATCTAAAAATTAATTATCTGTGTGGAAGAAATATGTATAGGTTGAAAGTAATCTTAATTAATCCAGTAATAACTTGCTCTACAGTAAAAGAATCCAACAAGCTCAGGAAACACTTCAGGAAGGGAAGATTTGATAGGTAAATGAAAAGACCACAGTACTCCAGCATCTGGTGGACTATCGCTTACAAGAATTGCACACAGAGGGATGAAGTGGCAGCTAGTGGGGTGAAACAAGACTTGGATTGGGAGTCAGGATACCTGGGCTCAAGTTCTGCCTCCATCAAAAACAAATTAGGTCTTGCCCTTGGCCAAGCCTTTATCTACCTTGGGGAAGTTGGGTTGACTGGTTCCCGGAGCCTTCCATAGTTCTATGAGAGTTGTGCCTAGAATGAAAACTAAAGCTGCCTTTGAAAACTTCTTGCCCTGTCTCATCCTACATATATGCAGGTAGATATAGATAGATAGATATACATTTTCCACTCTGAGGGAAGAGAATACAAGAAATAAAGGTAAAGAAGAGAGAAAGAATTAGAGGATGAAAAGGGCATGGTGGGACCATTTGCAACCTCTCAAAAATGTGAAAGCAGAAATTCAGTTCCAAAATCACCATGGATGGTGCTGGAACCGTAGTCTAATCTGAAGCTATTCACTCTGATGATCTGGACTTCAGTAAGAGTGCCCTCGTCCCAAGGACTTCACCAGGCACATTTTGGGATTCTAATATTTTTTTTAT
This sequence comes from Dugong dugon, assembly GCA_030035585.1. Classification (NCBI taxonomy): domain Eukaryota; kingdom Metazoa; phylum Chordata; class Mammalia; order Sirenia; family Dugongidae; genus Dugong; species Dugong dugon. The sequence continues at coordinate 22,592,061 of CM057466.1, forward strand.
GTGCATACTGCTGGTCTGTGGTGTGCTCACCAGATTATAATTTAGTGTTCAGTCAAGAGCTAAGAAGTAGATAAATGGACCTGGCTGCTGAAGGTATTGGAAGGCAAGTTCCTGAAGAGTAGCTGTTTGACTTTTATACGTAAATACTTCAACTCCATAAATGTGAAATTAAAACAATTCTATCTCTACACATACCTTAGAAAATCACATGTACCAGACTAAAGTCCGCAATGGACTCACTTACTTTAAGGGCACTGGTTCATCTTGTGAGGGTGAATGGCCTCCAAGAGAACTGAATGCAACCCATGAATGACAGTGGAGAACAGCACCCGTGGACTGATTTGAGGACTGACTGCAAACTCTAAATGGTTTCAAGTTCCCAGAGGAACTTGCAGACTTCGATATCTTATGTTGGGAATTCAGCTGTCAAGGCCTAGACAACAGCTGCTAAAATGACTGTGTTGGTAGAGGGCGTTCCCAACTGATTCTTGCTGCTAATATGGAATTAAGTTAGACACTGGGACAATGGTGATCTGATTTCATTCCGTACAATGAACTGCTGACGATCTTAGGTAAGTCATTGGACTTTTTCTTCATCAAGAGGAAAGAAAAGTAACAGCTGCTTCCTAACTACTTAAAAAAAAAAAAGTGTTAGAATAATAAAAATGCTACCATGGTAGAAACCACATTTTTATCCACTTTTCTTTTCCTTTCAGCAACTACAGCTCTTTGGAAATTACCAATATCTCATGCAAGATGTGGCCATTACGTTGATGGTCTGCTTAACAAGTAAGCTCGTTAGCAAAGAAAACTATTATTTGTATGTATCCATGAAATTCTAGAAATACTCACACCAGTAGGATCTTCTGAGAAAGATGTGCTCTCATGACTAAAACCTGATTTATGCATGAATTTTTTGAAAGTGGTGTTAGGGGTGAGGTGAGGCTGGAAGGCCCCAGACTTGTCATTAAAATATCCTGATAGCAAAGAGGTCTCGGCCTCATAAAATTTTGAGTTCTTGTAGGTTTGTGTCTTATAGAAAAATGCACAAGAAATCTAGAAAGAGAAATTTTTTTAAACCCATAGTTCATTTTCCATTATTCAACTATGCTTCACATTGACACGAAACCAAATTTCTGCTAGGTCTTTGACGTGTGAGAAGAAATGCTAGCATTTTATTCTAGTGGAATTCTCTCAAAAGCGAGGTGTGGCCTAAAGCAGCTATTGGTCATTTCCTTCCTTTGAGATGACACCTATAAACTATTTCCCATCAAGGAACTCAGAGCTTCATACTAACTCTAAGTGAGAAGAGTAACTTCCTCAGCAGAGAGCAAAGCAAAAGAACGGCATCGTTGTCTCTTACCTTGTTCAACAATGGGAGCATTATGAAAAATAACAGATAAAATATCAGACAGTACAGGATATTAATAACCTTGAGAATTCCATGTAGCATCTTCAAACGTGAAACTGATATTGAAGTTATTTATTATATCATCCCAGTGTTGAATTTTACCAGGTTCAGAGATATAGGTAATATTAATTTTGATTCTTAGGGTAGAAATATCTCTTTCCAACCAACTTAAGTATTTTTTCCTACCCGTTATTAATAATCAAATGACAGGATAATTGTGAATCAATGATATTGTTTCTGCAGTGTTGGCTATTTATAAGCCATTTGCACGATTTACTTGTGAACATGGTCAATAATACTGAAAAGAAAACCCACAAACAAGAAGCACCACGAGGTTCCATGAGATAAGCCACCAGGTAGTTGTATGGAAGGAAAGGTCATGTACTCTCTTCTGCCACTCCCTAACTCTGGGACCTCTGGCAATTTCTCAATGAAATAAATGTTTCCTTAGTATGAAATAGCCTCGTAGCATTGTCATGAGGATCAGATAAAATGATGCTTGTAAAGTGTCAACAAGGTCCATGGCACATAGTAAGCACACATATTTTGATAGATTTCATTCTGCACCTCCCTCTTCTTCTCTTGAGATGATTAGAATATACAGTGAGCCCTTGGAGAGAGTGAGACTGTGAACAGGTAGACTATTTGATGACGAATCCAAAAACATGGGCAGTTCTAGCTTTGTGTCAGAATATGGAGTTAGCATGGTGGTGAGTCCACTTGATTCTTTCCTGTGGCTGTAGCCTGTTGACCTTCATGCCAGCTGGTCATTCTGTGGAAGTCTGCCTATCATCTGAGTGGGCTCAGTGGGAGAGTTGGGATGACTCAGGGAAGGCCATCACTATCACTTGGAGAAAAAAACCTCAGCAGGGTGATAGATCAGAAGCATAATGTTCCACTGGGATGTCAGCCTTTAATCGAATTATAATTCAACAAATGTGTAGCTGGTCCAGTAAATGAGCTGAACTCAGGGTAGACTGGTGAAGGTAAGGGTAGAAGCAGGAAATCTTCTGTCTTCAAACACACTCGATTGCTTTCTCATCCTGCAACCTTAGATCATTTTCAAAGCCAGATCATTTTCCGGTCAGTTCCAGGTATTACATGATTTCATTCTTAAATGTGAAAAGTCCAGTTATTCTAAATCAGCATTTAATGCTTTAATCTGGTTCAAAGATTTTCTCCTCCTGCTAGGTCAGGACTGACCTGTGGGTTGGAGCAAGCAGTGGAAGACAAGGCCGTGGTCTCTTTCCTCTCCTTGTATTACCTACACTCCATCCCTGCTTCTGGGGGAGGAGAGCAACAAAAACCAAGACCTTTTTACTAACGTGATGCTATTACAGTTCTCTCCTGCCTGTCGAATGTGCTCCAACGTGGCAGGCATCTTGGGTTCTTCTAAGATTCCCCGTGGGGTCATCCAGACAACACCACTCCTGGACACGGGTTGTGCTGTCTCCCACTGACCCCTCAGGATTCCTTTCAGTACCTGTGCTGACGTGGTACATACCACACAGATTTTCCCTTCTTCTAGTCCCTCCGGCCCCAGCAGGCTGCCCTCATTAGTCAGGTTCCTTCTAAGACAGCTCTAGTATGGCTGATTGTCATAGCTTCTACTGGAGCCCTGGTGGTGCAGTGGTTAAGAGCTTGGCTACTAACCAAAAAGTCAACAGTTTGAATCCACCTGCTGCTCCTTGGAAACCCTATGGGGCAGTTCTACTCCGTCCTATAGGGTCGCTATGAGTCGGAATTGACTTGACGGCAATGGGTTTGGTTTTTCGGTTTTTTACTTGACCTACTAGACAACAGATGTGCAGCCTGCTCTTATTATACTCCTGTCTCTCTCCTCTACTATTGCAACAGGGGAGTGCGTGAAGCTAATCTCCCATCTCAGAATCACTTCCAGTCTCTCCTAGAGCATCTTGAAGGCCTCCCCTCACTTGACTTGGGGTGATAGTGGAAGAAAACCACAATTCTTGCTGCTCCTAAAAATTCCCTTAAAAGAATCTCTTGGTAATCTCTATGGTCTTCTCCTAGGTAGTCAGTCCATAGGTGGTTGGCGGGGGTGGGGGGGGGGGGCGGCGATGCTTACAGTTGAAGGATGTGTAAAGATTCCTCTTAGTAGGTACTGTGGAGATATGGCTGTCATGTCTCTTTATACTGAATTGCCTCTTACTATTCATTGTCCTCAAATATAAGACTAGCAAAATTCCCTAGACAATAGGAAATAACCCGTTCAACATTCTCTTACACATATATTTCTCTCTTACAATGTCTTAGGCATATAGGTGCTTGGGGCATAAAAAGACTGTTTGCTGAAGTTTCAAGTTCAGTGGGAAATTCACATTTCCAAAAACTCAGCCACTGAAAACCCTAAGGAGCACAATTCTACTCTGACACGTATGAGCAGAATTGACTCAAGGGCAACTGATTTTTGTTTGTTTGTTTTTCACATACATGAATGAATGTGATCCAAGTTGAAATTAGTAAAAGTTCCAGAAACCAGCAGATGCTTTGGGAGTTCAGAGAAAGAAGAGATTGTGTCTGACAATGAGGGATGAGGGAGGAGATAGCACTGGAGTAAAGAGAGAGATTACTAGGGCTATGGCTTCAGGAAAGAACGAGCATTTGCACCAAAACAAGAACGATGGATAGATTTCAAATATCTGTTGCTAAAAGAAGGGCATTTCAAGCAGAAGGAAGCAGCATGAGCTGGAGAGAGCTGATAAGTACGGGGTATGAGTTTTTCAATTTGACCACACTGTAGGGTATGTGAAAAGACCCAGTGGGAAAGAGAATTTGAAAAGGTGAGTTGAGCCAGATCACAGAGAGTCTTCACTGCCAGGCTGAGAATGGTGGACACTCATCTGCAGCTGTTAGGAGTCACTGAAGATTGGACAATCAATGTGAAATCGCTCTCCCCATAGCTCCTTCACATCCGGGTTTCCATATTAAGGCTTTCTGCCTTAAGCCTGAATTAATAAGGAGAAAAGACAACACCATCACATATTTAATTAATTTATTTGCTTGCTTATTTACACTTAACCTGCTTAGTTTCAAAAAGATTTTAAGGCAATATACAGAGGTAGCTCATAAGACATAACACAACAAAGAGAAAACCAAGAGGAAAAGCAAGATGAAGTCAGGAGGTCGATCAGTTAGGAAAATGCGTGCTTTGAAATCAAATTATGACTGAAAGTGGCCCACAAATTTGACTTTTCTCTGTATAGCCACCATCCTGAAGGGGATTTATTCTAGCCCCATTTCTGTTCTCTTTAGCGAGACCCACTTAAGCTAGATCAAGAAAGCAGGGTGGGGGGTGGGGGTTGTTGAAGAAAGTAATGCTCACACAAATCTGAGAACCAGAACTCTGAAGCAACTGGTCCAAGGAAGACAAAAACACAACCAAAAATCCAAACCAATTGCCCTCGGGTTGATTCTGACTCATGGTGACCCCATGTGTTTCAGAGTAGAATGGTGCTCCATAGGGTTTTCAATGGCTGTGGTCTTTCTGAAGCAGATTGCCAGGACTTTCTTCTGAGGCTAGAACACTAGAAGGTCAGGTCAAAAATAGAGGCTACTTTCTTTATTCATAAGAGACTACCTTGTCTCTTTCTTCTCTTCTCTAGTCTTACTCTTTTTATCTCAACCCTTCTACTTATCTACCTTTCAAATGACCCCAAATGGTGGCCCCAGTCTTGAGTTTCCCTGACCTTTCTGCTCCCCATCCCACAGCTAGTTAGTTCAAGCTCTCAGTGTCCCAGTTGCAGATCTTTTGGAGAGAAAATGTCTTGACTCAACTTGAGTAAGATGCTCACCTCTTGATCAATCATTCCTGTGAGTGAGGTTGGGGTCACATGATTCAGATCCATTTAGGCCAAACCCTGCAGCACATGGAAGAAGGAAATTTCCAGAAAAGATGGCTATGGGAGGAAACTCATCCTTCATATAAATATATATTTTGCATAAACTCCATCAGTGCTTCAATGACTCCTAAATTCTTTTGGGTCTTGGCCTCCTTTAAGAATCTGATGGAAGATATATCTCTTTCCACTTTAAAAATTTTATGATGCATGCTCAAAATTTTGCATATAATTTAGGTGGGTTCATGAGTCTCCTGAAATTTGACTCGTATACCTCACATCTAAATGATATAAAGTAAATCAACTTCTAGGGAGAAGTATGACTAATTATATCTAAATGATGCTGAACAATTAAAAACTATTCTTGGCAATAGAATTTGAAACTGCTAAGTACTCCCATGCAGCAGGTGCTGTGCTAGGCTCAGTAAGGGATAGAAAGTGGAATGAGACAGGGTTTCTTCCCTCAGACAACTCACTGTCTGCTGAGTGCACGTTAAACAACTAGAGTTAGTGCAAGACACCCTGCACTACAGCAGCAATACAAGCAATGTGCTGTGAGAACTCAGAGAAAGGAATGATTCATTCTGGATAAAACATAATACTTCTCAAATTTGCATTCCTCGGCATGAAATCTGATAGCATATATCATCGTCATCTGAAGGAAACTTGGACAATTCAAAAAAGTTCTTCTGGCTGCTGACAAATAGTACTATCCAAGCTTGTATTTCAGGCTCCTTGTTTTACTCTCTTTAATGTATAGGATCCCTCACACAGTAATCTGCTGTAGTACAGAGAACATGAGGCTTTATAATTAGACTTGAGTTTACATCATCATCCTGTCACTCAGTAGCTGTGGGTCCTCCTGGGGCAAGGCATTCTATTTCTCTGAACCTCAGTTTTTTCACCTGTAAAAAGGGAGATATAATACCAATACCTATTTTGAGCTGCTTTTTAAAGAAACAAAGATACTATTTATAAAACACTTAGCGCAGCCTCTGGAACCTTGTAGTTGCCCTGAAATGGTAGTCATTGTTTTTATTTTTATTTAGAGTCAAGTAGATAGACTCCCTGTCGGGGAGGATGGCCAATGCACCTCATCCACAGCACCACCCATCTGTCGGTGGAGGTTGCATGTTGCTATGATGCTGAACAGGTTTCAGTAGAGCTTCCAGACTAAGACAAACCAGGAAGAAAGGCCTGATGCACTACTTCCAAAAATCAGCCAGTGGAAACCCTATGGATCACAGTGATCCAATCTACAACCAATCATGGGGTTTGCACAGAACTGGGCAGCATTTTGTTCTGTTGTGCATGGGGTTGCCATGAGTCGGGGGTCCAACTCAATGGCAGCTAAAAAAAAAACAATATGGAAAAAGTTGAAATATTATCTGCATTCATACCCTATATCAATCAGCTATTGCCACAACAATGCTGTATTTAAAAAAAAAAAAAAAAAACTCAGAGGCTTACAACATCAAGCATTTATTTTCCCACCCATGGGTCTGTAGGTTGACTGTGGTTCAGCTGAGATAGGTGGGCTCCGCTGAGCAGCTCTGCTTTAGGGTGTAGATCAGTTGACTTTGGTCCAGGCTGTGGGTTTAATTCAGGTCTCCTTCACATTTTTTATTCTGGGCCCAGGCTGAATTGATAGAATCCAGGGCGTTTACAATCACGGGGGAGCCAGAGAGCAAGCCCAGCCGTGAACGTGTGCTTCAGAGCCTCTGCTAACATCTCTTTGGCCAGAGCAAGTCAAAATTAAGAGGAGGTAAAGTACACTCAGCCACTATAGGGTCAGTAATTCAGTCTATCACAGTCCTGTGTAAGAGACCAGACACTACAACAAGCTCATGAGAAAGAGACCAAAGAGGTAGAACCAAAAACCAAACCAAACTCATTGCCGTCAGTTGATTCTGACTCATAGTGACCCTATAGGACAGAGTAGAACTGCCCCATAGGGTTTCCAAAGAGCGCCTGGTGGATTTGAACTGCTGACCTTTTGGTTAGCAGCCGTAGCTCTTAACCACTACACCACCAGGGCTTCCAAAGAGGTAGAAGCCAGGTATAATTGCATAGAGCCTCTTTATGAACTCTCTGGGCACATCGACCTCAGATGCTGGAAGGCAGAGAGAACTCCAAGCATGATAGCCTCTGCCTTCTGTGGCCTCGGAGCTTGGCTTCTTTACACCTCTCCTCAGCACTGACCACAGTCCATATCCTGTGCACCCATATTCTTTGTGCACCCATCTGTGTCTTCCACTGGCCTGTGAGCTCTTTGAGGGCAGGAGAGATGTCCTCCTCAACTCTTCATTCCCCACATCCCCTAGCACAGCGTCTTCCTGGAGAAACTCTGATGGGAGGGTGAAGACAAAGCCTAGATGGTCATAAACCAGTTGCCACTGAGTCGATTCTGCTCGTGGCGACCCCATGTGTTACAGTGTAGAACTGAACTTCATAGAATTTTTTGGCTGTAATATTTATGGAAGCAGTTCGCCAGGTCTTTCTTCTGCAGCCCTGCTGGATGGGTTCAAATCACCAACCTTTTGATTCGTAGACAAGGTCAAACCATTTGCTCCACCCAGGGATCTTCTAGAACCAGTTCCCGTCAAGTCCGACCCAGGGTGATACCACGTCTTACAGCTTTGAGCTGCTCCTCAGGGTTTTCTTGGCTGCAATGTTTATGAAGGCAGATCACCAGGTCTTTCTTCAATGGCACCACTAAGCAGTCCGAACTGCCAATCTTTAGGCTAGTAGTTGAGTGCACATCATTTGCACCACCCAGGGACCTGCTAGATTGTCATAGAGCTTTAGAATAACTGAGATGGAAGGGCCTTTGGAGACCATTCAGACATTCCAACACACTGATTTTAAACACGAAAAAATGAAGGTGCAGAGTTGACATGATTACCACCAGAACACACGTTGAATGAGCTGCATACCTAGTTCAGAATTTCATTATACCAAACTGGATACCCACCTCCTACCACCTGCCCGCCCACCTACATGCAGGAACACACCCCGCTTCCTTCCTTATAACAAAGAAACCAATGATAAGCTGTGGAAAGGGAAGAGGTGACAGGTATAAAGACAACAAGTAAAACACAAGTGATTATGATGTAAACTTTTAAATGTGATGTTTCTAACTCCTGACCTTCCTGAGCTCAGTGCCTGCTTTGACCTGGGTAGTAAAGCATGTTTCATTTCCATCAGCTTGTTAGAATATGTAGCTTCTAAAAAGCATGTAATCATCTTTTTTTTTTTTTGATTGTTGTTCTTTTTACTCTCCACCCATTGCCAACTCCTTTAAATTTCAAAAGATAAATCCTAGGATGAAAACTGCAATATAATTTAACACTCCCATCTGGAGGCAGGATTTTTTTATGAGTTCTTTTTCCAAACTGAGTGTAATGTGTACTACCAGTCTTTCGTTCACACCCTTACCCAGGAGGAAACAGAATATACCTCTGGCATCTAACACAGTGCCTGACGCATTGAAGTGCTCAGAAATGTTATGAGTGAAGAGCAGAGAAAGTCCTTTTTTTTTTTTTTTTAACTACCCAGCCTATGAAGAGTAGTCTAGCTAGAGTCCTTCTTATTCTCATCCTACCACTCCACTTTCCCATCTTCCTTGAGAGGAAGTATTAATCCTGCTTATTCCATTTAGAACGTCATTTCCTTTTTAACATAACATTCCTACTCAGCACGGTTGTACAGAAAATATGCAATATGATACATTTACTAATCACAGAACTTTGGAACCCACTGCTTTCCTTTCTCAAGATGAAAACAAAGCACAGAGGAGACAAAGGCTGATAGATAGGGATATGCAACCAGGTCACGTGCTCACCTGGGTGTAAACCTTCCATTCATGTTAGCTGATTCTGAACCCTATTGTAAGACTCAAGGTAATATGCATCTTAATTTTTCATTCTCATGGATGAAATTGTAACAGGAATGAATGCATTGTCTTTCAGTGAGTTCAACGCAAGCCTACCCTAAGCTGGCTCCTTACAGACCAGCAGGACAACTCCTGTCTCCCCCTTTGCTGCTCTCGGTTATTTTGAATTCCTGTTTCACCTGCATCGTGCAGATCTGTGCGTTTCTCTTTGTGAAGCAGCAGCCCTGGTATTTTGAGGTCTACAGATGCAGGTAAAGTTCAGTTTCTTAGTTCTCTTCTCTCTGAGAGATGTACAATGAGCAGCCAACGAAATGGTACAACTTGGTTTGAACAGATATCCTAAAATTTTAGTTAGCAAAAGTTGTGTCTCCATACCACAGAACACAAATGGTAGGCTAGAACCCAAAAACCCGTTGCTGTCCAGTCAATTGCGACTCATGGTTACCCTACAGGGCAGAGTAGAACTGCCCCATAGGATTTCCAAGGAATGGTTGGTGGATTTGAACTGTTGACCTTTTGGTTAGCAGCCAAGCTCTTAACCACTGCACCACCAGGACTCCAGGATAGGACACAGAACACAGTTGATGGAGGGCTGGCATTAGCCATGTGGAATGGGTGGGAGGAGATCTGTCATACCGGTTTTTTGATGTATAGATCCAACTTCAGGTTGTGACTGAATGTATTATTCCCCTGGTGGTTTGGGCATCATATAGACCAGGGATGGCAATCTTTTTTTTCCGTAGAGGGCCAGAGAGTAAATATTTCAGGCTTTGTGGGCTAGATGCTCTCTGTTGTAACTACTCAGTTCTGCTGTTGTACCACAAAAGCAACCAGACAATGTGTAAACAGATGGGCGTGGCTGTGTTCCAATAAAACTTTGTTCAGAAAAACAGGTTAGATTTGGCCTGTGGGCTGGTTTGCTGTCCTCTGATATAGACACATACCAAGCGCTATTTATTTAAACTAGTTTAAGTTTTTAAAATGAATGTTAAAATAAAAATGTTAGTTGATTGAGTTGGAACACTGAAAGTCCAGTCAATTGACCGAGTTCTAATTCGGCTTTTCTTCTGTCGATGGGTCTCAGAGCAACTTATTCACCTCCTTGGGCTTCAGTTTCTTAAACTATCAGGTAAGGGTGACTTGGTGCAGTGGTTAACAGCTACAGCTGCTAACCAAAAGGTCAGCAGTTCAAATCCACCAGCTGTTCCTTTGAAACCCTATGGAGCAGCTCTACTCTGTCCTATAGGGTCGCTATGAGTTGAAATCAACTCAACGACTATGGGCTTGGTTTTTTTGGTTTAAGGGTGACACGAAGTGAAATATAGATGCTCAAACTTTATTTTTTTCTGAAAAAACCTCCCCACCACCTCCCCACCCCCGAGAATAAAAAGACAGGGAACAAGCTGCTCTTTCTAAAGTAGGAAATGTATAACCTTCCCCACCTCCCTCCACTGAAAACCTCAAGGCACCAGAGCCCCAGAAATCAATGAGACACAGACTGGAAGCTACTGGATGTTGTCTAAAATTGTCCATTTACATCCAAAATTCAGTGATTCAAATATTACTTGGAGTATAAAATTCCTTTTCATTTCAAAAGCAGATTTTTCTCTAATGATTATATTCAAAGATGTAAAGTTCGGATTGAATTTAGGAGACAGCATTGTGAGCTGAAAGAGCAATGAGCAGGAAATAAGGAGTTCGGAGCAGCCCTGCCTCTATCACTAACTAGCCGTGCTATTGGAGGCCTCATCTTTCTTACCTGCGATGTAAATGCATTGGACGCCATGTGAATATAAAGGGGTCTATCTAACCCCCTTTGTACAAGAATGCTTTGGGACTACTGATTGCTTGCTTCATTAATTTATTCAGCAAACATTAACTGAACATCTACTGTATTCAAAGGAGATTTCTGGATCCTAAGGAGCTAACGGTAATAAGACTGAAGTCTTGCATTTAAGTTCACAGTTGGAAATTAACCTTATCTATAGGGTGGCTCTGGTGACGCAGGGATTAAGAGCTTGGCTGCTAACCAAAAGGTCAGCAGTTTGAATCCACCAGGCGCTCCTTTGAAACCCTATGGGGCACTTCTCCTCTGTCCTATAGGGTCACTGTGAGTTGGAATTGACTGGACCACAATGGTTTTTTTTTTTTTTTTTTTCCAAAAGAAACAGTTATAATAGTAGTTTAAAAGTGTCAAGCCAAATAAGAAAGCTGACCGGAAACTAATTTGTGGGTTTTATTACTGGAAAAATAAAATAAAGAATATTGCAAATAGATCAGTCAGGATTGGGAAAGCCCATATCTTAAGCAGACATTTTTCTGAGCAAATATTATGTGGCCCCCACTGTGCTAGGTGCTAAGAATTTGTTGTAAATTTGAGTAAAACAAAACAAAATTTCTACTTTAAGGAATTCACATCCGAGGGTCAGAAAATAAAACTACATAAACTAATAATTAAAAAAACGAACTAAAGGCAATAATAGAAAAGAATAATCGAAATCACTAGTTCCCACTAGTCAGCGGAAGCAAAGACATTTAAGATCTAGTGATGTTGACATTTCAGATCTAGTGATGTTTGAGGGATGAATATTATTTCAGGTGGAGCATTGCAGATAGAGGGAATAGAATAGCTAACTTTGGAGGTGAGTAAATTGTGACATTTGGGGAAACCAGGAATAACCTTATATGTTTGGAGGATGAAGTATATGAGGGGAGCAACAAGAGTGAGGCCAGGGAGGTGGGTTGAGACCAGAGTGTGAAGGGTCTTCTGTGCAAGGCTGAGAAGTTTGAGTGTAATTTATTGGCAAAATACAGCTGTAGATACCTCCTAAGCAGGAGAGTGTCATGTTCAGATCTTTAGGAAGATCCTTTAGTGTGAGGAGAACCTATCAGAATGGGAACTCAAATTCAGGACCCAAGTTAGGAGGCTTGCATTAGTCCATGAAAGAGAAAACACCACACACACACACACACACACACACACACACATACACACTCTTAATTTACTGTTTGAAATGGAGGGAACTCTATAGAAAATTGTCATCCAATCCCTTTAGAGATGGCTCACTTGTCCTAAATGGGATGCTGGACAAAGCACAATCTTGACCTCCTTTGAATTTCATTTTTGCTTTGTCACTGCAAGAGGTGTACAAAATACATCTTGGTTGTTACTGGAGGAAACAGTTTGAAAGCTGAGGTCTCACAGTAGTGATGAATAAAAACTCTCATAAATGTTCGGGATTCTTTTATAGTGAGTGCTTTCTGGACAACCAAATGGATTTCTCAGTGAATGTGAGTCTGGGAAGAAACTGGACTGGAAATGCAACTCTGACTCCTGGCTCAATTTTAAGTTTTGAGAGCACCACGCTGTGGCCCATCACCACCATCAACTGTATAACTGTAGCATTTATCTTTTCTAAGGGAAATCCATTTCGAAAACCCATCTACACAAACTGTAAGTATAAGGAAGTGTACTTTTTCTTTCTGGTTATGTTTTGCCCTTCCCCACCCTCTCCATAGTTGCAGCTGCCTGGTGAAGTGACTAGATGAGGGAGAAACAATTGCATTCCTCCAAAATGATGATTGAATTTTAATGGACTTATATAGTAGAGCCCATGGGCAGAAACCTGTTCATTTGCAGATAAGCACAGACATTACCAAGCAGTCACATGAGTCCTGATCTATTATGAGTCATCAAAAATCATTTTAAGCACACACATAAATGTCACGATATTTTGTAAAAGGTTTTCTAATCAACTCAAATACAAGTCGATCTCTTAGTAGCTTTGTAACATTGGGCAAGTTGCTTTAACCATTCTATGCTCTTATTTCCTTACCTGTAAAGTAAAAGTATTGCATACCTCCCAGGCCAGTGGGGAGAAATGAATGAGACATTTTATAGAAAAGGCCTAGTACAGTGTTTATAACGGGCCTAGCACTTACAGTAGGTGATTTTTTATTTACTTCCCTCACTATATTGCTCTAAGAAGAATTTTTTTTTAATTTAAGGAAAAAACCCAAAAAATACACAGCTTTTTGAGGTTACAATTAAGACCTTCAAGGCACAGAAGTCCTATCTTTATTGACCACATGGGGACACTTCTGAGAATGACTAACTAAAAAAAGGGGCCCAGATGACACCGTGGTTACGAGCTTGGCTGCTAACGAAAAGATCGGCAGTTCGAATCCACCAGCCATTCCTTGGAAACTCTATGAGGCAGTTCTACTCTGTCCTATAAGGTCACTATGAGTTGGAATTGACTCGACAACAATGGTTTTTTTTTTTTTTTTTTGGATCACGGTAAGCTTGGAATATGGCCACCTTATCTATCATGCAATTGGTTTCAGTATTATAAATAAGGATGTGAAAAACATACTCGGACCTAGCTTCTCATTTCTTTGTTGTTGTTGTTGTTAGGTGTCGTCGAATCGGTTCTGACGCATAGTGACCCTAGGTACAATAGAACTAAATACTGCCCGGTCGTGTACCATCCTCACAACCATTGCTGTGTTTGAGCTCGTTGTTGTAGCCACGGTGTCTGTCAACTCATCTCGTTGAGGGTCTTCCTTTTTTTTGCTGACTCTCTACCTTACCAAGCATGATGTCCTTCTCCAGGGACTGGTCCCTCCTGATAACGTGTCTAAAGTACATGAGACAAAGTCTCGCCATTCTTGCATCCAATGAGCACTCTGGCTGTACCTCTTCCAAGACACACTTCTGGCAGTCCATGGTATACTCAATATTCTTCGCCAACACCATAATTCAAAGGCATCAATTCTTTTTTGGTCTTCCTTATTCATTGTCCAGCTTTTGCATGCATGTGAGGTCACTGAAAATACCATGGCTTGGGTCAGGCACATCTTAGTCCTCAAAGTGACATCTTTGCTTTTCAACACTTTGAAGAGGTCTTTTGCAGCAGATTTGCCTAATGCAATACATTGTTTGATTTCTTAACTCCTGTTTCCATGGGCATTGATTGTGGATCCAAGTAAAAGGAAATCCTTGACAACTTCAATATTTTCTCCGTTTATTATGATGTTGCTTATTGGTCCACTTGTGAGAATTTTTGTTTTCTTTATGTTGACGTGTAATACACACTGAAAGCTGTAGTCTTTGATCTTTATCAGTAAGTGCTTCAAATCCTCTTCGCTTTCAGCAAGTAAGGTTGTGTCATCTGCATATCACGGGTTGTTAATGAATCTTCCTCCAATCCTGATGCCACATTTTACTTCATACAGTCCAGCTTCTTGGATTATATGCTTAGCATGCAGAATTTACACATTTACTCAGTTTAGTCTTCCCATTTAGGAGCATGTCATGTCTCTCCATTTATTTGTGCTTTGTTTTGTGTGTCTTACTAAGTTCCTGTGGTTTTCTCCATTACAGATCCTACACGTTTAAGAAACGGAGCTTATGTGTTTTATATTTCAGTTTATTGTGAATGATTTGTTTCCCGATTATGTTTTCTAACTATCACTTATATGTGGGAAAATTATAGTGCAGTTACATTTATTTTGTATCTGGAATGGTTTCTGAACTTTGCTATTAATCCTTGATTCTTGAGTGTTCTGGAAAGATGGCATTATTATCTGCAAATTATACTGTTGCTTCCTCCTTTCCAATAGCTAAAATGCTTATTCATATTATCTGTATTAGTGTATAGGGCAGAATTTCCAGGACAATGTTAAATAATAATGGTAGTAACAGATAATTCTACTATTTGGTAATGCTTAGTAGTCTTCTTTTGTAAATATACTATTAAATATTAGTTCAAGGTAGGCTGTATCATATAAAGAAAATACTCTTCTATTTCTAGTTAATCAAGAGTATTTTTAAAAATCAAAGATAGTAGATGTATTTCATCAAATGCCTTTCCATCATCTACTGAGATGATTAGACTATTTTTCTCCTTTGATCTCCTGCTAGAATGTGTTATATTGATAGTAAACTTTCTTACTATTAAATCATCCCTGTATTCTTGAGCAAATCCTACTTATTTATGGTGAATTAGTCTTATACCAAACTGATTTTTATAGCATTTTAACATCCATATTTCATGTGTGATTCGTCTAACGTATTTTGTGTATGGTTTTGTTAGGTTTGTGTATTAGACTGACTTTTTTTTTAAACTTGGAAAAATTTTTATAGATAGGAATTAATTATTCTCTAAGAATTGGCAAGAATCCACTAGTAAAGTCATCTGGTTCCAAATCCTTCCTTTGAAAGAATATTTTTTTTTAATGATTGAGTTAGGTTATCTTCTTTTTAAACTGTTTTTAAAAAGTAATGTATATTTTTGCCCAGAGAATTCTATTTCATCAAGATTATCAAACATTAGAGTATTGGATGGTACTTTCTTATAATTGTTAATGCCTTCAGCAACTCTTTTAATATTTTCTCACCCTAATTTTGTTCATATATGTTATTTTTCATTTATTTTTACTGGAAATTTATTTGCCTTTATGGGTTTTCTTTAAAGAACCAGTTCTCAGATTTAATAATTCTGTATGTTTTCTATTTTCTAATTTATTAATTTTTGTTTTAGCCACTGTTTCCCTCATCTTACTTTTTTTGAGTTTTTTTCTTAATATGTGAGTTGACTTTATAAATCTTATATTTTCTTTTATTTGTTTGAAATTAGAAAAGCACTTAAGGTTATGAATGTACAGTTTGCGTTACATTCTTTAAGTTTTCTATTGACACTAATTAATGACCTAATCCCTCTTTGGCCCAATCAAAATAGTGATTTTTCACTTTCCAGAGGGAGGGAATTTTATTTGTTTACATTCTCCTACTACTATTTTTTTCTCAGTGGTCTACAAATACAAGTTTGACTTCTTTTTTACCGAACAGATTTTTGTTTTTAATTTGTAAGTTGGGAGGGATTTTTCGTTTAAACTTGGTTAATGATTTCTAGTTTTACTGTCAATCAGAGAATCTAGCCTATAAAATTTCTGTCTTGGGCGATTTACTGCAATTTTGTACATCAAATAGCATAAATTTTAAACTTTATTTTTCTAAATAAATCATACATACTAGAAAAGTAGGTCTAGTTCCTTTTCCTGAGTTAGAAATGTACGCATACTATATTAAACCAGTCTCAATAATTATATTACTATAATTAACTGTGTTCTTGCCCTAGTTTTTTGTATAGCTGGTCTATTAAAGCTTTTGAGAGCATGATAAGATCTACCTCTAATTTTATACTTTCTATAAACTACTTGAATATCGTATAATTTTAAAAACTTTTGATATAATGGTTGACAATGCTTTTGCTTTAGTCACAACAAATCAAGATGCTTTATGTTCTAAAGTTAATTTCTTATCGTCCTTTCTTCTTCTTCTTATTGTTGTAAATACATTTTACAGGGAAGATCTATGCCACTGGCTAGCACTCTAATTTTAATAGTAGCTGCAAAGTTCTTTAATGTAAATTATGTTAATTAAAGCTAGATTAAGTATATCACAATGATTTAACAAAGCTTATGGATAAACTCAAACTCCTGTGTCAAACATTCTCAATACTTTTAAATGAAAAAAGTTTTGTAAACAAATGTTCCAACAAATGCGATCATATAATAATCATATATCCAGGTTACAAGTCAACAGTTTTTGAAACTACTGTTAAAACAAACAAGCAATTTCATTTTAATATAGCAGGGAAGTTTTTGCTCTTCTTAACAACCTTCCACAGAAACTCAACTTTACAATGACCAGACATAGAAAACGTATAGATTTAAATTTTAAGGAAACAGATATATAAATACCTGCATACCTCAGAGATATTGTGGGTTTGGTTCCAAACCACCACAATAAAGTGAATATCGCAATAAAGCAAGTCACATGAAATTTTGGTTTCCCAGTGCACATAAAAGTTATGTTTATATTATACTGTAGTCTATTAAGTGTGTGATAGCATTGTCTAAAAAAGACAATGTACATACCTTAATTAAAAAATACTTTATTGCTAAAAAATGCTAACCATCATCTGAGCCTTCATCGAGGCATAATAATTCTGCTGGTGGAGGGTCTTGCCTCGATGTTGATGGCTGTTGACTGGTCAGGGTGGTGGTTGCTGAAGGTTAGGGTGGCTGCGGTAATTTCTTAAAATAAGACAACAATGAAGTTTGCTGTATGAATTGACTCTTCCTTTTAAAAAAGATTTCTCTATAGCATGCAATGCTGTTTGATAGCATTTTACCCACGGTAGAACTTCTTTTAAAATTGGAGTCAATCCTCTCAAACCCTGCTACTGCTTTATCAACTAAGTTTGTGTAATATTCTAAATTCATGGTTGTCATTTCAACAATGTTCACAGCATCTTCATCAGGAGTAGTTTCCATCTCAAGAAACCACTTTCTTTGTTCATCCATAAGAAGCAACTCCTTGCCCATTAAAGTTTCTGTCATGATATTGCAGCAGTTCAGTCACGTCTTCAGGCCCCTCTTCTAATTCTAGTTCTCTTGCTATTCCTCCCCTGAAGTCTTGAACCCCTCAAAGTCATCCACGAGGGTTGGAGTCAACTTCTTCTAAACTCCTGTTAATGTTGATATTTTGGCCTCCTCCCATGAATCATGAATGTTCTTAATGTCATCTAGAATGGTGAATCCTTTCCAGAAGGTTTTCAGTTTATTTTGCCCAGATCCATCAGAGGAATCACTATCTATGGTAGCTATAGCCTTATGAAATGTATTTCTTAAGTAATAAGACTTTAACATTGAAATTACTCCTTGATCCATGGGCTGCATAATGGATGTTATGTTAGCAGGCATGAAAATAATATTAATCTCCTAATACCTCTCCATCAGAGCTCTTGGGGGACCAGGTGCATTGTCAATGAGCAGTAATATTTTGAAAGGAATCTTTTTTTCTGAGCAGTAGTTCTCAACGGTGGACTTAAAATAGTCAGTAAACCATGCTGTAAACAGATGTGCTGTCATCCAGGCTTTGTTGTTCAATTTTTAGAGCACAAACAGAGTAGATTTAGCATAATTCTTAAGGACTCTAGGATTTTCAGAATGGTAAATGAGCACTGGCTTCAATTTAAAGTCACCAGCTGCAGTAGCCCCTAACAAGAGAGTCAGCCTGTCCTTTGAAGCTTTGAAGCCAGGCATTGACTTCTCCTCTCTAGCTATGAAAGTCCTAGATGGCATCTTCTTCCAATATAAGGTTGTTTCATCTACAGTGAAAATCTGTTGTTTAGTGTAGCCACTTTCATCAATTGTCTTAGTTAGATCTTTTGGATAACTTGCTACATCATCTGTATCATCACCTGCAGCTTCATCTTGTACTTTTCTGTTACAAGATGACTTCTTTCCCTAAACCTCATGAACCAACCTCTTCTAGCTTCCAACTTTTCTTCTGCAGCTTCCTCATCTCTCTCAGCCTCCACAGAATTGAAGAGAGTTGGGGCCTTGCTTTAAATTAAGGTTTTGGCTTAAGGGAATATTGTGGCTGGTTTGATCTTCTACCCAGACCACTAAAACTTTCTCCAAATCAGCAAAGAGCTCAGCTGTTAACCAAAAGATCAGCAGATAAAATCCACCAGCCCCTCCTTGGAAACCCTATGGAGCAGTTCTGCTCTGTCCGATAGGGCCACTATGAGTCAGAAACAACTTGACGGCAATGGGTTTGGTTTTGGTTTCAGATCATTCCTGTGTTCACTGGAGCGGCACTTTTAATTTCCTTCAAGAACTTTTTGTTTGCACTCACAGCTTGGCTAACTGTTTGGTGCAAGAGGCCTAGCTTTCTGCCTATCTCAGCTTTTGACTTGTCTTCTTCACTAAGCTTAATCATTTCTAGCTTTTGATTTAAAGTGAGAGACATGAGACTCTTCCTTTCACTTGAACACTTAGAGGCTGTTGTAGGGTTATTAACTGGCCTAATTTCAATATTGTCATGCTTCAGGGAATAGGGAGGCCAGAGGAGAGGGAGCAAGAAGTGGGAACCGCCGGTCAGTGGAGTGGTCAGAACACACACAAGATTTATCAATTAAGTTCACTATCTCATATTGGAGCTGTTTGTGGTGCCCCAAAACAATTACAGTAGTAACACCAAAGATCACCAGGAGTAGATTCCATCTCAAGAAACCACCTTCTTTGCTCAAACACAAGGAGCAACTCCTCATCCGTTAAAGTTTTATCACGAGATTGCAGCAATTCAGTCACATCTTCAGGCTCCACTTCCAATTCTTTCACCATCACAGATATAATAATAATAATGAAAAAGTTTGAAATATTTTGAGAATTATCAAAACGTGACACAGAGACTCAAAGTGAGTACATGCCGTTAGAAAAATGGCACCGACAGACTTGCTTGACGCAGGGTTGCCACAAACCTTCCATTTGTACAAAACACAGTATCTGTGATGCACAATAAATCGAAGCCCAGCAAGACTGTATTCACTAACTCTTTCCATATCTGAAAATAAGCTATAATGGCCTGCTCGGGACTTGTCTTCCCATTCGTTCAAGTTTCCTCCCCAACAGCAGTTAACTGAGGAGAGGGCAGCATGTACTTCAGTTTTTCCTTACATTTCTCAGTCAAAGCTGAATTAAAGAAGAGGGCCTTGTAATTTTGTTGCCACATTGCTCATCTGTGCACTGGCCTGGCCTGCTTTTCAGATCATCAGTCTGAGGACAGATGATGTGCACAGCACTCAGCCCAGCTTGTAGAGGCTATCGGGCCTTCATCAAGATGGACATTTACAGCATCCTCTTCTTCCCCAGTCTCTGGGTCCCTGGAACTCTGAAACAAGGAAGTAAAAGAAAAATCTGCACAGACATCTCCTGGGGTCTTCTTATCACCAAGCTACCCATATTGGTCTATCATATTTTACTCAAATAATGTGTGCCTTCTGCGTTTGTTTGCCAGCCACTCTATCCTGCCTGCAAAGGATTTTCCTAAGTGCACTATGGTAATTTTTTATTTTTATTTTTTTATTGTACTTCAGGTGAAGGCTTATAGAACAAATAGTTTCTCATGAAACAGTAGTACACATATTGTTTTATGACATTGGTGGACAACCCCACAACATGTCAACCCTCTAACTTCTCAACCTTTTTTTTTTTTGGTGAAAATACATATAGCCAAAGATACACCATTTCAAAAATTTCTACATACACAGTTCAGTGACATTGACTATGCTCCTCCAATTGTGCTGCTATTCTCACTTAAGATGAAGGCTTACAGAACAAAATAGTTTCTCATTTAACAGTTACTACACATGTTGTCTTATGACAATGGTTAACAATCTCACAACACATCAACAATATCCTTACTCAACCTTGGGTTCCCCATCACCAGCTTCCTTGTCCCCTTCTGTCTGCTGGCCCTTGTCACTGGGCTACGGTACCTCATTAGTCCCATTTGGTTTTATGGGGCTGTCCACTCCCAGGCTGAATGGTGAACCTCGGAGATAACTTCACCACTGAGCTAAAAGAGTGTCTGGGGACCATACACTCGGGGTTTCTCCAGTCTCCTTTAGGCCAGTAAATCTGGTCTTTTTTTTGTGAGTTAGAATTATGTTCTACATCCTTCTTCAGCTCTGTCCAGAACCCTCTGTTGTGATCCTGGTCAGAGCAGTCAGTGGTGGTAGCTGGGCACCATCTAGCTGTACTGGACTCAGTCCGGTGGAGGCCTTGGTAGATGTGGACCATTAGTCCTTTGGACTAATCTTGTATCCTGTTCTCTTCATTCTCCCTTGCTCCCGAAGGGATGAGACCAGTGGAGTATCTTAGATGGCCGCTCACAGGTTTTTAAGACCCCAGACACTACTCACCAAGGTAGAATGTAGAACATTGTCTTTGTAAACTGTTAATGCCAATTGAGCTAGATGTTCCCCAAGACCATGGTCCCCACAGCCCTCTGCCCAACAAGTCAGTCCCTCAGGGAGTTGGGATGTGTCTATGGGGCTTCCATGACCTTTCCTTGTACCAGTTGTGCTAGTTTCCCCTGTATTGTGTACTGTCTCACCCTTCACCCAAGATACCACTTATCTATTGTCTATTTAGTATTTCCCCCCCACCCCTCCCATCCCTGGTAACCAACAAAGATGGTTACATTTTGTGTGTGAACTTTTTCATGGGTTTTTACAATAGAGGTCTCATATATTTGTCGTTTTGTGATTGACTTATTTCACTCAACATAATGTCCTCCAGTTTCATCCATGTTATGAGATGCTTCACAGATTCATTGTTATTCTTTCTCGTTGCATATTTCTCCATCGTGTGTATGTACCATAGTTTGTTTATCCATTCATCTGTTGATGGGCATCTCGGTTGTTTCCATCGTTTTGCTATTGTGAACAATGCTGCCATGAACATAGGTGTGCATATGTCTATTCGAGTGACGACGCTTATTTCTCTAGGATATATTCCTAGGAGTGGGATTGCTGGATTGAATGGTATGTCTATTTCTAGCTTTCTGAGGAAGCTCCATATCATTTTCCAAAATGGTTGTATCATTTTGCATTCCCACCAGCAGTGTATAAGAGTTCTGATCTCCCTGCAGCTCCTCCAACATTTGTTATTTCCAGTGTTTTTGATTTGTGCCAGTAATGCCAAGGTGAGATGGTTTCTCATTGTGGTTTTAATTTGCATTTCTCTAATGGCTAGTGATTGCAAGCATTTCCTCAAGTGTCTGTTGGCCATTTGAATGTCTTCTTTGGTGAAGTGTCTGTTCATTTCTTTTGCCCATTTTTTAATAGGATTATTCATCTTTTTGTTGTAGAGGTGTTGGATTTTCTTGTAGATTATGGAGATTAGACCTTTGTCTGACTTGTACTGTCCAAAAATTTTTTCCCAGTCTGTAGGTTCTCTTTTGACTCTTTTGGTGAAGTATTTTTAAGAGCATAGATGTTTGATTTTTAGAAGATCCCAGCTATCTAGCTTATCTATTGGGGTTTGTGTGTTGATGGTTATGGTTTGTATCCTGTTAATGCCCTGTATTAAGGCCTGTAGTGTTGGTCCTATTTTTTCTTCTATGAACTTTATAGTTGAGGCTTTATATTCAGGTCTTTGATCCATTTTGAAGTAGTTTTTGTATATGGAGTGAGGTATGGGTCCTGTTTCATTTTTTTTTCAGATGGATGTCCAGTTTTGCCAGCACCATTTGTTAAAAAGACTGTCTTTTCCCCATTTGATGGACTTTGGGCCCTTGTCGAAGATCAGGTGACCGTAGATGGATGGATTTACATCTGAGTTCTCAATTCTGTTCCATTCGTCAATGTATCTGTCATTGTACCAGTACCAGGCTGTTTTGACGACTGTAGCTGTATAGTAGGTTCTGAAGTCGGGTAGTGTGAGTCCTCCAACTTTCTTCTTCTTCTTCAGTAGTGCTTTACTTATTTGGGGCTTCTTCCCTTTCCATGTAAAGTTAATGATTAGTTTTTCCATCTCTTTGAAGAATGTTGTTGGTATTTGGATCAGGATTGCGTTGTATTTGTAAATTGCATTGGGTAGAATTGTCATTTTCACAATGTTGAGTCTGCCTATCCATGAGCATGGTATGTTTATCCATTTATGTAGATCCCTTTGGGTTTCATGCAGTAGTGTTTTGTAGTTTTCTTTGTATAGGTCTTTTACATCCCTGGTCAGATTTATTCCTAAGTATTTTATCTTTTTAGGGGCTATTGAAAATGGTATTGTTTTCCTGACCTCCTTTTCATGGTTCTCCTTATTGATGTATAGAAATCCAACCAATTGTTGAATGTTTATCTTGTATCCTGCTACTCTGCTGAATCTTTCTATTAGTTCTAGTAGTTTTCTCGTGGAGTCTTTGGGTTTTCTATGTATAGTATCATATCATCTGCAAACAGGGAGAGATTAACTTCTTCATTACCAATTTGGATGCCCTTTATTTCTTTTTCTTGCCTTATTGCTCTAGCTAGAACTTCCAGCACAATGTTAAATAGGAGTGGTGATAAACGGCATCCTTGTCTTGTTCCTGTTTTCAAGGGGAATGTTTTCAGCCTCTCTCCATTAAGAATGATGATGGCTGTTGGTTTTGCATAGATGCCCTTTATTATGTTGAGAAATTTCTCTTCTATACCTATTTTACTGAGAGGTTTTATCAGGAATGGGTGTTGGACTTTGTCAAATGCCTTTTCTGCATCAATTGAGATGATCATGTGATTTTTTTCTTTCCTTTTATTTATGTGGTGGATTATGTTGATTGATTTTCTAATGTTGAACCATCCTTGCATAACTGGTATGACTCCTACTTGGTCATGGTGTATTATTTTTTTGATATGATGCTGAATTCTATTGGCTAGAATTTTGTTAAGAATTTCTGCATCTATATTCATGAGAGATATTGGTCTGTAATTTTCTTTTTTTGTGAAGTCTTTGCCTGGTTTTGGTATCAGTGTTCTGCTGGCTTCATAGAATGAATTTGGAAGTGTTGCTTCATCTTCTATGCTCTGAAGTAGCTTGAGTAGTACTGGTACAAGCTCTTCTGTAAATGTTTTGTATAATTCTCCAGAGAAGCCATCTGGGCCAGGGCTTTTTTTGGTTGGGAGTTTTTTTAATTACCTTTTCAATCTCTTCTCTTGTTATGGGTCTGTTCAGATTTTCAATATCACTTTGTTGGAGTTTGGGTAGGGCATGTGCTTCTAGAAATTTATCCATTTCCTCTACGTTTTCAAATTTGTTGGAGTATAGTTTTTCATAATATTCTGTTATAATCCTTTTTATTTCAGTTGGGTCTGTTGTAATGTCCCCCATTTCCTTTCTTATTTGGGTTATTTGTGTCCTCTCCTGTTTTTCTTTTATCAGTCTGGCCAGTGGTTTGTCGATTTTGTTGATTCTTTCAAAGAACCAACTTTTGGTTTTGTTGATTCTTTCTACTGTTTTTCTGTTCTCTATTTCATTTATTTCTGCTCTAATCTTTATTATTTCTTTTCTTCCAGTGGTTATGGGCTTTTTTTGCTGTTCTCTTTCTATTTGTTTGAGTTCTGTAGTTAATGTTTTAATTTTGTCCCTTTCTTCTTTTTTGATATGTGCATCTATTGCTAGAAAGTGTCCTCTGAGGACTGCCTTTGCTGCGTCCTAAAGGTTTTGGTATGATGTGTTTTCATTCTCATTTGATTCTAGGAATTTTTTGATTCCATCTCTGATTTCTTCTATTACCCACTGATGTGTAAGCAAGGTATTATTCAGTTTCCACGTAATTGATTTTTTTTTCCTTGGTCTTTCTGTTGTTAATTTCTACCTTGATGGCATTGTGGTCAGAGAAGATACTGTGAATTATCTCAGAGTTTTGGATCTTGTTGAGGATTGCCCTGTGGCCTAAGATGTGGTCTATTCTGGAGAACGTTCCATGTGCTTTGGAAAAGAATGTGTACTTTGCAGCAGTTGGATGGAGTGTTCTATATATGTCTATGAGGTCAAGTTCTCTGACTGTGCCCTTTAAGTCTTCTGTATCTTTGCTGAGTTTCTTTGTAGTTGTTCTGTCCTTTACTGAGAGTGTGTGTTGAAGTCTCCTACTATTATTGTGGAACTGTCAATTTCTCTTTTCAGTGTTGTTAGAGTTTGTTTTATGTATTTTGGAGCCCTGTCACTGGGTGCATAGATGTTTATTATGGTTATGTCTTCTTGATGGATCATCCCCTTAATCATTATATAGTGTCCTTCCTTGTCTTTTATGGTAGATTTTGTTTTAAAGTCTATTTTATCTGAGATTAGAATTGCCACTCCTGCTCTTTTTTGGTAGTTGTTAGCTTGATATATTTTTTTCCAACCTTTGACTTTTAATAAATTCACATCTTTGTCTCTAAGGTATGTCTCTTGTAGACAGTATATTGATGGATCCTGTTTTCTTATCCATTCTGTCACTCTCTGTCTCTTTATGGGTGCATTGAGTCCATTTACATTCAGTGTAATTATTGATATATGTGAGTTTGTTGCTGTCATTTTGTAGTGCTTTTTTTGTGGTGCTGAAGTTTTCTTTTTTCTTCTTACTCTCTTGTGCTGAGTTACCTTTGTTTGTGGATTTTTTTTTTCATTTATTTTGTTTTTGTAGGTTTTGTTTTTGCTGAGACTTTACGTTTTTCCTCTTTTTTTATGAGTATGTTTGTTAACTTTATTTGTGGTTACCATGAATTTCATCCTTATCTTTCTAAGTTTGAAGCAGTCTACCATTACTTGATATCACCTTTCCTTCCTCTCCAATACAAGTTTCTATACCTATGCCGTTTATTCCCTCTTTTATTGTTTTGATGTTGTTGTCATTTACTGATTAACTGCTCTGATTCCCTGTTGTATTTCTTTTGGTTTGGGATAGTCCTTGAGAGTTCATTTCCTAGATTGGTATCTGGCTGGTACGATCCTGCGCCCTAGGTTTTGCCTGTGAGCTGAAGTTGTTTGTCCTCAGATCAGAGAACTCCCTTTAATAATTCTTGTAAGTTTTGTTTGACTTTTACATTCCCTTAATTTCTGTTTATCTGGAAATGACCTAATTTCACCATCAAAGTTGAATGAGAGTTTTGCAGGATATACTATTCTTGGCTGGCAATTTTTTTTCTTTCAAGATTTTATATATGTCATCCCATTGCCTTCTTGCCTGCACGGTTTCTGCCGAATAATCTGAGCTTAGTCTTATTGTTTCTCCTCTGTATGTGACTTCTTGTTTTTCACGAGCTGCTCTCAGGATTCTCTGTTTGTGTTTGGTTTTGGCAAGTGTGATTATGATATGGCTTGGTGATTTTCTTTTGGGGTCTCTCCTATATGGGGTTCGTTGAGCTTCTTGCATGGCCAGCTTTTCATCTTTCATGATATTTGTGAAGTTTTGTGTCAGCAGTTCTTCAATGATCCTCTCTGTGTTTTCTGTTTTCTCCCCCGTTCTGGAATTCCAATCACTTGCAAATTTTTGCTTTTGATTGTATCCCACGTAACTCTCAGGGTCTCTTCATTTTTCTTTGTTCTTTTTTCTGAGTTTTCCTGAAACACAGTTGTATCCAAGTGTTTGTCTTCAATTCCACTGATCCTGTCTTCCACCATTTCAAATATGTTTCTCAGCCCTTTTATGACACCATCGATTTCTGAAATCTTGTTGTTTATCTTTTAGATTTCTAATTGTTGTCTTTGTGTAATTTCCAGCTGTGAATTTATTTTGGCGTTTTGTTCCTGCATTATTTTCCTGAATTCTTCCGATTTTTTTTCTGTATTTTCAAAGAATTTGTCTATTTTTTTCCTCATGTTTGCCAGCTTTTTGCCCCAGATCTTGGAGAATTCTGAGTATTAGAGATTTTAATTCCCTATCAGGTAGTTCTAGTGCATTTTATTCTACTGGAAAGTCATCTGGTGTTTTATTTTGGATGCCTACTGGAACCATCCTGTCCTGTTTTTGTAAATATTTTCATATTGTCTGATGTCTTCGGGGAATTCAGTAGTTATTGATTGTAGATTTGTTTTGTCTCTTTTTAAAAAAAAATTGACTATGCCTGAGCAGGCAGACTGTGTGCTCTCTGTTGTTTGCTCATCGTGGGCACAATACCTTTTGCCTCTTCCTCCAATTGGCAGGGTCAGTCACTCAGATATGGTACAGCAGGGCAGGTCTAGCTGAAGAGGAGTCACTGGGATCGGTTGTCTGTGGCACTCACTACAGCCACCAAGGCGGGTCAGTAATCAGTGCAGGGCACGTTCCAGTAGGCCATGCCTGTGCTGCTTGGTGGTGTGATGTCAAGCGCATGATGCAGGTAGGCAGGATGTAGCAGGGAGATTGTTATGTGTAGAGCTAAGATGGATATGGGAGAGAGGATAGAGGAACAGGAGCCAAAAACATACAAACAAACAAAAAAGAATGCTAGGGTAGCTTGCCGTTGGAGTGGAGAGAGGAGAGACTATGAAATGGAGAAAAACAGAAAGGGGAAGAAGAAGAAAAGAAAAGAATGAATAAATAAAAATCGGAAAGGTTAAAGAACCGTAAATTTCCCAGGGATCCCAGCAGTGCAGCTATGAGGTCTGGGGAAGTCGCTCTCAGGTGTTGCAGTACAGCCTGGCTAGAAGGCATAGAGGTATACAACGCCAGGCATTCAGGGAACAGAAAGAGAAGAAAGATATAGAGAGATGAGAAACTGAGCAATGAAGAAAGAGAAAAAGGGAAAAAGAGGGAAAAGAAAACAAAACAAATTAAATAAAAAAAGAACAAGAAAAGCCCCAAAAAAAAACAGAAAAAAAAAAAAAAACTAGAAAAGAAATGTTCTCAGGGATCTCTCTGCACGTCTGTGCAAGCCAAGGGGGTTGTCTCCTTGCCCCGCAGCACCGCCTGGCCAGAAAAGGCTCCCAACTCAAGAAAAGGAAAAGAAAACAAACAAACAATTTAAAACAAACAAACAAAAGCGCCGGGATCTCACCAGCGCGGCAGCCCAGACCGGGAAGCAGCTCCACACTCGAACGGAGTGCCACAGCCCCTCAGGAAGAAGCAAAGATGGCACACAGAGCCAGGTATTTGAGTGAAAGGAGGGGGAGGTGGTGAGAGGTAAGGAAGAAATCAAAAGAAGCAGGAAAAAAAAGCAACACCAGCAGCCAACAAATGGCACTCAGAGAGCCAGCTAGTGTGGGCTGGTAGAATCCAAGCATCCGGTGTTTCTCAGACTAGAGACTGTGGCTGCAGGAAGCAGAGGGGGCCAAGTGTGGGTGAAGAAGCATAGGGAGTGGGAAAGCATATATCACAAATTACTGGACCTCTGCAGTCCCTCAGGAAGAAGCAAAGATGGTGCACGGAGCCAGGTATTTGAGCAAAAGGAGGGGGAGGTGGTGAGAGGTAAGGAAGAAATCAAAAGAAGCAGGAAAAAAAAAGCAACACTAGCAGCCAACAAATGGCACTCAGAGAGCCGGCCCATTCGGGTGTGTGGAATCCAAGCAGCAGTGTTTCCTGGACAAGAGATTGTGGCCACGGGAAGCAAAGGAGGCCGAGTGGGGGTGAAGAAGGGTGGGGGGGGGGGAAGCGTATATCGCAAATTACCGGTTGTTTTGTCTCCCGCTGGAAGCTCCGAGAAGCTGCTTTCTCGTACCCCCTGTTTGCTGATCTCTGATAGGAGTCCAAGATGGCGGATCCACACTGCGTTAGCTGGCAGGGGACCTCTGCATGAATCTCTCCTTGCTCTCCGTTCTCTGTCAGTTTTCTCACTCCATTTGGTGCTTGGCTGAGTTCTTTATATCTTCATTTGATGTTTTAGGGTTTCAGGATTGTTGTTTTCTCTATTCGGCTTAGTTTTTTGTATCTTTGCTGTGGAGGGACGGCGTGGTGCTTCTGCCTAGAGTGCCTTTTTGCCCGAACTCCTGTGCTAATTTTTTAACAGCAATAGCCACTCCCTCCCACCTCAGGGTATTTTTGTAAGTGCCACTATGCCAATTTTTTTTTTTTTTACACATAGGTGTAAAAAAAATTGGTATGACACGCTTATGAAAATACCTTGCTGCAGAGAGAGCAGCTGGCAAACAAAATGTAGAGGGTGCATGTTATTTGTGTTAAAATGCGATATTTTGATCACCCTGACAGGGAACGTAATAGAGAGTCCCTGAAGGAGCAGGAGAAAATTGGGGTGCAGAACTCAAATTCTAGTAAAAAGACCAGACTTAATGGTTTGACTGAGACTGGAGAGACCCCAGGAGACACGGTCCCCAGGCTTTCTGTTAGCCCAAAACTAAAACCATTCCTGAAGCCAACTCTTCAGACAAAGATTAGACTGGACTATGGGACATAAAATGATATTCGTGAAGATTGTGCTTCTTAGTTCAAGTAGATACAAGAGACTAAACTGGCGGCTCCTGTCCAGAGGGTAGATGAGAAGGCAGAAAGGGACAGTAGCTGGCTGAATGGACATGGGAAATCTGGGGAGGAAAGGGAGAGTGTGCTGTCACAGTATAGGGAGAGCAACTAGGGTCACATAACAATGTATGTATAAATTTTTGTATGAGAGACTAACTTGAATTGTAAACTTTCACTTAAAGTACAACAAAAAAGCAGTATTTCGGCAGCTGCACTGCCAGCTCTTCTTCTCTCTGCCTCACACACTCCCAAGCAAGCCTGGCTAGTCTCCTTGGGAAAAGCCTGCTGCCTCTAACCAGTTGCTGTGGAGCCAATCCTGACTCATGGTAGCCTCTCGTGTGTCAGAGTAGAACTGTGCTCCATAGGGTTTTCAATGGCTAATTTTTCGAAAGCAGATCTCCTGGCCTTTCCTCCAAGGTGCCTCTGGGTGGATTCAAACTTCCAACATCTGGGTTAGCAGTTGAGTGTGTTAACCTCTCACACCACCCAGGAACTCCCTGTTGCCTCTAGTTGTTTGCATAAAGTGATACATGGATGAATATGAGGGTGGGTGTAGGTGCTCAAGGGTGACAGTATAAAACTCTGCTGGCTTCAAAAATAGGACCTGCTGTGGGGGAGGCCATCGCCTCAGATTTCTCGTAGGTTTAGATCTACACAGAGTTGGGATATCAGAAGACAACCAACACTGGATTAAATGAGGTAGAGAGAGTATAAGAGAAAATCTAGTTTATTGTTTTAATAACTTTTGAGGATAGTCAGAAGCATGCATCTCGTAGCAACATTGATTAAATATTACTGCTTTATTTCTCAAGGAGATAATCCTATCAAAAAACAGTTACAGGGCACCATTTCCAGAATACTCTGTTGAAAGCTCTGAAGGATACAGTTGGGGGATATGAACAGTGACATTGGCACATTGCATCCTGGGAAGTTCAGCCCCCATAAGTAAAGCAATCCGGGCAGGTTGGAAATAAAGAACCCAGCAGTTGAGTATGTTAGCTTCTCCTTTTCTCCTTCAATTCAGAGTCCCAGAGACCCAGATACAAAGTCATTTTCAAGTGGATATTGTCTAGCTGATACATACTTAAAAATGATGCAAAGCAGGGTGTGATATATCCCATATGCAATAAAGCATTATAAGGGAGGACTATGTGGTCTTTAAAGAGTAAGTGTTATTTGAATTTCGCTTTTTAAGTTAAGAAAAATTGCAACATGCCAAGACAGGGAAGAAGAAAGTCTTCTACACAGGCTATTATGTGTAGTGCAGAGGCTGGGAACAGTTGGGCCCCTGTGGAAGGAACAGGTATTGCCGTTTAGCTTCACTGAAGCACATACAGGAGAGCAGTCAGGGATCCGTTTAGAAAGGCGACTGGGACCAGATTGTAGAAGGCCTTGAATGTCAATGGAAGAGTCGTGGACTGTATTTTGTTGGCAATGAAGAAGAGTGAGGTGCTAGCAAGAGGACTTAGCGTTTATCCATGCACGTGTGACTCACTAGACATGCAGTGATAGTGCACCCGTGATCATTTAGATGGGCTGGTCACTCCAGTATGTCCAGGCCCCCAGGAATCTTCAGGCGAGTGAACTCCTCTGTGGAGGTTATTATAATAAATTTGATTAACAACCTTCTATACCCAGCTTTCCCCCGCAAAAAGATTTTAAGATACCACCTTTATCTTATAAGAGCCCTGGTGGCACGGTGGTTAAGAGCTCGGCTGCTAAACAATAAGTCGGCAGTTCGAATCCACCAACCACTCCTTGGAAACCCTATGGGGCAGCTCTACTTTGTCCTATAGGGTCGCTATGAGTCAGAATCGACTCGATGGCAACGGGTTTGGTCTTTTTGGTTTTCTTATAAGCATTAGAACAGATTTTACAACACATGAGGGTATATCAAAACTTCTGAAGATGCGTCCAGTATTTGCCCAACAGAAATAATTGATTCTGCAGTGTGTGCCAAATTATAGGAAACATCTTTTCAGAATTTAAAAATAATTGTTTTGTGTTTCCTCAGACATCTTCTCATTTCTGTTGCTATCTGCCCTGAGCTTCACGATTTTCATTTTGTTTTCTGATTTTCAAGACATATACCGTGGAATGGAGGTAAGTGGTATCCGTTTGCACATCTGGAGTGGCTCACTTGTGTAATGGGATTCTATTTGCATTGTAATTTGCAAACCAGTTATTACCTTATTCTCTCTGACCACTAAATATTGTAAGGCTATTGCCATTCACAGCTCGGCTGCTAACCAAAAGATCCGCAGTTCCAATCCACCAGCTGCTCCTTGGAAACTCTATGGGGCAGTTCTACTCAGTCTTATAGGGTTGCTATGAGTCAGAATCGAGTCGATAGCAATGGCTTTGTTTTTTTTTTTTTTTTTTTTTTTGGTTTTTTTTTGGATTCCCATTTACTGTTGTTATTGTGAACTGTACAGTCAATTCCAGCTCACAGCGACCCTATAAGGCCGAGTAGAACTGCCCCATGAGGTTCCCTAGGCTGTAATCTTTACGGGAGATCATTAGGTCTTTTCTCCCGTAGAGCCACTGGTGGCTTCGAACCGCTGATCTTTCAGTTAGTAGCTGCGTGCTTAACCATTGCACCATCAGGTTTGCTTTTACTAGAAGGGCAAATAACATTTCTGGATCTCACAAATGCTAGCCTCTGATTGTTCTCATATTATTAGTACTATCAGTTGGGTTCGTATATCTTGCTCACACCTGATGTGTTATGTTTGGATTCTTTATTCTGCCATCTTATAGTAGTACAATAAAATCAATACATTAATGCAATAATTAATCTCTAAGTTTAGTTTTCTTAAACATATAATAGAAATTCTTCTTGACTTAATTGTCAGAGGAAAGAAAAGGCAGACTTCTAGGGCAATTATCTTCTGTCTGTCAGACATCAAGTGTAGGGAGTTTTATTTCAGGGACATCATCTGATCCAGGGCGCATTGGGTCAACATTAAATCTATCAAGAAGTTTAGAACCCATTATTGGACCCATCATTGTGGGAAAAATAAAAGAAGGATTGAGTCCTGACTGCCAAGCCATAGTTTTGTTACCAAGACAAGCCATGCCAAAGTGAAAGGATGGCATGGCCACCTAAGTTCATCCCTGCTTAAAGGGGACATGCAGATGGAGAGAACTGGGAAGGACTAGGATGGAGGAGCTCCACTGTGGCCTCAGCTGTCCCAGGAAGCTTCATGATCCTGAAGGATTGGCCAGATTTGATAGGTCAGGATATTCCCAACAAGGAGAACAGTCTACACAGGAGCAGAGAGGGCTAAAAGTGTCTCTTTTGTCTTGGAAATGCAAAAGAATGTAGGGCGGCAGAGATAAAAATCAAAAGCAAACTTTGTTTCAAAGAACTCCCAGAAGACTGGTTAAAACTGAAGCAGTGTGAGGGAAAAAAAATGCAGTGTAAAGGCATGGATTGACAAAAGCACCCAGTGGAATTTGGATTTTTATGCCTAGAGCAACAGGGAGTCATTGAAGATATTTGAGCAGGCTTTTTTGACAGAGTATTTAAGGTAGATTAATTATATGGTGGCAGGAAGTCTACATACAGGTGAGAGCAGAGAGGCTGTGAAGAGAGAAATAGTTAGGAAATGAAAACCTGAACCATCCATTCATCAAACATTATGGGGCTCCAGAGCGTGCTTGGCACTAAGATGAATGTCTTAGGGTTCTCTAGAGGAACAGAACCAGTAATGTGTGTGTGTGTGCATGTTCATGTGTGTGTGTGTGTGTGTGTGTGTGTGTATAGAGAGAGAGAGATTGGCTTTAAGGGTTTGGCTTACATGATTGTGGGAGCTGACAAGTCCAAAATCAGGTGGCAGGCTGGAGACTCTTGCAGGCTTGTGTCCCAAGATGCATAGGTCAGGTGACAGAGAGAGTGCAAACTGAAGAGTGAGAGCAAGTTCTGCCAACATATCTATTTATTGTCCGCAGGCAGAATACACCCTAAGGAAACTCCCTTTTCAACTGATTGATTGACTACATTACATTAGATCACATTATGGAAAGTGATTATATCATTATATTACATTATGAAACAGCAGCTAGACAAGTGTTTGGCCAAACTACTGGGAACCATAGCTTAGTAAAGTTGACACATAAAATTAACTGTCATTGTTACACATGGCATCACCATGAGTTGGAATTGACTTGATGGCAACTAACAACATTACAGAGATGAGTGAGATGCCATCATTGTTCTCAAGTAGTTCAGAACATGATAGGGAAGACAATCACACAGGCAAATACTTACAGATTAGTGTGACAAGAGACTTCCAAGCCTAGGGATGAACAAGAGCCCTCCTGAATCAGGGTGGTGGCTGCTGTGAGGGAAAGGGCCGGGCTTTCTACTATAATCTGACTCATTACCATGTTTTACACCACCCCCTAACAATCCTTCCACCCAGCCTGCTGTGTTTCACAGCTCTGATAAAGGCTGCCCTACATGGGGAAAAAATGACAAAGCATTACTTTGAAACAACCCCTATCAGAATAGGGATGAGTATCGAGGGTGAGACTTTAGACACTATAGAGAGTCCGTGGTTTTAGTCCTCAAGGGAGCCCAATCCCACACATACACAGTCATCCATAGTCTACCCCAGAAAGCCAAAACGGTGCTGTGTAACTGTCCTCTTGCTATGGATGCAGCCATGGGAAGTTCTGGCTCTCATACTTATTAAGTAATTGTAGTTCATGGTCATTGTGTACCCTTTAATCGTTAAGAAGGGTTGGGTTGGGTTTGCTTAACTTTCATCAAGCTATTAGATTTAGGGCTTGGAACATTTGTTCAGAAATTGTGTACTAGCTTCAATCAAAATAAACTTGTACTCTGTCCCCCTTATGTTCCACCCATGTGTCAATTTCACTGGAAGAGAGCCAGAGAGAATTCCAAGCAGATTTTGTTTTGGGAGACTTAGAAATAATAGTATTGCATGAATGATTTAATCTTATACCCTCTTCTCTCTGATTGAAAAGATAAAACTGAAGAGAGACACATTGGCTCCAAAGTGTCCTCTCTGCTGTTATCTGCAACCCAGGGCATGATTATTCCACAGCCATTGTCAGGCGGTTGAGGGAATACAAACCAAGAGGCAGTCAGTTCTCCCGTCAGTCCTGGATCTGCCATTTATTTGTTGGCTTTGAGTCCCCGGTCAAAGCACTGGCCTTCAGTTTTCTCATCTGGAAAGTGGAGAAAGTAATGTCCACCTTCCAAGTTCAAACAATTCTTACAGACATTGAATAAGATATTACTATGTATTTATTTGAATTTTAAGGTATGATTTATATGGTGGTACTTCTGTTTCCGCAGTTCATCCCAACTATCACATCATGGAGGGTTTTGATTTTGGTGGCAGCCCTCATTCAATTCTGTGTGGCCTTCTTTGTAGAGGTAAAGTAATTTCTGCATGGCTCTTACTATCTTTCTGGGAAGATAAACAAATAAAGGTCTCATTCCCAAAAAGATATCCATTTGTTAAAGCAACCACTTCAGTCCTTAAAAACTACACATTTTCTTTTTGGCAGAAGTTCCTTGATGATTTAAAATTCTTTGCAGGCTACATAGAAATGCTTCTACACCAAAAACACACTGCTGTAGAGTCAATTCTGACTCATAGCAACCCTACAGGACAGACTAGAACTGCCCCATAGGGTTTCTAAGGAGCAGCTGGTGGATTTGAACTGCCGACCTCTTGGTTAACAGCCGAGCTCTTAACCACTAGGCCACCAGGGCTCCAGAAATGCTTAGTATCTTCAAAATATAAAGCAAAGCATCAAATTGATTTTAATTTTGCCTTACATGAAGGCATTCTATTGTACTTTTCTAGCATTTTCCATAATCTATTAGAGACTAGACTAGATGACCCTCCATCTGGAGAGTTCAGTGAGATCTGTTAGAGTGAAGCTCAGCAGAACTGTCTTAGGAAGGCTTCCCTGATTAACAGAGAAGGGAAGCTATTGTTCATTCTAATCAATTCCTACCCTTGGAGTCTTCCCCTGTAGCTTTTCTTTTCTATTCAATGTCACTCACTAAGTGACTTTACCTACTCAGTACAAGCCTCGAGTGCTATTTTCTTAAGGCAGCATTTTAGATGTTTCTTTTTTTTTTTTTTTTTTTTAAAAAGATTCACTTAAGTTTCTTGGAAAAAGGAAACAACCAAAATTTTCAAAGCGTACGCTAAGTATCTTTATGGGGTTTTCCGATATTAGAACTGAGGAATATGGCAGATACATTTAAAAAAAAAAACCAAAAAAAAACTTTCTCACTCCAGGAAGAATAATTTGAGAAATGCTTTTATTTTTTTCAAACTTATCTAGGAGTCTCTTAGTTCCTCAAATCTCAACTGTGTCATACTGAACTTTAAAAGGCCTGATAAAATTGTCCAAGTGATTTGACCAGTTAAAATCAATATAAACCCTTTGGAAAGTAATTTTATAAGGTATACAATGAGCATAAAATTTTTCATACCCTCTAACTCAGATATTCCATTTTTTGAAACTATATTCTTAAATACAAGAGAAAAAATCTACATGTATGAAGGTATTCATCATAGTATTACATACAGTGACAAAATATCAGACTCAATTTAAGTGTTCAAAAATAAATGGTTGAACAGCAATTTGAATAAATACTATAGTCATTAAAATTACTAAGCAGACTGTAACAACATAAAAATTGCATATCACATAATGTATATTATATGATATTTTGGAGCCAGTAAAAACAAAAGTAAAATGCAAAATGTTACCAATCCTATTGTCACAAATGTGTAAAAATTGTGTGTGCATGTGGACAAAGAATAAAAGAGAACTCAAAAAAGGGGTAAAAACACCATTTGATTTCTAAGATTTATCTATTTATCCAAAGAACATTTATTTGGCATTTTCTATAGGGCAGGTGGCAGCAGCAGGACTAATGGTGATTTTTTTTTTTGTTCTCTTCTTGATTTTGAACACATTGTTATTGCTATCATTTCAGTCTGGCAGTAAAATAATTTTAAGCTAATGATTAGCCAGGATTTAACCAAGAAATCTGTGGCAATGAACGTGGTAGTGTTCAGATCTCTGTGAACACACACACACTAGTCTAAAGAAGATTCTAGGGAAGCTGCCGGACTTCCTGGAGGTAGCAGGCAGAAGCTGCTGAGAAGCTGCAATAATACGCACATTTTCGAGGCAAGCTTGGGCAAACAGGGTGTGGTTTTAAGCAAACTAGCTGTCTGGGGGAAACAGATGAAGATTTGATAGTTTTTTTTCCACCTGAATTTCCAGGATGCTATCCTTCAAAATCGAGAGCTTTGGCTGTTGATCAAGAAAGAATTTGGAGTCTACTCTAAAAGTCAGTATAGGAACTGGCAAAAAAAGTTGACAGAAGACTCAACCTGGCCTCCCACAAACAGGACAGTCTATTCCGACGATGGCAAAAATGGAGTCTACGTCAACCTTGGCTATGAAAGCCCTCAACAGATTCCAAAAGAAAAAGGTGAACTGAGAGGCCACACCACAGAAGAGCATTTTTTCACCAGACTGTAACCAGAACTGTCATACATGCTTAACAACATCATCTTTCTTCTGAGAAACTAAACCGTAGCGGAGATGACAGTCTACCCTTACCTTTTTCTCTCTCCATCCAAGGATTCAAAGCACATTTCTATTTGCATTGAGCCTTGAGACAAAGGACATAAAATGTTTATTTTGACTGTATCCTCTTACCATTGAGGACAAAAAAATGCATTTCATGGATTACCTTTTGTTTTCTAATAAACTTCCTTCACTTTGTATAGCATTATCCCGTTTAAATTACACAGCTTTTCAAGGTAGTGTAATTACTAGTATGAACATCAAAAGAAGAAAGGAAAATTGAGGAAGACTTTGGTCTTTGAAAGTTTCACCAGTGTATCTTTATTTGCATGCAGAGAAATGACAAGAATGTAAAAAAAGGAAACTCCCAATAAAATGTCACAAGTTTATTTAAACCTTACATTCATTGGTGAAGAATATTTGTGTACATATCTTTTTCCAAAGTCACAAAAATTCTTTTTTTTTCATTTCTTCTGTGTGGTTCTAATAGAGAAACAAAAATTGACACTTAGAAAATTCAACACTAATTGTAGTAAACTAGAGTTGTGGGCGTGGAGAATGGTACAGGTTTCTGTTAATTACATGGGATCTTGGCATGGGCACAGCTAACATCGAAGCAAACTCCACCAGAGTTGGACATCTCCAGAAGTATATTATCTGGGGGTTAGTGAGCTAGAAGGTCTAGAGTAGATCAAAAAGATAATGGAACCAACTGTTAAAACATTCTCTTCACTAAAAGAAGCATGGTAGCTTTATTCACACTTCATTACTAACACACGAAATTTTAAGTTCTAACTCTAAAAACTAGCCAGAACTCAGCATTGCTCGTCTTAAAAAAAAAAAAAAAAAATCCCAGGGAAAGAACCCATAGTGTTTGCATCTACAGTATGACAATTCTCAGGCTAATAAACCAGTTCTATTTCATTATCTAAATCATCTTATTAGGTACATCTGAAAGACCACAAGAAAGAGTACATCCTTTGCAAACATATTCTATGCACTACTAGCTTTAATACATATAAACCTCACTTAACAAGGAAATTTATTCCTAGTGAACATTCTAAATTGCCTACTAGGTCTTCCTTGAAGCAATAAATCTAATTTTGCTAATTTAACAGATCCCAATGGCTAGAAAAGGACATCAAGTTTGGTAAAGTAGAGGGACAGCAAAAGTGAGGCAAACACTCAGTGAGATGGACTGACACAATAGCCATAACAATGGACTCCCAACGATCACCAAGATGGCGCAGGACTGGGCAATGTTTTCTTCTGTTATACATCAGGTTGCCGTGAGTCAGAGCCAACTTGACGGCAACTACCAACGGCAACAGATCTCGTAGTCATTAATTAATCAGGCCCATTCCATGAGCGCCAATTATGTGTCTAACAGGGGCCTTGAGTTTACAATTCTGAAATCTTTAGGACTGACAAATGTTTTTCATAATCCATAGTCAGCAATTTGCTGCTATAAATAATATTGTACATCTTGTTACACAAACCAACAACAGAAATGCAAATGCCTATAAAACAAACCTCCGTATTTACATTTTGTTTGCTTTTTTCCCTGCCCTGGGTTCACAGCTCTTTGGAGAGTGATCATTTTCAAATGGTGTCTAATTGAGTGGCTACCGATAAGATTTTTAAAAAAAGATTTTTTTAGCTTATGATTAAGAAATGCATGTTACCCTAAAAAATACTGTAGATCAGATTCCTTGAGCTGACATATCTGAATTTAGTAGTTTGACTTTTACAATCAGAAGATTCAATTGATACACTGACATTTTTAGATAGTATAAAAATAGACATTTTAAAATCTTGATCTCCATAAAGGTACACACAGTCTTTTTTTTTTTTTTTTTCTTCCTATTTTTCCTAACAACTTATTAGGTATTTGGTGGGTGTTTTTCTTTATTTTTTTTTTACATTTTTTTCCTTGGAATATGATAAAGTTGAACTCAGTCCCTGACTTTCCTAAAAATACATTTAGAAAAAGGTTTACTAATCATGATTAAAACATTCGACGAAAGCATAATGAACATGAGCGTGCGGCAAATGATCACCTACAGGACAAACAGCTGCCAAAATGCCATCAGTCTTAAGCTGCCTATCACCAAGAGTGGCCATAACTTTTATGGAAAACTGATGACTAGCTTCGTGAGCTTACCTCTAAGGGTGAAAACTACTGGAGCCTTGAGCACTACCTCTGAGAAAACTGAATCCATGAATTTAATTTATAAGTGGGTTTGTGACATTAACGAGCAGAGCTAACATTGTCTTCCGGTGTGGAGACCTACAGAGTACTCTGGAAAGGTTTGTCTTGAGGATCCTGAGAAGGTCCTCTCTGTCCTCTATTCTGCTCTCTCTCCCACTGGCCATCATGTTGTAATGCCACCACACACAGGTCTTCTGCTACAGGTTCAAGACTTGCCTTCTGCAGGCATCCTTTACTGAAAGGTAAGCACACCTCAGGAAAGCTCACACACTAAGCTGCAACCAGTCTCACTCTAGTCTGAAAATACCAGAAAACTGCTTACGGCTTTGACCATTAGTTGCAAGGAGTGCATAAAAGGAACAGGAAAGTGAGTTTAGAATAAACATGAAGGGATAATTTTGGATCTTGATATCAGGCACTCACACCTCCCCAGTGGACCACTGGGGGAAGAAAGAGTTTTGGGGTTATCTGGACAACCCTAAGAAAGGGAATGGACCATCGGGAAAAGGCGAGAAGACAGGATCTCCTCTAGTCTGACTGCAGTATACCACCCCTTCCACGATCATTATTTTTAACCCTGCAATTAGATTGTATAGTATTTCTGGTGCTGATATAAAATATAAATCAGTTTAATAGGTCCAAGACTTTCACGGAGTCTCCTGTTTAGTTACTTTACCCACCATATTTCTAGTGCTTTCACCATGCCCCCACCCCCATATTTAGGTGAATTTTTTCCTTTATTTAACTCCATGGTTTTGATGGTGACACAAGAAGGCTATCATGGGCTGCTGCTGGGGTTTGTGGGTAATGCTATAATGTTTGGGCTAGAGACCTGCACCCAACATACCCCCACCCACTGCCAACAAGAATTCTACTGGAAAAAATGAGAAAGCAGCTTGTCGCACACTATGATGAACGCAGTTAACGTCACTGGATTGGGCACGTGAAGAATGTTAAAATGTCAAATGTTATGTTACATATAGTATGTTCACTACAATAAAAAAAAAAAAATACAGTTTAGCACCTGTATCTGTCCAGTCATCATGGCGACCCTATAGGACAGAGTAGAACTGCCCCCATACCGCTTCCAAGGAACGGCTGGTGGATTTGAACTGCCAACCTTTTGGTTAGTAGCTGACCCCTTAACCACTGCACCACCAGGGCTCCTAATCAATGCAGTGCAAGAATAAAATCACAACACTCCTTGACTTAGGGTAAAATCCTTAAAAAGCAACATGGGATTTTTTTTTTTTCTAAATACAGCACTTTAAGCCAAATTCAATGATATAATGCCAAGGCTAAGAGGATGAAGCCCTTGAAATACTTCAAAATCCAAAGAGAACAATATAACTCTTTAGAAGTAACATCCCACTCTTGCTTGCCATGGACTCTTGACAGGTGAGTACCTTCCAGAGAAGTTACTCTGGATTTGAAACATTAGAGCAGAGACCACCTCTTCCTCCCACCCCACTCCCATCTACACAAATGCAGGAATATGGGGGCACACCCTCAGATGGCTTGGAAATCAAAGTTCGAAAACTGCTTCATCAAACACTGTCTCCCAGCTTCGTTTGTGACTGAAGAGGAATATGAATTTAGATGTCAATGCTCACAATTTGACACCCTTCACATTTCTTTCAAAATCACATATAAATGGTTCTTCATCCCTCTAGCAAGTACAAAATAGCTACCCTTAGAGAAAAGGAAAGTGTTATTTATACTAGAAGACAAAATGTGATGGGGTTTTGTTAAGATCCTTTGTTTGCTCATTCAAAAGGCTACTGCTTCTTGTTCAGGCTGCCGCAGCAAATCTATGTAGCGGGGAGAAAAAGTTCCTTCCCTCAATGATGAGATAACATCAGTAAGCAATTTATTAAAGAGCCTGCCATCTATCAGTGGAATTTGGAACAATAGTGACTTGTTGAAAATAAGTATTCATTCCAGGTTTGTTGTTTTGTTTTGTTTTGTTTTTCCAACTCACAAAATCCTTCAGTTCCCATATATCTTCAGTAAACTGTTAAAAGTATTTTACCCTTTGACATTTTGGGAGCAAGCCCAGCAATGAGAAAGCACTGGCAGCTGCTGTCACGAACCCAATGGTGCTTATTGCTCGGTTGGCCTAGAGGGAAACAAGAGACAAACAAAAGACACATCTTATTCTAAAGGTATCTGACAACATCCACTGGGTTTGTTTCCTAAACCAAAGACCCGTATTAATGTACAATGGCTACCTTTAAAATCGCAGCGCACAATTAAAATTCTGTACGAATGAAGATGAAGAACTAGATGTCTATGTTTATAATCATGCTAAATATATAAAGAGATACATAAAGGTATATATTTCTTGTAAAAATTATAGGACCTGACAGTTTATAAACTTATTACATGCACAGTTCTGACTAATTATCTCAGCACACCTGGGAGACAGGTATATTGCTCACTCCTGTTCTATAAACCTTGGGCTTTAGGGAAGATGGAAGTCATTTGCTTGAGGTCATACCATCTGGCTGTTTAGGGATAGGATGGGCTTATGAACCATGTGTTTTCCCTCTTCTTCCCCTAAACACACATCTTGTTTTGGTTGGGTCTATATCAAGATGAATATCTTGGTGCATATATATATATATATTTTTTTTTTTTTTCTCTAGTGAAATAATTCCTATTTATAAAATAATTCAGGGATGAGATCTGGACTAAATATATATAAGCCCTTATTAGGTAGATAATTTTTTTATTCCAATAAGTAAGTCAATACTGATGTTAACTATCATGTCAAAAATTAATTTCTCATGTAGGCAAATGAAAATAAACCACTCCCAAGCTCAACTGTCCATAAGGGAGTTCAGACACGTATAGCTAAGGGCATTCATCATCATCATCATGAGGGATTTGATGAATATTCATGATTTTTAGGGCACTCAACTAATACTGCCTTCCATCTGCATGGGTTTGACTGCAATTTTATGACCCAAAGGTCACATTCAGACACTCCAGAGTCATTAGGTATTTAATAAACAACATTTGTTCTCTGGGATTTAAGAATCAGGCTTTCATATAAAGCAAACATCTTTCCCAAATGACTTTGGGGACCAGCCCAAGAGCTGGAAAGCTTGACCCAGCTCACACATGAGCACGCCCTCTGTCCATCCCACAGGCTTCCGCCACAGTGCCTGTCACCCACATGCTACTGAAACACGACACCGCCTTCTTAACTGTAGCTACTTTGTTGGGGACAGACAGCAAGGACCAGGGCCAGGGAAGAGGCAGTGTCAGCTTCCCGTAGGTATTCGCTCCATGATGTCATCCCGTGGAATTAGGGATAAGACTTGTAACTGTGACTTCCTGCCCCCAGCTGTCAGGGAGAACGGCCCTGGCAAACAACTGGACCCTGACAAACCCTGTTTTAGTTTATGATTTTAATTTTGTTTATTTGCTTGTTAATTTATTTATTTTATATAGACTTATACACCATGTTAAATTAGTGACTACCTAAACTCGTTCCCAGGAGAGAGTCAGAATGCACTGCAGCGCAGAGCTTATCATAAGGCATGTGGAGACCCAAAAGGGGCAGGGAGATACAAGACCCAGCACAAACTCCCAAAGAGGGCAGACCACCAACTAGACAGGGACCAAGGACGATAAGTCAAGCCAGCCCCGACTGCAACTGCAGGCAGATACTGAGATCCCAGGAAGGTCTTTTTCTGAGAAAAATGGAGCAAGCAGCAATGTAAAAATACAAAGGTGCGGTTGGTGTCTTTCAAGAAGGTGTCAAGTAGCAGCAGAGCGTGGATTAACCAGTGAGCAAGGTATGCACGGGCTTGCTTGTGCTTACTTACTCGTCTGTAGTGCACAATTTCACACAGGTGAGTAAGGAAGCACAAGTAAGCCCGTGCATACCTTGCTTATTGGGAGGTTCGTCCCTGAGCGGGGCACATCCCTGGAAAGCATCAGGATCCTGACGATAGGGTGGCCCCAGCTAGGTGCAGGTCTAACTTGACTGGACATCTTTCAAACACCAGAAACCCAAGATGTTGGAAAAATCCCATAAATCCAAGAGGCCTGGGGAGGGGATGGAGAACTTGGTCCCAAACCAAAATCCCCTGAGAACTCACAAGCCAGACACCGTCATACTCAGGCCACCGTCGGCAGGGCATGCAGTTCCCCAATCCCGAAACCCTCACGCCTTTCATGCTGCATTCTAGATGACAAAATCCCATGTAATTTGGACCAGCCCTTGCAGTTACATGAAATGGGGTCTGACCTGCAAGGCTGAAACATCCCATGATGTTCTTGGTTAACCAGAATGAGCAAGAGCTTTTACTTTACGGCTTACTTAGGATTAGAAGAGCTCCAACTCTGACTCTGGACACTTCATCCTTTATAGGGATTTCTGTCTGTGGGCCAGATAAAAGGCCTCCATCAGAGGATCTGCACATGTCCAGTGAAACGTTAGCTAAATCTGGAGTAGATGAGTCTAGACATCAGTGTGGCAGGATCACAGGTGACTGCAGGGTTTTTCAAAATGCCTCTTCCCTGCCAGTCTAAGGCTGCAGTGACCGGCATTGAAGCACAGTCAGGGCATATTCATGGGTCTGCTTGTCTGGGTTATATGAGGGTGCTGCCATCTTCCACAAAGCTACACACATTTTAATAACCTTTTTAGACTATAACAGTAACAAATGATGGTTTTAGAAAACGTGACAAACACAGAAAAGCACAAAAATAAAAAGAAAGCTGTCCCATAACCTTCCACCCTTTTAATCTTCCTTACACATTACATTTTCTTTTGAGGAAATGCATAACCATTCTCCAAGAAAACTTTTCTAATGTCAAGGCCCCTAAGCCTTAAGCCAGTTGTCATCAAGTGGATTCCAACCCATGGCGATCCCAGGTACATGAGAGTAGAACTTTGCTCCAAAGGACTTTCAATGGCTAAAGTTTCGGAAGTAGACCACCAGGACTTTCTTCTAGGGTGCCTCTGGGTGGACTTGAACTGCCAACCTTTTGGTTAGTGGCTGAGTCCATTAACTGTTTGTGACACCCACTTAAGGGAACCCAAAAACACTAAACTAATACTAGCTAATATTACAAAATACTGTAATTAAAAATAATACCCATCTTAGGCATGCTGTTAATTGCGATAGATAAAATGTAACACACTGTGTTATGAAGTTTCAAAAATCTCATATCATCTTCAAAACAACTTCAGTTTATAGAGTAATCAAAACCAAACCCCATCAAGTCGATTTCGATTCATAGTGGCCCTACAGGACAGAGTAGAACTGCCCTGTAGGATTTCCAAGGAGTGGCTGGTGGATTTGAACTGCTGACTTTTTGGTTAGCAATTGAGCTCTTAACCACTGCTCCACCCGGGCTCCAATTTAGAGAATAGGAAACTGACATTCAACAGAGGGTTACAGAACATGCCCAAGGTAACTCAGCTAACAAGAGATGAAGGCAGGGTTCTAGCACAGACCAGGAGAACTCCAAAGCTTGGGTGGGAGTCTAAGGCCATCACGGCACCATCTGCAACAGAACCTGCTGGGACCAGTTTTACTGTTTGTTGAGGAATAATTAATCTTTCATGGGTCATTGAGTCTACTAATTTCCAGCAACATCATTAGTTTTCCGTGTGAAGATGAGCAGGAATTTGTGTGTGTGCCTTAGGTGGCAAACTCAGCTCTGACTCAGTTTATTGTAACATGCGAATAGAACATTCAGAATGTTAATGTATTTCCTGACAAAAATGAATTCTCAATTATTTCCTAATGAAAACAAATGTATTCTTTCATTACATTGCATGTCCCATTTTCCCAAACTTTCATGAGAAGAGCTATCACCCCATTCCTTAGGAGTGAGTACAACTGATTCACTATTTCAAGATATTGGAAGTCTTGCATAAATTAGAGATGTTAAAATATTATTAAAATGTTATGGTATAATTCTTTGAATTTTCAAGGTCTGCTTTTTTTTTTTCAGTTTTCATAGGTCACAATTCTGGAGGTTAAAATCTGTTAAATTATTTTTGCTATTTTACTTTTAAAAATTAACACTGTTATTTGGATTTTAGATGAAGAAGACCTCTTCTTGAAACTAGTTTTAAATATTCT
This sequence comes from Dugong dugon, assembly GCA_030035585.1. Taxonomy (NCBI): domain Eukaryota; kingdom Metazoa; phylum Chordata; class Mammalia; order Sirenia; family Dugongidae; genus Dugong; species Dugong dugon. Next base: position 22,636,916 of record CM057466.1, read on the forward strand.
CATAGGTTCTTGGGGTAAAACATCAAGGATGTAACTGGATTGGTGGGACTCCAGGTAGGAAAAAGGCAACTGTATCAAGGATACTGTTAGTTGGGAATCTGCCGTCCTACCAAATGATGATGGTGACTGATAAAATTACAAGTGATCTTAAGACTAAAGTCAATTAATCCACTAAAAATCTTATCCAGAAGTCCCATGACTCAAAGGATCTACAAAAACACATTTCCTTAAAACTATTACTGCAAGGAAATGGAAAACATTTACAAACCCAAGAAGGTACGTCAGCCGTTGGCCTCTATCAACTACTGAAAAAGGATCTCATAATTACCGTCTACGTTTTTGGCAAAACGTACTCCGTAAAGTCAACCGTCTTTTCAACATCTCCTTTTCAGTATATGAGATTACGTATTTGAAATTGCTGAATGGTAGGGTAATGGAAAAAAACATCGAAGAATGACGGGCAATAAGGCGGACAGAAGGATATGGTCTTGATTCTATTTCAAGTCTCTTCCAGCCCCAAGCTCTCGATATCCATGTTCTAGTCGCAGTTGGGTCATTAACGTGATGAAAAACATTGTGACAACTCGATATCCTTCTCTGTCCTTCAGGGGTCTCTTATTTTCTCATTTTTTTCATTTGTTTTGAAGGCCTGGGAGCCTCATCATAGTCAACAGTTCTCACGCTGCCAAGGTAAGAAGCATCTTATATCTCCTAAAGAAAAACTAACCTGCTCTGAAATTCCTTCTCCATAGCGAAGCAAAGTCACAAAATGCTCACAGTTGTTGTCAAATACGTCGTATGCCACCTCCTGTCCGATAACAAACTCCGATCGTTGCATGACTTCTTCCAGAGGAAGAGGGGGGTATGTTTCGTCGTATTTATTGTTTATTCTATATGTGTCATTTCCCACGACCTCCTTCAAGAGCTGCATCTTCACCAGGGCCTTTCTGCTGAATACAGACTTGGCACTGGTAAACGACCCAGGAGTGCCATCCTCTATAAGAAGAAGTCTAGTTAGTAAGATATTGTGGCCCAGCCCAGTGAACTCCAGTGCCATCCAAATATGCTGGAAGGGCTGGGATGTCTAAACTCAGCTTTGTTCCTAACTTTTTATCAAACCAGAAGCCACTTAATTTTACTTACCTTAAGTACTCATTCTATAACTTATCAAGAACACTCAGTACCGTATGAGTAAGAATGTAAGAAAAACTTTTTGAAAATTTATGATCTCCTCTTAGAATAAATGGGGTGAGAACACGCTACCCATTCTCTTTATTCATGGGGAAAAAGTTTACTACTGATCAGCAGTATTATTAAAGATCTTGGTATATATCTTTCTAACATAGTACAGATGAGATTAACCCATTGCCGTCAAGTCAATTCCAACTCATGATGACTCCATGTGTGTCAGGGTAGAACTGTACTTCATGGGGTTTTCCATGCTTGTAATCTTACAGAAGTAGACTACCAGGCCTTTCTTCTGTGGCACCACTGGGTAGATTCAAACCATCAACCTCCCAATTAATAGCCAAGCACGAACCGGTACGATTATTGCCTGCTTCTTCTATACAGCAGTCTCTTTTGCAGTATGTGAACCCCTTCCAAACTTGTATGGGGCTCAGCAGTAGTGCACCATGATCAGACGGCTCCTTCTTATGCCTAAGCTGCACCCCTCACAACCACCTCCACTTTTTACTCTTGTTCTTTCAACTAGGCTTTTGCCTTGGCTCCTGATTTCCTGTTCTGAAACATGCATGGTAGCCCAGTTCTGCAAGAGGCCAGCCGGGGTCAAGCTGGGGCCCTACTTTTCTCTTGTCAGTTCCTTTCGCCAAGAAACTTAAGTCCTGACCCTGAATTCTAACCTAGTAGGCACTGCCCACCAGACGTGGCCCTGCGCTATGCCCTACCCACCTGTCAAAATGGCCCATTCCCCACCACTCCATCTTAGCTGCCTTCATTGGTGAACATCTGCCTACACTGTCAGGAACTCCTGGACCCTGACTTGCCACTGTCAGTACCTGAGGCTGCTCGGACAATTCCTCCGTGGGCAAGTCTAATGCTCAGGCCCTGGTCCCTCTCCAATGGCCCCTGACTGTTCTGCCTGTCCATAGTCAGGTGAGTCATGAGAAGAAGTGTCTCTATATATGCAGTGTTTAAAACTTGCCACTTCTCTTGTTTATATCCTCCGAGCTCCTTCTCATTTTCTAGTTAAAATCCTACACAATAAATGTTCTTACACGTTAACAGTTCTTACAGCAGATCTATCCAATTTAGAACTACTCAACTTTCTTGCTGTTGTCATTGCTTTTCCTTCCTTCTTTGAGTAGCCCAAGGCTCTCAATTTACAGATGAGGAAATTGAATCTTGGCGAGGTAAGCTGGCTTGCAAAAGATCGTATAAGGAGATAACAAATAGAAACAGGAACAGGATTTCCATCGACAGGATCAAAGCTCAGTGTCTGAACCACATTAATATGGCGTTTAGGACCACAAAATCAGGCAACAGTACCAAATGCCATGTTATTTTCCAGATGGGAAAAGTGCGGAGATAATACAGTTTATATGCCTCGTGTTAATCTCTAGACCTTTCAGAAACTCTTAGTTCGGAATTGTAGATGCCATTTTATTTGCCCTTTCCATTCACAATATTTCAGAAGAAGAGACAAACAGCTTCAAATTTTGCAAAAACCATTTCATTAAAAATTCTCCGAAGTACCAAAATAGTTCCCAAAATAGACTTAGGCCGATAAACACTTCTCTTTTAAGAAATCTTGGGGAAAAAATACTCAGGTTATGTGTTATCTGCATACATTTTTCCTAATAAGCTAATTGTGCTCATTTCTAACCATTTAAATAATATAAAAACAACCGTAAATGTGGAACTAGAAATAACCCATCACGCTGCCTTTAGAAATAACTCTTATTGTTATTTTTTTGTACTTTCATTTTTTTTTAATCAACACATATGGTAGGTGTGTGCATGTGTATGTGTTCATGTGTGTATATATTACTTTTTTGCAAACTGGGTATTATATACTGCATTCTTTAATCTGGAACTCTCCAGTAAATATTGTATCAAGAGTACTTCAGAAATATGATTTTTAATGGCTGATAATTATTGTGGCTATTGTTTCTGTCTACACAGCACCCCATCCCACCATTGCCTATTTCTTCCCGGAAAAGACTCTATCTGGGCCAATCACAGAATTCCATTCTCTGGGGCACGGGGATGTTCCAGTGATGGATACGTGACCCACACTGGACCAAGCAGAGTCAGTCTCCATGATTTCTGTAATAGCAACAACAGGTAGGGAATAGCTCCCTCTCCAGCTGGGTCACAAGGATCTAAGACTGAGAGCCTAAGGCTGCTATGACCCTTGGTTCAGTATCTTGGAAAGACATGGCCTGGGGATAGAGATAATGTGTAGAAATGCAGATAGGAGACAGAGAGTTATGGTAGTGTTCAAACCCCTAGATCCAGGCATCCCTGAGGTCAGTGCCACCTCTACCTTTTCCGCAGTTTCCCTCAGTGAAGCAATTAATTTGCCTTTTTGCTTAAGCTTATTCTAGTTTGCTTTCTGTTACTTACAAGTAAAGAACGTTGACAAGTACCAAAAATCCAAGAAACCAAACCCGTTGCCATCGAGTCGATTCCAACTCATGGCAACTCTACAGGACAGAGAACTGCTCCATAGTGTTTCCAAGGATCGGCTGGTGGATTCGAACTGCCGACCTTTTGGTTAGCAGCCAAGCTCTTAATCACTGCATCAAGTACAGATACCCAATATTCTTCTGCAGCTAATTCACTGTCCATTTTTAAAACCATTATAAATAAAGTAGAAGTAAATACGCTTCTATACAAATCTTTGTCCACATCTCTAAGTATTTCCCAAGAATAGATTCCTACAAGTACAGGGCTAGGGAATACGCACTCTTTTAATACTCTTCCCAAGTGTTGTTAAATTGTTTTTTTAGAATGCTTTTATCAATTTATATTTCCATCAACAGTATATTTGTGTTCATTTCACGATATCCTTTATCAACACTGACCATGATCATTTTTGAAGCTTTGCTAATGGTGTGTGAAATCTGCCATCGTTTTATTTTACAATTCCCAGGTGACTAGAGGATTGAAATTTTTTGTTAGCTTTTTGCGTTTGTTCTTCTACAAGCTGCTCACAATGCTTCGCCCATTTGTTTGCTGGGATTCTGGTGTCTGCTATTCCCTGAGCCTGGAACCATCCTTCCCCAGATATCACGTGACTGGTTTTCTCACCTCTTTCAAGTTTGTCCCCAAATGTTCCTTTCTTATGAAATATTCCTGGCCACCTTATTTAAAATCGCAGCATCCTCCCTGTCTGCCAGGGGCACTTCCCATTCCACGTCCCTGACTTATCTTTCTCCATATCACTTACCTCATTCTAACATTTACTTGGTCTATGGTCTGTCTCATCCCAATAGAACAGAAGCCCCGCCTCGCGAGGAGATTTTTATGTATCCCCAGCACCTAGAATAGCATTTGGCACATAATAGGTAATCTATAAGGATCACTGGTGGTACAGTGGTTAAAGGGCTTGGCTGCTAAACGAAAGGTTGGTGGTTCGAACCCACCAGAGGCTCTGGGGGTGAAAAGACCTGGTGATCTGCTTCCTTAAAGATTATAGCCTAGGAAACCCTGTGAGGCAGTTCTACTCTGTCCTATCGGGTTGCTATGAGTCAGAATCAACTCGAAGGCACACAACAACAACAGGTAATCTATAAGGAGCTCTGGTGGGGCAACAGGTCAACGCTCAGCTGCTAACCGAACGGTTGGTCGTTCAAACCTACCCAACCGCTCTGAGGGAAAAAGACCTAGCAATCTGCTCCCGTAAAGATTACAGCCTAGAAAACCCACGTGGCAGTTCTACTCTGTCCTATAGGGTTGCTATGAGTCAGAATTGGCTCAAGGGCGCCTAACAAGTAACCTATAAACACATGTTGAATGAACTGAAACCATCTATTTATGTGATACAAACACTGACTACTGTCATGTTTGTGGTAAACATTTTCCCTAGCTTGTTATTTACTTCTTACGTGTGACTTTCTTTTAATCCAGAGGTTTTTAATTTTGATGTTAATTAGCCTTCGTGATTTCTTCAATACCGCTTTGGGCTTAGAAAGTCCTTCCCTAGACCTAGATCAGCTAGATTTATCTATTTTCTACATTTTATTTCTGTTTTGGTTTATGATTCCATTCACGATCTCTTCTTGTAACAAGAAAACTAAAAAGCTCCCATGAGACACTGGACACAAACCTTACCTAGAGGTGCTATGTTGATAACGTAACCATCACCCAGGTAGAGCGCCCAGTGCTGATAGCCAGGACGGAACACTTCTATCAGGTCCCCCAGCTGGGGGTTGCCGGGGTACTTCAGACTAAAGCAACCATGAAGCGCCATCTGCAGGGCAGACACGAACAGAACTGATTTAAGGCTTCTATAGGAGCATAGCCCTACAGCATTTTGGGGGATTGCATTCCTTATTAATGACTTAGAGTCAAGCTACCGCCCTTTCCTTTGACTGAGTCCAATGCTGAATTATGTTTGTGCACGTTTGCACAAGTGGAAAAAGCATCTGTCTGTAATTGCTTAACTTTCTATAGTAACGTTTCTCATCCCGATCAATCCCAGGGACTCTTTGTTCTAACCAGCATTTTATAGTTCTTTCTTTAAATCCAGAAATTCATGGATAATATAACTTACCTATGCACACAATTTCAAAAATATTATATGACACTGTATTTGTGACAGAAAGAAGAAAGGAACGTAAGTTTATATTAATGTTTTACTTTGTAAATGCTCCATCTATGACTACATTAAATGGCATCATAAAATGTCTATATACTTGCACTTACTTAGCATGAAAAAGTCAGGATTCAGGGGAAGATCAGAAGGCTTCCATACAGCAGCATTGGAAAATCAAAGAGCGGAGGTATAGTGGATGTTAATATTCGAGGAATATTAAAACTGTGTAAAAAAATACTTTATATTGTAAAACACGGTCTGCCATAGAGACAGGTTCCAGTTTGAGATGAATATTCAGCCAGATATTCAGCCGTAACGCAGGATACAGACGTTTCTTCCTTGTTGGCAACTGTGTTGTGCTTTGTAGCATGCCCTTGGTCATTGTGACAACCACAAATGCCCCCACAGATTTCCACCAATCCCCTTACTGTCCCACTTACTGTCTGATTCCTCACTGTTTTCAGAAACGGGGCAAGGTGGTCAACAAAAGTGGGACAACTTAGAAGGTTGTGAAGTTCATCGTACTGATGGATGTGTCTGAACATTCTCAGTCTGGTAGACTTGGAAGAGGCTTTTTGTTTTAAATCAGTACTTTTCATAAAGAACATATAAATTTCTGATAGTTGATTTTTATGGAAAGTTACATTTTCTATGTTTGACAAAGAGGTAGAGAGATTTAGCAAGAGGCAGCTATGCCGATCTATCAACAATCACAGGGAGATCCTAGGCTATGTGCATGCTGAATCTCTAATTGAAAACACAGTGTTCTTCATCATCTCCAACTCTAATGCAGACACATACATAAATCCAGGTGCCAGAAACGGAAACTTCCAAATCATCTTAATTATAATTATAATAGCATAGGGTAAGGACTTGGGAATACAGACAATCATTTTTCTGGCACTCTACAAGTCTTTTTCACAACAATTAATATCGGAAGGGTGTTTTCTCAAGTATTTACATGCTGTCTGTTGAAAACGTCACTCATCCCACGGTCACAGAAACGTGGCCAAATGTAAGCTGTCCATCAGTTGAAAAATAACTATTAAAACCACTGTATGAAAGCCATTTAATCTAACACCCTCTCAAATATGTTTGAGTCTTAATAGTATGACAGTTCACAATTTGGCCACGTGGGTACTAAAAAGAAAAACATAATACACTATGATATAAACGAACAAATTTCCCATGCATGAATAGGAATCAGCAAGCACACACGGCTGCCTACCAGAATGCCTAGACCTAGCCAAGTGTATGATAATAATCACCATTTGAACACAGGGTACTTTGTAGTATAACATTTTTTTTTTTTTTCCAAATGTACTATCTTAATTAACCTTACTTAATGAAAAATGAAAAAAAAAAAAAAAAAACAATCATTTCAGTTAACTGTTACATTATTATCCCATTTTACAGATGGAAAGATACAGTGGCAAATGCCAACTTTTGGAAAATACCCACTGAAACCCTTATGCTATAAAATGCAGAGGGAAAAATAACTGGATTAGGTGTTAAAGGTGTGATCTCTTGTCTCAGGTCTTCTTCCACTTGCTAGTTCTATGACTTTGGGCAGGTCACTCAAATTATCTGAGGCTCAGTGTCTTCATCTTTAAGATAGGAATGGGGGCAGTGATGGTTCAGGGGTAAAATTCTCGCCTTCCATGTGGGAGACCTGGGTGCGATTCTTTGCCATGTTCCTCATGCACATCCACACCACTTGTCTGTCAGCGGAGGTCTGTGTGTTGCTGAACAGGTTTCCAACAGACTAAGACAGGATAGGAAAAAAGACCTGGCAATCCACTTCTGAAAATCAGCCAGTGGAAACCCTTATGGATCACAACAGTCTGATCCCACTGTGCACAGGGTCACCATCTTTAGGGACCAACTTGAAGGCAGTTGACAACAACAAGATGAGAATAACAATATGGGGCAAATTTATTTATCTCAAAAAGCTGCTGGAAAGAACCCTTCATGAACCAGCAAAAAGCTTTCGCAAGGGCTTTGTGAACTGGCAGGAGTAACACAGGCGGATGGTGAGTGACAGGTGGCTTTTTGCAAAGATAAGGTTTAGATATTGGTTCATGGCCTACATGTGGTTTTACTTTCTTATCCTCTCTTGCAGCCACAATAATTCTGTGGGATGGATGATTCACTGCCAATTTTTAATATATTTAACACATTTTCAATTTCTGACATATAGTTCGTAAACTGATTTATAAAGTGTAAATTCATTGATTTCATAAAGCCTATCAGAGCTATGGAGCCCTGGTGGCGCAGTGGTTAAGAGTGATGACTACTAACCAAAAGGTCTGCAGTTTAAATCCACCAGCCTCTCCTTGGAAACTCTATGGGGCAGTTCTACTCTGTCCTATAGGGTCACTATGAGTCAGAATCGACTCAACGGCAATGGGTTTGTTTTTTGGGCTCATCATAGTTATACAGAGAGGTGACAAGATTAAGGAAAACATTTTATAAGAGTAGCCCTTCATGTAAGTAAGAGAGGTGCCTTAAGGCTAGTGTGTAAGGGGAAATGTGAGTTCTACACTAAACATTTAGAATCACAGCCACTTACTGCTGAAAGCTACTTTAGATATTATCTAGTACAATGGTCTTGAAACATGTTTTTATCAGCTGGGCTCTTGTATCAAACCAAATATTAGATGGACCACAAAAATTAAAAAAGCAACACTGCCCTGATGAAGTCATAGAGGGGCATGAGAGCACCATCTCCTCCTTGCCCCCATCATTGTTGTTCCTGAGGCTCCCTGGGACCCCAGAGCTTCTAGGAATGTAGTTTGATAGGGTCACTATGAGTTGGAAGGGTTTGGTTTTTTTGGTTAATCCTATTCCGGAGCCCTGGTGGCACAGTGGTTAACTGTTTGGCTGCTAACCAAAAGGTTGGCAGTTCAAATCCACCAGCCGCTCCTTGGAAACCCTATGGGGCAGTTCTACTCTGTCCTGCAGGTTTGCTGTGAGTTGAAATCGACTTGACAGCCATGGGTTTAGTCCTATTCCAACTCACTTATTTTTAAAATAAGGGAAACAGAATCATGCAGGTAATGTGACTTGCCCAAGGTCATGAGCTATTTTACAAAAGATTTTCAACAAATGATGCTGGATCAATTGGACATCCATAGGCAAAAAAAAAAAAACAAAAAAAAACTTAACCTAAGTCTCACACCTCATACAAAAATCAACTCAAGATGGAGCATGGTCATAATTGTAAAAGTATACACCTGTAAAACTTTTAGAAAACAACAGAGGAGAAAATCTTCAGGATCTAGGGCTAGGCAAGGGGTTCTCAGACTTGACACCAAAAGCATGATCCATAAGGAAAAACTGATAAACTGAACTTCCTCAATATTAAACGCTTTCACACTGTGAAAGACCCTGTTAAGAAGATGAGAAGACAAGCTACCGAGTGGAAGACAATATCTGCAAACCACATATCTGACAAAGGACTAGTCAGAACACAGAAAAAAATCTCAAAACTCAACAGTAAGAAAGTAAACAATCTAATTAGAACATGAGCAAAAGACATGAAGTGACATTTCACCAAAGGTATACAGATGGAAAACACACACACACACACACACACACACACACACATGAAAAAATGCTCAACACTATTATTTGATTCTGACTCATAGGGACCCTATAAAACAGAGTAGAACTGCCTCATAGGGTTTCCAAGGAGCGGCTGGTGGATTCAAACTGCCAGCCTTTTGGTTAGCAGCCGAGCTCTTAACCACTTTGCCACCAGGGCTCCAAGTCATTAGAGAAATGTAAATTAAAGTCATTATGAGATATCACTACACACCTATCAGAATGGCTATAGTACAAAATAGTGACAGCATCAAATACTGGCGAAGATTCAGAGACACTAGGTCCCTCATACATTGCTGATGGGAATGTAAAATGGTACAGCCGCTCTAAAGAACAGTTTAGAAATTTCTTAAAAACTAAATTTGCAACTACTGTATGACCCAGCAATTGCACTCCCGGGTATTTATCCCAGAGAAACGGAGACGCATGCGCATAAAAAAGCCTGTGCATCAACGCTCAGAGCAGCTTTATTCGTAACAGCTCCAAGCTGGAAACAACTCAGATAATCTCCAACCAGTAAGTGGTTCAACCAGCTGTGGTGTATCCATACCATGGAATACTTCTCAGCAATAAAACGGAACCAACTATCAATACACACAGCAACCTACATAAATCTCCAGAGCATGAGTGAAAAAAAACAACACCAACTGCAAAAGGTTACATAGTGTCTGATTCCACTTATATAACATTTTTAAAATGACAAAGTTATGGAAATGGAGAACAGAATAGTGGTTTCCTGGGGTTATTGAGGAGGTGGGAGGTAAGTGGGCGTGGCTATAAAAGAAAAACTTGAGGGATTCTAGTGGTGCTGGAAACTTTCTGTATCCTGACTGTGCCAATGTCAATATTCCGGTTGCCATACTGCACTGTAGTTTTGCAAGATGCTACCAGGAAAACTGGCTAAAGGCACAAGGTTTCGCTCTCTGTATTATTTCTTACAACTGTATATGAATCTACAATTATCTCAAGATAAAAATTTTTATTTAAAAAAGGTGAGGAAGACCAGTGCTCTTTTTTCTGCAGAACAGAGAAAGGGCCAACATGGTAAAGTTAAATTGAGGCTGTTTTTAGCTGCATCTGAGGAAACATTTTCTTTCATTGAAGGCAATCCAAGAATGAAATGGGACACCTTGTGCAGATGGCAGTCTCCGTCACTGACAGTGTCTAAACAGAGCCAGGGTTGATAAAAATATGATTCCTATGGAATGAGAGGTCTTCGAAGGTCCCTTTCAACTCTAATATTCTGATTCTATGTCCTAAAAACAAGTATAGATCTCATACCAGCACCACAAAGCAGACAGAATGATTTTCCCCACTTTAAAGATGCAGCAGCTGAGGCTCAGAGCAGTTCAGGCAGTCACTCAAAGTCACACAGCTGAAAGGGCAGTGTCCAGACGTGAGCTCACACCCGAATTCAGATGAGACTGCCTCCAAGGTCAGGCTCATGAACGCTTCTCCTCATTCACACTATGGTACCATCCTCGCTGACACTTCCACAGCCCTTCTCACACACTGGGAGACTGGCAATGACAATGAGCTGATTAGTATGATCACCATTTTAAAGACAAGGAAATGAAAAGTCAGATGAGTGAAGTGTCAGACCTAAAACCACACAGGTACCGGAATTCAGTTCTACGTCTGTCATCTGACTCCAGCCTCCACGTTCTTTCTCTATACCACCTGTGAATGTTATTAACCAAAAGGATTGCTACTAAACAGTTCATCTTTTCTTCTTCTAAACCACCCATTAGATGGGGAAGCTGATAAAGCACGTAAAACATATATTTCATGTAGCAGCACAGGGAGTTTTTAAGCACTCATATGGAGAACCAGGGAGTGATGGGAAATGGAGGCTGGCTGGGAAACTCTTGTTCCTCTCCTGTAGGGCCCAGAGGTGTCCAGGTGGGGCTGGAAGCATCTCTACCTTAGGCAGATGACTGTAACCCATCTGCTTGGGCGATCTGACTTATGTGGATCTACCCATTTCATTCCGGCCCAAGTCTGAATTTACTGCTTCATAAGTAGAAAATAACACAATACAAAATAACACAGGACCAATTAAAGGGACACTTGCAAAGTCCTCTACTGCAATCTGTGTGTGTCACCTGTGAGGCAAAAATGTTTCATTTTAACAGGACGTCTGCATAGGATTGCTTGACTGGTTTGTAATAGACAATGGCATAAAGCTAAGTAATTTCCCCTTTCAACTACCAAAACAGGCTGCCTTGTTTATAGCTCCATGTTGGTCCCAGCGGAGGTATCAAACGGAATAACTGCTCCCAGCACAGACAGGGAAAGATTAACTACTGCTCACATCCTTGAAGCCACCTGTGTTACAGGAATACTAAAAGCACTTTTCACCCACTCCCCGACAGAATGCACAATCACAGGCCACCCCTAGTCCACCAATTTCCAGTTTGATTTGGACACTTTCCCATTCCAGCTACATTTTTCATCTGTGATCCCGCTACACTTTGATGCCTCCGTGAAGCCCTGCATTCCCAGACTAATTCACAGATGGGGTAGGGCTGCAAGGAATCTTGGTTTGATATTCTCACTCTACAGCTGAGGGTTCCACTCATGGGCAGAATTAATCACCCTCAGCCACAGCAATGTCATTCTCTGCTTGGAATCCTTCCAACAGTCCCATCCTGCCCCCTCTATAATTTTGGCCTCTTTGTACACCCCTACATTCTAGGCAGACCAAACTCCCCACCCTCACCCAGAGTTGTTTGTTTTACTAACACTGAAGCTTCTACTTGGAACGCACTGCCTACCATTTCCAAACGTCCCGAAATGACCCACTCTTAAGTACCCATGGCAGATGTCACTGCCTCCACCGGGCCTTCCTTCAGTCAGACATAGGTGACGTCTTCTTTTGAGCTTGGACAGTGGTCTGTATCTAATGACTCATTCCACTGTCTACACCTGCGTTAGTTACTAGTGTCTGGGGAATTGCTCTTCTGCTTGATAGGAAGGCTGCTTCTTGTTTCTCTCTATCCCTTCACTTTCTAGCAGAGTGCCTGGCACAAATAACTACTGGGCAAATGTTTAATGAATGAAGGAATGAGGAACCCAGGCCCAAGGAGGACATGAGCGGCTGGGTTTTTCCAACACATGAAACTTGAACACCAAAGTAACACCATCATCCGTATTCCCAAAATCTAAAATTTTATAATAATAACTTGTATCATTATTCATATTCCTTTCAGTGAGGGCCATAAATTTAAAGGGCCCTGGTCTGAGAATACGCAGAGTGGTCTTCCAGTCCCGGTTGTGCCACTTTGTAACTGTGTGACCTGGGGAAGCAAGCTTCTTTTTCCCTGGGGCCTCCGTTCTCCCATTTGTTTTTAAGAGGGGGTGGGTTGGATTAGATGCTAATAGATTAGATGCTAATGGTCCTTGAACTCTACCTGTTTAACAGGTCGCTGAAACACGTTTACCTTGGGGTCTTGAAGTCCTCCCTACCGCCCTCAACCCAACACACCTCACTCTGAAGCCGGAGTCGTCTTTCCCCGCAGGCCAGCTGCCGCGGGTGTTTGGGGGTCTCCCTGACCTCACGGCTGCTACCCTTCTTGCTAGCGGCCATGGAACGACTCCATCGGCAGACGACAAAGGCCGAGGCGGCAGCAGCCGACCGCCGCTCAGCGCCGCCCTCCGGAGCCAACGCCAGCCCCGCCTCGCGGCACCGCCCCAGAGGAGCCGGCGCGGGCACCGAGGCCGGGCGCGCGCGCCATGCCTGCAGCGCCCCCATCGCCCGCCCCGGACGCGGCCGCACACGCTCGCTCGTGGCTCCCGCACTTGGGGAGCCGCCCGCGCCGGAGGCGAGACGCGTCTGCCTCGGTCTGCGTGCACAGCCAGGAGACCCTCTGTCCCAGCAAACGGACCTCCCGCCCTTCCACACGCACACACAGCCATAGGCACGCGCTCACGCTGCACCCTCCTCACCCCAAGGTGCATGAGCACAACACCTGGCCTGCACAGGCCCGCATGCACAGCCGAACACACACAGAGACTCATTGTTCAAAGGGTAGCCCCAGCACCGCACGGTGCCTAACCAATGACACACCCAGCCACTTGGACATTTCTGCAACAAACTTGTAGTCCCAGGAGTTGCGCTAGGCTCTCTGGTTGTAAAGATAAAGCGTCTCTTTGATCTCGGAAGTGTTCGTGTACACTCATCATGAAAACACACTACACCTGCAAGAAGTATTCCCTCGCCCTTCTAGAGCTACACAAATTGCTAAATGGCAGAAGGGACCCTGGTCCCTGTGCTCCAAGAAAGCACCTTTGTCTTTGACTCAGCAAAGGGTGGGAGGAAGGAGTGGCCTTTAAAAAACTCCCTGCCACCCACCGCAAACACACACGCGCACACACACACACACACACATACACACACACACAAGTAGTTTCTTCTGAGCTTGATCCAGCACCCAAGGGCCGTGAGGACACACAAGAACCCCCCTCCTTCGACACCCCTCCCAGTCAACCACCCCCCAGTCTAAGATCCAACTTAAGAGCAGGCCGAGGGGAGAAAGGAGAGCAGAAAAAGGAAGAGTAGGCCAGCCGCTGCTAGACCTCCAGATACTAGTTTGCCCCACCGAGAAATTTACCTGGTTCCCATGAAGGTGAGGAAGGGTCTTGTTAAAGACAAGCCTCACTCAGGTCCCTACTGGTCCCCACTGCCCCTGCCCTGCCCTGCTCCTGCAAAAGGTTCTGGTGCTAGACAGATGAGCAGGTCCCTTGTTCAGCGTGACTTGGATGCATGTGACAGAGCAAGGCCTGACTGACTCTCTTTAGACCAGGCAGGCCAGCAGAGGCCACCAGGAATACAGCCACGTAAGTTTAAAAATAAAGCCCGGGTAAGGAGAGGACCGGTATCATTTTTTTCACTGTTGAGAAAGGGAGGCTGGGAATATTAACCAGCTAAGTGTCTTTCCTGTGAGGAAGGCCTGCCTGGCAGAGTTTTTGTTAAGTGGACTTTTTGGAGCACTGCACAGGACTTTCCTTCAAACATAACCTAGATTTTTACTCTGATGTAAACGGAATCTTGGCTAAAAGGAAGGAATCTTTCCACTGATTCAGAGGCTAAAAGTAGCTCATTAATTTTATGTGCTTTGCACAATGGGATGACAACTATCTAAATATGCAACTCTTTTTATAAAGGAATTAGGGGCTGTTATGAAGGTTAGAAGGAGCCCTGGTAGCACAGTGGTTAAAGCTCAGGGCAACTGACCAAAAGGTCAGTGATTCAAACCCACCAGCCACTCCCAGGGGAGAAAGATGTAGCAGTCTGCTTCTATAAAGATTACAGCCTTGGAAACCCTATGGGGCAGTTCTACTCTGTCCTATAGGGTCGCTATGAGTCGGAATCGACTCAACACCAGTGGGTTTTATGAAGGTTAGGGATGAAGTCTGCAGGGTTGGAAACCATAGGTTTGGCTTTGACAGCTTTGGAAGCAGAACACATAGGAAGATGGTATTGAAAGCATCTAGAATCTCAACGTAATTTTGGGCAAAGTGGGCAGGAAAGAACACCTGAGGGGTTGTAGCTTCGTTTTTTTGTTTTTTTTAATGTGTTTGTGTTTTTCTTACATGTTCCTTATTGTGGAGCACAGTGGTGGTGGCACAGTGGGTAAGAGCTTGGCTGCCAACTAAAACGTTGGCAGTTCAAATCCATCAGCCACTCCTTGGAAACCCTATTGGGCAGTTCTACTCTGTCCTATAGGGTCACTGTGATGGACTGAATTGTGTCCCTCAAAAATATGTGCCAACTTGGCTAGGCCATGATTCCTAGTATTGTGTGATAGTCCACCATTTTATCATCTGATGTGATTTTCCTATGTGTCATAAATCCTATCTCTATGATGTTAATGAGGTAGGATTAGAGACTGTTACGTTAATGAGGCAGGACTCAATCTATAAGATCAGGTTTCATTTTGAGTCAATCTCTTTTGAGATATAAAAGAGAGATGTGAGCAGAGAGACAGGGAACCTCATGCCACCAAGAAGGCAGCACTGGGAGCAGAGTGTGTCCCATGGACCAGGGAGTTCCTCCGCTGAGAAGCTCCTAGACCAGGGGAAGATTGATGTCAAGGACCTTCCCCCAGATCCGACAGAGAGAGAAAGGCTTTACCTGGATCTGGTGCCCTGAATTTCTGCTTCTAACCTCCTAAACTTTGAGAAAATAAACTTCTCTGTGTTAAAGCCATCCACTTACGGTATTTCTGTTATAGTTGCACTAGATAACTAAGACAGTTGCTGTGAGTCAGAATCTACTTGACGGCAACGGGTTTGGTTTTTTTTTTTTTTTTTGGTTCCCTACTTAATCTATATTTCGAGTTATGAATTGAACTGTATATATTTTTCAACGCTCTTTTAATGTCTCAAAAAGAAAGCCGTAAATGTGCATTTGCTTTATGTTCCTTGACTATTTCAATTGAGTCATCACCAGAGGAAGTGGTTCATAATTTTATACAGGAGAGTTATCATGAGCATTTATAAAGCTGTCCTGCTTATGAGCTGAATTTATTATGTTTTCCAGGTTAATCTGCTTTCTCTAATCGGACACTTAATCATCCTGCCTCCTCCCTGCGTTACGGATTCATGTGAATGTGAACTGAGGAGAGATGTTCCGTCAGAGGAGATGATAAATTAGCTTTTCATTTGGGAGGTGTTTGTGATTAAATGCTTCAAAATAGAATTTGCTGTTGTTAGGTGCCATCGAGTCGGTTCCAACTCAAAGTGACTCTAGGCATAAAAGAACTAAACACTGCCTGGTCCCGCGCCATTATCACAATCATTGCTACGTTTGAGCCCATTGTTGTAGCCACTGTGTCAATCCATCTGGTTGAGGGTCTTCCTCTTTTTTGCTGAAGCTCTACTTTACTGAGCATGATACCCTTCTCCAGGGACTAGTCCCTCCTCATAATATGTCCAAAGTATGAGAGACAAAGTCTCACCATCCTCATTTCCAAGGAGCACTCTGGCTGTATTTGATTTGTTCTTTCTTCTGGCAGTCCATGGTATATTCAGTATTCTTTGTCAACACCATAATGCAAAGGCATCAATTCTTCTTCAGTCTTCCTTATTCATTGCCCAGCTTTCGCATGCATGTGAGGCGATTGAAAATATCATGGCTTGGGTCTGGCACACCTTAATCCTCAAAGTGACGTCTTTGCTTTTAATTAAAATGAACTAAATCTTGTAATTTTACTTCTAGATCCCTGCCAAGTACAGATAAAATGCATTTGGTTAAGAGTAAATTCAATGTGATGTGTGAATGGAATTTGTAGAAGAAACAGAGAAAGCTTTGTAGTTCTGGAGAGCCCTGTGTCCTCCCCTCATCCCTGCAGATAGGAGAGATCATTACTCACTGGTGGTACCCTATGGATGAGCAGCACAGAATTAAAATTTCCATTCAGAAAGAATGAGGAATTAACCATGGGCAAAAATAGCCAAAGTTTGTCTGGATGTAGAGCTGTAATCTTGGAATCTCAAGGGCTACACATGGAATGTGATTAAGCCAGATGTTAGATTACCACCGAATAACTAGTTCCTGTTGATTTGGCTATTAAGTGAAGCAACACGTAGCCAGCACTATCACTTGCTGCCAGTTGGGTTATATGGGTTGAAACATATTGAAATTAACCATAATGGAGATGATTCAGCCACGTTTGTTGTTAAACAAATGAAGTCCATGTTCCAGTAAAAATCTGGTGAGGTAGCTAGAGTCATTATTTGCCTTTGTAACACATGGAGACTAAAAGCAATTGGCATAGAGTGATATTGGACAGAATAATCAAAATAACCCTGTATTTTGTGTGCATGTGTGTCCATTTTGCACTAGGCAAAGCACTTTGATATACTCTGTCTCATTCAATCCACTCAATGAACCTGTGACTACGCAGGACCCGGCAGTTGCCCTGAGGTCTGAGATGTGGAGGAGCTCCTTGCTCAGCTTCTCTTGGGGTAGAGCTGAGATCAGGCCTCTTGGTGAAGACTTGTCCACTCCACAGACTGCCCCTTTTATTAGACAGTAATGGAAAAACCCTTCATTTAGGTTAAACACACACATACCAACTGTACCAATACAAGGCAGATAAGACCTAGTGAGAACACAGTCTGTTTAAAGATCTTGTGGGCTTACATGAGATATTTGCTGAGATTGTTGGTTCTGTGAGCACAGTAAATGAGTCGAGTTGGTCATTCAAATAGCTCCCCCCACCCTAAAAAAATAAAAAATAAAAAAATCCGTGCTGTTAAGGTAAAAGCTTTCTTCTTGATGGAATACCCAGGCAATGTGTCTGCTCAGATTGGATTTTTGTGCAAATTGCTCAAGCCTCCTATTCAATCTGTTCTGTACATTTCTGGTCAATATGATTGGACCTAGAAATCTGTTGCCTTATAGATTCTTCAGGTACTGCACTTCCAGGCTGTGTGAGGTCTCTGTGACTGCTGCTTCCCAATGGTTACGTTCATTTAAAACTACTAAGCTTGATAAGCTAGGCTGAGCCAAGTCTCTGGGGCAGTCAAGGGCTCAAATGAAGGAAAGAATTACTAAATGAAGCCCAGGTCAGAGTCATAGAAAGCTATTAGCAAATAGCAAGGAAGGAAGAAAATAGGCATGTCTTCTTTTATTTATTTTTTTAAATTGTTTTTCTTCCTTAGGTGACAGTTTACAGAACAAATTAGTTTCTCATTCAATAGTTTGTACATGAAGTGTTCCATGACATTGGTTTCATTCCCCACAATGTGTCAGCACTCTCCCCATTTCTGTCCTAGGTTCCCTGTTTCCTTTTGTCCTGATTTTCTATCCCTTCCTGCCTTCTCATCTTTGCTTTTGGGCAAATATTGCCATTTCAATCTCATATAATTGATTGTTCTAAGGAGGACATTCCTCTGAGGATTTATTGTTTATCTTAGCGGACTGTCTATGGTTTGGCTGAAAGGTGGTCTCTGGGAATGGCTTCAGTTCCATTTCAGAAGGGTGTCTTAGGGCGATTGTCTGGAGGGTTCCTCCAGTTTCTGTCAGACCAGTAAGTCTGGTGTTTTTTTGTGAGTTTGATTCTTTGTTCTACAATTTCTCTCCTGCTCCGTCTGGGACCCTCTGTTGTGATCCCAGTCAGAGCAGTTTGTAGTGGTAGCTTGGCACCATCTAGTTCTTCTGGTCTTGGGGTCAGGTAGGCCGTGGTTCATATGGTCCCTCAGTCCTTTGAACTAATTGCTCCCTTGAGTCTTTCGTCTCCTTTGCTCCAGATGGTAAGAGACCAATAGTTGTATCTTAGATGGCCGCTCTCAAGCTTTTAAGACCCTAGATGCTACTCACCAAAGTTGGATGCAGAACATTGTCTTTATGAACTATGTTGTGCCAATTGGCATAGAAGGCACTTGGGTGGCAGGCCTTCTATAGAAGAAGCTGCCTGCATTCTGCCCAAGACAGTGGAAGAGCATTGAATATTGAGTCTGGTGTCTTGGGTTCTACTCCCAGTTCTACCACTTGCTCGCTGTGTGACATTGAACATGTTCCTTAAAACTTCTGAGCCTCGGTTTATCCATGTATGAATTGAGAAAAATAATGGCATACCCCACCATCTTCATTGAGTTGTAAAGGGTCTTTTAGATAGATAAGGGTCCCTAGGTAGTGTAAATGGTAGCATGCTTGGCTGCTAACCGAAAGGTTGTGGGTTCAAGTCCACTGAGAGGCACCTCAGAAGAAAGGCCTGGTGATCTACTTCCAAAAAATTAGCTGTGAAAACCCTATACTCCACACTTCTATTCTGACACTCATGGGGTTGCCATGAGTCAGAATCGGCTCAACAGCAACTGGTTTATAGTATATAAAAAGCTTCATACGTATAAAAAAGGATACATTCAAACTATAATTGGTAGATTGATATAATACAAGGGTAGCCTTGAACAAAGACACTAAATTTTACCATGTTCAGGAAGGGAAATGGCTAAACGTATACATGATATACCTGTTCCTGCTTTCATCGTTTGCACTTTTCTATTTTAAATTCAGAGCAAGTTGTCTTATCTACTAATTGTCACATTTACATAGTATAAATATCTGCCACTTAAAAGTAATACTGACAATGTAAGTAAGCCTGCATTGTCTTTTATTGGTCTAAGGAATAGAAATGCATCACTAAAAAGAGGGCACAAATATAAACGGTTTCAGGGACTTTGCCCTACGGGGAAAATCATATGGTGTATTTGGAAAAAGGTAATTATGACTTGTCCTCTATAAAAGATGAAATTTCTGCACAAAGTCTTAAAGCACAAGTGTTTATGGGACTCTTGGTGACAAGAAAAGCGATAGTAAATGTGCTTTAGCATGAAAATTCACGTTTCCATGGAAACCTGTGAAGTTCTGTAGTGCGCACGCACACATGGTCTCCAGTATTTATTGAAGGGCTGAGGTAGTGATGGGCGGGTTGCTGTGTTGGGGAAAGCTGACAGATTGCTGCAAGCTACTCAGCACAGGCATGGACGAGGTTGCTATTCCCCTCCTAAATGTAATTAATGAAAAAATGCAGAAATCTCCGACATTACTGAGGGGAAAAAAAGGTGTTTATATATTTACACGTACTCATATCTCTCAGAATACACAGTGTCCTTAAATCAAATTTTTAATTGGAAAAGGCTTGAAAAGCCACCAGGGTTCACCCTTCATCCCCTATTTGTAGCTTCATTTCAAAACCACTCTAGATTTTCAGTGTGTGCATACCCAGATATTTCTTGAATGGTGGGAGAGAATGCCACAAGGTCTTATCAAACTGTTTATTCCTGGGAATTTAAATGTCTTCCTGGCCTGTATTTCCTAATGTGTAACAGCTTTAAGGTACATAAAGAGCATAATAATAATGGAGAAAAAGATCATCTACAGATAGCTAAAGTCTTTGTATAACCGAGGACCAATCTCCTGATAAAATAAAGAAGTTAAACTACTCACAAAGGCATTTTCACACAGTGCTCTATGGTTTAAAAAGCATACAGATCATCTCTGCAGTCCTTACATCAATCTTGATGGATATTATTATCTCTGTTTTCCCTTTCAATGCCAAGTCCTGGCTTCTTTCTCAAATCATATTCTAGATTTTAATAACTATGGCTGAAACAGAGATAAAATTATTCATGAGTTCTTAGAAATACTTGGTTTTAGCCTAATGTAAGTTTTCTCCTTTTTTTTTTTTTTTTTTTGTTATTTGGTCTTCCAAAGATGCACCAACTGGAAGAGACCCATATTTGTACCCATTCCAAAGAAAGGTGATCTAACTAAAGGTGGAAACTATTGAAAAATATCATTAATATCACACGCAAGTAAAATTTTGCTGAAGATCATTCAAAAATAGTTGCAGCAGTACATCGACAGGGAACTGCCAGAAATTCAAGGCAGATTCAGAAGAGGACATGGAACCAGGGATATCACTGCTGATCTCACATGGATCCTGGCTGAAAGCAGAGAATACCAGAAAGTTGTTTACCTGTGTTTTATTGACTATACAAAGACATTCGACTGTGTGGATCATGACAATTTATGGATAACATTGTGAAGAATGGTAATTCCAGAACACTTAATTGTGCTCATGAGGAACCTGAACACAGACCAAGAGGCAATCTTTCGAACAGAAGGACGTGATGCTGCATGGTTTAAAGTCAGGAAAGTTGTGTGTCAGGGTTGTATCCTTTCACCATACTCATTCAATCTGTATGCTGAGCAAATAATCCGAGAAGCTGGACTATATGAAGAAGAATGGGGCATCAGGATTGGACGAAGACTCATTAACAACCTGCGATATGCGGATGACACAACCTTGCTTACTGAAAGTGAAGAGGACTTGAAGCACTTACTGATGAAGATCAAAGACACAGATCAAAGATCAAAGCCTTCAGTATGGATTACACCTCAACATAAAGAAAACAAAAATCCTCACAACTGGACAAATAAGCAACATCGTGATAAACGGAGAAAATATTGTAATTGTCAAGGATTTCGTTTTACTTGGATCCACAATCAACATCCTTGGAAACAACAGTCAAGAAATCAAATGACACATTGCATTGGGCAAATTGGCTGCAAAAGACCTCTTTAAAGTGTTAAAAAGCAAAGATGTCACCTTGAAGAATAAGGTGCACCTGACCCAAGCCCTGGTGTTTTCAGTCACCTCATATGCATATGAAAGCTGGACAATGAATAAGCAAGACTGAAAAGAATTGACGCCTTTGAATGGCGAAGAGTATTGAATACACCATGGACTAGCAAAAGAACGAACAAGAACAGCCAGAATGCTCCTTAGAAGTAAGGATGGTGAGACTACGTCTCACATACTTTGGATATGTTATCAGGAGGAATCAGTCCCTGGAGAAGGACATCATGCTTGGTAAAGGGTCAGAGAAAAAGAGAAGACCCTTAATAAGATGGATTGACACCGTGGCTGCAACAATGGGCTCAAGCATAGCAACGATTGTGAGGATGGCGCAGGACCGGGCAGTTGTTTTGTTCTGTTGTACATAGGTTCGCTATGAGTTGGAACCAACTCAATGGCACCTAACAACAATAAATGTGCACTAATACAGTAGCCATTAGCCATATGTGGCTGGTGAGCACTTGAAAGGTGGCCATTGCCACATGTTGAATTGATAATATTTGAATATATTGGGTTAAATAAAATATATTACTTAAGTTCACCTGTTGCTTTTTACATTTTTAATATACTTACTAAAAAAAATTAAATTACATACGTGGCTAACATTATATTCTATTAGATAGCACTTCTCTAATGAAACTATACAGAGTTTTCAAAAAGGATCTGTTTTTGATCATTTGACATGTACCAGACTTGCAATGGACTCTCCATACTTTTCATCAGAATAAGGTCATTGGGAACACTGACTGCTTTCACCTAAAAGAAGTGCTTTAAATTATCTTTTCTGTGTGTGCCGGATTGCATTCTCCCCCCACCCCCCCATATGGTTCTCCTTGCCAAAATCTCAGTAAGCAAGTCAACCTTCTTCTCCTTTATTTTTGCTTCCAGAGAGGCAATGAGGTGCTCCTGCCACTCTCAAACTGGGTAAGCCCCACTCATGCAAGGGGTCACAGCTGGCCACGGAAAGGGCTCTGGATGCTAGACGAGCCTGGCATTCACTCAGGAAGGGAGTGCTGCCCTACATTGAAATTGGCTCAGTCACTTCCAACTATAACGGGAAAATAGCTGAAGCTATTTTGTATTGGAGCCCCTGTGTGTTACAAATGGTTGACACGCTCTGCTACTAACTGAAAGGTTGGAGGTTCAATTCCACCCAGAGGCACCTGAAGAAAGGTCTAGCAATATACTTCTGAAAAATCTGCCATTAAAAACCCTGTGGAGCACGGTTCTACTCTGACACACATGGGGTTGTCATGAGTCAGAGTCTATTCAACAGTGACTAGTTTTTATATTGTATTATTATTGTAATTTGAACTCTGATTACAACCTGAGTTGTAATCTCAACCCTCATTAACTGGCTGTGTGGCTTCTGTCAAATCATTTAACCTTTGTGGGCCTCAATTTTCTTTATATCCTGTTATTGTTTTTAATGGAGTCTAATAGTTAAGTAAAAATTATAGGTCCTTATTCAAGAGTTTATAATGATCTAAGAATTCTGTCATTCAGTTTAAATTTGTAAGATTAGGAAGAAAATAACATACAAAGAAATAAATAGTTTTGCTCCTGGTTGTATTCGGAATGCTTTCAGCTGCAAGTAAGAGAATGCCGTGTTAATAGCGACTTAAACAAGAGGGGTTTATTTTGCTCATATATTAATGAGTCTGAAGATAAACCCTTGCTGGAACAACTCTCTGCATCGAAATCATTAGCAAATTCTGTTGATTTGATCTTCAAAATATATTTAGACGCTGTTGTCTCCACCTCCACCACTTCCAGCTTCAGCCCGCCACCATCATCTCTTGCCTGGATCATTACAATAGTTTTCTAGCTGGTTTCCCTGTTTCCTCTCTTGCTCCCCTTTAACGTTTTCTATATCCAACAGCCAGAAAAATTCTATTGAAATTTAAATACCATGTTACTCCCGCGCTTGAAATCCTCCCATTATTTTTTATCTCATCGAGAATAAGATCCCAAATCCTTTCCATAGCTTTCAAGCCCTAAAAGATCTAGATCTATGAGATCTCTCTTATTTCACTTCCCCATTTCTCACTCAATTCTACACTCTCTGCTCTTCCTGTGGCTCCTCTAACACTTCAAGCACGGTCCTCCCTTAGGGCCTTTGCATATGCTGTTCTCTCTATCTGGAGCACTCTGCCCCTGAAATATCTGCAAGACCTGCTCCTTCATTTCCTTCAGGTCTTTCAAATATCATTTTATCAGATAGGCCTTCCTTTATCACCCTATATAAAATATCACCCTCATCACTCTCCATCTCCTTTACCCTTCTCATTTTTTTTAATTATGGTGGTTAACTCTACCTGACATATTGTATATTTATTATTGACTGCCTTACTCCCAATAAATTGTAAGCTCCCTGTAAACAGGGCATTGATTATTTTGTACAAAAGAATCTCCAGCACTGGTAAAGTGCCTGGTACATAATAACCAAAAAAAACCCTGCTGCTGTCGAGTCGATTCCGCCTCATAGCAACCCTATAGGACAGAGTAGAACTGCCCTATAGTGTTTCCAAGATAAGCATTCATTAGATAGTTGTTGAATACTATCTCAGCAACGGAAAGATATCAAGTCCCTGTCAGTGTCTTTGCAATTCCCTTGGCCTTTTTCTCCTTGTTGCAAGATGGCTGCAGCAGCTCCCACCATCGTGTCCTTACGCAGGGAAGAGTGAAGACAGATCCTTTCACTTCCTGTACTTCTGTCTTAACAGAGAGACAAAAACATCTCCTAGAATTCTGCAGCAGACTTCTCTTTTACATTTTACTGACTAGAACTGGGTCAAAGGTTACCCCTACTGCAGGAGAGGCTGGGAAAGCCAGTATTGAACTTTTCTAGCCTTTAGGGTGAGAGACATGCAAGAGAGAACAATGTGATTAATAAAACCCCTACACCAATAAAATGTCTTGTCTAGTACTCCCCAGTTACATCACATGGCCAATTAGAGGTTTGGTAAACCATGATACCCAGAAGCGCTCAACAGAGAGCTTTCACCCTATAATGCTGCTGTTTTTTTCCCACCCACAACTTCTTGAAAACAAAGCCATTTACATTACTTATCTTTCCAATTTAGTTATTATTTCATTAAATGAAAACATTTTCATATAATAAGGTGGAATAATTGCTTATGTAACTCTATAATTAAGGAAGGCTGATAAAGGGTATATCAACTGGGTGGACAGATGAAGAAAAATGGCCAAAGGCATGAATCACTTGTTACTGTTGTTGCTAGGCGCCTAAAGAGTCAGTTCCAACTCATAGTGACCCTACGTACAACAGAACAAAACACTGCCCAGTCCTGTGCCATCCTCACAATCATTGTTATGCTTAAGCCTATTGTTGCAGCCCCTGTGTCAATCCGTCTTATTGATGGCCTTCCTCCTTTTTGCTGACACTCTACTTTACCAAGCATGAATCCCTCAGAAGGAGTCAAAAGGAGAAAAGCTGAGGGGTGGATTGGGAGGTGAGGGCAGGAACCACAGATGATACTTTACTACTTGATTTCCAATTCTTGTTTATGCTGTGCAAAACAACCAAGACCAGATTTTTGTGCGATGTTTGTAAGTCAGACACTCAGAAGGCTGCACAGGAATTTATTTCTCCTTTTAAATAATTTACAAAAGCTGGGTTCTTGGTAGGTTTATGCTGCGGCCCATGACAGTGTCCTCCATGTTCTGAGGGAGGCAGGAAAAGGCACTAGGATTTGGATGGATCCACACAGACTCCCTCTTTTCATGTGTTCCATGAGCTTCCAAGGGCTGGCTTAATATATCAACCACAGAGGGAAGACATCTATCTCAGGTCTGACATGTGGGGCTATAAATAAGAAAGTAGCCTGTAGAGGACTCCAGAGTATGGAACGTCCCATGCCTCCAATTATCTGGCAAAAAAGAAAAAAATGGCTCGGAATCTTAGAGCCTTAGAAGGGGAGGGTCTAAAAGCATCGGCCCTAAGAAACCAGGGCCCCCACTACCAGACTTTCAAGCAAACCCTGGATTATATCATCACGCAGATCTTGTGAAACCCCACTGTTTTCTCCTGTTGCTGCTTAAAGTGTAAGGAGAATGTTTCACATTCTGTAATGACATTTAAGATGGCATGTGTGGCAGCCGTTTTAAATGCCTAGCCATTTGGTTATCTTTTGCAACAAAGCATGAATGAGAAACAGGTGAAATCGAATTAATTAAAATCCCCGCTGACTGTGAAGTCTTTTGTCAAATGTGGCATCTAGGATAAGGACACAGGCCTGTCAGCCCTGATTCACATACAGTGCATCTTAATATTGAGTTGGCAGGGTTTCTAATCTATTAGAATAGAGCTTTCCGTTATCAAAAAGAAATCCAGAAGAAACTGACCATTAAAGGCGAACATATCGCCCTTGAGATCATTTGGAGCCCTGGTGGCACAGCAGTTAAGAGCTATGATGAGCTACAGTTGCTAACCAAAAGGTCAGCAGTTCAAATCCCTCAGTGGCTCTTTAGAAACTTTGTGGGGCAATTCTACTCTGTCCTATAGAGTACTACAAGTCTCAGCCAAATTCTAGTGCTTGTCATTAGGGTCTGTTGACCAGGCCGTGCCCTGAGAAAGAGAAGAGTTTGCCTGGTTTTGTATCCCAGCTCTGCCACATGGCACTGTGTGACCAAGGTAGGTTACTTAACTTCTCTGTTCCCTAATTATCCTATTTCCTATGAGGATCCATTTCTTTAGGTTAATATGAGGATTAAACAAATTAATAAATAATAAATACTTAGAATAATGTCTGGTAAATGCTATAAGTAAACGTTAGCAAACATTGTGATTGTTGTTACTCCAAAGTAGATATGTGGTCAGTGAGTGGAGATTTGGAAGAATGTGGGGGAAATGAATCTTTGACTAAGTAGATTTAAGGACATAGAGGAGAAATAAATATTTTATTTCTAAATTTAAAAAAAAGCAAAACCCATTAATAAGAAATTGTAGCATTGTACTTCTTTCAAAAGTTATAAAAGACATAGTGGTGCAGCAGTTAAGAGCTTGCCTGCTAACCAAAAGGTCAGCAGTTCAAATCCACCAGCCATTCCTTGGAAACCCTATGGGGCAGTTCCACTCTGTCTTATAGGGTCGCTATGAGTCATAATCAACTCTACTTGGCAATGGGTTGTGTACAATGGATCTCACCTGCCCTTTTCTGTCTGACTTGGTCAATACGTAAAACTTGACTCTTCACTGAACTGACTGGAAAATTTAGCCTAAAATTAATCAGTTCAATCCAAGAAAATAAATCGGTGAAACCAAGTTTTCAGCTCATGACCTTATTTCTCTGGCCAAATTGTCTGATTGATTCTGTTAGAACCAGAGAAATGGTTGCACAGGTATCTCCAGGCTGCCTGACACAGCCTCCCCCCCTTTTTTTCAGCAGATAACTAATCTTTACTCTTCCCAGGGCTGCCTGAAGCTCAGCTTCTTAATGTTAAACTTTAAACAGTGATTCTTTGTGGATTATTGCTATAAGAAATGCCAAGAATCCCTGGGCTACTGATTCACAATATCTGTCTTATCAGCTAACGCTGTCAGCCTAGCAGCCAGAGTGTGAGATTTTGCATGTAAAGCACAGCAGGGATTATGGGAGGCAAATTGGCCTACCTTGGGCCCAGTGGGAAAGGCATATCTGACAGCGCTGGGCCTCTGTGGCACAGCTGCGGCACACCTCCATATCTGTAGAAGGGATTTTGCAATGCATGTTCTGGTACTCCTTGGACTCTATGTTTAAACCAAAACCAGTTGCCTCAGAAAATAGCTCCCAACAACAACAAAAAAATCTCTGCTTCACTAGAGAATTCTACCAAACATTTAGAGAAAAGTTGACCCCAATCCTACTCAAACTATTACAGAATGTAGAAAAGGATGGAATACTCCCTAATTCATTCTATGAAGCCAGCATAACCCTGATACCAAAGCCAGGCCAAGATACCAAAAAAAGGAAATTACAGACCAATATACCTCATTAATATAGACACAGAAATTCTCAACAAAACTATAGCCAACAGAATTTTACAGCATATCAAAAAAATAATACATCATGATCAGGTGGGATTCATACCAGGGAAGCGAGGGTGGTTCAACATCAGAAAATCAACGCAATTCACTATATAAATAAAACAAAGAAAAAGAATCACATGATCATCTCAATCGATGTAGAAAAGGCATTTGATAAAATCCAACACCATTTCCTAATAAAAACTCTCAGCAAAATAGGAATAGAAGGGAAATTCCTCAACATAATCAAGGGCACATATATGCAAAACCAACAGCTAACATTATTTTCAATGGCGAGAGATTGAAAGCATTCCCCCTGAGAACAGGAATAAGAAAAGGATACCCATTATCACCACTTTTATTCAATATTGCACTGGAACGCCTAGCCAGAGCAATAAGGCAAGAAAGGAAAATAAAGGGTATCTGAATTGGAAAGGAAGTAAAACTATCCCTATTTACAAATGTCCAGTTTTCACATACATATGAGGTGATTGAAAATACCATTGCTTGGATCAGGCACCTCAGTCTTCAGTGTCACTTCTTTGCTTTTTAACATCTTAAAGAGGTTTACTTAAGCGGAAGAACATACCATGCTCATAGATAGAAAGACTCAGCATTGTGAAAATGTCAATTCTACCCAAAGCGATCTACAGATAGAATGCAATCCTGATCCAAATTCCAACGGCATTTTTTAACAAGATGGAGAAATGAATCACCAACACTATATGGAAAGGGAAGAGGCCTCAAATAAGTAAAGCATTACTCAAGAGGAATAACAAAATGGGAGGTCTCACACTACCTGATTTTAGAACCTATTATACTGCCTATAGTAGTCAAAAAAGCCTGTCACTGGTACAATGACAGATACATAAACCAGTGGAATGGAATTGAGAACCCAGACGTAAATCCATCCACCTATGAGCAGCTGATATTTGACAAGACCCAAAGTCCATTAATCGGGGAAAAGACAGTCTCTTTAACAAATGGTGCTGGCATAAATGGATATCCATTTGTAAAAAAATGAAACAGGACCCATAACTCACACCATGCACAAAAACTAACTCAAAATGGATCAAAGACCTAAATATAAAATCTAAAATGATAAAGATCATGGAAGAAAAAAGGGATAACACAAGGGGACCTAATACAAGGCACAAATAGTATACAATTCATAACTAACAATGCACAAACACCAGAAGAGAAGCTAGATAACTGGGAACTCCTAAAAATCAAACACTTATGCTCATCAAAAGACTTCACTAAAAGTAAAAAGAGAACCTACAGACTGGGAAAAAATTTTGGCTATGACATATCCGATAAAGGTCTAATTTTTAAAATCTACAAGATACTTCAACACCTCAACAACAAAAAGACAAATAATCCTATTAAAAAATGGGTGAAGGATATGAACAGACACCTCACCAAAGAAGACATTCAGACAGCTAACAGACAAATAAGGAAATGCTCACAATCATTAGCCATTAGAGAAATGCAAATCAAAACAACGAGATACCATCTCACCCAACAAGGCTGGCACTAATCCAAAAAACACAAAACAACAAATGTTGGAGAGGTTGTGGGGAGATTGGAACTCTAATGCACTGCTGATGGGAATGTAAAATGGTGCAACCACTTTGGAAAATGATATGGTGCGTCCTTTAAAAGCTAGAAATAGAAATACCATGCAATCCAGCAATCCCACTCCTAGGAATATACCCAAGAGAAATAAGAGCCATCACATGAATAGACATATGCATATCCATGTTCATTGCAGCACTATTCACAATAGCAAAATGATGGAAACAACCTAAATGCCCGTCAATAGACAAATAGATAAATAAATTATGGTACATACACACAATGGAATCCTATGCAATGGTAAAGAACAATGATGAATCTGTAAAACATCTCACTACATGGATGAATCTGTACGGCATTATGCTGAGTGAAATAAGTCCGCCACAAAAGGACAAATATTGTATAAGACTGCTATTATAAGGACTCAAGAAAAGGTTTAAACACAGAAAAAAAGCAATCTTTGATAGTTACCAGGGTGGGGAGGGAAGGAGAGGGGAAATCATTAACTAGATTCTAGGCAAGTGTCAACTTCGGTAAGGGAAGGACAACACACAATACAGGGGAAGTCAACACGACTGGACCAAAGCAAAAGCAAAGAAGTTTCCTAGACACATTCAAACACTTTGAGGGACAGAAGAGCAGGGGCTGGGTCCTGGGGATCATAGTCTCAGGGGACATCCAGGTCAATTGGCATAACATAGTTTATAAAGAAAATGTTCTACATCTTACTTTGGTGAGTAGTGTCTGGGGTCTTAAAAGCTTATGAGTGGCCATCTAAGATACAGTTAATGGCCCCATTCCACTCGGAGCAAAGGAGAATGAAGAAAACCAAAGACACAAGGATAATACTAGCCCAAAGGACTAAAGGACCAAAGGACAAGATACCCTGGGAGTCTGAGACCAGAAGAACTAGATGGTGCCCAGCTGCCACCAATGACTGCCCTAACAGGGAACACTACAGAAAGTCCTGGACAGAACAGGAGAAAAATTCACATAAAAAGACAAGACTTAATGGCCTGACAGAGACTGGAAGAACGCACAAAACTATGGCCCCCAGAGGCTCTGTTAACCCAGAACTGAAAACATTCCCAAAGCCCACTCTTTGGACAAAGATTAGAAAGGACTATAAGACAAGGAATTGATATATGTGAGGAACGTGCTTCTTGGTTCAGTTGGGTACAGGAGACCAAAGGGTGGCTCCTATCCAGAGGCAGGATGAAAGGGCAAAAATGGACAGGAACCGGATGAATGGACACAGGGAACCCGGGGTGGAAGGGGGAGGTGTGCTGTCACATTGTGGGGACTGCAATCAATGTCACAAATCAATATGTGTATGCATTTTTTAATGAGAAGTTAACTTGAGCTGTGAACTTTCACTTAAAGCACAATTTAAAAAAATAATAAATGAAGAGGTTTTTTTGTACCTTATTTGTCCATTATAATACATCATTTGATTTCTTGACTGGTAGGAAATGAACAAGAAAGACTGAAGAAGAATTGATGCCTTTGAATTATGGTGTTGGTGAAAAATATTGACTATACCATGGACGGCCAGAAGAACAAACAAATTTGCCTTGAAAGAAATACAGCCAGAGTGCTCCTTAGAAGTGAGGATGGTAAGACTTTGTCTCACGTACTTTGGACGTGATATCAGGAGGGACTCGTGCCTGGATAAGAACATCATGCTTGGTAAAGTAGAGGATCAGCAAGAAAGAGGAAGACCCTCAATGAGACGGATTGGTACAGTGGCTGCCGACAATGGTCTTAAGCATAACAATGTTTGTGAGGATGGCACAGGATGGGGCAGTGTTTCATTCTGTTGTACCTAGGGTCACTATGAGTAGGAACAAACTTGATGGCACCTAACAACAACAAACTGTGAAAACATAAATTTCTGTTCATTAAAGCTACCCACTTGTGATATTTCTGTTATAACAGCATTAGGAAACAAAGACAACCTTCACAGTTAAAATGCTAAACCGTGGACCATCAAGTATTGAGTCTTGTCCTTTGGCAGTGGATTTGCTTTTTCTTCTAGAAAAAATCAATTAAATATTCTGTACTCTGGGTTTATCTCAGAAACACTGGGAATAAAAATGTTGAACAATCTCTCCAGATTGCTTTAATAATTATTAGCAATTCCAAATCTTTTCTTTTGGAGCTAGAAGGGAAAACAATGCTATTAAAAAAAACAAACAAACTGATCTTAACTTCAGTATTCTAGGGAAAGTGAAGAATTTATCTTAGAAAATTTTTCTTTTTTTTAAGAAAAATATTAATGGGCCTTCAGTTACAAAAAAGCAGGCCCCAGATTAGCCTTGGGACAAGTGCATAGTAAATTAATTTCCATAGTAAAGTAAAAGACAGCCAGTATTCCCCAGTGGTGGGGGTGAAGGTGAGGGAGCAGTATTAGGGGAAAGAGATCCATTGTTATGGGGCACAGCTGAAGGACTTTAGAAAGACACTTGATAGTCAAGTTTCAGCAGGAATCATTTTCTATCTTAGCAAAAATTTCTATAGAAATTGGTTGCACAGAAGAATAATCCAAATGTTCTTTGGGGAGTGAAGGAGAAGGGACTGTGGTCACATTTTGAGGCCAAAGGTAGCCAGAGAAGGCTGGAGAATCCAAAAGGAAACATTGAGGTAATAGAGAACTGCATCAGGAACAGGAATTTGGAGCAATGGGTAGCGGACACACCCCAGGAATCTTTTGCAGGACTTCCTGCAGTCAAGTGAGATTACACTCAAGTTTTCTCTTTTCTATTTTTTTTCTTGGGTATGGGGTGAGGTAATAATAAATAATAGCAACAAGAAGAACTACAACAACTAGAATTTATTGAATTATTCAAAATTCCCATTAGCTAAATTTGATTAAATATGGCAGATACCCTTCTAAATTCTTTACAGATATAATCTCATTGAATTTTCACAGCAACCCTGTGAGGTATCATCATTACCCCTGCTTCATAGATAAATGAACTTTGCACACTGAGGTGTTGGGAGAAAATTCTCCAGGGGTCTCTCATGGATCTGCGTATCTTGTGAACTGAGACTCTGGCTTCCTTTTTTCTGGAATATCCTTTCAAGAATGTCTGTATACAGAATAGGTTTGGAAGGTAGAGATTGTGTCTTCTTCAGGTGCAAAGAACAGGTTTGTTTATTGTCCAGAATGATAATGTCTCCCTTCAGGGAAAAAGCCACGTAGGCTTACACCCCCATTATGAAAGATTTGGGTTCCATAAGCATGAGCTTCCTACTCAGTCACACCAACCCACTGCACGTACACGCATCTCTCAGCCCTGTTAGCATTGCCCAGAAGCAACTGGAACTCGGGACTGGCATAAATGCTGATACTTCGGCCACTGCTATTTCCATGAGTAATAAAGTCTTTTGTTTCTGACTCAAGAGTTTCATGTGTTCTGCTAACATTCATGGAACACTGGCAGGATAACTTGTTAGCTTTCAAGAAGGGTAAAAATATCAGACCCTTCACAGTTCTGATAGATGTTAAGCAACTTGGCCTAAGTCACTCAGCTAAAAAATGGTGGAGTCAGCCATTAGACCAGCCCCGGAATTTTGACTCCCTAATACTTGCATTCCACCATCACGCTATATTAAAAGAGAAGGTATTAAAAGAAAATGAAAGAAATTCTCATCACTGGTGAGAATGCAGTTAAAGCAGTACTTAGAGAGAAATTTATAGTAGTTAATGCCTATATTAGAAATGAAGAAAGATCTCAAGTTAATAACCTAGCCTTTTCCCATGCCGGAGAAAGAAGCATAAACCAAATCTAATGTAAACCAAAGGAAGGAAATAATAAAGATTACAGAGAAAGTTAATGAAATAGAGGATGAAGAAAACAAAATAGAAAAACAACAAAAGCCAAAGTTAATTCTTTGAAAAGATCAAAAAAATTGGCAAAACTTTAACTAGACTGGAAAAAAGAAGAACAAGAAAGAAAACACTCAAATGATCAAGTCTGGAATTAAACAAGGGGCACTACTTCCTATTGACCTTATATAAATAAAAAGTATTATAAAGGAATCCTGAAACTCTTACTTATTGCTGGTGGGAATGTAAAATGGTACAGTCACTTTGGAAGACAGTCTGGCAGTTTCTTACACTTAAACTGAAGCTTACCATACAATCCAGCAGTCTTGCTCCTAAATATGTACCCAAATGAGTTGAAAACTTATGTTCACACAAATACCTGCACATGAATGTTTACAGTAGTTCTATTCATAATGTAGCTGTTAGGTGCCATCAAATCAGTTCCAACTCAGAGTGACCCTATATACAACAGAACAAAACACTGCCCATTCCTGTGCCATCCTCACAATCCCTTCTATGCTTGAGCCCATTGTTGCAGCCATTGTGTCAATCCGTCTTGTTGAGGGTCTTCCTCCTCTTCACTGACTTTACCAAGCATGATGTCGTTCTCCAGGGGCTGGTCCCTCCTGATCACATGTCCAAAGTACATGAGAGGAAATCTCGCCATCTTCGCTTCTAAGGCGCATTCTGGCTATACTTCTTCCAAGACAGATTTGTTCATTCTTCTGGCACTCCATGGTATCTTTAATATTCTTTGCCAACACCAAACTTCAAGGGCATTAATTCTTCTTAGGTCTTCCTTATTTATTGTCAAGCTTTTACATGCGTATGAAGCGATTGAAAATACCATGGCTTGGGTCAGGCTCACATTAGTTCTTAAAGTGACATCTTTGCTTTTTAACACTTTAAAGAGGTCTTTTGCAGCAGATTTACCCAAAGCAATGCGTCGTTTGATTTCTTGACTGCTGTTTCCATGGGTGTTAACTGTGTATCCAAGTAAAATGAAATCCTTGACAACTTTGATATTTTTTCCATTTATCATGATGCTGCTTATTGGTCCAGCTGTGAAGATTTTTGTTTTCTTTATGTTGAAGTATAATCCATACTGAAGGCTGTAGTCTTTGATCTTCATCAGTGAGTGCTTTCAAGTCCTCTTCACTTTTAGCAAGCAAGGTTGTGTCATCTGTATATTGCAGGTTGTTAATGAGTCTTTCTCCAATCCTGATGACAGTTTCTTCTTCATATAGTCCAGCTTCTCATATTATTTGCTCAGCATACAGGTTGAATAAGTATGGTGAAAGAATACAATCTTGATGCACACCTTTCCTGATTTTAAACCACACAGTATCCCCTTGCTCTGTTCAAATGACTGCCTCTTGGTCTATGTAGATGTTCCCCAGGAACACAATGAAGTGTTCTGGAATTCCCATTCTTCACCATGTTATCCATAATTTGTTATGATCTACACAGCCAAATGCCTTTGCATAGTCAATAAAACACAGGTAAACATCTTTCTGGCATTCTCTGCTTTCAGCCAAGGTCCACCTGACATCAGCAACGGTATCCCTCGTTCCGCACCCTCTTCTGAATCTGGCTTGAGTTTCTGGCAGTTCCCTGTCGATGTACAGCTGCAGCTGCTTTTCAATGATCTTCAGCAAAATTTTACTTGTGTGTGATTTAATGATATTGTTTGATAATTTCTGCATTTGGTTGGATCACCTCTCTTTGGAATGGGCACAAATATGGATCTCTTCCAGTCAGTTGGCCAGGTATCTGTCTTCCAAATTTCTTGGCATAGACAAGTGAACACCTCCAGCACTGCATCCATTTGTTGGAACATCTCAATTGATATTCTGTCAGTTCCTGGAGCCTTGTTTTTCACCAGTGCCTTCAGGGCAATTTGGACTTCTTCCTTCAGTTCTTGATCATATGCTACCTCCTGAAATGACTGAATGTCGATCAGTTCTTTTTGGTACAGTGACTCTGTGCATTCCTTACATCTTCTTTGGATGCTTCCTGTGTCGTTCAATATTTTGCCCATAAAACCCAAAAACCAAACCTGCTGCCATCCAGTCAATTCTGACTCATAGCGACCCTATAGGACAGAATAGATCTGCCCCATAGGATTTCCAAGGAGTGCCTGGTGGATTTGAACTGCCATGGAATCTTACAATACTGCATCTTGAGGCTTGAATTTTTTTTATTCAGTTCTTTCAGCTTGAGAAAGGCCAAGCATGTTCTTCCCTTTTGGTTTTCTAACTCCAGGTCTTTGCACATTTCATTATAATACTTTACTTTGTCTCTCGAGTCACCCTTTGAAATCTGCTGTTTAGCTCTTTTACGTGATCATTTCTTCCATTCTCTTTAGCTACTTTATGTTCAAGAGCAACTTTTAGAGTCCTTTCTGACATCTATTTTGGTCATTTTTTTTTTTTTTGTTTCCTGTCTTTTTAATGACGTTTCACTTTCTTCATATATGATATCCTTGATGTCATCCCACAACTCATCTGGTCTTCATTCATTAGTGTTCAAATGTGTCAAATCTGTTTTTGAGATGATCTCTAAATTCAGGTGGGATATACTCAAGGTAGTACTTTGGCTGTCATGGACTGGTTTTAATTTTCTTCAACTTCAACTTGAACTTGCATGTGAGCAATTGATGGTCTGTTCTGCAATTAGCCCCTGGTCTTATTCTGACTGATAATATTGAGCTTCTCTAGCATCTCTTTCCACAGATGTTGTCGATTTGATTCCTATGGATTCCATTCGGCAAGGTCCACATGTATAGCTGCCATTTATGTTGTTGAAAAAAGTTATTTGCAATGAATAAGTCATTGGTCTTGCAAAATTCTATTCGTAAATGCCAAAAATTGGAAGCAACCAAGATGTCCTTCAATAGGTAAATGGATAAACAAACTGGTACAGCCACACAATGGAGTATTATTCAGCAATAAAAAGAAATGAGCTATCAAGCCACAAAAAGACATGGAGGAAATTTCAGTTCATATTACTAAGTGAAAGAAGCCAGTTTGAAAATGATACATACTGTATAATTCCAACTATATGACATTCTGGAAAATGCAAAAGTATAAAGACAATAAAAAGACCAGTGGTTACCAGGGATTTCAGGAGGAGAGAGGGATGACTAGGTAGAGCACAGGGGACTTGTAGGGCAGTGAAACTCTTCTGTATGATACTGTAATAGTCATGACAGCATGCATTTGTCAAAACCCATAGAACTGTACAGCACAAAGAGTGAACCATAATGCAAACTATGGGTTTTAGCTAATAAAAATGTATCAACATTGTTTCTTCCATGGCAACAAAGGTACCACACTAATGCAAGATATTAATTAATAATAGGAGAAACAGTGTGCAGGAGCAGGCGATGAGGGTATTTGGGAACCAGCTGTACTTTCTGCTCAATTTTTCTGTAAATTTAACATGGCTCTAAAAAAATAAAGTCTATTAATTGAAAAAAAAGGAAAAGAAAAGAAAGGCAACGGTGGCTCCAAGTAGCCAGAAGAGAGGGGGATAATATTCAAAGAGGTTATATTATGTAAAAGTTAATAAAGCATACATGTATCCTATAACAAGTTAGTGCAGCTGTATTTGATATAATTTGCCTCCATTGTAATTATGGTCAAAAGTAGAATGAACAAAGAAGTGTCCAAAATCATTGGCATAATTTAATGTATCGGACAGAAATGCTGTTTGTAATTCTTCAAAGGCATTGCTTAAAATACTGTGTCTTCTATGTAGCCCTTCCTATTCCCTCAGTGAAAAGAAAAAAAAAAAAGTAACATTTCTCTGAATTCTAGATCATTTTACATTTCTCTATAGAGGCAGAACTGCAGAGTACTAAGAGCATGAACGCTGGAGCCAGCCTGTCGTAGTTCTAATCTTGGCTTTGCCACTTAGCGATGTGATGTAGGGCTATTTACTTAAGCTCATTGGCCCTCAGTTTCCTCACCTGTAAAGCGAAGATAATAATTATAATAGCAACTCATAGGTGCAATCATGATAAAGTGAATGCAACTGAGTGTCACTCCACTCCTATGGTTCAAGAAGAAAAACACATTTCCTATGAGGATACCGTAGCTTTCTTTGGCTTTGCAGCCTACAACCTAAATGCACTTTGTTATGATACTGAATGAATTCATCCATTTAAAGCACTCTGAATATTGCCTGACACATCATTTAGCTTTCAATAATGTCTACTATCATTACCCATCTCCTAGTGGTGCAGTGGTTAGACATTCGGCTGCTAACCAAAAGGTTGGCAGTTCATGTCTGCTAATTGCTCCTTGGAAACCCTATCGGGCAGTTCTACTCTGTCCTATAGGGTTGTTATGAGTCAGAATAGACTCAATGGCAACGGTGTTTTTTTTTTTGGTTGGTTTATGGTCCTTTTAAATTCGACTTGACTATCGGCTTTCATGGCTATGTGTGCATCTTACATGAAAGACTCAGGCTTCAGCAGCTAGTGAGTAAAGATGCAGCCCCATCTCTACTATCCAAATATCAGTGACTCTGATCCCCTTCCTGATTGTTTTAGAAATACAACAGGAAAATCACAGCCTCTTCTCAGTATTTCCAGGAATCCTCAAGATTATTTTCAGATTTCCACAATTAGTACTGATTAGAATTCACCCCCTCAATCAGCCTGAGCCCCAACAGCTCCTCAGTGGTGTTACTGAAGTTGGAACTCTGCACCCACCAACACCACTGCCATCACCTGGGATCTGGTAGAGCTGGGAAGCCACCACACCCAATTCTGGTGGATCGGCAGCAAATTCTCTGCTATCGCCTTTACAAAGTGGAAAGGACAACACACTTTCTGTGTGATATTTGGGCAGAGAAGAGCCCTAAACAAGGTTTCTTGCACACTCCAAGTATTTCAACCTTCAGAGAAGTAACTGCTGTCTCACCTGTGCATATGCACAAGACCAGCAAAACTGGAGTAAGACAAGTTCTCGTCTTGCCACCACATGGTCCCAAGGACCAACATTCTCCTCTGATTCTGTTGCTAAGACTTGTTCCCTGCGATAGATTCCTTTTTCCTTTGTGATGAATTATTTCCAATGGTCCATTTTGACTCTTCCTGCAGAGCGTCAGGCATATATATCTGAACACCAATGGTAGATGCAGCTCAAAGATTTTTCCAAAGAGACTCCCAGCCTCTGCACATCATACGTACACATACCCATTGCCGTCAAGTTGATTCTGACTCACAGCAACCCTATAGGACAGAGTAGAACTGCCCCATAGGGTTTCCAAGGAGCGGCTGGTGGATTCAAATTGCTAGCCTTTTGGTTAGCAGCTGAGCTCTTAACCACTACTCCACCAGGGCTCTCTCTGCACATCAGTGGATGTAAATGAGTATATAGGGATACTTTTGGAATGGCTAAAATTAAAAACACTAAGCATACCAAGTGTTGACAAGAACATGGAACACCTGGAATTCTCATACACTGCTGGTAAGACTGCAAAATGGGACAACCATTCAACAGTTTGGCGGTTTCATAAAATCTTAAATATATCAGATGAGCCAGTCATTCCACTTCTAGGTATTTACCCTCATTCTACTCATGGGTATTTATAATAAATAAAAGCATATGTCCACATAAGACTTGTACATGAATGCTCATAACTTTATTTGTAATGGCCAAAAACTGGAAACAACTCCACTTTCCAACAACAGATGAATTGGATAAACAAATCATAGTATATCAGTATAATGGAATACTACTTGTCTATTCAGCAATAAAAAGGAATGAACTATTGATACACACAACACGGATAGATCTCAAAATAATTATATTGAGGAAAAGAGCCAAACAAAACAAGTACATACTGTATGGTAGCATTTGTATGAAATTCTAGAAAATTCAAGCTAATCTATGATAACAGAAAGCAGATCAGTGGTTTCCTGGGGTTTTGGGGACAGGGTCAAAGAGAGGTAGGAGGGAGGGATTACAAAAGGTAATTTTGGGGGGGTTATGGGTAAGTTCACTAACTTGATTGTGATTACAGTTTCATGGATATCTACATATGGCAAAACTTATTAAATTGTTCACTCCAAATATATGCTGTTAAAAAAAAAAAGGGAGGGGTACATAGGGAAAGGTGTCACCTAGTCATTTTCTCCAGAACGATCTGAGGTATGTCCCCTCCTACCCTGTCAAAACACCTTGTGTAGTATCTATGACTTAGTTCCTCTTAGGAGACTAGAAGCTAGCTAATTGAGGACGGAAATGGCCTTACTTATCTTTGCATTCCCCATGACCCTTAGTAAAACACCTTGCAAGTACCACAGACACTAAATACGTACACATGGAATGATGGATAAATGAATCCACTGATTAAATAATTAATTACCAACATGAACAGTCTTCAAACAGCTTTCATGTATTTGTAACTCTACAATGGCTAACTTCTCTCTCCCCAGGATACATTCCTTCTCTTGACAACCCAACACTTCTCACTCCAGATTATCAGGCAACAAATCTCTGTTTAAAGAAGATCTGTAGGTATAAAGGATGTAATTCCTAAAAGAATGCCAGGAGTACTATTTGTTTCTCTTCAAATAAAGCAGAGAGGTGACCTCTTATATGTCCTTTTAGCAGCATTAAAACTCGGAATTGTAGTTCAATACCTACTGGATTCATGATAAAGCACTTGCCAGCATTCAAGAATCTGCATGCAAATGGAAAAGAACCTGTTAATAAGAGAAAAACCCTGCACCAGGAGATGAGAGCCTGGAGTTCTAAACCTGAATCTGCCACTTATTGGCTTTTTGAACTTGGATAAATCAATTCACCACTCATGGGCTTAGTCTTCCAGTCCTTAGAACAAGTGGATAAAGTGAAATTGTTTCTGGGGCTTTGCTATGCTAACATTCTGCAATTTTGTGACTCCAGGAAAGATCTATTCAACTAGGGTTTAAATGAACTCTTTTGGGTAGGGGAAAAAAGGAGGTAGGCAGTTGAGGGATTAAGTGGAGGAGAAGAGGGTTAAAACTACGGAGAGTATTCCTACTCCTGGAAAACTCTGTAAGGCTCATGTGGATGTGGGCACTCAGGCCCAGTTCATTATCACTGAACCATTATCACTTAATATAGACCTCTTATATTGCATTCCACTTCTTCCAAGGAACATGTACTTCTAGTTTTGTGCCCATGTACTTGCTGTGGATAAATTGTGAAATGAAAAAAGCACAGTGGTTTTGTTCTGAAGGAAGAATGAGCCACTAGTTCTGCAAATCTTCTGTGCATGTTTTACATCCAGGGATGCCAGACAAAGATTTGGCATAATCTATGTTCCATCACTGTCAGAGAGTAGAATTACATTTTCTGCCCCTGTTTCTACTTGGCACAAGTCCCTTTTTTCTGATGCCTGATGGGATGCAGTCTCCAGAAGAGTAATTGATTGCCAGGTGCAGGCGTGATGAAGCCAGTGCCACTGTGGGTCACACCACCACCATAGTGTAAGAAGAAAAGCACACGTTTTCTATGAGGACACAGTAGCTTTCTTTGGCTTTGCAGCTCACAACATAAACACACTAGATTTAAAATAAATCATAATAACCTATGTATATCCTGAATAAACTGGCCTCCTTCATGGAAGCAGAAAAGGGGGGAGAATAAATCAATTATTGTCAGGACTAGGGGTCAAAGCTTAATTGTAAGAAATGAAAGCATAATGGCCATTTAGAAAGACTGCCTCACTAGTGGCAACTTTCCAATACTAAGTCAAATAAATGCAATATGTATCTGTAACTCAGTTATAGCTTGACGTTTTGCTCCTGCTGCTTAAAACCTATCCCTGGACAAAAACAAATCCATCTCTGAAAGTCTGGAAAATATTTTGTGTTTCTGCTGAAGACTTGTGAGGAAGAGGTAAAGGAGAATCTAATGATACAACGCAGAGCAAAGCTTCCTAAAATCTTCCTTACCTATCTGTTCCTCAAAGTCCCACTCACCTTCCTCTCAATGGGAGACAATCTAAAGTTGAGCTTCTGCATCCACCTCCAAGTCGAGGATCTCCTCATGATATGTGGTCCTTCCATCCATTCTGAATGTGGCAACTTGTGGTTTGGCAATATGGAAAAGACACATTGTTTATCCCACCCTCCTTTCCAGATGCGACCCCACCATACTGGGAAGGGCCAGGATAGGGTATCCAAACAAAAGTTCTCCTTGAGGAAAATGGAGTATAGGAAACTCAGCAGTCAGTGGTCCTAAGCAAACATGGGATCACGCTGGATGGGGGCTTTGTGAAGAGGTTTGCTCTGCAGTAGAGAAAATTCCTTAGTAAACCTTTGATCTGGTTCTGGAAGGAACTCACTGGTCTATTGTTTTCCGTGGCCCCTAGCTCTGACCTCTGGGACTTTGAGGGCTCAGGGGCTTTTACAGTCAAGAATTTTAAAGTCCAGGCTGGTAGTTTCTTTTAGCAAATACGTTTCCCCCCAAAACCGTACTCTTCTGATGTATTTACTGCCAGCCAATTCCACTTGCCAAATATCATCCTTAAAGTCCTTTCCTAGATGTAGGGCTTGAGTCAGCTGTATTTCATTGCTTTCTCACTCTTGTGTTGAACTCTCTCAACTTCATATATACTTTAAGGCCAAGTAATAGGCTTGGGCAGGAAGGCAACATTCTTACTTTAATCTCTGCTACGGGACTGAGTCTCTTTTTTAATTGGTAAATTCTTATATATCTTTTTTTTTTTTTTGGCTCAAAGTCTTTATATTCCTTGATGGTTGGAATCCACAAGAGTTAGCTTTTCAACCCCTAATTTATAGATTTCTTTTTACCTTTTTTTTTTTTTTTTCTGATTTCAAACCAGCCAATTCTTGCATGAACAGATCTCTTCTTTGCAATATCTTGCTCAATGCGCTCACACAAATAACACATACACAAACACACACAAACATTTCTCGCTTTTTCCAACCTATTCCCCTAGAACTACAGGTTCCAAAGGTATTTGTTCTCTTTCAAGTCATTGCAGGTGACTATATTAACAAAAGTTTGCCAGTGTGTAATAAGGGTCTTCATCTTTCCAACCCCTGATAACTGTTTCCTCACCACTTGCTACTTGATCACTTAGCCACAAACTTAATGTTTTTGTTATATTATTGTCCCACATCTGGAATCACTTTCTGATTATTGTTTGAGAAATAAAACCATCTTGCCAACAAAGAGACCCTCCATACCAATATAGAAGAGAACACAGTTTGCGGTGAGCATTTAACAGATTTACACAGGTAAGGTAGCATGAAGGAACCTAGCGGCACAGTGTTTAAGTGCTCAGCTGCTAACTGAAAGGTCAGTGGTTTGAACCCACCAGCCACTCCATGGGAGAAAGACGTGGCAGTCTACTTCCATAAAGATTTACAGCCTTGGAAACCCTATAGGGCAGTAGTTCTACTCTGTCCTATAGGGTCTCTATGAGTCTGAATTGAATCGATGGCAGCCAGGTTTGTTTTTGGTTTTTGAAGGTAGCACAGAAGTGACTAAAAAGGCTAAACAGAATTTTACCCAAATTTATACAGTATAGTAGAAGAAAGAACAATAAAATTTCTCTTCCCTCCTCTGGAAACAAAGGGGCTGTAACTCATCACAGGCTCCTGTATATTTTGTGAGAGACCTCTGAGCTAACT
This sequence comes from Dugong dugon, assembly GCA_030035585.1. Classification (NCBI taxonomy): domain Eukaryota; kingdom Metazoa; phylum Chordata; class Mammalia; order Sirenia; family Dugongidae; genus Dugong; species Dugong dugon. The sequence continues at coordinate 22,679,558 of CM057466.1, forward strand.
CCAGAGTACGATTTTACATCTCTAGAGGTTATTCAACTTACGACCTTGGGTATATCTCTGAATTGTAAAAACTGGAGCCTGAGCTTAATCCTTAGAGATATGCATGTTTATTCCAAAAGTTATAGTAAAAACTCAGGTTTACTACATCTCCAAGGAAACACTCTAAGGAAGAAAGGGGAAAACAGTCTCTTTCTTCTTTACAAATGGAGAAAAATCATTTTCATTTACTTTTACATTAGTGAGGGTCAGTAACCTAAAGAACAGCTCCAAAAATAGTAGACATAGGGAACCCAAGGTTGAGTAATGACAGTGTTGACATGTAGTGGGGTTGTTAACCATTGTCATAGGGCAACATGAGTACTAACTGTTTAATGAGAAACTATTTTGTTCTGTAAACCTTCATCTAAAGTGAGAATAGCAGCACAACTGGAAGAACGTAAATGATGTCACTGAATTGTGCAGGTAGAAATTTTTGAAATGGTGTATCTTTGGCTATGTATATTTTCACCAAAAAAAAAAAAAAAAAAAAAAAGGTCAAGAAGGGAGAGGGTTGACATGTCATGAGGTTGCTAACCAATGTCATAAAACAATATGTGTACTGACTGTTTAATGAGAAACTATTTGTTCTGTAAACCTTCACCTAAAGTGCAATTAAAAAAAAAAATAGTAGACATTTACATGTTCACACAGTAGCTCAAGGTAGGTGTTCCCGGTCAGCAGGTTAGCTCTCTTCCACAAAGTCATTCAGGGACTCATGTTGACAATGTGTCTGTCATCTTCAACCCATGGTTTACAAGACCATCCTAGAGGTTGCCATCTCAGTTAGCCATAAAGGGTAAAGAACATGCAAGAGGCAGGCACTCTTCTGTTTAAAAACCTTAGCCCAGAAATGATAGCCATCATTTATGCCCACATTCCATTGGCTCAGACATACGGCTATACTTACTTACAAGCAGTCTGGGAAATGTGCTCTCACTCTGCCTGGGAAAATTAATTGCCAGAGGAAATTAATGTGGTGAACAGCTGGCCATCTCTGCCACAAGAGATTAGAAGAAGCAATCTGAAAGCAAGACCATATGACCTGTAGATAGATTAGTGAAAAGATAGTGCCTTTTAAAAGTATTGACTTCAGTAATTGCTAGTTTAGCTTCCCAACCAACTTGATTCACCTCTTATAGGGTTACAACCTGGAAACACTTCTGGTAGCACCATGAAACAGTCCCTTTTGTGCTGAGTTCTACTTGCTCATTTAGAAGAAGTAAATCTCAGTCTGGATGAGCTTGTTGATGGGGGAGTCACTCAAGACTGCACCTGCCCACTCTTGTTCAAAATGGTTCTGTTCTAAGTTCCCAGAGCTTCAATTTCCCTGGCCAAGGCTCTCTCTATTGCGGTTACCAGCCTCAGCACATGGTCAGAGACATTATATTTCTGCCAGTCTTTTAGTGGACTTTTTAGACTTGAAAATGCCCATTGCTTATCTCTGGGCACTCATTCCATTCTAATGTAAGGACTTTGAGAACAGGGGCCTGCTTGGCTTGTCTGTCTTGCACATCATAGGTGCTTCTCAGCCACAGCTACTGAATTATTTTTGCTTGGAGATATGAATGCCCCAAATCTATTCTATCAGTTTCCATAACTTCTCCCTTTTTTCTTTAAATAAGATGCCCCAGGTAAGACACAAATGTCCTTTTTCTTGCAGTGGAAATTTTACTGTGGAAAATCATCTTGGATTCTGGAATTCAAAATCTTCATCATTCTTATCATTGGTTGCCCGGCTTTCCCCCACCTACTCTAATGTGATAGCTCTTGCCCCTCACATCTTCCAGATGACAAGATCGTAGTATCTGGTACCCTTATTATGAGGCAAAACAAGAAGGCTTCTCCTTCTCCAGGAAGAGTCACATTCTGAAGCCTAGCCGTGCTCCTATTCAATCTTAAAGCCTTGTAGAAGCTTCCAATGCCTGCATTTTTAGTTAGCTAATTCTCCCAATGGTCTGGGCTTTTCTAAAAGACAGAATTCTTTCGAGGTAGTGTTCAGGCCCCATTCTCACTCCTTCAAACCCAAACTTTGTGTTTTTAGTTAACAAGGGATTGGCAGGTAAATGTTGGCTGGTATGGTTGAACCAGAATAAGTGACCCTTACGAACTCAGACTATCAACTTTCTGTATCTCTGAAGCCCTTTATGAGAACTCAAGATTACGTGCTTTGACTTTCCACATTATCAATATCCATGGTTTATACAATTGAATTGTGTTGTGGTCATTCCTTGCCTACCCCAGTTCAACTTGCTACCTTCTGATATTTGGGCTCTGCAGTTTATTTTACAATTCCATTCCACCTCCATATTGATTCTCTGCTCTTTTGTTTCCTACCACATGCCCAGGAGGATCTGATTTCATGACCTGTGCTCCCTGGGACCCTGGCTTCACCTTGTGTTCAACCAGTAAAAGGTACTAGCAGGAGATAGAAGGGAAAAGAGGAGAGAAGGTTTGGACATTTCTTCCTTCTTTCCTCCCTGTTAACTGGAGTGTCTCTTAAAGTTACCGGCTCTCTCTAAATTCTAGCTTCTGGAAGGCATCTCCTCCTCTAGGGCTCCAATTCCAGTGGGATTCCAGTATAACTCCCTTTATCTCTTCAGTCAAGAGGGGGATGGGTAGTAATTGTTTGCCATTATTGCTGGCCTATTTCTGTCTCCCCTTTACTTGATTGTTTCATTAACCTGGCTCACACCTCTGGAAGTAGTCTCTTTGTTGAGTTTTCTTCATTTGAAACATCTGGAATAATTATGCTCCGTGACTCAAACAGGGCCTTTGCTACCTACAGGAGTTGTGATAAGTCTGTAGAGAAAGAAAAAAGCAGTTCCTGACGTGGGAGAACTGGCCTGACATAGCTAGGGACTAACATCCTACCCCTGCCATCTGTATTTTTCATTGCAACTGCCTTCATCCAAAAGATCTTCTATTTTCACAGAATGCTCATCTCTCACCATGCTCCTTGGTTTAAATTCTGGTTTCAGAAAGTGCTCTCCAAGGGCTTACACATCCATGCTAACATGTTCGTCACATGCCTTTCCTAAGCCAAAAACAATTTAGAGTAGTCAATTAGGCCCTAGAATATTGCAGATAATAGGACTGGGTCAATCAAACAAGACCCTAAAGGCTTTATTTATAATAGCGCATCCTGCTCACTACATAGACCACCCTGTGTCAAAAATAAATGTTAATTCTATCCCCTTAAAATCCCTCCACCAAACAGCACCACTAGTTCCTGGAGTAGCCTCAGAATATTCAAGAGGACATAGAAGATACTCTCCCTTGCATCAAAAAATAAAGTGTGCCATCAGGGAATCTAAGATGGGGGATGATATACAAGTGCCCTTGCATTTGCCAAAGACTGCAGGACAACAACTTTGAGTCTTTCAAGTTAATACATGTAGACAACTCTGTGGTTTTACAGCTTGAAACTCCCACTGTCCTCCTTTATTATTTTTCTCCATGCTGTGTTCACCACTCTGCTCCATCTGGACAGCCAAGACCTTGTTTTGTACATTTCTGAGACAAGTAACCTGAACATGCTGTCAGAGATCTTCTGGACTCTTGCCAAAACCATACTCAGCCTAAAAGAAGTCCTGGATGGTAAGAGTGCATGGCCAGGGCATCTCCCCTGAAATCTGGCTCTCTGTACTCCTTGGATTTAACTGAATGAGGATTCTGGGAACGGTAGCATCTCTCTCATTCCTGACCCCAGGAAAAGGAGTCGGTCTTCTCATGCACCTCCTTGAGTTAGACATAGCTAATGGGATAACAATATCTGTTTTTGATAAGTCCCTTGGACTGTTTTCCATTTTCTTTGAAGCTACTGTCTTCAACCTCAAATTTAGGTATTAACTATGGTACCCAGTTGGTGCTCTATTTGGACTTTCATCTCGATCATACTCAGTTCAGCCTTCTGACTGAATGTTATGCCTCCCACCATCCTCTCCTTCTCTGGAAGGAGGCTCCTTCAGTCCAAGAACCCAAGCAGACTCTGTATCTGGGGTTAGTCCAGAGTAGTGCTAGGGGGTAGCTCCTATCTAATAACCTTAGCTTTTCTCCCTTGTCTCTTGTGTTCTGATCGTTCATTCAGCAATCAATTCATCCATCCATTCATCCACTCAACCATCCATCCATCTACCTATCCAATCATCCATTCAAAATGTTTAAGAATTTACCATATGCCAAGCCCTACATTAAACCTTTGGAATAAGACAGAGTTGACATCATCATGGAACCTATAATCTAGTGGTGGAGAGCAATTTTAAAAAAGGAAAATTGCATAAAATTTGGTATGTACTAAATAAGAAGTATGAACATCATGTTCTGGGAGCTTGGTAGTGACTAGCTGCCTGCGCCCACCTCCTTCATTGCTATGACTCCCCTCTGAGCCTCTGCCTCATCCTCCTCCAACCCATTCTTCAACTCCTTCAACGCCAGAGCCTATTGTTTGTACCACTCCTGACATGCTTCCTTCTATTCTCCGATTTTTTCTCTCCTCCCGTTACATATAAAATCAGGCCCCACAAGAGATATGTTACAATGCCCCAGTTGTTCCATGGAGAGGGATTTAAACCATATTTTAAGTGGCTGAATTTCAGTGTGGATAATTTGTGTCTGGATAATGAGTTATCTGTCTACATATTCTATCCATTGTAGAAGCTCATATGAAGTGAAACGTCTGCTCTAATTGCCGTCTTTGGGGAACAGTATGGGAGATAGGACAAAGTGGTATTACTACTCTATTGGCCCAGCACCATGAATTTAAAAATGTTTATGTGAAAATACCAAACGGGGATACAAGTTACACTCCCACATACATATAAAAAAAGACTTGGACCAAAGTGCTGAAAACAGTAATACAAAGCAAACTCATTTGTCTACATAACCAGAACCATATAAAATGAATGCTTAGGCTTGTGTCAAAGTCCTTTCAAGTGCCCTAGTGTTTTGGTAGCTGTTTAACCCTTTGTCATAGAAACCTAGCAGGCCATCCAGGGGTGCTGGTCGGGTAAGTCTGGGCCAGCAGGTGTTTTCGGGTCTTGGATTTGGTCAGGAAGTGTACTTTAGTAATTCTTTCATGTGTTTATTCATTTGATCACAAATAGTATGGAGTGCCTACCATAAGCCAGGCACTCTACTAGGCTGGAGATACAACTGTGAACCTGAAGGATATGCTCCCTGCCCTTCAAGCTTATACTGTAGTAGCTGCTAACAATAGCTGGGAGGAGGCAAAGCTAGACAGCAATAGGGTGTAACTGCAGTAGTTCTAACATTTAACTTCAATATGCCGATTCATGGCAACCCCATGTAAGTCACAGTAGAACTATGCTCCATAGGGCTTTCAATTACTAATTTTCAGAAGTAAATTGCCAGGCCTTTCTTCCAAGCAGCTTCTGGGTGGACTCCAACTGTCAATCCTCCAGTTAACAGTCCAGTGTATTAACCGTTTGCACCACCTTAATGTGTCATATACTACTCTAAGTGCTTTACTTATATTTGTTTATTTAATACTCAGCACCACCTTAAAGTTAAGGTTATTAACCTCATCCATTTTATTTTTGTTAAATGTAGTATCCTCATTCTACAGAGGAGGAAACTGAAGGTCAGAGGAGTTAAGCAACTTGTCCCAGATCATACGGCTAGTACGTCACAGTCTTTGCCAAAACCATGTGCTTAATGACTATTCTCTATTCAGGTTCAAAAATGAGGGGAAAGCATGTCTCTGTGCCCACTTCTAAGGTTAAGAGTTAGGTGTGTAAGGATGGGAAAGTATGGTGGGTCTTGCATAAGCCCCCATGACTAGCCAGGGTAATATATAAAAATGGGCACTGGGCCCCTGCATACTCCTCACAGTTTCCTTTCTGAACCACTTGCCCTGAAGTGCCTGATGTTCCACTCTCCAATCTGTTCCTGATCTTTCTTGCTTTAAACCTCACATTTCCTTTTCTCCTTCATGGATGCCCTTGTTCTGCATCTCCACCTGTGAGCCCCAAATTCCTGTCTAGACCACCCTCTGGTACCGCTCTCTGCAGTGCTAGGTAAATGCACTGCCTATAGCACAGCCCAGGAGCTACATCGACAACTCTCTGGGTTCACCTGTCCCCCAGGCAGGGCAAGAACACAGCTCGTCCCTGTACCCAAAACCAAACCCATTGCCGTCAAGTTGATTCCGATTCTTAGCGACCCTATAGGACAGAGCAGAACCACCTCATAGGGTTTCCAAGGAGCGCCTGGTGGATTTGAACTGCTGACCTCTTGGTTAGCAGCCAAACTCTTAATCACTACGCCACCAGGGTTTCCTTGCACATCCAGATGTGTGTCCATATATAATGCTCATGGAGAGATACCGTATGGATGCATATGAGGTCCCAAGGAAACAAAAGGCTTTGATCTGTGATTTTTCCTTTCTGCTATAATCTGAACCTATAATGCAATTGAAGATAATGTAGAGTTGCATCAATAAATCCTTTTTCACTTCTTGCTGAGCTTGGCTTCTGGAGAAGCAACATAGCAACTGAATTTTTCTTTCTCTGTCTTTGTTAGCAACTAAAATCAGAATGACTTTTCTTCCCCTTTCTTGGTTTCATTTAGAGATTCAAAAACCTTTCGTTCTGATTCTCTGTAAAATTCCATTGTCTCTTTGGGGAAAAAAGTGCCTCTCCTGCCTTATAATCTTCTGCTATCAGTAGGAAGCTAACTCTAAACAAAGTTCTAGGAGAAAACCATCACCTTTGTCACTCGACAAGAACTAAAATGTGGGGTTTTGACAGATGACAAATGGATTGTGATTAGAGGAATTATATAAGCGCTGAAGGTCAGACTTGAGATGTAAGAAATTTTCTGTCTACCGGTATAAACCTAAAAGGAACCTACAAATTACCAGACAACTATATTGGCCATTGCAGAACACATCTCTCCTTCTCCCAGCCAGAGAGGCAATGCTGTGTGGAAGTGACATTCTGGCCACTCTTTGGCCAATGTAGTGTTATCCTAGAAGATTTGTGGAATGTAAGAGCTAGAAGGAAACTCCAAAACCATCTAGTCCAAAGAACTCATTTTTCTTATGAAGAAACTGAGGTCCAAAGAGAAGAACTGCTTGGCAAGGTGAATGGAAGAGTCAAATTGCACCTTGGGTCTTGAATCTCGCTCAGCCAAATGTCTGTGACTCTGCTGCTTCTCTGTTGTTTCAGGACAATTCTCAGACATGTAACAGTGAGGAGACGCCTCCAGTCAGTTGTGCCCAGAGCTTTCAATAAGTATGTCTGGGGAGGAGGATTGTTCTGTGAGAAATATACCGATCCAATAGGACAGAGTAGAACTGCCCCATAAGGTTTCCAAGAAGTGGCTGGTGGATTCGAACTGCCGACCTTTTGGTTAGCAGCAGAGCTCTTAAACACTGCGTCTCCAGGGCTCCAAGAAACACTTAAAATAATTTAATTATTAATGGTAAAGAAGACTTTTAGCTGCTGCTGCTGCTGCTGCTTAAGGCTCACCATTCTGTAGCCTTTTGCGACACCTCATTTATCAAACAGCGTGATAAGATGATAACTTCACAGAATGGAAAGCGATGACTTTATTGTAGAGTTCTAAAATATGCTTTTTTCTTTTGGAAAAAAAGTCAAAATGAAATACATGCTTTCATAAAGTAAAATTGGATTTCTCCATTTAAAGATCTTTTTTTTTCCATCAAATATGCAACGTTTAAAGGCCTCAACTTGCAAATTTACCATATGGGAATCTATGTATATTTACAAATTACATCTCCACATATTTTTTGAGGACATGTGGGAATAATTTTGGGTGGAAAGTTATTCAATAAAGGAAAGATAAAGCTAAACTTACTTTCCATCCAAAGATTAATTTAAAAGATAATTGTAACCATGCTTGCTTTTTATTTAGGCATATACATTTTTAATAAAATGAATAAATAGCAACCAGAGAGCAGCATTTCCCAAGAAGTAGTCCATTATCTACTCTGTCCAAAAGACAATCTGTAAAGATGGATTCCGTGGGCAAATGAATTTGCAAAATGCAAATAATCTAGTCCCTTGAAAATTTACAATCCATATCCGCTTTATATGGCTCTGAGATGTCCTACTGCCAAGAAAAATTAATTTTTCAACTGTTTTATCACAGAGGTATTTTATTTTTAATGGAGAAGATTTTGGGAAACTCTGCCATGACAGTACCTTTTAACGGATCAGAAAGAGCTATTTTAAAATTATGAAGACATTTAAAACTGTGGAGTAAAAGCAAGAATGATTGTCTTTAGCTTCTGTCCCTCACACAGTAACAGATACCAGTGTAGGCTTCACGCTTTAAACAAATATAAAACTGGACAGAATAAATGAATGTTGGGCAACAAGCAACACAAAGAAGATCCCTAGGAGAAGAAAAGCATATTCAGCGAGCCCCATGATCAGGGGCCTTTAGCCTGGGACCACTGTCTGGCCCCAGGGGCAGGGAGGGGGAGCCCAAACAGAGCACTTCACTGAGCAGAGAAGGCAGATATCAGAGTTTGGGGGTGCTGAGGCAGCTGGAACTTGAGGGGCAGGATACCATCAAAGAGAGAATTGCACGGAAAAGGAGCTCCAGAAGTCTGCATAGGGATCCCTTTGTCTTTGTCCAAATCCAGTACTTCATATGCACAGGGCAAGACTTCATGGGGCTTGACAGAAAACAGCTACTGGGTTGTTTCCAGCTCAAGAGTGATTCTGGAGGACAGAGATTGCGGGGAGACACAGGAATCCTGACCATCAAAGTGAGGAGACCTTGCTGAACACTGTGGGCTTTCAGCTGAGACCCCAGAAAGACTCTGTTGTTAATTGCCATTGAATTGGCTCTGCTCATGGCCGTCCTAACTCATGACAACCCCATGCAGATCAGAATGAAATGCTGCCTGGTCTTGCACATTCTTCTCAATCCTTGGGATATTCGAGTCCATTGCTGTGGCCACCACGTATTTTGAGTGACTTCCAACCTGGGGGCCCATCTTCCAGCACTATATTGCACAATATTCTGTTATGATTTGTAGAGTTTTCACTGGCTAATTTTCAGAAGTAGACTGCAAGGCCTTTCTTCCTAGTCTGTCTTAGTCTAGAAGCTCCACTGAAACCTGTCCACCATGGGTGGCCCTGCTGGTATTTGAAATACTGGTGGCATAGCTTCCAGCATCATAGCAACATGCAAGCCACCACAGTAAGACAAACTGACAGATAGGTGTTGGAGAAAGACTCTAGTTCTAGAATAAGGTCTACACTAGACCCCCCCCTCCCGCCCCCCCGGCAAAGCTTACAGTCAAGCCTCACAGGGATCAAATGATCCACCAGTAAACCACTGCCTGCCTTAACAAAATTCAACCTTCTTTAAAGGAAAATATACATATATATCCAGACAAAAATGAAGGGCTTCCAATGTGCTGCATACCATAAAAAATTTACCAGATATGTGAAGAAGCCAAAAGATGTGATCCATAGCTGGCGGTGGCAGGTGGTGTCGGGGTGTCAATAGAAACAGACCAATAACCAAGGTACTAGAATTAGCAAACAAGACTTACTTACAGATTGAAGTGCTTACTTACAGATTTAAAAGGAAAGACGTACAGAGTGAAAAATGGAAACTCTCGAACCGAAAAATATGATATCTGAAATAAAAACAAAGAAACCCCATATGCTTGCAAGTACATATTTGTCCTTTTAACAAATACTCTTAAAATATCTAGCTATTCACACATTCCTATAACAAAGTTTTCTCTTTCGAGTTTAGATTCTGTACTTGAGTTTTGCAGTTTCTGGTGATTTCAAAGAGCTCCCGGAGCTGTAGAAAATCCTCTGAGCAGCCACTGAAAAAGACATAGAAATTATACCAAGATACAGAAATTAGAATCTAGCTGTTTGAGGCAAGTTATAAATGATTCATTAGCTGGTTGAGCTGTGGGGAGTCAAAAAGAATCGTTTCCTTGGTGGGAAGTAATAAAAGAAAATATTTCAAAACTGAAATAGGAAGCAAAAGCAAGTCATAGATAAAGATGGTCACCCACATAAAAGGAGTTCGCTGTAATTTCACCCTCAATCAAAGCCAGCTCTTCACATTTCAAGGAGACATTTGCCTCCCTTGATTTTATCTCCCATACTATGCTGCAAGTCAGCACGGCAGAGCACCAACATTATTATTATTGTTTTTTTTTTTTTTTTTTTTTTTTTTTGGTTTTAACAAAGAGAAGTTTATTCCCTTACGGTAAAGTAGGCTATAAGTCCAAATTCAGGGTGTCAGCTCCAAGGAAAGGCTCTCTCTCTCGGCTGTCTCATCAGGGTTCCCTCAGACTAGGAGCTTCTCGGCGCAGGGATCCCAGTCCAAAGGACATGCTCTGCTCCTGGCACTGCTTTCTTGATGGTATGAGGTCCCCAATTCTCCACTTGCTGCCCTTTCCTTTTATTTCTTGTAAGGTAAAAGGTGGTATGGGCCACACCCTAGGGAAACTCCCTTTACATTGGATCAGGAATGTGACCTGGATAAGGGTGGTGTTACAATCCCACCCTAATCCTCTTTAAAATAAAATCACAATTACAAAATGGAGGCCAACCACACGATTCTGGGAATCATGGCCCAGCCAAATAAATACACACATTTTGGGGGGACATAATTTAAACCATGACATTCCACCCTTTGGCCCCCCGAAAATCACATCCTTGCAACACGGAAAACATATTCACCCAATCATATCACAGCAAAAGTCTTGACTCCAAGTCCAAAATCCAAAAATTCCTCTTCATCTGTGAAATCTAGAATACAAGTTATCTGCTTCCAGAGGGGCAATGGAAGAACAGGCACAAGCTAGACATTTCCATTACAAATGGGAGAAACTAGAGGAAAAGAAGGGATAACAGGCACCAAGCAAGTCAGCAAAACACATTACATTAGCCCTCAAGGCTTTGAAAATAATCTTCTGTTTTCTGAGACAGTTTACACAGTGGCCCTGCCCTCTGGACTCTAGGTATTGGCCACACTCTCCAGATTCTGAGTGGAAGCCCTTCGGCCTTGGGCTTCAGCACCACCTTCCAGGCCCATTGGGACTGCAACTCTGCTTCCTGGGCTTCAAGTGCACCTTTCTCCTAGTCCATCGGAGTCACAACTCCACCTTTAGAAACACCAGAGGCCATGGCTCCGCCCTTTGAAACCCCCGAGGTCATGGCCATACCTTTTGAGACGAGGCAGTTCAGTTTCTTGTGTCCCTTGTCTCTTCAGCTTCTGCTTCTTTTTCCTGCAGCCTTTTGGCCGTTGGGCCTCATGCCCTCCTGCGACAAGTGTTCCGAAGCTCAGTAGCTCCACCAATAAGTGCTGGAGGTACCCTACTCTGCCAGGAAGCCTCCTGCGCACAGGCACTCAGCTCTCTCACTCCATGGGTCAGCTCCAGTGCCATCTCGCACTGGTCTCCTGGGTTCTGCTGCTGTTGGTTCTCTGCCACTGCCGCTCCTCTACCACTGCTGCTTCTCTGCTGTTGCAGGTTCTCTGCTACTGCTGGTCCTTCGCTGCTGCCATTGCTTCCACATTTTAGGTATCTGTTAGAGCAGCACCCCACTCTCTCGGTACCAAATTCTGTCTTCGTTATCTAGGGCTGCTATAACAGAAATACCACAAGTGGATGGTTTTAACAAAGAGAAGTTTATTTCCTTACAGTAAAGTAGGCTAAAAGTCCAAATTCAAGGTGTCAGCTCCAGGGGAAGGCTTTCTCTCTCTCTCGGCCTTCTCATCAGTGTTCCCTCAGACTAGGAGCTTCTCAGCACAGGGACCCCTGTCCAAAGGATGTGCTCTGCTACTGGCACTGCTTTCTTGATGGTTTGAGGTCCCCCCAGAGCACCAACTTTTGTAGGATTTTCTATCAGAACTCTTATAAAAGTCTCTAGATCTTTGGTCAGAAATGTCAAGCAGGTACTGCTAAATGATGCGTGTGCGTGCATGTATGTGCAGGTGGGTGTGTGTCTTAGTGCTGCTGGAATACAAATACCACAAGGGAGTGGATTTAAAAAAACAGAAACTTATTTTCTCACTAAAAGTCCAAATCAGGATCTCAGTTGTGTCAATTCCTTCGTTGTCGGTAGCCCCACGGTGTTCCTTGGTTCTTCGGCAATCCCCCCACGGAGTCTTCCCCAGTGTCTTAGTCATCCAGTGCTACGCTAACAGGAATACCATGAGTGGATGGCTTTCACAAAGAGAAATTTATTTTCTCAGTAGTAAGTTAGAAGTCCAAAGTCAGGGCATCAGCTCCAGGGGAAGGCTTTCTCTCTCTGTCGGCCTTCTTCTCTTCGGTGTTCTCCTGGACTAGGAGCTTCTCTGTGTAGGGACCCCAGTCCAAAGGACGCACTCTGCTCCCAGCACTGCTTTCTTGATGGTATGAGGTCCCCAATTCTCTGCTTGCTTGTGGTGAAGGCCACACCCCAGGGAAACTCCCTTTACATTGGATCAGGGATGTGACCAGGGTAAACGTGGTGTTACAATCCCACTCTAATCCTCTTTAACATAAAATTACAATCACAAAATGGAGGCCAACCACACAATTCTGGGAATCATGGCCCAGCCAAATTGATACACACATTTTTGGGGGGACATAATTCAAACCATGACACCCAGTATGTGCATGCATGTCTCTGTGTTTATATAACTCAGAAGTCATTAGGTTTAGGATCCACCCTGCACTAGTATGACCTTAACTGATTGATTGAGTGTATCGTATTAGATTATGTTATGAAAAGTAATTACATTAGATTAGATTAGATTAGATACACATGTATGGGGTGGAATTCCAGCATTTGTTTTGGGGGGATGCAAGCCAATCCACAACAGTGTGTAAAGAGGAGTTATATCCTGTAGCCTGTGGATTCTCCTTGTAGGAATGGAGTTCTCGCTCTATGCCTGCACCCAGTGACATAGCAAGGTGAGGGGGTAGAGCTGTGATCCATCCTGAAGGGGAGTAGTGTCTTATCACTGACATTAAGTTGTGTATAATCACCAGCACATCTGAATAATAAAAAGCAGATTGACCTCTGGTTAGTTTTAATATTGTCTTAAAATTCTTTATAGGTGTCACTTCCACTGTCTTCTTCCCTCTCAACTCACACCACAAAATGGACATTTTGCTCATTACTTTTTTATTTAATCAGCCATAAAGTAGTCAATTGGAATACTGCTCTTATACTCTTTGCTCTATAGCAGAACTCATGAAGAAGCTGAGTTTATCCTAGGGACTTTAATCATGTATTCCATGGGCCTATTTTTAATTGTTCTCAACAGATAAAATATTTCTGTGCCTACATTCTAAGGATGATTTTATAGGAAAAAGAATTGGTAAAAATGTAATAATGTGATCTTCTTGTTTATATGGCAGTTAAACCACTTTTTAGATTCAAGCTTCATTGTGATCTCTTGGCACTGTTGTATCCTTCTAGACACAGGTGGATATTATTATTTTCATTTGACAAGCATTGAAATGAAGGTCCAGAGGGTGAATTGCCTAAAGTCACAAAGGTAGTCACGGTGAGGGACTGGAGTCCACTCTCCTGTTGCACAACTGTTTTATTTTTACTGAATTATGCTGCTTCCATTTATATGTCTATTCAAATTAATTATCCCTTAGAGACTATCCCTGGGAGACTCTCAGGAAAGATATTTTGTATATTTAGATTTTTATCTTTATTATTCCCATTTAACAAATAGGAAAACCGAGACTCAGGAGTGTTAACCAGCTTGCCTTAGATAGACAGGTGACAGCACAGGCGCTAGAATACAGGTCCTGTACATCACTGTCTGCACCATGGCCAACCTGGGCTCAAGGCTCTAACAGGATCAGTGGCACCCATAGTCCTAGCGAAAGAGAACTTTACACCCAGGAATCACAGAGTCATGAAATAAACATAATATAAGATAATTAGGTTTCTGGCACCTTCAGAGGATGGAATCCCAGTAATTAATTAGGTATGTATTAGCCCCATTTATATTTAGAGGTAAAGGGCATGTCTTAGTCATCTCAAGCTGCTATAACAAAAAATACCACAAGTGGATGGCTTTAACAAAGAGAAATTTATTCTCTCACAGCCTAGTAGGCTACAGCTCCAAATTCAGGGCTTCAGCTCCAGGGGAAGGCTTTTTCTCTCTCTGTTGGCTCTGGAGGAAGGTCCTAGTTGTCATCAATCTTCCCTTGGTCTGGGAGCTTCTCTGCACAGGAACCTCAGGTCCAAGGGAGGCTCTCTGCTCCCGGAACTGCTTTCTTGGTGGTTTGAGCTCCCCACTCCCTGCTTGCTTCCCTTTCCTTTTATCTCTTGTAAGATAAAAGGTGGTGCAGGCCACACCCCAGGGAAGCTCCCTTTACATTGGATCAGGGATGTGACCTTAGTAAGGGTATTGCAAACCCATCCTAATCCTCTTTAACATAAAATTACAATCACAAAATGGAGGATAACCACAGAATACTGGCAATCGTGGCCCAGCCAAACGGATACACACGTTTTTGAGGGGACATAACTCAATCCATGACAGGGTATATTTTCGTAAATTGTAAATTTTGTAAATTGATATCTTTTAATTTTCCCCTAAAATATATTCCCTTTGCTACCTTCCACCTCTTAGACCAAGCTACAATTTATTGCTCTGGGGCAGGAAGTTGAACTCCGTACAAAGACAAAGGCTTGGCTAACTAGCCTGGGAGATTATCTCAGTGAATGAAAGACCCTGGCCCTCCATGAAGGCTTATCCTTGTGGCAGGAGTAGGAAAGGAGGATGTGGCCTGGAGAAAATTCTGCCCTCTCAGCCCAGAGGGACTTTGGAAAAGAAAGGTACACAGTGCAGAGAAGCAGTTGGGCGGACTCAGGTGTCTTGACTTTCCAGCTCTGGGCTTGAGGCTGCAGAGACCTAGGAGCACTGAATTAAGTTACATTGGAGCCTGAAAGGAGAACAAATACTGTCCCAATTCCTACTTAGGACTCTTAAAAGACAACTCTTGCGGGGCTGAATTCCCCATACCAACCTGGGGCACAGATACATCAGAATAAATTTCACAACACAATTAGATAGAAAGAGGACTTGAAATTTAGTTTTTCTGAGCAGCTCTAAATCCTCGTTTAGAATACACCTCATTATTTTCAACTAAATGCTAAGCAGTTTTAGATGACCTGAAGAAGCCCGTAGGCTTATGAGGTCAGAGGCATGCACATACAGACGTTGACCTAGAGGGACGTCTTAGAAATAGCTGATTTGAGAGGCAAATGGCTTGTCAGAGGGCCATGGAGTGATGGGTGGGGGAAGCCCACAGTAGAAGCTGGGCTAGGAATGCTTCCGTCAGGGGACCAGATAAGAGGACATGGCAGAGACTCAAAAAGATTTAAAATGTTAGCGAGAACTAGCCTATGGAGAAGTTGAGAGAGAGAGAGAGAGAGAGAGAGAGGCCAGATGATAAGTAGTAAATAGTAAAAAGTACTGGTGGGATAAACGAATCAATGACCTAATAATCTAACATTAGCCATAACCAGGTGACAAAAGACAATGCCTCAGAGACCAGAAGAACCAGCAGATGCTACAGGGAAGCAAAGTGGTTCTGATTATTCTCCTGCCTTCCTCAATACCATGATGTTTAATAAGTCCCTTCCCTCCACACATAAAAGCACTTGAAACATCCAGACAATCTGAGAAAGAGGAGCAGAAAGAAGAGAGAAGCAGATAGGGTATTCTTATCCCAAAGAAGAATGCTACATGAAGGCACTGTTGAAATCATTGCATTGGACTAGTATTTTTTTATTATCATTTTGAAACAATCTCAGACTTATAGAAGAGTTGCAAGTACAGTACAAAAAGTTTTCCCCCCAAATCAATTTAAAAATGAATTGCAAACGTGATATCCTATAAATCCCCAAATGCTTTAATGTGTACTCTCAAAACATCAAGAACATTCTCGTCCATGACCACAATGCAATCACTAAAACCAAGAAATTAACCTTGATAAATTGCTACCATTTCATCCTCAGTCCCCATTCGAATTGTACCAGTTGTCACAGTAATGTCCTTCACAGCAAAAGCAATCACACAATGCTGTAGTTGTCATTTCTCTTTAATTAGTTTCAGTTTGAAACATTTTCATGGTCTTGAAGCTTTTGAAGATTATAGGGTAGTTATTTGGTAGACTGTCCCTCGATTTGAGTTTTCTGATGTTTTCTCTTGATTAGATCTAGGCTATTCATCTCTGGCAGTTACATCACAGAAGAAATGCTATGCTTTTCCCATTGCATCTCAGGTAGCATACCATTTCCATTAATTTTATTAATGATGATGTTCGCTTTGATCATTGATTAAAGTCTATCAGTCTTAACCACTGTAAAATTATTCCTTTTCCCTTTTTAATTAATAGATATTTTGTGGGGAGGTACTTTGAATCTATGTAAATACCCTTTTCTTCATTGCGCTTAGTTTTTGCATATATTGACAAATCAGTAAGGACTCATAGCTCCTATTTTTTGGTAGGTTGCCTTCCTGTATAATGTCTATTTTTATGCTTTGTGGGTCCCTATCATTCTTTGTGCACGTCTTGAGCTTTCTGGCTCAAACAGATGTTCCAGACTTTGGATCCCACTTTGCACTGTCCCACCTATTGGCTTCAGAGCTGAATTGTTCAGGAAAGGAAGAAGAAGGGCTGACAACGTTTTAAACTCAAGCAGATCAGTTAATTTCTATGTTCCTAATCTGCTTCTATAAAGATTACAGCCTTTGAAACCCTATAGGGCAGTTCTACTCTGTCCTATAGGGTCGCTGTGAGTCAGAAATGACTCAAGGGCAAAGGGTTTAGCTCCCTGTTCAGTGGGTGGGACTTAAAAGAAAGACAAAATAAACTGCCTATCCTTGGATAATATGAGCAGTAGTGTGAAGGAATTTGAAATCAGGCAAATCTGCTGCAAAAGACTCTTTAAAGTGTAAAAAAAAAAAAAAAAAACACTGGTAGTTTTATTAAAATATTGTATTTAGCCTTTTCTTTTTTTCTGGAGTATAATTTACATTCAGTAAAATTTACAAAACTTAAGTGTAAAACTGAATGAATTTTTGCATATGTGTATATTTAAGTAACTACCATCTGAATCAAGATGGAGAATATTTATATCACCCAAGAGTGTTCCCTGGTGTCTCTTCCTAGCCAATCCCCCACTGAGGTAACCACTGTTCAGACTTGTATCACACAGATTAGGGTTAGGAAACAGTCACCCGCTCAGACTTCACCACTAATGTAGAGTCAATCTACACAAGTCCCTCTTTCCCTGTGTATCTCAGGAATGGACTAAATGACCTTTAAGGACCTTTCCAGTTCTACTATTCCAGGAGAAAAATGATAAGTAAGGTATTTTCCCTCAAGGGTCCTTAGTAAACGAGTGGTAAAAATTATCTCCCAACTTCCAGGCCTAAGTCCGTCTACTATGCCATAGGACATCTGTATAAATTATTTCCCATAACTGAATCAAATAAGAGTTTATTCAAATGAGGAGGTGATATTTAATTCTGAAATGTTAGATTATTAGGTCATTGATTCGTTTATCCCACCAGTACTTTTTACTATTTACTACTTATCAAACATCTCCATTGAGTTCTCCTGGGGATGTAACGAGAGTCACAACAGTACGCACTCCTAAGACTAGTGGAAGAGTGAAAACAGGTGTTCAAGTGACCATAATGGGAAGAAGAAATTCTCAGGGCCACAAGAGTGACACAGACAGAGTTCTAAGTGGGGAAAATAACTCAATTCCAGTCGGGAGGTCAGCGCAGGCTTAGTGGAGATGGCCTGAGATCTGGACCTTGAATGATAAGAGGTAGTCGAATAGACAGAAATAGAGGAATTAACTTATTCCAGAACTGTACTATTACATGAGGTTGGCACCATCCACCTGCAGAGCGAGCACAGACAATTCCCTTTCCAGTAAGTTTAATGGTTTCGTATTGATGTTGTCACAGACTCCACCGATTTATATCTGCAAGTGGGTAGATTATTGTTCGGAACAAGGTATTTGTGTCACATTGTCAACCACAGATCTTTCATATGTCACAGCAAGAAACCAAGACACATAGAAGAAAAGTATGTATCCACAGAGCCTCTGTAACTTAGAGATTCTGGGCAAAGAGAGTGGGGAAGCACAGAACCTCAGAGGGCACCTCTTATAACCCTTTTGCTTTTCAGATACAGACATTATAGCTCAGAAAGATTATGTAATTTCAGCAAGGTCACCTGGCTAGTCAATTGCAGAGCTCAACTATACTCCTGGATTAGCATATTTTCTGTTTCAAAAAATTGCCCCTTTTATAGGAATAAAAGCAAATCTGACAATAATTTTCTTGAAATGGTCCTATAGTTGACAGGCTAGGAATTGTTGGCTAAGAAACTTGTATCATCCCTTCTCGGTAAAAAAGTGTAGATTAGATTGGATCCATCCAAATTTTTCTCACCAGAGCATTTTCACAGAGTCAGTTTGTACAGGTTAGAGTGGGAAAGCCGAACTTACACAGCTCAGTCAATTAAGAAAGAATACATATTGCTGACAGCAAGACATTTTGCCTTGGGCTTTAACTCGTAAAAAATTATTTACATCAAACAAAAGCTAAAAGAACTGGAACATGATTTGTTCCCAAAAGAGAGAGTTGCTACCAACAGAATATGGCAATTGCCCTATGTCAGCTGCATACCTGGGGGGCCAGAAATAATTTCAAGCTAATAGGTATGTTTGCTTGTTTTTCTTCCCCAACCCCCGGCAACTGAAACGTGATGACTGTTGCTATCATTCACGCTCTCTGCTTAACCTTTACTTTCCCCAGTTTGGGTGTGTTTTGAAAGAGGAGGCTAGCCTTTCCTCCTCGTATACCAACCTAAAGATGCACAGAACTTTTTAAAACCTTGATTTCAATGTTATTTATTCATTCGCTCATTTATCAATTCATTTTTCAAACTCTGGTTGAGTGTGACTATGTGGGAAGGTATGAGGTTACAGGCACATGAGGTATGAAGGTGAACAAGACATGCTGTGTTAGCTGCTGTCAAGTCGATTTCGACTTGTGTATCAGAGTACAGCTTCTCCGTGGGGTTGTTAAGGCTGTGACCTTTAGGAAGCAGATCGCCAGGCTTGCCTTCCAAGGTGCCTCTGAGTGGGTTCAAACCACCAACCATTCAGCGAGTAGTCAAGAGCTTGACGGTTTGCTCCACCCAGGGACTCCCGAACACGACATTTGCTGTTGTTGTGTGCTATCAAGTCGATTCCCACTCATAGCGACCCTGTAGGACAGAGTAGAACTGCCCCATAGGGTTTCCTCGGCTCACGGAAGCAGATTGCCAGGTCTTTTCTCCTGTGGAGCAGCTGGTGTGTGCAAACCGCTGATCTTTTGGTTAGCAGCCTGGTGCTTAACCATTGCATACCAGGACTCCTTCCAACAAGACACAATCCTCAGTTAAAGAGATAAGTAAGCAAGCTCTTCCACATCATGTATCAAATGCCACCGTAAGAATAATCTCAGAGTACTTGAGGAGAAATTAGGAGGAGCCTCTGACCCAGACTTGGAGGTGAGGGAAATGACTTTTCTATTATTCAGATTCTGCAACATAGCTGCAAGAGAGTTTTGCTTTTCCCGTTGTCTAGAAAAGGAAACTGAGTTTTGTAAAGTTTAAGTGTCCTAATTCATTCAATCCTTCATTCAACAAACATTCATTCATTTAAAAAAAAAAATCAGTACCTGTCAAATGTTAAGCACTGCAGGTTCCTTGGGTGGTGTGGTACAAGCAGTTTGCCATCAGTTGCTAGCCCTCAAGTTGGCAGTTCTAACCAATCCAGTGGCTCCACGGAAGAAAAGTCCTGGTGAACTGCTTCTGTAAAGATTATAGCCAAGGATCAGCTCTACTTTGTAACACACATGGGGTTGCTCTGAGTTGGGGCCACCTCAATGGCAGCTAACAACAATAACTAACCGAAAGCACTGCAGAGAAAGACCTGGCAATCTCCTTCTGTAAGATTTGTTGTTATTGTTGTTAGGTGCCACGGAGTCAGTTCCAACTCACAGAGACCCTATGTACAACAGAATGAAACTCTGCCCGATCCTGTGCCATCCTCACAATCGTTGCTACATTTGAGCCCATTGTTGCAGCCACTGTGTCGATCCATCTTAATGAGGATCTTCCACTTTTTCGCTGATCCCCTACCTTACCAAGAGTGATGTCCTTCGCCAGGCACTGGTTCCTCCTGATAACATGTCCAAGGTACGTGAGATGAAGTCTTGCCATCCTTGCTTGTAAGGAGCAGTCTGGCTATACTTCTTCCAAGACAGATTTGTTCGTTCTTCTGGAAGTCCAAGGTATATTCAATATTCTTCACCAACAGCAAAATTCAAAGGCATCAATTCTTCTTTGGTCTTCCTTATTCATTGTTCAGCTTTCACAAGCATATGAAGCCATTGAAAATACCACGGCCTGGGTCAGGCACATCTTAGTCATAAAAGTGACATCTTTACTTTCTAACACTTTAAAGAGGTCTTTTGCAGCAGATTTACCAATGCAATACGTGGTTTGATTTCCTGACTCTTGCTTCCATGGGGTTTGATTGTGTATCCAAGTAAAATGAAATCCTTGACAACTTCAATCTTTTCTCCATTTATCACGATGTTGCTTATTGTTGTGAGGATTTTTGTTTTCTTTATGTTGAGGTGTGATCATTACTGAAGGCAGTAGTCTTTGATCTTCACCAGTAAGTGCTTCAAGTCCTCTTCACTTTCAGCAAGCAAGGTTGTGTCATCCTCATATTGCAGGTTGTTAATAAGTCTTCCACCAACCCTGATGCCATGTTCTTCTTCAGATAGTTCAGTTTCTTGTATTATTTGCCCAGCATACAGATTGAATAAGTATGGTGAAAGGATACAATCCTGACTCACACCTTTCCTGATTTTAAACCTCGCAGTATCCCCTTGTTCTTTTCAAAAGACTGCCTCTTGGCCTATGTACAGGTTCCGCATGAACACTTTTAAGTGTTCTACAATTCCCATTCTTCGCAATGTTATTCACAATTTATTATGATCCACACAGTTGAATGCTTTTGCATAGTTAATAAAACACAGGTCAACATCTCTGGTATTCTCTGCTTTCAGCCAGGATCCATGTGAGATCAGCAGTGATATCCCTGGTTCCACGTCCTCTTCTGAATCTGGCTTGAATTTCTGGCAGTTCCCTGTTGATGTACTGCTGCAACTATTTTTGAATGATCTTCAGCAAAATTTTACTTGCGTGTGATATTAATGGTATTGTTTAATAAATTCTCATTCTGTTGGATCACCTTTTTTTTTGGAATGGGCAGAAATACAGGTCTCTTCCAGCCTGTTGGCCAGGTAGCTGTCTTCCAAATTTCTTGGCACAGATGAATGAGCTCCCCCAGTGCTGCATTCAGTCATTGAAACATCTCGATTGGTATTCCGTCAATTCCTGGAGCCTTGTTTTTCGCCAGTGCCTTTAGTGCAGATTGGATTTCTTCCTTCAACACCATTGGTTCTTGATCATATGCTACAGCCATGAAAACCTTATGGAGTGCAATTCTACTGTGACACATATGGGGTCACCAAGAGTCAGAATCACTTCAATAGCCACGGGTGTGGTTTGGTTCTTAGCTCAGAGAATACAGTAGCAAAGAGATGAAATCCCTGTGCTCAGAGAATTTAGATTCTTATGGAGGAGGTAAGATATGAACCAATACATACATAGCATGTTGGATGTTGATAAATGCTAGGTAACAAGTGGAGGTGGGGAGGTTGCTATCTTATGAAGTTTAGTCGAGGAAGGTCTTTCTGATAAGATCACATTTGAACTGAAATCTGAAGGAAGTGAGGGAATGAGTCATTTAGAGAAATAGCATTCTAGTCGGAGGGAACAGCAAGTGCAGACATTGAGTAAACTTGAGGAGTTTGAAGAACAGCAAGGTATTTGTTATGGCTAAATTAAAGAAAGAAATGGGAAATAGATGATGTTGGCCTTCTAGGACCTGATTCAGATTTCAGCTCCTAACTCTCAGTACAATTAGAAACCACTGAAGGTTAGGATTGGTTTGTCGAGTGTGAATACAGATTCTTAGGGACAAGGGAAATTGTGGGGAGCACCTTCAGAAGACCACTTAATAGACCAGGTGGATTGCAGATCATGGGACTTGGACCAGGGTAGCAAAGCGGGTGGCAATAAGAAGTATTCGGATTCTGGATATAGTTTGATGGTAAAGTCAAAAAGACTTGCTGATACACTACATATGACGTACGAGAGAAAGAGAGGGGCTCAAGGGGACTCAAGGTAGATGCTGGGGTTACAATGGCGAACAGAACAGACAGGGGCCTGGCCTCCTGGAATTTGCCTTCTGGTGGCCTAGGCAGCCAATAAACCAGCAAACAAATACAAACATAATTAGTTTGTGATAAGTACTAAAAAGGAAGCAAGAGAGCATTATACTATAAAAGACCAAGCGAGACGTACTTTCACTAGGTAGTCAGGGACAGCCTCTCTGAGGAGGTGGTATTTGAGCTGTTAAAACAAAAATCATATTAAGGTAATAATAGAAACTGATTGAAGTTTATTGAATGTACGATTTGCAAATTGGGGTAACTTTTTGACAGGAGCATCAGAAATGCTCCAAAGACGAGAAACAAAACAAAACAAAAAACATACAAACCCATTGCCATCGAGTCAATTCTGACTCATAGCGACAGAGTAGGACAGAGGAGAACTGCCTCATAGAGTTTCCAAGGAACAGCTGGTGAATTCGAACAACCAGCTCAGGTTAGCTGCTGAGCTCTTGAGAAGCACTTCCAAAATTCTTACACCAAATCTTACCAGCATTACCATGGAAAAAAAGGTCAGAATAGACCTGATAAACAGATTTGTGGTCAGCAAGGATTTACATGCAACACTGTCTCGAAGAACAATTAAAATAATTGCTGGTTTACCATAAACATAGCTTCCAGTCTGACCTTTGGAGTCTGTTTCCTGAAATGGACTCAATTCTTCAAAAGAGCACAATGTCCAAGGCAAAACAATCTTACTAATTTATCTGGACCACCGTTTGACTCAAAGGTGGCTTTTAGGAATCAGTTTTTTCAAGGTTCAAGGTTGAAAAGGACACCTAAGGGCAACGGCCTGTGTGGGTTACCCCAACGTCCATGAAAGCCAGAAATCTGGATTCCGGAAGAACTAAAAGGCTTTTGTCAGAGCTAAAACCTGAAGACTGGGAAGGGCCTGCCATAAAAAGTTGCAGGGATGGAGAGGTCCAGGTCAAGCTCCAACAAGCACAGCAGCCCTGAGGTTTCACGTCTGAAAAGCAGAAAAAACAAAATTTAAACCAGTCTGTCCAACTCCTGCAGCCCTGGTGGCACAGTAGTTAAGAGCTCAGGTGGCTAACCAAAAAGTTTGCATTTGAATCCACCAGCTGCTCCTTGGAAACCCTATGGGACAGTTCTACTCTGTCCTATAGGGTTGCTATGAGTTGGAATTGACTCCACGGCAATGGGTTTGGGTTTTTCGGGTTTTGTTGTTGTTGGTTTTGTCCAACTCTTAACCCTGTATTTTTTTTTTTTTTTTAAACTCTTACATGCTCTAGCATAATGGCTCTCAAAGTATGATCTACGGACCCGAGAGTTCCCTAAGATACTTCCAGGGGTCCACAAGGCCAAACTCTATTCATACCAATACTAGGATATTACTTTTCTTTTTCATACTAATCCTCACACGGGTATACAGTGAAGTTCTCCTGAGGCTACAAGACACATGAAATCTCAATGATTGAATATGCAAAACCAGTATAAGAATCCAACTGTCTTCTGTTAGGCCAGACATTAAAGAGATGTGAAAAAATGTAAAGGAATGCTACTCTTCTCCCTACATTTCTTTTTATTTTGGAAAAGAGTTATTTTTCATAAAATATGTCTTTTATGTCAACATGGAAGGGGGTTCTTACTGCTAGTTTAAATGTAGTAAGAAATATTTTTAAATTGTTCAATGTTGATTTCTAACGAGGTAAATGTCAACAGACATAACCCACAGAAACAAAAATTCTATGAGTCCTCCATAATTTTTAAGAGTGTAAAGGGGTCCTGTGATCAAAAGTTTGAGAACTGCTGTCCTAGCATTAATGCTGAAGCTCTCTCAAAGTTCGTACTTGATTTAGGAGACAAAATTGGAGCCATTATTCACTGTCTTTGAGCATAAAGAATGTGACCTAGCTGGAGTTGGACTCAGAAGGACACATCAAGTGGGCCCTGAGGTATAAAGACCATAGCTAGGACAATCTTGGAAAGCATCTTCTAGGGAAACTTGCACATAAACAAATCATAAGCAGAGTACAAAAGACCCATATACTTTCTACTCTTATCTTTTTCTATTAGCAGTTAGTGAACAGTAAGATTTATTGGACCAATGAAGACCCTCCTGACTGTGGTTACTGAAAACTGTACCAATGATTATTAAAAAAGACAATTCAAAATGTAGAAGCATGGTAATTTGGCAGTTTTTAGCCAACCTGTGAAAAGGTGAAGTTTTCAATGATTTTACGCATTTGTAATAATATATACCGATGATTCTGTAATGTTCCTCTGACTCCAGCAGACACGGCTCTGGCAGCGTGCTTGTCCGTTTTCTACTTTTGCCTCTTTGAACATATGCCAAATAAAATCTTTCTTTTTGCTTTACTATAATTTTGTGGTAATTTTACTCTAGGACATACTTTAACCTGTTACCATTGAGTTGATTCCAACTCATAGCGAGCCTATAGGACAGAGTAGAACTGCCCCATAGGGTTTCCAAGGAGTGGCTGGTGGATTTGAACTGCTGACTTTTCATTAACAGCCTGAGCTCTTAACCACTGCGACACCAGGGCTCCATAGGACGTACTTAGTCTCTAGATATAAAACCCCTTTAGCATGTAGGACTTACCTTAAAACACAACAGTAAGAATTGTTAACACTATTATTGAGTGTTTACTACATTCTAAACATGTCCTAAGTGCTTTACATATTTTAACTAATTTAATCTTCAAGCAAACCTATGAAGTGGATGCTTCTATTATATTCATTCTACTAGGAGGAAACTGAGGGACTGAGACATTAAATAATTTGTCCCTGGTCATACAGCTAGGACATGATAGAGCTGGGATTTGAACCTAAGTAGTCTTGCTCCACAGACAACATTCTGAACCATCAGTGGTGATTTTAATGTCTGTGAACAAATAAAAATTTAGCCTTAACTCTGTGTAAACCTCCCTTGCAAGGATGGCAGTAGCTCCACCTGGCCGGAGTGAAGCTGGGCAGGCAGGGGGAAGTCCTGAAATATTCTGTGGCAGGAAGAGGCAGAGGGCGGATAAAAGCCCTGAGCTAGGGCTGGCCAAGCAGCAAAGCCAGGGAAATTCAATTCTGCCTTCAAGTCCCACAGGCAAGCATGAATCATGATGAAGGTCAAGACCTCTGGGTCCCAAGCCGAGCGGGAACTTTTTAGAATAAGACGGAGCAAGGGCAGGGGTGAAGCTTGAGGTTCTGCTGCATTTTATATGGAGATCAGTTATGTTTTAGCACCAGCCTCCTTGCCCCTCTGCTTATCAAAAAAAAAAAAAAATCCACGGTCGTCAAGTCAATTCCAACTCATAGTGACCCAACAAGGTTTCCAAGGCTGTAAGTCTTTACGTAAGCAGACTGCCGCATCTTTCTCCCACAGAGCAGCTGGTAGATTCCAACAGTTAACCTTTCACTTAGTAGCTGAGCACTTAACCACTACACCACCGGGGCTCCTATTATATTGGGAATACCCATTGCTGTTGAGTGGATTCCAGCTCATAGCGACCCTGTAGGAAGAAGTAGAACTGGCCAATAAGGTTCCCAAGGAGCAGCTGGTGGATTCAAACTGCTGACCTTTTGGTAAGTAGCCAAACTTTTAACCACTGAGCCACCAGGGTACCATATTGGGAATAGATGATGTAAATTTAATGTCCTGCTTCAGAGAGGATATGCTTCTCCCACTCAATTCCCATCTCTAACCTACAAACACTACCTTCATAGTCTTTCCATGTATGTATTTATTTCTAAAAATATATTGCTTAGTTTTGCATGTTTTTGAACATCAGGTAAATGGAATCTGACTGTATGTGCTCTTCTGTGATGTGGTTTGTACACTACACTCTCAATTCCTGAGACTCATCCATGTGGCTGGAGTTCATTCACTTCCCCCTGGATCCTAATACAGCCTCTTTCATCGTTTCTTTGCTTATTCTTCTTGATTGATATTTTGGTTGTTTCCAGTTTTTTTGCGTTTTATACAATGCTGCTATGATCCACCTTGTACATGACCCTTCTTGGTGCACATGCATTAGAATAACTTAAGGACATGTGCCTGGGACCAGAATCGCTAGAATAACTTAAGGATATGTGCCTGGGACCAGAATCGCTAGAATAACTTAAGGATATGTGCCTGGGACTGGAATCGCAGACAGTGGCGTCATAGAGGGGTGTCAGGAGGGTGCAGATTGTACCGCCTGACACCGTCAGAGGGGGTGACACCAAAATGACCCTAGGGTCCACAGTGGCAGCAGAGGGCAGGCCAGTGCTGTCTGGGGAGGGGCCACCAAGGCAGTGGCTCACTAGGGTTGTTATCACCAGTCATCCAGTGCGGTAGCTCATCACCACTCCCCCATCACCGCCTGTCACTAGGGTTGGTGACACCCAGTGCGGTAACTCATGGTGCACATCCCATCCCACCCCCACTCCCACTGGCATACATCCACCCCCACCTCCCTCCCCCCGCTCCCCTACTCCCCCACCTCTCTGCCCTGTCACCTGCTAGTCAGGGTGCAGGCAGCGGGGCTGCGGCACCAGCCCCATTTGTCAGAGAGGAGGAGCTCCGCCTTGGTCAATGAGAGAGGGGAGGAGCTGTAGGGAGTCATGGGGAGCAGTGTTGGGAGGGGTGGGCCAGTTGCCCTGCTCACCAGCAGGGGGCTTCACTGGCTGGTCACGCCCACCCTGAGCTGGGGGAGGGGTGTGAAGTCACCATGAGTCGCCCCACTGTGTGACACAACCCTAGTGATGCCACTGATTGCAGACTATGCAATACGCACATCTTCAGCTGCACTCAATAATGCTATTGGCTTTATCAATTACTGACAGAAATGAGCTAAAATTCCTCACAGTAATGATGGATTTTAAAATTCCTCGTTGCAGTTCTAACAATTTTGGCTTTATAGCTTTAAATTGAGAGATGATTCCCCTCACATTTACTCTGAATTGTGAATACTGATGCATTTGAATTTTATATTTTCTTTCTATTCTTATTTTTTTTAATGGATTTTCCTTCTCCTTTATTTCTTTTTGATTTATTGAGATTATAGAAGAGCCTAGATTATTTGCCAAAAACAGGATGCAATTATTTCTCTCCTTGTAAGCAAATGCCTTTGGCAATAATGCTTAGCATCCTTCTATCAAGAGGTAAAAGAGAAGCTGCTCGAATTGTAAGTCCAAGCCCAGTGTCAGCAAACTACAGGCCAGAGGCCAAATATGGCCTGCTGTTTTGTTGTGGTTGTTGTTTTGTAAATGAAGACTTATTGTAACATAGCCACACTCATTCGTTTGCATGTTAGCTATGGAGGTTTTCTGGCAACAATGCAGAGTGGAGTTGGTACAACGTTAAGGCCAGCAAAGCCTAAAATATTTACTGTCTGGACCCTTACAGAAAGTTTGCAAATTGCCAGTCTAGGCCTCAAGAGGCCTTTCACTCATTCTGTTGGAACTCGTCTGGTTGCCATGTGAACAAGCTCAGGCTAGCCTTCAGGAGGGGAAGAGATGGCATGGAGCTGAGACCAGCGGTCCCAACTGAGGCCATCTCACACTAGCACCTGACTGCATTGCATGAGGGATCCCATCCAAGAACAGGTGAACCTAGCCCAGATTAGCAGAACTGCCTGGTAAACCCACAGATTCATAAGCAATAATAAATAACTGTGGTTTTAAGACACTAAGGTTTAGGGTAGTTTGGCATATAGCAATAGCTAACTGGTACAGAGGGTTTTGCTTTTTCTCGTTTTATTTTTATTTTTCCATCTAGCAGTTGGAATTTATACCCTCTATTATCCTCTGTTTATATTCTGTTAGTGGTCACTAAAAATTTTAATGTGCAAAATCTAATCTTTTCTTGCATCCTAAACAATGCAAGGACCTCGGTGACTTTAAATCTGATTATCCTCCTCCCAATTTATACACTACTATTGCCCAGAACTTTTGTTCTACCGTGTGCATTTAACTCCACAAATTAAATACTATTAATTATTATTTTATACTGATTTTTGTTTAGATTTACTCATATATTTATTTGTTTCATTGCTCATCATTCCTTTTGCATCTTAAAACTTGCATCCTTTAGAATGTCTTTTAGTAAGAATTGATTTTTGGCACAGTGTCTCAGTTTTATCTGGAAGTGTTTTATTTTGCCCTCTTTATTTGAAGGTATTTTGTACCAGGTATACAATTCAGATTTTTTTTTCTTTCTTTCTCTCTTTTTTTTCCTCTCTCTATACCTTGAAGATATTATTCCACTCTTTTCTGACTTTCATTTTTATTTTTTTCTTGAGGAACCAGCTGTCATTTTTGTTCATTCCTTCATTTAAAAAATCTGTCTTTTCTCTCCATACAGGTAATCTGTCTTTTTTCTCTTTGTCCTTGTGTTCTACTCTGCCATGTCTACTTATGGCTTTCTTTTTTATTATTATTTATGCTATTCAGAATGTGCTCAGCATTCTGAAATGAGGATTGGTATTTTAATACATTTGAGAAATGCTTGGCTATTGTCTCATCACACATTGACCTTCTCCTATTGTCTCTATGATCTTCTTTTGTAACGCCAGTTAGAAATAGGCCAAGACTTCTCACTCTTCCTCATTGCTTACTTTCATTTTCATACTTTCTATTACTTTCCGTCTCTGGGAAGCATTTTGAGAATTTTTTTTCTATCTTTTAATTTACTATTTCCTTCTTCATTTATGGTAAATCTGTTATAACTTATAAATTATATTCCAATTAAATATATATATTTTTTAATTGAGATAAAATTTACATACTATAAAATTCACCATTTCAAAGCATGCAATTCAGTGATTTTTAGCATATTCATAAAGTTGTACAACCATCACATTATCTAATTTCAGAACATTTTCATCACCCCAAAAAGAAACCCTATACCCATTAACAGTTAGTGCCAATCTCCCCCTCCTACCATTCCCTTTCTATGCAAAGAAATTTGAAAGACAAGTACCTGGTGAACTGACTGGAAGAAATCCATATTTAAGCTTATTCCAAAGAAAAGTGATCCAACTGAATGTGGAAATTATCGAGCAATATCATTAACATCGCACGCAAGTAAAATTTTGCTGAAGATCACTCAAAAGCATTTGCAGTAGTACATTGGCAGGGAACTGCCAGAAATTCAAGCAGAATCAGAAGACGACAGGGAATGAGGGATGTCATTGCTGATGTCAGATGGATCCTGGCTGAAAGCAGAGAATACCAGAAAGACGTTTGCCTGTGTTTTATTGACTATGCAAAGGCATTTGGCTATGTGGATCATAACAAATCGTGGATAACGTTGTGAAGAATGGGAATTCCAGAACACTTAATTGTGCTCATGAGGAATCTGTACATGGATCAAGAGGCGGTCATTCAAACAGAACAAGGGGATACTGCATGATTTAAAGTCAGGAAAGATTTGTGTCATAGTTGAATCCTTTCGCCATACTTATTCAATCTGTGTGCAGGGCAAACAATCCAAGAAGCTGGACTATATGAAGAAGAATGGGGCATCATGATTGGAGGAAGACTCATTAACAACCTGCAATATGCAGATGACACAACCTTGCTTGCTGAAAGTGAAGAGGACTTGAAGCACTTACTGATGAAGATCAATGACTACAGCTTTCAGTATGGATTATACCGCAACAAAAAGAAAACAAAAATCCTCACAACTGGACCAATAAGCAACATCATGATAAATGGAGAGAAGATTGAAGTTGTCAAGGATTTCATTTTACTTGGATCCACAATCAACATCCATGGACGCAGCAATTCAGAAATCAAAGGACACGTTGCATTGGGCAAATCTGCTGCAAAAGACCTCTTTAAAGTGTTAAAAAAGCACTGTAATGACTAAGGTGTGTCTGACCTAAGCCATGGTGTTTTCAATTGCATCATATGCATGCAAAAGCTAGGCAATGAAAAAGAAGACCAAAGAAGAACTGACACCTTTGAACTGCAGTATTGACGAAGAATATTGAATATACCACAGACTGCCAGAAGAACCAACAAATCTGTTTTGGAAGAAGTACAGCCAGAATGCTCCTTAGACAATACTATTTACAATAGCCCCCAAGAAGATAAAATACTTAGGAATAAATCTAACCGGAGACATAAAAGACCTATACAATGAAAACTACAGGACACTACTGCAAGAAACAGAAAGAGATCTGCATAAGTGGAAAAACATACCTTGCTCATGGATAGGAAGACTCAACATTGTGAAAATGTCAGTTCTACCCAAAGTGATCTACAGATACAATGCAATCCCAATCCAAATTCCAATGGCATTTTTTAATGAGATGGAAAAACAAATCACCAACTTCATATGGAAAAGGAAGAGGCCCCGAATAAGTAAAGCATTACTTAAGAAGAAGAACAAAGTGGGAGGCCTCAAACTACCTGATTTTAGAACCTATTGTACTGCCACGGTAGTCAAAACAGCCTGGTACTCGTACAGCAGCAGATACACAGACCAATGAAACAGAATTGAGAATCCAGACATAAATTCATCCACCTACGAGCAGCTGATATTTGACAAAGGCCCAAAGTTGGTTGACTGGGGAAAAGACTGTCTCTTTAACTAACGGTGCTGGCATAACTGCATATCCATTTGCAAAAAAATGAAACAAGACCCATACCTCACACTATGCACAAAAACTAACTCAAAATGGATCAAAGACTTAAATATAGAATTTTAAATGATAAAGATCATGGAAGAAAAAATAGGGACAATGCTAGGAGCCCTAATACATAGCATAAACAGAATACAAAACGTAAGTAATAATGCACAAGCACCAGAAGAGAGACTAGATAACTGCGAGCTCCTAAAAATCAAACACTTATGCTCATCAAAAAACTTCACCAAAAGAATCAAAAGACAACCTACAGACTGGGTAAAAAAAATTGGCTACAACAAATCTGATCAGCATCTAATCTCTAAAATCTACAAGATACTGCAAAGTCTCAACAACAAAAAGACAAATAACCCAATTAAAAAATGGGCAAAGGATATGAATAGGCACTTCACCAAAGAAGATATTCAGGCGGCTAACAGACACATGAAGAAATGCTCACGATCATTTGCCATTAGAGAAATGCAGATCAAAACTACAATGAGATATCATCTCACCCCAACAAGGCTAGCATTAATCCAACAAACACAAAAGAATAAAGGCTGGAGAGGTTGTGGAGAGACTGGAACACTTATACACTGTTGGTGGGAATGTAAAATGGTACAACCACTTTGGAAATTGATTTGGCGCTTCTTTAAAAAGCTAGAAATAGAAGTACCATACGATCTAGCTATCCCGCTCCTTGGAATATATCCTAGAGACATAAGAGCCGTCACATGAATAGATATATGTACTCCCATGTTCATCACAGCACTGTTCACAAAAGCAAAAAGATGGAAACCACCTAGATGTCCATGAATGGACAAACGGATAAACAAAATATGGTATCTCCACACAATGGAATACTACGCAACAATAAAGAACAAATATGAAGCCGTGAAACATAACATGGAAGAAGCTGGAGGGCATTATGCTGAGAGAATTTAGTCAGTCACAGAAAGACAAATATTGTATAAGACCACTATTATAAGAACTCAAGAAAAGGTTTAAACACAGAAGAAAACATTCTCTGATGGTTATGAGGGTGGGGAGGGAAGGAGGGTTATTTACTAACTAGATAGTAGATAAGGATTATCTTAGGTGAAGGGAAGGACAGCACACACTACAGGGGAAGTCAGCACAACTGGACTAAACCAAAGCTAAGAAGTTTCCTGAATACAATCAAACACTTCGAGGAACAGAGTAGCAGGGGTAGGGGTCTGAGGACCGTGCTTTCAGGGGACATCTAGGTCAATTGGTATAACAAAGCTTATTAAGAAAATGTTCTACATCCTACTTTGGTGAGTGGCGTCTGGGGTCTTAAAAGCTTGCAAGCAGCCATCTAAGATGCATCAGTTGGTCCCAACCACCTGGAGTGAAGGAAAATGAAGAACACCAAAGACACAAGGAAATTAGTAGCCGAACAGACAGAAAGGGCCATGTAAACCACAGACTTCATCAGCCTGAGACCAGAAGAACTAGATGGTGCCCGACTACCACCAATGACCACTCTGACAGGGAACACAACAGAGAGTCCTTGATGGAGCAGGAGAAAGGTGGGGTGCAGAACTCAAATTCTAGTAAGCAGATCAGACTTAATGGTCTGATCGAAACTGGAGGAACCCCGGGAAGCATGGCCACTGGATTCTCTGTCAGCCCAGAACTAAAACAATTTCCAAAGCCAACTCTTCAGAGAGGGATTGTGGGACATAAAGTGATACTCGTGAGGAGTGTGACTCTTAGCTCAAGTAGATACAAGAGACTAAACAGGCAGCTTCTGTCTGAAGGTGAGATGGGAATGCGGAGAGGGTTAGGAGTTGGCTAAATGGACATGGGGAATCAGGAGTGGAAAGGAGGAGTGTGCTGTCACAGTATGGGGAGAGCAATTAGGGTCACCCAACAATGTATGTATAAATTTTTGTATGGGAGACTAACTTGAAATGTAAACTTCATTTAAACTACAACAATTTAAAAAAAAAGAAAAGGATGCTCCTTAGAAGCGAGGATGGTGAGAGTACGTCTCACAAACTTTGGACGTGTTATCAGGAGGAATCAGTCCCTGAAGAAGGACTTCGTGCTTGGTAAAGTAGAGGGTCAGTGAAAAAGAGGAAGATCCTTAACAAGATAGATTGACACGGTGGCTGCAACAATGGGCTCAAGCTTAACAACGATTTTGAGGATGGGGCACGACCACGTAGTGTTCCATTCTGTTGTATAGAGTCAGTATGAGTTGGAACTGACTCCGCGGCACCTAACAACCATTCCCTGGTAAACACTAATCTATTTTTTGTCTCGATAGATTTGCCTGTTCTGGATATTTCATATCAGTGGAATTATACAAGACGTAGCATTTTGTATGTGGCTTCTTTCATTCAGTATAATGTTTCTGAGGGTTGTCGATGTTGTAGCATATCAGGACTTCATACTTTTCTATGGTTGAGTAATATTCCATTGTCTGCATATACTATTTTTGTTTATCCACTCATCAGTTGATGGACATTTGGATTATTTCCACCTTTAGACTACAGTGCGTAATGCTGCTATGAACAGTAATGTACAAGTTTTGTGTGGACATATATTTTCAATTGTCTTGAATATATTCCTAAGAAGGAATTGCTGGGTCATTTGAAGTCCTGGGAGCACAGTGGTTAAGAACTCAGCTGCTAACCAAAAGGTCGGCAGTTCTAATCCACCAGCTCCTCCTTGGAAACCCTATGGGGCAGTTCTACTGTATCCTATCGGGTCGCTATGAGTCAGAATCAACTCAACGGCAAAGGGTTTTTATGGTAACTCTATGTTCAATTTTTGAGAAGCTGGTAGATTGTTTTCCAAAGCGATCGCACATTTTACAACCTCACTAGCAATGTGTGAGGCCGGGCCGGATTAAGGCATGTGAGAACTCGAAGCATTGATAATCTGCGGTGCCCCCTCCTCCGCTTATTCATGCATTTAAAAGGGATATGTCAGTTTTATATATATATATATATATATATACACACATATATACGGGTGTGTGTGTGTGTGTATATGTGTGCGTGTCTTAGCTGTCCATGATGTAACTTCTTTTTAAATGTGACTATAATATTAATTTTGGGTGAATGTAGCAAGAGTTAGACTCGACAGCCACCCCCACCTCTTGTTTATTAGAAAGTAATAGTATACGCCCAAGAGAGCTGCTGAGATAAGTTTCAGCTACACGGGCAGGGACCATAGGAGACAGATGTCAATGAAGGTGTTGAAGCGGTAGGGGCCTCAAAGCTTAAACAACCTTGTGGGTGGGCACCCTCATGACCCTGCATGGATTCTATTTCCGGCCGGGACATTCTCATGGACTGGAGCTCGTACCACTTTCCTTTAGTGCCAGTTCTCTTCCACTACCGTGCTTGCTTTCCCTTGTGTCCTGTCTGCTTGGCATCTATGGGTCATCGCTTTGGACAACTGTGCCAGGTTTTGTTGATGCCCGAAGCACATGCTTACTTTGCTTATTGGGTAATCTATCCCTGGTATGGGGGTCCAATTGCCCCACATCCTCATCAACACTTGTTATTGTTTCTCTTCTTGATTATAGTCGTTCTAGTCAGTGTGAAGGGGCATCTCCTTTTGGTGTGTTCGTTTACGTTATGTATGGATTTTTATTGTGGTACAAACATATACCACAAAATAGTTGCCGATTCAACAGTTTCTACACGCACAATTCAATGACACTGATTGCGTTCTTCATGTTGTGTAATCCTCATCCCTAGCTTTTTCCTAATTATTCTACCACTACTAATGTAAACTAATGTAAAATGTAAAAATTCCATCTCCCAGCCACCGGCACGCCTGCTAGTCACTAATAAGCTTTGCTTTCTATATATGTGCTTATTTCATATGAGTGAGGTCATCCAGTATTTGTCTTTTTGTGACTGACTTATTTCACTCAACATTATGTTTTCAAGCTTCATTCATGTTGTGGGAAGCATCCGAACTTCATTTTTCTTTAATGCTGAGTAATATTCTATTGTAAGTGAGCACCTCATTATGTTTAGCCATTCATCTCTTGATGGTCATTTAGGTTGTTCTCACGATTTGGCTAGAGTGCCAAGTGCTGCAGTGAACATTGGTGTACAGGTTTCTGTTTGCATTTCCACTTTCACTTCTTTT
Source organism: Dugong dugon (assembly GCA_030035585.1). NCBI lineage: Eukaryota > Metazoa > Chordata > Mammalia > Sirenia > Dugongidae > Dugong > Dugong dugon. The sequence continues at coordinate 22,714,693 of CM057466.1, forward strand.
GGGCATATACCTAGGATTGGGATTGCTGGCTTATGTGGTTGTTCCACATTCAGCCTTTTCAGAGGTCATCAAACTGTTTCTCACAGCAGCTGTACCGTTTTGCATTCCCAACAGCAGTGGATGAGGATCCCGATTTTCTCCTCATTCTCTCTAACACTCTTTACTGTTTTAAAATCATTGCCATTCTAATGGGGGTGAAGTAGTATCTCACTGTGGTTTTGATTTGCACCTCCCTAATGGCTAACGAAGGAGCCCTGGTGGTGCAGTGGATAAGTGCTTGGCTGCTAACTGAAAGGTCGGCAGTTCGAAACCATCAGCCTCTTCATGGGAGAAAGATGTGGCATTCTGCTTCTGTAAAGATTTACAGCCTTGGAAACCCTATGGGAGCAATTCTGCTCTGTCTTATAGGGTCACTATGAAGCAGAATGGACTCTATGGCAATGACTTTGGTTTAAGTTTTGAAATGTCTAATGACTTTGAGCATCTTTTCATGTGCTTATTGGCCATTTGAATATTCTCTTTGGAAAACTGTCTCTTCAAGTCCTTTGCCTATTTTTTTCCTGGGGTTATTTGTCTTTTTGTTGTTCAGTGGTAGGAATTTTTAAATATATTTTGGATATTAGATCTTTCTCAGATAAACGGTTCCCAAAAATTTTCTCCTAATCTGTAGGTTGTCTCTTCACTTTGATGATAAAGTTCTTTGATGAACAAAAGTATTTCATTTTTATGAGGTCCCCAGTTACCTATTTCGTCTTTTGCTGCTCATGCTTTTGTTGTCGTATCTGATAATCCATTGTTAAATATTGGGTTCCTTTTCATTTTGTATTTGCCTTTCCCTGATAACTAGTTATTTATTATGTCATGTGCATGTTGACTGTCTGTATGTCTTCTTTGGAGAAATGTCTCTTCAAATCCTTTGCCCATTTTTTAATTGGGTTATTTGTGTTTTAATTGTTGAGTTATGAGAGTTCTTCATAGTTTTCATACTAGTTATATAATTTGCAAACATCTTTTCCCATTCTATGAGTTATCTTTCCACGTTCTTCATAGCATCCTCTGAGGCACAAAAGTTTTTAATTTTGCTGAAATCCAGCGTATCCATTTTTTTTTTCCTATGGTTGTCTGTGCTGTAGCTTGTGCTCATCTCTAAGAAACCATTTCCTAATCCCGGGTCATGGAAATTTATACCTAGGAACCTGGGTGGTGCAAAAAATCTGTGCTCAACTACTAACCTAAAGCTTGTTGGTTTGAACCCACCCAGCAGCACCACGGAAGAATGACCTGGTGATCTGCTTTCGTAAAGATTACAGTCAAGAAAACCCTAGGAAGCTCAGCTCTACTCTATAACATATAGGGTTGCCATGAGTTAGAATCAGCTTAACAGTAACTGGTTTGGTTTATAAATTATATATTAAGTTTGAAATATCAATTTTTTTTTTATTCCTAAAAGTTCATTTGTCTTTTTTCCTAAATATGCTTGACTAATTTTGTAGTCTCTTATTACTTAATCATATTTTCATCCCCTATTTACTTTGTTATACATATTAAACATAATTTTACTACATGTAGGTCTAATAATTCCAGTGTCTGAAATCTTCATTGTTCGGATTCAATCATCTATTATTTTCTGCTGGTACTAGCTTGCCTTGTTTTCTCTGAGGGCTTCATAGTTTTGACTGCACATTTGACATTTTATCTGTGGGAGTCTTAAAGATTAATTCCTGCTGAAAGATTTTCTATTTTTTTCTAGATATATGAGATCACAACAAATCTAGGCCTACTTTAAAATAAATTGTTGGCTAGCTTCCCCTTTCACTGGGAGAGTTCCAGTGTATACAGAGAGATTTCTCATTAGGTTCCTTTTTGGGGGCCGGCCTTTGGCTTTGCTCCTCTCTCCTGAGCCCTGTTTGACTTTTAAAACTGAAACAATATTACTATGATCTGTCAGATGAGGGAAAGTTGTTCAGGGTATCTAGTCTTTCCTTTTGCTGACAATGTAAGTCTTGGAATCACTTTCCACTAGTATTGTAAAAAACCTGTTGCTGTCAAGTCAATTGCGACTCACAGTGACCCTATAAGACAGAGTAGAACGGCTTCATAGGGTTTCCAAGGAGCAGCTGGAGGATTCAAACTATGGACCCTTAGGTTAGCAGCTGAGCTCTTAACCACTGAGCCACCAGGCTCCACTAGTATTATAGTTTCTTATACATATGTCATTTGACTATCAGTTCCCCTAGAGTAGGTCTAATTCAAATTTCTACCCTCCATAGCACCTAGTATCATGGAATGCCTAGAGAGGTGCTTTCAAAAACTGTTGAATGAATGAATAAATAAATTCATGGATATAAACTAGATGCTACGTGGTAGACGTTCCGAGCTAAGATGAGGATCCCTGAGGGCTTTGGAAGTCTAAGAAACTATATAGTAAACAAACCTAGTCATAGATAGAGATCCTTTACCTGAAATATATTATAGGTGATGGTGTGATTATTTAAAGGTCGCTGTTGTTAGGTGCCATTGGGTCAGTTCCAACTCATAGCGACCCTATGTACAACAGAACGAAACACTAACCAGTCCTGCGCCATCCTCATAGTCATTGTTACGCTTCAGACCATTGTTGCAGTCCCTGTGTCAATCCATCGTGTTGACAATCTTCCTTCTTTTCGCTGACCCTCTACTTTGCCAAGCGTGATGCCCTTCTCCATGGATTGATCCCTCCTGATAACTTGTCCAAAGTATTTAGATGAAGTCTTGCCATTCTTGCTTCTAAGGAGCATTCGGGCTGTAATTCCTTCAAGACAGATTTTTTTGTTCTTTTAGCAGTCCAAGGTATATTCAATATTCTTTGCCAACACTATAATTCAAAGACAACACCATAATTCAAAGGTCAACTCTTTGGTCTTCCTTATTCATTGTCCAGCTTTTGTATGCACATGAGGTGACTAAAAACATCATGACTTGGGTCAGGCACACCTTAGTCCTTAAAGTGACATCTTTGCTTTTTACACTTTAAAGGGGTCTTTTGCAGCAGATTTTCCCAATGCAATGCGTTGTTTGATTTCCTGACTGCTGCTTCCATGGCATTCGTTGTGGATCCAAGGAAAATGAAACCCTTGACACTGTCAATCTTTTCTCCATCTATCATGACGTTGCTTATTGTGAGGATTTTTGTCCTTTACGTTGAGGTGTAACCCATACTGAAGGCTGTGGTCTTTGATCTTCATCAGTAAGTGCTTCAAGTCCTCTTCGCTTTCAGCAAGCAAGGTTGTGTCATCTGCATATCACAGGTTGTTAGTGAGTCTTCCCTGATCCTGATGACCCATTCTTCTTTATATAGACCAGCTTCTCAGATTATTTGCTAATCGTACAGATTGAATAAGTATGGTGAAAGGATACAACGCCGAAGCACACCTTTCTTTACTTTAAACCACACAGTATCCCCTTACTCTGTTCAAACGACTACCTGCTGGTCTATGTACAAGTTCCTCATGAGCACAATCAAGTGTTCTCAAATTCTCATTCTTCATAATGTTTTTAAATGTTTTAAATGTATTTGTTAAGTTAACATAGGAATATTTCTTGCTGAATTTATACAAACTTGCTGTCCTCACAAGTCCCCCAGTCTCCAATTAGTAAAACTGTCAACTATTTTATCAGATCTGTAAAATATTTTATATTTTAAAAAAAGTTTCTATTCAAAAAGGTTGAAAACACTAACGTAGCATGTTCTGATCATTCTTACAAGTGAGTTTTAGTAGTCAGCACATTTCTTTTTTATTTTTTTTAATCAGCACATTTCTTGAAGAGATTAAAGCTAAATCTCCTTTCTGGGAATCTATACTCATAACTGAATGACTTTCACCTGTACCACTCTCTATAGCAAATGATCCCATTTAATGCTGTAACAGGGGCTGGGCAGTTTGCTCTCCAAAGACCCTGTTGCATCAATGAGACAAAGGCAGCCTCAGAGTTCAGCATTTCTAAGTGACACCTGCTCTGGCTTATCCTACAGTGAGCAAAATAGGCTACACATTCTTCTGAAACTGTCCTTGACAAGATAGCTATAGAATGGGTCAGAAATTGTCCTTGACAAGATAACCACAGAACAGCCATAGTGGGCCCCAACTGGTCTTAGCGGGCTTTCTATGCTATCTCAACATTTCAAGTGACCTATTAGCTCATTAAGTACAAAATACATATAAACACCCCGCCCGAGAATCGAACCCTTGTCTAGAGAAAATGCATAATCATCCCCAAGCCCTGAGTGCCTGCCTGAAGGTCAAACTGGAATATTCATGATGAATTTGCATTCCCTCAGTCTGCTCTCTGTAAAAGCCCACCTCCCCAAGCTGCCTGCGGGCAGTCTTGGAAGCAGTAGCCCTGATTTCTCCTTTCCTTGTACAACGAAATAAAGGTGTCTTTCTGATCCCCCACCTTGGGCTCTTGTATTTTGGCTGTGAGAAGTCACACTGAGCAAAACCTGGGGTTTTCACCCTGCAACATCAGTGATTACTTCGTGAGGCACAGCTTCTTCCTCTTGCACTCAATGCCACACACAACTAAGTCTCCAATGAAATTGCCAGAGCCTAATGTGCTTAGAGATTGTTTTCATCTTGTAATTCCATAATTTTCCCCCAAGAAAGACTTATTCAATCATTGGAAAGAACAATGAGTCGCTAGTGTTTAACTTCCAAAACGTTCATATAAAAGAGTCTAATGGTTAAAAGGAGCAAAAGGTTTATGAGGACACAAAAGTGCTATAAAAACAAAAGCAATTATTTTCATTATCAAGGGATTAATAGTGACGTTGATAACATTTAATAGCACAGTAAGCGCTGGGTGTTCGCTTTTCTTCCTTTGGACAATTGTATAGCTAAGAAAGCAATATTGTGAAGAGTTTCCTACAATCCTTGCAGCATTTCTAATTACTAACACTCCTTCCTTTATCTGTGGAGAGCTAATAAGCTATAGTGGCATTCAGAGAAGTTAAGACTTGCCTTCGTTTTTAACTCTTAGGATAATAGCAAGTTCATACGCCATTGAAAAGACAGGGATACAGTTGTAACACATATTCAAAGTTCAGTACTTCTACTGTGAAGGAAGGAAAAAAGTGTTCCTTAGTTGAAAGAATTAAGAAATGACTCATATCCGAAAAACCACCTGCAGCTGCCTGTTGGTGTGTAAGTTGCACTCAAATCCTCCTTGGATGTGGCATCGAGAAACTCCCCATTGTCTACATGAGCCTCTACAGACGTTTGTTGAAAGCCCTCCCCAAGGAATGCTTCTGCATCTTGTCTTTGGGCTCATGCTCAGTGGTAGTAAATGGATTAACACAGCAGTCTCTGATAGTATGATGGATGAAGTCAGAAGGGCGATTTTCTAAACACCCTTTCCTTACTTGATGGATGTTTCCATTGCCATCTCTTCCCTCGGGGCTCTTTGTGTGCAAAAGTCTCTCCTCTGAGAGGAGTTTTCATTGCATGCTATTAGTAGTGAGTGGATTTATGACGTGCTTCCGTGCAAACAGCCTTTCTGCCATTTTGTTAGTACAGTCTGCTCAGGTGTTCTATGCAAAATGATGCCCCAGTTCTCAGATCAAAATCATCCACTGTGTTAACGTTTTTAAGTATAATACACAATTTAAGTCCAAAACATGCTCATTTTCTCCTAGCTAGACCAAAGTGCAATCAAAACTCATCATCCATCTAGAGGCACATTTATCTTCTTAGTCATTTAACTGAATCCTGTGCTACCTGTTTGTATCACCAGCACCACCAACAATATTCTTACTTGGTTTCATCCTAAACCTCAGCTGGGTCAAAAGTATACATTTTGACTACAATGACCAGCACATACCTCTCCACGACCCCTCTCATTTGAACCCTAAAGCATGTAGGTCCCTTTGATGGGTGGGAAAGAAGTGTCAAGACTAATAAACAAAGCCACCAGCTTTTGGTGGGAGGGATTTGAGGTAAATAGCCAAGAATTTAGGGGCGAACTGAAGAATTTGAAAAAAAGTTACCATCCAGTTGAACCAATTTTTTCACCTTCTTTAGAGAAACAATAAAAAAAAAAATTCTCTGGTGACCGAAGAGAGGGCAGCAGAGAATTGGAAGAGGATCAGGTGTTTAGATAATTGGCAAATAAAAACTAGGGGGAGAAAGAGGTGACACAGGGACAAATGTCCTTTTGAAGTTTGGGGGATTCCACAACCAGGTAATTGTCTTGCTTTCAGATGAAAGTTTTTTTTTTTCTTTTTCCTTTTTTTTTTTTTTTAATTATACTTTAGATGAAGGTTTACAGAGCAAATTAGTTTCTCATTAAACAATTAATACATATATTGTTTTGTGACATTGGTTGCCAATCCCACATGTCAACACTCTTCCCTTCTTGACCTTGGGTTCCCATTTACCAGCTTTCGTGTCCACTCCTGCCTTCTTGTCCCTGACCCAGAGCTGGTTGCCTGTTTAGTCTCGTTTTGTTTTATGGGCTTGTCTAATCTTTGGCTGAAGTGTAAACCTTAGGAGTGACTTCATTACTGAGTTAAAAGGATGTCCAGGGGACATACTCTCGGGGTTTCTCTAGTCTCTGTGAAACCGGAAAGTCTGATCTTCTTTTGTAAGTTAGAATTTTGTTCTGTATTTTTCTCCAGCTCTGTCAGGACCATCTATCGTGATCCCTGTTAGAGCAGTCAGTGGTGGTAGCCGGGCACCATCAAGTTGTGCTAGACTTGGTCTGGTGGAGGCTGTGGTAGTTGTGGTCCATTAGTCCTTTGGACTAATATCTTTGGTTTTCTTCATTCTCCCTTGCTCTAGATGGGGTGGGGCCAGTGGAGTATCTTAGATGGCTACTCACAAGCTTTTAAGACCCGAGACACTAATCACCAAAGTAGAATGTAGAACATTTTCGTTATAAACTATGTTATGCCAATTGAGCCAGATGTCTCCATAGACCATGGTCTCTGGCCCTCACCCCAGTAATTTGGTCCCTCAGGGAGTTTGGATGTGTCTATGAAGTTTTCATGACCTTGTCTTGATCAAGTTGTGATGATTTCCCCAGAACTGAGTACTGTCTTACCCTTCATCAAAGTTACCACTTAGCTATTGTCTAGTTAGCGTTTTTCCCTTCTCACGCCTCCCCTCCCTAGTAACTATCAAAGATTGTTTCTTTCTGTTTGTAAACCGTTTCATGAGTTTTTATAATAGTGGTCTCACACAGTATTTATTCTTTTGTGATTGACTTATTACAATCAGCATAATGCCTTTTGAGGATAGCTTTCCTTTCAGTCAATGCTCCCTGGCTTGTAGAGAGCAGTCAGGTGGCAAAATAATAAATATGGATAGGAGACGCCTGGGGACAGCCCCCTCCTGAATTTTCCTACTAAGCCACCAATGGTAAGAAAGAGAACCAAAACATCATGCCCATAAATAGAAGGTGGAAATGTACTGAAGGTAAAAGCCATTACCTGCCAAGAATTTCCTTAAAAGAAGTGAGGAAACTTAAATTGAAAAGGGTGTGATATTTCAGTCACCAACTGGGAAATGTGGAGCTAAAGTCTTTTAAGCATCACCCCTGACTCAGAGCCAAAGAAGGAGACCACATTCTTCCCTTTCCGGAGCAGTCACAGTGCAAAACTCCAAAGGAGAGGACAGTCTATATGTTATGTTAGCAGCAGACACCAGAGAGAAGGTGCCAGAGACCACAGGTGCACCTTTGCACCTCCTCACTACCCCCACAATGTAAACCTGGATCTAAATGCCATCCCTTGAAGAAGGAAGAAAGCAGTAGATTCTTGAATTGACAATCTTTTAACCTATAATCCATTGCCATCAAGTCGATTCCAACTCATAACGACCCTATAGGACACCGTAGAACTGCCCCATAGGGTTTCCAAGGAGCAGCTGGTAGATTTAAACTGTCAACCTTTTGATTAGCAGCCTGAGCTCTTAACCACTGTGCCACCAGGGCTCCTTTAACCTATAGGGACTTGGAAAATTACTAAACTGGACTGGATGATGGTCTACTGACAGGCAGGCCCAAAGTAAGGTCAAATTAGGTTGTAGAAATAAAGATCACCTGAATCCTTTAAATTGTAGTAACTGTGAAAGATGCTAAAATTTACGTTCCTTTGGTTTCTAAAGAATATAATAGGTTACAAAAACGTAGGGGTAAAACAGTTGATTCCTTTATGGAAAATGTAAATATTCAAGGTGGGGAATTGGAAGAGCTGGCAAGAGAATTATAAGGAGCAGTTTAAGAGAAATGGTAGAGTCAGGAAAAAGAAAAGCTTGGAATAAAGCCAAAACAAATAGAAGCCAGGACTGGTTGTCTGTGAAAAAGTTGTGTTTTTGGAGGATTTTAAGAGCAGATACCAGAAAAGCAAGTTCCCATGTATTCCAGGGAAACTTTAATACAAATTAAGTCTGGATCCCAATGGAAGCAAAAGAGGTATAAGCTTTGTAATGGAGAAGGAATGATGAAGAACTAGTGATGGACTACGAAATCTTGAAATACCCAAGTCTAGAATTTGCTCAGAGTCCCTGGGTGGTGCACAAGGGTTAATGCCCTTGGCCGCTAACCAAAAAATTGGAGGTTTGAGTCCACCCAGAGGTCTCTCGAAAAAAAGGCCCAGCATCTGTGTCCAAAAACACCAGCAATTGAAAACCCTATGGAGCACAGTTCTACTCTGACACACATGGGGTTGTCAAAAGTCCGAGTTAATTCGACAACAACTGGTTTAGACGTTGCCTAAGTTATATCATGTCTACATAACGTGATTCTGTCACAACAGAGTTCGTGTGCTTCAGATGACTTACTAGCAACTCGAGGAAAAAGGCAGAGTGATGTTCTAGGAACCCAGGCGAAGGATATTCTCTAGAGAAAAATTATTGGTGCGAGAGAGTCAATCATCAACGGCAAAGCTGGAAGAAAATATCTTCTGTTTGGATAATTCTCAGGGTTATGTTTTATTGAATATTATTACTTCACCTTCTGCTGCTAGGAATATGTTAGGCTTCAAGCATATTTTTAGTGGGCTGTGAATAGTGGAACAATCATTATTTTAAAATAATTTCAGCTCAGGTTTTAATAACCAAAGATACTATTTCTCAATATATTAGACCAGAAGTACAAGCAGATTTCAACAGCTTGTCCTTTTAAAAATCCTAAATCCAAAATTGAATTCGGCTGGTTGTTTCTTTATAGTTGTCTTAAATAGTCTCCTTTTCTTCATATATTTCAATTATCTTTTGTTTTTTTTGAAAACTAAGGAATGGACTAAAATAAAATAGATCCAAAATTTTACCTCAAATAAACTTTTAGTTCAAATGTTTCCTAGCAAGTTAACGCTAGCTGGTACTAAGTGAAATTTGCAAAGTACTCTAAGAAAATTTCAGCCACTACTGTCTCTCTTTCTTTAGAAAGTAAGACCCAGTTCATCAGGTATTCTTGTATATTGCAAACTGGCTTTTCTGGGTAAAAGATTAAAAACCTTTGGCTGGGTACATGTGAACATGTCTTCTTCCAGCCATTGTGTGGAAACTATTGAAAAATACTGATGAACTCTTTCACACTGCTAGTTCTCTGAGTAGTATGCTCCAGTCAAAGTGTGCTCGCTATCCAAGGGAGACGGAGGAAAAAACAATAATAGTAAAGTATCTGAATCACCAACGCTTTCATATATATTTCATGAGTGTTTGAAAAATTAAAATCACAAAGAATTTTTCCAAGAAGAAACATCTTTGTCGTTTATGTTTGCTTTCCAGGCCCTAACACATGGTGAGGATGCTAAATTAGTGTTTCGTTACTGTAATCAGGAATAACAAATGGAAATGAAGTCCAAAGAAAACCCAGAACAGAAAGAGTGAGTCAGCGGTAAAAGAAAAGGCTTTCGGAGGTGAACTTACATTTTGGCAGATGGGCTGGCTTCAGCTGTCTGTGGTTCTCACTACCTGTCCCTTCTCTCTCCCTCCCTCCTAATCTTTACCTTCACCTCCTCCTCTTTCCAGTACAAATACAACTGCTCCTCATTGCACTTTTGTCTCCAAGATCTCTTCCTTCTAATTTTATACCTTATTGATTTTTCCATAACATACTTTCACCAGTTTATTAACAGAACTATTGATTTAGATTTCTTTTTAAACGTTAAGTCTCCTTCACAAAATTGTCTCACGCTAAACTTCACTTTAAACTGAAGCCCCAAGAGGTGAGACTAAATGGTCATAATCATAGTCCTCTCACCAAGAACTTCCAGTGGTTTCCTATTCTATATTAAATCTGGGTGCTAAATTCTTCCTATTGTTCAGGTCTCTCCACATTTTCTTGCTCACTCCCATATTTCTGCATTTCTTTTCCCTGATCTCAAAGCCTATCCCTGACGCTCCAAAGGCCCATTCCTGTGTTGTTAATCGCAGTCAGCTAGATGCTGACTCATGGCAACTTTATGTACAACAGGATGCAAAGCTGCCTGGTCCTGCATCATCTTCATGATTGTTGGTGCGCTTGAGCCCATCGTTGTGGCTGTTGTGTCAATCTATCTCATTGAGAGTTTCCCTTGTGTTTTTGCTGACCCTCTGCTTTACCAACCATGACGTGCTTTTCTAGATATTGGTCTTTCCTGATGATGTGTCCAAAGTCAGGGATTCAAAGTCTTGCCATTCTCAATTCTAAGGAGCATGCCTCAAAGATGTATTTCTTTGTTCTTCTGGAAGTCCATGATGTATTCAATATTCTTCACCAATCTCACAGCTTGAATGCATCAACTCTTCTGCGGTGCAATAGATCGCTTTTGAGTGGCCTTTCTCTCCATGCTCTTGTAACTCCCACCCAGGTGATTGGACGGGACTGTGCAGATGGGCTTGCAAGGGGATGGTCAGTTTTGTCATCCCACTGGGCTTGAAATGAGCCACCCCAGAGGCGGGAGAGAGAGGATCCCACCACCACCAAGGAAAAATAGCCAGGAGCGGAAAGTGCTTCCTTTGGCCCCGGGATCCCTGTGCTGAGAACCTCCCGGAACCAGGAGACAGAGAGAGAGAGAGAGAGCTGTAACACTGAAGGCAGTAAGAAGCGGCGGCAGAGACCTGGCAGCAAGAGATGGTGGTGGGCTTCCCAGCCCACAGAGAGAGAAAGCTGAATGCCTTTGGGCAGAGGCCAAGGACCAGGGAGAAGGATGTCTGCGAGCATGGCTGGGAAGAGGCTGTGCTGATGGAAGAACTGTATCCTGAGTGTTCCTGAGCCTGAATTGTAACTGTTACTTCCCTAATAAACCCCATAATCATGAGTATTGTCTGTGAGTTCTGTGTGGCCATTGCAATGAATTATCGAACCCAGCAGAGAAGTAGAGAGTGCCATGGGAGGGACGGTTGGTGTCAGAATTGATAAGGATGGCAGACAGAGGAGGCATGTCTGATGTCTGATTCATACTGATCAGCCTTGGACTGTTGATCTTGATTCTCCTTCCCCCTTGTGAAGCTAGAAGAGGTCAGACACTTCCCTCATGCCATTTTTACATCTTCTGTTGACTGTTTTCACTGTCTAGATTTCACGTGCATATGAGGCTATTGTAACTTACACTGTGACCTCATCTAAGCTTCCCTAAATACAGTCAATAATAAATGATTGGTAAAAATAGTCTCCACATTACTCTTTCAGGATAACTTCAACTTCTATGCAGTGTAGAATAATCTTTTCTATTTCTAAACTCCAGTGACAACAAATAATGTCAAAAAAATCTTTATATTTTCCATGGAAGCAACATACATTTACCATAATGATATTAAAATCAAAACCCTCGGGGGCAGGGCCAAGACGATAGAGTAATCAGACACTTCCTGTAGTCCCTCTTACAACAAAGACCCAAAAAAACAAGTGAACCCATTATATATGACAATCTAGAGCCCTGTACGTCAAAGACAAAGTTGAGCAATCGGACAGAGTGGCAAAGGGAGGGAGAGATGGTTCAGAAGCAGTGAGGAGTTGCCAGACCTAAATTGGCCTGCCCTGGCATCCTGCAGGCTGGATCAGCTGGCACGGGAGGGGTGAGGCAAACAGTGGCACTTGGGGTGAGTTTTCCACATCAGGAGAGATCGAGCAGCAGAGAGTCTGCTTCAACCTCCAGAACCAGCGAGAAATGGTGATCAGTCAGCAAAAATCTAAGTGTCTAATCTACCACGTGGATCAAAAAATAAACCCCTCCTCTTAGGAAGTAACTCTCTCCCGTTTACCTGCCCCCTCCCTGCTCTGTTCTGGGTCCCTGTCTGGCTTCAGTGATTGCTGTGCCCCCTGGGCCAGAAGAAGGACCCATTGTGCACCCTGAGCCATTCTCCTGGCTTTGGAGAGGGAACAAATTAACAAACAGAAAAAAATAATCTGCCAGCTCCCCTAAGCCAGGAACTCAGGGCAGGCACAGCCCCTTTGTCTAGGCACAGGCATAAGGGGTCCATGAACTTTGAACACCTTTCACCCCTGCATAGATCTGTGTGGACCCATTTCAAGAGTGTAGACCCTCATCAGCACAGTACAACAGGGTTTATTCCTGAAGCCTGCTTTCATCCGTATCACCTATAAGGAGGAGTGGCAGATTCATGACATTTGACCCTGCCTTGTCATTAAGCAGGGTCCTCACCTACCCACGTCAGGGGCCTAAAGACTGGTGGCTCCACCCACCCCACCAAGCCACCCACGACAGGGGTCCAAGAATAAGTGGTGCCTCCCAGTCCTTACAGCCAATGGCATTGGGTGTCCATAGCCCAGTTGCAGAACCCACCTACATATGTGCTACAGGGCTCCTTTTTATATACATAGAAAGGTAAAATATGTTATATACTAAGGCATACATTTGACTAACTGATGCTAAATAAGAACCATACGTACCTGCTCGACTTACCTACAGATTCGACTTAATGACAGATTTAGGAATGGATCTTGTTTGTAACCCGGGGACTGCCTGCACGTAATTTCAGGAAGAGAGAAAACAGCGGCCAGATCTTCAGGGTAGGCTGTGGCATAATTTACCACTCAGCTGCAATTTCAGGGGGATGAGAAAAAAGAAAGAGACCTAGTTAGGCCTGTATCAAAGAGGCAGACCCTGTCTACTCTGCAGAAGGAAAAGGAAGAGTGTGCAATAGTCAGAGTTGATCATCTTTAGGGAATATTGGAAAGCAGCAGGAAGGGGGGTGGGGCTTACCATCCCATCTGTCTTTTATCAAGAAAGCAAAAGATTTCCCAGAAGCCCACTGGAGACTTCCTTTCCATCACTGGCTAGAACTAGGTAACCTGGTTGCAAGGGATGCTAGGAAAACAAGGAATGGGATTTTCAAAATTGGCTTGGACCAGTCATGGTCCATAGCCTAGGACTGGGCCTATTGTTCTACTCTCTAAAATACAAAACAGACAAACAAAAGCAACAACAACAACAAAAAACCTGGGTTCTATTTAGTAAAGAAAGTGGGGGAATAGATATTAGAGGAAGTACCTATGGTGGCCTCAGTGTATGAAGATGTTTAAGACTCATGATCAATAACATTAATTTGGTCCCAGACAGTTCATAAAATGTATTTCTATTAGCAAAAAACCCTTCCTCTTGCTACATCTTTAAACATTAAGAATTACAAATTTCAAAAACCATTTTAAATTTATCAGAGGAAAAGACATTCAGTGTTGCAGTGATTTGCCTTCCTTTGATGAGTACTAGAGTTAACACTTTTCATCTGTATTTTTCTCATATAATTGCATCTTCTATTATATCAGGTGCCCCACAGCCTCACCTGTGAGTCCAGTCATAGCAGTTCCTTACAGGTAATGAACTTGGCACTGACAGGATGTCACTCAAATGCACGCTGTGCTTCTGCTCGGGTCTTCTCAGACTCTGTAGAGTGGGGCTTAGTGGGACTCCACTTGGCAGGTAGGTATGCCCAGCTCAGAAGTGCTGGGGAGTTAGGGACCCTGGGAAAACATTCAACCAATTGAGTATGAAAGACAACGATAGACAGGTCTCCCCAACAATCCTTGGGTGGACGATTCTAAAAGACTTCGCTGCACTCCTTAGCACATCCCAGTAGGACTGAAACTCAGGCATGTGGTGGTCTCTCTCTCTTACTGTCTTCCATTTTATTCTGACACAAGGCAATCCCATGTGTGTCAGAGTATTGCTCCACAGGGTTTTCAAAGGCTGATTTTTTGGAAGCAAATCACTTTCAAGGTACCTCTGGGTGGACTAGAACTGCCAACGGTTTGGTTAGCAGCAAGCATGTTATCCATTTGCACCAGCCGTGGTGCTGACTAACTCAATTGCACATCCTTGTGTTGGCTATTCTTCCTCCCCTCTTTCAACGTGTGCAGTTCCTCACTCCTTCACTCAACTCCTAAAGAAATTAATTGCACAAAAGTTCTTGTTCCAGCCTTTGGTTTCAGAGGTAAGGCATCTATCAGCTGTTCTTTGGTTATTACACCTTTTTGGTTTTACTGTTCTTTACATGGTTTTCCATGAATGTTTTAGATACCAAGGATATTAACCTTTTGGGACAATGTCAACAGAGTTGTGAAGGAAAGAGACTCAATCTCTCAAATTCTATACCATCCCAAGTTATGCTTAAAGTCAAGAGAAAACATTACTGTCTTTGCTTTAATACTTCAGAAAAGCAATATTTAGCAGTATCCATTTCTTATTATTGTCTCTGTCATGGTTTTTAACTTGGAAATCATATATTCCTCTTCGTGCAATTCTGCCTGAAACAGCTACTTCCTTCTTTAGGGTTGTTTGTTTTAGCTTTAGAGTTGGAGCACCCTTTTGAATTTTGCTGGGAACATAAATAAAATATTTTGTAAATGTGTTTCTTCCAGTCCGTCTGTTTTAGGTGGAGAGTAACCTTGATTCCTCTGTGTGGTCCATTTCCTTTGAATTGCAGCTTTAATTTTGCACAGGTTTTGTGATTTACTGACTTTCTCCCCATAAAGAAAGGGGTCTATGTTTTTCCAGTATTAGCTGATATTCCAGGAAGAGTGGAAGCGTGTTCTGTCAAAATTGCTGGGTTCAAATAAGCTCTGCTATTCCTGAAGGATCCCCTGATGTGACTGCCATTCTTGAGGTGGGAAGTCCTAAGCGATTTCACACCAGATTTGAAGAGCACAGGCCAGGAAGAGGGAGCCATGATGAGGAATGGCTCGCGGACAGAAAGCATAGAGTGAGAGACAGGAAAATGAGGCTGGCCAATTCCCAAGCCAACCAGCGATCAGCCATGGGGACATTAAATGCAGTTCCTATAGGAAAAGGCAGGGACATGGGCTGAGATTAAGAACTGGAGGCAGGACTGAATACAGAGGCAAAGGCAAACACTTTAGATCGTTTTATTACCCCTACTTACGAAAGTCAAGGGAAGAATTGGCTTCATTTTACCCTCCCACATTATCTTTGTTTAAAACTCCATCTAGTCAATTTCATTTGAAAATAATTAGCAAACATCTGCTGTTATATAGCTATTTCCCCTGCTGTGATATAGATTCTTCTCACTTGGGTGAGCATTAATGGCATTCCCTTGTAGTGACAGTCCCTTTTCTGAGGAGGATTTCAGCAAGTGGGAAACCACCGTTGAATTGGGTGCTGTTTCCTAAAGCATGATGTGATCTATATGGTTTCATCTGTAAAAAAACCAAACCAAACCCATTGCTGTCCAGTTGATTCCAACTCATAGAAACCCTATAGGACAGAGTAGATGCCCCATAGGGTTTCCAAGGAGCGGCTGGTGGATTCGAACTGCCAACCTTTTGGTAAGCAGATGAACTCTTAACTACTATGCCACCATAGCTATAGTAATAAAATTGTGAGTTCGTTATGCCATTTTAGGTGCCATTGATCATGGTAATCCCAGCTGTGACTCTGTAAATATGTCAAGTAGTTTTAAGTAACAAGGATGTAATAAGTCTTCTATTTATTTTGTCTCTCTTTTTTTTTAAATTGTGCTTTAAGTGAAAAATTACAGTTCAAGTTAGTCTCTCACAAAAATTTATACACACATTGTTATATGACCCTAGCTGCTCTCCCCATAATATGACAGCACACTCCTCCTTTCCACCCCAGATTTCCCGTGTCCATTCAGCCAGCTCCTGTCCCTTTTTGCCTTCTCATCTCACCTCCAGACAGGAGATGCCCATTTAGTCTCATGGATCTACTTGAGCTAAGAAGCACTCTCTTCACAAGTATCATTTTATGTCCAATAGTCCAGTCCAATCTTTGTCTGAAGAGTTGGCTTCGGGAATGGTTTCAGTTCTGGGCTAACAGAGAGTCCAGGGACCATCTCTTTTGGGGTCCCTCCAGTCTCAGTCAGACCATTAAGTCTGGTCTTTTTACTAGAATTTGAGTTCTGCATCCCACTTTTCTCCTGCTCCATCAGGAACTCTATTTTGTCTTAAAAAAAAAAAAAAATTAACTCTCTTCCTTATTAAACACCTAGAAGTTAGTTGTTTCAAGGTGAGGCAGGTGGTACTGAATCATAGATCACAGAATGACTCAAAAGCAGCGTGTCTAAAACCAGTACAGAAAATCCAACTGAGAAATTGAATTGAAGAGTCTAGGCAAAGAGGCATATTGAGGTAAGAGGTGATAAGGGATACCAGAGTGAAACAGTTTAGGACACCTGGTAGGGACTATACCTGGAGAGGTTCCTGGGGCCCACGGCTGCAGTCCCAGATCCTGGTCACAGAGTCTTGAGGGTCTTAAACAGAAGGGGAGGCTGGAATATTAGGAGCACCAATCCCACTTCAACTCTTCCCTTCCTTCTTGATTCCTTCCCAGCCTCTTTCCAAGAGTTTACAGCATGAAAAATAATGTGAAACACAGTAATTACAGATATATGAGAGAAAGAGAGAGCAGGACTAATAGACCTGACTGTTACTTGATGTGAGTTGATAACTTTACCTAAGCAAAGAGTTTGGTTTACTTTGTTGGTAACTAAAACAAAAAGGATTCAATGGTCATTGTGTCGGGGGACACATAAGGGATATAAATTTATCTGTGGTGACTTTAGCCTTCAAGTATTTTTTTTTTTTTTTTGGGTGGGGATCTTATGTGAAATATTTAGCAACATAGTTAAAAAAATACCATTGTTCTTCATGAATCTGAAATGTGTTCATCAATTCCTAAAAACTCTCAGCCATTATTTCATTGAATATTACCTCTTGGAAATTCTTTCTGGAACTTCTATTAGGTATATGCTGAATTTTTTTATGTTTTTTTTTTCTGTTACAGTGTTTTTATATAAGTAATGCATGCCTTCTATGTTTGTCAGCCACCCCCCACCCCCCACCCAAACCAGGTATTTCTTAAGCACATTATGCTATTTTTTTTTTAACAGCAGTGTGATTAAGACGCACCTGACCCAAGCCATAGTATTTTCCATTGCCTCATATACATGTGAAAGCTGGACAATGAATAAGGAAGACCAAAGAAGAATTGATGTATTTGAATTATGGTGTTGGCAAAGGCGAAGAATATTGAATATACCGTGGACTGCCAGAAGAATGAACAGGTCCATCTTGGAAGAAGTACAGCCAGAATGCTTCTTGGAAGCAGGGATGGTGAGACTATGTCTAACATACCTTGGACATGTTATCAGGAGAGAACACTCGGTGGAGAAGGACATCATGCTTGGTAAGGTAGAAGGTCAGCAAAAGAGAGGAAGACCCTCAACGAGATGGATTGACACAATGGCTGCAACAATGGGCTCAAGCACAGCAACCATTGTGAGGGTGGCACAGGACTGGACAGCATTTCATTCCGTTGTACATAGGATCGCTGTGAGTTGGAACCGACTCGACTGTACATGACGACAACAGCAGTAACGGTGAAGCTCAAAGGACGCTGTATTTTAACTAGCACGTTTATTTGTTGTTGTTGTACGTGTTTGTTTTGTCTAGCAGAGGTGTTTTCAGGTTAGGTAATTCACCATATTGCCAGAAACAAAATTCTATTCTTTCTATGTATTATGACTATGTATTTTCTCTCACTCAGAAAGTGAAAAAGAAATTTCTGATCTAACTCCCCCCCTACACACACACATACATACATACATACACACACACACACACACACACACACACACACGAAATTTAATATATCCCATGTGGGAGATTGAATCTTTAAAAAGCTCTATCTTATTGGGTTTATGAGAATATATAGATGTAAAATATTCTGCAAAAGAATGAAAAGATCTATTTGTGGGTAAGATTATGTAAAACAGACAATTAAATGTTAATGAGTAAGGACTGCCTATAAAATGTAAAAATTTTAGTTAGGATATAATTAATGGTGGATTGCTTGTCCTGGCTGTGGCAAAATAAATGCTGCCGACAATGACCTTTGTCAGAAACACGAAAGTATAATCCTTCAGTTCCTATTCATTCCTTCTCTCTCTCCTTCTCTCTCTCTTTCTTCGTTGCGACAGGAAGAGATATGTATAATCTACCCAATAATTACACCAGTGTGTATGTGTGTGTGTGTACAGATAGAGCAATAGATATATAGATACACACCAAACCAAAAAACCCATTGCCATCAAGTCGATTCCAACTCATAGTGATCATATCAGACAGAGTAGAACTTCCCCATAAGGTTTCCTAGGAGCAGCTGGTGGATTTGAATTGCTGACCTTTCGGTTAGCAGCTAAGCTCTTAACCACTGCATCACCAGGACTCCGGTATAGATATATAGATAGAGATTTATAGATATATTTTAACGTATAGCCCCATTTGATGCTCCCGAGAAGGAGATAGCACTGTTGATATTAGCGGCAGAGTTTTCGTTCAGGCTCAGCAACATAGGAACTGTCAGAACCCATGTGGTCTGTGAAATAAGCTACAGTAAGTCATAAGCAATAAGAGGCCGGTGGCAGAGTAGGATAGATGGGTCCGCAGGCTGGTGTCCAGGCTGAGGGAAATGGCTCTGCTAGAAGCTGGCTAGAGTCTTGCTTACATCCAGGGCCCAGTTCCAAATTCCATTCAGTAGCCATTCAGCTGAGTGAAGTATACCAAAACCAAACCAAACCCATTGCCATCAAGTCAATTCCAACTCATAGTGACCCTATAGGACAGAGTAGAACTGTCCCCTATAGAGTTTCCAAGGAGTGGCTGGTGGATTCAAACTGCTAACCTTTTGGTTAGCAGCCTTAATGCTTAACCACTGTGCCACTAGCTCTCCATTGAATGAGGCATGGCAGGGCTGAATCCAAGCAATGCTTGAAGTTTTGGGATCAAGTAGGGAGGATTTGCTTTCTGAAGGGCTTTACATTCACAGCAAAATTCCCCGACCCCCAACAACAGGCATGGAATACAGAAGCAGGATCCAGCACTCAGCTATATTACCTGCACCCAATACAAACGGGTGCCAGGTAACTTTGCCATGTTACACTTTTGAACTGTTTCAACTCATCACTCTCCTGGCTTCTAATACCCGGGAATAATTTTTGCAGGTGGTTTTGCCTCATGCCTCAGTCCCAATGCTTGTTTCTGCTTCTCTGGCTCTGAGTTCTGGATTCTTTCCCTGTCTACAAGATCCTTGATTTGCATTTGACAATTTAGGTAAACGTTTGACCCTGTTCAACACAGTCCTGAAGACCCTACACACAGGTACAGGTCCTTGGGGCCAAGACTCCTGCCTAATTCCCCTGCAGAATCTGGGAAGGGAACGAGTCAAAGCCAGGCTAAGTGCGATTTGCTTAAAGGGAGAACTTGAGAGAAAGGGAAGTCTGGTGAGTGAAAACATAGTCCTTGAAAGAAGACTGGTTGTGTGGGTAGGAGGGGCTGCAGAGGAGGTAAAAGAAGTTGAAATTGGTGTATGCAAGTGTACTCTTGAATTGTTCTGGGAACATCAGATTCTGTCATAAAAGAAACAGAGCAAAGCAAGAGCCCATGAGTCTTGTGTGGGCTCCTACATCCTACGTCTGAGGAACCCGATAATTCCAAGTTCCATCAAGAGGCAGTTAGGGGTCGGTGAGTGTGTGGGAGGGGTGAGTGGTGGAGATATTGTTACCGTATATCCTGTTTCCTATGGGAAAAGATCATCCCTGAGAGTATAGATGGAGGCATTTTTGAATCTGGTTGTAAAAGTTGAAAGAAGACACGCAGGGGAACATAAACAGGGTTCAATTCCTTGTAAATATTGTCTCAAAAGGCCAGCAATAGGTGAATGGACTCTACAAATAATCTAAAGTTGTTGTATGGATTAGAGGACCTTGTCTGACATGTTCAAAGTCTGCTAACATGCTTACCACGTACACATTCATAGGCATGTACGTGTGTGCCATTCTTGGCATGTTTGTGCAATCCTCATCAACTTCTTGTGTGCCGTAGAGTCAATTCCAACTCATTGAGACCCTACAGGACAGAGAAGAACTGTCCACAGGGTTTCCTAGGTTGTCATCTTTATAGGGAGGAGCCCTGGTAGTGCAGTGGTTATAAGTGCTGGGCGGCTAACCTAAAGGATGGTGGTTCAAACCCACCAGTTGTTCCATGGGAGAAAGAGGTGACAACCTGCTTTTGTAAAGATTTACAGCCTTGGAAACTCTATGGGGCAGTTCTATTCTATCCTAAAGGGTCACTCTGGGTCAGAATAGGTTTGGTTTTTTTTTTTTTTTTGGTTTGATTAATCTTTACGGAAACAGACCACAAGGTCTTTTCTCCCATGGAGTGGCTAATGGGTTCTAACCGCTGACCTATAGGTTAGCAGCCAAGCACTTAATCGTTGTGCCACCAGGTCTCCTTATAGTTAACTTAGCCAAAGGAAATTTGGACTCAGCTGGCCCTTGGCTCATTGAGGGCCCCCTATGAATGCCCTCAGGTATCATATGAGTGAGTGGGGCCAGTCAATGGTAGAAGGCAGCACTAAAAGTAATCAAGAACTACTAATACTTCTGCAAGCTCCTGGGGAACTGACTTCAAAAGCCTTCTTAAGTTCATGTTCAGCAGTCTCCAGATAGGCATTGTCTTAGGTTGGGCTCTCTAGAGAAGCAAAACCAGTAAAGCGTATAAATATATATAGAGAGAGATTTACATCAAGGAAACAGCTCACGAGACTGTAGAGACTAGAACATCCCAAGTCCATGGATCAGGGTAGAGGCCTCTGCCAATTCACGCAGCTACAGAAGCTGGCAAACCCAAGAATGGCAGGTCAGAGAGCAGGGCTCTGCTCACAGGCTGTGAAGATCAATGAATCCCAAATTTGGCAGATAAGCTGACAGCTCAAGTCCCAAGAACCGGAGATGAGATGACAGGGGGTAGCCACAGGATCCCAAGTGAGCAAAAAGCCAGAACGTCTGCTTATATTCAGATGCAGGCCACACCCCAAGGAAACTCCCTTTCATCTGATTGGCTACTCACAGCAGAATTCAGCCATAGGAGTGACCACATATAAACACTGAGAATCACGGCCCAGCCAAGTTGACACACAATCTTAACCGCCACAGGCATGAATTGACTTTGACCTCGGAATTTAGTCAATATCTGCTCTTTAGCTTTGGCTTCAACCTTAGCCTTTGGAAGATGAAACAGTTGAATGCCT
This sequence comes from Dugong dugon, assembly GCA_030035585.1. Classification (NCBI taxonomy): domain Eukaryota; kingdom Metazoa; phylum Chordata; class Mammalia; order Sirenia; family Dugongidae; genus Dugong; species Dugong dugon. Next base: position 22,736,237 of record CM057466.1, read on the forward strand.
AACTGCAGTGTCATTCCTGGTCCCCTGAAATTATGTGTGATCAATGCTCGTGAGATTGAATAAGTTACCCTCACGTCTAAGGAATGTATTAACATAAGTAATATTAACACGGCAAGTCATTTGGATGTATTGTCACTGTCAGAATATCCACTTTCAAATACGGATATGCATTTTAGAGATAAGATTTAAATCTTCTTGTATGCTTTATTTATTTATTTTTGAGATTCTATATGTCAGTTGAAATATAAATATATATTTATGAATTCAGGGTAAAATGCTGTCATAATTAATGTTGACTATGAAAGTAGTTAATTTCATACATAAAGTAATTCAAGAATTTTCAAATAGTCAAAAATGTAAAAAAAAAAAAATTAATTTGTGAGATTGCCTCAATAAAAATGCCCCACACCACTAGTGAAACTGTCAAACCCAGGAATTAAAGAGAAACTGAGTCAGCCACCATTATGAGAAAGAAAACAGAGAAGACTTAACATCTTGGCTGCCATGTGACCGTGAGCAGTTACCTAAACTGTCAGAATTAGTCAAAGTTGAAAGTAAATTGTTCACATCCCAAATGTGTGGTTTAATGACCATAGGTGTAATCTAGAAGCTGATCATGCTGACAAATTATTTTTTCCTAAACTAAGTCAAACTTTTAGATTTTGACTCTTGAAAATGTTAGTAATTAAATATTTTATAACCTTTCATGTTTTTCTTGTATCCCAGATATTCATTCTGTGATGGCTAGGGGGACCAACCATCCTAGTTTGACCAGGACTGAGGGAGTTCCAGGACTTAGGACTTGTAGTACCAAAACCAAGAAAGCCTTGGGCTAATCAGGGTGAGTTAGTCACCTTAGTGATAGTGTTATAGGTAGCATCAGCCTTGGCTTTGACTGAATATTGGTTTAAACATCTAGCCATTTGCTGTACTTCTGCAACCAAAGTCTTATGATGCTTGGTAGAATATCATCTAATACAATAATGGCCACTTTTCCAACATAGCTACCTAGAAGCACAGAATGACCGGGTCTGGAGAGAAAGTAGGGGGCTGTTTAGTGACCTATCAAATTTGATGTGGAAGAACTCAACCTCTCAGAACCTCATGGACTGACCCAGAATCCTGGGCCCCCTGGAATGAACCCTGGCAACCATGTACTTCTCTGATTTCAATACTCTACTGTCTTTCCAATTCCTAATGTTGCTTTACCCACAGGGAAAAGACTTTGTTTAGGTTTTTACTTCTTAACCTGCCTGGTACTCTAGTTTTCATTTGCTAGGCCTGATTCCTTTGCCTGAGACCTTTCAATAAATGTTCTTGTTAGTTGAAAGCAAGTCAATGCATTGCTTTAGAGTTTTTAAACATGGCCTAGATTAATGAGCTAAGGCCATTACTCTGCTTTCTTGATGTGACAGAACATAGTGAAACTGAGATCGGTAGCTGTGTTACTGTGCCTGAAACTGCCTCTTATTTATATAAAGGATCATTTGGTTGAAACACAATCTTCCATTTGTACAGAAGAAAGTGAGTCAGATGTCTAATAAGATGATTTTAAAAGATTTCTTTTTCTAAAGAGCAGAATGATGATGATAATAGTGATAAAGATAAATAGCTGACACATGAAAATGTTCTTAGTGCTTTAATTAATTTATTTATTTAGTTGTTGTTGAGCATGTACACAGCAAAACATACGCCAATTCAACCGTTTCTACATGTATAATTCAGTGACATTGATTACATTCTTCAAGTTGTGCAACCATTCTCACTCACCTTTTCCGAGTTGTTCCTCCCCCATTAACATAAATTCACTGCCCCCTAAGGTTTCTGTCTAATCTTTCGAGTTGCTGTTGCCACTTTGATCTCATCTAGATAGTTCTTAAAAGAGCGTAATGCTCAAGGCAGCTGTTTTTTACCCACTAAGCTAAACTACTGTTTGGTTTTAAGATGACTTTGGGGGATATTTTTGGTTATGGTTTAAAAATTATCTCAGGTCAGTAGTTTCAGGGGTTCATCCAGGCTCATGGCTCCAGAAAGTCTGGAGTCCATGAGAACTTGAAATTCTATTCTGCATGTTCTTAGTGCTTTACCTATATAAACTCACTCAATCCTGTGGGCAACTTTGTCGGTTACATACTGTTATTGACCACATTTTAAGAGGTTAGAAAACTGAGGCTACGGTCACAAAGCTAATAATTGGTAGGGTTGTAATTTGAACGCAGATACTAAACTCCAATACACACTTCTGTTTTTCGTGATGGATAATATGGTCTTTAAATATTTTGATAGTACGATTATGTAGCTATAATGTTGACAGAATATGCTTCTGTCATGTTAGCTTAAACTGTAGTTTTTCATTAATTAGAAACTTATTCCACTCACACTAGTCATTCCAAATAAAAATTACACGTGATCATGGAATAATTGTGAAAAGTTGTATGAGAGTCAGCTTCCAGAATAACAGCTACTTATGATTTGAATCCCCGTTGCCATCGAGTTGATTCCTATAGGGCAGAGTAGAATTGTCCCATCGGGTTTCCAAGGAGCAGCTGGTGGATTCGAACTCCAGTCTTTTGGTTAGCAACCAGCTGAAGTCTTAACTGTTGAGCCACCAGAACTCCCAAAGATACATAGCGCAATACAAAAAAGACACAGTAGTCTCAGGTCCCTTTCAGTTCTAGAATTTTTGGATTCTAAATCAGACTATTCTATTACTTGCCTAACATATTCTCCACTAACCCCAAACAGCAAATGGAGGCAAGTATCCAAGAGGCTATTTTCAAGAATGGTTGGGTAATATTTAACCTACAAAATGCCTATACAAAATGCTATTAACCCATTGCCGTGGAGTTGATTCTGCCTCATAGGGACCTTATAGGACAGAGGAGAACTGCTCCATAGGGTTTCCAAGGCTATAAATCTTTATGGAAGCAGACTGCCACATCTTTCTCCTGAAGAGCAGCTGGTGAGTTCGAACTGCTGGCCTTTCAGTTAGCAGCAGAGCACTTAACCACTGTGCCACCAGAGCTCCTTCAAAATGCTCTTTCTGGTCATAAATAGATCAAGATGCCTTACCACCATGAAAATTAATAGTAATTTCACTATCAGCATTAGAACTTGCTTGAGGTATGCAAAACACTCTTAAGGACTCTTTTGAGGCCCATAGTAACCATGAGAGTTAGAAGTTACTACGCCCAGTTTGTAAGTAAGGAAAGGGAGAATCAGAAATGCCGAGGTTCTCTTCCAGAGGCACACAGTCTTTTGAGTGCAAGCCTAGTATACTTTCCACCCTACATTATACTATAATTAGATATACACAATGAAATAAGAGCTGTCACCTTTGGGTTTGATATATTAATGAAGGGGATCAAAAGAACTAAGAAATAGTCTAGAGTAAAGTTTATTCTCAAAAAATAACAAAAAAGGATTGAAAGAATCCTCTGATTAATTCCTGTTGCTAAAACTTTTACCTACCATAAGGACATAAATAAAAAACATAAGCCCTTGGAAATCTATATTAAGCATATTTCTTCTCTCTGTCTCTCTCTCCACACACACACACGTAAAGATTTAATTTTCAAGTGTGCAAAACACCTGCAATACAGAATTATATATAAATGGATGTGCTCATGTTCAAGTCCAGTGAAAAGAAGGTACATAGAGTTCTTTACAGAAATATGAATGCTGATGGGGTTGATTCAGTGACAGCCGTGCACTGTCAAGAGTTATATTATTTATGAAAGAAAAAAAATTCTGTTTACTAAAAACGTAGAAAGCAGCTATCCATTTTTCAATACGCCCAGAAAACCATTACTAGGGATGTCTCATTGTGTTGACTGTCTTCCTGTGCATAAAGTGCACATTAAAATTTAAAATTCACAGAACGAACAAATATTTGTTGTCATGTTTACATTTGTAAGTCAAAGGTCTACAGTTTGACTGGGAAAGGAAGACAGATGTAGAATTGCTAATGGAAATAGAAATTCTCCAGCCCAGCTCATTTTTTCCCTTTTATTCCATCACCAGACTGGGACGGCTTGCCTGAAGTTGGAGCTCTGGCTGAATCAATAACATATTTGACTTTGGGTTAAAGAGATACTCTAACTCCAATTGCAAATCACCAGAAATTAAATAAAAAGCAGTAAGAACATGGTTCAGTTGTTCCTTATTCCCTTATACATGCTTCTCAATTTGTTTGGTTATTTGTTATTTCAGTTAGACTTATTCAAATTTCTTTTAGTCTGTATGTATTTGAACGAAGTATTTGGTTTCTAAGAAAAATATTAAGTGATTTCAATGTTAACCACCAAGTGGTCACAGTGGTGGTCACATTAATATAACTAGGAACCTAAGAGATTTCTTAATAGGTCATGGCATGGAAAATGAACACGTTAGCTCTATGTCTCGGGTGGGTTGTAGTTGGCTGGGCAACTATTTCCCAATAGTTCATATGAATGATAATAACTCACTAAGTTATAAAATCAAGTATTTCACTTCTTGTAGGTCGGTAATTATTGTAGTTGAGAGAAATATTTTTCTCTGATTACTCATAACTACAACATACCTGTTGAGAAGCTAAGATATTTCTAAGCTCATAAAAACCCATTGATATGATAAGAGCAGCATTTATAAATCTTAGCCTTGAAACTGATGTCCATAATATTTGGTCTTTTCACAAAAATATTTTTCCCTTCTCAAAAAGAAAGACATCCATGAATCATGCTTCAGTCATGTCCACTGAAAGAGAGATGACAAGGATGGCATGTCAAAAAAAAAAAAAAGTACAGTATAACTCTCCGTAATATTGGATGCTATATTGCCAGTCTCAGGGGTCCCCAGACACACACAGGTGCTTATTCAGCTCATTACTCCTGCGCACAGCACCTAGCATAATGCTTTGAGCGTAGTAAACCAAACCAAACTCGTTGCTATGGAGTTGATTTCAACTCATAGGGACCCTATAGGACAGAGTAGAACTGCCCCGTAGGGTTTCCAAGACTGTAATCTTTTTGAGGAACCCTGGTGGCAAAGTGGTTAAGAGCTTGGCTGCTAACCAAAAGGTCAGCAGTTTGAATCTACCAGTTGCTCCTTGGAAACCCTATGGGGCAGTTCTACTCTGTCCTATAAGATCACTATGAGTTGGAATCAAGTTGACTTGACTGTACGGCAATGGTTTTTTTTTAAATCTTTACAAAGCAGACTGCCACATCTTCCTCCTACAGAATGGCTGTTGGGTTCGAACTGCCAGCCGTTCAGTTAGCAGCCAAGTGCTTAACCACTGTGACATCAAACACAACCCCCCCCCAAAAAAAAAAACAAAACCAAAACCATTGCCATTGAGTCCATCTCAACTTATACCAGGGGTCTATAAACTGACACTATGTTTTATCCATCCTGCCCTTGTCCTTACTGCTCTCCAAACAGATCTGAGTCAGAGTAACATCTGTTTGTCACAGACATTTCACACAGAGTTGCTGCTATACTGTTACCCTTGAAAGCACAGGGAGTTGCGGTTTGTTGTCATATTTAGATCTATAAGGTTAGAATGATAAGGACAAGCAGGCTGCAGCCCAGGACACATAAATCGCCACTGGTCAACAAGAGAATATAACCATTGACCTTAATTTAATATTGAAGGATTCCATGACTTCTTTCATCCTTAGAAGGCATCGTTTCACTGGTAGTTCTTCAACTTGACGAGCTTATGTCTAACTTTCAACGTGGTTTTTACCCACATATTTTTTTTTAACACACTACTGTGAATATGTTTTATTTTTAAGTAAAAAATGAATCACAGCCAAAACATTCTGCCTCTAAATAGTATTTTAAGCTTAAGGGAGGAAAAGTCATTAATGATAAACGTATTTTCATTTTTCATGGATTTTAATTAAGTTTCACAGTTGCTAAGTAGTTTTTAAACTTAGGCTTCATGGCTCTTTTGACTTTATGTTTTTAAGTGGAGTCGTTTATCTTCAAAACATACAAATTCCAGAATTCATTACGATGTGTTTTATTCAAACAGGATTAGAGTTATGCTGCTAACCTTCAAGGGTGGGTAGCGGGTATACTATTCTCTCTCTTTTTGCGTGTGTTTGTAATTTTCTACAATAAAAGTTTTAAAAACCTAAAAATAAAAATTATTTTATTCAAATAATGTTTTAAAAGAGTGGGTTCTCTGTTAGTCATCTTTGAAAGTTTTTATACCATTTCGGAACCACAGCCAGAATGAACATTTCAGATGGACTAGGTGCCATCTGGGCCTGATGACAGCAAAGGATGAAGCAAAATTGTAGAAGCTGTCCGACGTCTTGTGTGAAATCAATCAACTGAGGATATGGCAGCATTTCCTACAGTAGTCTGCTGAGCTAGACTGTCCAGCAATTCCAATGAAATTCCAATCTGAGGGATAGATGTAGTCCGGGCAATATTCATTGGTCCAAAAGGGTGTTGGCTTCCTTCCCTAGATTTAAGACCTGAAGTTTTGAAGATGGCTTTTGGTTTCCCATTCGTGACAAATCCTAGGAGCTGCCATCAGGATAGGAAAAAAAGACATCCAGGTCTCATCTCAAGGAGAAGGTGAGAAGAGGTAAAACCTGATGTCCAGAGCTCTCCACTGAGCAAGCAACCAAGCCATGGGGTGAAGGAGGCACAGGAGACTGAGCAAATTTGGGAGCATATAAACTGGGTCCAGTATAATCAGTATCAGTGTCTGTATAGTTAAGACAAAGTAAATAGTATTCACAGTGGAGTCACATATTGTTCTATTTTACATTTTCTTTCTTGTATGCTTTTAAATTTTTTTTTATTTTTTAGAATGTGCTTAATTTTATTTTTTTATTTATTTATCATTAATTTAATCCCAAACTTTGATAGTACATTCCTGTTTTTTCAAACAGATGCATTATTCTTTTTTACTTTTTGTTCCGTCCTTAGATTCATTACTGTGGAGTCCTTAGACCTCTTCCTCTAATCATGATTTGTTAGTCTCTAAATCCCCCCAAAAAAACAAAAACAAAATCATTGCTGTCGAGTTGATTCCGACTCATAGCGACCGTATAGACCTGCTCAAATCTGTCGTCCTGGAATCTCCCTTTATGATCATTTTGAAATTTTCCTTTAAGTCTGCTGTATACTGAATCTTGTATCTTCTACTTTCATAATTTACTTTCCCATTTTGGTGGAACAAATCTTCCAGTAGCTTCATAAGAAGGGTAAAATTTGAGACCTTGCATTTATTCTTCTCACATTTGATGGATGATTTGGCTATGTAGAAATTTTAGTTTCCTTGAGATTTTCATAAGGTATTGCTCCATTTTCTTTTCTTTTTATGTTACTGTGGTAAAATAGTGTAACAAAAATTTTGTCATTTCAACCATTTTTATATATCCAGTTCAATGACATTAATTATACTCATCATGTTGTGCAACCATCACCACTATCAATTTCCCAATTTTTTTCATCCCCCTTAATGGAAACTCAGTACCCATTAAGCAATATCTCCTGTTCCCACCTCCCACCCATCCTTGGTACTCACTAATAAACTTTGATTTCTATGCATTTTCCTATTCTACATATTTCATATAAGTGGGATCATACAATATTTGTCCTTTTGCATCTGACTTATTTCACTCAGCATAATGTTTTCAAGGCTCATCCATGTTGTACCAAGTAACAGAACTTCATTCTCTTTATGGTTGAATACTATTCTGTTGTATGTATATACTACATTTTGTTTATCTATTCAACTGTTGCTGGACACTTAGGTTGCTTCCACCTTTTGGCTGTTGTAAATAATACTACAATGAATATTGGTGAATAAATATTTGTTTGATCTCTGCTTTCAATTCTTTTGAGTATATACCTCAGAGTGCAACTTCTGGGTCACATGGTAACTCTATGTTTAACTTTGAGAAGAATCACCAAACTGTTTTCCATAGTGGATGTACCATTTTACAATCCCACCAGCACTGGGTGGGTGAGGATTTCTTCACATCCTTGCCAGAACTTGTTATTTTTCATTTCTCTGATAATAGCCATTCTCTGGTAAATTATTACATCATTGTGATTTTTATTTGAATTTCCCTAATAATTAATGACATTGAGCATCTTTTCATGTGCTTATGGCCATTTGTACATATTCTTTGGTGAAATGTCTGTTCAAGTCCTTTGCTATTTTTTTTAATTGTGTTGTCTTTTTGTTGTTGAGTTGTAGAAGTTCTTTATATTTTCTGTATATTATCAGATATGTGACTTCTGATTATTTTTCCCCATTCTGTAGGTTGTCTCTTCACTTTGTTGATGTAGTCCCACAATTCCATTGGACTTTGCTCAGTTTTCTTGATTCATTTTTCTTTCTGCTCTTCAGGCATAGTAATTTCAATTGCCTTATTCTCTAGTTCACTGACTCTTTCTTCTGCCAGCTCAGATCTGCTGTTGAGCCCTTCCATTGCATTTTTCATTTCAGTTATGGAAATTTTCAGCTCCAGTATTTCTGGTTGGTTCATTTTTATAGTGTCTATCTCTTTATTGATATTTTTGTTTTGTTCTTATATCATTTTCCTTGTTTCCTTTAGTTTTTTTTTCTGTGTTTGTTTTTAGTTCTTTGAGCTAGTTTAATACTGTTAAATTCTTATAGCCTGTATATTATCTGGGAATCCATAGAGATGATTTTCTTCCCTTTGTTTTGTTTTCAAATAGGCTGTCATTTCTACTCTAGCATATGCCTTCTGATGTTTTCATGAAGTCAGCATGTTAGAATATTACAATATGTTAGCTCTGCACATGTGTGTGGCTTTCTCAATTCCTTCATAAACATGGTGCTTTAGAAAGTGTTAAATTTCTGCAAGAAACTCTCAGGTGGTCACAGTCTTCAGTGTTTGCTCACTGCTCCTCCCCTACCCTGCGTGAGGTCTGATTCAGATCAGAATGAGGCTTCAATCCTCCAGGCAGCTCCTAGACAGATCAGAACAGACACACTGAACAGACTGTGAGCACAGTCTTCCCTACTTATTCTAGAGCCAGAGATTGGGACCATTCTCTGAGAACACAAGCTGTTGTCTGCCTCTTTTGCAGGTGCATCCCACTGTGGCCACCACACTAAAAGCAGGAGGGGCAGAGACAGTATTTAAGTTTCCTTTTTCTTGTTTCAGAGTACAGTCAGCCACCACAATCTTCCTTTACTTTTCTGAGTTCCTACAGAGTTGAGATTTCAGATTTCTAATTACTGTCTTGGTGCTCATGTGGGCAGGTCAGATCTTAGATCTTCTCATGCCACGACCTTTTCAAAACCACTCAATTTTCTTCTACCTCCTGGTGTGTTGTTGAGATATTTAATGCCATTCTGATTGATCCTTCTATGTGATCTCCCTCATCTATCTATCTATCTATCTGTCTGTCTGTCTTTCTGTCTGTCTGTCTACTGTCTGTCTATATCTATCAACATCTCTATATCTAGCTGGATGTCTATTCATTGTGCTGGAAATTCAATAAATCCCTTGAATCTGCAAACTTAAGTGTTTCGGTTCTAGGACATTTCATAGTATCACCTTGTATTTTCTCATCTCTTTCCTATGTTCTTTTTTTTCTGAAACGCCTATCATATGTATGATGAGCTCACTGATCTTTTAATTTTCTGACCTTTCCTCTCCCATTTTCTTTTTCTTTAATTTTCCCCCTTTCTGATAGATTTCTTCAACTTTAACTTTCCAATGCTGTATTGAATTTTGTATTTATTCTATCAGAAATGTTTTCTTATGCTCTGTATATTATTTTTTCAGGATCTTCTTTTCATTTCTTGGGTGCAATCTCTCCATCTCTGTCTCTTTTGATTTCGTTTCAATCTTTGTATATTAGAGTAGCCCAGACTCAGTCCTCAGATGCCTCTTCTACTCTATACAGATTCTCTTTTTATGTGGTCTCATAATTACTTTCATGGATTTAAATGTCATTTATATGCTGGTGGCTCTCAGCCTTTCATGGTACATTTGATACAATATCTTCCTTCTCCCCTTGCCATTTGCCCCCAAACTCCCTATTTCTTTCTCTTCCTTTACTTTCTTCAGTTTTTCCTTATCACTATGTAATATGATTACATTATATTGTCTACAAAAAAATCCATTGCTGTTGAGTCAATTTTGTCTTATATAGACCCTATAGGACACAGCAGAACTGCCCCATAGGGTTTCCAAGAAATGGGTGGTGGATTTGAACTACTGACCTTTTTGGTTAGCAGCTGTAGCAATTACCCACTGTGCCACTAGAGCTCCAAATTGTCTATAGTGTAGTATATAACAGTAGAGCATACATTACATAAGTGCCACGAGGGAATGACCTTTGTCTATTTTATTCAATGCTATATCTCTAGTACCTAGAAGGGTGTTTGTCATCATGCTTCATAAATATTTTTTGAATTAATAAATGTCTCTGAAAATATGAAGTCATCTTCTTTAATATTTTCTTCTGTTCTCTAAACTGGCTTTGTTTACTGAGTTTCCTTTTTCTGTTTGCTTTGATCTTAAGACTTTCAAGTTAGAGAATTTCCTCTAAAGCTTGGATATCCTTAGTAGCTTGTATAATAATAAGAATCTGAAATACATATTGGAAACTGTGAATATGAGGGGAGTTTACTGCCTGGCAGGCTTCACTCAGGTGATCAGGCAGGGATCTAGACATTTTGTTTGGGACTCTGAATGTCAGTATGTATGGTCTTTTCTATTAGGCCGGTCCATTAACCCGTAGAACATTTTCTATTTTACCTGTCTAGGGGCATAAGCAAGTTTGCTATTTAGCATGTATTCAATGGTATGGTCATAACTTTCAAAAAAATAGACTTACTTACCAGAAGCCCTGGACTCCCGTTTCACTATGACGTAGTAATGGCAGGTACAGCTGGGGTCCACAAGGACCCTGCTATAGCTCTACTGCCAGCATCAGTTCTGATGGGTTGCTAGTCATGACGTACTAAGGGCTAAATATTATATATGCGTATATACACACACACACACACACACACACACACACACACACACACACACACACATACCCATTATCTGGGAGGCAAGATGGGGAGAAAGGTATGTTCGTAGTCATTATGCACACTTTTTTTTAATGTCCTTATTTTCAGTATATCCTCCTCTCTTCTGTCCCTTTTGTGCCTGGTGTCTCTTAGTCTAGAGCCTATGTATTTCATTGCCTCCAGATAGTAAACCTCTAGTCTTCTGCCAGGGAAGAAAAAGGAAACTTGGAGTTATAATCATTCTTTATAAAGAGTTTCAAACAATCTTTTTTTAGCTCAGATTTGCACCTCTGTCTTCAAAGATTCCTAGTATCATTGATTCCTAAAACTTCTCAGAGTTCTGCAGTGCTAATAGACTAGTTTCTTGTTCATTTACCCCCACCCTTGCTGATTAAAGTGAAAGCTTTTTCTGCCTTTCTAATTTAGAAGCAGAGCCCTGGTGGTACAGTGGTTAAGAGATCGGCTGCCAACCAAAAGATTGGTAGTTCAAATCCACCAGCTACTCCTTGGAAAGTCTATGGAGCAACTACAGAGTTGCTATGAGTTGGAATTGACTCAACAGCAAAGGGGTGTTTGGTTTTGGATAAGTGAGAAACTCATCCAGGTGCTCTCTAGTGTCCTCAGTTAACCTAGGGTTCTTACTTTTCCAATTCTATTTGTGTTTTTAAGTTTATACTTTACATTTTTTTCTTTGCTCTCTATTTTTTTAAGTTGAGTTTCAAGAAGGAGCTGATATAGATGAATGTGGCAGTCTACTACTTTTAATTGTAAATTTCAACCAATGCATTTACCAACTAAATTTTAGTTCAGTCATTGTGGTCTTATATATGAGAAATACTACATGGCCAACATCTAGGCATGATGGCCAGGACTCTTTCAGCTTAAAAAAAAAAAATCATTTGCACACACACACATCCATTTAAACTCCACAAAAGAAAGACACTTCTATGTCAAACTATAGATAATTACACAAAGATAATCGGGGTCTATACTGAAGGGGTTTAATCATTAGCTTGATTCTAAACAGACCTCTTGGGATTGAACAAAGAGTAGCACATTCTAAATGATTCTTTTGGAGGTTGTTTAAGAGCACGGAGTGCCTGCTAGTCTAAGCAATTCTTTCCCAAAATTTTTATTGAATTTTTTTTTATATTTGCATCATTTGTTGTAAGATAGCTGCAATTCAAAACAAACAGTTATCTATGTAGCAGGTATTTGTTAAGTACTTGGTATCTCTTGTCATTTTTATCTGCTTGCTTTTGTTAAGCAAACATAAATTATTCTGACTGACCAAGCTAAATATTAATGTGTCCTTTTGACCCACAAACTGAAATACAGCTTCTAAGATTAGGAATTTGGCTTATCAAGTTTTAGGGGCGTGCTGGTTACCTACAAATAGTCTTTGAATAGATTTTAAGAATGGTGTAAGAATAATTTTGAATTTCAGAAAGTTTTTAAAAGAACTGAAAAGTTAAACAGAAAAACATAATGATCTTCAAAACATCGAGGATGTGTCATAATTTGAGAAAGATAACAAGAGTTGAGAAAGATAACAGAGTTTGGAAAATGTAGAGGTGACATAGACAAAGTATGTCACATTTTCAGCCACCCAGTATCCAAACACCTTCTATCTCATGATTAGGGGTATTTCCTACCTTATGAATTTTGAAGGGAAGCCCAGTTAGCCTCCTACTACATAAGCCAATGAAACCATATAATTTTCCCAGCACTCTTTGCAGCTAGAGTATGAACACATAATCTAGGCCTGGCCAATCATGTTTATTCCACGTGAGAATTTGAATCAGGATCAGTAGGGCCTGGGGAGAATCCATTTCATCAGCTGCAGTGGCTAGTTGGCCAACGGCTGTATCCAGGGTCTAGTGATAGTGAAGATGGTGTCCAATGTCACCTGTCACTGTCACAGCAGCAGCATCCTCACCAGACTAGTTCTTCCTTTTGTTCTGAGTCTGCTTCTCCAGCCTTCCTGGTAACTCTGTGGGCTACTACATTTTTATTTTGTTTTTGTTTTTGTTTTTAATAAATTACTTTTCTACTGAAATCAGACCAATTCAGTTTCTCTTACTTAAAACCAAAAACACTAATACCAAATCACTGACTAAACTCTGACAAGAACTCTTAAATTTATCTAAATTTTGTTAGATAAAATGGAAAGACAAAAAAAAAAAAACACCACATTTCTACTGGAGAAGGTTGAAGTGAATTAAAAAAAGAACTGGAGTGAGCTATACATGAGGTACCAAGGAGCCCTGGTGGTGCAACAATTAAGGGCTTGGCTGCTAGCCCACAGGCCGGTGGTTCAAGCCCACCCAGTGGCTCTGCAGGAGAAAAGATCTGGCAATCTGCTTCTGTAAAGATTACAGCCAAGAAAACCCTATGGGGCAATTCTCTTCTATTACATGGGGTTGATATGAGTCAGAAGTGACTTCACAGCACACAACAACAACATGTTAGGTACCAAACTGAAGGAGCATTGGACACAATGACCTATAGTCCCCTTGCCTTTGTTCCTCAAATTAAAACCCTGCATTTTTGATGATGTCCAAATTCCCTTTTATATTAAGATACAGTGCAGTCTCCACTTAGAAGTTACAGTTAGAAGTGCCTTTATATTTTTGTAATCCTGGGGTTTGTTGGACATTAGTGAAGCAGTATATTTTGGGCCCTGATGTGGAGGAAGCAGCCATATTCATCTAGATTGCTGTTCAGGATTGGACATCAAATGTCCACGAGAAGATCAAAATGAGACCCTCAAAGACAGCCATCTTCAAACTGGTCACTAGGGTTGCATTTGTAGATTTGCTGTTTCGCATTTGTCTGTGTCCTCAGAAGCTTGTCATGAGATGTGAATTGTTATGGTGAAGGGAGTTGGATGAATTAGAAAGGAATATAAAAGACACCACAATATGGACAATGGCCTATATAAATCTTTGTGAAAGCTTACTCCTTAGAGCTGTGATTGAGACTTTGAACTGCTTGCTCTCTTAATGCTCAATGGACACTATGAGGCCAATAAAATTGCCTAAGATTATACAAGCTGGCTAGACGCTGGCACCCAGGGAGTTGACAACTACTAAATGGAGGACCTTAAAGTTCAAGATGAAAGGAGAGAAGATTTGCAATTGTTGCCAATAGTGTTAAAAAGTGGTAGAGCAATATATAAAGACATATATAAAGAAAACAGTTGGCAAAGCCCACTGTACTTTGTGAACATGGCTTAAAAAGACTTGGAACAAAGTTATGAAATATAGTTCATAATAATTAACTCATTGGTCAACCACTACATATAATGAGAAGCAAATTTTGCATACTGGCTAAGTGTATACACTTTGGAGCCAGGAACCTGTATCAATCCTGGTTCTGCTTCCTACTTATTGTCTAACCTTGAATAAGTCTCTGATTCTTTCTGAACCACAGTCTTCTCATCTATAAAAATTCCCTTCATAATAACCATCTTATAGTATTTTGAGGATTAACGAAAGAATTATTTATAAGCCATTGTATATATGCCTGGCACATAGTAAGTATACATTAAATTAATCACTACTATGGTTGACAGGCTCAATCTTGGATCCTATTCTGGAGTGCCTTTCTGCTGGTCTCATCTCTGGCTCATTCTCTCCATGAGTCAGCTACAGGAACCTGTTCCTCTTTTTGGTGTGTGTTTGTACAGTGACTTCCTTTTATTGCTTGGCTTTATCTTCCTCCAATGTTTCCTTCATCCTTAAACATGGCCAGTTTCCATTCCTATGGGCAAGTAGAATTTAAGTGTTATGACATTCTGCACTATTGGAAACAACAAACAAAATGTGTCCTGTCACACTGCCTCAGTGGCAGCCCCTGACCTATTTAGCTTTTCTCCTAGCTTCTTACAAATGTCAGGAAGTCTATTACAGCCATGACAGAGAACAAAGAGAAGAGCAGCCTGGAAGGATTTCAGGCACTTTCTCTCCACCAGCATGAGACAAGTATAAATTGCACTCTTTGCTTCTGGCCCATTAAGTCAACTCAACTCAGGAATCACGAAAAGTCTAATTTCCAATCTGCATTGCAAATACCAGCTGATACGACAATAAGTTGCTCAGAGTTCCATCTTGTTTATTGTCAACTGCTTTTATTTTGATGCCACCTCCACCCAACCCCAAACTTGGCATCTTTGACTCCTTTTGATTTTTTCTCTCTAATATTTAGTTTTCAGATTTCTCATGTTTATTCTGTCTTGGCTCACTGTCTTAGTCATCTAGTGCTGCTATAACAGAAATACCACAGGTGGCTAGCTTCAACAAAAAGAAATTTATTCTCTCACTGTCTAGTAGGTTACAAGTCCAAATTCAGTGTGTTAACTCCAGGGGAAGACTTTCTTTCTCTGTCGGCTCTGTAGGAAGGTCCTCATGATGCATCAGTCTTCCCTTGGTCTGGGAGTCTTTCAGCACAGGAACCTCAGGTCTAACGGACATACTCTGCTCCCAGCGCTGCTTTCTTGGTGGTATGAAGTTCCCATGTGTCTCTGCTCGCTTCTCTCTTTTATATCTGAAAAGAGACTGGCTTGAGACACTATCAAATCTTGTAGACCCCATCACTATAACTGCTGCTAATCCATTTTATTACATCATAGTGGTAAAATTTACAACACATAAGGAAATCACATCAGATTACAAAATGGTACACAATCATACAATACTGGGAATCATGACCCAGCCAAGTTAACAGATATTTTCGGGGGACACAATTCAATCCATGACACTCACTTTCCTGTACTTAGGCATTTCTATTAAGTAAAAAAATCCCGTTTTAGCTTACGCTCCACCGGGAACAATCTCTGTCTTAAGTCCCTTATTAGGTGGGAGTGTGTCAGTGGAAAGAACACCATTCCAGGAACCTGCTTATCCAGGTTCAAGTTTGAGTTTCTTTACTTTCTACCTATGTGACCTTGACCAAGTGGCTTAACTCATCTGAATCTCCACATTTCATCTAAATATTAGTGTTCATATTGCTAAAACTATCATGTGAGGATCAAATGAGATAGACAAAACCAAAAAAAAAAAGGAGTTTCATAAACTACAATGACTTTGTTAGCTACTCAACACTGAAGTAAAATACAGCTAATAGAGGGGTCAGCAGGTAACAAGAGGATCTATAATCTTCCTTATCCAAAATAAAGATCCATTTTTCTAAGACAATACTTCTTAAGTTGGGTCTAAAGGCTAGACCCTCAAAGTAAATAGGAGGAACAATTTCTAGCAAAAATTTTAGAATTTTGGCTACTTTTTCCTCTTAGCGTTAATTTTTATGTGTGTGTGTGTGTGTGTGTGTGTGTGTGTGTGTTTAGCTTCTAGGACTTAAAGAAATATTTATCAGCATGGAAACAGTAATTAATCTCTTTGAAAACTAAGCTGGTGATGATGTTAGATTACGGTTATATTTCTGCATACAAAACACATTTTCTTACTCAAACTAAGAAAACATGCTGGTACGTAAGACTTTCTTTGGCCATATCCCTGATGAAACAAGGCAGAGAGCTGTTCCATTCACACAGCTTGAGTAATGGACAAGTGCAGTTTCCCATGAGATGTGAGATTGCTTGTCCTTGGTAAAATAATAGAGTAGGTCACCCCGCTCCTGGCAAACTCACACTAGAGCTGAATAAAAGAAATGGGCTTCCATTTGCAAGTGGGATGCCTGAGCTGTGCAAGACAACATCTGTTGATCTGAGACAGCTATCTGACACCTGAGGAGCCCTAGCAGCACAGTGGTTAAGCACTTGGCTGCTAACCGAAAGGTCAGCAGTTCAAACCCACCAGTCACTCTGCAGGAGAAAGATGTGACAATCTGCTTTTATCAAGATTACAGCCTTGGAAACCCCATGGGGCAGTTTTACTCCATTCTGCAGTGTCGCTACGAGCCAGAATCCACTTAATAGCAGCAGGTTTTTATCTGACACCTGGATTGCCAAGGAAGGACCTGTGATCACATCCACAAATGACACTCAATCCTTCCTTCAGGAAGTAAGTAGGGAGAGATGTCAATATTAACAACAGAGTTCTCTGTAAGACACACTTCCTCTCAAAGCCTCAGGAAAAGAATAGATTCAACGGAGAATCAAAATGTTTTCTAATTATCCTATTTGATAGAAAAACAGAGCAATTAAGGATTGTTCCAGTTACATGGTGTACACACTCCCACCAGTTACAGAGCTAATTTGACATCTCGCTGCTCAGTCCCAGAGTCTTTGTTCTCTCCAAAACCCTTTTATACATCTCTTCAGGCAATTTGACTTATCATAAATTGTACTGTTACTAACATTTCCCTGAACGTTTGCTTTTTTCCACTGTGAAGTTAACTCAGACATAACAAACAATTGCTCGAGCCAGCCCTGTCCCTATGTCTGTTGACTGCAAAGTGGTTCTGTCACTGCAGGATGTCATTTCCGTGCACTTGTGTTCCGTTCCTTGTGTGCCCAGTCTGGACAACAGAGAAGAGAGTGTGGGACACTTTGGTCACAGGTCTCAGAGAAGCTTCAATGGGATGGTCAATCAGCTTTATCTCCCATGCCAGCTCCAACAATTGATGGTTGCTGCTGGAAAGATCTGATGGAGATTTTGAGATTGAGTCCAGACTCAGTAGGAAAAAGTGATGTGATTGATTAGCAATGCCTTCCGTGGGCTCAAAAATGAGAAAAACTATGCTGTGGTCACAGATTTAGCTTCTCAGTTAGTGCTCAGGGCCTCGAGTATTGCGAACCCATCTGCCAAGAGGAGCAATGTAATAATTCCTTTGGCAGCAGGTTCAGTGATGAAAGAGGACAGGATTTAAAATGTGGGACATTTATATAACACTTTACCCTTCAACCAAGTGTTTTCTCCAAGTAGGATCTTATTTAATCCTCCCAACAACCCCATGAGGTAGATGTCAAGTTAATGTCCATTTTGCAGCAGAGAGATTATAGACTAAGAGAATGTACAATGGCTAGTCTAAGGTCCCATGTGGCTCATAAATGGCCAACTCACTACCCAAACCCAGACCTTCCAATTCTAAATCCTGTGCTGAATGATTGTGATTCAATCAAGCCCTGAATTTCCCCTAGATTCAAAGAGCTGAGCTAAAGGTTGGATTGGATTTGCGTGGCCTCACTGGAAGCTCTGGGCCTTAGCAGAGAAGCCCCAGTGCGCATTCTCAGATCTAGAATGGGCACACTCATCCTTTTTCTTCTTTCTTTCCAGACAGCCTTCTTTGAGAAAGAACTAAATCAGTTGTTGTCATTACACAGACTTGCAAGAAGTAAGGAATTGTTGTTAAATCAAATCTAATGTACTTTATTTGAAATGGCTTATCCTCCCTCATTTGTAAACTGATGTTAATCCAATGGCTCGATATAATTTCTTTAAGCAACATGAATGTCTTCGCCACTTATCTTCTGCAGCATGTAAATGTTGTGACTGCTAAAGGAAGCTGCTGTTTTGGAAAGAACTGCCTTCTTCCTTGAAGGCAAAAGTCTAAATTCCTTCCCCAGGATTCTTGCCAAGGGTTCTAATTAGGACATGCAAATATACTTATGCAAATGAAGTCATGGACCACAGAATTTTGATGATGTGGGGAACAGTGTGAGTAAAATAACCCACTCCCTCTCCCCCCATAATTTTGCACCAACTCCACCCACAACTCTAGGTCTTTTAAAATAAAGGATATGGTAAGAATTTCCTCAGTCCCTAGTTTAGGATCATACGTGGAAAAATGATGAAAATGTACGTGAGCAATTTCTAGTGTGCGCAGTAATTTGGTCTACATTAGATCTGAATTGTAAAACAACCTATGAGGTAAGTACTATTTTCCTGATTAGGAAACCAGTGTACAGAGAGGTAAAGCAGTGACTTGCCTTACACCAAACCAAAAAAAAAAATAATAATAAAATAAACAAACCCATTGCCATGGAGTCAATTCCAACTCATACCAACCCTATAGGACAGAGTTAAACTGCCTCTTAGGGTTTGCAAGGAGTGGCTGGTGGATTTGAACTGCCGACCTTTTGGTTAGCAGTCAAGCTCTTAACCACTGCCACCAGGGCTCTCTGGACAACTGAAAATTAGCAAATGCAAAATTCAAATCCATCGTTCTTTATTCCTTATCTTCTATGCTTTCCTCTATAATACCGTCTTGGTGGAAATACAGATAGTCCCCGACTTACTATGCCTTTGAGTTCAGACCAGTCGCACATTGCATCTTCCTGGGAGGAATTTATGGGAAAATTCACGCAGGGAATATGGAAGAAACTGCTAAGTTATGTGAACACGCTCCAAGCTTTTGATCAAGATAATATGATGGAAGGATAGGTGGAAAAATTGTCCAAATGACGAGAACACTGAATTTAGAAGTGGATATCGCAGATGTGAAACAGCTCATAGATCATGAAGAAGGGGAACTGACAAATCAGGACTTAACGGATTTTGAAGGGGAAAGAAATGCTGAAGAAGAAAGAAAGAATGAGGAAGAGGAAAGAGAGAGTTCGTCAAAAAAATGTTTGCAGTGAAAAGATTAGCTGGAGTTTTTTCTAAACTAAACCAGGGGCTTCGGTTGCTTGAAAACATGGACGCAAACACTGATCCCTTTGCTAAAGTCCGTAGGCAGACTCAGGAAGCAGAGATGTTATCGCGAACTATATGAAGAAAAAAGAAAAGGACCATACCGACAACTCTCACTAATTTTCTGACTAGAAATGCCATCCCCATGCCCAGTGATAATCCAGATGATTCAGAACATTCCAAAAGTGGAGTTATTAACGCAACTGACAAAATGCCAACATCATCCAACTCTTCTTCATCATTGGAGTAAATTTTTATGATTTGTGTATTTTTGTATGCATGTATGTATTAAAATATTGGTTAAGCGTTTGGCTGCTAACCCAAAAGGTCCGCAGTTGGAATCCACCAGCCGCTCCTTGGAAACCTTACGGGGCAGTTCTACTCTGTCCTATAGGGTCGCTATGAGTCGAAATTGACTCGATGGCAATGGGTTTAAGTTTCTATGTAATGTTTCCAACCCCAAAAGACAAATAAAGATCGGATTTATAAAGATACTGATAATAAAAAGCAATAATAATGAAAACTAGAAAAAAGGAGGTAATGGAATTACATCACAATCGACTTACGACAGAGTCATTGGAACAGAACCATATTGTAAGTCAGGGACTACCTCTAAATGCCACCTTGCACGTATATAGCACTTCACAATTTATAAATTCCTTTCATTCAAATATTTATTGAATTCACTACTTCAGTTCGAATATCCACTGGCCTTCTACTATGTACCTACCAGCATTATTCCAAGTACCAGTGATGGAAGGTATCTGCTTTATTAGCATTTATACCATTGGTCGGAGGGAGACAATGAATGAACAAGTAAACAAACAAATCAATAATATACATTCCAATAGTGATAAAATTGCTGTCAAGGAAATAAAACAGAGTAATGTGATAGACTGTGACTGGTTGGTGGTAGGAATCGTGTGTACAGATATGAAATATTTGATAGGGTGGACAGAAAAAGTGTTTTTGAAAAGATAGCTTATGAGTTAACACTTGGAATGCCAGAAGCCAAGTAGGGGATGTCCAGGAGAAGATCACTCTAGCCTCGATGTGGGAAAGGTATTGATATTTGAGCAACAGAAAGAAGGCCCACGTAGAGGAACTGAATATGCAAGGGGAGAGGAAGAGAAAATAAGATTGGATAGGCAGGGGTTAGATCAAAAAGGGGCCTTTTAGGCTACTGAATTAAGGTTTCATTCTAATTGAGATGGGATGCTTTTCCAGGATTGTAAGAAATTTTAATTCGCACAATAATCTGTGAGGTAAATGTCATCTCTGTTTTGCAAATCAGAAGATGCAATCAAAGAAACATTTGTGGATTGTCCTTAAGACACACAACTAATTAACAGCAAGATTCCAGTCTTCAGGGTCCTACTCTCAGCTTCTTTCTTTACCTACTGAAGGTGAAACTGGAAATAAACACATGAAGGAGAAAAATGGTGCAGCAACATGGCACTATCCTGTGAGTTCAATACAAGAGTTTCCAGAACAGACACAGGAGCTTCCCTTATTAGTCCCACAATTATTTGGGTCTATCTGGAAGAAGATTCCAAATATCTGAGGGCCTTTTGGCTCAAGCTTGAGACAAATATTCTATTGAAGTTACTTTTGATATTTAGCATTGTTGGATTTCTCATAATCAAATCTGCTTAACAGATTCCTTTGGGAAAGTAGCCAGCGAATACTGAAGATTAGAAGATGAGAAACTGTAACAATCATCATCAAACCATGAACTTCATTCCGTTTCTCTTTCTACCGCCACCTCCCACCTCATACTGCTGATCAATGGATGGCAACCCGTGGATGTGGCTGAGATAGAAATAGTCCTTCCAGAAGATCCTAAAATCTAGCTCTTTCACACTTCACCCCATATTATCACTCCAGTCAAACATTCCCTTCTCTCACCCACCCTAAAACAAATTGATTGGGATTAATTATTCATTCATTCATTCATGGAATATCTGCTGTGCTATGGACCTAGCCCTTACTGAGGTATTGGGTCTATTAATAGGACATAGTCTAGGACTTAAGCTTCTCACCACCTAGAGGTCTTCTCATACCCCTCAGACTCACCACCTCTTGGGGCTCCTTTTGTCCTCATTGCTCCTTTAAGCTGATTTCACCTGCACAGAAGTATTGTGATTGAAGCAAGAAAGTGTGGTTTGTGCTTCGCACCAATCCCCTAAGGCTATAACTAGTTGCCATTCAGATGTTATAATCTTTAGAGTCACTGGGGAAAGAATGCAGATATGGTGCCTTCATTGCCTGATTGCTGTGTGCATAAAGAACGTCCTGTGCCCGTTACCTCCTATTATTTTTGGTTAACTGCCCCCACACCTTCACTTCCAGAAATCTTCCCTCTGAAATTGGTTTTCCTCCTCTTCCTTGCCTAACCTGCTTCTCAGAACTCCTGTGGCTCTTGTCCAGGAGAGGGTGAGATCACCTTTGCTACTTAGAATGCGTGTCTTTTTCTTGCAATTAATTATGAGTCATTGGTCTTTTGATCGTTTAGTTTTCTCCCCTGAATTAGAAAGTCAAAGTCCTTGATGCCTCTCCAACAAAATTTATACTACGGGTATTTTTATTCCATTATGTGGTCAAAAAAAAACGGACTGGCAAGAAGCTCTAAGGAGGGCTAACAATGAATTACAGCTGAATGAGAGAAAGCCGTGAACAGCCGAAACTGCTAGTGACTGTAAAGTGTACCACGCTTGTGTCATTATGTTTTGCTAATACTTGGACTCATCAAATGCTGGATTTGAAGGTGCCTGAGAGATTATCTATGGTGCCCTCGTGGCACAGTGGTTAAGCACTCAGCTGCTAACTGAAAGGTCAGCAGTTCCAATCCCCCAGCCACTCCATCGAAGAAAGATGGGGCAATCTGCTTCCATAAAAATTCACAGCCTTGGAAACCCTACGTGGCAGTTCTACTCTATCTTAGAGGATCGCTATGAGTCAGAATTGACTCAATGGCAGTGGGTTTGGTTTATTTTTAAGAGATTATCTGGGGAGCCCTGGTGGCACAGTGATTAAGCACTAAGCTGCTAAACGAAAGGTCAGCGGTTTGAACCCACTAGCCGCTCCGTGGGAGAAAGATGTGGCAGTCTGCTTCGGTAAAGATTACAGCCTTGGAAACCCTATGGGACAGTTCTGCTCTGTCCTATAGGTTCTCTATGAGTCAGAATAGACTGGACAGTAACGAGGAAGAGATTATCTGAGGAATTCTGGAAGCACAACAGTTAAGCTGTCAGCGGCTGCCTGAAAGGTGGGTGGTTGAAACCTAACCCAGGGACTCTAAGGGAGAAAAGACCTGGCAATCTGCTTCTATAAAGGTTACAGCCTAGCAAATCCTATGGGGCTGTTCTACTTGTCATATAGGGTTGCTATGAGTTGAAATAGACAAGAGGTTATCTAAGTCTCTAGGTGGCACAAATGGTTTGTGCTTGACTACTAACCTGAAGCTTGGCGGTTTAAACCCACCCAGTGATGCTGTGGAAGAAAAGCCTGGTGGTCTGCTTTCATAAAGTTTACAGCCAAGGAAGCCCTACGGAGCAGTTCTACTCTGTAACACATGGGGTCACAATGAGTCAGAATCGACTGACAGCAATTTGTTCAAGAGATTATCTAAAATGTAATCATTTTATGCTGAGGAAACTGAGGTATGGAGCAGAAATACCTTGCCTACTGGAACTAATATAACTGAACTGTGAAGAAAAATAATCATTCCATATACATGATAATTTTTAAATAAGACGATATTTATAAGAATATTACCTGGAGTTTGTATTGCTGTCCCAAGTTCTAGCATTCATTCTTCCCGAGCTTGACCCTCCTATGTCCAGAGTGATAACTTTCCCCTCTTCTTCCTAGGTCTGCTCAGTCCTTATGCTGTGGGCTGCTCTGCCGGCTTTGTTCTCTACTTCCATGCTGGGAATGGAACCCTCACCAGACCCTAGCATGCTTGACTAGATTCCTGAGAATCTATTTAAACTCAACAAAGTAGGGGCCAAGGACCAGGGCAGGGCAAGGGCAGAACTCTGCCCCATCTCCCCAGTCATTGCCAGGATCCTGCTTCAAAGAAGTGCTATTCCCTAAATCACAACTCAAAACTTCCCCTCCATCCTCAGTCATGAGCACAGCTGATCTCCCGAAGATTGGATGTCTTGGTTAACAAAACAAGTCCCAGTTATACACAGGTTTGTCACAGGCTGGATGTTAAGTTGAAGCTTCTAGTCAGTCCCTCTCTCTCCCAAAGAGCAGCCCCGAGGCTGTGTTTGCCCCTACCCCATCCCAACTTGTTCTCTTCTCCCTGACCCACTACTGAAGGCCTAAAAAGTTGGTAGGCGGAGGCAGTATGAGTTTTGATGATTAAGAAGATATATTTATTTTCTAGGTAGAGAGTAGGACCCATCCTTGACAAAATTTATTCTTGGTGATACCTTCTGTTCTGTTTTCCTCCACCTGCCTCACTACTCTCAGTCAAAAGACACGTTAGTGAGTTGTACTTTAGAATCACTGGCAGTGTATTTTTTTTACAAGAGGGATTTACATATTTTATAAACCTTCTTCTTATCCTGTAGTGCAGTGGTTCACAACCCTGGCTATGCATTAGAATTACCTGGAAATCTTTCTAAAAACACTGATCCTCAGGCTCCGTCATGATGAATTAAATCAGAATCTCAAGAGATGGGGGAGACTGGGCATTTGCATTGCTTAAAACCTCCTCAGGACATTCAAAATTTTAGAGCTGAGAACCACTGTCTTGTTAAAGGCTGTTTGGGGCTTGGGGCACCATGAATACTGAGTGGGTGGCATTTCTCATTACTTGTACTCCCAAAACCATACCACATGGACTATTGCATAATGTATCCATATTCCAAACAAGTTTTGCTGAATGTCTACAAGGGTTAACATGAGAGTCCTCCTAATTTCTTTCTCTGAAGTTTCAGAAAGGAGAATTAAGTTCACATTTGATTTTTAGGAGGGAGCTTAAAGTATTCCACCACTTGGCACTCGAAAAGGGCAAGGAAATATTGGTAGAAGCTTGAGACAAAACAAAAGCAGAAATAGAAATCTCAAAGAAGGGGCCAGACATCAGGTCCAAAGAGAAGTGTTACAAATCCTGTTTGGTTCAAAGGCATGAGGTAAGAACTAAGAGGAGTTTAGCTTACAGGAAGAGGACAGGGACATAATATGAACATAACAGGATACAGGGCAGAACAAGGTCATTCAAGGGCAACATCATGATAAACAGAGAAAAGATTGAAGTTGTCAAGGATTGCATTTTACTTGGATCCACAGTCAACACCTATGGAAGCAGTAGTCAAGAGATCAAACGACGCACTGGGTTGGGCAAGTCTGCTGCAAAAGACCTCTTTGGAGTGTTGAAGGGCAAACATGTCACTTTGATAACCGAGGTGCGCCCGATCCAAGCCATGGTGTTTTTAATTGCCTCATATGCATGTGAAAGCTGGGCAATGAATAAGGAAGACTGAAGAAGAATTACACCTTTGAATTAATGTGTTGTACAAGAATATTGAATATACCAGGGACTGCCAAAACAATGAGCAAATCTGTCTTGGAAGAAGTACAGCCAGAGTGCTCCTTAGAAGCGAGGATGGTGAGACTTCGTCTCACATACTTTGGACATGTTATTGAGAGGGACCAGTCCCTGGAGAAGGACATCATACTTGGTAAAGTAGAGGGTCAGCAAAAAAAAGGAAGTCCCTGAACAAGATGGATTGACACAATGGTTGCAACAATGAGCTCAAACATAAACAACGATTATAAGGATGGTGCAGGATTGGGCAGTGTTTCATTCTGTTGTTCACAGGGTCGCTATGAGTCAGAACCGACTCTACAGCACCTTACAACAGCAACAACAACGATTACTTTTTAACAATGTTTGTTGTTGTTGGGTGTCATCTAATCGGTTCCGACTCATAGCGATCCTAATCCGTGAAAAAAAACACATTGAGAGATTGGAGGCTGGGCAGCAGTTGAGGGACTATTAGAGCACAAAAATCTCACTGATAAAAATAGATAGCCAAGAGTTAATTCTCAAATGGAGAAATTAAGAATCTCAGCATATTTTGGAAAACAGAAAAAGAAGCAATTCCAGAAGAAAACCATTAAAGGGGTAAAAGCGGTTCCTTTGGGGAGTGTGGAACTGTAGGGTAGGAGACTGCTGTTTTTCATTATAATTCTGTCAATTATATTTCATTTTTATTTTAACTAGGTGCATGGATTACTTTGGTAAAAATAAAATATAGTAATAATAAAAATATATATATTTTTATAAAACAGAAAAATGGACAGACCCCTTGGTGATGGAGATATTGAAGAGAAAATTCTAATGGCCCACTGCATCAGGTTCCAAGTTTGCTTTTGTCCCTAAATGCCCATGTTTCTAGGTTCTCCACATAGTGTGTTCAGTCCAACTCATCACGTGGACTGGAGAGACTGGAGGTTGTCAGGCCAGCAATGTAAGTTGTATGGAGAGCACAGAAGGTTGGAGTAGGACATTATCTCACCCCTGTGCTCATCCTGAAAATCAAATCCACTCTCCAGGCAGCGTAGAAGGCCAACCCTAAAATCCTATACGTGGCTGGCAGGAGTTATGGCCAAACGTCCCACAGGTTTCAGGTCATTTGATGATGGCCCAGCTCCAGTCTTAAGGAGTTGATTTTGTTGACATATTGAGACTTTAAGAGACCAGCCTTGGTTCTCAAAGTGGTGCCTTTGTGAGTTTGGCATCCATACTTCCAGGAGACTTGAATCCAATAAACTTAGCCATATATAGGTTAGTGGTAGCCCCCAGGCATTGCCAGGGACTTAACTACCTAGGCTTTGGCTCAGATAAACCTTGTGTTCAAGTTCTAGCTCTGCTGTTGACTAGCTGCGTGGCTTTAGGAATTTTACTTAACCTCTCTAAGGCTTGATTTCCTCAACAGAAAATGGGGATAACAGTCATCTCTATCTCATTGGGAGATTTTGGGGAGATAATTCATGCAAAGTTTTTAGTGCAACGCTCCATAAATGCTAGTGCTAAGTACTAGCTTGCCTGTGAGTCCAGTACGTTTTTCTTCCCAGTGTCCCATGCGCTGACCAGGCAAGGCGTTCTTTCAGCTTTCCCAAATGGTGCAGAGCACACTGCATCTATTCAATACATGTTAATGATTTTGATGCCAGCCAGGATGATGCAGCCAATAGTCTCCTCTCTGGCAGTGAGACACTGTCGTGAAAAAAGCAGCAGAAGAATCTCTCTCTCTTTCTCTCTCTCTCTGCATTAATGTGGTGCCAAGCAAGACAGAGAACTTTCATAATCCATCCAGAGCCCTGATACTCATACAGGGAATATTGTTGTTGCTGTTAGGTGCCGTTCTGACCCATAAAGACACTATGTACCACAGAATGAAACACTGCCCTGTCCTGCTCCATGCTCCCAGTTCTTGCTATGCTTGAGCCCATTGTTGCAGCCACTGTGTCAGTCCATCTCGTTGAGGGTCTTCCTCTTTTTGGTGGACCCTCTACCAAGCATGATGGCCTTCTCCAGGGACTGGTCCCTCTTAATAACATGTCCAAAGTATGTGAGACATAGTTTCGCCATCCTTCCTTCTAAGGAGCATTCTGGCTGTACCTCTCCCAAGACAGATTTGTTCGCTATTTTGGCAGTCCATGGTATATTCCATATTCTTTGCCAGCACCGTAATTCAAAGGCGTCAATTCTTCTTCGGTCTTCTTTATTCATTGTCCAGTTTTCGCATACATATGAGGCACTTGAAAACACCATGGCTTGGGTCAGGTGCTCCCTAGTCTTCAAAGCGACATCTTTGCTTTTCAACACTTTAAAGAGGTCTCTTGCAGCAGATTTGCCCAATGCAATGCATCTTTTGATTTCCTGGCTGCTGCTTCTATGGGTGTTGATTGTGGATCCAAGTAAAATGAAATACACAGGGAATAGGAATGCTGATTTCCCTGAATTTATTAGCCATGAAATACTTTCTGGCTAGATAAGGCTAGAATGCATGCTGCATGAGAAAAGAAAAACTGTGTTGGGAGTTTGGAATGAGTTAATGACATTAAGCCCCATGTACATCACAGAAGGAAAGAGAACAAGGACAAAACCAAGCTGTTTCTGAGTTGCAGGATACCTGAAACATCTCCCAAAGAAAGAAATGCTCTCTATATCCACGCACTGCATGGCTTCACTTCTCCAGAATGTCTGGATGCATACACTAACACCATACACATACATCTCAACCTAAAAGACAATGGTTTCCCTTGAAACCACAGGCATCCTGAGTTGCCATCTGGCTCCATATCTCCTACCCATTTCTCCTTCTCAGGAGGGCAGTAAAGCAACCCCCTGCTAACTGAAAGGTCAGTGGTTCGAAATCCCCAGTGGCTCTGTGGGAGAAAGATGTAGCAGTCTGCTTCTATAGAGATTTACAGCCTTGAGACCCTATGGGGTCGCTATGAGTTGGAATCGACCCGACGTCAGTGGGTTTGGTTTGGTTTCGTATAGAGGGCAGAAGTCCCTAGGTGGTGCAAATGGTTTGCACTCAGCTACTAACCTAAAGGTTGGCACTTCAAACCCATCAGCAGTACAGCATAAGAAATGCCTGGCAATCTGCTTCCATTAAGATCACAGCCAGGAAAACCCTGTGGAGCGGTTGTACTTTGTAATACATGGGGTCACCATGAGTCAGAATAAAGTCAATGGCGATAAGTTTGGTTTTTTTATTTGTTCATAGAGGGCAAAGGAGCCCATGGGAGGTAAAAATGTTTAATGTACCTGGCTGCCAACCAAAATGTTGGAGGTTTGATTCTACCCAGAGGCACCTCAGAAGAAAGGCTCGATAGTCTACTTCCAAAAAAGCAGTCATTAAAAACCCTATAGAGCATAATTATACTCTGACACATACGGAGTAGCCATGAGTTGGAATTGACTCGAGAGCAATGGTAAAGAAGGCAGAAGTAGCTGTGGTTATTTTGGTTTATGAATTCTTCCCAGATCATAGGACTAAGCAAAAAAAAAAACCCAAATCCATTGACTTCAAGTTGATTCTGACTCATAGTGATCCTGTAGGACGGAGTAGAACTGCCCCATAGGGTTTCTAAGGAGCAGCTGGTGGATTCGAACCACTGATTTTTTGGTTAGCAGCTGAGCTCTTAACTACTGCACCACCAGAGCTCATATGACTAGTGAGTGGTAAAGTCAAGACTCAAATCCAGTCATCCTGACACCTAGTCCAGGTCCTTTCCTATTCCAATTAACGCACTTTGATGTAGTGCATCAACTGAGAGAGTTTAATTCCAGGAGGCAGACTTAGAGAGAGGGGAGAAGGAAGCCTCTCTCCCAGCTGGTGTTTATGTGCGTTTAGCAGCCTGTCAACCCTTTAACCTTTAGCAAGTGAAGTAGGTAATCTGCCCCTCCTCCTTTCTACCCAGTGTTTGACTGTCTGTGGCGACTTTTCAAATCACAGAACACTCTACTTGCCAAGGAACCTCAGACACCGCCTTGCCCAACAACCTAATTTTATGAATAAGGAAATTGAAGTCATTCACCCTGCTAAGCTGCCGCAGATGTTCTTTTTAAGCCGAACATGCTCATTTTACCTGCACACAAATTACTGGAGAAGTCACACTAGGTATTTTGTCATAAATCATTTAGTACAGCATTTTCAAGATGGAGTTGAATAATGGAGGAAAACTTAGCAAAACAGCTTAGGTGACGATAACAATAAGGTACACTAGAAACAATTGTGTTGTGTAATGAACTGGGGAGAAAGCACTTTTGCAGCTCTTAAAGTGCTCTTGGGCATTAACTCATTAATCCCCAGAGTAGTGAGGAAATCTTATTCAGAAACACCTATTGTCCTCAACTCCCTGAAGGCCAAGAAGCAAAAAAAAACAAAAAACAAAAAACAAAGGAATAGTATGACTGTGACCGTCTAGATTTGAGAAGCAGCTAAATAGATTAGCAAAGGAGAGCAGGATAACTTTAATCTACATCAGTATTAGAACTAGTGATGAAGCAGAGGAAGATACCAAGAGACCGGTCTCAGCCTGCACCCTCCTGTGCCCAGAGTGCGTGAGCTGGCTAGAGCAAGAGCTTCTCAAACTAGCTGTGGTGGAGGACCAGTGGTCCCCTACCCCCACATAGGGTTTCCAGATAAAGCAAAAAAAAAAAAAACACTCAGTTATTGAATCTCAGACAAACAAAAAATATTTTTAGTAGGAGTGTGTCCCATGGAATACTGAGGGACATAGGCCACCTAAAATATTCATTGTTTGTCAAAACTTCAAATTTAATTCTGTGTCCTGTATTATCTGGCAACCCTACCATCATCCCAGTCTGTCACGGAACAATACCTGAAATGATAAAATGACTGAACACGACCAGAAGCAGCTCCTGCCACATATGACTCACCACTGTATCGGACATTTGGTCTATGTCACCTTTATTGAGATAGGCCCACTGATCATGTTTTTGGGTGTCCGAGATATGTCAAACAGCTAGAAAAATGTCCTAAATGATTACTCTCCATTTCTGTACCTATGTGGTTGAGGATCAGTAACAAATACTTTGCGGGCTGGCTTTGATCTGTGGAGCACATTTTAAGAGCTCGTCTGCTAACCAAAATGTCGGCAGTTCAAATCCACCAATCACTCCTTGGAAACTCTGTAGAGCAGTTCTACTGTGTCCTATAGGGTCCCTGTGAGTCACAATCAACTCATCGACAGCAGCGAGTTTGGGTTTTTTTTGAGTTTGGGCTAGAAAAGAGGAAGTTGCTTATGCATTCCAGCTCCATCTCTTGCCAAGTGAGCAAGTTAGGTTAGGGCATGCATCTTCCCAAGTCTCTGATCATCTCTAAATACCAGTGAGAGTAATTGTGCCTAATGCTGGGTTGCTCAATGTGGGGACTACTCCATATACTTGAGACAGTAGCAATGGAGGAATGCCTCCACTTCCTCCAAAACACCAAGATGAGAGAGAGAAATGAAAAATGTAAATATTTAGCTTTAAAGAAAAACCTCAGTGTAGTAATTATGGGAAATTTCAAAATTTGTTAGACTCTCTTATACCTATCATACTATTTAGAAATGTTTCCATATTGAAGGCCACTTGAGGGTAAGGGAGAGTGTGAGTACCTTAATTTTGGAGAGCTTAGTGATTTAAAGTGATTTTGAACTGGCCCTGATTATGGATTTTTTTGCTTACTTTACACAATCATTGTAAGATTCAAAAAGTTATGTAAAATGCTAAGTGACTCATCAGTGTTCATTTCTTCTAGGCAAAATGTTGGCATAGTTAAAATTTGGCTTTTAAAACAAAAAGATAAATGCCAGTTTTTGCCACATGATGTGGGAAATGATATAGACATAGACATAGTCACAGACAACAGACATAGTCATAAATATGAATATACACATAGACATAAATATAGACATAGGCGTGGACATAGACATATGTGTAAAATTCCCAGAGCTGCTGAGACCATGGACACATGTGCACCCTTGCACCCTGCGCTCACATATGGTAGAGTGTCGTGATTAAAAATTCAGCTTCTGGGCTCAGGGGATAGTTTCAGTTTGGTTCTGCCATTTACTAGTTGTAGAAGTTTCAGTTTCCTCATCTGTAATATGGAATAATACTGGTAACTATCCTACAGAATTAGTGTACAGGATTAACTGAATTAATCCATGGGAAACATTTAGACTATTGTCCAGCCCTTAGTAAGTTCTCAACAAATGTTGTCAATTGTTTTCTTTATTTATAACAACTAGTGAGTATAAAATTTTCCTTATACACTAAAACTTGTGAGAGCCGGAATTTGACAGAACCACCTTGTATTTCTGAGTCTTGCAAGTTTTCCGCCTTTGACACTCACTTTACCACTCACTTTTCTATCTTTCTCGATTAAGAATCCTACCTCATAAACACCCAGTGAGTTTTCCTTCTCTGACAGGTTTCCACCTTACACAGGTTCCAGCTTTTGCAGGTTTTACTTATTTATGGAGGCAATACAGAAGCATGTAACTAAAGCGTCAAAATGTGCATACCGAAAATCGGCTCCGGGGATGATCATCATTGTATTGTGATTTAGGAAATAATATTGGAGTTATTATTTCCTCTCCCTGAGCATAGGGAATATGACCCAGCTGGAGCTGGGCTCTCAAGGACTCACAAGGACACATCAACTGGGCCCTGAGGTATAAAAACAATAGCTAAGATAATCTTGGAAAATATCTTTTAGGGAAACTTTCACATAAAGCCGATCAAACACAGCACAAAAGACTTACCACTCTAATCTTTTTCTATTAGCATTTAGTGAATAGAAATTTGTTGGACCAATAAAGACCCTCCTGACTGTCATTACTGAGAACTGTACAAATGATTGTTAAGAAAGACAATTGAATTTGTAGGATCACAGTTTCTAGTCAATCTGAAAAGGCTAAGCTTTCAATGTTAGTATATACTGATGGCTCTGTAACTATTCTTTGGACTCAGGCAGACATGGCTGTGGCAGCATGCTTGTCCGTTTTCCCATTCTTGCCTATTCTGTAATATTCTTTGGACTTGGGCAGACATGGCTCTAGCAGCATGCTTATCCGCTTTCCCACTTTGTCTGTTCTGTGATATTTCCTTGGACTTGGGCAGACGTGGCTGTGGCAGCATGCTTGTCCGTTTCCCACTTCTGCCCTTTTGAATATATGCCGAATAAAACTTACTTTTTGCTTTCCTAAACTTTGTGATGTTCTTCCCCTATAACAGTTGTTTATGAAGTAACAATTAGGAAGAACCCAAAATATCCAGAGTTTGTTCACATACATTACGTATGCATACATATACCTGGGTGCATAATCAAAATGAGACAGAGCCCCCACAGTGCAGTATTAAAAATCCTGTTTCCTTTGCTGGGTTTCCCCCACCCCCAGCTTTGCATCTGAATCCTGCTTGTTTGGAGGTTATATGTAAACCCCATTGCATCTGTGTAGTATGATTAAGAATGTTGCTGAGGTAACTTGTATGAACTCCCTACTTGTAAATCCCTTTAAAGGTAACTTGCCTGCCCGCCCTTGGTGAGTAGTCTTGGCACTAGCAGCAGCTCTGACTGACTCCTTTCCTTGTACAACAAAATAAACGTGCCTCTCCTTTCTCTCACCTCAATGTCTTGTTTATTGGCCAATACAAGTCATGTTAGGCAAGAATCTGAGGTTTCCACCCAGTAATGAAAATTTAGGATGATGTTGTCAAAAAGCTAACTGGAGTTTCTGTTAAAATTAAGGAAAAGAGATTTATTGAAGAAATAGAGTGATCCAGATAGGGCAGCACTTCATGAGGATTCACAAAAGTACTCCTGCAAAAGGAATTTTTTGCAGTTGAAATACAGAAAATCCAGGAACGTATAAGGAAAAAGTTTTTGATCAGTTATTTACAAAATCATGATTTAATAGATACCAGGCAATTACAAGATTGCTTAAGCATTGTTTTCGTTTAAAAGTCTTGTTAATCTATGGATATTTGCGGGGACAGCCTGAGTAAGTATCCTTCCTGGGAGCCTGCTGTGAGAGGAAGGTAGGGGAGCGGAGCTCACAGGCTTCCTGAGGTATTCTGGCTAGCTGACTTTTGAGAATCAGCTCAAAATGAGCAGTAAACAATAAAAATAGAGTTGAGCCTACATCTTTGGAAGAAGTCTCTCCTTATGCTAAGAACTTAGACTTTGTGGGCTCCTTCACAATGTACACGCAAATAAAGTCTTCATCTTATCTTTGGTTATGTCTAGAGAAGGGCTATTTTCTTTTCCTTTTCTAAGTTTTCTACAATGATCTTATATTATTTGTGTAATAAAATTTCTTACAAAGGTATAAAAATTGTGGCTTTTTTCCTCTCCCAGGCTACCCTCTCAAGGATGACACTCCACCTCCCCATGTCTCACTTCTCTTCTGCCAATCAAAACCCATTGCCTTTTTTTGTCCCAGCTGTCCAGATTTTATTAGGTGCATTTGGTGGAAACATCTGGGTAGGTTGGCCCTACTGGCAGATCAAACAAAGAGTGCTTATTTGAGCTGTCTGGAAATGCTTGGATAACAGCAGAGGGAAATCAGAATGATAGAACAGACAGCAGCAGAGTTAATCGAATGCAAAGAACAAGGCAAAGACTTAATGGAAGTAGCAAAGTCAGCAAACTGTTAGGAGAAACAGCCTGAAGTGGGGGTCAGATGAAGAGATCCAGGACTTGTGAATGAAGTGTGTGTGACAGGGAGCCCAGCCACTCTTATGGGCTCTTATCCATGTACAGAATGTGAAGGTAGGCACAACAGCTTCAAGGAGCATACTCTGCTGAATAATACGTATAAATGATTGAGACTATATTGAGATAACTTCTTGAAATGAATCAAGGTGCTTTTTCTATTACATTTCCTCATACAAAACCTTCCCTTTGTTC
This sequence comes from Dugong dugon, assembly GCA_030035585.1. Lineage (NCBI taxonomy): Eukaryota > Metazoa > Chordata > Mammalia > Sirenia > Dugongidae > Dugong > Dugong dugon. Next base: position 22,770,301 of record CM057466.1, read on the forward strand.
ATCCAGAGGCATTCATCGCTGAGGGGAGGAATGATCTAATAGTAACAGAAATGCAAAGAGAGCTGGTGTTCAGAGTTTGAGTTTCAAGGAAAGTTCTTGATGCCCATTTCAGAGGCAATAATTGTGAAAGCCAAAGCCTGAAGCTGTTGATTTGAAAGGGAAAAAAAGAGGTTTTTGTAAATCAAAAGGCAAAGCCCTAAAGAAGCTGAACGCAAAATATATCCGCCAACAATAGGCTGGAAAGAGAATGGAGGTTGCATTAGTTTCCTATAACAGGGAGGACTGGGTTGCTGAGAATCTCTTACCTGCTAAAAACATATAAAAATATTAGAATATACTTAAAAATTTTTAATATATAGCTGAACTTGAAAGAAAGAAAGCTCAACATCCGTCATTCAGAAACAAAGAGGGAACTTAAAGTCAGAGAGTTTTCAAAGACAAAATGCATCAGATAATTAAGAAGAAGATTTTATTCAGATTAATGAAATAGGGAAAATACGCATTAATAAGGAACCTATCAAAGAAGAGGAAAAGGTCCTAGGGTTTTAAAGAGACAGGTAAACAAAGGGAGTCATGTGGAAGGATGGAAATAGGTCTTATCTGAGTCACTGAGACTTAGTGGGTCTTATCTTGTAATATGCTAGCACCTGGTAATCTTTTGCAATTAGCTGGTCAGGGTTAGCCTTACTCTGAACACGAAAGGGTGGAGGGATTTCTGAACTGTGATTGTGTTCAGGGAACACAGGGCTCAGGTAAACTTCAACACTTCTTTTTGAACAGCTCGGGAAAAACCAGTTGCTGTCGAGTTGGTTATGACTTATGGCAACCCCATGTGTGTCAGAGCAGGACTCTGTTACATAGGGTTTTCAATGACTGAATTTTCGTTAAGTAGATCACTAGGCCTTTCTTCTGAGGTGCCTCTGGGTGGACTCTAATTGCCAACCTTTGGGTTAGTAGCCAAGGGAATTAACTCTTTATACCACCTGGGGACTCCTGAAAAGCTCAGAGCTGATCATAAATTTTCTGATTGGGTTATGTAGTCTATTGTTTACCGGCATTGTTCCTGCAAACCAGCTGAAATAGCCATTGAGAGGTAGCCTCAAAGGTCAGTTGTTTCAGGGCCTTGGTGGTCAGGCATCTTAAAAGAGGGGTGCCTAAAATGAAAAGAAGAAATTTTTTGCTGTATTAAAGTCAAGAGCCAGGAGTTGAACCCTGAGGGTAACCAGTTCAGAGTATTTTAAGAAATCAGTGAAGGAACATCTTTCAGTTATAGAACATCACTCATTGTGTTTCTCTTGTTGAAGATGTCCACAGTCTTGGTTATATCTTGTATAATAGTATTGGAAACTGTTTTAATTCTCCTGGAATCCAGATTTCTGGGTCCATGGAGTTGGGGTGATCCACCCAGGCCATCTGCCCTTGGGTGTCTTTTTGACCCTTGAGCCTTGGAGAAACTGGTTCCCGGGGGGTCACTTTTGAGTCAAACAATGATTTAGACAAACTAGTAAGACCATTTTGCCTTGGGCATTGTGCTCTTGAAGAATTCAGTCCATTTCAGGAAACAGAGACTCCAAAGGTCAGATTGGGAGCTATGTTTTAAGGTAAATCAGTAATTATTTTAATTGTTCTTCAAGATAATGCTGTATGAAATTGTTCCTGACCACAAATTGTTTATCAGTTCTGTTCTGGCACTTTTTCCATGACAATGCTGATAAGATTTGGTCCAAGAATTTTGGAATCTCTTCTCATGTTAGGAACATGTTTCACTCTCTAGTTGAAACGTTACCCCAATTTTCAAATCATATATTAAGTAAACTTCAATTTCTATTATTGGCTTAATATGATTTTTGTTTTAACAGCATGCAGGATCCAAACATTTCAATGGACTTCCTTTATGACCAAGACATCAGCTTATTCAGGAGATATACAGCCCATACATGGTTTGCTGTGGTGGTGATTTCTTTGAGGTTTATATCAAGTCCTCAGGCTTCAGCTCACAGGGTTTCATCAGATCCTGGAGGAAAGGGCCAGCTACAAGGAACCTTAGAGTCTCAAGACGCATCTGGGCAGTCAGGTTTTAGTCCTCGGTGATGCCAAGTCAAGAGGGAGGGAGAGAAATTGGAAAAGAGAGTTTGGAGAGTTGTAGCCAGATGTTGAAGAAAACAGAAAGAATAGAAATCTGGCAAAGATGGACACTGTGCAAGATAACAGGATCCAGTCTAATTTTCAGGTAGTTCACAAAACTCGTTTTTCCATGAGGGTGGAAGGGAGGGCACAAAATCTGTACCAGACAAGACAGAGTTTGCATAACTATCAGTTTTCACTATTTAAAAAGAGGTACAAAACAGCTCAAAGTCAATGAGCAAAGCCAGAATCTGGCAATCCAGAAGATGTACTATAGACAATTCGTAGTTTTCCACTGAAATACAAAATTTCTCTCTAAAGTCACTCCTCTTGGATCAAAAATAATCTCAAAGAAACATTATTCTAGATCACAGAATAAGCCTGGTTTCATTACATTTGGCTTCATTATTCTATATATTAATAGAAGTTTATAGGTAAATGATATAAATCTCCAATTGAAAACCACTGGCTCTGAAGATGCTAGATTCAAATTAAAGAAGTAAAGCTGTGATCAAGTTAACATTTCAAAAATAACTGAAATTTTGACTGATAATACTCTATTGCTGTTGTCTGATATCAGGGAAAGCAGCCCCACGACTCGATGAAGAGAAACATATCATGGACAGTGAGGGCACTGTCAAATCTCTAGGAACTTCCCATACAGTATATATAATTTCTGAAATATTTATATTAATAACATTTTCCCATACAAATTTAATCTAGGGAAGCCTAAGTATCTTCAGATTTGATAACTCTTTCCATGCAACCTACCAATCCAGTTGTCTTGGAGTTGATTCCAACTCAGTGACCCTATAGGACAGAGTAGAACTGCCCCATGGGGTTCCCAAGGAGCGGCTGACAGATTCGAACTGCCGACCTTTTGGTTATCAGCCATAACTCTTAACCACTGCACCACTAGGACTACACAACCCAACCCACCAATAATAACATATTAAGAAACCTAATTATCTCTAGCACATCTCTTTTTATTAAGTGAAGGAACAAATCCTTTGTGATTTTCCAGAGGCCTTCTGGAAAATCTCAAAGACAGTCCTAAGTGCAAAAGATATGAGTTAGGATTCAATTTGAGGATACGAAAATTGTCAGGAGATTTAAACTTGATTAAGATAGGATCACAAGATACCGAGAATCAATACTTAGCTACCTATTAAACTAAAGTAACAACAAAAGATTTTAAAAGTAAATATAGGAGGTAATATGATGGTAAAGATTCTCAAATCATTTTATGTAAGAAATTTTTGTTTTCTAAATAATCAAGGATATAATAAAATCAACATAAACCATAATGCCTATTCTGTGTCAAAGACACAGAATCTTTGCTGTCTAGCCATATTACATAGAAGGTAAAGAATAACTGTGTCCAGCCTCTTAGTAAGAGAGATCAATACCATAAGGGGGGGAAAACGTCACTTTAAGACAGAAAAAACAAATTCTAGTTTTGCATCAATATAATAGTTTATATTAAAACTCTTTTTTGAAAATCTTATATATAAGACACAGATAAAGAATATATGCAGGTAAAATCCCTGACTTATGACAGGGTTCTATTTTGATGACTCCGTCATAAGTTGGTTCTGACATAAGTTGAATACCTCATTTTTATTTTATTTTTTTAGTGTTTACCTGTTATTACCTTTTATTATCAGTATCTTTATAAATTCTATCTTTTATTTGTCTTTAGGGGTTAGAAATATTACATATAAACTTACAGATGTATTTTAACATTTTATGTAGTACGTGGAGCCCTGGTGGTGCAGTGGTTAAAAGCTTTGCTGCTAACCAAAAGGTCAGCAGTTCAAATCCACCAGCCACTCCTTGGAAACCCTATGGGGCAGTTCTACTCTGTCCTATAGGGCTGCTATGAGTCACAACCGACTTGATGGCAATGTTTTGTTTGTTTGTTTTTTATGTAGTACATATTGCTAACAATAAGATGTTTAAAAAAAAAAAAAAAACCTAGGTAGTCGTAAATGCAGTTCACTGTAACTTGAATACATCATAAGTCAGAGATCACCTGTAGTTTCAGTCCTAAAATTTCAGCCTTGGATCAAGAGCAAATGCAGAACTTATTATTTCATGTTAAAGAACTGGTCTCTTTCCAGTGGCTATGAAATCTTAAAAAAAAAAAAAAAAAAAAGACAAATACAGAAATAAACAGAAGAGTTTAACAAACTGGAATTTTACTGTCTCTCACCCAACAGAAATAAGAGCTCTACAAACTATTGTTCCATTTATAGAGATCACAAAATGGTCAGACCATGAAATCAAAAGAAGCTGCCACCAGAAATCAAGTGAGTATTCAGAAATAATCAAAATCAAATCCTTACCATGCTTCCAGTGGATCAGAGTCCAGACCACAGGATCAGGGGTCAGATACACTGCTGAATCCCCAGATCACCAGTCAGGAACAGAGCACAAAGGACTCCAAGGAGTCTTATTCTGTGAGGGGAGTAAACAAGTTTCTGAAGACGAGGTCCAATTCCATTTGAGTAACAGCACCAAACTGCCAAAGACAAAATGCAGCAGACAATTAAGATGATACTATTCAGGATGTTGCAATAGGAAGAATGTTCGCTAATGAAGATCATCTAAAACAGTGGTCATATAGAAAAGGGGCTTATGGGCAGGTATACAAGGGACTCCTCCGTGAATCTTATGAGAATCATGAGGAAGGATGAAAACAATCTTATCTGAGTCATTGAGGAAAGGTGGAGATGGGGCTTGTCTCAGAATATGAAAGAGTAGGGTGGTCCTTTGTGGGTTATTTATTTTGGGAGCACAAAAGGGTGAGGGAGAGAGTGTTAGAAGACAAAAGGGTGGGGGGATTTCTTAATTGTTGCCATTGGAGCAGAAGGCTCATGTGAAGTTCAACATTGTCAGAGGTAAGTTTGTGAGCTGTATCCCCAGGTCAGACCTTGACTTTGATTGTGATAGCTTGGAACTAGGTTTTTAATATTCACTATAAAAAAACCAAACCCATTGCCGTCAAGTCAATTCCAACTCATAGCGACCTTATAGGACAGAGTAGAACTGCCCTATAGGGCTTCCAAGGAGTGGCTGGTAGATTCGAACTTCTGAACTTTTAGTTAGCAGCCTAATGCCTAACCACAGTGTCACTAGGGCCCCAGTGTTCATTATAGAGAAATCAAAATGACTTACATAAGATGGGTAACTGGAATTGAAACCCAGTAGAGACAGCACCACAGATTTGTTTCTTTCTAAATGATATTGGGACTAAAAATATCTTCATGCACCAGTTCAGGGAAGTAAAAACTAAGTTTGTCTATGTTTGAATCTATGAGAGAAAAAAGTCTCTTATGAATAACTAAAACTCTTTAGCCAAGTAACCATATAGAACCTCAATTTATCCTACCTGTGTGGTGTGGGAACCTCCAACCTAAGAAAGTAATGTAACATCTGGACCAGGACAAGCAAAATGCTACAGCGCCTGGCAAAGTAAATGCAAACTCCTACAAACAACGCAAAAAATTCTTCTAAAGGAGAGCTTACGGATTTAAAAAAATAAATAAAAAAACAAGCGAAAATTGTTTACTATAAAAGAATCAGCAAACACAACAAACAAGTAAATTAAAGTTCCCAAGACTTTCACATAGTAGAAAAATGGAAAAGAGGCTATAAAATAAATATATTATTAAAGAGCTAAATGATGAAATCTAAACCATAATGAAAAAGTAGACTATTATAAAAAAATAGAGACTTGGAAACAAATAACTTCTAGAAATAATAAAAGCTAATTGAAATCTTTAAAAATTCATGAATAATTTAAATTGTAGATTAGACACAGCTGAAGAGCCAAATTAGTGAACTGGAACATAGATCTGAAGAAATAGCCAAACTGTACCACGGTAAGACCAAAAAAAAAGGTGAAAAATATGATATGGAATACAGAATTCACAAAGAGGAAACTTGAATGGCCAATAAATATATGAAAAGATGCTTGACCTAACTACTAATCAGAACAATGCAAACTAAAATAAAAATAAGATAGTATATGACATTTATCAGATTGGAAAAGCAATCTACCTGATAACATGAAATGTTAGTGAGCGCGTGGAGTAATAGGAGCGATGATTAGAAAAAATGTCAAAGGAGACTAAAAAATAAACATTTATAAAAATAGGTTATTTAACCTACTTCAAACAAACATAGCTGTACCTGGAAGAAGGATAATAAGAAATCTATGGCTCTTTTAGCCCTAACTGGGTCAAAGAATGGTGTCGCCAATGAAAGGCTTCCATCTATGTAAGTCTGAGAGAAGGTAATAACCATAGAAATAAAGCCTCATTAAGGCTAATTAAAATAAGGATTTCCTTTTTAGAAGTGACCTTTTCAGTAATAGGCGAATTTGGATGACCTAATTATCATATTTACTGTGGAATTTTTTAAATGAAGGAAATTGATTTTATGGATTTTGTGGTTTACACAAAGAAAAGTGACTAACAAACAAAGGGTAATTTGTCAAACTCTTACACAACATTCCTGTGTTATTATTTGGGAATGCTTCTTACGTAATTTGATCACACCAGAAGTTGCATCAGCAGGTCGATACAGTTTAACCAGCCCATACCAGGGCTTATGAGGGATAAAGAGATACACCAGATACTGTACTTACCCTCAACACACTTGAAATCTAGTGATAGAGACTGACATACTCTGAAACAGATTACACTAATTTCTGCCCTTAAAAATTAATTCAGGTTTTAGAAAAATAGCCACTTAGTCAAACACATCATGCTGTCCCTCTACACCAAAGACCCAAGAAACCAAGTGAAACAGAAATTACAAAACACTACTGCAAGAAACCAAAGAGATCGACATAAACAGAAAAACAGTGCATGCTCATGGATTGGAAGACTTAACATTGTGAAAATGTCAATACTGCCCAAAGCAATCTATAGATATAATGTAATCTCAATCCAGATTCAATCAACATTCTTTAAAGAGATGGAAAAACTAACCACCAACTTTATATAGAAAGGAAAGAGAACCTGTATAAGGAAAGCACTACTGAAGAAGAAAAAAGTAGGAGGCCTCATCCTTCCCAATCTCAGAACCTACTGTACTGGTACTGGTATAACAACAACACATAGAAAAATGGAACAGAATTGAGAACCCAGAAGTAAATTCATCTACCTATGGACAGCTGATCTTTGACAAGGGGCCCAAATCCATTAAATGGTGAATAGACAGTCTCTTTAACAAATGGTGCTAGCAAAATGGGATATCCATTTGCAGAAAAATGAAACAGGATCCACACCTCACACCATATCCAAAAACTAACTCAAGATGGATCAAAGACCTAAATGTAAAACCTAAAACTATAAATATCATGGGATAAAAAATAGGGGCAAACCTAGAGTCCCTAATTTATGGCGTAAATAGACTTTCAAACATAACTAAAAGTGCACAAACAGCAGAACAGAAACTAGATGACTGGGACCTCCTAAAAATTAAACACTAAAGTGCATCAAAAGACTTTTCCAAAAGAGTAAAAAGAGAACCTACGGACAGGGAATAAAATTTTGCCAATAACATATCTGACAAGGGACTAATCTCTAAAATTTATAGAAAACGTCAACATCCCAACAACAAAAAGACAGACAATCCTATTAAAAAATGGGCAAAGGACATGAATAGACTCTTCACCAAAGAAGACATTCAGGCAGCCAACAAATACATAAGGAGAAACTCACGATCATTAGCCATTAGAGGGATGCAAATCAAAATAATGAGATATCATCTCACCCCAGCAATAATGGCAATAGTCAAAAAAAATAGAAAACAACATATGCTGGCAAGGGTGTGGGGAGATTGGAACTCTCATACAGTGCTGATTGGATTGTAAAATGGTACAACCACTATGGAAAACAGTATGGTGCTTTCTTAAAAAGTTAGTAATAGAGATACCATATTCATAAAAAAGACCAGACTTACTGGTCTGATAGAGACTAATGGAAACCCCAAGACTATGGCCCTTACACACCCTTCAAACCTGGAACTGAATCCACTCCCGGAGATCACCTGTCAGCCGAACAATAGACAGGCCTGTGAAGTGAACAATGACACCTATGAGGAACATGCTCCTCAGAACAATCAACCATATGAGACCAAAATGGCAGCATTTGCCCAAAAACAAAGTTCAGAAGGCAGGAAGGGGCAAGAAAGATGGCAAATGGAAACAGGGAACCTAGGTAGGAAGTGAGTAGAAGGATGTCACATTGAAGGGGTTGCAAGTAATGCCACGAAACAAAATGTGTATAAATTAGTGAATGAGAAACCAATTTGCTCTGTAAACTTCCACCCAAACTAAAATAAAATGTTTAAAAAAAGCATTAATTGAGTAAGTGCTACAAACAAGGAATAGAAATCTTGGAAACTCCAAGGGGGAAACATTTAATTTCAACTGACTATGGCTGGGAGGTGGGACACCGGGAGGTAGAAGATTGGAGCAGTTTACTGGAGCATGTGAATTTGCAGCTGTGTCTTAAAAATGGTAAGAGTTCAATGAGTACTGATGGAGGATGGGCGTGAGATGATGCTATAAGGGGAAGGAACAGTAGTGGCAAAAGCCAAAACGGAAGGAGCCATAGGCTTTGTTTGTGAAACGATAAGTTTATCTATTGTAACTGGAGTGTGGAATGTATGATAACACGGGAGACATTACTAAAGAGTTAAACTGGAGTCAAACTGTGGAAGGCTTTGACTGCCCGGGTAAGGTGTATATAATGATGATTTAAAACTTCTGTCTTATTACTTTGGATATTTTATTTTGAAATTATAAACTGTGCTCATCACTTCCATCCCTACATATATTGATTATACATGAAGAGAGCGTTGGTGCTAAATTAGTGTTAAAAAGCTTTTCAAAAGCATAAATGCATCTGAGGTGATGTGACTGGTAGAAGCTCTGGAATGCAGATCATAACAAAATGGCTAGAACAGTCAAGTTCTAGTCTTGAAGCTTAGTTTGCATAATAAGCTCTCTATATTTACTAGTTCCATTTGAAATAGCTTTGAGGAAGATGGTGGGTATAACAGAGTAGCTAAAGTTTTTTGAAAGTCTGATTTGGATACTACCGCTGGACTTGATTAAGAGGCTAATAGGTGGAGAATAAAAAAGAAGAAAATGTGTTTGTCCTTTGCCTCCAGGGATGGATGAAGCAATACATCAGGTAGCAAGCCCCAAACTCCCAAAGCATTTATTTTATACGTGCTGAGAGCAGTAAAAAAGGGCTACTTTAATGTTATTGTCGACCTTCTGGGAAATGCCCCTTGGATGATAAGAACAGAAAAAGCAAGTACTTTATGTTATTAGATACTCTGCACACTTCTAATAAGTAAGCATACTTCCGTTAGCCACTAAACGTTTTACCTTCTTTGGCAAGTTTTGCCTTGTGGAATTAGGAATCAAGCTTATAACATAATGGTAAATGGATGTCAAATAGAAACTCACAGTTTTATCAGTAAACTTTCTTCTTGGGAGGCTCATCTTTGAAAGTCCTTTTGTCAAGAGAACTTAACCTATCCCAAAATACTCTGAATAATCACTCGTCTAAGAAAACAAAAATGCCTTTGTGATTGATGCCATAAAAATACAGTTATGTAGATTTTATTATCATTGCCCGTGCTCTATCTATTAATAGTGCATTTTTGAGACACATCATGTATGCAAAATCTAGACAGGAGGTTAAGAGCTACTTGAGTTATTGAATAGAAAATAGTATGTCATCCTAAGGTCACAGTTTTTAAAGTGCTTTGACAAGCCACTTACTGGCTTTTATTTAAATAATGAAAACATGCCTGAATTCGTTTATTTTAATTTGGATCCTTCTATTCCTTCTGCTGAAGGCTGACTGAAATATTATCCCTTGTGTTACTGCGTGTTCTGCATTTACCTATCTTCTAATCTAATCGTGTACACATACCTTTATTATATTAAGTTCTCCTACATATGAAAGTTTCTACCACACTGTCTAGTTTACAGAACTATTAAGGTTAATAATCTGATGTTTAAATAGGTGTGAACTACATTGAAAATAAGTGAAATAAACCTCAGTCTATTTTCCCTAAATATACCAGAAAATCTTCCTTGGGCCTATCTGTGCTCAGAAAATAAGCTTTCTTTCATTCTGAAGATCCTTCTAAGTCATCCTTCCTTCTCCCTGGCCCACTCTTATTCAAGTCAATGTGCATATTCGGTTAGTAATCTGTGAAATATTAGGACTGGTTAGAAGTGGTTAAAGTGCTTGGCTGTTGAGTACTGAAAGTTTGGTGGTTCGAATCCCTCAGCCTGCCCGCAGGAGAAAGATGTGCCAGTCTGCTTCCATAAAGATTTCTGCCTTGGAAACCCTATGGGGAAGTTCTACTCTGTCCTTCCTATAGGGTCACTAGGAGTCAGAATCGACTCAACAGCAAAGTTTTTTGTTGTTTTTTAATCTGTTAAATATAACATGTCCTCCAAGAGAAACACTTTAATAGAATAGAAAGCCAGTAGACTCTGGAGGCTAATGGACTCTGGTTAGAATCCTGGCTCTGCTACTGACTCGCTCTGTGACCTGGGGAACATCACCTAACTTCTCTGAGGGTTCGTTTCCTGGTTTATGCTATGACTGTAGTAAGAGCACCTACTTCAGTGTTGTTATAAAGATTAGAGGGAAAGTATTCACAGTTCTTGGTCCATGGCAGATACTCAGTTTATGCTGGTGTTGTTAGCTGCTGTCTAGTCACCCTCTGACTCATGGTGACCCTATGAACAACAGAATGAAACACTGCCCGGTCCTGTGCCATCCCCATGATAGATTGCAGATTGGACCATCGTGACCCACAGGGTTTCCACTGTCTGTTTATTGTGGTTGTTTTACTATTATTACAATGATTAGGACATGACCAGAAGCAGAGGTGATAGATATGTCAGAGCTGCAGCAAGTTGGCAGCGACAGATGTGAATCCAACGTTCACGTGCCCCGAGGCAGGTGGCCGCAATGGACAGCACTTGAGTGGAGAGGTCTGGAAGCTGCCCCTCTACATGTGGATGGGGTTGAAAAAACAGAGGCAGGGAGAGGAAGGAAAGAGAGGATGGAGCAGAACCTTCAGGTGACAGGGTGGATATGTGGGAGTAGGGAGGAAATCAAGAATGGAGCTGGGTCAGGCACTGGACAACTGAGAAAGGCATTAAAACTGAGGCCCTTCTTAGCAGAATCAGAAAGTAGAGATCACAGCAAAATCAGGGAAGTCGGCAATAACCACACTAACCTCTTACATGGGCACTGAACAGTTTACAAAGCACATTCACATCCATGAGTTCATGATGAGGTAGACGCATTACCAAACCCATTTAACAGCCCGTAGTCTCACTGTTTAGAAAGTGGAAAAGTCTAATCCCCTACCATCCCCCCATATACGAATACACATCCTTCATGTTTTAGAACTCAGCTCACTAGTGTAGTTTCTAATGACATATTAGGAGAGGGAAGCACATCATTGCCCACACTTCTAACCTGTGGGAAAAGGACTCACAATAAGCAGTTCTTGCATGTTCTCCCAGAGAGCCTAGAAGTAGTAAGCCCCATTTCCTAAGCATCCCAGCATCATCAGCAAGGCCTCTCATCAATGCCTGAGCAATCATAGAGGCTCGCGCTGGCTGGCTGCTGGACAAGGGCCACCAGGCAGGGCCAGAGAAGTTAATATAGTGTGCCGAGATGTCCTTCTCCTAAGGCCGCAAATACTGACTTTATGGTGGCTGCTAAGGGGGAGAAATAGCCTCTTCCCTGCCAAGCAGCCTTCGTCTGGGAAAATTGAGCTCTTGGTCATCCAGGCATTTTAATGGACTCTGTGAATCACTGATCAGTGAAGAAAAAATGTGAGAGAACCCAGGGTCCTAAGTCTGCTGATTGGCTCTTTCAACAAAGACAAATGGAGAGTCAGTCACCCTCAATGAAGTAGGCCACACAAGAGATCTTTCCTGCTAATTCTGGCCTCTCCTTTTACTGTCCCTGGAGGACCATGGCGATAAAAGCTGCCATAAACCACAGTTCCTAGCAGACAGTGGAAGAGAGCAGAGGAAAAAGGATGGATGGAATCACCCTGAGTCTTTCAAAAATTCTTAGCTTTGGCTCACAGCAGATATTATCTTAAGAGGTCAGAGATGGCTGGAGCCCTCCTCTTTCACAAATTGCTTTGAAATGCTTGAGACATGAGACCTTAGAAATAAAGATCTTAGCCTTGGAACCAAAATTAAAGTTCGTTTTGCTACCCATCCCCAGATGATTTTATAAATGAGAAATTTGAGGCTGAGGGAGGCCAGGGAAATGGTTCAAGGTCAGACTGTACCATAAAGGCTAGACTAGAACTAGAATGTGTGACTATGTAGCCCCAGTGCAGCGTGGCTTTAGTATACCATGCTGCTGCGTGGTGCGAACTGCACCAACACAGAAAGCACCACTTTTCATGAGGAACATACAAGGAGTCCTAGCACAGAACAAGGCACAGCTTCTGGATGTTGATGAGGTCGCAAACATAATATATCCTTAAACTGAACAGGGGGTTTGTGTAACAACATGACTTTCAACCAAACTGTAAGACTTTGTGGAGACTAAGGCATGTTGGCCTTGTCATTTGGTTGCTTAACCAAGACCCAGTTGGAAATTTAGAGAAAATCCAGTTCGGATCCAACATGTATTGAGGGGACACTTGCTGCCAGCCAAGAAGAAATACCAGGGACCACTTTATTCTAGTGCCTGAAAAAAAAAAAAAACAAAAAAAACAAAGACAAAATATATGAATTAATGGTTTTTAAGTAATTGAACATCAGGAACCTAGCGCTGTGATCCTAGAGTATGAGAAACAAATTAGGTGAACTCAGCGATTGCCCCATCTTACAGTCTGGAGAAAGTTGCCAGACTGGGGCACAAATGGGAGAATCCAAGGGCAGCCCCGCGAGCTCTCCACATTGAGGAGACAGATTCTGGGGAGGCCAAAGAAAATACCTAATGTAGGGGAAAGAACCAAAAGGATTAAAGAGAAAAGTCCCTAGGCTCATATAGGGACAGGACTATTTGCTGTTACCACCACTTAGAATTGTTGCTGTTAGCTGTCATGGAGTAGCTTCCAACTCATGGCAACTCTATATACAACAGAAGGAAACATGGCCTGATCCTGCGCCATCCTCACAATCATTGCTATGCTTGAGCCCATCATTGCAGCCACTGTGTTGTAAATCCTGCCTCTATGATGTTAATGAGTCAGGATAAGGAGCAGTTATGTTAATGAGGCAGGACTCAATCTACAAGATTAGGTTGTTATGTCAATCTCTTTTGAGATATAAAAGAGAGAAGCTAGCAGACAGACATGGGGAACTTATTACCACCAAACAAGAAGAGCCGGTGGCACATGTCCTTTAGACCTGGGATCCAGGGGAAGACAGATGACGGACCTTTCCCCAGAGCTAACAGAGAGATAAAGCCTTCCCCTAGAACTGGCACCCTGAATTTGAACTTCTAGCCTCCCAAACTGTGAGAGAATAAACTTCTGTTTGTTAAAGTCATCCACTTGTGGTATTTCTGTTATAGCAACACTAAACAACTAAGATATCAGGTAAACAGCAGGGCAAAGAGTAGAACTTCTCTATAGGGTTTCCTAGGCTGTAATCTTTATGGGAATAGATTGCCAGGTGTTTTCCCATGCAGAGCGGCTGGTGAATTCGAGCAGCTGACTTTTCAGTTAGCAGCTGAACACTTAGCCATTGTGTCACCAGGGCTGGTTTTTTCAGGGTTTAGATGCCTTAAAATATTTGTCATATATTTTTCCCAGTTTTCCAGTTGTTCACAGCTGAAGGGCTAATCTGTTACCAGTTATTCTGCTATGGCCAAAAGTGTAAGTCCTACTCCCGCTGTTTGAAACCCATCCTACACAGTTACCTGATACTTTCCCATTTTTTACACAGCCATCTGCTGACCTTTATAAAATTCCCCCAGATCCTTAAGAACTTTGTCACCAGGACTTTTGAATTCAACACGGTCTTTGGAGTCATGGTTGAATTTGAGTATCAGCTCTGCTAATTCTACCTAGGCATCCTGATGGAGCAGTGGTTAAAGCACTTGGCTGCCAACCGAAAAGTGGGTAGTTTGAACCCACTAGCAGCTCAGCGGCAGAAAGGTGTGGCAGTCTGCTTCCATAAAGATTACAGCCTTGGAAACCCTATGGGGCAGTTCTATTCTGTCCTATAGGGTTGCTACGCATCAGAATCCCCTCGACGGCCGTGGGTGTGGTTTTTTGGTTTTTTAGTTCTACCTACTTTAGACATGAGCAGCCGCTTAAATGCTGCCTTGGTTTCCTGTCTGTGAAATGAGAATTACAAAATTTCCAGGGTGGAAATTCAAAGAAATGGCTAGTACCATTTCAACAAATGGCAGTACAGCGTAGAGTTTAAAAGAATGAATTCTGGAATCAAGGAAACATGGATGTGAATACTGTTTACAACTTATGTATTTGGGCAAGTTACTTAACCTCTCTAATCCCTGGTTTCCTCCTTTATAAAATAGAAATAATAATAATAGTCACAACCTCATAAGATTGACTTGGGAATTAAACACGATAGTATATACAAAGTCCCTCCCGAGGTACCTAGCACATCATAGGTACTCAATAAATGTTGAATGTTATATTGTTACCTGCTTTTTCATCTTCTTCTTCCTCTCATCCATCCCCTGCCATCATCCACAGCGACTTCATACATTATTGTTCCATAAAATTCTCTGGCCTTGGATGACCCCATTGTTCTAGTTGCCTCTAACTCTTCTTCTCTAGCAGCACACACTCTCAGCTCCAGCTTCTACTGAATCATTTTCTCAATGCAATTATCTTCTGAAGGTTTTAATTCTAATTCCATCTCTTTAATCAAGCCTCCTTTCCTCCCACCACTCTCACTCCTTAACTCTAAAAGTCCTTGCTCTCCTAAAGCTCTGCCAGTCCAAGCTAATAGAGTAGGTTTTAGGACACCATGTCTGCCATTTTAATGGACATAGCTGCCACCTGGCTCCTTTTAGATGCTCACAGTTAAGATAACATCTACATCTTGTCAAACACGTCTGATCAGTCGTCACCAAATCAAGACATTACCTGTTGCTGTCCAGTCGATTCCTACTCATAGATACCCTATAGGACAGAATAGAACTGCCCCATAGGGTTTCCAAGGAGCAGCTCGTGGATTCAAACTGCCGACCTTTTGGTTAGCAGCCAAACGCTTAACCATCCCTAAAATGGTTTGAAATCTCCATATCCCAAGCAAAGTTTATCTGCAGGTTGGGAAATCATCATTCACTGCTGTAAGTTTTACTCTATGACTCTGTTAATACTCTCTTGGCAGGAGCAACATTGATAGCAAGAATGTTGTTGCTTCCATCCCTGGTGACACATTAAAATCCCTTGAGGGAGGTTTTCTGCCTGTGCCTCCACCCCAACAGTTCCTGATTTAATTGGATTGGAGTGGAGTCTGACCATTAGTATTTTTTTAAATGCTGCCCTAGTGATTTTAATATTTTGCCAGGGTTGAGAACCACTGCAATAGAGAGAAAGAGAAGCTTACTAGGAGAATAGTTCCTTCTGTGTAATCCGAATGACTTGATAGGAAACTCACTCTTCAATGGTGTGCTAGAACTGGCTCATAGCAGCTCCCAAAAGCTGATTGTTAAATTTTTAGGAAATTTCCTAGCCAACTGATGTCATGTTGGTGGCTTGAAAGTGACCACGGCAGAAACATTTACACATTGGCAAATACCACAAATTGGGGTTCCCTTCCTTCCAGCTGATTTTTAACCATTTCCCAGCATACACTGCTCTCTAGTCTTAAGCTCATTTCCCTTCACCTGACTTGTCCTTGAATCAGAGATATATGTAACTAGAAGCACTCCACCCTCCATATTACTTCAGATGGAAGTTTTTGTCCTATAGTTCTCTGCTTCCTCTTCTCTTAAATAAACACTGTTGCCACAGTGGCCCAGGGTAAGGTTGATAAATTCCATCATAAATACGAAGTGGCAGAGTTAAGGAGAAGGCCTCACTTTCTATGCAAGTCTATGTACTCTTATTTCCTCATTGGTCTGGTAATTTATAGCTATCAATCCAATTTTCTTGACTCCCCAGACCAGCCAGCATTCCTTCCAGATCTAAAATGCAGGAGTTATTGTTTTCCATGTATTTCATTGCAGGTATGTAAAGCAAATAAAACTTACCCTAGGCAGAACTGAGAACATATAATATTAGAGAAGGAAATGGTCTTATAAGTCATCCAGCCCAAGCCCCTCATTTCATAAATGATATAAGAGGCCAAGAAGTTTAGGTGACTTAGCCATGGTCATACTTCTAGTTAGTGACGAAGTCAGGGGTGTATATAAACTCAGGTCTCCACACTTCCTAGCTTTCTTACTTTTTTCTATGCCTTAGTTTGCACAACAAAGTATGGTCTGCCCAACAGCAGCATTCACATCACCTGGGCGCACATTAGAAATGCAGAATCTCAGGTCTTCACCCACCTACTGAGTTAGAATCTGCATGCAGCTGATTTGTTTGCACGTTGAGGTTGAAGAATCACTAACCCTTACCTGATTGATTCTGTTTTTCTGGAAGATTTGATTCAACCACGGAAACAGATGTCAACTGGAGATGAAATCAGCTAGAAAGACTATTGAAACAAGTTTAATGGAAACAGCTTTCATTTATTAACAAATGACTTTGTCTAGACTTTCTACTAGTTCAGAATTCTCACGACATCCTGCAGGTAAATATTACTTAATCCTCCATTTATTAATAGCGTGACCGATTCATCCTGGTTTGCCTGGGACTTTTGGGGTTTTAGCACTGAAAGTCACATGTCCCAGGAAACCTCTCAATACTGAGCAAACTGGGACAGTTGGTCATCAAATTTATTAATGAATCTTAGAGAGGTTATGCAGCAACCAATTAGTGCCAAGATTCAAACTCAGATCTGACTGAAAAAAGAACCAAAAGAACTCCATTTAAATGAATAGGAAAAAGAGAGGAGTACCATAAGGCTTCTCTGTTGTCATTGTTATTGTTAGCTACTGTCAAGTCGGTCCCTGACTTATTGTGACCCCATGCATCATGGAAAGAAACACTGCCTGGTCTGCACCAACTCTTTATCTGTTGTGGATTCAATTTTTGTGATCCATAGGGTTTTTATTGACTGATTTTCAGAAGTAGATCAACAGGTCTTTCTTCCTAGTCTGTCCTAGTCTGGAAGCTACAGTGAAACCTGTTCAGCATCATCGCAACGTGCAAGGCTCCACTGACAGACAGGTGGTGGCTGCACACAAGGTGCATTGGCCAAGAATCAAACCTGGGTCTCTTGCACGGAAGATGAGAATTTTCCCATTGAACCACCAATGCCCTCATTTTCATTGTGTCATAATAAGGTCCTATTACTGTCATATTTCTCACTATAGTTTAGGACTGGATTTAAGAGACTTTTAATTCGGCATGTCAAATGTTCTTAACTAACTGGCTTCTCTGTCCCAGTTAAAGATATCGTTATGATCATTGTTACCAGGTGGAAACCCCAGGTTCATGGTCAGCATGACTTGTATTGGCCAATAAACAAGAGACCGAGGTGGCAGAACAGGAAAGGCACCTTTATTTCATTGTACAAGGAAGTGGAGTCAGTCGGAGCTGCTGCCGCCAAGACTGCTCGCCAAGGGTGGGCAGGCAAGTTAAAAGGGTTTACAAACAGGGAGTTCACACAAGTTGTGTCAGCAACATTCTTAATCATGCTATGCAGGCGCAATGGGGTTTACATATAATCTCCAAGCAAAAGCAGGATTCAAATGCAAAGCTGGGGGGCAGGGGCGGGCGGCCAGCAAAGGAAATGATTTTTCAATGCAACACTGCAGGGGAGGAAGCCAGGTAAGGAATACAGCACTGTGGGGGCTCTGCCTCACATGAACATTCTGGTAAGTATGCAGGATGCTGCTCTTCTAAAGCAAAGTCAAATCTCTAATTTGTTCAGTTCAGAATGACTGGAGCACAGGGAAGAAGCAATAAGCAATGACTCCAAGCGTGCGGCTACATTTACCCAAAGCCTTCTTATTAAGGACTTTGGAGAAAAAAATCTAGGCTTTAAAGATCACCATGGCCTCTGGCAGTGATCAAAGCGCAGACAACTGCATGAGCAAAGGCGTTTGGATTACACTTGGAGAATCGATTTTTCCCGTATTTCCTGGAGAGGTGACAGGAACGGCTAAAGCCAACAAGGAGACTACAGAAGTGGGTTTCACTTGAGATCTTAATATTCCATTTGAGCTGAGAAATCTCAAACACATGTGCCCTACCTCTACCTTCTCCGGTCTCGAGTGCTAAAGAAAAGTGTCATGGAGTAACCATTTGTACTCTGATTAATGTAAAATGGAGAGATTAATTGAAAGAAAAGAGCCAGCTAGAGCTGAGAATAGACTGACCTCCACTCGGTAGAATCCAGTAATCCAAAATGGCAATTCAGCAGTGACCTTTTATAGGCATGGCTATGAAACACATTACTTGACTGGTATTAACAAACTTAGATCATGAAAGACATTGCTCGATTGGTAGTAGATCATTTTAAGGCAGGACTTCCTGTGGCAAGCACTCATAAGACAGGGCTTCCTGTGGCAAGCTCTGTAAAACAATTGGCTTAGAAGGGTATATGTCTCTTTCTTAGATTGGTTACAGTGTGGCAATTACACGGGTATATGACAGGGTGGAGTCGCAGTGAGGTTACATCATCATTACTAGACATTCCTCGCTTTGAGTCAGTATGGAAGATGGTTGGCGCTAGGATGAAAATGGAACCAGCAAACAAGAAATCACACCCAGTCCTCAAACTGGCCATTTCAGATCTTATCAGGGACCTGAATTTGTTTTCTTTAATTCCCTTACGCAGAAGAATTATCAAAAAGGAAGGGCCAAAATAAAAACGGAAGGAGAGGGGGAGGCTCCACTGCCCCCACCAAAAAAATAGATAAACCGAAGAATGAGACCATAGGGAACCACCCAAAAATTAGGTTAGAAACGGAGACCACCTAGCCCCAGGGATATTTCAGAATAGAACAGGAAATGGATTCCCTATATTTCATTATAGACCAGGGAATACCTACTATGGTGATTCTGGAAGGTCTGAGGCATCTTTGCCACTGCCCCATGTTGCTTTGTTTTTCATTCTGTTTCCCCGTTGAGGTAAATACTAAAGCCTGTAAGTCATAGGTAGAGGAAGGGACTGATGAGCCAGGTCCTGCTCCATGACTGTCTATGGATTAGCACGGGGTGGGTTTGAGGACCAAATCTCAAGATGGTATCTAAAAAGAAGACAATAGAAAGCTAGCTCCCTTGAGCATGTGGAAAGAACAAGTGTAGGTGTTAGAGAGCTGGCCTTGAAGGAGACAAAGAAGCAGTCCTAGAGACTTAATCCACACCATTCCCCTTATAGGGCCACTAAAAAATTTTCTTGTCCATTCAGAGGCAAACCCTTCAGAGATGAATGTAGCCGAGTTAGTGACTGAATAAGCTACTCTAAAACTTTTCCTTCTGCAACACACTTGAAAAGCAACGTTCATATCCCTGATAAATTCCATGATTGCCCCCAAGTCTGCTCCCAATTGCCTGTGTGATTTCTGTATATCCACTCTTCTCGCTATTGCGTATCAGGATATGAGTGAGTTGGAGTGACGTTACATGAATATACATTGATTTCCCTGGTTCATTATACGACAACGATAAAGGCAATTTGTTTTCAAACCTTTATACTTTAACTATTAAGTTGAGAATGACTTATGCACAAACACCTGTACATAAATGTTCATAACATTATTTACAATAGACAAAAAGTGAAAACAACCCAAATGTCTATCAACTTGTGAATGGATTAAAAAAATGTAGACTACTACTCTGCTAAAAAAACAGAACAAAGTACTGATACATGCTATAGCGTGGATGAACCTCAAAAACATGATACTAAATAAAAGAAGCTTGACCCAAAAGAACATATAGTGTATAATTCCATTCATATGAAATGTCCAAAGAAGGCAAATATAGAGAGACAGAAAGTAAGTTAGTGATTGGCTGGGTCTGGGGGTGGTAATGGTTGCAAATGGGCGTGTGGTTTCTTTACAGGGTAAAGGAAATGTTCTAAAATTAGAATGTGGTGACGTTTGTAAAACTGTAAATACACTAAAATCCATTGACATATACACCTAAAATAGGTGAATTTTATGGTACATAAATTATATATCAATGTGATACATAAATTGTATATCAATAAACCTTTTTTTAAAATTACTTAAAAAAAATAAAAAGAATGACTTGTGATATTCCTCATAACTCACTGAGGATGCGCTTACTTACATATGCCTCCCAAAAGCTCCTATTCCAGAGCCATTCTTTGGCATCTTCTGTGACACTCAGTTAACCCATAACCCATTGCTGTTGAGTTGATTCTGACTCATAGCGACCCTACAGGACAGAGTAGAACTGCCCAATAGGGCTTCCAAAGAGCAGCTGGTGGATTCGAACTGCCAACCTTTTGGTTAGCAGCCATGCTCTTGACCACTGCACCGCCAGGGCTCTGACACTCATTTAAAAAATGTGCTCTGTGTCCTCCTTGGCTGATAGACTGTGGCACCCTCCATAGTTGCACATTATCACATGTTTGTAAATATAATCAACCCCATTGCATTTGTAGGATTGCTTGAGTCCAGACAACCTCTCCTAGAAGCAGAGAAACCAGGAGGTGTTGTGCACAGCTTAGTCTCAAGGACAAAATACAGAAAACAAAATGTAAAATGTGTTGTCGTAACTTACCTATTATGTATCCTTGGGGTATTTTCCTCATTGCAGGGGGAAAAAAGGTAATGATAATGCTTTCTGGCCGTTAGAAACACTTTATATTAAACAATATTTTGTATGTGTGAAATGGAACTATAAAGGTGATTGTTCCTACTGACTCCGGATGTAAGTAATACTGTATTGCAAATGCCCTGAGGCAAATTCATATCGTAGAAAACGCAGTTTTAACAAATTCTTATTACCATTGACAGATCTGAAAAAAAGTGATAAACGTATAATAACTTTCATAGCTTTGCAGTGAAATGCTTTGAAACAAAGTTTAACATTTTTAGATTTTCTTTAGGCCCTATCTCTGATAATGAAATTTTTTAAAACTCTAAAATATGCAAGCTGGAAGGGAAGTAGCATCATTTAGCCAATCCCCTCAGCTGAGGGAACTAAGGCAATCATGATAAACGACTTGTCCAAATCTCACAGAATTTGGAGGCAACTGAGGACTTAGAGGTCAAGTCTCCTGAGTCAAAATTATCTGCTTTTTCTATTATATCTACACTTCATAGAGTGCACAGGAGACGGTCAGACACTAAACTGATAAGAACTGGCGAGGGGCTTCCCCTCTGAGAATACCCAGATTCAGTTATGGAGAACTAGGGCAGATGTGGAAACCTGGCAGTCTGTGGGCTGAATCCAGCCCGCAGTTAAGTTTGCTTGACCCACATGGCCAACATGAGCACTTTAGAGATTTTAGATACGCGTTCGGATGTCCAGTGTCTTTTGAGAAAATTGGAAGTTTTAGCAACACTGAGGCAGCATTCTTTTCTGGCCGCGGTCACTGTCGATGCGCGTGGTTGCCTTTAGAAGGTTCTTTCTGTCTCCAGTGTGTACTTCAGAAAGTTAGTTTTAGAAAACTAACACCTGACCTGTTTCTCTCATTTAAGTAACCCAAACCATTGTAGACACTTAAGTCTGTGACCCTGAATTAGGGGATTTGGGAATACTGACTCTTAGATTGCATATGTTATTGTTGTTAGGTGCTGTCAAGTTGGTTCTGACTCATAGCGACCCTACGTACAACACAACGCAACAGTGCCCAGTCCTGCTCCATCCTTTCAATCGTTGTTATGCTTGAGCCCATTGTTTCATCCACTGTATCAATCCATCTCATTGAGGGTCTTCCTCTTTCTCGCTGACCCTCTACTTTGCCAGCATGCTGTTCTTCTCCAGGGACTGATCCCTCCTGATAACATGTCCAAAGTATGTGAGACGTAATCTTGCCATCCTTACTTCTAAGGAGCAGTGTGATTGTACTTCTTTCAAGACAGATTTGTTCATTCTTTTGGCAGTCCATTGTATATTCAATATTCTTCGCCAACACCACAATTCAAAGGCGTCAATTCTTCTGCGGTCTTCTTTATTCATTGTCCAGCTTTCGCATGCATAGATTGCATATAGCAAGGTGAAATTTCTGGTTCAGGTTTGTGGAGCCTAGAGGTTGGCACAGTTCTAGCCTCTCTGGATGGATGTGATGTATGCGAAGGACAACTCTTAGGAATATATACGCGAGTCTAGTGATATCCTGGGACTGACTTAGGAACTGGTGAATCTTTCCAAACAGATGGTACTGGATATGATGAGTCAGGTTTGCTCTTAACATTTGTGGGGACCAGGGTAAGGGTATATATAGAGTCCCATGTACCGTATGCCTAAATTTTTACAAGTTTCAACTTAAGGTAACAGACTATTAACCAAAATAAGGTTCTATTTTCCATTAACAGATATACCTACATTTGAAGGCCAGTTTTCAATTTAAAATTCTCAGACTCATTAGAGTTTGATACCAGAATAAAGTTGAATGGGAAGAGCTGGCCACAGGACTCTACCCCATAGCCCACCCCCATCTCTTCCTGTCATTTCCCCTTCCTCTACCACAAAGGGATTTGTTCATATGTATGTGGATGTCCCAGCCATCATGCTCAAGCAAAATCCACACCCTCGCCCCTTAAACGACATCCTCTAGTCATTCCTTGGGTCTGAGGATACATAGATACATGATACGCAGGGCAAAGTCTAGGAGTGGGGGTATGGACACTGGGTGGGCACATTCCCTTGTCCCCAAGAACGAGATCCAGGGCCAGTCAAGACAAGGATTGGCAAACCATGGCCCATGGGCCAAATCTGTCCCACGGCCTGTTTTTGTATGACCTTTAAGCTAAGAATGATTTTTAGAATTTTAAAAAGTAGTTAAAAAATATATATGTATATATACATATGTGTGTGTGTATATATAAATATATAAAACCACTGCCATCGAGTTGATTCCAACTCATAGCGACCCTACAGGATAGAGTACCTGGCCCATAGGCTTTCCAAGCCTGTAAATCTTTGCAGAAGTGGACCGTCACATCTTTCTCCTGCGCAGCAGCTGATGGGTTTTAACTGCCAAACTTTCAGTTAGCAGCCGAGTGCTTTATCTACTGTACCACCAGGGCTCTTCTATATATATATAAAACCCGTTGCCACCAAGTCATTTCTGACTTATAGTGACCCTACAGGACAGAGTAGAAATGCCCCATAGGGTTTCCAAGGAGCGGCTGGTGGATTTGAACTGCCGACCTTTTGGTTAGCAGCTGAGCTCTAACCACTGCACCATCAGGGCGCCATACATAAGTAGCCCACAAAGCTAAAAATACAATATTTACTATCTGGCCCTTTATAGAAAAAGTTTACTAAACCTAATCTAAGGCCCAGGGCAGGGTTCCCTCTTACTCTGGCCTAAGGGCAGTAGTATCCTAGGAAATCTTAGATTTTTCTAAACCTATCACGAAGCAAAGGACTTGAACAGGCATTTCTCCAAAAAAGATGTACAAATGACCACTAAGCACATGAAAAGATGCTCAATATCATTAGTCATCAGGGAAATGCAAATCAAAACCACAATGACATACCACTTTACACCCCCTTGGGTGACTAGTATCAAAAAAGTCAGATAGTAAGTATTGGCAAGGAAGCGGGGAAATTATACCACTCATATGCTACTGGTGGAAGTATAAAAAGGCGCATCACTTGGGTAGTTGACAGTTTGGCAATTTCTCAAAAACTAAACATAGAATTACCATATGACACAGCAATTCCACTCCTAGGTATATACCCAGGAGAAATGAAAACATGTCCACACAGAATCTTGTACCTGAGTGTTTATAACAGCAGTATTCTTAATGGCCAAAAGGTGGAAACAACCCAAGTATCCATCAACTGACAAATGGATAAACAAAATGTAGTGTATCCATGAGGTGTAATGTTATTTGGCCAGAAAAAGGGATAAAGTGAGACCCCTGCTACAGCATAGATGAACCTTGAAAACGCTGTGCTAAGTGAAAGAAGACAGACACAAAAGACCTCTTATTACATGGTTCCATTCATAGGAAATGTCCAGAACAGGAAATCTGTATAGTCAGAAAGTAGATTAATGATGGCAACAGGTTTGGTTTTTGTCTTTTTTTAAATTTTTTGTTTAAGGCTGGAGGGAAGGGGCTTGGGGGTCCAGGGATGATAGCTGAAGTATATGGGGTTTCTTTTTGGGGTGATTAAAATGTTCTAAAATTGACTGTAGTGATGGTTGCACATACTTGTGAAATACGAAAATCACTGAATTATATACTTTAAATGTGTGGATTGTATGATATGTGAACCATATCTCCAACTTTTTTTTTTGTTCTTTTAACGACTCTTTTTTTTTCTTGGAACTCAGCAAAGGGATTTAAGAGCTTAGCTGAAGCTCAGAGAGTTAGGGGTTCAGTAGCCTAGAGACCTCAAGTGATTAAATTCCAGCTTTGTTTCTCCTCTGTGTCTCTGTAAGGATAGAGACAGATGGTGTGTCAGGTGAGAGAAGATCATGTGGCGATGAATATCTCTGACACTGGCTTCGAGAGTTTTAGATGAGGCCCGTGGACTTAGGCGGAATCAAAGGCTTACATTCAAAGAGAAGCCCTCAGGGAGGTGTCACATCCTGAAGCTGTGACGTCTTACCTCACAGCCTGACTGGGGTGCTGTGATCTCCTATCTCCTTATACCACGTAAAGAGCAGCACCTTCTCAGAGGAAAATACACTTCCTTCTCACAGAAAAAGAGAAGCATCATTTCAAATCCCCAAACTGAGCCAAGAACAAAGAAATCTCCAAGCAAGTCACCCATGACCTTTGAGGCTTATTTGATTTTCTTATTCAGCACGATGCAGATGGCTTTTAATATTGGATAAGCAAAGGCGAAAGCCCCACTGTAACTGAATAAATCAAAAGCACAGAAGGTTGATTTTGATGGGCATTGTTCAATAAGAAATAGCTTTATCTACTTTGAATTATAGTTTTTCTGCATGTATCATATTTCTATGAGCTATAGAGGATCATTTCTTGTATTGTGCATTCCCCATGGTTTCTTCACTCTGTAAATATTTATTGAGTGCTCTTAATAGCATTTTTTTCCTTTTTATTTTATTGTGCTTTAGGTGAAAGTTTACAGAACGAATGAGTTTCTCATTCAAAAATTTATGTACAAATTGTTTTAGGACATTGGTTGCAATCCCCGCAATGTGTGAGCACTCTCTCTCTTTCCACCCCGGGTTCCCCACTTCCGTTTGTCCAGTTTTCCTGTCCCTTTCTGCCTTCTCGTCTTTATTTTTGGGCAGGTATTGCCCATTTGGTCTCATCTTCTTGAGTGATAGATGGAGCATGTCCCTCACCTGTGTTATTGTTTGTTTTATAGGCCTGTCTAATCTTAGGTGAAGGAGCCCCTGGTGGTGCAATGATTCAAGCGATCTTCTTTCACCTGACGCCACCAGCCGCTCTAAGGCTATAGAGATTTACAGACTTGGAAGCCCTGTGGGGTTGCTATGAGTTGGAATCGACTCGACGGTAGTGTTTGGTTAGGCTTTTTGTTAATCTTTGCTGAAAGGTGAACTTTGGAATTGGCTTCAGTTCTGAGTTAGAAGGGTGTCTGGGGGCCCTAGTCTCGGGGATTCCTCCAGTTTCTGTCAGACCAATAAGTCTGGTCTTTTTTGTGAATTTGATTTTTTTTTCTACATTTTTCTCGCCGTCTATTGTGATCCCAGTCAGAGATGTCAGTGGTGGTAGCCAGCCACTATCTAGCTCTGAGCTCAGGCTGGTGGAATCTGCGGTTCACGTGGTCCATTAGTCCTTTAGACTAATATTGCCCTTGTATCCTTGGTTTTCTTCATTCTCATTTGCTCTGGGTATGTTGAGACCAATAGATGTATCTTAAAAGGCTGCGTCTAAGCTTTTGAGACCCCAGACACTGCTTACATTTTCTTTATGACCTATGTTACGCTAGTTGAGCTAGATGTCCCCTGGGACCATGGTCCCCAGCCCTCAGCCCTGGAGTTACCATGGACTGCCGGAAGAATGAATAACTCTTGTCTTGGAAGAAGTACAGCCAGAATGCTCCTTAGAAGCAAGGATGTTGAGACTTCATGTCACGTACTTTGGACATGTTATCAGGAGGGACCCATCCCTGGAGAAGGACATCATGCCTGGTGAAGCAGAGGGTCAGTGAAAAAGAGAAAGACCCTCAATGAGATGGATTGACACAGTGGCTGCCAACAGTGGGCTCAAGCATAACCACGATTGTAAGGATGGCGCAGGATCGGACAGTGTTTCACTGTGTTGTACATAGGGTCGCTGTGATTTGGAACCAACTCGACAGCACCTAACAGCAATAGAAAGCTTCTATTACTGTGCCCCCTTTGTGTTATATATAGAGGTATACTTGCTGTACATACAAATATGTATGTAAAAAATATTCAGTCTTCAATAGTATTTTTTAATAAATGAATGTGAAAAGTTAAGTCATAAAAAAAGAAATAGCTTTATCTATTAATAATATAGAAGCTACAATCTAGTAAAGAATTGGGTATAAAATGTCAAAATCAGAGAAGAACAGAGAATATAATAAATGTACATGTGCCCATCACCCAGATGGGATAAGATTTTGTCATAATTGTTTCAGGACTTTTTAAAACATAAAGAAAATTAAATATTATTTTTAGAGTTGAATTCTCCCTTTTTACTCACCTCTCCTCATAGTCCCATTTAATCTGGTAATCTGATTAATTATATTAATCCAGTAATCTGATAAACTACATTAATAGATTTTTAACATTGAGTTATTATTCCTTTCTTAGAATAAAAAAATTAAATATATATATATCCCCTCCCCTTGCTATCAAATTAGTTCCAATTCATGGTGGCCCCATGTTTTTCAGAGAACTGTGCACCGTAGGGTTTTCATAGCTGTGACTTTTCCAAAGCAGATGCCTTTTTTCTGAAGTGTCTCTGGATGAGTTTGAACTGCTAACTTTTCAGTTAGTAGCCCAGCACTTAATTATTTGCACCACTAATATGAAGTACCCTGCTAAATTCTGTTTGCTATGATACATTTAGGATTTGTGTCTCTGTGTTTATGAGTAATATTGTACTATAAATGTAGCCTTAAAAATAAGTTACATAGCTTTCTTTTCTATTCTCTAAAACAGTGTTAATGAAAGGAATTATCTTTTCCATGAAGGTTTGGAGAGATTCACCCATAAAACTGTCAAATGTTAGGAAGATTTTTATTATTATTATTATTAATTCAATTTTTTGAAGTTTTCCATATGTTAAATTTTAATATTTTCTTTGGTTAGTTTCTTTATTCATATTATTTATATTGTCCACCTCATCGAATTTTCAAATTTGTTGGCAAAAGTTGTTCACGGTCTTGTTTTATGAATTTTTAAAACCTAATTGGTTGTGTAATTTTGTTCCCTTTTGTATTCCTTTCAGTAATTATCTGTGACTTCTTTCGTTTTATCAGTTAATTTTGTCAGACATGACAGTTTCATTGGTTATTCAAATAGTCACTTACTTTTGATAATTCCTTCCCCTTTCATTAATTTTTGATTTTATACTTTTTCTGTATTCTTTCTGTTTTCTCTATTTGTTTTCTATTCCAGCTCCTCGATTTGAAACCTTATCCCATTGTTTTTCAGTATTCTTTTTAAATAAATGACGCATCACACTAGTTTTATACGTAGCTTCTCTGTTTTGTTGAAAACTAAATATTTCATGTATTCTATTATGATTACTTCTTAAGTTTTGAGTTGTTAGGTTTTTCTTTCCAAGAAATTTGTTCTATGTATTAAAAACTTATTTATTAATTTCTTGTTTAATTGCTTTTGGTAAGTGAATGTGGTCTGTATGATAGCAATTCTTTCAATTTGTTAGGCGTCCCATGTACCTTTATAGAAGGTCAGCTGAAGAGAATATTTTTTGTGTATGCTTGAAAATTATTTACGTTTTCTGTTTGTTTGATGCTGAGTTCTATATAGGTGCTGGATCAAGGGAATTGTGTTATTCATAATACTATTTTGTTATCTTTTTTCTGCTCGAGTCAGTAATTTCTGAGAAAGTGGTATTAAAATCTCCCTCTATGATTGTTTTATTTATTTATTTTTTATGAATTCCATCCAAGAAAAGAAAAACAAACCAACGAACAAAAACTGGTCCTCTAATAACTTTGTTTGAGAACAGACTTGTGTGTAAAGTTTCTGAAAATAAATGATCTGTCAGTTTTGAGGGGTGTCAGGGGAGAGACGTTTGTTTGCATTGTGTTCACAGAAATGGGGTGGTGCAGCCAGAGTGAAGTGGGAAGACAAATGGTGGCTGTACCCATGGCCTAACAATGTTCTGATGGCTGGTTTCCTTCTGAAGTTGAGTTTCATCTCAGGCTTTAGAGCCACTGACAGCAAAGGGCATTGCAGGTGATGGGGGAACGATTATTTCCTGAAACAAGCATAAGAGAGGCAAATATGAGAAGTGGTGGGGAAATCCTGGTCCAGGAAATTTGTGTCCCCTGGTACAAAGTAAAAAGCAAAATGCATTAGAGAGAAGAGATGATTGATAATTCATTTACTTATTAAAATATTGCCTGAATATGAACTCGATACCTGAATCTTTGTTCTATACGTTAGTCCACTACATCCACTCAATTATTCCACAAATGCCTATTGAGTTCTTACTATGTGATGTGATTGTATACCTTGGATTGTAAACGGCTAGAAGGCAGGATCTAAGGAATCCTTACAACACAATGCCGAGAACATCGTGTTTTATCATGATGGCAATGATGATAATGATGGTAAACCACCCCCGTTGCCGACAAATCAGTTCTGACTCATAGCAACCCTATGGGACAGAGTAGAACTGCCCCATAGGGTTTCCAAGGCTGTAATCTTTATGGGAGCAGACTGCCACATGTTTCTCCCCGCGAGTCACTGGAGGGTTGGAACTGCTGATCTTTTGGTTAGCAGTTGAGCGCTTAACCACTGCACCATCTGTGATTGTTTTAATGTAGTGAATTGCGTTGATTGCATTGATATATTTTCTATTGTTATACTACCCCTGCATTCCTGGAATAAATCCTGCTAGGTCGTATCATTTTTATATATAGCTGAATTCAATTTGCTAACAATTTATTTAGGATTTTTGTTTCTATGTTCATAAGAGAAATTAGTCCATAAATTTCTTTATTTTCTAATGTTGTTGTTGTTATTAGGTGCTGTCTAGTTGGTTCCAGCTCACAGTGACCCTATGTACAGCTGAACGAAACACCGTTTGGTCCTGCTTCATCTTTACAGTTGTTGCTATGTTTGGGCCCATTGTAGCGACTGTGTCAATCCATCTCATTGAGGGATTTCCTCTTTTTCACTGACCGTCTACTTTACCAAGCATACTGTCCTTCTTCAGGGACTGGTCCCTTCTGATACGTGAGATGAAAAGTCTTACCATCCTCCCTTTTAAGGGGCATTCTAGCTGTACTTCTTCCAAGATGGATTTGTTCATTCTTCTGACAGTCTATGGTATATTCAATATTCTTCACCAACATCATAATGCGAAGGCATCAATTCTTCAGTCTTCCTTATTTGTTGTCTAGTTTTCACATGCATATGAGGCAATTGAAAATACCGTAACTTGGGTCAGGCCCACCTTAGTCCTCAAAGTGCTATTTTTGCTTTTTAGCATTTTGAAGAGGTCTTTTGCAGTAGATTTGCTGAATGCAATGCATCATCTGATTTCTTGACTGCTGCTTCCATTGGGCATTGATTATGGATCCAGGTAAAATGAAATCTTTGACAGCTTCAATCTTTTCTCCGCTTATCATAGTGTTGACTATTGGTCCAGTTGTGAGGATTTTTGTTTTCTTTATGTTGAGGTGTAATCCATACTGAAGACTGTGGTCTTTGATCTTCATCAGTAGGTACTTCAAGTCCTCTTTGCTTTTGCAAGCAAGCTTGTGTCATCTATATACCGCAGGTTGTTAACGAGTCTTCCTCCAATCCTGATGCCCCGTTCTTCTTCATATAGTCCAGCTTCTCAGATTATTTTCTCAGCATACAGTCTGAAAGAATATGGTGAAAGGATACAAACCTGACACACACCCTTCCTGATTTTAAACCATGCAGTATCCCCTTGTTCTGTTTGAATGACTGCCTCTTGGTCTATGTACAGGTTCTGCATGAGCCCAATTAAGTGTTCTTTTCTAATATACTTGCAAAAAAGTTAGTTGGGAAGTGTCTTCTCTTTTTATCTTATCTGGAAGTTATTGTTATTCCATAAATGTTTGGAGATTTACCAGAGAAATCATCAGGGCCTGGGTTTTTTTTTTTTTTTTTTTTTTTTCCTTTTATGCTAAGGATTTTGGAAATAGGTTCGTTTTCTTGATAGATATAAGAGAGGTCAGATGTTTTCTTTCTTGTTGTGTTAGTTTTGATAAGTACTGTTTTTCAAGGAGTTTGTCCATTTCAATGAAGTTGTTAAATTGGCATAAAGTTGTTCATAGTATCTTTTTTAATGTCTATAGGGTTGCTATAAATTGGAATCGACTTGACGGCAGTGGGTTTAGTGCCATCCAAATTGTTTGTGGAAACCCTGGTGGCATAGTGGTTAAGAGCTACAGCTGCTAACCAAAAGGTCAGCAGTTCGAATCCCCCAGGCGTTCCTTGGAAATCCTATGGGGCAGTTCTGCTCTGTCCTGTAGGGTCGCTATGAGTCGGAGTTGACAAAAGTGGGTTTGGGTTTTTTTGGTTTTGTAGGATTTATAGCAATGTCTCCTTTTTATTTTTTTTCCTCTAATTTAGCACTTTGTATTTTCTCTCTTTTTCTTGATCACTCTTTTCAAGGGTTTTGCAATTGCATTAATTTTTTAAAGAAGAACTTTTGACTTTGTTAATTTTTTTCTATTGTTGATCTGTTGTCTAGTTTATTATTTATTGCTATTATCTTTATTATTTCCTTCTGTTTTCTTTTGGTATGATTCTTTGTTCTTTTCCTTGCTTATTAAGTTACTGTTGCCATTGAGTTGACACCAACTCAATGTGGCCTTATATATAAAATAACAAAATGTTGCCTGGTCTTGCTCCAGTTTCATAATCATTGGTATGTTTGAGTCCATTGTTGTGTCTGTTGGATCAGTTCATTTCATTGAGGGTTTCCCTCATTTTTTGATGACCCTCGATTTTACCAAACATGATGTCCTTTTCTAGCAATTGGCCTTTCCTGTTGGTGTGTCCAAAGTAAGCTAGCCAAAGTCTCACCATCCTTGCTTCCAGGGAGGATTATGGTTGCATTTCTTCTAAGACTGATTTGTTCAGTCTTTGTAGTTTACAGTACATTCAGTATTCTTCACCAACACCACAGCTTAAATGCATCAGAACACTGATTTTCAATTTTTCTTCTTTTCTTATATGTGCATTAAGAGCCATAAATTTCTCTCTGAGCACTGTTTTAGCTTAATCACACAAAAGGTGTGTCAAAGCTTCCTTTTATGAATATAAATTTATCTAGTTCTTATTTTAATTCTGTCAATTTTTGCTTTATGTATTTTTAAGTTATGATATTAAATACGTTAAAAATTTGAATTCTTATAATTTCTTGGTCATTGATCCCTTTATCATTATTACATGTGATTGGAATTAACTCTAATAATATTTTTTACCTCAAAGTCTCCTATATTTGCATTGTCACACTGGCATTTTTGGTTAGTATTTACATGGTATTGTCTTTTCGCATTCGTTGACTGTAAACCTCTGTCCTTGTACTTAAATATTTACCTTATAAGTAGCATATAGTTGCTTTTAATACCATTTAATACTGACTTTTAACTAGTATTTAATCCATTTACATTTCATGTAATTAATGATCTATTTATATTTAATATCACAACTTACTATGTTTCCTACGTGACTCACTTATTTTATGCTCCTTTTCCTCTTTCTTGCCTTATTTTTCTATTAATCAAATTTTTCATTATTTCATTATTTTTCCTACTAATTATATATTTTTATTTTTATTTTAGTGGTTAGCTTAGAGATTACTCCATACATATGTATTATAGGATATATAATTTATTAGTTTTTACAACTTTTCTGATATTACTAGGCCCATAGAACATGTTAACCTCATTCATCCTCCTCTTGCCTTTTCCATTATTTTTTTATGAATTTCAATTCTGGGTGTATATTTTTAAGCCCTACAAAGCATTACTATTTTTTGTAAAGTTAATATTCATTTATACCTACACACACGTTTTCTCTTTCCATTATTCTTTCTTCCATTCTTTCTGTACTCCTGTATTATTTTTTTAGTGGAGTACAACTGGTGAAAAATTATTATTATTATTATTTTGGTCTTAAAATACTTTCATTTCCCTTTCAAATTTGAAGAAAATTTCTGTTGGTTATAAAATATAGGTTGCCAACTATTTTCTTTAGGCACTTCAAAGATGTTATTCCATTGTCTTCTGAATTTCATTATTTCTATTGAGAGGACAGCTGTCAGTTTTTTGTCACTCCTTTAGGGTAATGTTTCTCTTTTCTGTGCCTCCCTTTAAAATCTTTCTTTTTCCTATTTGTTTTCAGAAGTTTATTATGATGTGCCTAGATATGTGTGTGTGTGTGTGGGTGCATGCGTGTGTGCATGTGTGTGTGTGTTGTATTTATTCTGCTTGGAGTTTGTAGACCTTCCTGAATCTACAAACTGATATCTTTACCATTTTGGAAAGTTCTTGGCATTATCCATTACCTGTTCAAAGAGATAGATCTCCTTTTTTGCCTCATTCTCTCTCTCTTCTTTTTCTGGGACAGCAATTACATGTTATGTCATATCTTCTGCATGTATCCTATAGATCTCAAAAACTATATTCTTTTTTCTGCTGTGTTTCAAACTAAGAAATTGTCCATCTGTTCATCTATTTTTTCCACCTTTTTCTCTATTTTATTCTGTATAATAATGAATTATTTTAAGGTCCTTGTCTCTTAAATCCAGTAACTAGACCACCTATAGGCCTGTTGTTTCTCTCTCTCTCTTTCTGAGTTTTTGTTTGTATGATCATAGGTCTTGGGATGCCTGCCTGCCTTTTTCTTTTTTCTCCATTTTAAGTTAATGCTGGATATTATATATGAAGGAAATGTAGAATCTCTGCATGATGCTATCTTCCTCAGCGGAAGGCTTCGTTTTCTTTTGTCTGGCAGATAGAGCACAAGCAGATGCAATGATTTATTTAAGACTAGATATGTTCTGAGGCTGTGTTTTAGGCTTTTTGGTAGTTTGTGTATTTCTTGCTTGTCGTTGTATCTATGACACAGTCTTTCAAGGGTGCAATCAAAAGTACCGGTTTTTTCCAGGCCCTCTTCTTTCTTTGACAGATCCTTAACTCCTGTTTTTTTTTGTTTTTTGTTTTTTTTTCTCTCCCCACCTCAGTGAGACTGTCACAACTCTGCTTAGCATTTTAGAGTTTGAGCAGCTGCTTTGTGTTTGGTTTCTCGGCCTCTTCCCCACACATGCCAGCTTAGTGATCACCAAATGCCTCAATAGGAAATTGTGTGCAGAATGTGGTGTTTATTTTTCTAAGGTTTTTTTCCCTCCATGATCTGCCCCCTCAAGCCCTGGCTGCTTTGGTTGCTCCCTGGTGCTTATCAACATCTGTGCTGTGTATTTTATCTAGATTTTATAGTTATTTTCAGCAGAAGTTTAGTCTGATTCAAGATACTACTTTTTATCAAGAAGCAATGGTACACTCTTTGTTTTTGGAATTGCAT
The DNA here is from genome assembly GCA_030035585.1 of Dugong dugon. Taxonomy (NCBI): domain Eukaryota; kingdom Metazoa; phylum Chordata; class Mammalia; order Sirenia; family Dugongidae; genus Dugong; species Dugong dugon. The sequence continues at coordinate 22,804,436 of CM057466.1, forward strand.
AGGTGAGAAAGGACACATAAATGCAAGAGAAACATTCCTCCAGTAATAAGATGATATTATTAGCAGAACTTCTCTTATGCTCTCTTTAGGAATTCAGGATGCAGGTAGTGTAGATTTTTCTCTCATCGACTCTCTTCATTTACTTCTGTTATGGACTGAATTGTGTTGCCCCCAAAATATGTGCTGTGAATCCTAACCTCTATGCCTGTGGTGGTGTAGTGGTTAAGAGGTACAGCTGCTAACCAAAAGGTCAGCAGTTTGAATCTACCAGTTGCTTCTTAGAAACCCTATGGGGCAGTTCTACTGTGTCCTATAGGGTCACTATAAGTCGGAATAAACTCGATGGCAATGGGTTTGGTTCTGACTTGCTGGCAATGGGTTTGGCTTTTTTTTTTTTTTTTTTTTTTTTTAATGCCTGTGGTTATAATCCCATTTGGGGATGGGTTGTGTTCGTTATGTTAATGAAGCAGAATCGGTGTAAGGTGTATCTCCAGTCAGTCTCTTTTGAGATGTAAAGAGATTAAACAAGTGGGCAGAGCATAGATGGAGGAAGAAAGATGCCAAGCTACATGAAGACCGCCCAGGAGCAGAAGCTCAGAGGAGACAAGGACCTTCCTCCAGAGCTGACAGAGACAGAAAGGCTTCTCCTAGAGCCAGTGCCCTAATTTGGACTTCTAGCCTCCTAAACTGTGAGAAAATAAATTTCTGTTTATTAAAGCCACCTACTTGTGGTATTTCTGTCATAGCAGCACTAAGATAATCAAGACAACTTCCAGTACTTCATTTGGAAGTATTTGACCAGCAAAATTCTACTTGCCCAAACTAAACATTTACTCTTTGATTATATTTCATTGAATATCACGTAGACAGGAAAAAGGGGTTGAAAAGTAAGTTAGGAGTAAAATGTCGAAGAATGTTTTGAAACATTCACTTCATGTAGCCATTATGAAAGAAGGAAAAAATGGGAAATCAGTCAGCCGTGAGTGGCAAGACTACAGCTCTTGGAGGCCAGGGTCTTATTGTACCTAGCACTTCCCTGTTTCTGCAACAGCTAGGGCTGTATGCTAAAGTAAATAAGTAAATAAGTGATAGATAGACAGATAGAATGCAAAAATAAGTGTGACAAAAGCCTAGAAAAAAGAACTTTCAAATTTCTACCCATTATCCCTTCCAAGAATGAAAATTTGCAAAACTTACAACATAACATCTTTCTTAGCCAATTTAGAGCACATTAATTAAATGTCAAACCACTCTCATACTGAGTTTTGACATATATATCTGTCTTATGCTGGGTTCTCCAGAGAAGCGAAACGTGTATATATATATATATATATATATATATATATATATATATACACATTATGTATATATGTGTGTATGTGTGTATGTATATATACACATGTATATATATATAGACGTATATATGTATTTTTTGGAAACCCTGGTGGCATAGTGGTTAAGAGCTACAGCTGCTAACCAAAAGGTCAGTAGTTTGAATCCAGCAGGCACTCCTTGGAAACTCTATGGGGCAGTTCTACTCTGTCCTGTAGGGTCACTATGAGTCAGAAATCGCCTTGACAGCAATGGGTTATATATATATAAAGTGAGATTTAAATCAAGGAAATGGCTCACACGGCCCCTAGAGGCTGTATGTTCCAAGTCCGTGAGGGAGGAAAGAGGATTCTCCTGATCCATGTAGCTGCAGGGGCTGGCAAACCCAAGAGGGGCAGGCCGGAGAGCAGTGCTGCTGCAGGCCATGAAGATCAACGAGTCTCAGGATTGGCAGGCAAGACTACTGGCAAGCTACCAGCCCAAGTCCCGGGAACTGGAGGCCAGATGACCGGGAGCCAGCTGCAGGATCTGGAACAAGCAAAAGCCCCGGCAAGGCGAGCAGGAAGGAAGTAGGTGGAGGAGGGTGGAGAGATGAAGGCTGAGGGGGCCGTGAGCCCCCACAGGCCCCACCCCCACTGGAACCACTCAGCAGATTCCATTATGGGGGTGATCACGTAACAGATTTCAGCAGTGAAGTGATCACAACATTATACGACTGCCAAAACACTGAGAATCATGGCCCAGCCAAGCTGACACACAACCTTAACCATCACAATATCCAACCCCAATGTGCAGGCTCTGAGGAATAGACCATACCATTTTTATCACTGTTACCTATCAGTTTCACGTGTTACCACGCAGTTTCTCATCAGACGTCAACAAATTACTCTTCCCTACACAGTATTAAGATAATTTTCTATTGGGTATAAGTAGCAAGAGAAAAAGTATTGAGCACTTGACTAGTATTTGCATAGATTAATCTTCACTCTTCAAGTATTCTTCCCATTTAACAGATGGGAAAATGGAGACAAAGAAAGATTAACTCTATAGAGGAAAATTAGCAGCAATGGATTAAAGAAGAAATTTGGCTGGATAATAAATTCCACCTCTTCACATGCACTTCATAGGCCAAAACTAAACCAAATGATCAAAACAAATCAACCAAAAAAACTAAAAAAAAACAAAAAAACAAACCCATTGCCATTGAGTCGTTTCTGACTCATAGCAACCCTATATGACAGAGTAGAACTGCCCCATAGGGTTTCCAAGGAGCAGCAGATGGATTCAAACTACCAACCTTTTGGTTAGCAGCCAAACGCTTAACCACTGCACCACCAGGGCTCCAAACCAACCAAAGAACTAAATAAATAAACAAAATAATTAATCTTTAACAAGGCCATACACGTCTTTTTCTTTTCTTTTTTTTTTTTTTTTTTTTACACTTGAGTGGAAGAGATAAGGAAAAAAAGATGTCATTTATAAGATGCAGGCTATTTCTGCCTTTTAAGAGATGAAAGTCTGAACTTCCAGGGAGATGATCTCCTTTGCTCTGGGAGACAAATCCACCCTAGCAAGTACTTACCCATTGTTATTGGGGAAGACTTGCATAAGCAGTACAGTGCTTCAGATTGAAAAAAACAATGATCTGTCTAGTAATATAATAGGGTTAATCTTTTGGTAGATCTTTTCTGTTCCAGATTACGTTAGTTTGCCTTACGCTTATATATTGTTGCTGGTCTTCAATAGATGTTGATTATAGGTGATCAGGGTAAGATCTCAAAATGTATTGGAAGGTTGTATAGGCTTGGTCATAACATCTTACTGGAGAAGAGTCTTTGAAATCAAAATCTATTGTTACATTGTTGCTCATCCTGTCTGAAGAACATCTTACAGATGGTGTTGCTCGAGATTGAATAATTCAGACATTGAGAATTACACTGATGCTCAATCAGTGTTTTTGAGACATATGCTGATGAGAATTACAAGGTAGTTCATGGCCTGACATATTTGGGGTACTTAAGGGATAAAATCATATCACTACGTGTGGAGTTGGAATTCTCTGTCAAAGGAAATGGCATTCCCAGTGACAGTCATCCTGGGAAATAGTCAATCCTGGATGAAATAAGAATGACAGTAGGGGTGGTACTTTGACTGGGAGAGGGAGAAAGCTATTTTATTTCTGGAATTCCAGGAGTCGAGGCTAAGATCCTGATGAAGGGTATATGATAATGGGGACCTCCATTGGGAAAAGCAGGCCACACCCTATCACAACTGCAATCCAGAGATTAGATAGCCTGGCTGACCTCTAAAACAAACCACAGGCAGCTAGGCAAAGAGTTACACAGTAGGTGATCACTGTTGAGGGTCTTAGGACTGTGGTTCCTCTCTAAGAGCAGCATAGCCAGGTTTAAGCGGTGTTGTAATTCCCTCCATTTATTGTCTAGCCATTGGTAGAGTGCTCTAATTGCAAGAGCATGGTCTCAGCTCTCCCCTCTTGGTGGTTCTCTGCCCATATTCTGGCTGAAGGGGTGCTGGAAGAGCAGCTATGTTCTGAGCAAAGTTTTCTCAGAATTGCAAGAAGCAATTCTCAAAAGCAAGAACCAGGTAGATAACTGGCATGGCAGACAATGACCTGGTTGGATTGGGAACACATAGGACTCCCTGAGGGTTTCCAGAACTCCTTGGGAAGGGTAAGTTTGTCAAAGACGGAACTTCCTCCATGTAAGTGTAATGGAGACCCTTGATGTTATGATTTGGGTATTAAAACACAGAGAGGCACACAGACTGGTGAATTCTAGGATATTCAAGCCACGCAACAGAAAAGCTTTCACAGTTAAAAAAGCAAACTAAGGAGTCGAAATAAACAAAAGCTCACTCTATGCTTTTCATTTTTTCCATGATGCTTTCGTGAGTTTATGTTGCTTCCATTTTTGATTTTTTTTGCAGCACAGTGATCGATTTTTATTTTAAATTAAGGGTGACTTGTTTTTCAGATTTGCATTCCATCTGATTAGACTAATATTTCAAAACAAATAGCTATTTCCTTCCTTGGGGATTCCAGGGATCTTACTTACTTAACTAATAAAGACGAATAATGAAAGTTTTTAGCTGTTGGTCTTTGCACACGTTTATTTTTAGTAGACTAACCCACACGTGCACAAGTGTACTTTTGGTTAACCCTAATTTTACTTGCTTATTTAAGCCAGTGTTTTTCAAAGTGCCAAGAATTTAGAGATTATATCAGAACAACATGGGGTATATATTAAGAACACAGATTTCTGAGTTACCTTTGCCTTCCTAGAATTTCTGATTCAGAAGGTCTGGCATTGGGCTCAGAAATCTGCATCCGAACAAGCTCTTTGGTGTTACTGTATCAATAATGTTTAAGAATCACTGCCAGAGGCTTTTCTTCATATGTTGGGCGTCTATCACTTAAAAATCACAGCTTTTTTACTCACCGTAGATGCTCAAAGCTAAAGCATTAGTTGTTGTTTTTTTTCTTTTTTAATGTAAACTCAAAATCAAAACGCTTACAAAATGCAAGGAGAATCACATTTTGGAACAGTACGGTCAAAGCATTTAAATTCATATTGAATTGCTGGTCATTGTGAAATTTTAGCCCCAGTTCGTAGCATTGTGTTATCACTTGAGATACGGTCTCTAGTAGCTCCTACCATTCCTTCTGCCATTGTGCCATCTTTGAAACAGCTCCCAAAGAGATGGAACTGAGATCTTCTCTGCTTTCTGCTAATCCTGAGACTTGAGGCTTTTTTCCCATCCCTGTTCCCAGACCCCAGTCTGGCCAGGCTGGATGCACTCACACCGTGGGATGATAGCTTTTTCTTAGACCTAGTAAGTAAAAAAGGTCAAAGTTCCTGGCAGTTACCAACATTTTCAAATTTCTAATTATCGTTCTTATTTGTATAGTGATGATTACGTCTGTTATCACACTACGTTCACATTATTACTCTTTAATTTTTTCTAAAGGCTCAGTATACATCTGGGTTGGTATCTTTCAGTGGCACTTATCAGCCCTAGCTTGACTTACAGTTATGTGTCTCCTTTCTTCCCTTCCCTTCCCTCCCCTCCCCTTATCTCCTCTCTCTTCCCCTCCCCCCTCCTCTTTTTTTCTTAAGGAGGATCCTCTCTGAAGGTGTCAGGAGGCCCCGTACAAACTGAGTCTCAGGACTATCTTAGATCTGTCACTTGGAGCATTAACCCCTGGTGCTTCAGGGTTCTGCATACATGAGGGTAGGCCATGGAAGTGAGAGGCATGTGACATTGTCAGGTGGAGCCTGCATGAAGCTGGTCAATACCCATGCAGAACTGCCCCAGTGACTGGAATAAAATAGGACAAGAGCTTCTGAAGGGTGCAAAAGAGATGTAGGACACAGATGCCTTTGAAAAGATGAATGGGAGTTACTGGGCAGACAAGTTGTGGCAAATGGCAGGGGGGGCAGAGGTTCCAAGTAGAGGCACTAACACTAAAATATGGAAAGATATGGAGACATGAAACAATAGGTTGTGTTTAGAGAACAATAGGCAGTTCTACTTTGACAGAACATAGCCTTTAAGGAGGTAATGACAAGAGATAAGGCTGAAGAGATGACAAAGGAGTGTTTATAAATCCTTGCATTTCTTTGTACTCCATTACAGAATTGAAAACTCATCTGTTAATATTTGTTTCATTTTTGTATACTAGAATTTTTTTTGTTATTTAATTTTATGAAGCATTTTATGTCTTATAAAGATAAGGACATGCCATCTTCTCCATTATATTGCAGCCCATGGTAGGCATCTTGAGTGAAGACCAAGTGTGCAGATTGTGAAGGGCCTGGGGACTTCCATTCTAGAAATGTCCTAACAATCTCTAAGGTCCTTGAGGATAAATGTCATATCGAATCCATTCTCCACAATGCTTAGCACAGAGCTTCCCTCATAGTAGGTACCCAAAGACTATTCACTGAAAGAATGATGAATTATTTAATCACTAGATAGGCATTGATTTATGGAAGGATGTAGAAAAGTAGGTATGCTATAAGAGGCTGCTGCATTGTAACAGAAGTGTCAAGGAAGATGATCTGAATCCTTTGAATGAATATTGAAGAGTTTTTGACATCTAGCTATTTTTTGGACTAACTTGACTAGTCAAATCATTCATAACAATCAAACAAATCCACACTGTTAGAGCTAACCCCAGAGTTTATTTTCTGGCCTCTGGCATATGAACTTCCCAAGAAGAGCAGAGAAAACACTCGCTATTGCTTTATTTATGTGTCTAACAATTAATAGGTATCAAAGTGGTAAGATGTTAGTGTGGCTTTAGAGTGATTGCATTTAAGGACATTAATTGTTCATTGACATCTGCCTTTTGAAATAGTGTTCCTGATACAAATATAGGGAGGCAAAAATGTCTGAGTCCCAACATATGAATGATCCTTGTGTCAAAGCCACCAGATTTCTCCAGGTACATACCTGTAGTTGTGACATCTCTGTCAAAGGCCCAAACAAAGTGTAGGCCTTAATAATATAAGGGATTCCATTTTAGTTCTTTTTTTTCCCTTTCTTTCTAAAATGTCACTTAACATTCCAGTGAATAGATTCAACCCAGAAAAGACAAAATGTTGAGATGAAAATCTGAGTGACTGAGTGACTCCTCAGAGATGTTTGAGATTGGGCAGAATTTTTGCATGGTTAAGCCCACCAATTGTTCTCTGTAGATTTTTTTTTTTTTTTTTAAGTAAAAGCTTACAATGTATTGTTTACGTAATTGCATGAAAATCTTGTCGTGGCTGATGAATCAGCTCCAGATCAGAGTGAGCATATGTATAACTGAACAAAACATTGTCCAGTTCTGCGCCATCTTCCTGATCGTTGGTATGTTTGAGTCCATTGTTGTGGCTCTTGTGTCAATTTATCTCACTGAGGGTTTCCCTCATTTTCACTGACCCGCTACTTTACCAAACATGATGTTCTTTTTCTAGCGATTATTCTTTCCTGATGACAGGTCCGAAGTAAATGAGCCAAAGTCTTGCCATTCTCACTTCTAAGGAGCATTCTGGTTGTATTTCTTCTAAGACTAATCTGTTCATTCTTCTGGCAGTGCATGGTATGTTCAGTATTCTTTGCCAACACTACAGTTCAAATGCATCAATTTTTTCTTCTGTCTTCCTTTTTCATTGTCCAGCTTTGCATGCATATGATGAGATTGAAAGACTATGGCTTGGGTCAGGTGCATCTTCGTCATCAAAGTGACATCTTAGCTTTGCAAAACTTTAAAGAAGTATTCTGGCAGCAGATTTGCCCAATGCAATATGGCGTTTGATTTCTTGTCTGCTGCTTTCATGGATGTTGATTGTTGATCCAAGTATGGAAATCATAGTAACTGAGTAAAAGAGACAACATCTGGCAGAAAATATGGTAAAATTATTGCTAACTAAATTATGTAGTAGGTAATATGATACAAATCTAATGATTAGAAGATGTTTTAAAGATCGTGTGATTTTTTCTGGGAATTGATAGCTTATGGAACTAAATATGGCCTGCAGATAAGTTTACTTTGGTCTGTACTTGGTTTTTACATGCACACACACACACACAAATTGAATTTGCTGCCATTAAAACTCAAGATGTTTCCCACAGACATCTAGATTTGCAGCTGTTTCTCTGTGCCAACATTGAGCCCCATCTCCATGTAGCAAAAGTAAGCTGGAGCTGCCAGCAGCTGCTCCCTTCAGTGAGGAAGACCCTACCCCTCCTATTATATTTCACTAACCCAACAAAGCATTTCAGTTTCTAGTCTGTCCTCTGTAGGCATGAACTTCTTACACCTGCTAAAATGCTAAAGGGATATTTTAGCTCTCATATTTTGAATCCCCAAAATTGAGTAATATATGCCATACTTACCTGAATAATATGAATAATTTTTTCCTCAGTATGGTGTTATCTGACAATATAAATATAATTTATTTAACAGGTTACAGTTTTAAACTAATTAGGAATTTACTTCTATCTAATTAACCATGCTTATAGCAGTTTAATTTTATGTTATTAGTACAGATTGCAAATACCAAATTGTTTTTAAAAACTCTTCATCTTTAAAGCAGGACTTTAGAGTGGTTCCATCTGCGGAGAATTTGCGTTGCCCCCCCAGATATAACCCAAACCATACCCATTGTCACTGAGTCAATTCCGACTCATAGCAACCGAATAGGACAGAGTAGAACTGCCCCATAGGGTTTCCAAGAAGTGGATGGTGGATTGGAACTGCCAGCCTTTTTTGTGGCTAGCAGCTGAGTTCTTAACTACTGCACCACCAGGGCTCCACCTCCAGATATTCTGAGTCAGAATCTACAGTCTAACTAGATCTCCAGGTGATTCTTAACATATAAATCACCTGGGGATCTTGTTAAACTGTAAATTCTGATTCAGTATATCTGGATGGAAATGCAAATTCTCAGCATGGGGTCGAATTGGAACCAACGGGTTTGAAGCCCTGCTTTAAAGTCAACTTGAATATGTGGGCATTGGACCAGGAAAAGCTCTATTCGACAACATTGCATGTGTATATATATATATATATATATATATATATATATATATATATATACACCAGATTAATTTTTATTCTGAATGTTTTTCAAACTATAATGCACAGTTTGAACTGGGATTAATTTTTGAATGGCAAGATGGTTGGCATTGAATGCTCTGCCGAGTAATTGGGGATCTGATGCTCACTTGCAATAAATGACTTGGCCTATGTTACTGAATATTTATTTAGCAGATGTTTATTGTATCTAAAAATCTTTGAGCAAAAGGCAATTAGGGAATATAAAGGCTAATGAGACCTGGTCTCTGCCCTCACAAGAACTTACATTCTGGTCAGGGATAGAAATACATAAATAATTCAAGGCAAGCTGGGCAAATGAATGGCGGTAGAACTGAACATCTCAAGGCTGGAACTAGGGCAAAAGTATGTGTGGGAGAGCAGGAGGGTGTTACTCCAATATTCCAACCCACTACCCTGGTGGGTGCTAGAGAATCTACCCAGCTTTGGGAGCAGGGTTACAGATCGACTGGAAGCTGACTTAGAAAAAAGGAGTAGATTATAGGCCCTGGTCTTGTAAATCTTTCATGAAAGACAATTTCTCATCATTTTATATAATGTCTTAAAAATGCAACCTGAAAGAGTTAAGTGTTGGCCTCCAAAACTTAGAAGTCGGGTCTAATGAAGGGAGAATGAACTGCAGTCTGTCTTTCTGTTTGGAGTCCCTTTGATTTGTTTTTCATAGGGATTCATGTGGGGAATCCAGGCTGGAGTGGGTTTGGTGATGTGGAAATATTTGCTAAGAGGACAGATAATATCCTCTTAGACCAGGTGTAGACAAAGCTGAAATAATTGGTCTAGTAAATGCTTGTTTTATAATGAGATTTTTCTGGAGCTAAAATCAGCCAGACTTACTCTTTGGTATCACAGGTTTAAAAAATAATAACATAAATTTAAAAAAATAATAACTTTTCAACTTTTGCAAGTTCTTTTATTTGGATAGTACAAATGGTTAATGCTCTTGTTTGCTAACCAAAAGGCTGGAGGTTTGAATCCACCCAGACATGCCTTGGAAGAAAGGCCTGGCAATCTACTTCTGAAAACTCAGCCATCGAAAACTCTGTGGAGCATGGTTCTACTCTGACACTCGTGGTATTGCCGTAAGTCAGAGTCGACTCCACTGCAACTGGTCTACTGGTTCTGTTTAGATTATCATGTGATATTAAGAGGCCTCACTTTAAATGTCTGAGGCTCATTTAGTACCTCAAGAGAAGGAGCTAGGGATTAAGAGAGGTAGGGAGTATCACTCATAAAGGAGGTAGAATCTGTGCGTCAAATTGTAGAGCTGCTGTAAAATGTCATTTCTGATGACACATTATCAGGGTGCTCTCAGTGGTGCCAGCTGGCCAAACACAGGCAGGAGAAAAGCGGATCATATTATCGCATGTTGATAACTTACAGTTGTCTTGTACTTTTCATTTTCTTCCATCTGTTTAAGTGCCTCCATCAGGCCGTGTACCTGATTGTTTGGCTTTCGTCAACAGTGCTTAGAGCAACTCTTCCTTTTTTATTTTTTCTTTCTCATTTTTGGTCGGTTCCTGAGCACAGTCAGTAAACTATTCCTTCCAAGTCCGTGTTTATTGAGCAGAATTAAGGCAAAGCTCTAGAGTAGATATCATATAGGCAGGGGTGGATTAGCCAATAAACAAGGTAAGCACAGGCTTTCTTGTGCTTACTTACTAATCTGCAGTGAACAATTTCACATTTTTTCACCACATCAAAGATTCTGCTTCTAGGTATGGCTGGCATCTGTCTCTCTCCCAACCCCACAGCACCTTCCTACAGAATCAAAGCTGATTTTCAAATTTACAATCCCTGACGGGGCGGATGACTCAGTAAGCAAGGCAAGCACGGGCTTACTTGTACTTACTTACTAATCTGTGTGAACAGTTTCACATGGGTTTCACTTTGATGTGATGTGGGAAGACCCATATGAAATTGTTCACTATAGACTAGTAAGTAAGCACAAGTAAGCCTGTGCTTACCTTGCTTATTGGCTAATCCATCCCTGCCTATATGATATCTACTCTAGGATATCTACTCTAGGACACAGTGACAAGCAAGACTCAGCCCCTGCCTACAATCTGTTTACAGTGTGGGAAGGGAGGGTGATAGGAGGAGGGAGCAAAGAGGAGGAAGGGAAGGGTACTCATTAAGAACCTGTACTGCCCCAAGCACTATCATCTTACATAAACCTCACAAAAGTCATTAAACTTACCTGCGTATTTATAAAAGTGCTCAGAGAGAGGTCACGTTAGTTACCCAAGCTGGAAATGGGTGCGCCCCCTGCCCACACACACCTCGATAGAGTAGCTTTTTGTTTATATCTTTATTGCATGGATAGATACTTGCCTTCTAATGTAGCTTATTGTGTACATCTGTCACACAGACTACAAAATACATTTTCAAAACCCAGCTGCTGGCCATGGCTTCAAACTGTTGGACCCAGAGTGCACAGGGACTTTCTCACGCTCTTTCAAAAGAGCTCCATGCTCCTCTCCCTCCCCTTCTTCTCAAGGTCCCCTCACTCCCTGATCCTGTGCCTCTACCCTCCCCCAAAAAAGGAGAAATAGTGCACTAATGGAGGGCTCAAGATCAAAGCCATTTATCAGGCCCTATGCCAACCAGGACATTCATATTCTCTCTTCCTCAGTATTTTCCCTATTGATGGTCTCTCTCTCCTTGTTTATAAGGCCGTCAGGGTAACACAAGCCTAGGGTTATTCCCATTTAGAAGAACTCTTCCAGTCCTCCCATCAGGCCAGCTCAAGTGACCTGCCAAGGACTGGGGTTGAGAGAGGTCTGCCCCAGAAAGGTGTAAACTATCTGCAACGAGTTTAAAAACAGTCATAAAAGCGACTAAAACCTGTTTAGTATTACCAGCAGTTCTAAACAATGGCTGTGACATAAGACTCCTCCTAGCCTGAGAGAGGCAGACGGGCTGTTCCCAGTGCCCAGCCCTTCCTACACCTCTGGCCGGAGCTCCTCTGGAACTTCGTTGAAGAGAAATTCCTTTCCTTGGTTTGCTTTTTTCTGACTCACCTTTCCTCCCCGTAGAAATGGTTAAGCAGGGAGGATTGAAGGCAGCACAAAATATGCTCCTTGAACTGCTGCTGGTCTCTAGTTATTTAGATCTATCAAGGTAGCAGTTTCAAAGGAAAAGAGATGAAGCAATATACTTTTCAGAAATTTGAGATTCCGATTATTATTTTTCCCCCAAATCCTGATAAATTCTTCAGATTACGTGCTTTAAGTTTACACAATGTACCGTAAGGGCTAAGTTGGTTATCTTAATTAACACTGGGCAATTTGTTGACAAAACATATTTTCCTATTGTCTGCATGTTATTGCTTATTTTGATAAAATCAGCAGTTTTAATTATTTTTACTGTGTTGCATTATGGTCCTGCTTCAAAAATGACTCAAAAGTGGCTTGTTAAGGCATTAAAGTAGTGATATAAAAAAATGATACAGAATCTGAATAAAAGATGTCTCTGAAGGTGTGGTGATTTTATATTTAGCTACTGGAAGAGAAAAATCCACATAGGAATTAAATAGTGAATTAAATTAATAGTGAATATTTGCCATCAGATATTGCTGGACCAAATGGATATTTGTTCCCTGTCCCCGGTTTTGTTGTCTATGAAACTGCCATTTAGTGACATGAAGTCATGAGATTTTCAAATCATTCTAAAACAAAGAACAGTAGCCTCTCTGATAAGCCAATCAAGTGTTCTAGGAATGAGCACAAAATCACGTTTGCGGGTGGCAAATTGATTAATTCTGTTATTAAAATTAGATATGACAGTATTAATCATGCATCTAAGCTGGTAGGCATCAAAATAGGTAATAATGGGGCCCTGGTGGTGCAGTGGTTAAGAGCTCGGCCGCTAACCAGAAAGTTGGCAGCTTGGATCTCCCAGCCACTCCTTGGAAACCATATGGGGGCAGTTCTGTCTGTCCTATAGGGTCGCTGTGAGTTGGAATCAACTCAATGACAATGAGTTTATAGCAAAAATCTGTATTATTGCTGTTAACTGCCGTCAAGTCAATTCCGACTCATAGCGACTCGTGTGTAGAGCGGAACTGCTCCATATGGTTTTCAAGGCTGTGACCCGGGAAGAATTACCTAATAAGAAAGGTACTCAGGGGTTTACTTGTGCTTACTTACTAATCGTTAGTGTACCATTTCGGGTGAAACCCATGTGAAATTGTGCACTACAAATTAGTAAGTAAGCACAAGTAAGCCCGTGTGTACCTTGTTTACTGGTTAATCTGCCCCTGGCTGTGACCTTTTGAAAGCAGATTGCCAGGCCTGTCTTTTGAGATGCCTCTGGGTGGACCTGAACTGCCAACTTCGGCTAATAGTCTAGTGCTTAACCTTCTGTGCCACTCAGGAACTCCTAAGATAGATATATATCACTCTATTTGCAATGAATATGTAAAAACAGAAGCAAAGGTATTAACAATATTTTATTGGCAGGGAAGCAGGATGAGTTATTGGCAGACTTTTCAAATGTTACCTTCTGGATGTTACATTTGATCAGTGGCATATGATGTGATAGAGCAGTCCGCATCCCATGGGCATGCTGGGAGATGCTGAGCTTTCCAGCAAGAGGACAGCATTCTTTGTGCAGAGCGTAGATCGGCTTTTGACAACTGTACTTTCAATAAGGAAGAGTACCTGATGGCTTCTTATTCTGCTTATCCCTGCAAACGCACTCTGCAGGAGAGATTTCTCATTTAGATACCACTGGTTTTTGTGAGCCACAAAGCAGACTGGAAATGGAGCATCCGGGTCAGAACCGAAGGGGGCCAGTTCCAGGTGCAGACAGGAAGGGCTTTACCGTGAAGATGAAAGCAGCTGCCGACGAGTGCCGGTCCACACACTGACTATTCACAGAGAACAGGGGCGGTCAACAGTATACCTCCTGATCTTGATTCCGAGTCGAAAGAACAGTGAAATCTGTGACTATGATTCAGTTGTAGGCCCTGAGTGTATTTCAGCCTGCTGCTCAAAGAAATCGGCAGCAAGTACAAGACTCCCTCAATATGTACGTCTGCCAGCTGTTGAGGGGAAAGGTGCTTCCAATGAGTTGTTGAAATAAAGGATCGCACTGTCAAAATCACTGTCAAGACCATCTCTGCAATTCTCAGTGATGTGCTCAAATGGAATAATTCAACATTGTAGTCAATAACTGAATAGCTTGAATCTGTCACCACAGAGACAAAATATAATTTTTAATGTTTAGGAAAACATGTCAAGATTTCTTAGGGAAACTGAATTATAGAGAAGCCAGCTTTGGCATCAAGAATTTACATTTCCCAAAAGATTAGTCCAAAGGACTAATTTGTCCACAGCTACAAGGCCTCCACCAGACTGAGTCCAGTACAGCTAGATGGTGCCCGGCTACCACCACTGACTGCTCTGACCAGGATCACAACAGAGGGTTCTGGACAGAGCTGGAGAAGGATGTAGAGCATAATTCTAACTCACAAAAAAAAAGACCAGATTTACTAGCCTAAAGGAGACCGGAGAAACCTCGAAGAGTATGGCCCCCAGACACCCTTTTAGCTCAGTGGTGAAGTTACCTCCAAGGTTCACTGTTCAGCCTGGGAGTGGACAGCCCCGTAAAACCAAATGAGACTAACGAGATACAGGAGTCTGGTGACAAGGGCCAGAAGGCGGAAGGGGACAAGGAAGCTGGTGATAGGGAACACAAAGTTGAGTAAGGATATTGTTGATGTGTTTTGAGATTGTTAACCATTGTCATAGGGCAACATTTGTAGTAACTGTTAAATGAGAAACTATTTTGTTCTGTAAGCCTTCATCTTAAGTGAGAATAACAGCACAATTGGAAGAGCGTAGTCAATGTCACTGAACTGTGTATGTAGAAATTTTTGAAATGGTGTATCTTTGGCTATGTGTATTTTCACCAAAAAAAAAAAAAAAAGGTTGAGAATTTAGAGGGTTAATATGTTGTGGGGTTGTTAACCAATGTCATAAAACAACATGTGTACTACTGTTTCATGAGAAACTATTTGTTCTGTAAGCCTTCACCTGAAGTACAATAAAATATATTAAAAAAACAAACAAAAAAAAGAATTTACATTTCCCAGAACTTGATGTTTTCTTCCACCCATCTGAAAAAGAAATCAATAATATATAATTGAGCATCTTTTTAAAAACACACAGAAATCCCACAGAAGAATATAAATACTTCCAGAATTAAAGCAACTGGAGAGTGGATCATCAATCCATTTTCTGCTGTCTCCCAAGTTAAGACATCCGGCCTTACAGCATTGGATGTGATATGCCAACATGGTGTGTGACAGAATGTTGAAAATAACCTTCAGTAAAACAGATCTCCATTTTTTGGACCCTTCACTGATCCTAATGGTCATAAGAATCAGCAAACACTTGCTCCCGTTCTGATGACCTATGATTGTGAATTAGGATTTCCCATTTCCATCTTTAAATAGAAGAAGAAAACAAACTAAGTGGAAGGGCAACACTGCTGGCATCAACGTATATTCCTCATAGAGCCGGGTGACTAGGTATCAGTATTCTGGTGAAAGAGGAAAAGCAATATTGTCCATTATCCTGATATGAAATAATAATTGTCATTAACTTTTAAATATTATATATTATCTTTATCTTATTTTTAAAATGTTTATAGAGTGCTGCGTATACACGGACACCAGTAGCTGGCTTGCTGATGCTAAGATTCAAAAGAGACAGCTCTGTTCGATCTCAAGTCTGGACAAGCAGAATCACAAGGGATTGCACCGAGGTTTGGAATAAAGTACTCCTGGTAATAAAACGCATGACCTTGTCCTCTGCCTACAGATCTCTGGGGAACCTACATCTTCAGAAAAGAGCAGAGAAGATGGGGAGAGGGCTGTAGGAGGCCAGGATTGGAGGATCCTGGGTTTCTGGCCCTTCCCCCTTTCTTTATTTCATTGTAGTTTATTAGGATGATTTTCAATTTTGTATATAAATATCGGTGTTACTCTGAAAAAATGTTATAATAGAAAGTTTTGTTGTAGCATTTATGCTGGCTAAAATCTTCTTACTTTAATATCTTAATATCTAATGTTACTGCTTATTGCAATTTAAATAATGACAATGCTTCCTATCTTCATTGTCTGTGGAAACTTGGAATTTCATAATCATGCAGTTAAGTTCTTACAGTGGTAATAATTGTTATGCATCTGTATGTTCCTACGCAGAACATTTTTATTGCATATGTCTTCAGTAATGCAAGGGTAAGCATTTGTTTCCCACACAATTGTAAGCTGTTCTTAATGTAAACATCAGGATTCCATCGGCCTTACAAACCCACAAGCAACAGCACTTCAGTAAGCCTCAGCATCTTATCTCGATTCCTCCAGGCAATACATTTTCACTGTGGTAATTTTGCCTGTATTTTTAGGATTAAATGTATGCTTCTCTCACATTGTTTATCAGTAAGCAGAAAGTCTGTCTCCCAACACTTAAAAAAAAAGAAGACTGCTGTCCAAGTCAACTTCTTAGCAAGAGTTTTCCAGCATTTTGGACCAACCAATGAGGGACCATTTTATCTCTGTCCATGGAGGCATATAGCAGTCAGCACTTGTTTTAGGTGGTAGAACAAGGAATAGAAGAGAAGAGAGATATTTGTTTTCCTTGTCAGGTGGCCAATCTAGTTCTTGGTCCTACCGTTATTTTAGTATCTGTTGTCATCATTAAGATGTTAATTTCTAGACTAGGATGGGGATCCAAGGGATTAGCCAGGACAGGTAGTAGAGGATTAATTAGAATAGGAATGACTTCTTTTCTTCTGTTTTTTTCTGTCTTAAACATGTGAACCTAATGCTCTTTACCAGCAAACCTGTTACCAGTACTACCACTTCCTAGTAATGGTCAATCAATTTGATTTTATAAATGTTACTACATGCAAACTACTGTGCTAATCACTTCACATATATTACCTCACTTAAAACAGCTACAACCCCTATGAGGTAGGATATTACTTAATTGAGGATCTATAGTTGAGTAACTTACCTGGGGTGATATGCCATCTAAATATGGAGCTGTAATTCCAACACAGGTCTTTGAAACTTCAAAACCTTCACTTATATTACCTAATGTAATGTGAGAGATCAGTGCCCTAAGCCTTTATACTATTTTGTTCTACAAAAAAAAATTTGTGACTCCATCCAGAAGAAAAGTTATATACATTCTTTCAACCAACATTAACTAAACAAGTTATTTTATTAGACTCCCAAGACAATGTATATGTAAGGCGGGGGGCATTTCCCAGGGAATTTGGGATCTAAGAATAGAGATTATAAAATGTAAAAGTAATCATAACACAGTAAGAGAAGTACACAAGAGAAGTACAGATGGGGATTGTTTGGAAAAGAATTAACTTCCAGCTGGGGAGAACAGGAAATCTTTATGAACACAGGGCAGATGTAGCCTGATATAGGGAGGTAAAAATAGAGATGCATCAATAGGCAAACAAGGATATGCACACATAGCCACACATTTTAGGACATTTCCCCAGCCTCCGCCATCCACAGGGCCAAAGGATTCTGTGGTCACTGGGCAAATCATAAACTCTCTTTACCTATAAATTGAAGTGATTGGGCCATTGGCCATATTCTATGGCTCTATGTTCAGATTCTGATGGGATTGAGCCAAAAGGAGAACCAATGTAGGGAGGTCTGTAGTCCTCAGCAGCAGTTGCAGGTGGAGGGTAAGGTAGGTTTGGGCAGATCTGAGAGAAGAGGAGGCTCTTCCACAAGCCCAAGAAAGACTGGGGTCTGGGAAGAAGTTTTCCATAGCCACAAGAGGATAATGCTTGATCCGCATGTTGTCCCCACTCTTAGGGAACTCTGCTCTTGCCTCTCCTTTCATTCACACGGTTTATATGGTAAAGGGGATTGTTACAGGCTAGTCTTTGAATTTAGGCCACTTCTTGGGCTGCTTGGTAAGCTGTCTGGATTCAGATGACCTCCATCCATTAGAATGGGCAAGTTCCGTGATGCTACAATTCAAGAAATATACATTAAGTACCAAGATAACACTGGTGCATAGTTAAGTCAAAAAAAAAAAAAAAAAAAAAACCCAGAAAAGTCAAACCCGTTGCTGTTGAATTGATTCCGACTCATAGTGACCCTATAGAACAGAGTAGAACTGCCCCATAGGGTTTCCAAGGGCAACTAGTGGATTCAAACTGCCGATCTTTTTGGTTAGCAGCTGAACCCTTAACCAATATGCCACCAGGGCTTTTCATAGTTAAGTAGCTAGTACATTTCTACTGGAAATCAAGAAAGAAGTGCTCTGAAATAAGCTGGGGCAACTTTCCAAATGATCTAACACTTCTTTCCCTGGTGATAACAATCAGGGGAACTGTTTCCCATCCCGCACCCTTTTCACATTTTATTCGCAAAAAGTTACTGTATAATTTCCAAAAGAAACAATGCCATAAAAATAGACATTTAACCAACAGACAATTAAGCAGACATTAAAGAAAAAAATACTACATTCTTGAGAAAGTGCAAATGAAATAACATTAAGTGAGAAAGTCAAATAAAATTATTATATATACTCGATAATTTCTGTAATGTTTATATGTGGAAAGAGATTAAAAATAGGCCAAAGAAGGATGGAAATAGTTGTTTAAGTAAAAAGATTAAAGATATAATTCCTTGTGAAGCAGATTCAATAACAAATTCCTTTTTAATGAAAATATCATTGTATTTTTTTTCTGATTGCTGTAAAAAATCAAAGCTGTGCAGAGAATGTGAAAGTCTCTATAATCCCCCCCCCCGCCCCCCCAGGTATAATCACTTTTTCCAGACTGTGGGAATACTTCTTGATTTTTTTTTTTTTTATATATATTTTATTGTACTTCAGGTGAAAGCTTACAGAGCAAATAGTTTCTCATGAAATAGTAGTACACATGTTGTTCTATGACATTGGTTAACAACCCCACAACGTATTAAGCCTCTAAATTCTCAACCTTTTTTTTTTTTTTTTGATGAAAATTACAGATGGCCAAAGATACACCGTTTCAAAAATTTCTACATTCACAGTTCAGTGACATTGACTATGCTCTTCCAACTGTGCTGTTATTCTCACTTAAGATGAAGGCTTACAGAACAAAATAGTTTTTCATTTAACAGTTACTACACATGTTGCCCTATGACAATGGTTAACAATCTCACAGCACATCAAGAATATCCTTACTCCACCTTGTGTTCCCTATCACCAGGGGACTTCCTTGTCCCCTTCTGTCTTCTGGACCTTGTCAGTGGACTATTGTACCTCTTTAGTCTCATTTGTTTATTTTTATTTTTATTTATTTTATTTAAACACCATTTCAAAACTTTTTACTTACACATTTAAGTGATATTGACTATGCTCTTCCAATTGTGCTGCCATTCTTGCCCAAGATGAAGGCTTACAGGACAAAACAGCCTCCCATTTAATAGTTACTACAAATGTTGCCCTATAGCAGTGGTCAACAATCTCACAATACATCGACAGTGTCCTTATTCAATTTGTGTTCCTTATCATCAGTTTCCTACTCTCCCTCTGCCTTCTGGCCCTTGTCACCAGACTCCTGTACCTCGTTAGTCCCATTTAGTTTTACTGGGCTGTCCATTCCCAGGCTTAACATCGAACCTCGAAGGTAACTTCACCTCTGAGCTGAAAGGGTATCTGGGGGCCACACTCTCAAGGTTTCTCTAGTATTCTTTAGGCCAGTAAATCTGGTCTTCTTTTTTTTTTTTTTTTGGGAGGGGGGGAGTTAAAATTATGCTCTACATCCTTCTCCAGCTCTGCCCAGAACCCTCTGTTGTGATCCTGGTCAGAGGAGTCATTGGTGGTAGCCGGGCACCATCCAGCTGTACTGGACTCAGTCCCGTGGAGGCCTTGGTAGCTGTGGACCATTAGTCCTTCGGACTAATCTTTCCTTGTATCCTGTTCTCTTCGTTCTCCCTTGTTCCCGAAGGGATGAGATCAGTGGAGTATCTTAGATGGCCGCTCATAGGCTTTTAAGACCCCAGACACTACTCACCAAGGTAGAATGTAGAGCATTATCTTTATAAGTAGTGTCATGACAATTGAGCTAGATGTTCCCCGAGATCATGGTCCCCAGAGCCCTCCGTCCAACAACTCAGTCCCTCGGGGGGTTTGGATGTGTCTATAGGGCCTCCATGACCTTTCCTTGTGTAGGTTGTGTTAGTTTCCCCTGTAATATGTACTATCTCACCTCTCACCCAAGTTACCACTTACCTATTACCTATTTAGTATTCCCCCCCCCACCCCTGGTAACCAACAAGGATTGTAACATTTTGTATGTGACTTTTTTCATGGGTTTTTACAATAGAGGTCTCATACAATATTTGTCCTTTTGTGATTGACTTATTTCACTCAGCATGATGTCCTCCAGTTTCATCCATGTTATGAGATGGTTCATAGATTCATTGTTGTTCTTTCTCGTTGCATAGTACTCCATTGTGTGTATGTACCATAGTTTGTGTATCCATTCATCTGTTGATGGACATCGAGGTTGTTTCCATCGTTTTGCTATTGTGAATAATGCTGCCATGAACATAGGTGTGCATATGTCTATTCGAGTGATGACTCTTATTTCTCTAGGATATATTCCTAGGAGTAGGATTGCTGGATCGAATGGTACGTCTATTTCTAGCTTTCTGAGGAAACGCCATATCATTTTCCAAAATGGCTGTATCATTTTGCATTCCCACCAGCAGTGTATAAGAGTTCCCGTCTCCCCGCAGCCCCTCCAACATTTGTTATTTCCAGTGTTTTTGATTCGTGCCAGTAATGCCGGGGTGAGATGGTATCTCATTGTGGTTTTAATTTGCATTTCTCTAATGGCTAGTGATCGCGAGCATTTCCTCATGTGTCTGTTGGCCATTTGAATGTCTTCCTTGGTGAAGTGTCTGTTCATTTCCTTTGCCCATTTTTTGATAGGATTGGTTGTCTTTTTGTTGTAGAGGTGTTGGATTTTCTTGTAGATTATGGAGATTAGACCTTTGTCTGACTTGTACTGTCCAAAAATTTTTTCCCAGTCTGTAGGTTCTCTTTTAACTCTTTTGGTGAAATCTTTTGAAGAGCATAGATGTTTGATTTTTAGAAGATCCCAATTATCGAGTTTATCTGTTGGGTTTTTTGTGTTGATGTTTATGGTTTGTATCCTGTTAATGCCATGTATTAAGGCGTGAAGTGTTGGTCCTATTTTTTATTCTATGAATTTTATAGTTTGAGGCTTTATATTCAGGTCTTTGATCCATTTTGAAGTAGTTTTTGTATATGGTGTGAGGTATGGGTCCTGTTTCATTTTTCTACAAATGGATATCCAGTTTTGCCAGCACCATTTGTTAAAAAGACTGTCTTTTCCCCATTTGATGTATTTTGGGCCCTTGTCAAAAATCAGGTGACCGTAGGTGGATGGATTTACATCTGAGTTCTCAATTCTGTTCCATTGGTCAATGTCTCTGTTGTTGTACCAGTACCAGGCTGTTTTGAGTACTGTAGCTGTATAGTAGGTTCTCAAGTCAGGTAGTGTGGGTCCTCCAACTTTATTCTTCTTCTTCAGTAGTGCTTTACTTATTCGGGGTTTCTTCCCTTTCCATATAAAGTTAATAATTAGTTTTTCCATCTCTTTGAAGAATGTTGTTGGTATTTGTATCGGGATTGCATTGTATTTGTAGATTGCTTTAGGTAGAATTGCCATTTTCACAATGTTGAGTCTGCCTATCCATGAGCATGGTATGTTTTTCCATTTATGTAGATCCCTTTGGATTTCATGCAGCAGTGTTTTGTAGTTTTCTTTGTATAGCTCTTTTATATTCCTGGTCAGATTTATTCCTAAGAATTTTATCTTTTTAGGGGCTATTGAAAATGGTATTGATTTCCTGATCTCCTTTTCATCGTTCTCTTTACTGGTGTATAGGAATCCAACTGATTTTTGAATGTTTATTTTGTATCCTGCTACTCTGCTGAATCTTTCTATTAGTTCCAGTAAATTTCTCGTGGAGTCTTTAGGGTTTTCTATGTATAGTATCATATCATCTGCAAACAGGGAGAGTTTAACTTCTTCATTACCAATTTGGATGCCCTTTATTTCTTTCTCTTGCCTTACTGCTCTAGCTAGAACTTCCAGCACAATGTTAAATAGGAGTGGTGATAAAGGGCATCCTTGTCTTGTTCCTGTTTTCAAGGGGAATGTTTTCAGCCTCTCTCCATTAAGAATGATGTTAGCTGTTGGTTTTGCATAGATGCCCTTTATTATGTTGAGAAATTTCCCTTCTATACCTATTTTATTGAGAGCTTTTATCAGGAATGGGTGTTGGACTTTGTCAAATGCCTTTTCTGCATCAATTGAGATGATCATGTGATTTTTTTCTTTCCTTTTATTTATGTGGTGGATTACGTTGATGGATTTTCTAATGTTAAACCATCCTTGCATAACTGGTATGAATCCTACTTGGTCGTGGTGTATTATTTTTTTGATATGATACTGAATTCTATTGGCTAGAATTTTGTTCAGAATTTTTGCATCTATATTCATGAGAGATATTGGTCTGTAATTTTCTTTTTTTGTGATGTCTTTGCCTGGTTTTGGTATCAGCGTTATGCTGGCTTCATAGAATGAATTTGGAAGTGTTGCTTCCTCTTCTATGCTCTGAAATAACTTGAGTAGAACTGGTACGAGCTCTTCTGTAAATGTTTTGTAGAATTCTCCAGTGAAGCCATCTGGGCCAGGGCTTTTTTTGGTTGGGAGTTTTCTTATTACCTTTTCAATCTCTTCTCTTGTTATGGGTCTGTTCAGATTTTCAATATCACTTTGTTGGAGTTTGGGTAGGCCGTATGTTTCTAGAAATTTATCCATTTCCTCTAGGTTTTCAAATTTGTTGGAATATAGTTTTTCATAATATTCTGTTATAATCCTTTTTAGTTCAGTTGGGTCTGTTGTAATGTCCCCCATTTCATTTCTTATTTGGGTTATTTGTGCCCTCTGCTGTTTTTCTTTTGTCAGTCTGGCCAGTGGTTTGTCGATTTTGTTGATTCTTTCAAAGAACCAACTTTTGGTTTTGTTGATTCTTTCTATTGTTTTTCTGTTCTCTATTTCATTGATTTCTGCTCTGATCTTTACTATTTCCTTTCTTCCGGTGGTTGTAGGCTTTTTTTGTTGTTCTCTTTCTATTTGTTTGAGTTCTGTAGTTAATGTTTTGATTTTGTCCCTTTCTTCTTTTTTGATATGTGCATCTATTGCTATAAATTGTCCTCTGAGGACTGCCTTTGCTGTGTCCCAAAGGTTTTGGTATGATGTGTTTTCATTTTCATTTGATTCTAGGCATTTTTTGATTCCATCTCTGATTTCTTCTATTACCCATTGATGTGTAAGCAGATTATTATTCAGTTTCCATGTGTTTGATTTTTTTTCCTTGCTCTTTCTAGTGTTAATTTCTACCTTGATGGCATTGTGGTCAGAGAAGATACTGTGAATTATCTCAGCATTTTGGATCTTGTTGAGGATTGCTCTGTGGCCTAAGATGTGGTCTATTCTGGAGACCGTTCCATGTGCGTTGGAAAAGAATGTGTACTTTGCAGCGGTTGGATGGATTGTTCTATATATGTCTATGAGGTCCAGTTGGCTGATTGTGTCCTTTAGGTCTTCTGTATCTTTGCTGAGTTTCTTTTTAGTTGTTCTGTCCTTTACTGAGAGTGGTGTGTTGAAGTCTCCTACTATTATTGTGGAACTGTCAATTTCTCTTTTCAGTGCTGTTAGAGTTTTTTTTTATGTATTTTGGAGCCCTGTCATTGGGTGCATAGATATTTATTATGGTTATGTCTTCATGGTGGATCATCCCCTTAATCATTATATAGTGTCCTTCTTTGTCTTTTATGGTAGATTTTGTTTTAAAGTCTATTTTATCTGAGATTAGAATTGCCACTCCTGCTCTTTTTTGATAGTTGTTAGCTTGATATATTTTTTTCCAACCTTTGATTTTTAATAAATTCACATCTTTGTTTCTAAGGTGTGTCTCTTGTAGACAGCAAATTGATGGATCCTGTTTTCTTATCCATTCTGCCACTCTCCGTCTCTTTATGGGTGCATTGAGTCCATTTACGTTCAGTGTAATTATTGATAGATGTGAGTTTGTTGCTGTCATTTTGTAGTGCTTTTTTTGTGATGCTGAAGTTTTCTTTGTTCTTCTTACTCTCTTGTGCTGAGTTACTTTTGTTTGTGGATTTTGTGTTCATTTGTTTTGTTTTTGTAGGTTTTGTTTTTGTTGAGACTTTATGTTTTTCATCTTTATTTTTATGAGTTGGTTTGTTAACTTTTTTTGTGGTTACCATGAATTTTACCCTTATCTTTATAATTTTGAAGTAGTCTACCGTTGCTTGGTATCGCCTTGCCTTCCTCTCCTTTAAAAGGTTCTATACCTATGCTGTTTGTTCCCTCTTTCATTGTTTTGATGTTGTTGTCATCCTTTGATTGATTTCTCTGATTCCCCGTTGTATATCTTTTGTTTTTGGGAAGTCCTCTGTAGTTCAGTTCCTAGAATGGTATCTGGTTCATGTGAACCTGCGTCCTAGGTCCTAGGTCCTGCCTGAGGGCTGAAGCTGTTTGTCCTCAGATCGAAGAACTCCCTTTAATAATTCTTGTAAGTTTGGTTTGATTTTTGCATATTCCTTTAGTTTCTGTTTATCTGGAAATGACCTAATTTCACCATCAAATCTGAATGAGAGTTTTGCAGGATATATTATTCTTGGCTGACAACTTTTTTCTTTCAAGATTTTATATATGTCATCCCATTGCCTTCTTGCCTGCATGGTTTCTGCTGAATAATCTGAGCTTAGTCTTATTGTTTCTCTTCTGTATGTGACTTCTTGTTTTTCACGAGCTGCTCTCAGGATTCTTTGTTTGTCTTTAGTTTTAGCGAGTGTGAATATGATATGTCTTGGTGATTTTCTTTTGGGGTCTCTTCTATATGGGGTTCGTTGAGCTTCTTGGATGGCCAGCTTTTCATTTTTCATGATATTGGGAAAGTTTTCTGTCAGCAGTTCGTCAGTGATCCTCTCTGTGTTTTCTGTTTTCTCCCCCTGTTCTGGTATGCCAATCACTCGTAAGTTTTTGCTTTTAATTGTGTCCCACATAACTCTCAGGGTCTCTTCATTTTTGTTTGTTCTTTTTTCTGAGTTTTCCTGAAACAGAGTTGTATCCAAGTGTTTGTCTTCAGTTCCACTGATCCTGTCTTCCATGGTTTCAAATCTACTTCTCAGCCCTTCTATGTCACCGTCCATTTCTGAAATCTTGTTGTTTATCTTTTGGATTTCTAATTGTTGTTTTTGTATAATTTCGAGTTGTGAATTTATTTTGGCATTTTGTTCCTGCATCATCTTCCTGAATTCTTCCAATTTTTTGTCTTTATTTTCCATAAATTTGTCTATTTTTTCCTCATGTTTGTCAGCTTTTTGTCTCAGTTCTTGGAAAATTCCGAGTATTAGTGATTTGAGTTCCGAATCAGGTACTTCTAGTGCATTTTCTTCCATAGGAGAGTTATCTGGTGTTTTAATTTGGACGCCTATTGGAGCCATCTTGTCTTGTTTTTGTAAATGTTTTGATATTGTTTGCTGTTTTCGGGGCATTCAGTAGATATTTCTCTCGTTTATTGATTGTAGATTTTTTTTTTGTTTGTTTCGTTCTTGTGGTACAGCTGGGCAGATCTAGCTGAGGAGGAGCCACTGGGACGGGTTGCTTGTGGCACTCACCGCAGCCACCAGGACGGTCGGTAGTCAGTGCTGGGCAGGTTCCAATAGGGCGTGCCTGCACCGCTTGGTGGTGTGATGTCTAGTGCACAGTGCAGGTAGGTAGGGTGCAGCGGGAAGATGGTTATGTGTGAAGCTAAGCTGGATATGGGAGAGAGGAGAGAGGAGGAGGAGCAAAAAGCGTACAAACATAAAAGTATGCTAGGGGAGCTTGTCGTTGGAATGTACAGATGAGAGACTATGGGATGGAGGAAACCAGAAAGGGGAAGAGAAAGAAAAGGAAAGAATGACCAAATAAAAATCAGAAAAGTTAAAGAACTGCAAAGTTCCCAGGGATCCCACCGATGCAGCTATGAGGTCTGGGGGAGTCAGTCTCAATTTTCACAGCTCAGCCTGGCCAGAAGGTACAGAGGCATACATCGCCTGGTATTCAGGGATCAGAAAGAGAAGGAAGAGATAGAGAGACGAGAAATTAAGCAATGAAGAAAGACAAAAGGGAAAAAGAGGTAAAAGATGACAAAACTAATCAAAAAAGGAAGAAAAATAAAATTGAAAAAAAAAAGAAAAAAAGGGCAACACCAGCAGTCAGTGCCTACAAATGGGACCCAGAGAGCCCCCACTCAGGGGCGCGAATTCCAAGAAGCCGGTAGTCTCGGGGTTAAGAGACCATGGCCACGGGAAGCAGAGGGGCCAATGAACAAAGGCCCCAGGATCCCACCCGCGTGGGAGCCCAGACCTAGAAACAGCCACACGCCCGAACGCAGCCCTACAGCCCCGCAGGAGAGAGCAGAGACGGCACTCGGAACCAGGCACCCAGGCAAAAGGAGGGGGAGGCGGCAGAAAAAGGTTCGCTAGCTGCCAGCAAACGGCTCCCAGAAAGCCGCCAGCCCAGGCGCGCGGAATCCAAGTACCGGCGCCCCCCAGCCCAGGGACTCCGGCCACGGAAAGCAGAGGGGCGAACGAATAAAGGCCCCAGGATCCCACCCGCACGGGAGCCCAGACCTAGAAACAGCCACACGCCCGAACGCAGCCCTACAGCCCCGCAGGAGAGAGCAGAGACGGCACTCGGAACCAGGCACCCAGGCAAAAGGAGGGGGAGGCGGCAGAAAAAGGTTCGCTAGCTGCCAGCAAACGGCTCCCAGAAAGCCGCCAGCCCAGGTGCGCGGAATCCAAGCACCGGCGCCCCCCAGCCCAGGGACCCTGGCCACGGAAAGCAGGGGATCCCCAGCTGAGGCGGAGAGGGGTGGGTGGTGGGAGAGCACGCACCGCAGTTTACCGGTCGTTCTGTCTCCAACCAGATGCTCTGCAAGGCTGCTCTCCCGTTTGCTGGTCTCCGATAGGAATCCAAGATGGTGGATCCGCGCTGCATTAGCTGGTAAGGAATCTCTGCCTGAGTCTCTCCTCGCTCTCCGTTCTCTTTTAGTATTCTCACTCCATTTGGTGTTTGGCTGAGTTCTTTATCTCTTCATTTGGTGTTCTAGGGTTTCAGGATTGTTGATTCTCTGTTAGGCTTAGTTTTTCGGATCTTTGCTGTGGAGGGACGGCGTGGTGTTTCTGCCTAGAGTGCCATCTTGCCCCTCCTCCTACTTCTTGATTTTTAATGCATGTATAAGCATACTTACACATATTTCTCCATAAGTTAGATCATATTCTGCATTCTGTTTTATAACCTGATTATTTTTTAAGTTTAATATGAATAGCTTTTTACAATTTTGGAAACAATGCAAGCTTATAAAATCCTCAAACAATAAAGGATAAATAATCAGTTTAGAGACATGTAATTGAAGAGATTCAAATACAACCGACAAGATGTAGTCTTGATTACCATCAAGATTCCAATCAAGGGGAGCTCAATATAGTCCGTATACAGTAGCCTAGTACTGACGCCATGTCCTCCAAGGCTGGGAGGAAGGGAGAGCGGGAAAGTCTTGATGGTGTTGAGGAGGGGAATGTGACTTTAGCCCCATCTGTCATTTTGTGCCTGACCTGTCAATACAAGACCCAATGGACCTCTCCACAATGAGGAAGGAAGGAGAAGTTGCCATTTTTAAAAATTAAATAGACATGGAGCCAGGGAGTCTATAAGTGAACTGTGAAGAGGTGACCAATGAAAAACTGCCACATCTGTGCCAGTAGACCCCACACGGTTGGTTTTGATTTTCTAAGTTTATACCCTACTTTCCAAGAAGACCTGAAATCCATGTTCTCCGGGTCTTGAGTCTGTGTGTCTTCCTTCCCAAGAGACACCTCTCAGTCAAGAAGGTTATTATTCATTATCCCCACGTCACTTTAGCTAATAGGACTGAGGTTTTCCCGAGGTCACATGGCAGTGCCGCTCCATCTTAGAACCAGACGGGCTGGAAAAATGCCCTCTTCTGCTCTGTCACTACTAGAGTAATGAAATAATGCGATTATGCAGCTCAGCATATGGCATTTCCTTGGAGAGCAGAGTCTTAAGAATGTAGTCCAGGAAGCTGGTCTTTAGGTAGAACTGCCTCATTGAAGGTGCTCAGATACACTAGAATTGTTGATTTTAACATAGGACTCATGGGTTTGGGGACCTGTAGACACTGGCCACTTACAAAAATTTGCATTTTTCTGAGCTGAGGGTCTGTTGCACGCATCAGATCCTCAAAGAGATTTGTGATGCCCTAAAAGGTAAGACCACCACACGTCTGTCAGTCTGTCATAGTTTGGTGGCGTTTGAATGATGCTGAAGTTATGCCACTTGTATTTCAAATCCGAGTAGGGTGACCGTCATGGATTGATCTGTGTTCCCCCCAAAATGTGTCAACTTGGTTAGGCCATGATTCCCAGTGTTGTGTGGTTGTCCACCATTTTGTGATTGTAATTTTATGTTAAGGAGGATTAGGGTGGGAGTGTAACACCCTTACTAAGGTCACATCCCTGATCCAATGTAAAGGGAGTTTCCCTGGAGTGTGGCCTGCACCACCTTTTATCTTACAAGACATGAAAGGGAAGCAAGCAGAGAGTGGGGACCTCATATGACCAAGAAAGCAGTGCCGGGAGCAGAGCGCATCCTTTGGACCTGGGGTTCCTGTGTGAAGAAGCTCCTAGTCCAGGGGAAGATTGATGATAAGGACCTTCCTCCAGAGCCGACACAGAGAGAAAGCCTTCCCCTGACACCCTGAATTTGGACTTTTAGCCTACTAGACGGTGAGAAAATAAATTTCTCCTAACCATCCACTTGTAGTAGATCGCAACTCATACGACCCTGTAGGACAGAGTAGACTCAATGGCGGTGGATTTGGTCTTAGAAGGTAGTGAGGTCTTCCCCCATGAAGATGTTTAAGCATAGGCCAAATGCTATGTTTAGAAGGAAACCTGTAGATAAATATTTCAGATGGGTAGCTGTACTTTACACCTTCCAAACCAAACCCGTTGCCGTGGAGTATATTCCGATTCATAGCAACCCTGTAGGACAGAGTAGAACTGCCCCATAAGGTTTCCAAGGCTGTAAATCTTTACAGAAGCAGACTGCCACCTCTTGCTCCCAAAGAGTGCCTGGTGGGTTCGAACCATGGACCTTTTGGCTAGCTACCAAGGGCTTTAACCACTGCACCACCAGGGCTCTTTCCTTCTAAGACAGCCCGTTCCCTATTGGCCTTCTTATTGAAATACAGGGCACACCGGCATGATTGGTCTTTCATTTCAAGAAACCCCAAAAGAAGTAGCTGACCTCCTGGAATGGCTTGGCAGTCAGAAAAATCTAGATTCTATTCCAAATTTGTCAGTAAGTTGCTATATCATATTGGGGAAGTCATTTCCTCTAGGTTTGCCCAGTTTTCTCATCTTTAAACAAAAGATGAAATTGGATTAGTTCACTAATTTCCAAACCTGGAAAATATTGCAATCACCTGGGGAGCTTGTTGAAACCACGCCAAACCTAGTGAAACAGAATCTCTGGGGACTGGTTCAGGAATCTGATAACTAACAAAATCTCAAGTGATTATGATGCCAGTCTGGATTTCAGAAGCAAGGACAGGATGATCTCTATGCTCCTCTCCAGCTCCTAAAATTCTGTTAGAAGAATTTTGTTCTGTGATGCCTGTATTCATGATAATACCAATAACTGTATAAACAATCTTTTTTTATTCCCTTCAGATTATACCAGCCTGGATTTTTTAAAAGGATTGGTATAGGAAGGACCACCAACCATGTAAAGATATCTTCTCTAACTCTGCCCCTTTCAGCTACGAGGAGGCTCCAATCCCCGTCTTCCCCAGCATTTGGGGAGTTTACTCGGGAGTACCCCGATAAACGTGAGAACACTCCCTTTCTGTTACATGTGGCTTTCTGCTCTGCTCTCCTCTCAACTCTCGTCTGACCTACCCTTCTCTCCACTGGAGTGGCAACATTTCATCTCTGAATCCCGAGAATTCCTCTCAAGCATATGTTAGTGCTGCTGTTGTCTTTATGTCCTGCCAATGCCAATTATAATGTGCTGTGCCAGAGGTGCCACCGTGAGCCAAAATCACTAAGCCCGCTGAGGCTACTGATGAAAAAGGCCCATAAACAAACCCACTGCCCTGGAGTGGATTCCGACTCACAGCGACCCTGTAGGACAGAGTAGAACTGCCCCATAGAGTTTCCAAGGCTGTAAATCTTTATGGGAGCAGACTGCCATATCTTTCTCCTGCGGAGTGGCTGGTGGGTTGAAACCACGGACCTTTTGGTTGGCATCTGAGCACTTTAACCACTGCTCCACCAGGGTTCCTCAAAAAAGCCCATAGACATTATGAGTTGCAAGTCAACAATTTCATCTCACATGCTAATTCAGACCATTTGTGATTGAGGAGAATTCAGAGGCTGCATTGGGGTTAGATGGACTATGCCAAGACCGATTCATTACATCTGTTATGAGCACCAGGATGAAGAATGATTCTCCCATGCAGACTTTTTGGTTGGAGGACAATGGCCAATGAGCAGGGCGTGAGGCTTGTGACCTCCTCCTCTGTGTGCATGTGTGCGTGCATGTGTGTCCCTTTAGGAACCCAGGCAATAAATACTCCACATTGCAATGCAATGCCTCTTGCGCACAGTCTGGGTGGGCTTTCCAGATGTTTATCTGTCCTTTAGAAGTTAAAAAAAAAAAAATCTCTCCAGCATTTATCCAGGCAACATTACCTCCGAACAACTGCTTACTGCATTTCTGAACAGTTGCTATTTCCCCTTTGTTAAAGGGTCAGCACAGAAAACCTGCGCCGCGGGGCAGATTAGATAACTCAGGATTTGCAGCAGACGGCAGAGCCTTTAACCCTGGGGTCACTCTTTCATCTCTTACCCAGATTAGGCCTGACAGCTGTTCAGGAGCCTCCTTAGAAGAGGCTGCCCAGCCACGTGCCTCATGGCAATCAGCATCAAGTTATGGAAACTTTTTGAGAGTCTTTAAATATATTTTGCCATTCCTGCTACTCCAGGTGCATGTCCTTCCACACATCAACAGAGAGCCACACAAGTCTGCATGAAGTTTAGTTGCCACAGAGCAAGGAGGCTCTGACTGTTATAACAGGTACTAATGTATGGCCCCAAAGCTGTGTCCACAGGCCACAAGTGAAAAAGATTTTCACCAGATATAATCCTGGATCCATGGCAGGTGCAAAAACAAGTGCTGGCTTAATTAAAGAAGTTCTCTGGCCATATTCCAATAAGAGTCCTTTATTCCCCACCACTCTCATTTCCCTAGAGTGATGTCCAAGGTAGGAGCACGCCATCTTGCAGGTAGAAGTTGCTCAATGTCTTGGTTGAGTTCTGTTCAGCTCACTCATGAAACAGAATTCATCTTAGAAATTGTCAATTTATACTGTGATTGTTGATCTTATAGAGATGGGGAGTTAAGTGGAAAAATATATACTATAAATGAGATTATTTATTATTGACCTGGAACTATAGTTCTCAACTTTTTCAATTTAAAGGACATCTTTCATTCAGAACCTACCACCATCCCCACGTAGCCAAGATTATACTTTTTGGTATTCACAAAATGACAAAACATTTATATACTTACAGGTCTCTGGAACTCTTGTAATAACTCTCAGTCTCCCCAATTCTCCCTCCACTTCCTCCAAGGAGCTCACGGCTTAGGGCCCTCTGACCTAGGGATTTGGGCGTGCATGTGTAACGGTATCCATTGAAATACCCAGGGGGAATCCCTGGGCTCACAGTTATGCTTTATCTTCATAAATGTCAGTAACAAGATTTTCTTGCAGTATGATGTAGAGAAGAAAAGCAAGTGAGTGCCAATTTTCAACCCACATGAATTAAGGCATCTGCTGCTTGTTCAGATTTATTTGTATCCTAAATCTTTCCACATGAGACTGTTGTTGTTGTTAGATGCTGTTGACTCAGTTTCGACTCATACTGACCCTGTGCGCAACAGAATGAAACACTGCCCGGTCCTGCGCCATCCTCACAATTGTTGCTATGCTTGAGCCCATTGTTGCAACCACTGTGTCAATCCATCTCACTGAGGGTCTTCTTCTTTTTCGCTGACCTTCTCCTTTACCGAGCATGATGTCCTTCTCCAGGGACTGATCCTTCCTGATAACATGTCCAAGGTACGTGAGATGCAGTCTCCCCATCCTTGCTTCCAAGGAGCATTCTGGTTGTACTTCTTCCAAGATAAATTTGTTCATTCTTTTGACAGTATGTGGTATATTCAATGTTCTTCCCCAACACCACAATTCAAAGGTGTCAATTCTTCTCCGGTCTTCTTTACTCATTCTCCAGCTTTCTCATGCATATGAAGTGATTGAAAACACCATGGCTTGGGTCAGGTGTACCTTAGTCCTCAAGGTGACATCTCTGCTTTTTAACACTTGAAAGAGATCTCTTGCAGCTGACCTGCCCCATGCAGTGCATCTTTTGATCTCTTGACTGCTGCTTCCATGGGTGTTGACTGTGGATCCAACTGAAATGAAATCCTTGACCTCAGTCTTTTCTCCATTTATCATGAAGTTGATTAGTCGTCCAGTTCTGAGGATTTTTGTTTTCTTTATGTTGAGGCATAATCCATACTGAAGGCTGTGGTTTTTGATCTTCATCAGTAAGTGCTTCAAGTCCTCTTCATTTTCAGCAAGCAAGGTTGTGTCATCTACATAATGAAGGTTGTTAATGAGCCTTCCTCCAATCCTGATGCCCTGTTCTTCATATAGTCTAGCTTCTTGGATTATTTACTCAGCATACAGATTAAATAGGTATGGTGAAAGGATACAACCGTGACACACACCTTTCCTGACTTGTTCTATTGGAACAACTGCCTCTTCATCCACGTACAGATTCCTCATGAGCACAATTAAGTATTCCAGAATTCCCATTCTCCTCAATGTTATCCATAATTTGTTATGATCCACACAGTCAAATGCCTTAGCACACGAGACTAAGGCAGCTTAAATGATGCCCATGAAACACTTGCTCTGATATTGCTGTTGCTGCTGCTGTTACTATTATTACTATTCCTACTGTCATAGTATCGTTAATAAATCATTAAGGATAATTATAAAGTAGTTTTAGACTTTTCTTTGTCAATTGAGGGAGAGTATTTTGGGGAATTGTGATATACTGGATAGATCATTGGATCAAGAGTCAGAAGACCTATTCTGATTATTGGGCTGTGTGCTTAGCCATGTGACTTCACCCCTCTGAGCCTCAATTGCCTTATCTATAAATTGGAGAACATAATTCCTATTCTACCCAAGTCACAGGGTAGTTACAGAGACCAAGTACATTAACGTATATGAGAGAGCCTGCAAACTATTAAAGAAGTTTTATGTGTTACACTTAATACGTTTTTCTGACAATAAAAGTAGTTTTAGTTTATTATGGAAAATTAAAAAATATAATAAACTATGAAGTAAATATGAATCATAAACTCACGATTCAGAAATATCAACTGTTAAAATTTTGATGTATACACTTCCACATTATTTTTTTTTGCGTGTGTGTTTACAGAACTGGAGTTGTACTATAAACGTTGTTTTGTAATGTCTTTTTTTCACTTAAGATTTCACAAGCATTCCAAATCCATTGCCACTGAGTCCATTCCAATTCATAGTGACCCTATAGGACAAAGCAGAACTGCCCCAGAGGTTTCCAAGGAGCAGCTGGTGGATTGGAACTGCCAATCTTTTGGTTAGCCGCTGAGCTCTTAACCACTGTGCCACCAGGGCTCCTCATGAACGTTACCTCTTAAATATTCTAAAGAATTTGATTTTAATGGTTACAGATTCGTCATTTTGATATAATTATGTAGCCAATCCTCTGTTTTGGAATATTTAGGTCATTCCTAATTTTTGCTATAGTAAATAATGCTGCTAATATTCTTGTATGTTTATAAATCATTTTTTAGATGCAAAATGTACTCCAAAAAGACTGTCATATAAATGAATGGGAATAAATTATGGGAATTCTTTGTACCATTTTTGCAGCTTTCCTGTAGGTCTAAAATTATCTTAAAATAATAAGTTAAAACAGAGAGAAAGAGCTCCGAACAAGGATAGAATAGCTCTAGAACATTTACGTGAGTGTTGTTCTGAAGCCAGTATCGTTTAGGCACAGGACCAGCAAGCCTTCTTAGAGATCAATATTCTGATTTGCAGGTACCATCAGTCAAAGAGGGAACCCTCGCATGAATGTTTTCTGTTAGCAGGAATCTGATAATTGGATGCATGAGTAGGGATGGGGGAAAAGAATGCTTTTCAAGAAGTATCTTTCTAAAAGGTACTGCTCCTGCATCGAGAAGAACAAACGTAGGCGTGGAGGAGGACTCGTGACTTTGCTGGTCTCTTCTTTGATTTTTATAAGCAAGGACCGCAGTCGCATGTCCCCTGATGTCCCACCTTATGAAAAAGCTTTATCCTGGCTCTTATAATCAGAGGAGTGCTCACAGATTTTTCTGGGAATGTGACTGAAAATTCAATTAGAGACAAATATTTACTGAGCACCTAATGTATGCCAAGTTTAGCTGGGGTTACAGAAATGAATATGGACAAGTCCTTACCCTCTAGGTAGACAAATCAGTGAGACAGGCTGACAGAAAGGAATGCAACGAACTGTCATAATCACTGAAGGGAACAGGTGTTCCTCCGTTGGCTGGGAAAGCACTGGATGGCATTAAAGAGAACAGGGCAGCATTAATAGAGGAGGTGGCTCTGAAAGATAAGGCGGGTTTTGCTAAGCAGAGTAAGATGGACAAGCTGCTTCAAGTACCTTATATCTGAAAAGAAATGTTCACAGCTCAGGTGAGACAGTGTGTGGGAGCCTTTGATAGGAGATCAGCTAGGAGTGGAAGCTGTAAATATTGTAGTATAGATTTTAGATTATTAGGAAGCCACTAAAAGTTCTTTATTCTATGTGTATTTTAAGATTAATGATGAGATGGGTGGCTCAGTGTGAAGAACGTAACCAATGTCACTGAACTGTACACGTAGAAATTGTTGAATGGATGCATGTTCTGTTGTGTATGTTTTCACCAAAAAAAAAAAAAAAAAGATTACGAGAAAATTATAAAGGAGTCAAAGAGTAGAAGAAAATGGATCTTCCCTGGTTCAAGGGTGACAGAGGAAAAAGGCTTCGCTCCCTACCAACACTACCACCCCCCGAAACGCAGTTCAGGAGGACACTGTTACATTCTGCAGGGCCAGAAGATGAGAGTTGTGTGTCGGTCACACACTACAAGGCTGTGATATGAAGGTTATGGGACCAAAGAATCCCTAGGTTCCTGCTGACTCCTTGGCTGGTCTGTTTAATACTTGTCACTGCATAAAATAATAGTTCACTCTAAGTCCTGTATCTGCTCATCACTGTGTGACCTTCTGAAAGTTACATCTCTCTCTGAACCTCAATTACCCTCTTTCCAATCTGGTTAATACCTACCTGTAAAAATGGCACGGCAGGGGCATCCGATCTCCTCTAACATCACGAGCGGAAAGGAGAATTAGGATCAACAGCCCAAGGCTGGTTCCTATGAGGCAGAGGTCAGACATACTTCCTCTCTCCAACCTTTTTACGAATTCTGACACCAGCTGCCCATCCCATGCCACTCTCTACTTCTCTGCTTGGTTCGATAGTTCATTGCAATGGCCACACGGAACTCACAGACTGTATTTACAGTTATGTGGTTTATTAGGGAAGCAACAAGTTACAGTTGAGGAGTAGGAATGACTCAGATACAGCTCTAGGGTCAGGACAGCTTCTCGCCATGCCTGCGGGCAGGCCTCTCCCTGGCCCTTGGCCTCTCAGCCCTCCGCCCCTCTGGCCTCTTGGGCCTCTTGGGCCAACCCAGTCTCTGCCCTGCTCCGGCAAGTGTCACAAAGCTCTTTAGCTCCGCCAGGAGGTGTCTAGGGACTCCTCACTCCACTAGTAATCCTCAGCCTGAGGGCGCTCAGTTCTCCTGCTCTGTGGGTAGGCATACCTACTATAACTGCTTTGCTCCATGGGCCAGGAAGCCCACTGTGCCATCTTGCACCGGTCTTCTGGTTCTGCTGCTGCAGTTTCTCTGTTGTCACTTCTTGCCGTCTTGCAGAATCTCCGGTGTTACAACTCTCTCTATCTCCTGGGTGTAGGAGGTTCTTAGGGACCCCAGGTCCAAAGGACACACACTGTTCCTATTTCTTCTTCTTGGTGGTAGTGAAGTCCCTCCGTCTGCCTTTGGGATGGCTGTTTTTAAGCCTAGCGGGATGGCAAAATTGACCAATCCCCTTATTAGGGTTCTATACATCTTATTTGCATGGTCCTACCCCCACAAGGGTGCCATGCACCTTATTTGCATTATTAGTAAGCTGCCCAGTCCCTTTGGTGGGCCACAAGCACCTTGTTTGCATAGTCCCTCAATCATTTGGTGGGAGTTACAAGATCATGGTGAGAAAGGCCACATAAAAGCGATCCAATGCACCACACTACCTTGTAAGATTCTTGTGAGCATTAAACGTGATAATGCATGTGAAGGCGATTGTTAGCTATAAAGTATAATACAAATTTTATTGTTATTATAATAGTTCTTTTTTTAGTGGGAATGGCAGGGGGAAAATATTCTGTACTACTTTACCAGAAGGTGGCAGCGTTTTGTTTGCTAAGCATTTTAGCTCTCTCTTAACTGGCAATGGGTGTTTTCTAGAGACTTCTTTAGACAACCATGGAAGTTCCATGGGAAGATGTATGAGTTTGAAGATCCCAATTCTTCTTTTTTGTTTTGTTTTAAACTATAGAGGAATCAATATATAGAAAAGTATAGGAAGCACAGTCTTCTTAGAGGCTTAGCTAAGCAGAAATCATTTGTTCTTTGGCCTCACCCCACGAGGGTGTATGACTCGCATGGCCTCAGATTTGCTTGTGGCCTTTTAAATGCCTTTATTGTTACATGGTTCCTGAAGTGGGGACTTTTACTTTGGTATTATAGATCTAATTAGTGTTTCTTTTTTCTGATATCTCTGTGTCTCCTACATGTTAATCTATATCAGCACACTCAACCACACTCTTTAATTGAATATTTTCTGGGTACAAAGATGGTGTGAATAAAGTTGCAAAAATAGTCAGGATCTTACTGTCAGTCCTGTTGGGAAGACCAAACATGAAAGGTCTTGAAAACAGGTACAAGTAACCCACCAACAAGAGCGTATCAGATCTGGTTTCATTAGGAAAGAGGCCAGGGCTCCGCTTAGGGATCAGTCTCTGTGATCACTGATAGCAGCTAGGTAAGTACCCAGGTCCATACGGTTTTCCCCACAGCCCATTACATTACAATTAACATGGCTACCATTTTCATTTCCTAATTTGTTTATCTCCCATCTATCTGATCTTTGTCTGAGATACGATTTAAGCAGCGTGCTATCTCAGAATAAGTAAAGATTTATCTAGCCAGGCCTTTGATGGTGAGATCATACAAGTAATTAAACCATATTGAAAGAGGTAGTTCCAGACCTCCTGAGACATTTTCTAACACACAGGCTGACTTGTGGGGGGGATAAAAAATTTGCTTGCTAGTTGATTCTGACTCATAGTGACCCCACAGTTCAGAGTACAACTGCCCCCATAGGGTTTCCAAGGCTGTAATCTTTAAGGAAGCAGACGGTTACCTCTTTCTCCCGTGGAGCAGCTGGCGGGTTCAAATGGTTAGCAGCCAAGCACTTAAACCACTGCACCACCAGGGCTCCTAACATTAGCAATAACCAATTAGAAAGTATAATATAAAATAAAAATTCCAATCACGATAGCAACCAAAACTATAAAATTGCTGAAAATGCAAGAACTAAGTGATTTTACTAAAATATACAAACAAAGACCCGAGTAAATGGAGCGATAAACAGAACTCCTAGAAGGGAAGACTCATAAATAAGCTACGCTGTGCAACAGAAGAGCAAGGCAGCTTCGTGCATGTTGACATGCAAAGAACTTTAAGACATTTTGTTAAGTGAAGAAAAAACATAAGTTTCAGAATAACATAAAAGGAAAATATTCATGTCAAATGTTACATAAAACCGTGTGTTTCTATATGTATGCAAGTAAATGCCTAGCAAAAATTAATATGCTTATCTCAGAGAAAGGAGCTGGGATTGGACACAGGAAGGGAGGATTTGGCTTTTTCTGTATTCTTAGAATGTCTTTTAATGATATATATTTGTGAGAGATGTTAACACCAACGAGGAAAATGAGGGAAGGATGGGGGAGAGGAATTTCTTAGAAGAGCCCATTGAAAGAGGAGGAGGATTTCAACAGGTGGAGACAAGCAGTAAAAGCATTCCAGAATGGAAAGCCCTGAGGAAAAATATGGAAGGATAAACAACAAGGAAGCAAAAGGTTTGCCCAGCCCTAATTTACACTGTGCATCGTATTTTCTTTGATGCCTTTGAATTATGGTGTTGGTGAAGAATACTGAATATACCATGGACTGCCAAAAGAACCAACAAATCTGTCTTGGAAGAAGTACGGCCAGAATGCTCCGTAGAAGCAAGGATGGCAAGACTTCATCTCAAGTACTTTGGACATGTTATCAGGATGGATCAGTCCCTGGAGAAGGACATCAGGCTTGGTAAAGCAGAGGGTCAGCAAAAAAGAGGAAGACCCTCAACGAGATGGATTGACACAGTGGCTGCAATAATGGGCTCAAGCATAACAACCATTGTAAGGATGGCACAGGACTGGGCAGTGCTTCACTCTGCTGTACATGGGGTCGCTATGAGTCAAAACCGACTCAACAGCACCTAACAACAACAACGTTATATTTTCTGAGCACGTTTCACATAGCGTCTCATGTGAGTGACACTGTCGTTACAGGACTTAAAGCATTAGTTCAGAATTTGAATCCCAGCTCTACCAGTGTGTAACTTTGGGTAAGTTACCTAACTTCTC
Organism: Dugong dugon; assembly: GCA_030035585.1. Taxonomy (NCBI): domain Eukaryota; kingdom Metazoa; phylum Chordata; class Mammalia; order Sirenia; family Dugongidae; genus Dugong; species Dugong dugon. The sequence goes on from CM057466.1 coordinate 22,843,538, forward strand.
TGAAAGTTTCCTCATCTCTAAAGTTGGACTAATAATAATACCCAGTGTATAGTAATATTTTACTATAGAACTAAACGGAAGCCCTGATGGTGCAGTGGTTAAGCGTTTGGCTGCTAACCAAAAGGTCGGCAGTTCGAATCCACCAGCTACTCCTTGGAAACCCTACGGGGTAGTTCAAAGGAAGGAAAGCTTGAAGCACAGAATTAGGGCATTCTCATCTTTTCTAGTCTGTTCTGAAATTCTGGATAATTTCTTCTTCCTTATGAAAATGTCACATCCTCCAATTTTTCTATCACGAGAGCCATCATGATTTTTCTATCAGTAGTATATTTACTGAACTCTTGCCCTGAGATGTCACGTGATGAAATGTCAATTGACCAGGTGTGTTTTGGAATCTGCACTAGACACACACACACTGCATTGAGCAGGGACATTCCTCTAATGCACAGAAGACTGGTCGAGGAAGATCATTATAAAGAAGCTTCCACAGCATTTCTTTCTTTCTGATTTGCTATAGATTGGTCTCTTTCTGTCCTAGGTAGAAGAAATGGGGAAAAGGATAAATGAGAATTTGTAAGGCAAGTCAGCTCCCAAACCGAAAATCATTCACAGATAAGTAAGCCAACCTTTCCCAAGTGTGGCTACAGGTGTGACCAAAATCAGTAACAGTGTTTAATATTTTAACAAGGATGTGGGGTATATCATATCATTACAAAATGTGATTCCATACACCACAAAGGTTGTGCCTGTGAGTTTTTGCATGATCTGGCTTTTGGAGGATGAAGGAGACGGGAATAGAAATGCAGGCAGATGTTGATTTTATCATCTCAGAATTACAGGTAAGAAATGGTAAGGCAGTGGAGCAGAAGAATTAGTGCTCAATATCCCAAGGGAATTCCTTATGTTTAGAAAAATCCATATAGATTGTATACAGTTAAGAAAGTACCTTACGTGAATTATGCATGTAGGAACTAAATCTTCCAAAATCTAAATGGGAGATTTGCTGACCTGTAAGGACATGCGTTAAGTTGTGGGTTAGCATCTGCTTATTTTTCCCATTACTATTCTCATACATTCTGCAACATCCATTCCTCAGTTCAGGCAAAAATTCAGGATTATCAACAGCTCCTTTTTAACTTTAAAATGTCTTTAACGATCTCATCTAGCTCATTAAATAGATAGGTTGATTAATATGCAAAGATACTGAGAATATTACATGACAATCCAAATGTGTTTCCCTCTCTTCTCAAATTCCTCCTCCCAGATACATACAGCAGTGTTTTCTCTTTGACAAAACCATCTTAAAATTTCATAGCAAGCTCTTATGAGACAATAGCATATTATGCACTAGAGCAACAGAGGACCTGAGTCTAATGCACTTAGCCTTTCCTTGCACTCCTGCCTGCAACATTTTTGGTCAATTCCACTGCCCCTAAATATATTTACAAGCCCACGAGGTCCTTTAATAGCCTCAGGGTCCTCAGAGGCACCAAATTCCAAGAAAGACTGGAGAACTCCCTCAGCTTGGGTCTCATTAGCATCTTTGACTCCTGACTTCACTCCTTCACAAGGTCCTCTATGAGTGCTATGGCCAAAGTATGAAAGCCCCAAGAGCAATGGTTACGTTTTATGTTACACTTAGTGGCTAATAAGTCATCCCATTGCCATGAAAAGTATTTGCAGCATCTCTTGCTAGAGGCAGTGTGTACTACAGAGTACTTGCTAGTATATTGGTCTGTGTTTCAGTGGCTGGCCTGGGAGATTTTACTGGAGCCGTAGGGTCCTTAAAGGAATTGTATTACTAATAGTTTGACACAGGTCTGGGTATTACCAAGTTGACCTGTGTGATTAATAGTAAGTCAGTCCATAATGTGCAGTAGCTGCTGCTGGACCTGTCAGAGTCCAGAACTAATAGGACTGACATTGGATTTGATCCCATTGGAATCAGAAAAGCTCCACACAGACGCAGCACTACATGGTGCCCATAGGTCCAGCAAGTCATTTATAGATGCCTATTCTATAACTGGAGGCCTGGTGGCGCAGTGGTTAAGAGCTCGGCTGCTAACCAAGAGGTCAACAGTTCGAATCCACCAGCTGCTTCTTGGAAACCTTATGGGGCAGTTCTACTCTGTCCTATAGGGTCGCTATGAGTTGGAATAACTCAACAGCAATAGGTTTGTGTTATTATTCTATAAGTGAACAGAATATAACTGAGAGTGTGTGATGGTTTCATAGAGCCTCTTATCACTCCTGGAAATAGAAGGGAGCAAACTCATAGCACATGCTCTACTGGTGATGAGATAGGAATGCTTGACTTAGGAAGAAAAGACTTGTGTTTGAGTTAGGCTCCTCATTCACCTGCGTATGTCTTGGGCAAAATCCTTAATCACTGTGATAAAACTTTAAATTGAAGACAATGGAACTGACATACCTACAAGGCTATTGTAAAGTTCAAATTTGGTAATAATTGTAAAATGTCTTACCAAGTACAAAAAATTATACATACACATATATTTGGAGTTATTTGTATTATATTATCATTATTATTATGGGTGTTAATAAGCATACTGAAACAAACTAACCAAATATCACTTAGTACAGTGCTTCTAAAAATTTCATATATGTAAGAACCACTTAGGAACCTTGTTAAAATGCAGATTCTAATTCAGTAGGTCTGACAGGCGTGGCACCCAAGAGTCTAATAAACTCCCGAGTGATTCCAATACCGCCGGTCTGGGGAGCACACCTCATGTAGTAAGTATTCACTACAACTTGGGACCCTTGAAAGTGATGAATGGATAAAACGTTTCATATGTGACTCTGGGAGTAAGAACCTGAACATCTGAGGTTATTATTCTCTTTTGGACATAAAGGCTGTTTTTACTTTGCGTTAATTGCATGCACTGAGGGTTCCAGGAATCTGTCACATAATCTTGGTTGTGGACTGTTGGGTTCTTTCACAATAAATCACAAGTGCAATCAAGAAATATCGACGAATGTTTTCTATACATTTTTTTTTTTCTTTTAGAAATTTCTCTCTGCCTAAATATTCAGCTACCCTTTCAAAAAAAACTCGATTTGGCAACTCATTCTTGGCAGCCCTGAGAAATTATTTCCAGTAGAGAAGAGTTATGGCTGTATGGCCTGATCGGGGCCTTTACCTCACAAATGCCCACCAGGCCCAGCAGCCTCTCAGCAGCTGTGCTCACCATGAAATTCATCTTTGTCACAAATAGCAAATCACACGCTATGGAATATCACAGTCTCATTATGGGATGTCATCCTACAGCACAAATACATTATTTTCACCAGATTTACAGACAGTGCAGCCCATGTCACTGCCAGCAGGTGATGGATAGGTTCTATCAGGACGTATTTGGGTACATGATTTACACACGGCAGGTCCCTGATAGATGTGGGCGGCAACCAGCCCCTGAAGGCTATGAAGAAGTTTTCTCCTTCATGGTCTCTTAAACACAAAACCCAGTGATCGGAAAATTTTGTCGCATGGACTTTAAGGGTAAGAAAAAGGGACAACCCAATAGCCTTACCGAAGCACTTTGCTTCTTGTGTATTAAATTTAGACCACGCAACAGTGAGACTTTGGTGGAATTCCCACTAGACCTGGAGGATGAATCCACAAGAAACAGCCGGTATTAAATTTCATTCTGTAGAAAATCTGACACTCACCAAGACAGTACATCTTACACGAGAGGAAACACCTCACTGTAACATTTTGGAATTTCTATGACAAGCAAATAATCTTACCAGAAAATTAGACCAATTCCATGTATTCTTTTACTTGTGGCCATTTTATCTCTTTGGAAAGAATCAGATCTTGAGAAGAAATGGAGCTGTGTAAATACCATAGAGAACTTCCATTTCAAAGGTATCTTATCGTCTACTCGGTGCGTTAATCTCTTCCCCCCTGTTGTGGTTGCCTAATCTATGCTTGAATACTTGAGGTACTGGGGAGATCCTCATCTCCAGAAAAAAAATATTTTTTTTTTTTTTAATTTCTGAAATACTTTGGACTGTGAGAAAGTTCTTACACATATTGAGTCTATGTCTCCATTCCCCACCTGCTAGTACTGGTTCCAAGTCTTGAGGACGCCAAGAATAAGTCTAACTCATTGTCTTTCTAGTCCTTCAGGTGTATAAACAGTCTCCAACATTCTCCTGAATCTTCTAGAACCTGTCAGACACCACCAGCCAGATAGCTGCTTAGGGTGAATATTCATAAATGCTGCCAAGACATAACTGGAATAATTCAGAATACGGTGCCAGTTAGTCCAAGTTTCCATACAAAACTGACAAAATGTAAATTGGTTCCACCGCTGTACAATACATAGAATATAAATTCTTTAAATTGAATTAAATATGTGACAGAAAAAAATTACACACACACACTAAGGAGATGCACTGTGAAGATTAGAAGAAATCTTTTTTTTTTTTCAGATTACAAATGAAATTTTATTTTCGTCTTATGTCGTACTTAGTAACTGTACTAAGTAGCAATAGGGTATGGAAGCGCTGAGATAGATGCTGAAACACAGTCATATTTCTCTGCATTTAAAAAGGGGAAGGTTCTGGAAGGGGGAGGCAGGATCTGAGAAGGCCAGACCCGGAGGGAGAAGGAGGCAGAGGAAAAGAGAGACTTTAAGAAGACAATGGAATTCTGTGTATCATACGGTGTAACAATTCCCCTAAAAACTTTTGGTAAATTCTGCATTTCTCATTTGTTTTCTGCGTTCGAGGTATTGTTTTTGATGAACTTCAAGGAAATGAAAGCACTGCAAACAAAGGAAAGGACACCGACATGCAACTTTTATTAATAGAAAAATTTCCTTTGGCCTCTTGTAAATACTTGATGAACAAATACTTTAGCTCCGTTGCCCACACTCACCTTCACCGCTCTAAATGCTGTCCTCCACCAACTGCGTCTCTAAGGGTATATCCATGAACAAGGTTTTTGCAAGTCCCAACGGGGGAACTTAGTTTTATGAAGGAGTAGCGTCATACTCAAGGGGCTCTGGTAGAACAGTGGTTAAGTGCTCAGCTGCTAACTGAAAGGTTGGCTGGGAACCCACCAGCCACTCTGCAGGAGAAAGATGTGGTAGACTGCTTCCATAAAGATTACAGCCTTGGAAACCCTATGGGGAAGTTCTGTGCTGTCCTATAGGGTTGCTATGAGTCAGAATTGACTCGACAGCCACAGGGTTTTGTTAGCATCATACACACATTTATTTTTAATTATGTTTTTAACATTCACTTGCGTGTCATTGGGAGAGGGGCAAAGACAGTAAACAAGAACAGCAAGCGAGAGAAAGAGCAATGACTTTCTAATAACGCTGATGATCCTGCCCACCGTTTGGCCCAGTGAGCGTGCACCCTAGGACAAGGTGAGAATCCATTTCCTCTGTTGGCTCAGTTCCCAGGTGGGTCTCACAGTATAGGCAACTCATCACACCGAATGTGTTTTGAGTATTTAAGAAGCATGGTTATTGTTGTCGTTTCCAGCATAAAATGCCACCTAACTACTTCTTAATTTGGCTCTCAACTAGGAAGCAGTAATCAATTTCAACTTTAGGAAAAATAAAATAAAAAAACACCTGACCGCTTTGGGCCAATTGAGAGGTACTATGTTGCTCTGCGGAGCCCTGGTGACCTAGGGGTTAAGAGCCCCACTGCTAACCGAAAGGCTGGCAGTTCAAATCCACCAGTCGCTCCTTGGAAACCCTACGGGACAGTTCTACTCTGTCCTCTAGTGTCCCTATGAATCAGAATCGACTCGACGGCAATGAGTTTTGTTTTCATGTTGGCCTGCAAGGATTCCCTAGCTGTTGCAAACGGTTAAGCGCTTGACTAATAACTACGAAGGTTGGCAGTTCGAGCCCACCCAGAGGCACTTTAGAAGAAGGGATCTGCCTCTGAAAAGTCACGTCCTTGAAAATCCCATAGAGCACTGTTCTACTCTGACACATACTGGGGTTGTCATGAGTCAGAATCTGCTCAATGGCACGCAACAACAATAGAGCTAAAAAAGCAGGGGTACCTCAGGTTGTGATCTTAGCTACTCTCCCCACACCCCAGATGTGTGATTTGAGTAACTCACTTTCAGGTCCTGGGCTAGAATGAGGGGAGGCACCGAGGATGTACAATTTAAGGTGGCACTGAACACTTGCATGCCACTCTGCACTTGCATAAGCTTGGGAGTGAGTGGCCACCTAAATTTCCACCTCCAGGCGCCTTGCGTGCCTCATCCTAGGCCCAGTATCACTTTATCTATCTATGGCATAGTTTTCTCATCTGTAAAAACTAATAATCCTAAAATAAAAAAAAAAAAGAACTAACAAACCTTGCTCTTTGTGTCTTGCTTTTTCGTTTTGCTTTTTTCATAAGTAACAAATGAACTAATGGGCATTCAAGAACATTGTCAATAGTAAAATGCCATGCATAAATTTAGGACAGCTAAAACAGTTTTTTTAATCACAGGTAAAAATTAATGATACTTCCTGCTTTTCACCCAATTAACATAACAGTTAATTCATTTAAACAAAAAGTATTAACATCAGAGGAGTAGCTAAGGTGTGGGAAGTAGGGGCCTGCCTTGGGCGCCCTTTGAGGCGGGGCACTAATGAGCAGTTTCTATTGGTCTTTGCGGTTTACATTACCAGCTCTGAGAGATCGTTCAGCAATTTCAAACCAATTGCCATAGGCGCTGTTTTCCGTAGCTAGGCCCCTGATCAACATATATGTTTATAAAGATAAATCAGGAATGTCCAAAAAAACTGTATTCATTGAAGGCAATGGTTTTTCAACCTCAGCTGCACACGGGCTCACATGGGAGCTTTACAAGATGCTGATACCTGGGTCTCATTCCCAGAGAATCTCATTGAATTGGTGTGGGGTGCAGCCCAGGTATTGGGATTTATAAATACTCTTCAGGAAACTCTAATGCTCAGCCCAGGTTGAGAACCATCGGTTAGTGACTACTTTAGAAGCCTTAGAAATGTGCTTTGAATTGATTTAAATTTTATGGAGAGTAGAAAACATAACTTTTTCTGTTTGCAGAAAGTGTTCCATAGAATCAAAGTGACAGGCAAAAGTCACCAAATCGTATTCTGATTCATATACACATAGTCTTTCTGTTAACATATAGGAGGCATCTAAACATCAAAAACTCAAGTAAACGCTTATTTTTGAGAGAAAAAAAAGTATTGTGGATGGGTTAAAAAAACAATCTAATACAGTGCCCCGGTAGATGACATCTTATCTAATGCAGTGGTTCTACATCTTGGCCACATATCAGAACCATCTAAGGAGCTTTTAGAAACCCTGGTGGTGTAGTGGTTAAGTGCTACAGCTGCTAACCAAAAGGTTGGCAGTTCAGATTCACCAGGCACTCCTTGGAAACTTTATGGGGCGGTTCAACTCTGTCGTATAGAGTCGCTATGGGTCAGAATCAACTCGATGGCAATGGGTTTGTTTGGTTTTTTTCCTCCTTTTTTTTTGTAAGGAGCTTTTAAAATCCCAATTCTATGGCTACACCAGAGGCATGACCAAGATACGGGAGGCAGAGTGCGTGCCCTGGGCGCCACTTGATGAGAGGTGCTAATGAGCAGTTCCTATTGACTATCACAACCTTCATCACCAGCTGTGAGAGGTCATACAGCAATTTAAGACTAATTGCCGTAAGTGCTATTTTCCGTAGATAGGTCCCTGGCTACACCTCAGATCAATAGTATTATGGTCTCTAGGGGTGAGACCCAGGCATCGATTTTTTTTGAAACCCCTCCAGGTGATTTCTGTGGCAGGCAAAGTCAGAACCCCTAACCTAATTCAATTAAAATCAAAATCAATGCAGCCAGCACTTGTTGCGAAGAGCCTGTTTATTGCCAGGCATGTGGAGAAGATGCCCCCTACTCTCAAGTTGCACCCAATCTAGTGAGGAGAAAAATGTGGCCATGTGTATTCATAGGGGTGTGACTAAGATGCAGTGGGAGCCCAGATGAAGACAAGCATGGGATGACTTGTTTGGCAAGGCATGGGACAGAGGAATGAAACAGACAGCTGTAAGGTTCCTCAAGGAATTTCACGAAGGTGAGATCTGAACTGTGGTCGTGGTGAGAAGGGCGTTTCCAGGAGAGCGGCTAGCATGTGCAATGGATCAGAGGTCTAAAGGAAAGTAATTATGTCATACAGGATTACTAATTTTCTCAGACTTAGGATAAAATTGATTATCTAAACACTGCCTTCTTGACTAGAGAGTATTTTAGCATTCATCCATGTCGGTTCATGCACTGGTGTCACCCAGTGGGGAAACTCATGGTGTCACATCCCCCCATGCTAATTACCATAATATTGTAGCCAAAACATGAGAAAATCTGACAAAATTAGCGACCATGAAAACAACAGTGCGTGCTTATAGCGAGTGCAGACAGAACCAAGTGATTGGAAGAGTCATTGTAATTGGGGAATAATGACAGCTCTGATGGGAGCACATTGGAAGGTTCGAAAAGAAAATTAGCATAGAGTTTTAGCCTTGTAGGTATATTGATACATGTAAGCTGGGCTTATGAAAAATTTTTTCTGTTGTTATAACTAGCTACAGGGGTATTTTTATAAAAAATAATAAATTTCTGCTGAAAGATTGCACAAAAAACTTTACAGACAGTCATTTTGGTGTCACCCCCTCTGACAGTGTCACCTAGTGTGGTTCGCACTTCCCGCACCCCCTAGTGATGCCGCTGATCTGTGTATTGAAGCACAATTATAGGAATACTTGTTGCTGTTGTTAGTTGCTATTGATTTTGACTCATGGCAACCCCATATGTGCAGAGTAGAACTGCTCCATAGGGTTTTTAAGGCTGTAACCTTTCGGAATCAGACCTGTCTTCTGAGATGCCCCTGGGTGGGTTCAAACCTCCAACCATTTCAGCTAGTAGTCGACTGATTACACACAGAAACTTGGATGGATCTCAAGGGAATTATGCTGAGTGGAAAAAGCAAATCTCAGAACACTGCATACTGTATGATTCTGTCTATATAACACTCTTGAAATGACACACTGCATACTGTATGATTCTATTTATATAACACTCTTGAAATGACACAGTTACAGAGATGGAAGACAGATTGATTATAGGGCTGAAGGGGGAGGGGGTGTGAATATGAAGGGTTGCGAGAAGGAGATCGTTGTGGAGATGGAATAATTCTGTCTCTTGACTGTAGTCGTTACATGAATCGACATATTTCGTAAAATGATATGGAACTGTGCATTCACATTGTATCAATGTCAGCTTCTGGATTTTGATATTGGGCTATAGTTAGCTAAAATGTAACCAATGGAAGAAGCTAGGGGAAAGGTGTATGGGACTTCTCTATACTATCTTTGAAACTTTCTGCGAATCAACTATTATTTCAAAAATAAAAGGGTTTGTTAAGTAAACTAATAAAATAAAATAGATTGTTACAAAAAAAGCCCCATAATTTTAATATTACTATGGCAAAAGGGGAGGGCTGGTGGTACAGTGGTCAAGAGATAGGCTGTTAACCAAAAGGTCAGTAGTTCGAATCCACCAGACACTCCTTGGAAACCCTGTGAGGCAGTTCTACTCTGTCTTATAGGGTCGCTGTGAATCCGAATCCTGGACGGCGATGAGTTTTGTTTTTTTTTTGGTTTATGACAAAAGGCAGTTTAGAACCTTGCAAAGAGAAACAAAAAATTCTTGCTATTCCTTTAATTCCTCACTCCTTCCCTCTCCCTTTCCATCCTGTTTTCATTTCTTCTCATCTTTCTTTCTTTTACTTTTTCTTCTTTTGTCCTCCCATCCTAATCTCTTGTCCAAAATTCCAGTTAAAGGAATATATTTTAACATGCTTCCAAACAGTAGAAAGAAGAAAAATAAATAAATAAAAGACTTAAGAGAGAGAAAAGTTAGTGATATTCCAATAAGGCTTGGTTGTTACTAAGCTACAAGCCTATTCTGAAAATTTAGCTTACGATTTACACAGCAGGATACTCGTATGCTGTTTTATTAATGTGCTAGCTTAAGGCTAAAATAAGAACCAAATAATGTCTCCATTACAACCACTTTTAGCTCCTTTAACCTAAAGATGATGTATTTACAACAAAGAGCAATCTTTTGGGATGATAATGAAAAACGCGGTTTAGATTTTAGAGTTTAGTACATTTACACATTTTTTGGTTTACATACTTTTGAAGTTGATTACGGTCTGACATTTTAAACTATGTTTTGTTTAAAATTTACTCATATAAAAAAAGCAAATGGTCATTGATGGAGAGAATTCTTATACCAACCTCATTAATAAATCTAAGACAGGCAACTCTGTTGTAGCTAAGTGCTTCTGAGACATTGTCTATAAAGCAAATCACATTTTTCCTTGATTTTGACTTTAGTAGCAAAAGTAAGTTTGTCCTAGCAGTTCTTGCCAAACTCCAATGCATGGTGAGAAGTGGGGTGACTAGAACCCCCCTGTCCCCAGGACCAGCAGCCAGCCTCAGGCCTCAGTCTGAACCCGGACCCGAAGCACGGATACCCTGGGCTCTGCCCATTTGATGATTGATGTTTTTGGCAACAGACAGATGCAGAAACTCAGAGGCCTCAGCACCTTCTCAATAAGATATCAGTGCTATAAATACATCAATTCCTTGATCTTTAAATGTCATCATTTATATTTCCAAGTAAGCAAGAACCATGCACCTAAAAATCTTGAAAGGGTTAAATGGTTTCACTCAAGCTACAAAAAACAAATAGAGAATTTTCTTTTACACTCATATCTTTTCAGATAGCCCCAAAATGCCTTCAACTGAAGAGAATATTAATATTCCTTAAGGAAAAAGAAGTAACTAATTGTACTGAGATATTTAATGAGATTATTACCTACCGTAATGGTTCAAGAATCACTTGGGACGTTTTTTTAATTGTTAGAGAAATCTGTACCGTTGCTGAATTAAAGAAAGTGGATGATGGACTACTTGGTTATTGGGAAGCTGCTTTTTAAAAGTTAAGCTATTTTATTACATAGCTACTTTATTAAGTTCTTCCAACACGAAGGGATCAAATAAGTTAAATGATCATGAATCTAGAAAAACAAGTTGTAAATTTAAAGAAACATTGGGCCCTCTTGAAAGTGAAATATAAAGCAGATATGCCAGGAGCTCCTCTCAAAAAACGAAACCCGAACCAATTTTCAAGTCCTAGGACGCATGGAGCAGCCCCTTCGTGCATGAGTCATTTGTTGCTGGCAGCAACATAAATGAGATGTGATCAGAAACCCAGCTAGTGAGCTTTGAGGACCCAGAGGGTCAGTCTGGTCATTGTAGACCCTCTGCAACCTGGCAGAGACTTTCTGGCCTTTCCCTTGTTGTCTCTTTTCCAGCTCTCCTTACTCAAGTAGTCTGGATTTGCTCTGGTCCTGATCTCATCCAGTGCTCTCCTTTCTTTGCTTTTGCATATCAGATATTATCTCTGCTTGGAGAAGCTCCTTCCTCCACCATCTCCAAACCAGTCCCTCCATCAGCATCTATTTATTGAGCCCCTGCTATATGCTGGGGACTATACAATGGGGAACACAGGGTAAAGATAGGGCCTCTGCCTTGACAGAGCTCAACTTTCAGTGGGAAAGACAGGTAATAAATAAGGAAACAAATAGTTAACCAGATAATCTCAGATTTTGATAAGAGCTCCAAAAGAAATCAAAGAAGGGTGTGATAAAGAGCAGCTAGGGGCAGAGAGACAGGGCTACTTCGCATAGATAGGGAGGTTGGCAAAGGCGTCTCTGAAGAGTTGACATTAAACTGAGGACTGAAAACTAGAAAGAAGCCTGTCATGCAAAGAAGAGAAAAAGAGCTTTCTAGGCAAAGGAGACAAAATGTGAAGACTTTGAGGTGAAAAGGGAATTAGTGATTTCAGGCAATTGAATCAGGATGTGAAGGGCCAGAATACAATAAAGCAAGTGGCCCCAATGAGGTTGGAGAAGTGAAATCATGTAGGGTCATGTAGGAGCTGCAAGGCCATGGAAGGAGTTTGTATTCTATTTTTAGTGAAATGAGAAGTGACTGAAGAATTAAAAGCAGGAGAGTAATATGATCAGATTTATATTTTTTAAATATTGGTCTGGCTGCAGTGTAGCAAAAACATTTTATTGTGAGAAAAAGAGAAGCAGAAACATCTGTTAGGAGGTTATTGTCATAGACCAGGTGAGAGATGATGGTGATTTGGACTAAGGTGGTGGTCGTGGACACTGAAGAAAGTGCATGGATTCTAGTTACAGTCTGAAGATAGAATCAACAATTCTTGTGGGTGGATAGGACTTGAAGGATAAGGGAAAGAAAGAATAACTTGTGGTTTGGGGCTTGAGAACTTAGATGATGGTGGAATCATTTAATTAAGTAGAGAAAGAAATGCACTTGTGGAAGGAAATAGGGCTTGTATTTTGGATACTAATTTGAGGTATGTGTGGAGCATCCAAGTGCAGATTTCAAGGAGCAGTTTGGAAGAGTGAGAAGCATCAAGCAAGTAGTGAATTCCAGTCACCAGCGCTGAAATTCCACCCATTCCTGTATCTGTCACCATTTAAATATGCAGACCCTCGGAGCAAAAAAATGCCACTTTTAAGTGTCTCTCTTTTAGGAAATGCTAACCTATGTGCACGGTGAAACTTATATAAGGGTATTTCTGTAGCATTGCTTGTGATACAAAAATTGGGATCAACCTAAGTGTTCTTGAAAACAGAAGTGCTTCATAAACTACAGTACGCTCATAACACAAAGCCTCTGGGAGTAGTTGATGGGGAGCTTGAGTGTTGTGAAATGAGAAGATCACAAAGCTATACTGTTAAGTGAAGAAAGTCAAGTTACAGGATTATATACAATATCTCATTTGTGGGGAAAAAGCCTGTATTGCACAAATGTACATACATGAGTAAGCAAACCCATAGAAATGGGACTCAAAGGGTGACTAGCCAACTGTTAGAAGAGATTAGTAGAGAGGGTGGGGGTGGGGAATAGAACTTTTGCTTTTTATTCTGCTTGAGTATCGTTAGAATTTGTATAAGAAAACATGAATGCATAATTTTAACGTGTTAAATAATTTTTAAACCAGTAAATCCTTCCCACTGACGTCAAAAATAATGAAATTCTGCTCCCTTGCTTTATAAAAGTGGGAAGCAAGGACCAGGGAGGTTGAAGTCCCTTATAATCACACAGCTAGTAAAGACTGAAGCTAGGTGTTTTGATAGGCTGCCTAGCTTTTGGAGTTGTTGACGAGTTAGTATTATTTGCTGGCGTATGTATACTACTGGCTGCAATGTATGGATTTTGAGAATAAGATTTATGCAGGTATTCTATATATATAGTAGTATATTTCTCTCTAAGTCTGGATGGATTTAGAGTAAGCCAGTGAATTCTTGAATACAGGTCATCCCCGACTTACGACAGGGCTCTGTTCTGATGAAATCCATTCTAAGTTGCTTCTGATGTAAGTGGAATACCTCTTTTTGTTTAAGTTTTCATTATAATTACCTTTTATTATCAGTATCTTTATAAACCTGATCTTTGTCTTCGGGTGTTAGAAACATTACATATAAATTTACAGATGTGTTTTAACACATACATACATAAAAAATTACAAATCATAAAAATTTACTGAAACAATGAGGAACAGTTGGAGGGCACTGGCATTTTGTTAGCTGTGGTAATAACACCACTTGCGGAATGTTCTGGATCATCTGGATTATCCCTGGGAAAGGGGATGAAATTTCTAGTCAGAAAATTAGTGAGAGTTGTTCTGTACAGGTCTTTTTTTTTTTCTTCATATATTTGACAGGAACACCTCATTGCTTCTTGAATCTGCCTGTTGACTTTAGCAAAGTCAGCATTTGAGTCCATGTTTTCAAGTAACTGAAGCCCCTGATTTAGTAAAGAAAACTAAATCTTTACAGCAGTGTTTTGAACAGTAAACCATAAAATTGAACATCTGAGAATGATAACATGAGCAAATTACGTGCTGCAATGTTATATGTAGATAAGATGTTAAAAAAAAAAAAACCAGGATGGTCAAAGGTGTGGTTCCTCATAACTTGAACACATCATATATCAGGGACTACCTGTAGTTAGAAACTCCACTAGAACAGGAAGAGCTGATCAATAGTTGGAATCACACACATACACATACGCACACACACCAGGTGTAAAGAGGATCTAACCGTGGGACAAGGTGATGGACTAGCCATATGCCCTAAGAAAAGCACTGACTTCAAAGACCCACCTCCCTCACCATCACTTCCTGAGAGATGAGGCCTCTGGATAACTCTACTAATTAAATTACGATTTTAAGGTATAATTAAGTAAATAGCAAACTGAGGCAGGATTTTCTGTGACCAAGATTTGATGGACCTGGGAATGGAGAAGGGTGGTCTAGGAGAGAGGAGGGGACAGGAAGCAGAGGAGAAAACCAAGAAGTACTTCTCTATGTGTGTTTTATTTTTATTGAATTTTATCCAGTCTACAGCTGGCTCTTTCAAGTGGGAATAAAGTAAGTGTTGTCCCTGCTACACCGAGTTGTTTCTCAGGGATTCTCCTGTAGGAGTCGGACACCGGATATGCTTCTTCAACACTCTCCCTTCTGTAAGGAGGGATCTTCACTACCGTAGCAGCCCTGTCCTCTCTCTGCCCTTCACTTATTCCTCCCTGTGGACATGAGGTGACATGTCTGATTGGTTGATACTAAGAGCCTGCAAAGTTTTGATGCTTCATATCTCCTTTCCCACTTTGGAATCGGATTAGTCTGCAGGAAGCATGCATTCTCTTCTCCATGCCCTGAGTTTTACAAAGGCAGCTGTCCACAACAGGGACAGGAACCACGTGGATAAGTCTTCTTAATGCTGAGATTCAGCATTAGCCTGCTAGCCCACAGATAGAAGCTATATTCTCTGGCATGAGCTTCGTTGGTAATCAAATCGTATGTTGGCCTCCAACCTGTCTTGCTCTTAAGTCTTATTCTCTGCTTATTTCAGAATCTGAGTGGACAAGAGGGATGCTATTTAATAGACCCCCTCAAACCTCAGTAAGTATACCTGAAATGGCAGGGAAACAGTCCTCTGGACAAACTGGATTTGGTGCTTGTGATTTGGGCCCTTGTAGAGGCGCAGTGCTTGACACTCATCTGCCAAAAAGTGTTCAAGCCAGAGGACTTATTGAACAAATGTCACTACAGAAATAAACACACTGTTACCATTAGAGATCTGTGTGTACCTCATGTAATTAAGATATTCTTATTGCCGTGAAAATAAATTTTACCGTCTGATGGCTTTAGGTCTAAGAAAATGCCACTTCTTTCATGAAGTCTACCTTGTTCCCACATGTGAGATATGCTTCCTTCTGCCTCAGTTTCCCAAATGCCTCCTTTGCAATGCTCAGGCCACTTGCCACAAGCAGCCTTCTCTGGCAGCAGATGTGACTATGCCTTCTCTCCCTTTTCTAGTGTTGTGAGCTCCTGCAGCCCAGGGACCTTATCTTATTCATGGCTGTTTGCTTTGCAGTATCTATCACAGAGGCTGGCAATTTGCAGATAGCAAGGAAATGCAATTTTTAAAAGTTTAAAAGCAAGCAGATCATAAACCAGAAGGTTTAGAGTTGATGACAAATCATATCGTGTACCTTTCCTCTCCATGGTCATTTAATTACATACTTAAAAATCAATGGGCATCAAGGACAGTCTTGAAAAGGAGCCTTTCCCAGAGAGCAGTCTTGGAGAATTGAGAAAGGTAGAAAGGAGGAGGGGCAGTGCCTCTTGTTCTTTGTAAATCTCATATTTTTCACTATTACTTAACTTTAATAACTCATTTTCTCTCCCTCTTGCTTGCCATCTGTATGGTGCAGAAATCCATCACCTTACAAAGCCACCCCCCCATTACCATCCCCAAAGGGGTGTCTTAGGTAAACTCATAAATATTCCCATCACTGTAGTCTCCTGTCCATTGTGCCCCTTGAGGGCCATATGGCACCTCGTTCAGCTGCAGCTGTCTTGGTCCTTGGTCAAGACTCCTGAGCTCTTTCTTTCTGTCAAGGCTCCCAAAGCCGTATTCTCAAGCTTCCAAATGGGGATGGAAATGATGGGCTCCTCATAGAGGCTGAGGAAACTGCCTTGTTTCCCCAGTCCACACAGCTTGGTGTCAGAGGGGATGCTCATGTTCATTGTCTCCTGGAGAACATTAGAAAAACAGTTCCTCCAGCTTCTTCTGAAGTCCCATCCTTCCTTTCCTCCCTTCTTCCCCTAGATACATGTACAAACCTCTTCCTCATTCCGTTTCAGGAAGAAAAAAAAGAATTCAAGAAAATTCATTCTTCAGGATCCTCTTTGCAGCTCAGCTGTGTCCCCAAAGCACTTAGAGGGACAGCTTGCTAAATCAGAATGTTAGTACTGTAAGCCCCACATTATCCTACACTACCTGACTAAAGAAGCATTGTGGAGCCTCAAAAAAGCCCCTCAAAAGTAACTCAACTTAACCATGCACTTAGTCCAGCTCTGAGCCTAGGGGCTGAGAAATCTGCCACGCCCAGTCTCATGTAAGTGCTCACATCTTCGAGTCACTGTCCAGTTCTGCAGCTCAGACTCAGCACCCGTGGAGTGGAATTTGATGAATGAGCGTGACAAGTGAAGTATTGCCAAGAGCCCTGTGGAGAATGTGAACTCCTGGTCCCTCACTCTAGTCCCAGCTTTGCTACCATCTTCATGTGACATTGGAAAAGGAAGTAATTTGCTCAGCTTGTTCTTCAGTTTTCTTATCTGTACATAAGGTGTTTGGACTTGGTGATTACTTTGACATGCTATGAACAAATGACACACAACTATTGGTCTCTAATCATCCAGAGCAAAAGACAAAGAAGGAAACCAAAGGCACAAAGAAGAAAAAAGTCTTAAGGACTAATAGTCTACATGAACCATGGCCTCACCAACCTTGAGACCGGAAGAACTAGACGGTGCCCAGCTATCACTACTGAATGTTCTGAACAGAGACACAATAGATGGACCTGGATAGAATGGAAGAAAAGTGTAGAACAAAACTCAAATTTCTAAAAGAAAAAGGCCAGACTTACTGGGCCAGTAGAAACTAAAGGAACACCTGAGACTATCACCCTGGGATACCCTTTAAACTTGGAGCTGAAACCACTCTCAGAGGTAACCTTTCAGTCAAATAACAGATTGGCTCATAAAATAAATATCACCCATGAGTACTGTGCTCCTCTAAACACTCATCTAAATGAAACCAAACAGTAACCATTTACCATAGGACGAAGATGAGAAGGTAAAGGGGGACAGGGAAGCTAGATTAATGGAAACAGAGCAACCAGAATGAAAATAATAAGAATGCTGACACATTGTGAAAAATTTAACTAGTGCCACTGAACAGTATGTATAGAAATTATTAACTGAGAACCTAATTTGCTGTGTAGACTTTTACCAAAAACACAATAAAATATTTTTAAAAAGAATAAATGAAAGCTTAAAAGTAGAAATACTAAATACACATTTTGGGGGCCTTAGTTTAGTCTCATTTGATCATTCAGATAGGTCCCAGATGATCCCATATTCATTCATGCATTCAGAGCTTGAGCTTGTTTAAGATTGCACAATCCCAAGAATACTAATGTCAAAAGTCCCGTTTATATTCTTTAAAGATGAGAACATGGCTTGCTGCATGCTCACCTGCTGCACTAACACAAAGCCAGGAGCTGAGAATGAGCTAAGCAAGAGCAACACTTATTGATCCTGGCAGAACATCGAAACCTGTGGTGGAAATTCTGTAGCTAAGAGACTATTTCTGTTTTAAATCATGTTCTTTTCCTTGGCTGAGAAAATACACTGAAGCACTGGGTTTTATCTGACACTCAGGGAAAATCATGCTGCACAAGGAGTAATAGAAGAACTGGGTTTGCATTGCAAAGTAGCAAAAAAAAATCAGTCGTTGACTTGAGCTATAGGAGGGCCTATCCATTGCACTGCTCACACATGTGATAAATTGCACCAGTTCTTCTCTCTGTGAGAAGCTCAGCTCAAGTTCATTGCATTAATTTGATTGATTTACAGTCTGTGGAAGATCATGTGATTGCACGGGTAACTCTGTAATGCTCCCTGTTCCTTGACAGATTTTCTGATAAGTCGAAGAGTTATTTTTTTCCACTAGGCCACATCTTAAACAGCCAAACTCAGCATTTTCATAAGACCCTGGAGATGGATGAGATCTCATAGGTTTCCCATGTTAACTCTCCCCTCCCCCATCCCAGAACAAGAATCCAAACTTTCTTAAAACTTCTCCACTAAGTATCACCCAGCTTAAGGAAACACATCCAGTGGCAGGGAACTCATGACCTCTTGAGTCAATCCCTTCCATTTTTGAATTTCTCTAATGGTTAGAAAACAAAGCTCCAGGAATTGATTTAATACCAACTGAGATGTTTCAGCAAACTGATGGAATGCTGGAAACACTCACTCGTCTATGCCAAGAAACTTGGAGGACAGCTACCTGGCCAACCGACTGGAAGAGATCCATATTCATGCCCATCCAAAGAAAGGTGATCCAACAGAATGTGGAAATTATCGAACAATATCATTAATATCATACGCAAGTAAAACTCTGCTGAAGATCATTAAAAAACGGTTGCAGCAGTACATTGACAGGAAACTGCTAGAAATTTACACCAGGTTCAAAAGAGGACACGGAACAAGGGATATCATTCCTGATATCAGATGAATCTTGGCTGAAAGAAGAAAATACCAGAAAGATGTTTACCTGTATTTTATTGACTATGTAAAGGCATTCAACAGTGTGGATCATAACAAATTATGGATAACATTGCAAAGAATGGGAATTCCAGAACACTTAATTGTGCTCATGGGGAAACTGTCCATAGAACCAAGCGGCAATCATTTGAACAGAACAAGGGGATACTGCGCAGCATAAAATCAGGAAAGGTGTGCATCGGGGTTATATCCTTTCACCATACTTATTCAATCTGTATGCTTAGAAAATAATCTGAGAAGCTGGACTATATGAAGGAAGAGTCATTAATAACCCACAACATTCAGATGACACAACCTTGCTTGCTGAAAGTGAAGAGGACTTGAAGCATTTACTGATGAAGATCAAAGACCACAGCCTTCAGTATGGATAACTTAAAAAAAAAAAAAAAAAAAAACCAGTTGCCATTGAGTCTTCTATTCCGACTCATTAGGACAGGGTAGTACTGCCCCCATAGATTTTCTAACAAGCGCCTGGTGGATTTGAACCGCTGACCTTTTGGTTAGCAGCCATAGCATTTAACCACTATGCCACCAAGTTTTCCACTATGGATAACATAAAGAAAACTAAATCCTTACAACTGGACCAATAAGCAACTTCATGATAAATGGAGAAAATATTGAAGTTGTCAAGGATTTCATTTCACTTGGATCCACAATCAGTGCCCATGAATGCAGCAGTCAAACAATCAAGTGACATATTGCATTGGGCAAATCTGCTGTAAGAGACCTCTTTAAAGTGTTAAAAAAGCAAAGATGTCACCTTGAGGACTAAGGTGTGCCTGACCCAAGCCATGGCATTTTCAACTGCCTTACTTGCATGTGAAAGCTGGACAATGAATAACGAAGACCGAAGAAAAATTGATGCTTTTGAGTTATGGTGTTGGTGAAGCATACTGAATATACCATGGCCTTCCAGAAGAATGGACACATCTATCTTGGAAGAAGAACAACCAGAATGCTCCTTAGAAATGAGGATGACAAGACTTCATGTCACATACTTTGGACATGTTATTAGGAAGGACAAATCCTTGAAAAGGACATAATGCTTGGTAAAGCAGAGGATCAGCAAAAAAGAGGAAGACCCTTAACAAGATGAATTGATACAGTGGCTGCAACAATGGGCCCAAACATAGCAACAATTGTGAGGATGGGGCAGGACCAGGCAGTGTTTTGTTCTGTTATGCAGAAGGTCACTATGAGTCAGAACCAATTCGATGGCGGCTAACAACACAACAAAGGTTAGAAAGTTCTTAAGAATCATAAGTCCAAAACCTATCTTCCTGTCCAGATCGAAAAATGTCACCTTTACTTATAAACTCCTAAAAGAGCTCCTCACGCATAGTTAGTAAATACTTAAATAGTAGTAAGTGTCACAGTGCTATTACGTTGAAGTAATTCACTATAACGCATTTGGAAGACCATGAATGTTGAAGGCAGGCAGACCTGAGGTGGAATCTTACTATGAGAAAGGTGTTCTGTAAGTCTCAGTTTCCTCATCCATAAGACGTGAATAGTAATAGTTCCTACGTTACTGTGTTGTGAGAATTAAATGAGATAATGCAAGCTAAACACTGTGCCTGACAGTTAGTACTCAAAATATTTAGTTATTAGTATTATCATCAATAATTATTTCTGGAAATTGTCTGCAAAATTAAAAACACTATCAGACCATGTAACTGAAAGTATGTGAATGCAATGACCTGTCAAGAGTGTTAACCAAAAAATCCCTCTGACGCCAAGAACTCTGTTTAGTTCGTCTCTGAATCTCTTGTGGTTAGCACATAGTAGGTAACACGTAATTATTATATTGGATAGTATTGAATGGCTACTAAACTTTCCTATAATGAGGGAATATCAAGTGTTGTATCAAAATATTTTTCATAGACTTGAGTGTTCTCCCATTAAGCTTTACCTAGAGGTTGTCTATGGCAAATGCATTGGTTAATTTTTAAAACCTTTTTGTATCAATCCATTGTCATCCCTCCCTCCTTAACTTTTTTATACTCTTTGAGGTATTGGACTTATTCATTGTACATGTGGATATCGTTATCTATCATTTCTATAATCCAGTGGTCATAGAGTCAAAAGGAGCCTTGGAGACAGCTCAGTTTGTCTTCTGTATTTTAGGTTTATGGAAACTAAGACCTAGAGAAGCAAAGGAACTTGTCTGAGGTCACCCAGGTTTTAAGTAGAAATAAAACCAAAAAATATTTTCTAACTCCCAGGTTAGAATTTCTTTTACTCCATCATGCTGTTAGATTCATCAATAGTGGCATCTTTGGCATTTCTGAGCTCCATTCTGTGGTGGTAACTAGATGTGCAAAAAAAAACCAAACTCATTGATGTTGAGTCGATTCCAACTCATAGCGACCCTATAGGACAGAGTAGAACTGCTCCATAGGGTTTCCAAGGAGCACCTGGTGGATTCGAACCGCCGAACTTTCGGTTAGCAGCTGAGCTCCTAACCACTGCGCCACCAGGGCTTCCACTAGATGTGCAGCCTCCCTTTATAACTGTTAGGGTCATTTAGAGATACTGGTTGCCCTTTCATGCTCTCTCTCTCTTTCTTTCTCAATCTCTCTGATTGTTTCTACAGGCTGCCAACTTATCACCTTCTTAAATTATATCACTTATATGCATTAGGCCTCTTTGGAGGCAGATGAGAGAAAACCAACATAAACTAATTTAGGCCAAAGGACAATTACTGGGAAAGACTGTTACACGTCTTCCAGAACTGAAGGAGGTGTTCACTCTGGAAAGGAAAGAACCTTCGCTCTGCCATTAATGTGATGTGACTCCAATGATATCCATTCTGTTTCTTTTCTTAGTTTTAAGTGAGGGAGAGAGAGAATAGATTGGCTTCAGTCTACCCTTGGAGTAATTTGCTATCGTGAGAGTTGGAAGCCTACTCACACAGAGGGTCCACTACAGACCCTCCCCTTTGTATTAGGGGCTGTATTTAAAAAAGAGGGAACTACTGTGGGAAAGCAGCTGCCCCAAGTGGTATCTACTACATTCCACTATGTGTCCCTCCAAACAGGTTGCCAGTTTCTAGAAAGCAGGAAATATGTCAACTTCATCTTTATAGTATATTTTCCAACACCCTCCTTGTTTGGTGTGTGGTAAACATCCAGTGAATATTTCTGGAGTTTAATTATTTTAGATCTGCAGTTTCTTTTGATATAGGCATACTAAACCAAGCAGAGAATGCTAACTAACTAATGCATTACTGTCTAGTTGATTCCGACTCATGGAGACCCTATAGGACAGAGTAGAACTGCCCCATAGAGTTTCCAAGGAGCGCCTGGTGGATTTGAACTGCCTACCTTTTGGTTAGCAGCTGTAGCACTTAACCACTGTGCCAGCAGGGTTTCCAGAGAATGCTAGGATATTCAGCTAATAGGAATGAGATCTCTGCAATGCTTTTGGTCATATGGAAAACCTGAAATACAAGTAAAACATCCTGTCTCCAAGGAAACATATCCTGACCATACTTCCCTCCCCAGTTTTCTATAAGGATATTGTTGTTAGCTGCCGCTAAGTCAACCCCAACTCATGGAGAACCCATGCACAGTGGGATTGGACTGTTGTGATCCATAGGGTTTTCATTGATTTATTTTCAGAAGTAGATCACCAGGGTTTTCTTTCTAGCGTGTCTTAGTCTGGAGGCTCCACTGAGACCTGTTTAGCATCATAGCAACATGTAAGCCCTCCACTGACAGATGGCTGGTGGCTGTGCATGAGGTGCATTGGCTAGGAACTGAACCCAGGTCTCCTGCATGGAAGTCGAGGATTCTACCACTGAATCACCACTGCCCACCCCGACCCCTGTAATGATAGAGACCCTCTTTCTCAGGCTATCTTCCTCTTGGAAATGTGTCTTCCTGACATCCTGGCACTTCCCTGCAGCTAAGTCTTCTGTGGTTGAAATGGAGCCCTGCTGTGCTAGGGTCATTAGGATTCTCATCTTCCCTATTCATATGACAGACATCAAGAGGACATGTTCTCTTCTCCTGAGAAAAAGCCCCAATTAAATATGCTTATTAAAGCCTTGTGATTCTCCTGCTTTCTTCAAATGTACAGAAAAAATGAAATCATTTTCTGCTGACCTGAAACTTGGCCAGGGAGTGCTTGGCCCAGTCCAAAGTGTGAGCTGAGTGCCAGAAGCTTTTGGGATGTCCCAGGCAGTTTTCACTGTCAAACGCCAGACTTCCGTTGCTGCCCCTCCAACTGGTTTTCAGATGCTGGCAGACAACTGCATAAAGAATCCTCAACAAAACATTACAGTTTACCCAGAATCAGAAGAGTGATAACAAATTAAGGTGAAATTGTGTTCAATCTGTCCCATCTAGCCCCTAATTGGTCTCATCCACCCATTCCTGGCTTTCTCAGTACAGGCTACGATGCGGTATGGGGGCCGTGGTGGTTCAGTGGTAGAATTCTCGCTTTCCGTAAGGGAGCCCAGGGTCCGATTATTGACCAGTGCACCTCATGCATACCCACCACCCATCTGTCAGTGGAGGTTTGCATGTTGCTAGAATGGAAAACAGTTTTCATTGGAGCTTCCAGACCAAGATGGACTAGGAAGAAAGGCCTGGGGAACTACTTCCAAAAAATCAGCCAATGAAAACTCTGTGGGAAAAAAAAACAGAAACAGCCCTATGGATCCCAACAGTTCCATCCCATTGTGCATGGTATCACCATGAGGCGCCTACTCAATGGCAGCTGACAACAGCAACATGAAGCGGTCTGGTAGAAAGTGCATGAGAGAGGAAGTCAGACACCTGAGTGTGCTGCAGGCCCCGCCACTAGCTAAGCGTATAAACTTTCAGACTCAGTGCCTCATATGAAAAGAGAACACTCCCCTAAAGTTCTCTAGGATCTTGTAGTTCACAGATTTTATTTTAAGATATGGTCCCAACAAACTTTACTGCCACTAATACAATCACCACTCTTAGCTAACTAATATTTACAGACTATTTACTCTGTCAGACACTGTTACGTGCTTAGAGAGATAGAGACAGAGAGAGATAGCTGCCACTGAGTCAGCTCCACCTCGTGGCGATCTTACGTGTGACAGAAGGAAATGTTGCCATCCGCGGCATCCTCATAATCGCCTGTATGTTTCAGTCCATCACTGCGGCTATTGTGTCTGTCTGTCTTACTGAGGGTCTCCCTCGCCCTCATTGGCCCTCTACTTCACTAAATATGATGTTATCCTCCAGCAGTTGATCCCCTCAATATGTCCAAAGCAAGCGGGTCAGATAATATTCCATTGTGATCCATAAGATTTTCATTGGCTACTTTTTGTAAGTAGATCACCAGGCCTTTCTTCCTAGTCTGTCTTAGTCTGGAAGCTCTGGTAAAACTTGTCTAGCATGGGTAACCCTACTGGTATTTGAAATACTGATGACATAGCTTCCAACATTACATCAACATCCAAACAACCATGGTATGACAAGTTGACAGATGGGTGGCAGGTTATTGCTTAATTACTATGTATTAATTCATTTAATCCTTGTAAGAATCCTTTGAGATAATTTAGTAATACTACTCTTCCTATTTTACAGATGAAGAAACTGATATTTAGAGAGATAAATAGTTTCCTCAAGGTTATACCAGCTAGTAAATGATGGCCTTCAGAACCCACATTCTTCACCTCCATAATACACTGCCACCACAGTAATGTCTCACTTACCAAACCAAGATGATGATGCTGTGCTTCCACACTGGTGCTCCTCTGCCCCAGATGCTTGGTTTCTGGTCCTAAGTAGATGACTTTATCTCCTTCAAATTGGTTCACTATTTCTGTACTAGCTGAACACTTTGGAGACCTTATCTCGTTTAAAAATTAGCCCATCTCTGCCTTGTCAAATCCACCAAGGTGTAGCTAGTCTGTCTTTGCTCTGCTCTTTATAAATTCACCATCTAAGCCCTCATTTGTCAATGAATGTGCTGCCTCATTAAGTCGTTTCTCTTATTATTGTCGTTTATCTCTTGATCATCTTTTGCTATTTATGTCCTGTCTCTCCAACCACCTTTGAATATCCAACGACCAAGTCATGGATCATACTTCTTTAACTCCTCTTAGCCCCTGGTACAATATGATGCCCCATTAAATGCTATATTGGGTTTGGTGTAGCTCTTTCTCCAGATTCAGCCTGAACTCTACTCCTCATCAGTCAGTGTCTGTATGGTTGTATGTGTCCTCTTTGGGATGTAGGGGATTAGGGTTGTCAGCCAGAAGCCTGGTGGCTCCCTATGGCAGACATTCAGCTTTCATTGTGAAGGCAGAACTGGGAAAGGGCACCCTGACCTATGACTGTGTTCCTATGCCAAACTAAGGTGTGTTACTTGTGCCAGAGTCTCACCATGCCTGCCTGCACACCTCCATGTGTCTGATGGTATCAGGGCAAGCTTTTCTGGTGATTCCAGCCAGGAAAAACAGCTGGCAAATGTGGAAAGGGTGGTACCAGGCACATGGCCCACTTAGATTAGCTTTGTGTGCCAGCTTCACATTTTATATCAAGGCCTATGTGGAAGATAGGAATTGACTATATCTTCTCTCCTCTCCAAAAGCCGTTCTGTAGGTGCCAGGTTCATAACGATCATTTACTGAGCTGTCTGTCCACAACACCTGAAGCTTGAACAGCCAAATTCAGAGGTTGCCAAGATCTTGGCACTTCCAGAGTATAATGGCAATGCCTAGAGCAGAAGAGATGATGAGTGCCAAGATTATCCTGTCATCTCCTCTTCAAGGCTCAAACACCCCAGTGCTGAAGGAAAATTGAAAGTCTTTCCAAGTGGGTTGTATTTTACAAATATCACATATTTCAGCAAAAAGAGCAGATAAAAAAACAATTCAGCAAAATGTGAGGGGCTCAGTGCTGTTCAGGAGGGGTGATGTCCTTTTATTGTATTCACAATACTAGGTCATTAATCACCCCCAATGTACTTTTAATAGCCAGTTATTCCCCACTTGCAAGATAAAAGGCAAGATAAGCCAACATTAGGTGCAGCAAGAAGAGAAAGTTCTAGCCACAGTTTTTAAATTGTGCTCCTTCTGAAGCTGCTTTGAGGGAGATGGTGAGCAGAGAGGTCTATAAACACAGGAAATGGTAACAACAGGGGTAAATATAAAAATATTTTTATTATTATTCAAATCTCTGTAAAAAATAATCGATTTAAAAAGAAGCAGCAATGTATTGTGGCATGTATAACATACGTAGAAGTTAACTGTATCACAATCATAGCACAAAGGCCAGGAGTGGAAAATGGAAGTATGTTGTTGCATGGTTTGTATGCTTGATGTAAAGTAGTATAATATCATTTGAAGATAGACTATGATAAGTTTAAGATGAATACAATAAACCCTAAATCAGACACTAAAAAATACAACAAAGAATTATACCTAATTTGCCAACCAAAAACCAAAAAATCCCAAACCTGTTGCAGTCAAATTGATTCCAACTCATAGAGACCCTATAGGACAGAGTAGAGCTGCCCCATAGGGTTTCCAAGGAGTGACTGGTGGATTTGAACTGCCGACATTTTGGTTAGCAGCTGAGCTCTTAACCACTGCACCACCAGGGCTCCAGTTTACCAACAAAGGATATAAAATGAAATCTTAAAAAAATCCATATAACCCAAAAGAAGGTAGAAAAAACAAGAGAATAAAGAACAGAAGAACAATTAGAAAACAAATAGCAAGATAGTAGATTTAAACCCAATTATATCAGTAATCAGATTAAATGTAAATGGTCTACATACTTCATTTAAAAGGTAGACATTTTCAAGTTGTATTAAAATAGTAAGACCCAACCATAGACTGAACAAGAAACCAGTTTAAGTATAAAAACATAAAGAGATTAAAGGTAAAACTATGACAAAAATATACCATGCTAACACTAATTTAAAAAACAAGTTTGAGTGGCTTGATTAATAACAAACAAGGAAGATATCAGAAGAAAGAATATTACCAGGGATTTAAAAAAAAAAATCATTTCACAATGATAAATGGGCCAGTTTGTCAAGGGGACATAACAGTTCTAAACACTTATGCACCTAATAACAAAGCTGTAAAACTGATAGAACTTCAAAAAGAAATAGACAAATCCACAATTATATTTGAAGATTTCAACATCCCTCTCAATAATTGCTAGACCAAGTCAACAGAAAATCAGTAAGGATGTAGAAAACTTGAAAAACATAATTGACCAAGCTGACTTAATTGACATTTATAGAGCATTCCACCCAACAGCAGTAGAATAGACCTTTTTCTCACGTACAAATGGAACATTTACCTAAATAGACCATAGTCTGGGTCATGAAAAGAGTTTCAATAAATTTAAAAGAATTCAAATCACAGAAAGTATATTCTTTGACCACAATGTAATTAAACTAGAAATCAATAACATAATGCTCTCTAGAAAATCTCCAAATACTTGGAAACTAAATAACAGATTTCTAAATAACCCCTGGGTCAAAGAATAAATTAAACTGGAGATTAGGAAGTGTTTAACGCTGAAAGAAAATGAAAACAAACATATTAAAATTTGTGAGATACATATAAAGTAGTACTTAGGAGGAAATTTATAGCACTAAATTCTTGTATTAAAAAAGAAGAAAGGTCTCAAATCAGAAACCTCAGCTTCTACCTTACAAAATTAGAAAAAGAAGAGCAAATGAAACCCAAAGTAAGCAGAACAAAGGAAATAAAGATCAAAGTCGAAATCAATAAAAGAGAAAACAGAAACACAATACAGAAATTCAAGGAAACAAAAGCTGATTCTTTAAAAGGTTAATAAAGTTAATGAACCTCTAACAAGTTTAATCAGAAAAAAAGAGAGAAGACACAAATTACCAATAGCAGGGATAAGACAGTTGACACTAACTACATATTGTAGAGATATTAAATGAATATTGATAAGAAACAGTATGCCAATAAATTCAACAACTTTTATTAAATGAACGAGAACAAATAGATAACTAATAGCTCTGTATCTATTAAAGCAATTGAATTTGTAGTTAAAAATTATACTCACAGACAACTCCAGGTCCAGCTGCTTTCACTGGTGATTTCTATCAGACATTTAAGAAAGAAATAATAGCAGTTCTACACAAACTGTTCCAGAAAATTGAGTGGAGGGGGAAATGCTTCCCAACTCATTTTAAAGGCCAGTATTGAGAGTCCGGCAAGATGGCGCGCTAGGCAGAAGCACCACGCCATCCCTCCACAGCAAAGATCCGAAAAACTAAGCCAAACAGAATCGCCAATCCTGAAACCCTAGAACATCAAATGAAGAGATAAAGAACTCAGCCAAACACCAAAAGGAGTGAGAATACTAAAAGAGAACGGAGAGCGAGGAGAGATTCATGCAGAGGTCCCCAACCAGCTAACGCAGCGCGGATCCACCATCTTGGACTCCTATCGGAGACCAGCAAATGGGAGAACGGGAGAGCAGCCTCGCGGAGCATCCAGTGGGAGACAAAACAGCCGCTTAGCTTCACACATAACCATCCCCCCGCTGCATGCTGCCTATCTGCACTGTGCACTTGACATCACACCACCAAGCTGTACAGGCACACCCTATTGGAACCTGCCCAGCACTGACTACCGACCGTCCTGGTGGCTGCGGTGAGTGCCACAAACAACCCTTCCCAGTGGCTCCTCTTCAGCTAGATCTGCCCAGCTGTACCACAAGGACGAAACGAAAAAAAAAAAAATCTACAATCAATAAACGAGGGAAATATCTACTGAATGCCCCGAAAACAGCAAACAATATCAAAACATTTACAAAAACAAGACGATGGCTCCAATAGGCGTCCAAATTAAAACACCAGATAACTCTCCTGTGGAAGAAAATGCACTAGAAGTACCTGATAGGGAACTCAAATCACTAATACTCAGAATTTTCCAAGAACTGAGGCAAAAAGCTGACAAACATGAGGAAAAAATGGACAAATTTATGGAAAATACAGACAAAAAATTGGAAGAATTCAGGAAGATAATGCAGGAACAAAATGCCAAAATAAATTCACAACTCGAAATTATACAAAAACAACAATTAGAAATCCAAAAGATAAACAACAAGATTTCAGAAATGGATGATGTCATAGAAGGACTGAGAAGTAGATTTGAAACTGGGGAAGACAGGATCAGTGGAACTGAAGACAAACACTTGGATACAACTCTGTTTCAGGAAAACTCAGAAAAAAGAACAAACAAAAATGAAGAGACCCTGAGAGTTATGTGGGACACAATTAAAAGCAAAAATTTACGAGTGATTGGCATACCAGAACAGGGGGAGAAAACAGAAAACACAGAGAGGATCATTGAGGAACTGCTGACAGAAAACTTACCCAATATCATGAAAGATGAAAAGCTGGCCATCCAAGAAGCTCAACGAACCCCATATAGAAGAGACCCCAAAAGAAAATCACCAAGACATATCATATTCACACTCACCAAAACTAAAGACAAACAAAGAATCCTGAGAGCAGCTCGTGAAAAACAAGAAGTCACATACAGAGGAGAAACAATAAGACTAAGCTCAGATTATTCGGCAGAAACCATGCAGGCAAGAAGGCAGTGGGATGACATATATAAAATCTTGAAAGAAAAAAATTGTCAGCCAAAAATAATATATCCTGCAAAACTCTCGTTCAAATTTGATGGTGAAATTAGGTCATTTCCAGATAAACAGAAACTGAGGGAATATGCAAAAGTCAAACCAAACTTACAAGAATTATTAAAGGGAGTTCTTCGATCTGAGGACAAACAGCTTCAGCCCTCAGACAGGACATAGGACGCAGGATCATACGAACCAGATACCATCCTAGGAAATGAACTCTCGAGGACTATCCAAAACCAAAAGAAATACAACAGGGAATCAGAGCAATCAATCAAAGGATGACAACAACATCAAAACAATGAAAGAGGGAATAAACGGCATAGGTATAGAACCTTCTAATGGAGAGGAAGGCAAGGCGATACCAAGTAAGGGTAGACTGCTTCAAACTTAGAAAGATAAGGGTAAAATTCATGGTAACCACAAAGAAATTAACAAACCAACTCATAAAAATAAAGAGGAAAAACATAAAGTCTCAGCAAAAACAAAACCTACAAAAACAAAAGAAATGAAAAAAAAATCCACAAACAAAAGTAACTCAGCACAGGAGTGTAAGAAGAACAAAGAAAACTTCAGCACCCCCCCAAAAAAGCACTACAAAATGACAGCAACAAACTCACATCTATCAATAATTACACTGAACATAAATGGACTCAATGCACCCATAAAGAGACAGAGAGTGGCAGAATGGATAAGAAAACAGGATCCATCAATCTGCTGTCTACAAGAGACACACCTTAGAAACAAAGATGTGAATTTATTAAAAATCAAAGGTTGGAAAGAAATATATCAAGCTAACAACTACCAAAAAAGAGCAGGCGTGGCAAATTCTAATCTCAGATAAAATAGACTTTAAAACAAAATCTACCCTAAAAGACAAAGAAGGACACTATATAATGATTAAGGGGATGATACATCATGAAGACATAACCATAATAAACATCTACGCACCCAATGACAGGGCTCCAAAATACATAAAAACTCTAACAGCACTGAAAAGAGAAATTGACAGTTCCACAAGAATAGTAGGAGACTTCAACACACCTCTCTCAGTAAAGGACAGAACAACTAAGAAGAAACTCAGCAAAGATACAGAAGACCTAAAGGACACAATCAGCCAACTGGACCTCATAGACATATATAGAACAATCCATCCAACCGCTGCAAAGTACACATTCTTTTCCAACGCACATGGAACGTTCTCCAGAATAGACCACATCTTAGGCCACAGAGCAATCCTCACCAAGATCCAAAACGTTGAGATAATTCACAGTATCTTCTCTGACCACAATGCCATCAAGGTAGAAATTAACACTAGAAAGAGCAAGGAAAAAAAATCAACTATATGGAAACTGAATAATACTCTGCTTACACATCAATGGGTAATAGAAGAAATCAGAGATGGAATCAAAAAATGCCTAGAATCAAATGAAAATGAAAACACATCATACCAAAACCTTTGGGACACAGCAAAGGCAGTCCTCAGAGGACAATTTATAGCAATAGATGCACATATCAAAAAAGAAGAAAGGGACAAAATCAAAACATTAACTACAGAACTCAAACAAATAGAAAGATAACAGCAAAAAAATTCTACAACCACCGGAAGAAAGGAAATAGTAAAGATCAGAGCAGAAATAAATGAAATAGAGAACAGAAAAACAATAGAAAGAATCAACAAAACCAAAAGTAGTTTCTTTGAAAGAATCAACAAAATCGACAAACCACTGGCCAGACTGACAAAAGAAAAACAGCAGAGGACACAAATAACCCAAATAAGAAATGAAATGGGGGACATTACAACAGACCCAACCAAAATAAAAAGGATTATAACAGCATATTATGAAAAACTATATTCCAACAAATTTGAAAACCTAGAGGAAATGGATAAATTTCTAGAAACACACAGCCTACATACATAGAAACATACAGCCCAAACTACAACAAAGTGATATTGAAAATCTGAACAGACCCATAACAGGAGAAGAGATTGAAAAGGTAATAAAAAAAACTCCCAACCAAAAAAAGCCCTGGCCCAGATGGCTTCACTGGAGAATTCTACCAAACATTTACAGAAGAGCTTGTACCAGTTCTACTCAAGCTATTTCAGAGCATAGAAGAGGAAGCAACACTTCCAAATTCATTCTGTGAAGCCAGCATAACGCTGATACCAAAACCAGGCAAAGACATCACAAAAAAAGAAATTACAGACCAATATCTCTCATGAATATAGATGCAAAAATTCTGAACAAAATTCTAGTCAATAGAATTCAGTATCATATCAAAAAAATAATACACCATGACCAAGTAGGATTCATACCAGGTATGCAAGAATGGTTTAACATTAGAAAATCCATCAACGTAATTCACCACATAAATAAAAGGAAAGAAAAAAATCACATGATCATCTCAACTGATGCAGAAAAGGCATTTGACAAACTCCAACACCCATTCCTGATAAAAGCTCTCAATAAAATAGGTGTAGAAGGGAAATTTCTCAACATAATAAAGGGCATCTATGCAAAACCAACGGCCAGCATCATTCTTAATGGAGAGAGGCTGAAAACATTCCCCTTGAAAACAGGAACAAGACAAGGATGCCCTTTATCACCACTCCTGTTTAACATTGTGCTAGAAGTTCTAGCTAGAGCAATAAGGCAAGAGAAAGAAATAAAGGGCATCCAAATTGGTAATGAAGAAGTTAAACACTCCTTGTTTGCAGATGATGTGATACTATACATAGAAACCCTAAAGATTCCACGAGAAATCTACTGGAACTAATAAAAAGATTCAGCAGAGTAGCAGGATACAAGATAAACATTCAAAAATCAGTTGGATTCCTATACACCAGTAAAGAGAACAATGAAAAGGAAATCAGGAAATCAACACTATTTTCAATAGCCCCTAAAAAGATAAAATACTTAGGAATAAATCTGACCAGGAATGTAAAACACCTATACAAAGAAAACTACAAAACACTGCTGCATGAAACCCAAAGAGATCTACATAAATGGAAAAACATACCATGCTCATGGATAGGCAGACTCAACATTGTGAAAATGGCAATTCTACCCAAAGCAATTTACAAATACAATGCAATCCCGATCCAAATACCAACAGCATTCTTCAAAGAAATGGAAAAACTAATTATTAACTTTATATGGAAAGGGAAGAAGCCCCAAATAAGTAAAGCACTACTGAAGAAGAAGAATAAAGTTGGAGGACTCACACTACCTCACTTGAGAACCTACTATACAGCTACAGTAGTCAGAACAGCCTGGTACTGGTACAACAATAGATACGTTGACCAATGGAACAGAATTGAGAACCCAGATGTAAATCCATCCACCTACGGTAACCTGATTTTCGACAAGGGCCCAAAGTCCATCAAATGGGGAAAAGACAGTCTTTTTAACAAATGGTGCTGGCAAAACTGGATATCCATTTGCAGAAAAATGAAACAGGACCCATACTTCACACCGTATACAAAAACTACTTCAAAATGGATCAAAGACCTGAATATAAAGCCTAAAACTATAAAGTTCATAGAAGAAAAAATAGGACCAACACTTCAGGCCTTAATACATGGCATTAACAGGATACAAACCATAACCATCAACACACAAAACCCAGCAGATAAACCAGATAACTGGGCTCTTCTAAAAATCAAACATCTATGCTCTTCAAAAGACTTCACCAAAAGAGTCAAAAGAGAACCTACAGACTGGGAAAAAATTTTTGGACAGTACAAGTCAGACAAAGGTCTAATCTCCATAATCTACAAGAAAATCCAACACCTCTACAACAAAAAGACAAACAATCCTATCAAAAAATGGGCAAAGGAAACGAACAGACACTTCACCAAAGAAGACATTCAAATGGCCAACAGACACATGAGGAAATGCTCGCGATCACTAGCCATTAGAGAAATGCAAATTAAAACCACAATGAGATACCATCTCACCCCGACATTACTGGCACGAATCAAAAATACTGGAAATAACAAATGTTGGAGGGGCTGCGGGGAGATGGGAACTCTTATACACTGCTGGTGGGAATGCAAAATGATACAACCATTTTGGAAAATGATATGGCGTTTCCTCAGAAAGCTAGAAATAGACATACCATTCGATCCAGCAATCCCACTCCTAGGAATATATCCTAGAGAAATAAGCAACGTCACTCGAATAGACATATGCACACCTATGTTCATGGCAGCATTGTTCACAATAGCAAAATGATGGAAACAACGTAGGTGCCCATCAACAGATGAATGGATAAACAAACTATGGTACATACACACAATGGAGTACTATGCAATGAGAAAGAACAACAATGAATCTGTGAACCATCTCATAACATGGATGAAACTGGAGGACATTATGCTGAGTGAAATAAGTCAATCACAAAAGGACAAATATTGTATGAGACCTCTATTGTAAAAACCCATGAAAAAGTTCACATGCAAAATGTAACAATCCTTGTTGGTTACCAGGGATGGGAGGGGAGGGGGGGGAAATACTAAATAGGCAATAGATAAGTGGTATCTTGGGTGAAAGATGAGACAGTACACAATACAAGGGAAACTAACACAACCTGCACAAGGAAAGGTCATGGAGGCCCCATGGACACATCCAAACTCCCCGAGGGACTGAGTTGCTGGGCGGAGGGCTCTGGGGACCATGGTCTCGGGGAACATCTAGCTCAATTGGCATGACACTACTTATAAAGATAATGCTCTACATTCTACCTTGGTGAGTAGTGTCTGGGGTCTTAAAAGCCTGTGAGTGGCCATCTAAGATACTACACTGGTCTCATCCCTTCGGGAGCAAGGGAGAATGAAGAGAACAGGATATAACAAAAAGTTTAGTCCAAAGGACTAATTGTCCACAGCTACCAAGACCTCCACCAGACTGAGTCCAGTACAGCTAGATGGTGCCCGGCTACCACCACTGACTGCTCTGACCAGGATCACAACAGAGGGTTCTGGACAGAGCTGGAGAAGGATGTAGAGCATAATCTTAACTCACAAAAAAAAAAAAAAAAAGACCAGATTTACTGGCCTAAAGGAGACTGGAGAAACCTCAAGAGTATGGCCCCCAGACACCCTTTTATCTCAGTGGTGAAGTTACCTCCGAGGTTCACTGTTCAGCCTGGGAGTGGACAGCCCAGTAAATCCAAATGAAACTAACGAGGTACAGGAGTCCAGTGACAAGGGCCAGAAGGCAGAAGGGGAGTAGGAAGCTGATGATAGGGAGCACAAGGTTGAGTAAGGATACTGCTGATGTGTTGTGAGATTGTTAACCATTGTTATAGGGCAACATTTCTAGTAACTGTTAAATGGGAGGCTATTTTGTCCTGTAAGCCTTCATCTTAAGTGAGAATAACAGCACAATTAGAAGAGCGTAGTCAATGTCACTTAAATGTGTACGTAAAAAGTTTTGAAATGGTGTATCTTTGGCTATGTGTATTTTCACAAAAAAAAAGAAAGCTGAGAATTTAGAGGGTTAAAATGTGGTGGGGTTGTTAACCAAAGTCATAAAACAGCATGTGTACTACTGTTACATGAGAAACTGTTTGTTCTGTAAGCCTTCACCTGAAGTACAATAAAATATTTTTAAAAAATAAAATAAAAAAATAAAGCCCAGTATTATTCTGATACAAAAACCAGGTGAACGAATTTTAAGTAAAGAAAGGTACAGACCAATATCTCTCATTAACACAGTTGCAAATTTTCTAAATAAAATTTTAGCAACTAGAATGTAACAAAATATAAAAAGGATAATGCATCATGATCAAGTAGGATTTACCCCAGAAATGCAAAGCTGGTTTAACATTTAAAAATCAAATAAATCTTAACCATCATATTAATAAATTAAAAATCAAAAAACATAAGATCATCTCAATAAATGTACCAAAACACATTTTATAAAATGTAACATCTATTCCTGGTAAAAAATCTGAGTAAACACACAGAAGAGCTCATCCTCAACCTGATAAAGGGCATCTATTTAAAAAATGGAAACCCTGGTGGCGTAGTAGTTAAGTGCTACAGGTGTTAACCAAAAAGTCGGCAGTTTGAATCCACCAGATGCTCCTTGGAAATTCTGTGGGGCAGTTCTACTCCGTCATACAGGGTCGCTATGAGTCAGAATCGGCTCAACAGCAACAGGTTATTTACAAAACAAAACCAAAAACCATAGCTAAGATGATATTTAATGGTGAAAGACTAAATGTTTTCTCCCTAGATCAAGAATGAGGCAATAAGCCCTCTTACCACTTCCATTAAACATTGAACTGGAGGTTTTAGCCAGTGCAACAAGGCAAGAAAAATAAAGGCATCCAGAATGGAAAGTAATGAGTAAACTGTTTCCATTTGCAGATGACATGATTGTCAATGTACAAATCTAATGGATTATACCAAAAAGATCCTAGAACTTATAAGAGATTTTAGCAAGGTTTCAGGATGTAAGATCAATATATAAAATAAATTGCATTTCTATATACTAGACAAGTCCCTGCGTGGTACAAACAGTTAAATGCCTGACAAGTAGCTGAAAGGTTGGTAGTTCAAACCCACCCAGAAGTGCCTCGGAAGATACGCCTGGCAATCAGCTTCCAAAAGTCCACAGCCTTGAAAACACTGTGGAGCAGTTCTCCTCTGTAACACATGGGGTCGCCATGGGTTGGAATCGACTTGATTACAACGAACAACAGCAACAGATATAAACAATAGGATATTGACATTAAAAAACAATACCAAGTACAATAGCATCAATATATAGAAAATAATTAATTTGATGAATTTGATAAAAGATTTCCAAGATTTGTACCTTGGAGAATACAAAACATTACTGAAAGAAATTAACAAAGACATAAATAAATGGAGACATACACTGTTTTCAGAGATTAGAAGTCTCAATATTGTTAAAATGTTGTTTCACACCAAACTGATCTATGAATTCCATGTACTCTCAAGCAATATCCCAGTAGGCATTTTGTAGAAAGTGACAAACTGATTCATATGGAAATGTAAAGGACATGAGTAGCTAAAACAAGTTTGAAGAACAAAGTTGGAGGATTTGTACTACTTGCCTTTAAAATTCATCATAAAGCTACAGTAATCGAGACAGTGTAATATCGGTGGTGGTATTGTTGTTAGTTACGGTGAGCTAATTCCAACTCATAGTGACCCCACGTGTGCAGAGGAGAACTGCTCCATAGGGTTTTCAAGGCATGACCTTTCAACAGCAAATCGCGAAGCCTGACGTCCGAGGTGCCTCTGGGTGGGTTTGAACTGCCAAACTCTCCACTAGTCAAACACTTAACTGTCTGCACCACCCAGGGACTCCAGTATTGGTGTAAATATATATAAATAGATCAACATTGCAGAAATAGACTCAGACATATATGCTCAGTTGATTTTTAACATAATAAAATAAGTAATTTAGAGGAGAAAGATGGTCTATTGAACAAATGGTACAGGAAAAATGTATATCCATAGGCAAAAAAGAGAGCTTCAATCCATACTTCAAACCATACACAAAAATTAAGTCAAAATGGGTCACAGAACTAAACGTAATACCTTGAACAATAAAACTTCCATAAGAAAACATGAAAAATTCCTTGTGGCCTTGGATTAAGCTAATATTTCTTAGATACAACACCAGAAGCAACATTCATAAAAGAAAAATTGTATAAAGTAGACTTCACCAAAGTTAAGAGCTTGTTGTACTCTTTGAAAAATACTATTGACAGAATGAAAAGACAAACTACAGACTAGGATAAAAACATCTGCAAATCACATATCTGATAGTAGACTTGCATCCAGAATACATAAAGAACTCTCAAAACACAAAAATTAAAAAAAGCAACAACCCAAATTGTCTTTAGTGGGAAAATTATTTGAGTAGACACTGCACCAAAGAAGATATATGGATGGCAAATAAGCTAATGAAAAGATATTCAATATCATTAGTCATTAGAGTCATAAGTCAAATTAATAAAGTCACAATGACATACCACTACTCACCTATTAAAATGACTAATATTAAAAAAAACTGAATATATCAACTTGAACTTTCATACACTGCTGGTAGAAATGTAAAATGGTATAATAATTTAGGAAAACATCTTGGTGGCTGCTTAAAACATTAAATATATGCCAACCATATGACCCAATCATTTTACTCCAAGGTATTTACTCATAATAAGTGAAAGCATATGTCCATTCAAAGATCTGTACACAAATATTCGTAGTAGTTTTATTTACAATAGACCAAAACTTCAAACAACCCAAGTGTCCATTAACAGGTGAATGAGTAAGCATATCGTGATATATCCACAAAATGGAATACTGTTCAGCAATAGAAAGAAGAAACTATTGATACATGCAGCAACATATATGAATTTCAAAATAAATATGTTTTGTGAAATAAGCCAGACCAAGAAGAGCACATATTAAATGATTATGATTCCATTTTTGAAAAACTCAATAAAATTCAACCTAATCTGTAGACAGAAATCAAACCAGTGCTGGTATGGGGATGGGGCAGGGAACAGGCAAAGACAAGAGAGACAGAGTATAAAGGGGCACAAGGAAAGTTTGGCAAGTGATGAGTGTTCCTTTTCTTAATTATGTTGGTAGTTTCCTGGCTGGGTCCTGTGTCCAAACATATCAAATCGTTCACTTTAAATTGGTTTAGTTTATTGTATGTCATTGACAACCCAGTAAAGCTGTTATAAATATAGACATATATACATACATGCATACTGGAGAAAGCCAAAAAGTCATGGGATAGATGAAGCAAAACTCAGAAATGTCATAGGTAAATGCTAGCACAGAAGTAAGAGACCTGCTGTCACAGTGGTTAAGTGCTCAGCTGCTAACC
Source organism: Dugong dugon (assembly GCA_030035585.1). Classification (NCBI taxonomy): domain Eukaryota; kingdom Metazoa; phylum Chordata; class Mammalia; order Sirenia; family Dugongidae; genus Dugong; species Dugong dugon. The sequence continues at coordinate 22,881,890 of CM057466.1, forward strand.
AAAAGGTCAGCTCTTCGAACCCACCAGAGGCTCCCTGGGAGAAAAATGTGGCAGTCTGCTTCCATAAAGATTACAGCCATGGAAATCCTACGGGGCAGTTCTACCCTGTCCTGTAGGGTTGCTATGAGTCAGAATCAACTCGACTGCAGCTGATTTTAGCACAGAAGTACAACCCAGAATGTTTCAATATTGCTTTCCCAGTAACTTGTGTCTGTTGTCCTCAAGCCACCTATTCAGATCTGTAACGTTTAGGTCGCTGTTACTCATTACTAAGAAAATATAATTCCTGAATGGTACCCCAGGTTTTGTTATAGTAGTAATAGACTATAATAATAGAAAAACATTTCTCAGAAATTTTCCCAATGGGGTAAGAAATAAATTCTAATGCTGTGCTTTTCCAGTTCCCCGTTGCATTGATGTCGATACTAACCTGAGAATAAGATCTAACACTACTGACCCAGACCCGCCCAGGGAGCCAAAGAGCTGCACAAGATTAAGGAATTCCCTGGTTAATCTGTATCCTGGAAAGTAAATGGATGTTGAATTTATTGGTTAGTTTTGAAGACTGGGAATAAAGGAGTCCATAGAAACCATTTAACCTCCCTGAAGTCACCTTAAATTCAGTGAGTTCTGAATTCATAGCTCCCATTAATCATCCAAATCACTGGGATGTATTTATTAGCCAGAGATCACATTAGTCACTACCGTAGAGAAAGAAAGGAAATGTAAATCACGGTGCCTATTGCAATTAATTTCACATCTAGCTGGGACAATGGTATCCCACTTACAATAAACTAAAGAAGAAAGACATGTTGTGAGGCATGTGAACTGGGGCAAGTCCTCTGACCTCTTTGTGCTTCAGTTTCCTGTGTGCCCCTCACTCACTCTGCTCTCGCCACACTGACCTCCTGTTTTTCTAATGCACCGAGCTCCTTCTTGTCTCAGTGTCCTGGAACACACAGTTTCCTCTGCCTTCACGTTACCCTTCACATGACTGAACCCTTCTTCTCTTTCAGATCTCCTCCTCAGAGAAGCTTTCCTTGACCCTCCTGGGTAAAGTTATTCCCCGCCACACCCCACCTCCAGTTACTTCTATCATATACTCAGATTTTTTCTTTCATAACAGTAAATCACAGTTTGTAATTACCACTTTTTTCATTTGTTCACTTGCTTGTTGTCTGTCCCTCCGTAGTATGTAAACTTTCTGAGGGCAGGAACCTTATCAGTTTTTTCCATACCCCGGTACCAAGAGGAGTGTGTGATAGGTAATAAAAAAATAAATAAAAACAGTTGATGTCAGGTTGATCCCAACTCATGGTGACCTCATGTGTGCAGTGTGAAATGATACTCCATAGGGTTTTCGATGGCTGATTTTTTGGAAGTATATCACCAGGCATTTCTTCTGAGGTGCCTCTGAGTGGACTAAAATCTCCAAGTTTTGGGTTAGCAGCCAAGAATGCTAAGCATTTGCGTCACCCAGGGAATAAGTGGTGAAATCTATTCATTGAATTAATGATGGAACTTTAAAAGGAAAATAATTCCTAGCCTGCCTATTTGCAGGATGCCCATAACAGAGAAAATGGCTCTGCACCACTACCCGTTCAGAAATACAAAGGTATGGATTTTTTATTATTAAGGAATAATGTGATGTATCTCAGAATTAAAAGCTGATTGAGTAAAGAACACTGTTGAAACTGGGCTGAAATGATCTGAGACAGCTTCCTAGAGTTGAGGTGGAATCTAAATAGCTGAGACAATTGTGCCTTGCCTGCCTGGATACACCTAAATTTGATGTTGAGGTCTTCCCCTTCTTGGCTTTGTAAGCAGTAATTTTGCTCGCTCCCTTTTATTAAGGGTGTTCTTTGCCTTCCTGCAGAAGTCAAAGAGCAGGTGCGGTTGTCATTCTGAGGGACCCGTCAAGGAACATAACTCTCAGCACATGTAAAGAATCATGATGGCTTTGTGTTGTTCCTCTGAGGGCTCTCATCTTGCGGATCTTCTCTGCCATTTAGAAGTGATAGTACTGAGGCCAAGCTAGCAGTGAACCCTGTGGAAAGAGAAACACTCAGTGTTGCTGAAAATATGAGAACTCATTCACCCTTCGTGGCTCCTTGAGGCTTGCCTGAGGAAACAGGCTTTCTCCTGAAATATGAAGGTTCAATGCCTCGCCTGGGAAAGTGCCATTTACAGGTATAGTAATATTAGAGTTGGGGGTAGGAGGTAGGTAACTATCTTGGATTTTCAGATGCAAGAAAAAAAGAAAAAAAGACTCAAATTTGAAAAACTATCTACATCTGTATCTCACCTTCCATTTGGAAGACCCAGATTCGATTCCCAGAGAATACACCCCAGGCACTGTTACTACCCATCTGTCAGCGGAGGTTTGTGTGTTGTTATGATGCTGAGCAGGTTTCATCAGAGCTTCCAGACTAAGACAGACTAGGAAGAAAGGCTTGATAATCTACTTCCAGAAATCAGCCAGTGAAAACCCTATGGATCACAACAATCCGATCACTAGCCCATCATGGGGATGGTGCAGGGCTGATGAGTATTTTATTCTGTTGTGCATGGGGTCACCATGAGTCAGGGGCCTATTCAAGGGCAGCTAACAAATATACATATACATACATACATATATCTCCATATATACATATATCTATATCTCCACTACTTGTCTGTCAGTTTGTCTGACTGTGGTTGCTTGCGTGTTGCTGTGATGCTGGAAGTTATGTCACCATTATTTCAAACATGCCAGCATGGTCACCCATGGTGCACAGGTTTCAGCAGAGCACAAACTAGAAAGAAGGACCTGGCGATCTAATTCTAAAAAAAAAAAAAAATAGCCAGTGAAAACCTTATGAATAGCAGCAGAACATTGTCTGATACAGTGCTGGAAGATGAGCCTCTCAGGTTGGAAGGCACTAAAAGTAGGACTGGAAAAGAGCTGCCTCCTCAAAGTAGAGTAAACCTTAATGACATGGATGGAGTAAAGCTTTTGGGACCTTCATTTGCTGATGTGGCAAGACTCAAAATGAGAAGAAACAGCTGCAAACATCCATTGGTAATTGGAAGGTGGAGTGTATAAAGTATGACTCTAGGAAAATGGGAAGTTGACGAAAATGAAATGAAATGCTTGACGACTGATATCCTAGGCATTAGTGAGGTGAAAAGGATGATATTGGCCATTTTGAATCAGACAATCGAATGGTCTAGGATGTCAGGAATGACAAATTGAAGGGGAATGGCATTGCATTCATTCTCAAAAAGAAAATTTCAAGATCTATCATGAAGTACAATGCTCTCAGTGATAAGATAATATCCATACATGGAAGCCTACAAGGAACATCAGTTAACATGACGATTATTCAAATTTACACAACAACCGCTAATGCCAAAGATGAAGACATTGAAAATTTTTACCAACGTGTGCAGTCTGAAATTGATCAAACATGCCGTCTGGATGGACTGATAATTACTGGTGATTATAATGTGAAAGATGGAAACAAAGAAGGATCAGTATCTGGAAAATATGGCCTTGGAGACAGAAATGATGCTGGATATGGCATAACAGAATTTTGCAAGACCAACAAACTATTTATTGGAAATGCTCTGTTTGAACAACGTAAACTGCACTTATACACGTGAACCTCGCCGTATGGAATGTGCAGAAATCAGACTATATCTACGGAAAGAGACAATGAAGAAAGTCAGTATCATCAGACAGAACAAGGCCAGGGGCTGACTGTGGCACAGACCATCAGTTGCTCCTATGCAAGTTCAAGTTGAAGCTGAAGAAAATTAAAGCAAAGCCACAAGAGCTAAACTATAGCCTCGAGGATATCCCACCTGAATTTAGACATCATCTCTAGAATAGATTTGACACATGGAACACTAATGACCGAAGACTAGACGAGTTGTGGGACGACATCAAAGATATCATATATGAAAAGAGCAAAGTGTCATTAAAAAGGCAGGAAAGGAGTACGAGGCCAAAATGGATGTCAGAAGAGACTCTGAAACTTGCTCTTGAATGCAGAGTAGCTAAAGCAAATGGAAGAAATGATGCAGTAAAAAAGCTGAACAGAAGACTTCAAAGGGCAACTCGAGAAGACAAAGTAAAGTATTATAATGAAATGTGCGAAGATCTTGAGTTAGAAAACCAAAAAGGAAGAACATCCTTGGCATTTTCAAGTGGAAAGAACTGGGAAAAAAAAACTCAAGCTGCGAGTTGCAATACTGAACGATTGTATGGGCAAAATATTGAATGATGCAGGAAGCATCAAAAGCAGATGGAAGGAATACACAGAGTCACTGTACCAAAAGGAATTGGTGGACGTTCAGCCGTTTCCAGAGGCAGCATATGATCAAGAACCGATGGTACTGAAGGAAGAAATCCAATCTGCACTGAAGGCATTGGCAAAAAAACAAGGCACCAGGAATTGACGGAATACCAATTAAGATGTTTCAACAAACAGCTGCAACACTGGAGGTGCTCACTTTTCTAGGCCAAGAAATTTGGATGACAGTGCAATTCCACTCCTAGAAGTATGTCCTAGAGAAATAGGAGCCATCACACGAATAGACATATGCACATCCATGTTCATTGCAGCATTGTTCACAACAGCAAAAAGACGGAAACAACCTAGAAGTCCATCAGCAGATGAATGAATAAACAAACTACGGTACATACACACAATGAAGTACTACGCAACGGTAAGGAACAATGACGAATCTGCAAAGTATCTCATAACATGAATGAATCTGGAGGGCACTATGCTGAGTGAAATAAGTCAATTACAAAAGGATAAATATTGTATGAGACCACTACTATAAAACTTATGAAAAAGTTTACAGACAAAAATAAACAATCTTTGAGGGTTACGAGGGAGGGGAGGGGTGGGGATGGGAAAACACTAAATAGAAAATAGGTAAGTGGTAACTTTGGTGAAGGGTAAGACAGTACACAAGACTGGGGAAGCCAGCACAACTTGTCCAAGGCAAGGTCATGGAAGCTCCATAGACACATCCAAACACCCTGAGGGACCGAATTACTGGGCTGAGAGCTGTAGGGACCATGGTCTCGGGGAACATCTAACTCAATTGGCATAATGTAGTTCATAAAGAAAATGTTCTACACCTTACTTTGGTGAGTAGCGTCTGGGGCCTTAAAAGCTTTGGAGCAGCCATCTAAGATACTCACTGGTCTCACCTCATCGGGAGCAAGGGAGAATGAAGAAAACTAAAGACACAAGGGAAAGATTAGTCAAAGGACTAATGGACCACAGCTACCACAGCCTCCACCAGACTGAGTCTGGTACAACTACATGGTGCCCAGCTACCACCACTGACTTCTCTGACTGGGATCACAATAGATGGTCCTGGACAGAGCTGGAGAAAAATCTGGAATGAAATTTTAACTCACGAAAAAAGACTAGACTTACTGGCCTGAAAGAGACTGTAGAAACCCTGAGAGTATGGACCCCGGATACCCTTTTAGCTTAGTAATGAAGTCACTCCTGAGGTTCACCCTTCAGCCAAAGATTTGACAGACCCATAAAACCAAACAAGATTAAAGGGATACACTAGACCAGGGGCAAGGACCAGAAGGCAGGAGGGGCTAGGAAAGCTGGTAATAGGGAACCCAAGGTCAAGAAGGGAGAGTATCGACACATCGTGCGGTTGGTAATGAATGTCACAAAACAATATGTATGCTAACTGTTTAATGAGAAGCTAGTTTGTTCCGTAAACCATCTAAAGTAAAATTAAAAAAAAAAAAAGTTGGATAACAGCTATATGGCCAACCCACTGGAAGAGATCCATATTAGTGCCTATTCCAAAGAAAGGTGATCCAACAGAATAAGGAAATTTTTGAACAATATCATTAACATCACATGCAAGTAAAATTTTGCTGAAAATAATTTAAAAAACAGTTGCAGTAGTACATCAATAGGGAACTGCCAGAAATTCAAGCCGGATTCAGAAGAGGATGTGGAACGAGGGATATCATTGCTGATGGCAGATGGATCTCGGCTGAAAACAGAGAATACCAGAAAGATCTTTACCCATGTTTTATAGAGTATGTAAAAGCATTTGACTGTGTGGATCATAACAAATTATGGATAACGTTTTGAAGAATGGAAATTCCAGAACACTTAATTGTGCTCATAAAGAACCTGTACATAGACCAAGAGGCAGTCATTTGAACAGAACAAGGGGATACCGCATGGTTTAAAATTAGAAAAGGTGTGATCAGTGTTGTATCTTTTCACCACACTTATTCAATCTGTATGCTGAGCAAATAATCAGAGAAACTGGGCCATACAAAGAAGAATGCAGCATCAGGACTGGAGGAAGACTCATTAACAGCCTGTGATATGCAGATGACACAACCTGGCTTGCTTAAAGTGAAGAGGACTTGAAACACTTACTGATGAAGATCAAAGACTACAGCCTTCAGTATGGCTAACACCTCAACATAAAGAAAACAAAAAATCCTCACAACTGGACCAATAAAAAACCTCATGACAGATGGAGAAAAGACTGAAGTTGTCAAGGATTTCATTTTACATGGATCCACAGTCAACTGCCCATGGAAGCAGCAGTCAAGAAATGACGTATTGGGCAAATAGGCTGCGAAAGACCGCTTTAAAGTGTTGAAAAGCAAAGTTGTTCCTTGGATGTCACGCCTCATCCAAGCCATGCTATTTTCCATTGCCTCATATGCATTCAAAAGCTGGACAGTGAATAAGGAAGACCAAAGAAGAATTGATGCCTTTGAATTACGGTGTTGGCAAAGAATATTGAATATACTACAGATTGCCAGAAGAACAAACAAATCTGTCTTGAAAGAAGTGTAGCCAGAATGTTCCTTAGAAGCAAGAGTAGTGAGACTTCGTCTCAGGTACTTTGGACACATTATCAGGAAGGACAAGTCCCTGGAGAAGGACATCATGCTTGGTAAAGCAGAAGGTCAATAAAAAAGAAGAGGACCCTCAATGAGATGGTCTGAAACAGTGGCCGCTGTAATGGGCTCATACATAACAATGATATTAAGGATGGCACAGGACCAGGCAGTGTTTTGTTTTGCTGTACATAGGGTCACTATGATTCGGATCCGACTTGATGGCACCTAACAACAACATATATACACACACATACACATACACACAGAGCCACAAAATACTGTAATGTGTTTTCTGCAGATCAGCTAGAGGCAGTTTTGATAGTAAGAACAACCCTGAAAGTAGTGTCAGAGAGACTTGAGTTCTAACTCCCTCCTCTGGACCCAACTTGAGACACCATACAAATCATTTCCCCTTCTAACTGGGTTTGGCCTTCTGAATAAAATGAGAAACATAGATTAAATTCTCTCTCAGGTCCACTCTAGTTTTGTTACTCCTATGGAAACCCGGTAGTCCTCCAGTGAAGACAAGAGGGAGGCAGTGGTGACAAGGAGACTTTACCACATTTGTTTAAACTCTGCAATGATGCTATTGAGGAAGCCGTCTAAGGACTCTCCCACCCTAATGTAACCTGGCTGGAGATCTAGGCTCTAATGTGCAGGAGGGAGAAAACAACAAACATCTCTGACTCTTTTAGGCAAAAAAAAAAAAAAAAAAAAAAGCTTATTGGAGGATACTGGGTGGTGCACAGAATCACTAATACTGAAGAAGTGGGGGGTGGGTGCTGGGGCTCAGTCAGGACCACAGCCATGGAGCTGTGAGTCTAGTGCAGCGAGGACCCCACTCTCCCTCCACAGAACACTGATGCCAGGCTCGCACCACTGCCCCCATCAGCCTGGGACTCAGGAGATCATAACTGGCAGCGGGCATGTTGTAGCAGCAGCTGCCACCACCTGCCTCTGGAATGAGTTCTTGGCTGTCCCTGCTTTTTGAGTCATAAACTGCCAGTTCCGTCTTGGTGGCCGGGTCTGATGGCCCTAACCTCAGTTATATAACCTAGTTCCAAGCACAAGAGAAATGGGAAAGTTAATATTGGGTGTTTCAACATCTGTAATGGGAGACAAGTTCTATCTCCCACCAAGACTTATGACCTAAAAAATTCTCCCACAGATGAAGAGGTTCAGATATATTGCAGCCATAAAAACACAAATGTTTAAAACGCCTGAATAATTTATTAATAAGACAAGAACCTGTCCCCCATATACTGCCATACGTCATGAAAGACTCCAACTTCTAAAATCTAGGCCTAGAAAATAGACTAAACCAAACCAGTTGCCATTGAGTCAGTTCCAACTCATGGAGGCTCCTTGTGTGTCGGAGGAGAACTGTGCTCCATAGGGTTTTCATGGCAGTGACCTTTTGAAGCAAATCTCTTTCAAGGTGCCTCTGGATACGTTTGAACTGTCAACCTTTTGGTTAACAGTCAAGCACTTAACCACCCAGGAACTCCAGAAAATAGACTACGGGCCACCTAATCCCCTTCATTTTACACTTGGGTAACAGGGGTATATACAGGGATGATAAACAACCCAGGTTCACAACTGGACCACAAGAACCCAGATTTTCTGCCTTTAAGCCAATTGTCTCCACTATATCGTGCTGTCTTCTAAGACAAAAGAACAGAATCCCTTCTCTGTCAGATAAGGTGAGATGTCAAATGTTCATAAAACATATTTTATTTTAGCACCTTAGTTTAGTTTGATTTATCATGAAGATTCTGAGATTAAACGGATTTAGATATCCCCTCCCCTTAAGATTCAAATCTAATTAATATTTATTAACCACCTGCTATTATGGCAGACACAATGCTGATGTTTTCCTTAATGTAGAAAGGAGTGCAGGGATCTGTCTGGACCTGGGGAACAACTGGTAATGGGGACTGGAGCGCTGTAGAGCATCTCTTGCCATCTGTCACCTCCGCTTCTCTCTGATCATCATTTTATGCTCCCTTTTTGATAGATATCTCTGCATCTGGTCTTCCTGGCTGAAAACGAGACTGCCAACAGCTGTGGAAAGATATGTTACTGTGTCGGTAAGTGACCCAGCTCCCTTAGTTCCAATACCAAACTCCTGAAGAAGAAACAATTGGTCCAGGGTGTCCATCCCTGGCCCAATCAACTGTAGCCAAGGTGTCAGAGTCACGTTGAACAACATGGCTGTTTCCAGAGTAACCACAAGGATGGGGAAAGCAGTTCCAGATAAAGATGTGAAAAGCTCACAGAAAACATTGATCCTAGTATACACACATTAATTAATTTGACACTCACATTAGCCCTATTTATTTTATTCATCAAATATTCATTGAATGTGGCTACATTCTACACTGTTTTAGATACTAAACCCATTGCCATTGAGTCAATTCCGATGCATAGCAACCCTAGTAAACTGCCCCATAGGGTTTCCGAGGAGTGGTTGGTGGATCCGAACTGCCTACCTTTTGGTTAGCAGCCAAACTCTTAAAACACTGTGCCACCAGGGCTCCATTTTAGATACTAGGGATATCCCAAAACCCATTGCTATCAGGCCAATTCCGACTCATAGCTACCTTCTAGAACAGAGGAGAACTGCCCCATAGGGTTTCCAAGGAGTGGCCAGTGGATTTGACCTTTTGGTTAGCAGCCAAGCTCTTAACTATTGCGTCACCAAGGCTCCACTTGGGATACACCAATGAGCAAAATAAAGATAAAAACAAAAGATAAATAAACAAGGAAATATGTTGTTTGTTGATAATGATCAGAGCCATCAAAAAAGTGAAGCAAGGTTAAGGCCTTGGGGGGTGGTGTATGTGCTCACGTGCACTGTTTTTTATAACTTGGACAGTGAAAGCATCAATGCAGAGAGGATATCTGAGTAGAAATCAAAAGCAAGTGAGAAACCAAACCCTAAAGCTACGGGGGCAAAAGCATTCCAGAGCCCCTGGCATGTGCTTCGTTTGTTTAAGGAACAGCAAGGAGGTTGAAAAGGCTGTGGCGGAGAGTGAGAGGAGGAGTACCAGGAGATGACGTCCAAGAGGGGAGAGGAGCCAGATCCTGTAGGAAGGGCCTTGGGCTTTGGAGACTGCTGTAAGAACTTCGGCTTCTACTTTGGGTGAGATGGAAAGCCATTAGAAGGTTTTAAGCAGAGAAGTAGCATGATCTCACATATATCTTTCGTGTTGAGAGCAGGCTGCAGGTGTGCAAGGTGCAAAGAGGTAGACAGTTAGGAAGCTCTTTTTTGTGTTGTACTTTAGACGAAGGTTTACAGAACAAACTAGCTTCTCATTAAACAATTAGTACACGTACTGTTTTGTGACCTTGGTTACCAATCCCATGACATGTCAACACTCACCCTTCTCAGCCTTGTGTTCCTTTTTACCAACTGTTCTATCCCCTCCTGCCTTCTAGTTCTTGCCCCTGGACTGGTGTGCCCGTTTAGTCTCATTTTGTTTTATGGGCCTGTCTAATCTGTGGCTGAAGGCTGAACCTCAGGAGTCACTTCATTACTAAGCTAAAAGGGTGTCTGGAGGCCATACTCTCAGGGTTTTTCCAGTCTCTATCAGACCAGTAAGTCTGGTCTTTTTTTGTAAGTTAGAATTTTGTTCTACATTTTCTCCAGCTCTGTTTAGGATCTTCTATTGTGATCCCTGTCAGAGCAGCCAGTGGTGGTAGCCCGGCACCATCTAGTTGTGCTGGACTTCGTCTGGTGGAGGCTGCGCTAGCTGTGGTCCATTAGTCAGTTCGGAAGCTCTTGTGATCATTCCAGCAAGAAATGAGTTGGTTTAAAACAAGCGGTAGTGAGAAAGTAGTGAAATCCTGGATTTATGTTGAAGGTGGAGCTGACAGAATATGTTAATTGCTTATATACAACAAGTAAGTGAAAGAAGGGACTCACTGATGAGTCCAAGAATTTTGACCTAAGCAACTGAAAAGACAGAGTTGCCATGTACTATGATGGGGAAGACAGGGCAGAGGAAGGTGGCCGTTTGGGTGAGGGAAATTAAGAGTACGGTTTTGCACATGTTAAGACTGACAGACAAGTGGATGCTGAGTGGGCAGTTGGCATTGTGAATATTGAATTCAGCTGAGCGACTCAGCTGGTGATAAATAGGTTGGAATTGTCAGTACACAGATGGTGTTTAAAGCCTTGAAACTGAATGAGTTCACCTTGGAAGTGAATATCAATAGAGTAGAGATGAAGACAGAGGCGTGATCCCTGGGGCTGTCCATACACAGAGGTTGGGGAGATGAGGAGGAACTGAAAGGATATTAAACAGGAGTGTCCCGTGAGGTAAGAGGAGAAACAAAAGAGAATGATATTCCAGGAGCCAAGCAAAAGAAGTGTTTCCACAGGAAGGAATAATTCAGTGGATAAGGGGTTCCTGATACTTCAGTCCAGATAAGACCACTAGATTTAACAACATGGAGGTCACTGATACCTACGTCTTTTTTCAGGAATGTGGTAGGAACAAAATCCAAGCGCAGTAAGTACAAGGGAGAAAAAGGAGAGACAGGAGTCAGAGACAGCTAGCATAGAAAAATCTTTAGGAAAAAATGAGCTGTAAAAGTGAACAGAGAAGGGGGATGGTAGGTGGAGGTCAAGAGACGTTTGTTTGTTTTTAAAATGGGAGTATCGAAACATCTTTGTATGCTTATGTGAATGATGCAGTAGAGAGGGGGAAACTCATTGCAAAGAGGAGAGAGGGGAGAATTACTAGAGGGATGTCCCTGGGCAGGTGAGAAATGATGGGATCACCTGTGCAAAAGTTGGTCTTAGATTAGAAAGTTCAGCCTTAATAACTGGAGGAAAATGGAGCACATGGGTACAGATGCAGGTGAGGTGGAAGATGTGGTGGTAGAAACGTATGGAAGTTCCTTTCCTATCATTTCTCTTATCCAAGTGAAATAAGAAGCAAGGTCGTAAGCTGAGAGTAAAGATGGAGGAGGAGATCTTGGAGGTTTTGGGAGACTGGAAAGAGTGTAAAATATAAGCAAATTAGAGATTAGATGGTTAGGGAAATTTAACAGGATTTCTAGGCTGCACTACAGACCGTTTTGAAGTTTGTGATTGTGAATTTAAAGTGAGACGAGACAGCTTGGATTTTTGGTGTTTTCCAGTCACATTTAGCTACATATGTGCAGGCATGGAGTAGGTGAGGTACTGAATTTAACCACATATGGAGTCTTGCCAGACAAATTTGATGAAGGTGGTGAGGGGAAGTGAATTGAAGGTGTGGATAAAGGGGTGATTATAATAACGGACTATGGAAACTAAGCTGGTTAAGGTGGGAAAAGGGGACATAAAAGGGTGCAAAAGAACAAAAAAAGTAGAAAGGATTGATGATTGTGGACTCCAGTGGGATTAAAACATTTTTACAGATGGCATATAAATATACAGAGTAAGCTACAAATCTAGAAGGTTGAATCATAAAATGAAATACTTGAAATTGAGACCACAGAGAGATTGTAGCTATTGGTAATGACCGGAATATGACAGTAAGACAGAGTGGTTCAGGCAGGGAGAGAGGGCGCAAATATTAAGAATGGAGATCAAGGAATCCAGAGGCCAGGGTATGGAAAGAATTACCTATGCAGCTATTGAAATCAAGAGAATTATGACTAGGAATAGGCATATAGATATTAGGTAACTTAGCTGAGATGTGGTGCTGGAGAGGCCAGTTTTCATTCCAGATTGACCTGATTCTATGACCCTAATACTGCCCAGCATATTCTCTCCTTTTCAAAATGGCTGACTGAAAGCTTGACATAACTAATGCTGTAATGAACCTATAAGTTTTTTTTTCTTTGCCTTCTCCTTTTCGCATACCTTTGTTAATGACTGTGTTTTGCTCTGTCCAGCCACCTGTGGCTTACGACCCCCAACAGAAAGATCAGAGCCCAAATGTCTGATATGTATATCTTTAGCCTGATAAGGAAATGTCTGGTATGTATCGCTTTAGTATGATAGTCTCTTGTAATTACCTTGCAATGAATAACGACATCTTTAACCTTTGTAAAAATCATATATAAGCTCTCATGTAAAAATGCCTTTTGGGACTCCATAGAGACAGTGTGCGTTGCTGTCAGATCCCCGGTGGTGGACATCTCCTAAAATAAAACTTTCTCACTCTTTCTGACTTGTAGTATGTTTCATTGGCTCAACTGCTCCAGGGCACGGACCCTATTCGGGTAACAATTCCAATGACTCGGCCAACATCAATATCCTCCCAGTGTAACCACTAGTACTGACATCTTCTGTGTCCTGGCCTTTCTGCTCCTCCTCTTGCTTTTGGTGCTAAACTGAATGGCTGGAAAATTACCACTCTCTAAGGTCAGCAGTTTGAATCCACCAGCCGCTCTTTGGAAACCCTAGAAGGCAGTTGTACTCTAAAGGGTCACTATGAGTCGGAATCGACTTGACGGCAGCAGGTTTTGTTTTCTGGTTTTGAATCCCCCCTTTTGGAGCCTTGGTGGTGCAGTGGTTAAAGCTCTCAGCTGCTAACCAAAAGGTCAGTGGTTTGAACCCACCAGCTGCTCCATGGAAGACAGATGCTATAGTCTGCTTCCATATAGATTTACTGCCTTGGAAACCCTATGGGGAAGTTCTACTCTGTCCTATAGGGTTGCTATGAGTTGAGATTGACTCAACGGCAATGGGTGGGTTTTTTTGTTTTTAATTCCCCCTTCTCCCTAATTTCCTAACCTTGGTGTACTTTCTACATGCACAACAGGAAGCTGAGGTCCAGGGAAGGGAAGAAACATTCCCTAAGATAACAAAGCTAGAAAGCAGAATCATTTGCTACCCAGGAGGTGGCATGAAACCCGTGCCAAAGGGTTGAATGCCTGAATCAAGAAGAAAATGCCTCCTGTGAAGGAAACAACAGCGGCAAAGTGTTCACACCAGGGAGGAGCAAGCTTCACCCCAAAGCCTCAAAGCCTATTTCAGCTTCCTCTCATCTGCCCCCTCAATCTGTGTGATGAGGGGTGAGCAAGGGTGGAAGCCTTGAAAGATTTAATAATACTTTTATTACAAAGTGCTGTATGATTTTTTTATTTTATCTTTTAATTCCTGTTTTGAGAAACAGGAAGCAAAATAAACAGGAAAAGTGCATAAAAATCCTCAGCAGGATCTAACTGAATAAAAATAGTGCAGACAGGAAACTAACCCCTCAAAACTTTAACGGGGGTGGGAGTCGGATACAGACTGAGAAATCCTGCAGGATTGGTTACTTTCAACTGGTATTGAAGCAATCAATTACAGTTAAATGGAATAATGACAGAAGTTTGGACCACAGCTTATCAGCTGCTAGCAACCTCTTTCTGCCATGTTAGAGATTTCCCCAAACCGGTAAATGCCAGCATTCTGTGAAGGAAAGGGAATCAAACCTGGCAGTGCCTCTGTTCTAGTGGCCAAGTTATGCCATCATATCCTGGCCTAATAGGTAGATGTCTTAGTTGTCTAGTGCTGCTCTAACAGAAATACCACAAGTGGATGGCTTTAACAAAGGGAAATTTATTTTCTCAGAGTCTAGTAGGCTAGAAGTCCAAATTCAGGGTGTCAGCTCTGGGGGAAGGCTTTCTCTCTCTGTTGGCTCTGGAGGAAGGTCTTCATCGTCATCAATCTTCCCTCAGACTAGAAGCTTCTCTACGCAGGAACCTCTGCTTCTGGCACTGCTTTCTTGGTGGTATGAGCTTCCCCCTCTCTGCTTGCTTCCTTTTTCCTTTTGTCTCTTGAGACAGAAAAGTGGTACGGGCCACACCCCAGGGAAACTCCCTTTACATTAGATCAGGGATGTGACCTGGGTAAGGGTGGTTTTATAATCCCACCCTAATCCCCTTTAACGTAAAATTACAATCACAAAATGGAGGACAACCACACAACACTGGGAATCATGGCCTAACCAAATTGATACATACATTTTTTGGGGGACACAATTAAATCCATGATATTCCACCCTTTGGCCCAAAAGAAAATCACATGCTTACAACATGCAAAACATATTCATCCCATCATATCATAGCAAAAGTCTTAACTCCAAATCCAAAATCCAAAAATTCCTCTTCATCTGTAAAATCTAGAATACAGGTTATCTGCTTCCAAAGGTACAATGGCAGAACAGGCACAAGCTAGACATTTCCATTACAAATGGGAGAAACTGGAGGAGAAGAAGGGATAAAAGGCACCAAGCAAGTCAGCAGAACACATTACATTAGTCCTCAAGGCTTTGAAAACAATCCTCTGTTCTCTGAGACAATTTACACAATGGCCCTGCCCTCCAGACTCTAGGTATTGGCCACACTCTGCAGATTCCAAGTGGAGGTCCCTCGGCCCTGGGCTTCAGCTCTGCCTTCCAGGCCCACTGGGACAGCAACTCTGCTCCCTCGGCTTTAGGTGTGCCATTCTCCTACTCCGTCGGAGTGACAACTCCACTCTCAGAAACAGCAGAGGCCGTGGCTCCACCCTTTGAAACCCCAGAGGTCAAGGCCATACCTTTTGAGACTGAGGCAGCTCAGCTTCTTGTGTTCCTTGTCTCTTCAGCTTCTGCTTCCTGTGGCATGGCAACACCTATATTAATGTGACTCTCACTTGCATTATGATACCATTCTTGAATCACGGAGGTAGAGATGACATGCACTGCTCTCTCCAGCAATTGCATGCGACCCTGGCTCCACCCATGGAAGAGCTTCATTCAGGTGAACAACATCTATCAAGAGTGTCATAGTGGAAAAAAGGTTTTGAATTACTAGGAAAGGGGAAAGAGCATGGACTTTGAGTGAGAATATCTGGGATTAGGTTCAAGCTTGTCATTTATTTACAGTTTAAGTTTCTGCCCCCATTGAAACCTCGGTCTTCTCATCTGTAAAACTGATCATTTGGTATATTAATCCCTGAGGTCCCTAAAGGATCCCTAGTGGCACAGTGGTTAATGTGCTCAGCTGATAACTGAAAGGTCAACTGTTCTACTGAAAGGTTGGTGGTTGGAACCCACCAGCTCTTCGTGGGAGAAAGATGTGGCAGTCTGTTTCTGTAAGGATTAAGGCATTAGAAACCCTATGGGGAAGTTCTGCTTTGTTCTGTAGGGTTACTATGAGTTGGAATCCACTCGATGGCAACAGTGGCCTCACTAGGGAGGTGCAGGGGGTGCAGACTCCACCCCCTGACGCTGTCAGTAGGGGTAACACCAAAATGACCCCACGGTCCCCTGCATCACTAGGCGGTGCCCACCATTGGGTGGAGGGGAGGGTCTCCACCTTGGCCAATGGGAGAGGGGAGGAGGGGAGCCATGGGGGAGGGGTGGGACTGGGAGGGGCAGGCTACTCAGCTAGGTGCTTGGCCCTGTGCAAGGGGTGGGCCGGGGATGGGCTGCTCAGCCCACCCAGGGACGTTTGCCAGCCAGCCAAGCCCACCCCAGGTTGGGGAGGGTGTGTGTGACACCATGAGCACCACGCCGGGTGACACTAACTCTAGTGATGCCACTGAATGTCACTGGGTTTTTTTTAAGGCCCCTAAGGCTTTAAAGTTCTGAAATTGCATGATTCTAAATTTATTTTCCAACATGTGGAGATTATGTTTTGTCAAACTTAGTATAACAGCAGCAATTTCTAAACTCTCTATGCAGTGGCCCTCAGTTATGAATACCAGTGTGCTAGGGTCTAAGGGTGTAAAGAAAAGTATAAGACGTGGTCCCTACCCTCAAGGAGTCTTCATCTATTTGTGGAGAGAAAAACTGGCAAGGTTAATTAGCGTGAATAAACAGGAAATGAAATTATACTAGCTGTAGTTCCTCCTGAAATTCAGAGGAGAATTAACAAATCAGGACTGGAGTCTTCATGACATCGTGTCTACGCTGGGCGTTACAGAATGGGAAAATTTTGACTGGTGAATAAAAGAGAGGAAGACTTTGGGTAAAAAGAAAGCAAATAATGAGTACGTGAAACGATAAGTGGGAAACGTTATTGGACAGTAAAGGTGAGGCTATATTATGAAGGACCTAGAGAGAGCTGGGGAGAATGTTTCAGATAGGTTTTTATGAAAGATCAGAAGTCATTAAAGATTATTTGAGCAGATAAGTGATATAATAAATGTATAAGCCAAATGACAAATAAAAAAGGTTAAATATGTATATCTATCCTGGAAGTCTTATATGAAACAGGCTACAGAGCCAACTAAGTCGTGAGCTTGAAAATTTAAAAAAAGAAAAAATGAAACCTCCTGCCCCTCATTTTCTGGTATTCCTAGCCCGGGGACCATTAGTTGGAGCAGTCTAGAGTTTTAATTGCCTGTTAATTGACAATGCATAGGGAAGAAGTGATTGCTAAAGTAACCAGGTCCCAAGCCATATGGGGCTTTGCAGAGTCATTCCAAACACCTTGAGCTACCCTTGGAAATAAACAGACAGCTCTGTTAGGCTGCTCAGTTTGTGATGGAGCACCTGTTTCTAACATTCACCCCAAAGAAGGCAGGGTAGTTGTCTGGTCAAACTGACATTTCTGAGTGATTTTAAAAGAGATGTTTGATGCTGAAATCTTATCAGGAAATATGAAAAGCCAAATTTCTTTTATCAGGCCCCAGTCTCTCTGCCAACCGCAGGTGGCCAAAAGCAATTTTAACTGGGACACTCCAGAAAACTTCCAACAGGATTTTGAAGTCACAAAATGTTAGAGCTGAAATTGTCCTTAGATACCAACACGTTCATTTGTCAGATGGGGAAATGGGCCCAGAGTAGAGAAGGAAAATTTTCAAGGTCAAGTAACTAATTAATGGCAGAGCTGGGATTAGACCTCAGGATCTGAAGCTCCCAGCAAAGGCTTTCTCCAGTTCATCAGATAGCCTCTCATATTACTGCTTGTTGAATTAAAGCTGAAATTCCAGACAATCGCCAAGACAAGGGTGGTAGATAGCACTGGTGGGAGCGGGGGTGGTGTAGGCTCTCAAGTTCCTTAAAATTCTCATGAACGTAGGCTTGTTGTTTTTAGCTGCCACCGAGTCAACTCCAGCTCACGGTGACCTTACGTACAACAGAACAAAACACTGCCCCGTCCTGCATCATTCTCAAGTCACCAGAATGTTTGAGTCTGTTGTTGTGGCTCTTGTGCCAGTTCATCTTATCAAGGGTCTCCCGCGCCCTTGTTTGGCCACTTCACCAAACAGGATGCTTTCCTCTACCAATTGATCCATCTTGATGTGTGCAAAGCAAAGCAAGCAAGTTGGACAATGTTTGGTTCATGCAGGCTACTGTGTGAAAAAGACCCTCTGATTCTGCCAGTCTGTTGTCTGTTAAATGGAACTACAAAGTGAGGAACACCTTAAATTTCGTGAGCCTATAAGCAAAAAACTCAATTTATAAGGGAGGGGAGAGGCGGGGATGGAAAAAATAGACAACAGATAAAGTGGTAACTTTAGTGAAGGGTAAGACAGTACACAATACTGGGGAAGGCAGCACAACTTGTCAAAGGCAAGGTCATGGAAGTTCTATAGACACATCCAAACTTCCTGAGGGGCCAAATTACTGGGCTGAGGGCTGTGGGGACTAGGGTCACAGGGAACATCTAGCTCAACTGGCATAACATAGTTTATAAAGAAAATGTTCTACATTCTACTTTGGTGAGTAGCATCTGAGGTCTTAAAAGCTTGTTAGCAGCCATCTAAGATATTCCACTGGTCTCACCCCGTTGGGAGTAAGGGAGAATGAAGAAAACCAAAGACACAAGGAAAAGATTAGTCCAAAAGACTAATGGACCACAACTACCATGGCCTCCACCAGACTGAGTCCAGTACAACTAGATGGTGCCTGGCTACCACCACTGACTTCTCTGACAGGGATCACAATAGAGGGTCCTGGACAGAGCTGGAGAAAAATGTAGAATAAAATTCTAACTCACCAAAAAACAAACAAACAAACAAACAAACAAACAAACAAACCGGACTTATTGGCCTGACAGAGACTGGAGAAACCCCGAGAGAATGGCCCCCAGGCACCCTTTCAGCTGAGTAATGAAGTCACTCCTGAGGTTCTCCCTTCAGCCAAAGATTAGACAGGACCATAAAACAAAAGGAGACTAAAGGGACACACTAGTCTGAGGGCAAGGACTACAAGGCAGGAGGGGACAGGAAAGCTGGTATGGTAATAGGGAACCCAAGGTCAAGAAGGGGAGAGTGTTGACATGTCATGGGATTGGTACCAATGTCACAAAACAATATGTGTACTAATTGTTTAACGAGAAGCTAGTTGGTTCTGTAAACCTTCATCTAAAGTACAATTAAAAAATTTTTTTTAAAAACTCAATTTACTGAGGACCATTGTTTTTTAAAAAATTAAAACAATTCATTTGTGGTGAAAATCCTTATAGTTTGCAAAGCCCTTTCTGGTTTACAAACACTTCCGTATTCATTTGTCTCATCCAATCATCCTAGTAAACCTGTAGAATGAGTTAGAACTCTAACTCTATGCCTTCTCAATCATTCTTCCCATTTTACTCACTATATAGCCTTACAATCCTGCCACACTGGACTCCTTTCCACTCCCAGATCATAATTTGTACTTTTCCCTTTTTTCTTACCTTTGCCCAAGTTGCTCCCTTGGACTGGAATGTCCTCTTTCCCCTAGTTCTCCAAGTCTGTTTTTTAAAGTCCTATCCATTCATCAGGCCCTAGTTTAAGTCCTTTCTCTTCCAAAAGCCTCCCCACATCTCTCTAGCAGATGGCTGTGAAGAACATCTACAGTTTTGCCTGTCCAATATCCTTTGTTGCTTCTTATGGTACTAATAAACCTTCTATACCAAAAGGTCCTAGTGAAACTGTCAAATACAATGCCCAGTTTCCCCGCTACCTGCCCTCCCAAGCTCCCCACCATCACCATCACCATTGCTACCATCACCACCACCACCACCACCACCACACACATATACATAGATCCTCACGAAAAAGAAAAAAAGGCATGTGATCCAAGTCAAGCAAAAATACCCTCTGCTGAGACTATGGAGCTGAGTCAGAGGGCAGAGGACTGTTCTGTTGTAAGCTCTTAAGTCCTGAGTCAATTCAATGGCAGCACCCTTAAGAGACTCTCCATGACCTCAGGCCACTCCGCTCACAAGAGTTGCCTTGCTATTCCTGTCTTTCCAAGATCTTGTTGTCAGCTCCTTCCTTCAATTTTGTGAAACAGCTGTTTTGCTTCAATTTATTATCCGTTTCATTGATCGAAGTTTCTGTTGTAAGCAACCAAAGAAACTGAACTGGTGCATTCTCTCCAATATTTCTAGAGTTCTTTCTTGTTCCCCCTATCATATCCCTCGCCTGTTCGCCTTAGATAAAAATTGTTTTGACAGTCCTCTCTCTCGCTTATTGAACTATAAGCTTGCCACCAGGGTCTATATTCCCTTGTTTCTACCTCTGTCACTTGCACATCATGGTCCTCAGAAAATGTTAACTGAAGTGAATTGAATTTGAGAAAACCCACATTTTCTTTAGATTCCAGGCTGATTCACATCCTTATCTAATATTTAGCTTGGAAAGATAAAATGTTCAAGTGCATAGAATAATTAAATCTTAGGACTAGAAGAGACCTTTAAGTCTAATAGCTACAACATGATTCTCATGTCCTTATCACTCCATCCACGTGAGGAATGAAGTACACGCATAGATCCTATTGAAGTGTCTATGACAGCAACATGACTGTCACCCCACTTTAGGAAAGTTACTTTCATTCCCTCCTCCAATGGTGATGAGCCAGAGCCGAGGCATGACTGGTGCAGAAGGAAGCCGAGAAGTAAGCGGGACTTGCAGTCGCTGGGGGAAGCAGGATGGACGAACAGAGGAACTTGTGGAATAGGCAAAAGCAGTGCCAAGATTTTCTCATGCTTGTATAGCTTTCAATCCCCTATACATTTGAAGATCTTCAAAAATGTATCTCAGCAGTGCATGAGGGAAAATGAAGAGCAGAAATAACTGCTTTGATGGAGTGGAGAGTCTTGAGAGCCAGATTTCCCAGACAGGTCTCTTAACTATTCCTGGCACAGCCTGCCCTGCCTTTGCGTCAAGTGGAAAGAGGGACCCAAGTGATGTTCCAGCGGGATTTCTCCATGTTTTGTGTCTTTCTTTTTGACTTTATTTCATTCAACCACCTCTATGTGCCAATTTCAGGAAAGACATTGTGCTGAGCTTGAGATGACAGATCAGCAGCGTGAGATGTGCCCCTAGCTGGGTGGAGTGAACGCCAGCCACTCCCGTTAGGAGGCAATAAGGTCAGGGAGAAGACTCTTCAGCTCCTTGCCACTGCACTGCGGGCACCCAACCTGTTGCCGCCGAGTCCATTCTGACTCATAGGGACCCTATACAACAGAATAGAACTGTCCCATAGGGTTTCCAAGGAGCGGCTGGTGAATTCGAACTGCTGACCTTTTGGTTAGCAGCCGTAGCTCTCAATCACTGCACCAAGTGGATAAAACACATGACTTCATTAATAAATGAAACTGTCATCTGGAATCAGTAACAAAAGGAGGAAGGATCCGAACGAGGTTTCTTGCGTGTTTGGTCAACACGAGTTGACCTGAGCCAAACCACACTTGCATGAGTGGATTGAAAAAAGAAATTATCCGTGGGTGTAGCTGAGGATCAGACGCAGGGAATCAGGAGGCTAATCAGAACACAACGGCAGCTGCCTTGGGCACTGCCCCAGCCCCTACAGTCAATTTACCAAATTCTAATGCTCCAATTTTGAAGCCCTGGTGGGGAAAATACAGAATAGAATTCCAAATTCTAATGTACTCTAGACTTTCTGGAGCCATGAGGGTGGATGAACCCCTGAAACTATTGCCCAGAGATAATCTTTAAACCTTAAATGAAAAATAGCCACTGAAGTCATCTTAAAACCAAAAAATATTTTAGCTTAACTAGTAAAAAAGGTCTGCCTTGAGCATTATGCTCTTTAAGAACTGTCTGTATGGGCTGAATTGACAAGAGCAACTCAAACAATTAGATAGGAACCTTAGGGGCCTTTCAGTTTATGTTAGAGGGAGGAACAACTCAGAAAAGGAGGTTGGGAATGGTTGTACAACTCAAAGAATGGAATCAGTGTCATTAAGTTGTTCATATAAATATGGTTGAACTGGTGGATGTTTTGCTATGTATATTCTCAACAACAAGAAAATAAGTAAAATTTAGGGGAAAAAAGTACATTAATATTGGACTGTAAAAAAAATACAGGTAAAAAAACTTATTTTCTCATTAGTAAATTAGCTATAAAAAGGTTTTAAAAAAAAAACTTAAAACTTACTATAAGACACTGTAGTATGCTGACACTCTACCTCATCATTTTGACAGAAAATACTAGAAAACTATGAATAACTGAGAAAAATACATGACAACAGATGGTGTGGGGACATGTTTGGCTAACAGAGGTCTCTTATAAGCACAATGAAAGATCTGAATTAATGGAGGGATCGTGGATATCCTGGAAGTGTGTCTGAAGAATATCCAAGTCAAGTTCTGTACAACTGGGATCCAGTGGTTCTGCAAGTATTAGTCACCTGAGCAGCATAACTGACAAATCTGATGCCCACAGTATTGTAGGCAAAAACTGTGTTCCTGGCTGTGCCTACACTGGTGATCGATCGGACATAATGATGCCTGCCCACTGGTTTGAACTCAAAAGGATGAAGATTATAGAAGATTGATGTTTTCCCTCAAATCCTTATGAAGTCTAGGTGGGGATATAATTGAATTAGCCTCATACAAAATGACGATGCATTACTAACATTATCCCCAACATTTTACAGGACATACTTTCATTTATTTTTGAAATTTAACTAGAAGAATCTTCTTCTCACTCTTCATCCTTTTCCATTCTCTTTCTCCTCCTTTTCCTCCCTCTTGTTCAACAGATGGTTTGATGCCAAGTGTTAGGGGTGGGTGTGTATGGTCAGTACCAACTTATACAAAATCAGACCTGAGTAGGTAGTCAGGACAGATCTTAAGCAATATGGAACCAATTTTTCCCCCTTATCAAGTTTAAACCAATTTTGGTTATCCATGATAATTGATGAATAGGGACACTGATTTAAAAAACAAAATCTCAAAAGTTACCACTAGAATTCATCTTCGTCTCTCTCCCAAGTGATGAGGTGGATAAATTGGAGAATTTTCTTCTGCTTCAACCACGGTGGGAAATGGAAATGAGGTGTGAAATGAAAACACAGGCAAGGTGAGAGAGAAGAATAAGGTCTTGGACTAACCACTAACAGAACCATGAACTTCTAAAAGACTCAGAATGAACATTTTTGAGCTCCTACTTTGAGCCAAGCAGTGAGGTAGGCACCTGGAGTGGGTAGGGCAAGATATGGTAAAACAAATAACCCCCAACCCCTTGCTCGAATGGATTCCAACTCATAGCAACCCTCATGGGGTTTCCAAGAAGTGACTGGTGGATTTGAACTGCCGATCTTTCAGTTAGCAGCCATAGCTCTTAACCACTGCACCACCAGGGCTCCAGAATGAGTAAGGGTGAATAAACTGTGGTCACTGCTTTCCAAAAGATAGAACTTGAGGTGGGACTTGAAGTACGTGATTTTGACGGTCAGCGATGTAAAGTGGTTTTGTCACACAGAAGTAATAATATGTGTATAAAACCTGATGAAGGAGCCCTGGTAGCGCAATGGTTAAGTGCTCATCTGCTGACCAAAAGGTCGATGATTCGAGCCCACTAGCGGCTCCACGGGAGAATAGACCAAGCGATGCGTTCCTGTAAAGATTATAGCCTAGGAAACCTTATGGGGCAGTTCTACTCTGTCATATAGTGTCACTATGAGTTAGAATCCACCCAGTGACATTGGGTATGAGTCAGAATCAACCGAAAGGCACACAACAAACACAGTACTTGACGCAGTAGAGTCTGTAAAGTTTAAGTTTGACTCTTGCTCATTTAGACGCTGATTACTCAGTCTGTTTATAATCTTTAGTCATCTTAGGGTTTAAGCTTTTCTTTCACTGAGGCAGATTTTCATCATTCCAGGTTTGTACATATTTTAGAAAATTTGTACAATCTTAAGCACTTTGCTAATTACAGATAAAACTGATTCTCCCAGGCAAGTAATGTATTCCCTCCTCCGTGCTCGGGCAGCACTCTGCTCACACCTTTATCAAGCATGGATCACACTGTATAATAATCATCTGTTCGCTTTTCTGGCTCCTTCACTGGAGTGAGAACTCTTCATGAAAATATCTCCTTGAGACAGAAAAAAAACACAGTGGTTAGGCATTTGGGCAGAAGCCCTGGTGCTCCATGGTTAAGCACTCAGTTGCTAACCAAAAGGTTGACTGTTCAAACCCATTTAGCAGCTCTGTGAGAAAAAGACCTGGCCACCCCCTTCCATAAAGATGCAAACCAAACTCGTTGCCCTTAAGTCTATTTTGACTCATAGTGACCCTATAGGACAGAGTAAAACTGCCCCACAGGGTTTCTAAAGCTGTAATCTTTATGGAAGCAGACTGCCACATCTTTCTCCCGAGAAGTGGCTGGTGGGCTGTAAGCACCAACCTTTCGGTTAGCAGCTGAGTGCTTAAACACTGTGCCACAAGGGCACCCAAGAAAACTCTGTGGAGCAGTTCTATTCTGTTACATGGGGTCGCTATAGGTCAAAATCAACTCCAAGGCACCTAACAACAATACAACAGACATATGGGCTCTCAACTTATTCTGCCCAAGTTCAAATCCTTCCTCTACCATTTCCTATCTTATTGTATAACCTTGGACATGCTATTTGTTAATCTCTGTATGTTTCAGTTTCTCTCTCTGAATAATAATAAGCATACCTTATCTACCTCATATGGATGGACTGTGAGTATTAGATGAGATATATAGGGGACTTTCTAGAGTGCTTGCACATAGCAGAGGATCAATAAATGTAGGCTCTTACTCTGTAGCCCACAGTTGCAGCATGCAGTAAATATTTAATCAAAGTCCATAGAAATAGTCAGTGAACGAATTATCTTACAAAGCCTGCGTAGGTTGCAGAATAATTTTAGCCTGTTTCTCCTGCCAAAAATTTGCTTCAGATAGAAAGAGAAATCCCCTTTCAGACATTCCGTGATGCTGGCGTGAGTCACTCATTTCCCTTTGGCTTAGTGGGGAAATGACAGAAACTGCTTCTTCCTCATCTTGCCCAGAAACTGGACTCAGCTGAGAACTGACCACAGGGAGCAATGGTCAGAAGTGCAGCTGAAAAGAGACCCTGGCCTGGTAGTTCTCTGAAGGCTGCTTTTCATCTGGTGATGCAGTGGTTAAGGCACTCGGTTGCTAACCGGAAGGTCAACCATTTGAACCCACCAGCTGCTCACTGGAGAAAGATGTGGCAGTCTGCTTCCGTAAAGATTTACATTCTTAGAAACCCTATGGACAGTTCTGTTCTGTCCTATAGGATTGCTATGAGCCGGAATCAACTCGACGGCACACAACATTCCACCGTTCAGTAGAAATCCTTTAACTGTAGATTTTCTTATCTGCCTCTCCATCCAGATTGTGAACTTCTTGAGGGCATGGCCTATATCCTCACTAATTTCCCAGCCCCTGTCACAATGCCAGGGACATAGCAGGTGTTCGATACACACCAAGTAAATGCATGAATGATTGAACACTTTGATGGGTAGGGCTTTAGGCAGCAGATATCTTGTTGGATCTGAGTGGAAGAGCCTGGAAGCACAGGAATCATGTCTGCCGCCAGCTCCTTTAACTGGTCAAGATACCTTCAGAGGATGCCTCACCTCTTCCGGACCCAATGGCTCCAAGATGGTGAAACTGGAGTCCTCTCTACACTCCTCATCAAAACATTTCAAACAAATCATCTGTAGGAATTACTCAACTGGCCTTTCCCCACACTAGCTTCCGACTTCCACAGAAGATTTCAGGGTAGACTCTGAGCAGTCACGTGGTCCACTGAGTCCCTCTTGACCTGGGTCAGTTTCCCCAAACCTTACTTCCTATGGTAACTGAAACTCTGAACATTTGCAAATTTCTCCCAAGAGGAACAGTCCTCAGCAGCTGAAGAGAAAGTATGCCCAAGAACCGGGCTTGTGGAAGTCTTTCAAAAGAAGCCCTTCATGCACAGGTCTTCCTTTTGCTACATATTGATCTCAAGGCTTGAGCTGCTTCTCTTGCCTTTGGTGGGTTCTCTCAACATGTGTCTGTGGAAAGAATTGGACTCTTCTACTGAGGTACCCTGTTGGCTAAATATTTCATTAAGAACTTAATAAGGATTAAAGATCCCAGGGTGTTTTCCTGAAGAATGAGGCTTGGTTTGTAGCCAGGGATCTGAGTGATTACAGCAGTGTTTCTGTGGACTGAAACTACATTTTCTCAACAACCTCTCTCACTTCTGTCCAGGAGATCTTGCCATCCCTGCTCAGTTGAGGTTCCATTTCTTTCTAAATTCATGTGACCACATGCCTGTTAACAGAATACCCTTTCCCCAAACCACACAAACATAACATGCACATACATGTCCCCCAACACATACATACACTCACACCATCATCTGTTCCAAAAGCCGCTGCCTCCAGGGCTCGCTCAAGTGATTTTCATATACTTATAATTAAAGTGAAGAAACCAGGCACGATTTAGGAGTGTGTACATTCTTTGGTAGCTATATAAAGCACTTCCATCATCAATCTTAATAAAACTGAAGTGGTTTAAAGCAAGTTCTCAGAAAGTCATAGTTACTTAAGGAAAAAGAAAATGTAAGCAATTCACTCTTTTTTGGTTTTGCTTTGTGTTTCAATTGCCCCTTTCTCCTTGGTGATTTTCTGACTGTAACAACTGGAAATGACCCTTTCCTTTACCTGGTATCATTAACCTTTTTGCTATTAAGTATCTATTGATCCTCAAAGTATAGAGCATGGTATACTGGAGTGGTTCTTACCCATCATTCTGAATAGCCAACTTAGAGACAGAAATAAAGGTGAATTCACATTAATAATGAATTAAAATTAATTTCAAGGGGAGAGGTGGTACCCTAACAGGAAATTTTAGACAAGCTCAGAGAACATGTCCACCAGTGGCTTGCTAAAATTTTCTTTAACTTCAAAACCTCTTCGCATAAAATTTTAATTGGAAGCCTACTGCATCCAATGAGAGTTCTTTTCATTTAAATGTCTGTATATGAGGAGAGGGGATATATCAATGTGAAAGATACAGAGCCCCAGCCTCCTTCCTCCAAAACGGGCTCCTGGGAACTCCTGAACTCTGAGGAGCTCAGTTTAAAAATGACTCATCTATTACAACTTGGTCATTTTCTAATTGAGGCAGCTGAACTCCAGAGAGAAATCAAGCCTTGGCCAGCCCTTCCAAACCAGTCCATGGGGTATGCTCATGTCTAGTCCTCTCATCTGTACCCATGGGAAGTTGTTGCTTTGGCTCCCTTACTGCAGTAGTCTGAGATGTACAATACCGTGAATAGAGTCTATAGAGTTTAAACCCTGCATCCTGACTCCTGGTTCTTAGCTCCGGTTCCCAATGACACATCTAATTGGAATGAGCAGCGTTCCTCTCGGGATTTAGAAAATTTATCTATGATTCAGGATATCTTCCTGGATTTAGTGTAAAAGGTTTAGATCCTGAAGCTGTTCAAATGGGACTGGAGTGGGACAGAGCCCTGGTGGCACAGTGGCTAAGAGCTGAGCTGATAACCAAAAGGTCAGCAGTTTGACTCCACCAGCTGCTTCTTGGAAACCCTATGGGACAGTTCTACTCTGTCCTGTAGGGTCGCTATGAATCGGAATCAACTTGACGGGCATATTTTTTCTTTATTTTTGGTTTGGAAGTGGGATAGAGGTGAAAGAGTAGATTTCATAGTTGGATGGCATTGGGAAGACTGGAATATTACATGAACAAATATAAAACTGTAGCCCTACCTTATACCATATTCAAACATGGGCTTCAGATGGATTGAGGACCTAAATATTAAAGATAAAACCGTAAAGACAATGTAGGATGTATTTGTGAAATATAGGGAAAGTCTTCTAAAAAAGACTCCAAAGCACAAACCATAAGATGAAAAGTTGATGGATTCGATTCCATCAAAATTAAGAATTCCTATTCAGTGAAGGACGCAACAGACAGAGTCAACAAACAAAGGACAGAGTGAGAGAAGGCATCTGCAGTATTTATACCAGTCCCATAAACCCATTGCCGTTGAGTCAGTTCTGACTCATAGACACCCTATAGGACAGGGTAGAACTGCCCTATAGGGTTTCCAAGGAGCGGCTGGTGGATTCGAACTGCTGATATTTTGGGTAGCAGCCCAGCTCTTAACCACTGCACCACCAGGGCTCCACTTATACCAGTCAAGGGGTGACTATCTAGAACATGTGAGGAACTCGCGCAAATCAACAGAAAAGAGACAGGAAACCCAGTAGAAAAGTACTCAAAGGATATTCAAAGGTAATTTGTAGAAGGAACAACCTTAAATTTTTACCATATTTTTTCACAAATAAGTGCCCATGTAAATAACACGCGCACACATGTAATGAGCGGCGTAGCTCCCTTACAAAGACAACGGGGGCTGCACAGTTGGCAAAAAACGAATAATGTGTGCATTATTTGCATAAAAATATGGCAATTTAAGAATTATATTAGAAGATGCTGATAATCAGAGGAATGTAAATTATACCAGTGTGAAACCAGTTTGCACCCATCAAAATGGCAAAATAGGAAAAGAAGATAGTTCCAAGTATTGGCAAGTATATGAAGAGAAGGGAACAATCAGACTCTGTTGATCTGAGAGTAAAACATACAACCTTTGTCAAAAGAAATCTGGCAATACTTAGTGAAATTAAGAATGTGTATGCTCTAAGACCCAAAAAAATCCCATTAATGTTTGGTATACCCAGAGAAGTCCTCCCATGAGTTTGCAAAGGGACACATACAAGGATGCTAATTGTGGCACTGTTATGATATCAAGAATAAAAGCTACCTGCTATCCACCAGAGCAGATGGATAAGTAAAATGTGGTTCATCAATAGTCTGTAATACTAGACTTCAGTCTGAATTATTAACTAAATATACACATAGCCACATGGATAGACCTAAAAGCATAGTGCTGAATAAAGATTTATAGCACAATGTAATTATGTAAATTAAACCAAACCCTTTGCCATTGAGTCCATTCCAACTCATAGTGACCCTATAGGACAGAGTAGAACTGCCCCATAGGGTTTCCAAGGAGGGGCTGGTGGATTCGTACTGCTGACCTTTTCGTTAGCAGCCGTAGCTCTTAACCACTGCACCACCAGGCCTCCATGTAAATTAAAACACATGCATAAAATAGCATATGCACATTTAAGACCACATCAGACACAACAGGTTGAGTCTCAGGGTCTAAGAAGGGATTAGGAATGAACATTGTGAAAGAAGGAGAAAAAAATGTATAATAAGTAAACAAGAGAATCTTTGCATGGACTAATGATGATAGTGTTCTATGAACCGGTTAGTATAATTAAATAAACTCTGTGAACCTGACCTTAAAAAATAAAAAATAAAAGAAAGAGAAAAGAGGCTGCAGGATGTAGAGAAGAGTAACTCATCCTGACTGCCTCTCGCTTGCTGGGTGAACATACACTGGCTACTTCCTTCTCTAGACCTCCATTTCTCCTTCAATAGGATAAAGATATTAGACTAAAATTTCTAAGATCCTTTCCAGCTTAGTGCTTCAAGTACTCTGTTTCTCCTTTCCCATCGATAACCTCCGTAATATCGTAAGCGACAATAAAACTGTATCACCCATTTCAGAACATTTTCATTCATACTGAAAAAGAATCTAACTTATGAGAAGTATCTTTTGCTGAAGGTGTGTTTTTGTACACCTGGCCGATAAAGTGATGTCTTTTCTTAAAATATGCAGGCTTTGCCATCCTAAAGAAACAGTTTCCATCTTCACGAATCCATGAAAAAAAGAGAGAAAGTAAAAAGTGGCTTACATAAAATTTATGGAGACTAGACGTGCTGTAGAACCAAAGAACCATAATTGGGTAACCAGAGCCTGGCTGATGTTGATAATGATGATGATGTCAACGATGGTGGCAGCAAACTAGAAGAACACAGATCCAAGAAGACTTAAGCTTGTCTCTGGACACCAAGCCTACAGAGGCCATCAGATCCTTCTACATGGCCCGAGGTTTCTTTGGATCCCATTTTAATTTACTTTGAAACCTACCCTTAATATGAGAGCTAGAAAGCACTAGGAAATGAAGAAAGCCATTTTATAGACCTGTGGACTCCATTTGCAAATTAAAACAACAAAATGGAAAAAATACCTATCACAGAAAATCTAATCTGTGCTCTGACAGAGGAATCCTATTGCCTTTTAAAGAGTTCATTAGAATGTACCAGTTGTCATTTCAGCCAATTAACATCTTGGCTATGCATAGGAAAATGGGTATGAATGACCGGTCCAGTGAAAACTAAAACATTTGCGTAAGATCAGCTCTTTCTTTGGTTGCATAAATTAATCATTTGGGATTAGCCATTTGTAAGCATAATTTTTCAGTGTCGGGAGAAATTATGTTTTACTGATTGAAACACTCTAAATTATGATTACAACTATCATTTATTAAGCACCCACTAAGTGCCATGCATTATATATATATTAATTTTTATGCTCACTACAATATTGCAAAGTGAATATTATTATGCCTGTTTTTTAGATTTGGAAACTGAAGTTCAGAGAAGGTGATTAACTTGTCCAAAATGATAAGCGATCCAGCTCATTTTTTTTAAGTGTATTTCTTAAATTTACATATAATAAAATTGACCTCCTTGGCATACAGTTCAATGAATTTTAATATATGTATATATTCATGTAAGCACAATCACAGTCAGGATACAGAACAGTTCTATCATCGAAAAATGACCCTCAAGTTACCTGTCTGTAGTCACACCTTCCTCTCACCTCAACCCCTGGTATCACTGATTTGCTCTCCATTACTATAGTTTTGTCTTTTCGAGAATGTCATATAAATGGAATCATGCAGTGTACAGGTTTGAAACTGGCTTCTTTCACTCAGTATAATGCCTCTGAGAGTCATCCATGTCGTTGCATGTAACAATAGCCTGTTCTTTTTTGTTGCTGAGTAGTATTCCATTACATGAATGGATCACATTTGTTATCCGCTCACCTGTTGAAAGAAACTTGGATTGTTTTCAGTTTTGATCGATTATAAATAGAGCTGTTAGAAACGTTCATGTACAAGGGTCTATATGAACACACCTTTTTTATTTCTTTAGGGTCAATTCCATAGGGGTAGAGTTGCTAGGTCATATGAGAAGTGTTAATTTAACCTTATAAGAAACTGCCAGACTGTTCTCTAGAATGGCTGTATCAATTTGTATTTTCACTGTCAATGTATGAAAGTTCCAGTTGTTCTACATCCTCATCAGCACTTGGTATCATCAGGTTGGTGTGGTTGTATTTTTATTTTTTTAGCCATTCTTTTACCACCTGAAATGTGCCAGTAACAGATTTTTGGTGTACAAAAGGGGAGAAAAGTGACATATCTGGCCTACCTTGATGGTCAAGAAAGAAAAGAAAGGCTGTCATTTGCAGTTTCTCCTCTGCCTGAGCCACTTAGAAGCCCCACTAAACATGCTCACTGTGTATTCATATATTCATGCAATATATGTATTTTGCCTCCATGTTGGGCACCATTATAGGGTCATGGAAAACAAGACATACAAGGTTCTCCATCCTGTGCAGCTTATCATCAAATGGTGAACATACAAGACCTAAACATAGAACACAAAATCCAATAGCTATCCTTCATAGAACTAAAATTGAGTAAAGTATAAATAGCTACTGTACTCAGATTATCTTAGGATGGGTGGCCAGGGAATACTTCTCTGAAGAGATGACATTTACACTGAGATTGGTATGACAAGAAGAAATCAAGCGGGTGAACATTGAGGGGAAGAGAATCCTGAGCCAAGGGAACCATTAGTCTGAAGAGCCTTAGGTGAACATAAGCTTGGAATATTTGAGAAACACCCAGGGCTCCCAAAAGTGATATGTGTGGCTAGAAAGTAGTGAGCCAGGGAGAGGAGTATAAACAAGGCTCTGAAAGGTAGGCAAGGGCAGGTTGAAGAAGGGCTTTGTAACCAGGATAAGAAGTTGAGTTTAATCCCAAGTGCAATGGGAAGCCATTAAAGGGTTTTAACCAAGATGGTTTATGTGACCAAATATAGAACTGGGTTCCTGGACAAATAAGTAGGGACAGGGAGCATACTGAGTGCCCCAATCCCCATTCTCATGGAAAAATGTTTCCTACCCACATTAAGCTATTTATTCCACAAAGATGTTGTACATTCAATTCTAAAGAAGCCAAGTTGAGGGCTTCAGCCCTCACCATTTGTTTACCACTTCTTCCTAGCATGGACCATGAGGGGGTTGAACCTGGAAGAGGAAAAGTCACTCTCTGAGCTTTTCACTGAGCTCATGATGTGCTGAAGACCCACTGTAAAAGAGGTAGGGCCCTGAGTGTAGATCAAAAACCAAAAACACCAAACCCATTGCTGTTGAGTCGATTCTAACTCATAGTCACCCTATAGGACAGAGTAGAAACGCCCCATACAGTTTCCAAGGAGCGCCTGGTGGATTTAAACTGCCAACCTTTTGGTTAGCAGCCATAGCACTTAACCACTATGCCACCAGGGTTTCCAATCAAAGCAGACCCTAAAGGGAGAGCCCACCATCTCGCTGCCCATGAAAGGTAGGAGCAAAGCCTCCCGTTTGCAAGTAGAGTGAGTCATTTCATCCAGCTACTGCCCTGTGATTTCCCATCTTCATAAACAGTGAATTAAAGGGAATTAAAACTAGAGTATAGAATGAAAAAATCCTACATGGAAGGATTTTCCAACTGTTAGAACTTAGGCGCACTGGACTAGATTTCTGAGCAGAGGTGTGTTCAACATCTTCACAAGACTATTGCTTTCATTCTGCTAATTTAAACTCTACTTTGAATAAATAACTACCTCTATAAAAACATAAACATAGCACCTTTCCCATTAAAGGGTCACAATCTCCAACTCTACATCATACCTTCTGTCATCAGTGTGTATGTATAATTTTTATCAAGTTATAATCCATGGGATGCCTGCTTCTTAGCGTTCTGGTTTCTGCTTAAAATTATCTGTCATATATTTTTCCATGTATCACCACGGTCTAAATATTTTCCGTTTTACGGAGCTGCACGGTGATGCAATGCCCTAAGAAAATCGCACACTAATGTAGTAATTACTGTCTGTCAGGCACTGTTGTAAGCACTTTACACATTTTTACTGATCTAACGTTTCTTCACTGCAGCCCAGTGAGGCGGATACCATCTGTCTTAGTCCGGCTTCGAAAGAAAGCAGACACTGAAGCAAAGAGTTCCACGTCACCCCTTTATCCAAGGTGGAATTCCGGGAAGCAGCAGTGAGGGAAAGTGAAATGAGGCAGGGAAGGAGGAAGGGCCAATCTGAGCGTAAGTAATCAAGCTGCTTACCACTAAGGGTCATGGAATGCTGGAGCTCACGAGACTGTCCTCCCAAAAGCTGCAGAAACTGCATTTGAGACAGCGATACCGGGCAGGAAGGAGGAAGTTTATCCACCACTTCCTGTCTGTCCAGTGAGGCTTTGCATCCCTCACTCTTCACACACACGTATACACACACACCACGCACACACTCATACTACATACACATACATATACGTGCACGTGCAAATACACATACACGCACACACGTGTGGGTCGGGTATGACTGTTTGCCCGAGCAGGTTTCAGGGCGTGTCCACATCAGTGTCAACAGGGAAGCTTCAGGTAGGAGATAAAGAGGCAGTCATGAGGCCTTGAAGCCAGGAACTCAGAAGTCTGCCTCATAAAGTCACTCAGAGTCCACATCAAGCTGGTTGTGGCAGCAATAGCTGAAATATGTGACAGATTCTACTATTGCACTTGTTTTACAGTACACAGGTTGCCTAGCCTGACCTGAATCACTTAGCTAATATCTGGGGGAGTCACGATTTGAACCCAGAAAGCCAAGCTCTTAACAGTTACGCTAAACTACCTCTGATTTGGGGAGATCTGGGTTGCTTTCAGCTTTTCACTGAAATGATTTAGAGCAGAATGGAAAGATCACTGACATCTTAGATTCTGGTCCTGGCTTGGATCCTTGGAAGATCACTTTCCTGTGGGTCTCAATTTGCTCATTTGTTTTTGGAGCAGCTCAGATTTCGAGGTCTTAAATTCTGAGTAACACTATTCTAAAAAGTCTTTGAACAAACAATATTCCTTTTTAAAATACGTATCTTTAGGATGTAAGTCCAGAAATTAGATTACTGGGTCATCGGGTAGGACCATTTTTATGACTCATGGTTTAAATTAGCAGATTGCCTTAGAAAATAATCATATAAATTTAATGAATTTACAATATCTTCCATGTATGAGCATGCCTGCTTCCTTGCAGCCTGACCATCATTAGGATTAAATAAAATTATATGTAGAATAATTAACTTTTGCTGACTGGATAGATATGAAGTGGTAGCTGAGAATTGTTTTGTTTTCTATTTCTTTAGTGACTGAATAAGCCAAACATCTCTCCAATTTTTTTTTTTTTATCCTCTTGTGTGAATTTATTCTCAGCAAGTTACTTCCACTCTGGAGGGTCAGTTTTGTCATCCCTAAAGTGAAAAGGTAGGCTGAGATTTCTCAACTTGCTTTGCAGGTCAAGTGAGACGACCTACAAGTAGCACGTATTGCCCCAAAGTGTAAACATGATAATCTGCTTGTAGATTCCCAATTCCCCAGCCCCTTCAGTAAATAAAGTGAGGATGTTTCCATCTTCAGCATTTCTATGAGTTTAGAATACAGCGAGCATGTCCCCTTGACCAGAGACGCTAAGAAATATCTCAGTCAACTAGATTCTCTTCTTTCTAGAATAATTCGTATTTTAGGCCTTGCTTAAAAGGGGGGAGATGAACTTAAATGACCTGATTATGTTTTCCCAATTCAATTAGCTTGTAATATTCTTGTATGATGAGCTACACATATCAAATTCCTCTTCAGAGGTAGCGCAGATCTCAGTTGGCTAACACTTCTAGCTTCTCTAAGGCTGGAGCTTCTGAAACATTTGACACATTTGTTCTGAACTTGTGGTGACCTACTTATTCTAAGTTCCAATCTTTTAGTAGATGAGATTAAAAACGGGCAAAGCAATGATGTCATCTTGTCATTCTTTTGGAGATTTAAAAGAAAATAGGCCAGCACTTTCAGATGCTGGGGCAGAGTAAAGGGACCTGGGAATTGGGACTCTGCAAGCAAATTACTATGCTTCTATTTTGGGACAAGGTTAAAAAGGCAGGGGCTGGTCCTTGGGAAGCTCCAGACTCCTTTTCCTAAGTGTCTTCCTCTACCCCATGGTGCTCCTCTTCTTCCCTTTTACCCCCCTTCTGTGAAAATCTGCGGTCAGAACTGGGCTAGGAGGGAGGAGAGAGAGGTTCAAGCCCAGCTCTGCCATTTTATAGCTCCATGAACTTTACTTCATTGTCTCAGTTTCCCCGTCTGTTCCTGTCATTACAGCCCCTTTCATTGATTAGTCACAGTCTCCACTAGTTAGTATGTGAGATTCTTAAATTAGAAGCAAAGCCTTGTTATCCCTGTGACCGTCACAAAGGCTCACCACAGAGTTTGTCATATAAAGGTTCGCTCTACTCTTCAGTAGACTGAAGTTTTATGAAACCCTCTTTTTCTCTGAAGGTAGCTGCTGTCGTCCCAACTTTCTAAGGTTGCTCAGGGTATCTCTACGTCCTTACTCCTCCCCTCTCATAGCTCTGGACCTTGTCTCCTGCCCTCATCATGAAGAATCTTCCTCCCATGGACAAGCCCACATTGGAGTCATGGATGGCCACCTTTATTGTTCTCCTTAACAACAGGCTCTCCCTCCTCCTCCGGTTCATGTTCTGCAGGAGCCTGTCGTCAGGCTAATCTTGTAGAAAGAACAACTTGGCTAACTTCACTCCCCTGCTCGAAAACTTGTTGATGGCCCCCATTAGCTATTGTTCAAGGGCCACACTTCTTCAGAAGGACATTCACAGACTTTTCCACGTGAGACCCAACTCACATTTCCAACTCTACTCTCATGACTCACCTCCATGCACACGCTGGATTGTCCTTTAGCCCCGTCACCTGTCGTTTTGCACCCCCATCTTCATGTTTTTCTTCTATACGGAAGGCCATTCTCTCTATTGCAGCATTGACAATTCCCACTGATCTTTAATAGCTCTTTTCTGAAGTCTGCCAAGATCGCCACCACCTCCCAGCCAGAAGTAGTCACTCCCACTCCAAATTCCCACCATATTTTGTACTTCACTTGACACTTTTCATCTTGAAATGAGATTGTCTGTAATCATACCATATCTCTTTTGATTAAAATGTGGACTCTTAAGGTCAGAGTCCCTTTCTCATTTGCCCAGTTTCTGGTTGTTAGGAGATGATATTTAGTACAGGTTTCTAAGGACGGAAGGAAAGAAAAGGAAGGAAGGAAAAGAGGGAGGGAGGGAAACGGTGCAAGGAAGGAAGGAAGGAAAGAAGGGCTCTAAATCAATGGTCTACATGTTTCAAGCATTGTGTGAATATTTTGTATTTCATGAATAGTTAAAGCAGATAAAAAATAAAACCGACTTCTTTACCCTTAATTTCAAATTTTCATACTTACAAAGATAGTTCTTCAAAAATTATAAATTCGAATTTACCAAATAAATGTGTATTAATACAGTGTGTTTCTATCTTATTTGTAAGGTAGGATTTTATTTTTTAAAAGAGTCCAAAAATAAATGTGAAAACCACTATAGCAATGAGGTCACTTACTGCCCTTGGAAGATGAAGTATTTGAATTTCCTCTTAACCTGACTTATAGTGACCCTATAGGACAGAGTGGAACTGCCTCCATAGAGTTTCCAAGGAGCAGCTGATTGATTCCAACTGCCAACCTTTTGGTTAGCGGTAGAACTCTTAACTACTATGCTACCGGGACATTTCCTCTTAGATACCCTTAGTTCCAGGAGCCATAATGATTGTGGGAATTTTTTATCCTATGGTGACATTTAAAGGACAGGGATATTGGAAGGCCAGGTAGCAGAGCAAAAAGGTGATAGGATTTGCAATCACAAAGACTATGACAACTCTGTCATTCATTAACTGTGTGATTTGGGGAAAATTCCTTTACTTCTCAAAGCCAGTTTCTTTTTGGTTAAAATAGGGACTAGCCCTAATTCACAGGATTGTTGAGAGGATTAAATAATGCACTAGCATGAATGACATATAAGGCACTTAATAAATGACATCTACCTCAATTATAAAGACTTGTTCTAGTGAGCGGTGCCATGCTTTTTTCAGTAGCTTTGTGAAGTACGGCGGTAATTCTAATAGAAGCAGAGAAAGCAGATGAGCAAGGCCTTAACCTTGAAATTGCCTCAAGGGAGAGTTAGCTAATGAAAAGCCATGAGAGTGAATTATCTGCTGACTGCCCTCCTTTGCTGAGATATGAAAGTACTTTTGTATAGATATCCAGTTTGCTAATTATCTTTTAAAAAAATCAAATAAGAGTTCTTTCTATAGTCCTGGTAGTGACCAAGAAGATGTATTAAAGGGAAAAGCATCTGATTTCACCTAAGAACCAAGAAAAACTCATATGGAAGTAAACTTAGAACTTGAATACAACTTTAAAAGCCAAAACTAAATCAGGTGCCGTCAAGCTGATACCGACTCCTGGTGACCTCATGTGTAGATAAAATATTTTCTGGATTGTGATCCCCTGACCACCAAGGTTTGGGGAAAAGAAAAAAATTCTATAAATGACTCTGAGGAAGAAATTAAAAAAAAAAAAACACCTCACTTCTGAATTAGGTTGGGTCCTTAAATGGAAGCTAGTGACTGATTTCTTCTTACCAGTCCAGTTGCAGACGTTGTTTTCTTCTTTCATGAGACTGCCTTTCGGTGTTCCTTTTATGGGTATGGGTGTTCACTGGTTATAGGGGTGAAGAGTAATGTGTGAGAATGCCCTGCACCTTTGTGTAAGGGGCCCATTCCAGATTTGACTCATTCCTAAAGGCTATAACACAGCCCACCACACCTACCTGCCTCTGGATGTACATTCACTTTCATGACCCAGAAGTGCCCAGGGAAAGGTGTTCATAGCTTACAGCCCTTGTCAAGAACCCTCTGCCCCGTATGGGGATCCTTCTAAAATTAAGTTCTGGAACCTAGAAGCTCTTTGTCTGTTCTCTACCCTTCTAAATATTACTACTACTTCCCACTCTATCTCTTGCACAAGGCATCAGGGCTCTGATTCTAAGTATTTTACTACCAATCAGAATGTTGTTGCTGTTATTAGCTGTCATTAAACTGGCCTCCCGACTCATAGTGACCCCATACACAAGAGAAAGAAATGCTTCCCTGTCCTGCACCATCCCCACGATCGGTTGCAGATTGGATCGTAATGATCCATAGGGTTTTCACTGGCTGATTTTCAGAAGTAGATTGCCAGGCCTTTCTTCCTAGTCCATCTTAGTCTGGAAGCTCCACTGAAACCTGTTCAGCATCATAGCAACATGCAAGCCTCCACTGACAGATGGGTGGTGGCTGTGCATGAGGTGCACTGGCCAGGAATTGAACCTGGGTCTTCCACGTGGAAGGTGAGAATTCTACCGCTGAACATACGAATGCCCTACCAATCAGAACAGGGAACCGATATTAGCTAACCAAAATTGTACGGGAAAGAGGCAAAGTTTCTAGCATCTTACAAAGTACCTAGAGGCACTGCCAGAGCTGGTGTTGAATTTCTAATCTCCTTTTCTGGGAGCTTCTATCCTTTGCTTTCAGTATTCTTGTAAAGAGCTACTCAATTTCCACACAGGGGCTACCTCTACAAACTTATACTCACATCCCCTTTCCTGCAAGCCCCCCTCCTCCCCACATACACACTCACTCATTAGCTCATTCACATGCTAGAAGATGAAATCAAGACAAAATAAGTGTTCCCAGCTCTTAAGAGTATAATTTTCATCCCTGAAAGCACCAAACTGGGCATCTCTGAACTTTTCATGGAACTGGTTGGCACAGAGCTTTCTCGGTGCTGTGGGGGGAACAAGACTAAAATGACTAGGGGGATCGGGTGTTTTGGAGGGACTTCTTTTTGCTCTTTTTGTTCCCTGACCTCCTGCCATCCCATACACACTACCCTAAAGTTTGGTTTTGAAACAAGCCTTCCTGGTGGTTCTTCAGCTGTCTACCTTGATGCCTCTGAGAGCTTTATTTCTTTTTTCCCTCCACCCTCAAACTATATGTACGATCAAAGGATACTCAAAGCCAGAGGCCAAACATATCTTCCTGGTCCACAAATTCTACCTGAGGATAACCAACCAAATTCACTGCTGTTGAGTCAATTCCAACTCATAGCGACCCTATAGGGTTTCCAAGGCTGTAAATCTCTGTGGACGCAGACCACCACATCTTTCTCCTGCGGAGCCACTGATGGTTTTGAACTGCCGACCTTTCAGTTAGCAGTCGAGCACTTTAACCACTTCACCACCAGAGCTCCTTACTTGATAATAAAGAGTTTAAAACCCTACCTTTATACTAAAATAACTATACATAGATTGTGTCAGAAAGCAAAGTTTTTACGTTAGGTTGAGCCACGTGAAATTGCCAATAGTTGACCATGTTGACCTACAAAAATGGCGGTTTTACATGGTTCCCATCTAATACATTTTAAAGGTAACGGAAATGTTTTTCTTTGAGTTTTATCCCCAGACCTAGGAGTAAGCCCTCTCTTCACATTGGTATTAGGGATACTGCAAATAAAAGTCTGAGAAGCAGCACTGTGCATAGTTTAATTTATTCAACTATACTTGGAATATTCAGTGATACTGAAGCTGTCGACTCTAATTCAAAAGTGGCTATCTTCAAGCTAATTAGCACCTGATTCTGAGCGCAAAGGGAAAAATGACTGGTTTCACTTTTTTAATTCTTTGAAAACTATCACCTCCTTTGGAGCCCCTCAAATTCTCATCCTCTACCAAACTTTCCCCTTTTACTGCTCTTAATCATAAAAATATAGTCAGCTTCTCTGCTTTATTTTCACACTGACCAGAGCCTAATGATTGATAGGAAACCCTGGTGGCATAGTGGATAAGAGCTATGGCTCCTAACCAAAAGCTCAGCAGTATGAATCCACCAAACACCCGTTGGAAACTGTATGGGGCAGTTCTGCTCTGTCCTATAGGGTTGTTATGAGTTGGAATCGACTAGATGGCAACGGATCTTTTTTTAATGGTTGATGAACCATGCAAGAAACCACATCGTTTCATACGTGTCTCCAGGTCGATCTCTCTTTATTTGTTCTCCTGTGAATCAGGCAAAGACAGCATTTCATTAGAAAACTGAGAGGGAGAGAAGCTGGGCTGATGAAAACAAATTGTCTTTATTAAAAGTAGACAGGGTAAACTGAGGAAATCTGGAAAACCTTCGTACATTATTAAATTCTGCTACATTCAAATTTACATTAAATTGTTAGCCATGTGATCAGGAAACTGTTAGTCCCATTTCTCAGCCTCATTTTCCTCACAAGTACAATGTAGATATTTAACTGAATAAGAAAATCCTTCTAGCTTTGGCATTTGAAGATCTTACAGTTTGAGAGCATCCTTACGTGTTAACAAAGCTAAGAACCAACGTGACAGCACATCAGCTGGATCCTCTATCAACAGGGGGCACAAGCTATTGTCCTTGGTCATGAGACCAACACATTTTTTCCATATTCTACTGCATGTTAGCTTTGTATTGCGAGGCTTTGAGCTGTTCTGCAAAGATTACTAATCTATAATATCCAATAAATACAAAAGCAAGAAAAGTATTCAAAGTGCTAATAAGAAGAGGCATATGATAATTATGTAAAATAAAGTTGCCGTTGTCAGCTGCCATCAAGTTGGCCCCCTACTCATGGTGACTCCATGCACAACAGAAAGAAATGCTGCCCGGTCCTAGGCCATCCCCACGATCTGTTTTGGATCAGATTCTTGTCATCCATAGGGTTTTCACTAGCTGATCTTGCCAGGCCTTTCTTCCAAGTCCATCTTAGTCTGGAAGCTCCGCTGAAGCCTGTTCAGTATCATAGCAACACGCAAGCCTCCTCCGACAAATAGGTGGTGCCTGTGCATGAGGTGCTTTGGCCAGAAGTCTAACTCGGGTCTCCCACGTAGAAGGTGAGGAGAATTCCACCACGGAACCACCAATGCCTCACATAAAAAAAAGTAAGACGTATTTAAAAATTTAAAGTGGCATGACTCACTAGACTGTAGGAAAATTTTTAAAAACAAAGCTATTCACAAAGCAGGTGAAAGAATCTGTCTGCACCTTTGCAATCAACAGTAATCACTAAGATGAAGAGAAAAGGGATAGATGAACCAGGGTGCCATTTGAGTGTGTGACTCTAGCATAAGCAGCAATATGTTCATTCAGGAGAAGGCTGTGAAGTTGTTAAAGAATTTAAAGACAAAGTACGGTAAACCTGCTGGTGAAACTTGTCACGAGTCCTGGAGAGTTTGTGGGTTTAAGGATCTCAGGAAGAGGGAGTGCGTGCAGGTGTGGTAACCGCGAAAGTGTTCTCCGT
Source organism: Dugong dugon (assembly GCA_030035585.1). NCBI lineage: Eukaryota > Metazoa > Chordata > Mammalia > Sirenia > Dugongidae > Dugong > Dugong dugon. The sequence continues at coordinate 22,923,509 of CM057466.1, forward strand.
GCTACTCAGGGAAATAATCTAGGACGGAGGTGATCTGCCTCAACAGATTTTCAGTGTATGAAATAAATAGGTTATTTTTGGAAAACATGGTGGAGGGAAAGCGTATCTATAAGGAGAAAAAGTGAATACCTGGTTTTAAAGTGTTGAAGGTCATGCAGTCTTATGGAGTAGAGATTAAAGTGTGGACTGTAAGATTTAACTCTTCTGTATTGGTTAAGGAGCCCTGGTGACATAGTGGTTAAGAGCTATGGTGAGCTATGGCTGTGGCTGCTAACCTAAAGGTCGGCAGTTCAAATCCACCAGCTGCTCCTTGGAAACTCTACAGAGCCATTCTACTCTGTGTTATAGGGTTACTATGAATTGGAATTGACTCAACTGCAATGGCTTTGGTTTGGTTTGATTTGATTTTGGTTTTGGTATTAGTTAAGGTAAGACTCTCATCCTCATTGGCTTAACAGTATACAGGTTTGCTTCTCACTGATGTAAGAACTCAACGTGGGTGATGCTGGTTGGGAGACATTTCACATGGTAATTTAGGGAGCCGGGAACTCTCTGTCTTACGGTGCAAACCTTCTGCAGGTCCTAGGAATCCTCTCCATTCACCTGCCAGACAGAGAAAGGGGCTGTGGGAAAGTCACACTCACCTCCTAACCGTTACACCCAGAAGCAGCACGCATTACTTTCTCTCCCATTCCGTGCATAAGAATTAGCCAGATGTCACCCACCACAGAAACAGGATCAGGGACAGGGACTATAATCCATGACTGGGCATCATTTCTCCTAGCAACAGCCCTACACCATGAAGGGGTCTTTGGTGCTCAGCTATCCATCTCTGCTATACCTTATTAGAGAACTTTCACTTATGAACAAAATGATTTACAACTAACTTTTCAGAACCTAATCTGTTTGCGAGTAGAGGAATAGAGAAACTTCCATGGTGGGTACTCAAAAATAGTAGCTATGACTCACAGGACCGAGTGCCTATAAAACAAACGAATAAAAGCAAATTTTCAAAGGGAAACACTATAGTTTAAAGGAAAGAGAGATTTGTATTTTAGATTGTAAACTTGTTAAAGTCAAGCTTTGCACACGTGTGTGTGTGTGTGTGTGTGTGTGTGTGTGCGCGCGCGCGCGCCGCACGTGCATGTGTTAGCCAATATCTCTTCCTTTGGGAAATTACTCTTACATTATTCTGTAAATATCTTACTCAATTCATATGGTTAAAGGAGGTGGGGAAGGACTGACCAGGTTACCTCCTCACCTCAGGGGTTGCATATGACCTGGGCTGGCACATCAAACCGCTTCTTCTCCCTGGACAGAGTGAGTTGTTAAGGCATGAGCACATGACCTAAACTAAGCCAATCAGAGCTCCTTCTGGTACTTTTTCCAAGAGACTCTTTCTCTGGAGCCATGGAAGCAGGAGCTGTTGGCAACCATCTTACTTACTATGGAAAGAGCCTCAGAATGAAGTCGATCAGAGATCTGATGACATGATTTGAATACCTGGGCAGCCTGAACAACCGTGAGTGAAGTTGAACTAGTTGAACTGTCTAGTTATATGAGCCCATAAATTTCTCAATTTATACTTTCTTTGTTTTGTTTAATTTGATGTGAGTTGTTTCTGAAAATAAATCTTCAAAATTAAAATGATTCTAATGAAGACACTTGGTTTGGATTTTTCACATCTTCATCATGTTACTAGTTTGCTCCACAACCTTTAGTGGGCTCATTAATTGCCCACAAAGCCAAATTAAAGCTTCTCTGCATACTTTCAGAGAATTCCACTAAAAGGACCCACCTTTCCTAACCCAAGAATATACACCTTAGAACACCCAAGCACTTGTCTCTCGTATGGACGTTTGCTTCTTGTCCACTTCTGTCTTAGCCTGTCTCGACCTCTAAAATCCCACGTACGTTAGCCCAATTTCCATGAAAGTTATTATGGCTTTGAAGGTAGGGACCACGTCTTACACACGGTAGTATTCAACATTACCGCCCACACCCCTGCCCCTTGCAACATTTCAATCGTTAGCATAGTACAGAACCCATAAAACACTCAGCAAATACTTGCTGAATTACATTTCCACGGTGATATTTCACTGGGAAGCAGACTTTTAATTTTGAACAGTCTACATTTTTTTTTCTTTCTGAGAGGGGAAAAATTGTCTAAGTAGACAATTTGGGGAATGAATTTACAGCTTGCAAAAGGTGCTGAATTGACCAAAGCCTTCTTGGAGGCCAGCGTTAAGGTCATCTTTTTCTTTATTTCATTTTCAACACAGTTATACCTCAGATAGAAATTCAGAGAAAGTTTTCCAGTAACTGACTTAGGTGGTAATCTCTTTTAAATGTGATTTAAAAAAAAACAAACAGGTCAAGTTCTTCACAGATCAGCTCTCCCGAAGCTATCAAATACCTATTCTTCACTATTTCCGGCACATGAAGGTGTCTAGTTCTTCTTGAATGAATGAATTATTCCCTCTTTCCTTCTGGTTTTTCCCCCCAGCCCAAGGCCTCATCCACTTCTGAACAATAATAGAAAAATAAAAAATTGCGGTACAACAATTTCTCATATCTTTATAGCATTTTGATAGTTCTTATTCACATTCAGTTTTTTCACATAGACTCCATAATAACTTTATAGCTAGGAGGGAAGAATAATGTCCATTTTGCAGAGGAGGAAACTGAGGCTCATAGAGAACAGAGAACCTAAAGGTCATACAGTCTGGGAAATGACAGTCTCAAGGAGTGACACCTCCTAACACAGCTGTACCACTTCCCAGCCAGTACCCTACCCACTGTATTGTCACACCCTCTAGGAGGTGATGAGGAAGGCAGCACAGTATGGTGGTCAGGACCGTAGACACTCAGGCAGAAGTCTAGGTTTGCTGCTTACTATTATGTGGCCTTGGACAAATTCCATGATCAATTCAAGCTCCATTTCCTACTCTGAAAATGGGAATAGTACTACAACCTTCTCAGGCTATTGTGGGCCTTGAATGGTATGGTGTCTGAAACTTAATGAGTATTCAGCAAATACTAGCTATTAAGGACAAAACTCTTTCAGGAATGAGACGCTAGCAAGGTGCAGGAGTGGATACCAAAACTGGGCTTCAGATCTTCGTTGAGATTAAAGAGACTCTTCAGTGCGCTGTGAAGGACTGCCTCTGTGGGAAATGCCCCCTTTTTGCAGAACATCAAGGAGAGCTGGTATTTGAGCCCTACCTCCATGGAAGTCCTGGATTTTCAGTTTTTCATGGAAATGTTATCCCTGGGTGAGTATGTGAGAGAACTCACCTGTTTCCTTAGTAAACTCAGACTAAGATTGCCCAAGGAAGCCAGTGGCAGGATTAGAATGCTGGAATTAGAGGCAGGATCTCTGCTAATCCAATCTCACCTGAGATTTTCTACCCTTATTCCCAAAGAAATGTCTTACTAAAGCACTTCTCCACTCTCCCTACATGACAGTACTTTTTCCTTTAATCATCAAGGCAACACCTGCATCTTTTCCCACCACCCCTTGTGGTGCAGTCAAGTGTGGGAGACCCAGATTACTCACCCTACTGACCACACCTATACTCACCCCAAGCTCGGCCTCCATGGAGCCATGGTCTTCTTTCCTTGCCATCTGGAAGTGATTTTTGACTATTCATACCCTTCAAGTGCAAATCCCAAGGGAATGAGGCTTCTTCCTCTCTACCTGCCTCTGGCCTGCCTTACTTATCTGAGGCCCTGCCTCTGCCTCGAACGATTGTCTCTGAGGATGTCCACTCTTTTTAAGGAAGACACTGCTCTCCAACCAAAGAAATATGGCCTTATCCTGATGCCAGCGTGAAACACAATAAATTAAACCTTGTTACAATAGATTAGAACCCACTCTTGGAGGGGACTTTTCTTGAATGAAGGCCATTAGTTAGCTGGTGTGATTACCGTTTATTTTCACCAATATGCTTCATGTCTGTCTCTCCACACTTGCCCTTCTGAGGTACAAACAGCAACTCTCCTAGACACACTTCTACCATGTCTTATTGACATGCTGCGGAGGTTGAATTCTACCCACCAGAACGTTTGCCCATCCTACAAGGCTGTTGTGTGGATTAATGTTAAAATGCATAGCACGCAATAAATCAAAAGCATTACATAAATGTGAAGTATTATTATGAATCGAAGGCTCAAGATAGTTTCTAGATCTCTCACCCTTGGAAAATAATAGAAGAATGTCACCACAAGACAAATGTTCACTTATGCAATGAGATGAACTCTGACCACCCTTGAGCATTCCTCACATCTGTTAACATCCACTCCCCAGCGATGTCCATTCATTTAATACCTCTGATCAATAACCTCATTTCTCCCCAGTTCCCCTTTTACTAGCCGCGTTGATAGATTTAATTAAAGTAATGCATTTTATGGGGATATGAAACCAGGCTGTCCCTTGATGATGTCACTTCCGTTTGGGCCCTCAGCTTCCCTTTCATAAAGTGAAAAGCAGAATGGGGAGAGGTGGAGGAGAGGGCCCATTTGCTTCTGCTCCATTCACAGTGGTGTGAAGCTGAGTAAAGACTGGTCTGAAGAGTTTCTGGAATCCTTTAATTTCTACAATTATTTTAATTTTTTAAAAATGTTTTAAATTAGCCTAAAAGCCTGGCACATTGTTTTTGTATATAAAACCACCAATTTTGGAAACAAACTCATGGCTGGTTAGTTCATTAGTGAAAAATATAAATTCCTATGTAAGCAAAAAGGATGACTGAGCTTAATGCAGAGATGGGAGAGAAGTAAGCCACAGGCCGCGTCTGTCTAATACAGACTTGATAAACCAACAGCTGCTCCTTGAAATGGAGCCCTGGTGGCACAGTAGTTAAGAGCCAAATCCACCAGCCACCCTGTCCTATAGAGTCGCTATGACTGGAATCCACTTGACGTCAATGGGTTTGGTTTTGGTTTTGTTATTCCTTGAAATTAGGGAGGAGCCTGGGTCATGGGGAGCCCTGGTGGTGCAGTGGTTAAGCATTTGGCTGCTAACCAGAAGGTCGGCAGTTCAAATCCACTGGCCACACTCCTTGGAAACCCTATGGGCCAGTTCCTATAGGGTCACTATGAGTCAGAATCAACTCAAAGCCAACAGGTCTGGGGCATGGAAACTAGAAGGCTTAGAGGAATTGTACTGAATAGAACATACAAAGCACAAAATGGAGAAAACAGGAGTCCTGGGTGACTTTTACTTTTTTTTTTTTTTTTTTAATTGTGCTTTAGATGAAATTTTACAGAGCAAATTAGTTTTTCATTAAACAATTAATACAAATATTGTTTTGTGACATTGGTTGCCAGCACCACGATGTGTCAACACTCTCCTTTTCTGGACCTTGAGTTCCCCATTACCAGTTTTCCTGTCCCCTCCTGCCTTCTCGTCCTTGCCCCTGGGCTTGTGTGCCCATTTAGTTTCTCTCTCTCTTTTTTTTTTTTTATGGGCCTAATCTTTGGCTGAGGGGTGACCCTCAGGAATGACTTCAGAATTAAATTAAAAGGGTGTCCAGGGGGCCAGAATTTTACTTTATACATTATATACATTTTCTTGGGCACACCGTTTCCCTGTCTACAACAACTTAATTATTGTGCAAAAACAAAATAGCCCTGGCTGAGTGGTGAAACCAATAAAGCTTTAATTTCATGATATAGAAATCCCTGAGTATCCGGTTTGGAGCATCAATACCTACATTTTCACTGAAAGTTAGGGCCTAATAAATTTCTCTTTTTAGTTGAAGAATAAGGTGACTTTTCCAAAGACAGTTAAACTGAAACAACAGAAATAAAGCGTAGCACTCCTTTCTCAGGGACAGCAAAACTCATTTTTAAGCGTCAGCAGTATCTAGCTTCTGAAAGAAAATGATATTGGCCTGAGCTCTTGGTGTAGCACCCTGTAGGTTTTGCATGTAACTTTCGAGTGATCTCTTGATCTGTCTGTTTCATCTGCAAGCGTGTTAATAGCTTTGGAATGAGTACCTGAACAAGCACTGAGTAACCACTGGCTTAAGAAAAAAATAAGTTTTAATGAATGTTTTGATATTTTCAGCCGAACAGAACACCCAATGCTTCTATATACATCACACATTTCCCTGACTCCACACTTTTGCTGGTGCCATTTCTTCCACTAGGAATGCCACCCTCTTGTTTTGCTGTGTTCTCATTGTACCCAGTCTCCAAGGACAAGGTCAACTGTCTTTATGTTTCCACCTTGTCCTGATTTCGTTACCTGAAAGTATTGCCGCTTCTTCCCAACTCACAAGGATAGCACTTGTTCTCCACGTCTCTTACGGATTTTGTAGAGTTGCATATTTTTTATGTACTTAATTAAGTAAATGACTTACAGCCTCCTTTTAGAGGGCAAGGGCTGTCCATGATTTATCTCTGAACTTGGCACCTGTCTTATTTATCTAGTGCTGCTATAACAGAAATACCACAAGTGGGTGGCTTTAACAAACAGAAATTCATTTTCTCACAGTTTAGTAGGCTGTTGTTGTTAGGTGCCCTCGAGTTGGTTCTGACTCATAGTGACCCTAAGTACAGAATGAAACACTGCCTAGTCCTGCATCATCCTCACAATCATTTCTGTGTTGAAGCCCATTGTTGCAGCCACTGAGTCAATCCAACTTGTTGAGAGTCTTCCTCTTTTTCACCGACCTTCTGCCTTACAAGCATGATGCCCTTCTCCAGGGACTGGTTCCTCCTGATAACATGTCCAAAGCACTTGAGACGAAGTCTCACCATCCTTGCTTCTAATGAGCATTCTGGCTGTACTTCTTCCAAGACAGATTTGTTCATTCTTCTGGCAGTCCATGGTATATTCAATATTCTTCGCCAACATCATAATTCAGAGGCATCAATTCCACTTTGTTCTTCCTTATTGTCCAGCTTTCGCATACACATGAGGTGATAGAAAATACCATGGCTTGGGTTGGGCTCACCTTAGTCCTCAAAGTGACATCTTTAAAGAGGACTTTTGCAGCAGATTTGTCCATTGTAATATGTCATTTGATTTCTGGACTGCTGCTTCCATGGGCATTGATCGTGGATCCAAGTAAAATGAAATCCTTGACAAAGTTAATCTTTTTTCCATTTTTCATGATTTTGTTTATTGGTCCAGGTTGTAAGGACTTTTGTTTTCTTTATGTTGAGGTGTAATCCACACTGAAGGCTGTGGTCTTTGATCTTTATCAGTAAGTGCTTCAAGTTCCCTTCACTTCAGCAAGCAAGGTTGTGTCACCTGCATGTTACAGGTTGTCACTGAGTCTTCCTCCAATCTGATGTGGCATTCTTCATACAGGCCAGCTTCTTGGATTATTGGCTTAGCATACAGATTGAATAAGTATACTGAAAGGATACAATTCTCACATACAACTTTTCTGACTTTAAGCCATGAAATATCCCCTTGTTCTATTTGAACAGCTGACTCTTGGTCTATGCACAGGTTCTGCATGAGCACAATTAACTGTTCTAGAATTCCTATTCTTTGCAATGTTATCCATGATTTGCTATGATTTGCACAGTTGAATGCCTTTGCATAGTCAATAAAACATAGGTAAACTTCTCTCTGGTATTCTCTGCTTTCAGCCAAGATCCATCTGACATCAGCTATGATATCCTTCATTCCACGCCCTCTTCTGAATCCAGCTTGAATTTCTGGCAGTTCCCTGCTGATGTACTACTGCAACCATTTTTGAATGATCTTCAGCAAAATTTTACTTGCAAATGGTATTAATGGTATTGTTCAATAATTCCCATATTCAACTGGATCACCCTTCTTTGGAATGGACACAAATAGGGATATCTTCCAGGTGATTGGCCAGGTAGTTGTTGTCCAAATTTCTTGACATAGACAAGTGAGTGCTTCCAGTGTAGCATCCTTTTGTTGAAACATCTCAATTCGTATTCCATTAATTCTTAGAGCCTTGTTTTTTGCTAATGCCTTCAGTGCCACTTGGACTTCTTCCTTCAGTACCATCGGTTCTTGATCATATGCTACCTTCTGAAACCTTCGAAGGTCAACCAATTCTTTTTGTTACAGTGACTCTGTATATTCCTTCCATCTTCTTTTGATGCTTCCTGTGTTGTTCAATTTTTGCCCATAGAATCCTTTACTACTGCAACTTGAGGCTTGAATTTTTTCTCCAATTTTTTCAGTTTGAGAAAGGCTGAGTGTGTTCTTCCCTTGGTTTTCTAACTCCAGGGCTTTGCACATTTCATTATAGTACTTTATCTTCTTGAGATGCCCTTTGAAATCTTCTGTTTTTTTACGTGATCATTTCTTCCTTTTGCTTTGGCTACTCTGTCATTCAAGAGCAGGTTTCAGAGTCTCTTCTGATATCCATTTTGGTCTTTTTTTTTTCTTTTCTGTCTTTTTAATGACCTTTTACTTTCTTCATGTATGATGTCCTTAATGTCACCTCACAACTGGACTGGTCTTTGGTCATTAGTATTTGATGTGTCAAGTCTATTCTTGAGATGGTCTCTAAATTCAGGTGAGATATACCCAAGGTTGTACTTCAGCTCCATGGACTTGTTTTAATTTCCTTCAGCTTCAACTTGAACTTGCATATAAGCAATTGATGATCTGTTCCACAACAGTGGGCCCCTGGCCTTGTTCTGACTGATTATATTGAGCTTTTCTGTCCTCTCTTTCCACAGATGTAGTCAATTTTATTCCTGTGCATTCCATCTGGTGAGGTCCACGTGCATAATCCCTATTTATGTTGTTGAGGAAACCCTCTGGTCTGTCAGTTTGTCATACTGTCCTACTGTGGTGGCTTGCATGTTGCTGTGATGCTGGACGCTATGCCACCAATATTTCAAATACAAGCAGGGTCACCCATGGTAGACAGGTTTCACCAGAGCTTCCAGACTAAGACAGACTAGTAAGAGAGACCTAGCAATCTATTTCTGAAAAAATAGGCCAGTAAAACTTTATGTACAGCAGTGGAACGTTGTCTGATATAGTGCTGGCAGATGAGAGCCTCAGGCTGGAAGGCACGCAAAATACGGCTGGGGAAGTAGAGTTGACCTTAATGAAGTAGATGGAGTAAAACTTTGGGGTCCACATTTATTGATGTGGCATGACCAAGGATGGATTACCCAGTAAGCAAGGTGCGCACAGGCTTACTTGTACTTCCTTATTAATTTGTAGTGCACAGTTTCACCTGTTTTTACCACATCAAAGATGTGATGAAATTCATGTGAAGTTGTTCACTACAGATTTGTAAGTAAACACAATTAAGCCTGTGCATACCTTGCTTACTGTTAAGCGTGTGCGCATCTTGCTTACTGGTTATTCAGCCCCTGGGCATGACTCCAAATGAGAAGAAACAGCTGCAAACATTTGTTAATAATAAGCATGTGGGATGTATGAAGTATGAATCAAGGAAAATTGGAAGTTGTCAAGATGAAATGGACTGCGTAAAGATCGATATCCTAGGCATTAGTGAGCTGAAATGGACTGGTATTGGCCATTTTTAATTGGACAATCATATGGTCTACTATGCCAGGAATGACAAATTTAAGAGGAATGGTGTCCCATTCATGGTCAAAAAGAACAGTTCAAGGTCAATCCTGCTGTACAACACTGTCAGTGATAAGATAATATCCATACGCCTACAAGGAAGACCACTTAATATGACTATTATTCAAATAATGCCAAAGATGAGAAACTTGAAGATTTTTACCAACTTCTGCACTCTGAATTTGATCCAATATGCAATCACGATGCATTGATAATTACTGGTAATTGGAATGCAAAAGTTGGAAACAAAGGATCGGTAGCTGCAAACTATGGCCTTAGTTATAGAAAGCATGTGGGAGATCCCATGTAGAATTTTGCAAGACCAATGACTTCTTCATTGCAAATACCTTTTTTCAACAACATAAACAGTGACTGTACACATCGATCTCACCGGATAGAAAACACAGGAATCAAGTCGACTACACCCATGGAAAGAGACTATGAAGAAGCTCAATATCATCAGTCAAAACAAGGCCAGGGGCCAAACGTGGAACAGACCATCAATTGCTCATACGCAAGTTCAAGATGAAACTGAAGAAAATTAGAGCAAGTCTACAAGAACCAAACTACGATCTTGAGTATATCCCACTTGAATTAAGAGACGATCTCAAGAATAGATTTGATGCATTGAACACTAATGACCAAAGACCAGAACAGCTGTGGAATGACATCAAGGATATCATGCATGAAGAAAGCAAAAAGTCATTGAAAAGAAAGAAAAGACCAAAATGAATGTGAGAAGAGACTCTGGGACTTGCTCTTGAACATCAAGTAGCTAAAACTAATGGAAGAAATGATGAAGTAAAAAGTTGAACAGTGTATTTCAAAGGGCAGCTTGAGAAGACAAAGTAAAGTACTCTAATGAAATGTACAAAGACCTGGGATTAGACATCCAAAAGGAAAGAACAGGCTCAGCATTTCTCAAGCTGAAAGAACTGAAAACAAAAAAATTCAAGCCTCGAGTTGCAATTTTGAAGGATTTTTTAGGGAAAATATTGAACCACGCAGGAAGCATAAAAAGGAGATGGAAGGAATATACAGAGTTACTGTACCAGAAAGAATTGGTCAACATTCAGCCATTTCAGGAGGTAGCATATGATCAAGAACCGATCGTACTGAAGGATGAAGTCCAAGCTGCACAGAAGGGAATGGTGAAAAACAAGGCTCCAGGAATTGACAGAATACCAACAAACTGATGCGGTCCTGGAGGTGCTCACTAGTCTGTCAAGAAATATGGAAGACAGCTTCCTGGTGATCCATCTGGAAGAGTTCTGTATCTGTGCCCATTCCAAAGAAAGGTGATCCAACAGGATGGAGAAATTATTGAACAATATCATTAACATCACACACAAGTGACATTTTGCTGAAGATCATTGAAAATTAGTTGCAGCAGTATATCCACAGGAAACTGCCAGAAGTTCAAGCCACATTCAGAAGAGATCATGGAATGAGAGATATCACTGCTGATGTCAGACGGATCTTGGCTGAAAGCAGAGAATAACAGAAAGATGTTTACCTGTGCTTTATTGACTGTGCAAAGGCATTTGACTGTGTGGATCTTAACAAATTAACATTGCAAAGAATGGGAATTCCAGAACACCTAACCGTGCTCATACAGAACCTGTGCATAGACCAAGAGGCAGCTGTTCAAACAGAGCAAGGGCATACTGCATGGTTTAAAGTCAGGAAAGTTGTGTGTCAGGGTTGTATCCTTTCACCATACTTATTAAATCTGTATACTGAGCAAATAATCCGAGAAGCTGGACTATACGAAGAAGAAAGCAACATCAAGATTGGAGGTGGACACACAACCTTCCTTGCTGAAAGTGAAGAGGACTTGAAGCACTTACTGATGAAGAGCAAAGACTACAACCTTCAGTATGGATTGTACCTCAACATAAAGACAACAAAAATCCTTACAACTGGACCAATAAACAACATCATGATAAATGGAGAAAAGATTGAAGTTGTCAAGGATTTCATTTTACTTGGATCCACAATCAATGCCCATGGAAGCAGCAGTCAAAATATCAAAAGATGTACTGCATAGGGCAAATCAACTGCAGGAGATCTCTTTAAAGTGTTAAAAAGCAAAGATGTCACTTTGAGGACTAAGGTGACATTGACCCAATCATGTAATTTTCAGTCGTCTCATATGCATTCAAAGCTGGACAATGAAGAAGGAAGACCGAAGAAGAATTGATGCCTTTGAATTATGGTGTTGGTGAAGAATGTTGAATAGACCGTGGACTGCCAGAAGAACAAACAAATCAGTCTTGGGAGAAGTACAGCCAGAATGCTCCTTCAAAGCAAGGATATCGAGACTTTGTTTTGCTTACTTTGGACGTGTTATCAGAAGGGACCAGTCCCTGGAGAAGGACATCATGTTTAGTGAAGTAGAGGGTCAGGGAAAAAAGGAAGGCAGTCGGTGAGATGGATTGATGCAGTGGCTGGAACAATGGACTCAAACATAGCAATGATTGCAAGGATGGAGAAGGACTGGGCAGAGTTTCACTCCGTTGTACATAGGGTTGCTAGGAGTTGGAATTGACTGGAGGATACCTAACAACACCACCACCTATGGATATAATCCAGTTTGGGAACAGTGTTTTCTTTGTTATGTTAATGAATTCATATCAGCGTAGGAGATGTCTTAAACCTACTCACTTTTAACGTATAAAAAGTGCAGATTAGTCACGGAGACACAAGAACGAATGGGAGAAAGATCGGTGCCATGTAGAGATCTCCAAAGAACTCTGAGAAAAATGCTAGAGCAGCTGAAAGAAGGATTTTTCCCCAGAGCAAAAGAGAGAGCCTTCCCCTAGAGCCAGTGTCCTGAATTAAGACTTCTAGCCTCCTAAATGCTGAGAAAATAAATTTCTGTTCGTTAAGGCCACCCATCTGTCATGTTACTCTGATAGCAGCACTAGATAAATAAGACGCTAGGTTTGCAACATATAGTTATTGGTTGATAATCGATGAACACGCCCTCATATATTTTGACCATTGTTACCACGTATAGCAGAAAGAATCACAGCTCCTGCCATTCTGTGGGATCCCACCACACACTTCTCTTCTCTGCACCTGTCTTCCTCCTCAGTGTGATTAAGATGTTGAACTGACAGAATTATGAATTCCCTCCCACCCTTCTCTAATATCTGTCGTTGGTATGCATGGCTGTATCCTTAGCTTTGTATTTATTTTTGTCATCGCACACCCTTGGATATTATTTGTTGCATGATGATTATTATTTCCTTCATTACTGATCATGCGATTGTCAGTTACTTACTACCTGAGATTTATAAAGGTGCTCTTCTCCAAGTACTTAAAGAAAGCTGCAATGCAGATTTCTAGGATTAGACTTTTTTCCATATCTTGGTTGCAAGGAAATGAAAAAACTCCTTCAGGCTTTTTGCCAACATCATGGCCCCTTTTCCCCAAGTGATGTATAAGCCTGGCTGCTTCCATGTACCCTTCATCCTGCACCTGGGCTTCAGAACATCAAAACTTTGCTTCTAATTTTAGGGCCACAAAATTATTTTCTAACTGTTTTGCAGCCTCTTGTAAATATTTCCTGGGGTACTTTGTTTGAGTACCTTTTGCTTCCTCTCATCCTGTGGGGAGAAAGATTTCTGGACTCTGAACACCCATGCTGGGCCTTGGTTGGGCCAAAGTAACCAGAGGCTGAGTATCCATGCCCCAGGGTCAAGCTGCTGAGTGAAGTTCAGAGACTGGCTTTGCTTCATCCCCCACCAGCAGAGAATAAGAGGCTATTAGCCAAGATGTGCTAAGGAGGGGGTCTTAATGCACTCACAGATTTTCTTCTCTTTTGGTTTCAGCCTAATTCTTCTAAAGTAAAGGCCCTAAATTATTTTTCATCTAGAACGTCCAGCTGTGGATGGTCAAGCTGTGCAAGCATAGAAAAAGAAACAAATAAACAAAATGAGTACAGAATGTGTACCGAGTGGAAGATTGCTTTTTTTATCTTTTCACGGCGGAGTCACCGTCTCAGGCTGTCATGCTTGGATGACACCTTATTCTACTTACTTACATACGAGGAAGAAGAGTTCCAGAGAAGGAAGAGAATTTTCTTCCGATCATAGAACTAGCCAGTGACCAAAGCAGGACCGAAAGAGAAGCCTTTTGACTTCTAGCCCGCTGCTTTATCTAAATGTATTTATTCATGATGTATATCCTGTATATCCCTGCCCCCGCAAAAAAAATTTTTTTGAGACAATTTATGATAAAATACATATTCTCATAGTTCCAGGGTAGTTTAAATAGGCACAAATTATCAGAAATTAAATAGAGTTAAGGGGCTGTGTGTGTCTTTCCTTCCTCCCTTCCTTTTTTGTCTGGTTTTTTTTTTTTTTCTTTCTTTTTTTTTCACTAGACTATGTAGAAGCGCAGGAGAATGTAAGAAGTTTGATGATGTATTTTGCCTGGAAACTACTCAAAGAGAAAACAGAATTAGAAGGCATTGCCCAGGAAGTATATTTATGGCTGTGTGTGATAATGTTGTCAGAACCAAAGGAACATCAGCATTTTCCCCAAATGCTCTCTCTCCAGGTTTTGCAACTTGGAATTTAAAATGAGCTTTGGACCACAACGCAACACACCGGATCTCAGATTGGGGAAGCAGCTGCTCCTATTAATGCACTGCGCTGGGCATGGCTGGGAATAAAACCTAAGTTGTTCAATAAACTTGTTACAGTGAAGGGTTTACAGAATCATATTTTTGACGAGATTTAGAAAGCAAAACAGGCCTCCCTGCGATTCCCTCGTCAATTTTACAGACCTGTTCCAACAGCCGGCCTCCATCGTTATAAAATGAGTGTGTAAATGAATAGACAATGCTGCTAAAGGGGAAGAGTTCATTTCTTTTCCCTGAGAGCTTCTCTGAATGCGAATGTGTGGCCTGGAATGTGTGTGTGATGTCCGCAGTACGTGTGTACGCCACAAAACTTCTGTTTACTAGGTGGAATGAAATCGCCGGTTAGAAGTGGGCAGTAGGAAAGCTAGAAACAATGAAATATATATTTTTAAGCTTGGAAAAAGAAAAGGCATAATCCGTGATGTTGGACACTTATGTGAAAATGGATGTAAAACACTCTGTGTTTGAGTGCAGAACACCGTTGTGTCATGAAGTATATCCTTGCCGGCAGCAAGTTCTCAGTCATTACGTGAGAAAAAAAGCGGGGTTGTGCAGGGGGGATCTTACAGTCACAGCTTCTCAGAGCTGAAAGGCACGCCAGGGGTCATCCAGTCTAAGCTCCTTACCAACTCAGTCACCTCCTGTAGTGTAGCCCCGACAGATGGGTAACACAGCTCTGAACGCTTCCCATGATGTGGACTTTACTAATTCATAAGGCATATTCTGTGCAGAGGGGCTCTTATTTTAGAAAGTGCTGCTGTGTACTGAGCTGAATGAAGCCTTTCCTTCTGAAACTGCCACCCATGTCTCCTGATCCCACCATCTGTAAAAAAAACCAAACCTGTTGCCATGCTGTTGATTCTGACTCATGGCGACCCCACATGCTTCTGGGTAGAACTGCCCTCTATAGGGTTTTCTTTGCTGTAATCTTACGAAAGTAGATCACCAGGGCTTTCTTCCCCAGTGGCGCTGAGTGGATTTGAACCACCAACCTTTCGGTTAGTAGCTGAGCTCAAACAGTTTGCACTGGAAAAATATAAATGATTTTCCCCTGTGACAGTCCTTCATTTACTTGAATACAGCAAAGCAAGCTAAGTATCTTCAGTCTTCACATGCGTTGTCAAGCCCCACTTTGCGCATGATCCAGTCCCCAAGGTCCATACAAGGTAGGCTATGGATTGGTGTGGACTTAAGACCTAGAGTGGGTCCTTTTAGCAACTTCAAAGGCTAGAAGGGAGTGTGATAGTGTCAACGGATTGGTCTCAATGGTTGATGGGGTTAAGGCATTCACAGAGAAAGAGGATTTCTAGGGTTATTTAAAATCTCCTGCAATTAATCAGTTTGCATTTTCTTGCCTGACGTGTAGAGGTTAAGTAGACTGTGTTTCCCCAAAAGATGGAAGCATTGAAATTCTCGACTTAATTTTTTAAGCATTATTTTGTCATAAAGTTTATTGAGCAGATAACCTGAACTTAGACTTTAAGGTAGAGAGAAGAAGAACAATAGGCTTTGTCTGTAATGATGGAACTTCGGTTAAGCTTTGGGTTCAGAGCAGAGCATGGATATGAAATGCTGCATAAAACATAAAGCTCTCTGTACATATAATTAATTTTGATGTTATTCTGGATACCCAAGACTTTCGAACAACAAAGTCAGGGAGGTTTGATGGAAAGGACACAGACCATAAGGGTTTGAGACCTGATTCATTCATTTAATCTTTCGTTTATCAAACATTAATTGAACACCTGTCAGGTGCTAGGCCCAGTGATGGGCACTGGGGACACATCTGTGATGAAGATACCCATAGTCTCTGCCAATATGGAGCTTACATTTTGTTGGGGGGACAAATTACCAGACATCTGCAATGCAATGTGAGAAGGTCCAGAGGCAATGAGAGTCTGCCTGCCCTAGACTTGGTATATGTAGCAGTGGAGGAAGTTCAGGAAAAGCTGTTTGCAGAAAGTGACATCTAAATAGAGAGCCGCAGAATGACAGTTTCTACCTGGTGACCTCACAACAATCATCATCTCCCTGAATCGTGGTTTCTTTACCTCTAACCCTAACCTAATCTGTTGCCATGGAGTCCATTCCGACTCATGGTGACCCCATGTGTGTCAGAGTAGAACTGTGTTCCATAGGATTTTCAGTGGCTGATTTTGGGGAAGTAGATCACAGATCACCAGGCCTTTCTTCTGTAGCACCTCTGGGTGGATTTGAACCTCCAACCTTTTGGATAGCAGCCAAGATCATTAACCAGTTGCACCACCTTGGGACTCCATTACCTCTAAAAGGGGAATAATCATAGTTCTGATTAGCATACTTCAGTAGGTTGTGAAGATCGAATAAGCTGATTTTTGTGAAAACTGCTTTAATAAACTGTAAAGTGCTCTATCATTTAAGGAGTTATTAATAAATATTGTCACATATTGTTATCTCCATTCCTAGAATTCGTTTTCTTTTTCTCACATGTACAGATTGGCAGTGTGGCAGGAGCAGAGAATAAAACAAGAGGTTTAGATGGAGAGATTTATCCTGCTACAGTTTTCTCTCTGGCTAGACCACCCAGACCCTTAGTGTTATTGGGGGTGCAGAGTTGGGGGAGAGCATGGGCCAAGGCCCTCTGAACCGTGAACAAGACAGAGGGGATGGGCTGCACATGTGGTCTACCTTGTTAAAACCCAGTAGTCTGAGTGGAAAGGGTTATCCACGCTACTATGGGGACCTCAAGGACCCCTGGTGGTTTAATGATTAAGTATTCGGCTGCTAGCTGAAGGGTCAGCAGTATGAACCTACCAGCAGCTCCACTGGAGAAAAGACCTGGCAATCTGCTCCCTTAAAGATTACAGTCTAGGTAGCCCCATGGAGGTAGTTCTCTTCTGTCCTATAGGGTTGCTATGAGCTGGAATTGACTCAAGGGCACACAACAACAACGTGGGGACCTCACGAACATGTCAATGGGCTAATCTCACCTGAGGTGAGATTGCCCTACTTACCCCTAGCATAGATATATGCACCGACAATTTTGTCTGTGAAATACCAAGGCATTTCAGCTCTCATGCAGGTATCCCACCTATGGGTGAGAAAAAGCAGTAGCCAGGTAATTTCAAATGTCAGCAGTTCCTGGTTTATTGAGATTTAACCTTCTGGTGCATTATGAATCTTTTGGCCAAATTTGATGGCATTTTCCATGCCCCTCACGGTGGTCTGGAATTGATGACCATATGTTGCAGATTTCCCAGCGAAAGGACAAGCCCAGATAATGGGGAGCTAACTCTGACAGTAGTGAATTGCTCATGGAAATGTGATGCACCATATTTACTATCGTCATTCCTATTTTCCTATTAAATTACTATAATTTCTCATTTTAGTGATAGAAATATAAAGAAAAAGTGTGTTTTCTACTTCACATATAAATTCCAAGTCACAGCTCTGGAAACACAGTAAATACTAAATTTGTTGTTAGTATGAAAAATAGTTAAAGTGTTTTAAAAGCGTTATAAAAGCAAAGATGTCACCTGAGGACTACGGTGCGCCTGACCCAAGCCATGATATTTTCAATCACCTCACATACGTGCGAAAGCTGGACAATGAATAAGGAAAACCTAAGGAGAATTGAAGCATTTATGCTGTTGGTGAAGAATATTGACTATACCGTGGACTGCCAGAAGAACAAACAAATCTGTCTTGGGAGAAGTACAGCCAGAATGCTCCTTAGAAGCATGAACATTGAGACTTCATCTTGCTTGCTTTGGACATGTTATCAGGGGGGACCAGTCCCTGGAGGACGTCATGCTTAGTAAAGTAGAAGGTCAACGAAAAAGAGTAAGACCCTCAATGCAATGGATATACACAGTGGCTGCAACAATGGGCTCAAGCTTAACAATGATTATGAGTATGGTGCAGGACTGGGCAGTGTTTTGTTCTGCTGTGCGTGGGGTGGCCACGAGTAGGAATCGACTCGAGGGCACTGAACAACACCAACAATGAAGAATAGAATTCGTACTGTCTCTACTACTTAGACAATTTTCCTTTCCCTTTCTATAGCCCAGTTCTCCTACATGCAAAATGAGGGTGGTGAATGGGATTTATCCCCCACATCCCTTCTACCTTCAACATTCTGTGTGTCTGTGGTGTTTGTCTCTCTTTTTCCCGCCTACGTTTTCAAACCCTAAGAAACCCAGGCCACTTTTATCTGTTAGACTTTTCTTGAAAATCCAACTGCCCAGGAAGACCGGGGCAGCTATTGAAAATCTTGTAGTCTGGGCTGTTATTTCAATCTCTGTCAAACCAGAGAGTCTTTGTTTAAAATTATATTTTGTTAATCTGTCATATGGATGTGGTGCTTGCTATTTTTAATGCATACTCTGCGCAGCTCAGTTATTCATGGCTGAGAATTTGCCACAGAAACTTCAGAGCCCAGTTTAAAAACAAACAGCTCCAGAGAAGCCAGCGAAGGCTCTTTGCACAAGCTGATAACATTCGGAGGTAGGGGAGAGTTCCATCTCTAAGTGGGACAGTGGTTAGAAACCGGGGATTTTTCTCTGGTATGTTCAATGCTGCAGGCACAGGTGAAGGCAGGACCTACCTTACTGCTTATTTACATGGTCAACTTGACCTTTCTCAAATCAATTTTCCAAAACTTTAGAAATGTGCCTTGGAAACTCTAATATCTCCTTATAATTATTGTCTCTGTCTCACCTTCTTCCCCATCTCCCTTCCTTCTCGGGTTGTTGCTGTGGCTGTGTGCCGTCAAGTTGATTCCGACTCATAGTGACTTTATAGGGCAGAGTAGAACTGCCCCATACGGTTTCCTAGGTTGTAATCTTTACCAGAACAGATTGCCAGGTCTTTTCTCCCATAGAGCTCCTGGTGAGTTGGAACTACTGACCTTTTGGTTAGCAGCCGAGCTCTTCACTGTTGCGCCACCAGGGCTCTTCCTCTAAGATCATATAAAACATGAAAGAAAATGCACACAGAAGTAGAAGCATTTAATTAAGCTCGAGCAGAAATATCTACATTTGTGACAATTCCTGAGTTATAGCTGGGAAACCATGGAAAGCTTATACTGAAATATTTAATTGTAGTGAAAATCACCGAAATACTGACTTTCTGGACTTTTGGGAATGGTATATTAGTTCATTTATTCATTCAAACATACTCATTGAGGTCATAAAATGGGTCAGGAACTGTGCTATATGCAGTGTTTATAAAGTGAAGAGACAACACCTTGTAATTTTGCCCTTGAGGAGCTCCTAGTCAAGCAGGCCCAAAGGTTAAAATAGACTCCCAAGAGACTCATCCAGGAAATTTCTCAATTTTGCCAATTCTACAAGGGATATTTATACCATCTTATCAGAGTTCTGTAAGAGCCTATAAAAGGTACTTAGTTTAAATATATTGGTTAATATTCTTAGAGTTCTGATCTAGCTGATGGAAAGTAGAATAGACAGTGGAGAACAGCAGGGAGACCATTTATTGACCCGCTCATTCCAAACACCCAAGGCTAAGGCACAGTCAGAGCAATTCCTCCTAACTACTTGTTTTCTTTCTATGACTTAACAAAGAAAGACAGAAACAAAGGAGGAGCAAATGCCTCATTTATACTTTTGGAAATTAACACGGAAACTGTCCTGACTTCTTTGCGTGAAGCATTCGAAACTGTACCATGGAGGTTGGAGGTGGTTGCTTGCAAGCTTGAGCCAGGGCCATTCTGATCCATGAGATGACTGTGCCTCAGGCAGCTGCCTCACAGATGCCTGCCATTGACCATGAGAGAAGCATTGGTGATGGGAGCCCATCAATTTGCACTGGAGTTCCAACAATCTGCGTAACTGATACCACTGCCCAGGTCACGGTAACACTCTCTCAGGATGAGAAGTCTGCAACATAGCAAAGGTGCAAAAGTCAGAGATCTGAAGTGCCTTCCACATCTGCCTACCAGCGTTTATCTGGACATGTATCTTCCCTCTTTAAGAGTGGTTGATAAAGCTTGTTTCAAAGAGAAGGAAACTGAAAGCAAGGGAAATTAACTGGTCATGCCAAAGTTCTCCACTCATCCCTGATTCAGGAAACACAGAGGACTCTCATAGAGGGCTAAGTGCTGGGGGAAATACAAAGACGAATAAAATGTACTCCTTGTCCTCAAGAATGTCGTACTCCGAAACGTGCATAAACAATGATAAAGCAAGGTCAGCATTGATGGGTGTCGTGAAAAGTTCTGAGAGGGTGCAGTGGGGTTTCTGAGGAGGGAGGGGTTGCCACCAGTTTGGAGGGGAGGGTTTCAGGGGAGGCTTCTAGTAGAAGGCAAGTATGGAATCGGTCTTGGTGTAAATTTGGGGAGGAAGTGAAGAGGAAAGGAATTCCAGGAGGTGTCAATGGCCAGACCCGCGTTGTGTAAGGATCACCTTGGCAACAATAAATTGGAAAAGGGAAGGAATTAACTATATAACGACAACAATAGTAGTGGCTGATAATAGCTAACATTTATTAAGGGCTTATTATGTCAGGCATTGTACTCAGTGTTTGATCTGTTTTATCTCATGTAATCCTTAAAGCAAGCTTTGAGACAGGAATTATTACTATCCCCATTTTGTAGGAGGAAGCCATGACAAAGCATCAACTCTCTTCCAAGGATAATAAAACAGCATGTATTCTTGGCCATGAGAACCCAGGTAGGACATGACAAAAGCCCCATCTAAACCAGGGACTGTGGGGCTGAAAAGAGATAAGATTTTGGAGAATTAGGGAGGAAGATAATCTTTGTTTCCAAGAGCCAATGGACATCCTAAGTGTTTAAGTTAAATACTTCATAAACATGAAAAACACCTGATATCCTCTTCTGTCTAAAACACCATGACTTAGATGGGACCTGCTTTGTCATGTAAGTGTAACTCCACTGCAGGAACCATGCCTTTGGACTCATCACTGTCCACTCAGATTCTGGCACTGTGCCTGGCAAGTAGTGGGTGCTCACATTGTATTTGCTGAGTGAGAGAATTTTCACCACCTCATTCAACATTCACTGCAACCTGGGGCAATTCATTCCGTTCCTCCTCCCCCACAACCCTAATCCTTTTCCCTATCTTTGTATAAGGGCGGTTTGGACTTCATTAACTCATTATATGTTTGTTAAATTGAGTAGGCTGTTATCCAGGGAAATTAATTACCTGGGGCAAAGGTAGGGATACTTTCATGGCTAATGGGAGTGTCTACATGGGATGGTGTGCGTACCCTCTTTTTAAAATAAGACTAACCCCGTCCTGCTTGGTAATTTAGGCAAAAAAAAAAAAAAAAAGGGCAGAAGATATGTTTCATATTCCTTAGGGCGCGTTCTTTCACCATCTAAAGGCACTGGAGTTCTTGGGATAGAGGTGGAAAAGCGTAACATTCTCGCCCAGGACACCGCCCTTCAAATCAGACAGAGGGAGACTCCTTTCTCTTTTGAACGCGCTTGGCCTCTTGGCAAGCCCTGCCCCAAAATGGGTGGGGGGGGGGGGTGCAGAAAGAATATGTCCACACCTCACGCGTCTGCCCGAGTACAGATTGGCAAGTGGCAGAGACGCGCAGCCCTCTGTCATTTATTTTTCTTCCCACTGGGTGCGCTGTCCCTTTAAATGGGGACGCTGGTGCTGGCTCAGGAACACCGGAGCCGGCAGCTTGTTGATTTCAGAGCTGGTGAATTTCACATTGTTTCCACTTCACTTTCCTCGCCTGGAGGGAGGCTCCGGTTGGCTCTACGACCGCTGTCGCCGCTGCCAGCGAAGGCCAGGGGAGGGCAGGGACCCGCAGCATCGGGGCGGGCGTGGGGCCGGAGGAAAGGGTGTCGGGGCCACACACGCACCCTCGCTGCAGTCCAGTTCCTCCCGAGCCCGGACGCCGGGAGCGCACCGAGCTGAGGACCGCCGGCCCTGACGCCCGCCCGCCAGCACGCCCAAGGGCCCGGGCCACAGCCAGGGCGCGGGCGAGGGGAGGAGGCCCAGGGGGGCGGGGTGGGGGGCGGGGGTGGGTGCTGCCGCCGCCGCGGAGCTGCTACTCAGCGCGTTTTGCATGAAGATGGCGGCTCCTACCGCCAGCAAGGCAGCCTCCCTGGGCTGTAACAACAAGCCTTCGTTCCCGGAGCTGGATTTCAGGTCCGGAGCTCGGGTGGAGGAATTGAACAAACTCATCCAAGAATTCACGAAGCACGACCAACGGGAATACGACGACCAGAGAGCGCTGGAGATTCACACCGCTAAGGATTTCATCTTTTCCATGCTGGGTAAGCAGCAAAAGGGAGAGGAGTGTGTGTGTGTGTGTGTGCGTGTGGTGGGAAGGGTTAGAAAACCCATTCCCCCTTCTCGCTCTCTTTTCTCACGGGCTTCCTTCCTGGAGCCGGGTGCCTGGGGTAAAACCCATCTCTGTTCCGCCTTTTCCCTTCTTTCTCCGTCGCAAGCTGAGCTGCCTTCCCTCCCTTCCTTACTGTACTTTGTGCGGAGTCTCTTCTCATTTTGCCCTCGGTCATTGGCTCTTTCGGAATTTCTTACCCGCCCGGGGATGGTAGGCAGGTGGAGTGTTTCCGGTGAAACGCCTCGAGGTTGAGGGGAAGCGCCTGGAAGCAGCGCGGTCCAGGTGAGACTCGGCGGCGCATTTGGGATTTGGCTCCCGGAGCCTCGGACCTTCCCTTCGCCGGGTTTCGGGTCCTCCCCTAAGCTTGGGTCGCCAAGACAGCTTGGGGCTCTGACTCGGTGCCCGAGCGACAAGTTGCTTCTGTAGTCTTGTGCCACGGCGCTGTCAGCCGAGCCCCCGGTGGTCAAACTTGTTGGGTGTTCCCGAGTAACCCGCAGAAGTAGGCTGGGCGCCCGGAGTTCCTGCAACTTTGATTTGCAAATCGACTTCCCTTTGAAGAGATCGGAAGCATTTCCGGTGCTTTTCCCGGCTTCTTTCTGAGCTCGGAATTCCCAGTGCCCAGCTCGAAAATGACCTCGCTCAGAGAGCTGACCCCCAGGGAGCGCCGGCTGCCTCCTCTTTGTGTATTGTTGGAGATGTGTGCCCCGAGTTTCGCACCCGGGAGATACGGGAGGGAAGAAAATATGCCGTGCACCCCCGCCTCCCAGCCGGGCAGCTACGCGTCCTTAAACCGATTGTTGAATAGTGTGTAAAGGAAAATAAAGCAGGCCTTGGAGATGGAACCCCTCCCCAGGTGTCCTGTCTTTGGGATTATTGTTACTGAGGTATAGTGTGAGTGTCCGCTGGCAGCCTCGGATGCAGCCTGCAGGCAGCACCAGTGGAACCGTGGCTATCGTGAAATACGTCGCCGGGTCCTCAGCATTCCGCAGAAGTGGACTCGAGTGTAGCTGCCCGAACGGCGGGTCTCTGTGTGCGCTCTTCTGCATTCCAGGTGGTGGAAAATTTCATTGGGAAGGGTCTTTTGGCTACAGAGGAAGACAGAGCATTTGCCTTCTCCCTTCCAGTGACTTCCGTTCAGCCCCGTTATCTGTTGTTGCTGGTTCTACCTTGGGGTATCTTCTTCCTCCCCACAGCGCAGCAAACCGAGCGCTAGGTCGTCTGTTGTAACGCTTTGGGAAGTTGAACAAAACCTGTGAAATCTTGGGGCCGGGTTACCTTTTGCTCTGCTCTCCCCAGGTATATCCTAGATTGTGTATGGCATTGAAAGCTCTCTGTTGATATATTTGACTATTCAACTATTTAGATGAATTAAAAAAAAATTTTTTTTTAAAATTCCTAACCTGGTGGAAGTGAGCTTCCAGAGGGAAGTTTACCAAGCTTACAAAGCTTCTAGATCTGAAAACCAGTGCAGGGATTGTCAAGAAGGTGAGGACACAGAGAAGGCTCTGGGGCAGTTATTCAAGTTGCTTAATCATGGCCCTTGTCTTTGGCATAAATAATGGAAGTCTACCGCCCAGTTCTGAGGTCTCCTGCCCTACATCATTTACTAGAAAAAGGTACGGGGTCATGAAAAGTCAGGATAGTCATGGATTAGAAAATGGGAGGATATGGGGAAGGCTAAGTTTAGATGCCTGTCTCATTAGGAACTTGGCTAAACACACAGCTGATACACTGAATTAACCAAGCCTTTAGGAAGCGTGCATTATCCTAGGGCTCTTAATGTGTATGTGTGTTTAATGTCACTGGTGGCGTTGTGTTGACAGGTAGACTACATTTGCTTCTATTGCTTTTTACTCAACTGACCTTGCAAGAGAAGTCTTCCTTGCCTCCAGGGAATCTGGTCTTTCCACCTGCAGGAGAGAAAATTCAGGAGAGTGTCATTTAAGCCTCCGGTGCCTCTGGACACGCGAAGCAGATGGCAAAGTGAGCTGGCCTGCGTGTGGGGCTGCATTCATTTGTGAGTTCCTTGCTTTCCTGTAAGGAGGTGCTGGCCACTCCAGGCGAGTGAGGGCTTGGAGACGGCAAGGGTCCTTGTGTGGATTTCTTTTTTCTAGAGCAGATTTTCACTTGACTCAAAAAACAAAATCTCTTTTGGTGTACTTTTTTCACTTCCCACCACCTTGGGTTTGTCATGAATATGCGAATGCTGTGTCTTAATGAGCACTGGCGTGGCACCAGGCCCTCCTTTCTGGCCCTGGGGGATGGTAGGGGGGAACAAGTCCTCTTGGCTTTGTTCTGCCTGCATTTGAGCTGCACCTGAGGATTGTCAAAAGCTTAGAAACATTATCTCCTCACACAGAGGAATCTGGTAAAGGCTTCTTTAATGGAGCTGTGGATAGTGCTGCCTCTTTTTTTGGGGCGGGAGGGTGGGCAGCTGGGGGCAGGGGCGTTCCCTGGGTGGCGCAAATGGTTTGCACTTGACTACCTACCTAAAGGTTGGCAGTTCATACCCACCCAGTGGCTCCGAGGGAAAAAGGCCTGGCAGTCTGCTTCTGTAAAGATTACAGGCAAGAAAACCCTATGGAGCAGTGGACCGGTTTTACTCTGTAACAGATGGAGTCACCAGGAGTTGGAATCCACTCAATGGCAATACTTTCTTTCTTTTTTGGTGGGTGAGGGGAAGCTGCTGTTTCTCTGTATACGATTGTTAGCCTGGACTGAAGTCCACCACCGGCCTCCCAGATCGTTTCCATTTTGTCTAGTTTGGGGGCAACTTTATGCAGAAGAGCAAAGTGGTAGTAGGCTGTTGTCATAATCAATGACCTCTCTGCATCTGGAAACCTCACCTCACTGTCCTATCAGAGCGGGCTTCTGGACAGGCGTTAGGGCTGATCTGAGCCCACTTGGGGTCACCGTGGTCACCATGGTCACTGAGGTCTTTCTGGCTTCTCCCAACATTCTCTTTTTGTACAGAGATTCTGATTTCTTTGGAGGCAAGTTTCAGCTGGAATCACCTGGACTCCTTATTTCTCTACACCTTGGTCTTTTAGAAGAATGATTGCTGTTATTAGCTAGTTAATATTTGAGAGCCCAGTTTGTGTGAGAGGCTGGCAGTGCATAATAAACGCCATTTATCAAAATTCAGGGAAATTGCCAGAGTTCATTAATGTTTTAATAATATTTGGTATTTGCATAATGTCTCTGCCAGCACTTTGTTATCTTCATTCCCTGGTGAGGTTGGTTGGAGACTGGTTGTATCCCCATTGAACAGATGCAGAAGAGGGGGTACTGGGAACCTAGAGAAGCCGGAGGCAACAGTCGCTTAACCCCTAGACCAACCATCAGCACCATGGCCTGGTTACTAGAGTAGCTATCATTTATTGATTACTTTCCTGGTGTCGGCAGCTAATCTTCATGCAGCCTTAGAAAAAGGTATTGCTTTTCCATTACACAGATGAGGATGTTGAAATTAGTGGGGTTAAGAAGCATCCAGGGCCACATGGCTAATAAATGGTAGAGATGTTGCTAAAAGTCAGGTCTCCTGACCTGAGACCTGTTTCTCTTCTCCTGCTTG
The DNA here is from genome assembly GCA_030035585.1 of Dugong dugon. Classification (NCBI taxonomy): domain Eukaryota; kingdom Metazoa; phylum Chordata; class Mammalia; order Sirenia; family Dugongidae; genus Dugong; species Dugong dugon. The sequence continues at coordinate 22,949,615 of CM057466.1, forward strand.
AGATCATTAACAACAGACACATGAAATCCAGAGGAGAGGCTTTGTTCTAGGAAGGACAGTTGCTTCCTGTTCTTTGAGAATTTTGTTTCTGAGTTCAGCTTTTGGTATTAGTGTAATAGAAGCAGCATCTGGGGTCGTGTCTGGAGTAGTTTGAGTTCAAGTATTTTCTTCCATAACGTTGCTGTTGTTAGGTGTCTTGGAGTCAGCTGTGACTCACGGCAGCCTTATGTATATGAAACATTGCCTAGTCCCGCGCCATCTTTATGATTGTTGGTGTATTTCAGTTCATTGTTTGGCTGTTTTAGAGAGACTTCCAACCTAGGCAACTAACTCATCTTCCAGCACTATATTGGGCAATACTCGATGGTGACCCATAAAGTTTTCATTGGCTAATTTTTGGAAGTAGATTGCCAGGCCTTTCTTCCTACTCTGTTCTAGTCTGGAAGCTCCCCTGAAACCTGTCCACCATGGGTGACCCTGCTGGTATTTGAAATACTAATGACGTAGTTTCCTGCATCACAGCAACACACAAGCCACCACAGTACGACAAACCGATAGACGGGTGGTGGTATTCCATAATAAGATCACCTTTTCCAATTTTTCATTAAGAAATTGATAGTTATAATAAAATATTAAAAGTTCCAGTCCCAGTACTGCTTCTTGCTGACTGTGTGGTCTTCATTTTCTCATCTATTAAACATGCTAACAGTCATGCTTCATTTCAGAATTGTGTGTGAATGTGAAATTACTTTGTACACTGAAAAGGAATGTATATATGATTTTATTATGTATTTAAAGTAATGCGCTTTATTAGAAAACCTAGTGGATTTAAGCTGGAATAATTTCTGCAATGAAATCTGTGGAGTGCAAAGAGTCCCTGGGTGGTGCAGACACTTAAGCGCTTGGCTACAAATTGAAAGGCTGGCAGTTTGAAACCACCCAGAGGTGCCTTGGAAGAAAGGCCTGAGGATCTGCTTCTGAAAGGTCACAGACATGAAAACCTTATGGAGCGCTGTTCTACTGTGCAACACATGGGGTCTCCGTGAGTTGGAATCAACTCTACAATGTTTGGTTTGGTTTATTTAAAAAAAAAAAAAACCCATTGCTCTGAAGTCGATTTGGTTCATAGCGGGCTTGATTAATTCCCATATGCATTGTTATTTGTTAAACACATACTGTGCTCACCTTTGTGCTAGCTACTTTGCATAAATCTATTATCTCATATAAACTTCTTCCAACAACTTTGTAAGAAGTATCATTATGCCTATTTTAGAAGTGAAGAAAGATGAAACCCTGAGGCTCAAAGAGGTCTAGTGCTTAGCCCACAACAAGGGGACAGAGCTTGAGTTTGAACGCAGGTATGTCTGACTTAAATGCTCACTCTCCTCCCGCTGTCCTAGGCAAGAAGTTCCCATAGCTCTTGGGTTACATGACCAAAAGGCCTCACCCCTTGGGAAATGCTGGCCTGTAGGAGCAAGGATGGTTTCTCTTTGTCTGTCTCCATTTGGCTCCCCCAAATTCATGTCCTTCCCACATGCAAAACACATTCGCCTCATCACACCATAATTCCTTGTTGTGCCGCCCATTGGCTAATGCATTGCTTGGGATTAGGCTGGTCCCCTGTTGTACTCACTGAAGTGTTAGATTCGCTCTTATCTTGTCAAACTGAGAACTTGCCCTTTAGTGTTGTTAGCCCCTGAGACTCTCCTGAGGAGCATTGTAATAACTGACAATCTCAGGTCCCATTTCAGACTTATTGAATCTGAACCGCTCGAGATCCCCAAGCTGGCTGCTTAGCACCACTACATCTTGTCCTGTTAGCCCTCGTGTGGTCCATGCCCCACCCCATGGGGCTGCTCCTGAGCACAATGCAGGACCCCTGTTGACTTTGGAGGCCAGAACCAGGCTGCTGAGCCTCACGATCAGATATGTCTGCTGGCTCCTGGTAGGTATTATTGAAGTCTTTCTACCTGGGGTGGGGGCAAGGAGGCAGAGCAAACTGGGATGAGAATGGTGCTTGCCATCCTTTGTTGATTATTTGCTCTGTATCAGATGTTGTAACAAGGGGCTTTGCTTCATTGTATCATTTAATCCTTACCATGACCCTTTGAGATAAAGTACTCCAGAGAACCCAAGGTTGGATAGATTCAGGAATCTGCCCAAGTTTAACAGCAAGTAAGTGGCATAGCTGGGACTGTCCAAGGTCAGGCTGATGTCAGAGCCCTGGCTTTTAATGAAAATGTCAATAGTCTTCCCTCAGGAGGAGGAGAAGGCTGGAATTCTAGCCCTAACTCCTCCAGTTACTTGCTTGTGTGCCTTTGGACAAGTCACTTAATGGACTCTGAGCCTGTTTCTGAATCTGTAAGATGGGGCTAATAATTAAACGTGCCTCATGGATTCGGATGCATGTAACACTGAATCTGAAAATATTTGTACAGTGTAAAAGGAGGAAATTTCTAACATCTGGTACTAGTCTACTTTGTAATACGTGATGTGTATGTTACCTAAATAAGCCTCAATCTCTTTTGGGCCTCTTTTTGCCCATTTTCCAATTATGGAAAATACAAAGAAGAAAATAAAATCACCCCCAAATTCTAATCAGTGTTAATATTTCGGCGTGTATCTTTCTAGACATCTATGGTTATGTGCACGTTTGCACCCATGCATGTTTACATGTGTACAGTTTTACATAATGGGGAAAAAGTGCCCTTTTTAAAAATTTAACAATAGGTTCTCATCTTCCACACCTTAAAAGAGGAGCCATAACCTGAAACCTGTGGAATGGTCTCCCAGCTTCTCTCGCTCATCTTTTACTCTAAAACCAAAACCTTTTGCCGTCGAGTCAATTCTGACTCACAGCGACCCTATAGGACAGAGTAGAACTGCCCCATAGGGCTTCCAAGGAGCAGCTGGTTGATTCGAACTGCTGACTTTTTGGTTAGCTGCCGTAGCTCTTAACCACTACACGACTAGGGCTCCTTTACTCCAGAAGAAGATGCTGTTCTGGAACTTGGAGCATCATCTGTAATTTAATAACGGGCTGATGAACCCTCACATTGGCTTCTGAGGGTTTGGTCCGCCTCTCAATGCTGCCTGTCTCTTTGCATGTTCTATGTGGTCACATAATACACCCCATGTTTTCACCTTCTTCCTGTGGGTCTTTGTTGTGTTCCATATCACAGGTCCTTAACCTGGGCCCATGGAAATAATCAGGTGGAGTTTGCGAACTTGATGGGGGGAAAAAGATTACATATTTATTTTTATTTAACCTCTAACCAAAATACAGCATTTTCTTCCATTATAAATGGAGGTAATAAATCATAGTGGTATTAGGAGTACCTGAGTTTTTGTTGCTAATAGAAATCACAGACATTTGCATTTCATAATTAGTGGTTGTAGATACGTCAAAATATAATTTATGGGGATTGCAATTTATATGTCACAAAACTATGCGCGTATAAATTTTTGTATGAGAAATTAACTTGAGCTGCAAACTTTCACTTAAAGCACAATTAAAAAAAAAGATAAATGCATAGAAAAAGGTAATAATAATTTATAGCTGCTTTAGGTGTCCTTGGGTGGTACAAACAGTAAACATGCTTGGCTGCTGAAAAAATGACATGGCAGAGGTGTCTGGCCTCCTGTAACTTCACCGTGGGGAGAGAGAATCATTATGAGCATCAGCAGCCCAAGGCTGATTCCTACAAGGTGGAGGGCAGACATACCTCCTCTCTCCAACCTTTTTAGCAGCTCTTACACCAGCAGTCCCTCCATGGTAATGTCTACTTCTCTGCTGGGTTTGATAATTTGTTGCAACGGCCACACAGAACTCACAGACAATACTCACAGTTATGGGGTTTATTACAGAAGTAGCAGGTTACAATTCAGGATTAGAAATGACTCAGGATACAGCTCTTTGATCAGGACAGCCTCTTCTCAGCCATGTTTGCATGCAGGCCTCTCTGTGGCCCTTGGCCCCTCATCCTGGCCTTAGCCCTGCTCAGGCAAGGGTTACAAAGCTCTAGCTTCACCAGGAAGTACATGGGAGCACACCACTGCACCAAGGAGGCCTTGGCCCGAAGGCACTCAGCTCTCTTGCTCTGGATATTGGCACACCCACTAACTGTCTTGCTCCGTGGGCCAGGAAGCCCACCGTGATGGCTCGTGCTGGTCTCCTGGTTCTGCTGCTGCTGGTTACCTGCCACGCTTGCCACCGCTTCTTGCCATCTTGTGCTGTCTCTGGTATTACAGCTCTCTGGCTACTGTGTCTAGGAGGTTCTCAGCTCAGGGATCCCAGGTCCAAGGGATGTGCTCCACTCCTAGCTCTTCTTTCTTGGTGGTATTGAGGTCCCCCACCCCACTCGCTTTTGTCTCCTTTTATCTCTTATAAGATAAAAGGTGTGATTCAGGTAAGGTGTGACTTGAATAAGGGTGGTGAGGGTGATGACTGGGGTAAGGGTGATGACTTGAGTCACACCCCCTAGTAAGGCAGTGAGTCAATATACTTCCCACCCTAATTCTGCCTCATTAACATAAGGGACAACTCACTCCCAAATAGGATCATAACCACAGGCATAGAGGCTAGGATTTACATCATGTCACACAGTGGAGGATAATTACATTAGATCACAAAAAGGAGGATGACTACATCATTACATAACTGCCAAACCACTGAAAATCACGGCCCAGCCAAGTTGATGCATAACCTTAACCATCACAGGTTCCATACACCTTATTTACATAGTCCCACCTAATCATAGTGTGGGAGTCACACAGACTATGTCTGGAAGGGCCATATTAAGCTGCGGCTGCTAACCAATAGGTTGGAGGTTCAGATCCACCCAGAGGTCCCTCGGAAGACAAGACTTGTGATCTGCTTTCAAAATATCATTCACTGAAAACCTTACAGATCACAGTTCTACTCTGACACAAGTGGAATTGTTGTAAGTTGGGATCAACTCAATGGCAGCTGGTTTTTTGGTTAGAAATTATGGTGGATATTAAACTTGCTGATAGATTTAGTTATTTAATGCATTAATAAAAAATCACATGTTGCTTTATTACACATTTTTAAAACACATTTTGCATTTAATATTGGTTTTCTTTGAAATCCCATTTATTTTATCATATTCATTTAAATATACTATTCTGTTTAAAGGAGCCCTGGTGGCGCAGTGGTTTAGAGCTCAGGCTGCTCACCAAATGGTTGGCAGTTCGAATCCACCAGCTGCTCCTTGGAAACCCTATGGGGCGGTTCTACTCTGTCCTACAGGGTTGCTATGAGTTGGAATCGACTCATTGGCAGTGGGTTTGGTTTTGGTTTTTCTGTATTGCAAGAATAACAACACCCTCAAGACTTATCCTAGAACATTTTAAGAAATGACCAAAGTGACAACTATGGCTTGTTGACAGAGAGCAGCAAACGGTGACTCCTGGTAATGTCCCCTTTCTTGTGGACCCTGGCTTTTCTTCTGCTAGCATCTGGGGCACTCGTGGACCTCTGGCATGTCCACCCTCGGGACTTTGTGCAGAGAAAGCATAAGTCATCTTTCTCGTTAAGGTGTTTGGACGTCTAGTGTGGGATCCGAATTGTAAGCTGCTATTATTTGCGATCGGTAATCATGATTTGCCTTTACACCGTGCTTTATAGATTACACACATATTCACATCTGGCATGGTATTCGTCTTAGGACAGGGCTTTGAGGAAGGTGGTATAGGAACTATTAGCAGCCATTTACACACGAGGGTACTGAGATTCTGGGCGGTGATGTGACTTTGCCCGAGGTCATGGAGCAAGTTGTGGAACAGGACCACAACCCAGGTCTAGAGTGCCTTCTGCTTATAGGTGATTCTGTCCCCTCTCCCGTCCCCTGACATCTTCCAGGGCTGCTGGGGCGAAGGTTCTCCGGACAAGGCTAGGGTGGCAGCTTGCATTCCCCTCTGGGCATTTCTGCTCTCCTCCTCAGCTGAGAGTATGCAGTGGGTGAGGGGGGCTGTGAGCGGAGTGGGTAAGCACGTGGTCTGTAGACATGCAATCCCCAAGTCTGACTGTTAGGCCTTGGCCAACTGGTTCTTAGGGTCTGTGTCAGTGTTTACAATGGACCTGGCTAAGCACTTGCCCGCTGAGTGATTTCTTTCAGGGGCAGTTCATAATTATGCCATTGTGTGAGGCCCTGTCTCCAGGAAACAGCTATCTGTTTTTTGCCCACCTAAGTACCTTTTCGTGAATTTCTGATGCATAAGATAAAAAGACAGATACTAGGGGCAGTGCTGCTATGAATAGAGCGGGCGTGGGGACCTGTTGTTTAATTCGTTTATTTTTTATATATTTCTGTACACGAGAAGACTTGGTTACTATTTGTGAGTTGAATCCAGCCGGTAGCGGGGGTTAGTATAAGGTCTTATTTAGGTTTTTTTGTTTCTTCCGACTAGTATTTGAGTATCTATAATGTGTTGTTAAGAATTCATTTATTCAAAAATTCATTCAACGTATGTCAGAGTGCCAACTATGTGCTAGGCACTGGTGTAGTTACTGTGTACATGCACAGGGGTAAAGAAGAGATGCAAGATCACTATCTCCATAGGGCTTCTGTTCTCTGGGGTATTCAACAAGATCTAAGCGTGCAGATAAATAGTGTGCTATAAAAAAAGAAAAGCCCAGAGTGTTATGACAGGGTACCTGGGTGGAGTGAAGATTGGTAGAGAAGACTTCTCTGAAGCGGAGCTATTTGAAATGGAAAGATAAGAAGGAGCCAGCCATCTGAAGAGTGGACAGGAGAATGTTCCAGGTAGACAGAGCAGCAAGTGCAAAGGCCCTGGGATGGTATAAGCCTAACAAGTTTGAGCCATGGAGAAGGCCCGTGTGACTGGAGTGGAGTAAAGAGGATGTGACTGGTGGGAGATAAGATCAGAGAGGAAGAGGGGGTGATTTGTTCCTTTAGGCCTTATAGACTATGGTGGGGACACAGAAGCTTTGGAACACAGTCGATGAATTGAAGGAGTTTTCATTCTGGCACTGGGAGGAGGAGACTTATGTAACAAAGCTATTAAATACAACTTCGTATCTGATTGGGTGCCCCATGCAGGGGTCTGGAGGGTGAGTGTTCCAGGAATTCAGATGAGGTGAGGGAGAATCATGATCAGAGAAAGTGGCATCAGATGGTAGCTTAGTCTGGGGTGGACCCCTAGTCTGAGATTTGCTAATTCATTTTGAGGTCCTGTGATCAAGAGAGGTTGGAATGAAAGAAATCGAAAGGTAGAAAGGGACAGGGGATCTCAGCTTGACCTCAGGTTTCCTACAGATGAGCCCCAGGGTCTTGATGTGACAAATGAACCAGTTAATAAAGCTAGGGAAATTCTGGCAAGAGGTCAAAGGTGATCAGTTTAAGATGAGTTTAACTGGCCGTTTTAAGGGGAGCTGTGCTGCCTTGGATGTTTGGGTTTTTGCTTGAAATTCATGAGTCTGAGTGTGCTTTTTTCCAAATCTTTGACGCTATTAATGTGTCTGTTGAGAAACAGCGGTTAAGGTCCAGAGAGAAATTCTGCCCTCGCTTTCAAGGCTGCTTGAATGATAGCAAGTCTGATTTGCCTTCCATAAAGGGTGGTCTTCATCTAATGTTCAGATTTAGGCCTTATGTGGAATGGGCTGCCTGCCTTGGAATGGAGTGGGCATCCTGCGGGTGGGGATTCTCCTGGTGGGACCCCCACTTTGACTAGGCTCTTGTCCATAGCATTCAGGGATTGGAGGTGTGTCGGGGGGTGTAGAGTAAGGTGGGATTACAAAAGGCCCTTTGTAGCCACGTGATTCTCTGATTTCAACTTGGATAACCCTGGGCTAGAACAGTGAGTCTTACTTCAGATGTTTTCTGGGGCCAACTGCAGCTTTCAGGAGATGATAATCAATAAGCCTTTGTATCTAGCCCTCCACAGGTTACTAAATACTTTCATATGCGTAATCCCATTTTGATTTACTCCTCACAACAACCCTATGAAGTAGGGGTATTGTTATTAACTCTGTGTTAACACAGGAAGAAGTGGAGGATCAGAGAGGCTGAATAACTCTCCCAAGGACACAGAATGGCCGAATGGCGGAGCTGAGATCGAAGGCAAATCCTTTGAAACAAACCCCAAATTCTCTGTCTTGTATCATGCTGATTCTAAAAACCTCCTCTCTACCCCTTCAGCTTGAACGGATGATGGGTTCTTCTCCGGAGAGAGGCAGTGAGGGTCTGGAGGAAGAGTCCAGCCCTTAGCCTGGAAGTCTGCACGTGCCTGTTAATTGGTATTCAGCTTGTAAGCACTTTTTCTAGGCTGCTTGAAGAGCACGCTTTTAGCAGCTGCAGCTGTTCTTCATAGCAGCTGCATGTGCGGATTGTGTTGTGATTGATAAAGGAACTCAACAGTTTGTTCTTCCAACTGTGCCATTGGTGGGCACAGCCTGCTGTCATGCAGGCTGCGTTTCGGTGTCCGAGGGGCTCATTACCCCCTTGTGAGAAGAGGTGGTCTGTCTAGATCAGAGCTGGCCAGCCAAAGCCCACCAGGGACTGGGCAGTAGGGAAAGTGGGGCTGATGGCAGCTCTGTGTCAGGGTCAAGGACGCCAGGGAGTGGTGGGAACAGTGGAGAAATGGAGATCACGCTCACTTCTCTCCTCTAAAGGGGGTTTGGTACCTGTTTCTCAACACCTGGTGATTGTTCTTCCACTGCTGTGGTCCTCACATTTTAGTGTGGATGAAATCTCCTGGAAGGCTTGTTAAACCATACACTGCCAGCCCCCATCCCAGCATTTCTGATACAGTCCTTTTGGGATGGAGCCTGAGGATTTGCCTTTCTAACCAGTTCCTGGAATCTCTGAGTGGTGCAAGTGGCACTTGGCTGCTAGCCAAAAAGTTGAAGGCTCAAGTCTACCCAGAAGAAAGGCCTGGCGATTTACTTCCAAAGAATCAACCATTGATAAAGCCTATGGAACACAGTTCTACCCTGACCCACGTGGGGTCACCACGAGTCAGGCTTGGCTCAGCAGCGGTGTTTTTGAACGAGCTCCCAGGTGATGCAGCTGCTGCTGCTCCGGGGACCACGCTTCAGGAGCTACCACTGAGGGGCCAGGTGTGATGGGAGTTTGGCTTTGTTAAGAGACCCAATGAACCTGGCGTCTTATGTGAAATCTCCGGATTTTTAGGAGCCCTGGTGGCACCGTGGTTAAGAGCTTGGTCGTTAACCAAAAGGTCAGCAGTTGAAGTCCACCAGCCGCTCCTTGAAAACCCTATGGGGCGGTTCTGCTCTGTCCTATAGGGTCGCTATGAGTTGGAATCCAGATTTTTAAATATGGAGAATAGTTTTAAAGAAAGCCTGGATCCAAAACTGTAGGTAAAGACAACACTGTGGCTTCCAGCTTATCATGTCTGATCTGAGTCCTTTCAGGGAACTTCTTGTACTGTCTGCTCTGGAAACTGAGGCCCAGAGCGGGGGGCGGTGCTTCGTTCATGATCCTACAGCTCATTTGGGGCCGAATCATGATCACAACACTGGTTTCCTGTCGTGCGACCAAGTTTGTATTAGTGTGTGTGTGTCTTAGCCTTAGCATGCTGTCTCCCCCCACCCCCCAAATTTTTTCTTTGAGTAGAAAACTGGTTGTGCAACTTCGAAAAATAATAATAACCACACTAACTAAATTGATCATGACATCAACTCTGTGAGGAAGATACTATTATCCTTATTTTACAGACAAGAAATCTGAAGCACAGAGAGGTTAAGTCATTTGCCCAAAGTCACAGGGCTACTAGTAGAGTGGGGGATTTAAATCCAGGACGTCTAGCTTCAGGCCAAAAACAGCAGATAACTATGAACCTTCTTCACCTCATTAAAAAAAAAATTCCCCCCCAAGTGAAAATTATTGGTGGACTCCTACAGTTTTAATGCAGCTGGGAAACTTGGATTTTTTTATTTTTTTATTTTTTTATTGTACTTCAGGTGAAGGCTTACAGAACAAATAGTTTCTCATGAAACAGAAGTTGGTTAACAACCCCACAACATATCAACGCTCTAACTTCTCAACCTTTTTTTTTTTTTGGTGAAAATACACATAGCCAAAGATACACCATTTCAAAAATTTCTACATGCACAGTTCAGTGACATTGACTACGCTCTTCCAATTGTGCTGTTATTCTCACTTAAGATGAAGGCTTACAGAACAAAATAGTTTCTCATTTCACAGTTACTACAAATGTTGCCCTATGACAATGGTTAACAATCTCACAACACATCAACAATATCCTTACTCAACCTTAGGTTCCCTATCACCAGCTTCCTTGTCCCCTTCTGCTTTCTAGCTGTTGTCACTGGACTCCTGTACCTCGTTAGTCTCATTTGGTTTTACGGGGCTGTCCGCTCCCAGGCTGAACAGTGAACCTCGGAGGTAACTTCACCACTGAGCTGAAAGGGTGTCTGGGGGCCACACTCTCGGGGCTTCTCCAGTCTCCTTTAGGCCAGTAAATTTGGTCTTTTTTTTGTGGGTTAGAATTATGCTCTACATCCTTCTCCAGCTCTGTCCAGAACCCTCTGTTGTGATCCTGGTCAGAGCAGTCAGTGGTGGTAGCCGGGCACCATCTAGCTGTACTGGACTCAGTCTGGTGGAGGCCTTGGTAGCTGTGGACCATTAGTCCTTTGGACTAATCTTTTCCTTGTATCCTGTTCTCTTCATTCTCCCTTGCTCCCAAAGGGATGAGACCAGTGGAGTATCTTAGATGGCCGCTCACAGGCTTTTAAGACCCCAGACACTACTCACCAAGGTAGAATGTAGAGCACTGTCTTTATAAGCTGTGTCATGCCAATTGAGCTAGATGTTCCCCGAGACCATGGTCCCCAGAGCCCTCAGCCCCTTTTGGGAAACTTGGAAATCGGGTGGGCCGACTTCCTTTCTCTCTCACTTTACCGAAGTGGAAACTGAAGCCCAGAAAGGACAGAGGAATGATTCGGAGCACGAATTTTAGTTTTGGGCATAGTGGCGGTTAAGTCAACCTTGGAGAAGTGGCTGCCTCCTGAGAAAGGTGTCTGCACGTGAAAACAGTTAACTCAGTGGCATTTGCTCCCTGGGGAGGATTTTGCCTGGCTTGGAAGAGGAAGGGGAGTGACAGAGAGAGGGCTGTGCTTCAAGGTGGGGAACATGTCCCTGCTACAAAGCCCCCTTGTAGTCTGAAGTTCTCTTAACTGCTTTTGAATGGAAGATGCTAAATAAGTAATGTCACGGGCAGAGTGTTCGCTGTCTACCATGTTTGCTTTGGTCTTCGGATTGTTCCTTGTCTCTCCCTCTCTGGTTTCTTTCCTCTGAAGTGGGTCGTTTTCTTACCCCTGCATTGTTTCCACAGCCTCGAGCATCGTGAAGAGTATTTTGATCTCTGAACCATCCATCTCTGTAATAAGGAAGGGAGCTGGCTGGTGGACCACAGGACTGGATCCAGCCTGTGGCTGGGAGAAGTTGAAGCTCTGTGGGCTAGTACACCATCTTGGGACCTGGAGGAGAACAGGCACTTCCTTCCCTCTCAGCTACCAGTCCTGGAGCTCAGAGCCTTAGGAGGATTTAGAGATGTAATAGGATTCAAAAAATTATAGAAGAGTTAAGGTATTGGGGATAGTCCTGAGATCAGTTCATCCAAACCCATGATTTTACCGACGGGGAAACTTAACCCATAGTGGACAGTGAGTTGCTCAAGGTCCAACAGTGGTGGTGGTGATGATCATGATAATACTGGGAAGCCCTTTCCTACCGTTTGCCAGGCATCATTCCTGGCACTTTCTAATCATCAACCCATTTAATCCTGACAACAGTCCAATCAGAAGGATGTTGTCATCAACCCATTTTATAGATGAGCAGTTAAGTCACTTGCTCAAGCTAGTGATGGAGGCTGGATTCACACCTAGGTTGTCTGGCTTCTCCCCTACTACTTTTCCCAAACTGAGCACCCTCACTCTGCCAGGCTCTGTGTTGGTTACCTGGTATACCAACATGAGGTGGAGCCAAACACTGAGGGGGAGAATGGAAGTGAGGGGATGGTGGGCAGAGTGGAGACAATTGTGGTTTTGCTGTCCTAGAAGCCAGTAGTTAGTATGGTTCTTCTGGCTTCTGATCCACAGTCTTTTCGTTCTATCCGCTGGTCTTCCTTGGTGGCCCTGAGGGCAAACTTTTTTTTTTTTTTTTGATGCTTGTGGTTTATGTTTATTGAAAAATCCTTTGTATGAAATCTCGTTTTACAACCTCCTCATTTTGAAAGTAAGAAGGTGTTTCCCAGCTAATTGACTGATTTAAGGCAGTGTAAAGGTCAGCTGGGCCTTGAAGCTAAGTAAATTAGGGCAGTTACATGAAGGCACAGGCTTCCCCCCTCCCCCCAGTAGGTTTCATTCCAGATTTAGAACATTTAATTAGGACATAGTTAATGTAGTCTGTCATTAAGGGGAGAACGGGAGGGGAGGGAGGAGCGGATCTTTTTTTAATTTCCAATGAAAGGCAGATGCCAAATGTATTTTTTAAGAAAGTTACTTTGAAATCAAAATTTATACACTGAATTGGGTTTTATATGAACTAAGGCATCTGCCTCTTTGGTGCTGCAAGTGACCCCTTTTGAAAAGTGAAGAGTTATTTGTTAAAGTCAATAACCATGCCCAGTTTCCCTGCTGATGTTTGTATATTGACTTGTCTCAAAGCACTGAAGCACACTGGTGTTATGCTACAAAAATCGTGAGTGTGATGAAGCAACTTTTGGTTTTTTGGGTGTTCACAATGCAGAGAATTGGAATTGGAATCCTCCGAAAAGCCTCATTCCCAACCTACTTATCCATGGTTTTCCTGCAATAAGATCCTAATGGGAATGGAAGCATCCTGGATTGGTGAACCCAGCTGGACACTGGAGAAGCCCATGGGGTGGGTTTTATAATCTCTGCTCCTTGGGGAAGTGGGTTGATGGGAAATGATCCCACTGAGTATTTCTGTGTCATTTGAGACCAACCAACCCCTGTTCCTGTCTCCTGGACCCCATCCTCTCTGTACTCTCAGCCTTCTCTCCGGCTGTTCTTCCTGTCCCCTTCACCTGTAGTTTCCCCTTCATCACTGACTCCTTCCCAAAGCATCCCTGCGTTCATTCTTCGGATATGCATGCATGCATTCTCCATACATTCTTTGAACAGGGGTCTCAGAGAACCTCTATGCAACAAGTCCTCTGCTGAGCAGCCAGAATATAACGGAGAATAAACCCTCATTTGCTCCCACAACGCGTTAGGAGGAGATAGACAATAAGTGAAAATTAAAACAGACAAAAAAAAACAACTTTCCAGGTTATGTTTAATGCCCTGAAGGAAAAAACAGAACATGACATTTGTCATTCCTTTTCCAACTCGACCCGGTTGACCATTCTCTCCTTTAAACTCTTTCCTTGACGTCCGTGACAGCACACTCTTGGTTTTCTCCTTTTTCTCGATTTCTGTATAAGGCATGGGCTTCTATTCCGTTACCCATTCCTTGGGGACTGCTTCCGCCTGCTCTCCCTTCACCGTCTCTGATCTTTTCTACAGGGTCGGTCTCTGTGGTGCTATCTCCCAGGCCTCACTGGACCTCTCACTGCCTCTGGCATTTCCACTTAGATGGCCCACAGGTGCCACTAATTAAATATCCAAAGTTAGTTTGTCTGAGCTCCAAACCGGCTCCTCCTCCTGTCTCAGCCAGCCACCCCAGCATTCACTGAGGTGCCCAGGACAGGAACTTGGCTCATCCTCCTGCTCTAAAGCTAAAAAGAACTGGAACTGTCAATTCTTCCTCCTGTGTATCTTCCGATTCCATCTTCTCCTTTCCATTCCCCCTGTCACGCCCCTAACCCAGGCCAGTGCCATCTGTTTCCTGGATTGCTTCGATAATCTCCTCACTGGTTTTTCTGAGTTCGTTCTTGCATCCATTCAGTCCATTCTCCATGTTGACCATCTTCCACCATTCTTCATATAAAGTTCAAACTTCTTAGTGTATTTTACAAGGTGAGGCCCTTGTAAACCTAGCTCCTGCTCACATCTCCAGTCACTGCATCGATTTTATCTTAGATTTCTTGAACACCTGCTATGTGACAGGCACTGTGTGAGGTACTGACACTGTATTTTAAGGTAAACACCAAAATATTCTGAAATAATTAGAAGGCCTTAATGCTATGTGTCCTGCAGAGAGAGCTTAGCCACATCTCAGCCTCATCTCAAACCTCAGATGCCCTCATTCTCTTGGTTTCAACCACATTGGCGTTTCAGTTCTTTGAAAATACCAGTTCCCCACCCACTGCAGGCGCTTTGCTGGAATACCCCGTCCCAGTTAGCACACGGACATAAGCCTAGTTAACTCCTACTTATTCTTAAGATCTCAGCTTAATCAAATCATCACTTCTTGAGGAAGCCTTACTTACACACTAGCCCAGAATAGGTCCTATTCTCCTAAAGTGACATTATAGCCTTACAAATTTCCTTTTTTTTTTTTTAATTGTACTTTAGATGAAGGTTTACAGAACAAATAGTTTCTCATTGAACAGTACACACATTGTTTTATGACATTGGTTAACAACCCCACAACCTGTCAACCCTCTCCCTTCTCGACCTTGGGTTCCCTGTTACCAGCTTTCCTGTCCCCTCCTGACTTCTAGTCCTTGTCCCTGGGCTGTTGTGTCCCATTAGTCTCATTTTGTTTTATGGGGCTGTCTAATATTTGGCTGATGGGTGAACCTCAGGAATAACTTCATTACTGAGCTAAAAGGGTGTCCAGTCTCTGTCATGCCAGTAAGTCTGGTCTTTCTTTGGCCTTATAGATTTCTTGGTTGTGCTGATTCCAGTTATGACTCAGTAATTATTTGTGATTAATGTCTGACTTTCCCTCACTGCTTCTATTTCTTTTCTTCCTCCCTGTTTTTGCTTGTTTGTTTTATTTGCCTGAAACATAGTTGTTCAATTAATATTTGGGAGGTGCTCAGTAACTATTGTTGGTGTGGTTGGCTGGTTTGCTTTTGGTCTTGAACTTGGGTGAGTGAGTGATGTACAGTTCATGATGGAGGTTGACATGGCCAAGTGTGTACTGAGTTTTAAGTTTATACCCTGGTGTGTAGGGATTTTTCTTCCTTTTCCACTCTCCCACCTCTCTGCAGCACATAATCATGAAATTATAAGAATTCGGACTGTTAGAAATTATCTAGTCCAGTTGTTCCTGATCTTTTCCAAATGTGAGGTTTTTTGTTTTTTTTTTTTTTTTTTAGATTTGTTTTACAATTAAATTATGAGGGTTTTTACTATCAGTTCATTGGGAAAAAAATGAATAGTTATAGAACGCTACTATGAATTTTATTAAACAATTAATTTGCATTTTGTCATAATAGCATCTAGATATGTTTGAAAAATAATAGTGTATATGCATGAGAGACAATGCTTGATGGGCTTATGGATTTATAACACCAATAACTCCATGCCCCTGGATTCCCTCAGTTGGGAAATAGCCGTTGAGTCTGGCCGCTTTGTTTTACACTTGGGATAGCCCTGCTGCCGAGATTACATCAGAGATTTAGAACTGGTTGCCTGTGGGCTCAGTTTCCCCTGTGTATGTGCTTGATTTGGCCAATATGATGTTTTGAAAAAATTTGGGGCAACCATTTAGAAGTTGGGAGCTTTTTCACAAAGCCAGATTCCCAACTTTTATTGAGCAGTATGAAGAATTGGGTTTTATTCCTGAATGGAATAAACCATCACCTGGTACTGAAAAACAGCTGCCTCCTTTAGAAGTACCATGCTTTATCCAGTTTGTCACAGTCCCCACCAATCTTAATTGTTAAATAGCAGTTACTGATAGAATGGGAGCTAGAGAGCTCATGACCTGGCCCTTGGGCCAGTGAGGCCTCCTCCCAATCTCTGCAGAATCTTGTGAGCACAAGGGTCCTGGGCCAGGAGTCAGGAAGCCTGAGTCTTTGTCTTCCCACTGCTATTGACTAGCTTGGTGACGTTGAACAAGCTATATAACCTCTCTGAGCCTCGGCTTTGTCATCTGTCACCAAGTTATAATAAATGCATACCTCCTAGGCCCTGCAGAGTTGTTTGATCTCATGAGGGAACATTGCTTAGTGTAACTGAGGAGGCTTGTGATTAACTCCCCTCTCTCCTCTTTCTTGTCTCTTCCCGGTATCTCGTGGAGGAACTCATCAATTATTGTTGTGCCTTGATGGTTCATTTTAGAAATATGAGAAGGAAGCTCTAGCTTCTCCCTCACTTCCTCTCCTCCACCATTTCTTACCCTGGTTGTGTCTGGAGGTGAGTGCAGCTCTGCTGTTTCCTCTCTTGCCCTTCCACTGCTGCTGGGAGCCCCACAGCCAGAAGCCAGCTCCCGCAGCAACACCCAAGACGGCCCCAAGATGGAACTTTTCTCCATGTGCCAGAGTTGTAGCTGCATTATTGCCTGTTGAAACACTCAGTAACTAGCCAGTTGTAGTAATGACTGTGGTGTTGCTAACATCCATGAAACGCTAACAGGATATCAAGCGTGCATGGAAGATTTAGTTTCAGCTGCAGCATCCTTCAGGGCAAAATTTGTGGTTCTGTGTTAAGTTTCATTGTCTGAGATGAAGAATGTCAGTACTTTCGTCCTCCTGGGTCTGGAAGGGAGGGTAGGTGGCACTGCCACGAAAGAGGGAAGGAACAGGAGGGGTGTCAGTCTCTGAGATTTCATGCAGCAGGGTGGTATAGCAGAAAGAAAGAATGCATCACTGTCATCTGGTAGCTGTGTGACCTTGGGTAAACTGTTTATCCTTTCTGAGCCTGAGTTTCCTCATCTACAAAACAGGGATAAAAGAACTGCTTCAGCTCTTAATTTCATACCCGGTTATATTTTTTGACAAATTTTGAAGAAAATACCAACTTCTTAGGGTTATTTTAAGGATTAAGTAAGTACAGGTGTGGTAAGTTAAAGGTGGAGCACAGTGCTGAGTACTTAAACATGCTCAGTACAAGACACTGCCCTTACCTTCCACGTTTTTGCGGAACTTTTTTTTTTTTTTTTCCTTCCTGCCTAAATAGTAGCGGGGCAGCCTGTGAAGAGAATGGTAAAGTTGTCTGAGTTAAGGACTAGCAGAATTCTTTGTGCCAACACTTGGACTCGACAGTTTCTTGAGTAGAATGAAGGGCCTAGTGATTTTTTTTTAAGGGTTGTAAAGAAACGGATGCTAGATTTCCCAGGAAACTAAAAGAAATTGCTTCTGCCTTTAAATAGTTTCCTGGACATTTCAAAAAGTGTGAAGTTGGCCAGGCAGGATACTTATTCCAGCCATTCTGCAAACGTAGCCCAAGAGGCCTTCAGGAGGGGAACCATGGATTGAAGACCTCTTGCCTGGCTGGGATAGAGTTAATTGAAATGAAGCTGATGTTTGAAAATCTGATGCTTAAAGACTAATCATGTTTACTCAGAAAAGAAGAGAAGGAGCTCATTTGGGGGGGTGTGACTTGGAGATGATTGGGGTATGTGATTGGGTGTGGGAGAATGTTGGAAGGAACACCCATTCCCAGTGTACATATGGGGTATCAGGTTACTCTGTGGGGATGGAGATTGGGTATCTGCTGATAAAATGAAGAAGGTGGGCACTGGACCAGAAGTAAAGGTATTAAGAAAAGATTTCTCTGCTCCACCAAGTCCTTGAAAAGTCTCCATGGATGGGTCTCCATGGCCGCATGAAGAGATTCCCTAGCAGCTCCCCCTACCCCCAGCTCCTTTAGTCTCCTGATTCTGTAGGACTCATGACTGGTTGGTTGTGTGGAGAGGATGTGTGAACAAGGAGTCGATGACTAGTTAGTTGGGGACTGTTAAGGATTAAATTGGGTCCCCCCAAAAATAAATATGTTGTAAATCCTGAACCTTTAAACCTGTGGATATAATCTCATTTGAGAATAAATAGGGTTTTCTTCATTATGTGAATGAGCTTATATCAGTGTAGAATGTGTCTTGAGCCAATACTTCTGAGACATAAAAGGAACAGATTAGTCACAGAAGCAGGAAGCAGGCATGGGGAAAAGATACATGCCGTGTGGAGATCTCCAAGGAGCTCCAAGAAGACGCTGAGACAAGGATTTTCCTCCAGAGCAAACAGAGAGTCTTCCCCTAGAGCCAGTACCCTGACTTCGGACTTCTGGCCTCCTAAATGGTGAGAAAATAAAATTTTGTTTGTTGAAGCCACCCACTTGGGGTATTTCTGTTACAACAGCATTAAGAAACTAAGACAGGTACCAAAAAGAATCTTTTTAGAGATTAAGAAAAGCATGTGAGGTATTGGTCATTCAGTGGTAGAATTCTCACCTTCCATGCAGGAGACCCAGGTTCGATTCCTGGCCAATGAACCTCATGTATAGCCACCACCTGTCTATCACTGGAGGTTTGTGTGTTGCTGTGGTGCTGAACAGGTTTCAGCAGAGCTTCCAGACTAATACAGGCTAGGAAGAAAGACCTGGTGATCGACTTCTGAAAATCTGCCAATGAAAATCCTCTGGATCACAACGATCTGATCCCGTTGTGCATGGGCTGACTGAATGGCAGCTAACAACGTGGAAAGCATGGCACTGTTTTGAGGTGTCCAACAAGGAGGGTATTACTTATCAGTGCTTACCTTTCTTTATCAATTCTTATCTTTTTCTGTTGTGGTTAGGTGAGAAAAAGCCTAAAGGGAGTCTTCCCCATGAAGGACAGCTACCCTGTGAAGTGGATGTACCCCCAGCCAGAATGTGCATTTCTACTGCTCTGGCGTGTTTGATGGGGGGAGTCAGAAAAGGACTTCTTAAAGAATGGAAGAGGGTGGACGGGTGGAGATTCATCTTCAGTTTCAGGAATGGAAATGGAAACTCCAGTTTACTTTCTCAGAAAAAAAGTTAGGCTATACATTATGGACCATGGGCAAATATTTTGTAAGATTCTGGCAACTTTTAAATTTTCTCGGGTTTGTTGCTCCAGCTATTTCTTGCTTTTCTGTTGTTATGAGTGGTAAAAACCCAAAACCAAACCCGTTGCGATAAAGTCCGTTCTGACTCATAGCCACTGTATAGGACAGAGTAGAACTGTCCCATAGGGTTTCCAAGGAGCTGCTGGTGGATCGGAACTGCTGACTTTTCGGTTAGCAGCTGAGCTCTTAACCACTGCACCACCAGGGCTTCAATGAGTAGAAAAGACCTGTGTAATGAAAAAGGCTTTGTGTGCTTGAATTCAGGGGAAGCAAGGTAGAAGTTCAGACAAAAAGCCGGAGGAGATCATGCTCTAGAGACGCCAAACCATGCCAGGAGAGAAAAGCTGAGGCAGGTGGTAGACTGGGAGGGAGTGGGCGGGAAACCAAGTCTTGTAGTGGGGTGGGGTGAGCTGGGGGAGAAAGTGCTGGGCATGGGGAAGATGCTCGAGCTGGACACAGAGAAATGATCAGTGAAGGCTGCCTCAACAATGCTGAGAATTGTTACGGGCGTTTCCAATGTGTTTCCAGAAATGGAGCGTTTTCCCTTAAAGTCACAGGGCATTTGAAACGTTTGAGACCTTGCTCTTTGACTTAATGTACCATCTTCGGCAAGTCACTTCCCTCTCTAGCATTCACCTTCCCCATCTATGAAATGAGGAAATTGGGCTGCACTTTCCCAGTCTGGGATTTTAGGATTCCATAACTAGAGCCATCTCTCCCTTACTGAAATCACAACTCATGTCAAATAGCTATACTTTTGAAGCTCCTGGGATGGCCGTGGAGATTTGCGGTGGTGGCGGGTTTGGGGACAGTGATTCACTTTTCAGGGGAACGTCTGGAGAGCAGGTTCTGGTCCCTTTTGAGGAAGTTATGGCATCAGGCCACATGACACACGGGAAGCCCAGATTGCCTCCTGTGCTTCTCGGAAGGGCTGCTCATTGACCTCTAGGGGGACGTGGGCCCCTGCTGCTGGTACTGGTACCAAAGCTCGGGGCTGTCAGCTCAGGGTGGAGTCGAAGCCACCAAGAAGGCCCTGTGCTGTTTACATGAAGGTGACAGCCAGGTATTTCCATGCAAATTAAGTAGGACACCAAATGGGAAATTCATCTTAATCTTCTTTAAATACTTACTGTTCATTTGCCAAGGTTGTAAGCCCTGTGCTTTCAAAGGTTCAGCAGTGTCTAATGCAGTTCCCCCTCTGCACATAATTCTATGCCCATTGTGTAACTCTATTAGAAATATTAGGCTAATTATATAGTTGCTTTCGGCTTTTGAATCACTGTAATATTAGCCCTGAGTCGACCTGCGCTGGTCCTATTAATAAGCAATGACTGAAAATTAAAAAGAGTTCAGCAGGCTTTTAAGAGGAGATTTTTTTCCCAAGTCTTTCTCCCTACTATGTATGGGCTGCTCCCAGCAACCAGAGTGATATGTTGGAATGCGCTTTGTGTTAGGAGTTCAGAGACCCAGTTTCTAAATCCTTGTCTGTAACATGGAGACAAAACTCTCTGAACTCCCCGTCACTGATGGATGTGAGGAGCCTGTTGGATGTGAAAGCACATTGGAGCTGATGATGGGCTGTACAAATGTGAGGGGTTGTTGTTATTGTTGTAGCTGCTGTAATGTTGGCCCAGGACTCATGGCAACCCCATGTACAATGGGATTGGATCATTGTGATCCATAGGGTCTTCATTGGCTGATTTTTTTTTAGGAAATAGGTCACCAGGCCTTTCTTGCTAGTCTGTCTTAGTCTGGAAACTTCATTGGAACCTGTTCAGCATCATAGCAACACGTAAGCCTCCACTGACAGATGGGTGGTAGCGGCACTTGAAATGCATTGGCTGGGAATCGAACCCAGGTCTCCCGCATGGAAGGGGAGAATTCTACCACTGAACCACTACTGGCACCAATATGAGCAGTGAGGGTTGTTATTCAGCACAATTCTTGCAACAAGGAGCTACCGCCTCCAGGTGTGCTTCCAAATGGCCTTTATGCTTGTGTTTTGTAGAATAGAAATTTTATACTTTAATACTTTTTTTTCTTAATGTACTTGGAACGAAGTTTTACAGCACCAAGTATTTTCTCCTGAAGCACGTAATGCACATATTGTTTCGTGACATTAGCTGCCAACCCCACGACATGTCAGCCCTCTCCCTGTCTCGACCTTGGGTTCCCCGATACCAGCTTTCCTGTCCCCCTGGTATACTTTAATATTTTGGCTAATAATTGTTATATTTGTCTGAGCAAAGTGCTTTTACCCTCAAACTCTGAGGTAAATGGTTTTGTTCTTTCCATTTTACGAACCAAGCAAGTAAGGTGAAGATGGGTTAAGCAATTTACCTAAAATCAAACTAAATGGTTTGAAAATAATTTGCTAAAACATACGGCTTTTAGAGCTTTTCTATTCTCATTTCTTGTACTTTACTTGGCATCTGAAACAATAATCTCTGTAACATCACCTCTGTAAAATAATAATGTTGTTAGTTGCCATTAAGTCGGCTCTACCTCATGGTGACCCATCTATAAGAGAACGAAACATTGCCCAGTGCTGTGCTATCTTCATGGCTGTTGGTATGTTTGAGTTCATTGTTGCTGCCATTGTGTCAATCCATCTTATTGAGGGTTTCCCTTGCCTTCTCTGGTGCTCCACGTTACCAAACCTGATGTCCTTCTCCAGTGATGGGTTCCTTCTGATGGTATGTCCAAGGTGAGGGCGTCAATGCCTTGGACAATATTTTGTAATCCATAGAGTTTTCACTGACTAATTTTCAGAAGCATCTCTCCAAGCTTTTCTTCCTAGTCTGTCTTAGTCTGGAAGTTCCGCTGAAACCCATCCAACATGGGCGACCCTGCTGGTATTTGAAATATCAATGGCATAGCTTCCAGCATCACAGTAACACGCAAGCCACCTCAATATGATGCACTGAAATTTACAGAAGTTTGGTCTATGCTAGTGCATGTTACAGATGAGGAAACTAAGGCACAGAAATGTTAAGTAGCTTGCTGAAGGCTATACAGCTGGTGCAGCAGGCCCATTGGAGTTTTTCCTACCTTAATAATAATAATCGAAGCATTAACATTTATTGATTGTACAGTACTAGGTACCAGGCACTGTGTTAAGCAGTGCCCATTCAGAATCTCATTTGGCGTCCCTAGCTCTGTGAGGGTGCATGGTACATTCAGAAAATGTTCTGTAGGTGAGGAACTCTTTCGTCTCCCGTCTCTCACAGCAGATTTGCAAGCACCTCTCTACTGCTTGTCTGTTACCCTTTGGGAGTCAGCGAAAGTAGGTGCCTCTTAGGTTGCTCCTCTTACTCTCCTTCTATTGCTGTTGCTGTTGGTAGGTGCCCTCTAGTCGGTTTTGATAAATAGTGACCCCATGTGACAGAGTAGAAATGCCCCATGAGGTTTTCTAGGCTGCTAACCAAAAGGTCAGCAGTTCGAATCCACCAGCCTCTCCTTGGAAAACCTACGGAGCAGTTCTACTCTGTCCTGCAGGGTCTTTGTGTAAAAATCTGGATTTATGGTTTCTCATGAAAACTTGTGGCAACCTTGGGTCCATGTGCCAGCATACCAGTATCACACTGCCCCCTTGTGATTGGAAATGGTCTTCATTTTTTTCTCCCCCTCTCCTTTCTCCACTCTCCCTCCCACCTACCAGAATGAGATCCTTAGACATATGCACTTGTATCAGAAAAATAAGTAGTTCTTGGAATAGAGAAGAAATTCAGTAAATGTGTGATAAATTGAAGTTGGTGGCTTAAGAAACAAGGAACCCTGGTGGCAGAGTGGTTAAGCTGCTAACTGAAAGGTTGGCGGTTCAAACCCACCAGCTGCTCCTTGCGGGAAAGACGAGGCAGTCTACTTCTGTAAAGATTACAGCCTTGGAAACCGTATGGGGCAGCTCTACTCTGTCTTATATTGTCGCTATGAGTTTGGATCAACTTGACGGCAATGGGTTTGGTGGGCTTTTTGATTTGTTTGTTTTTTGGCTTAAGGAATAGGCTTAGTTAGGAACAGAATATTTGCTATTTGTGACATGACTTGTTCTCATGGTTCTTTTTGCACAGGTGGGCATATTAAGTTTAATCTGTTGTGCAAGGAAAGAAGAGTCCTATCCCTCTAACACTGAAGGTCTGTGACTAGTGGAAAGTTAAAAGGTGACATACTTAGACCTACTCTTGACAAAACGACTTTGATTGCACTACGCAGCATTTGAAAATATGAAGAAACAATATTTTCTTGCAACAAGCTGTAGATCTGATAAGTTCAATGAGATAATGTATGTGAAAAGTACTTTGCATATTGTTGGGTATTGAACCAGTAAGTTATTGGGGATGTTTTGAGAGCAGTATCACCTCATCATCACTTTAAGCATGAGACAGACTTCTTGAATCTTTGCTCTTGCCACTTCGTATCTAGCTGGGCAAGTCACTTAGCTTCTCCAAGCCTTTTCCTTATGTAAAAATGTGGTTAATGTTATCTGCTAGCACCTAGTAGAGTGCCTGGCACAGAGAAGGTGCTCAATATTTATGTTGGATAAGTGAATAAATAAATAACTGAGGATTTTTCAAACTTTACTGAGATAACGCACACACACACACACACACACACACACACACACAACATCAGAGTGTCAGCATATATTAGATGGTGTGCAGTTTTTGGTAATAGGCTATTCTCTAAATTTATCTTCTGGATGAAGGCTGGGGCATGATCTCTTCTTGGATGACGTGAACTGAGGGCTAGCAGGTCTACCTGGAGGCAGGTGACAGGAGGCCACAGTGTTCTAGCTACCTGTAAGACACTGGTTGGATAGAAGCAAAGACAAGGAAGGGCTTTTCTGACAAGTGCCAGGACTACCCAGAATGCTACTTTTATTCTTCGGTTTTGATTCTGTCTTATGTAGGGCAGGCTACAGGAGAAGGATTGGGCAGAGGCATGGAGGAGGTAGGGAAAAAAATCAGGCTGGGCAGCATAAGTACAGAGGTATGGAGTTCTGGCACCTGGAGATTAGCACTGTTGGAGATAATGAAATGCCAGCTCCAGAAGGGCCCTTAGCAACCATTAGGCTCAACATCTTTTTTTTAATCCCACTAGTGTTTGTGTGAGTCGGAATCAACTCGACAGCAATGGGGTTTGTGAATATTTGTGTAGAGATATGCAAAGAGCAAAGAGCAAAGACTTTGGAGCTGGGCAGTCCTTGCTCTGAAACCCTGCTCTGCCTTTGCTTGTCAAACTGGTCCTGTGAGTCTTAACTCCGTTAATCGTTGTGACAACTCACTGGGTGTTCGTGAGGCTGAAATTTAGTACAAAACATTCTTAGCATGATGCCTGACACATAGTGGGTACTTAAGAAAAATGGCAGCCATCACTGTTACTGAAAGGAAGTGGAAGCCCAGAGAGTTGGAAATGGTTGATCAAAGGCACCAGCTATAGGATGTAGAGCTAGTGTTGACACTGAGGTCTCCTTGGTGTATGTGAGGTGGCAGAGGTAGGGAGGGAGAAATGTGTATTTGTATCTGTGTCTGAGATTGAGTTGCCTCTTTGGGGAGTGAGCTAAGAGGGCAAGTTGAGGAATATCAAGATAGGACCACGCCTACCTGTCTGAGATAAAATGGCTCGCCCAGTTAATTTGAGCAGGAAGCTTCCAGAGGAACTTTGTACAAGTCAGAAGATGACGTACCCTAAATTACTTGGATCCTAAATAAATCTTTGGTGTCATCTTCCCCTGACTAGTGTTCTTTTTCTTGGAGGTAAGCTGTTACAGAATGATGAAAATAACCTCTAAACATACAGTAACTTTAGACTTGGATAGAGCATGTCACCATCATTCTTCCCCCTGCTCAAGGCAGTCTTTGAATTTTTGCTATTATCTTAAAATCATCATTGTTTCTTCCTGTTCCCATTCCTCTGCTTGAACCCGATACCTAAAAAAACCTGTTGCCGTTGAGTCAGTCAATTCTGACTCATAACAACTCTGCAGGACAGAGTAGAACTACCCCCATAGGGTTTCCAAGGAGCGGCTGGTGGATTCGAACTACTGACGTTTTGGTTAGCGGCTGATCTCTTAACCACTGAGCCACCAGGGCTCTGGACCTGATACTTAGGGACTGCTAATAGATATGTTTACATCCTATATCATAACCATCTGCCATAGGGGATGTGAGACTGGAAATTATGACTTAATGCCATATTCTCACAGTGTATGTCATTTTTGCAGAAACTCACTGGTTATAAAGTTTTGTTGTGTTTTTTTTTTTATAAGAAAGCAGAATCACTTGGCTTCATGGCTTTCAAAATTTATGAGTTTGTGCTTGTGCAGTCAGGAGGAGGCATGATATGACAACTGTTCACTTTATAGGTAGGGTTTTTTCCTTAATCATCTCCTGGAGAACAGATTGCATCAGACTTTTTCAATACCTAGAAAATTATACAGGAGGCTCGGGTTTACTTTTTGTCAAGGTGCCCCATAAAGCATTGAAAGCTAAGACTGTCACCCTCTAAACCAGGCTTTCGTTAAAGGACACATACATGCTCTTTGTTTATCTGGTGTCCTGAGTTTCCAAGATTCACCCAAATCATGTTATCCCTAAGTATATAGAGTTGAAAATGCTAGAAAGAAATCTTCGTAAGCCCTGTTATTTCTGATGGAAATTCCCCTGGCATCTGTGATCTGTGAAACTAGACTCTCTGCACAATGATGAAACTTTTTGTTTGCTTGTTTGTGTATTTAACAAACTACTTTTATGTATTATTTGATCTTCACACCTATCCTGCGAAGGAGGCAGGGACATATTTCAGTGATTTATTCCCAGGATGTATTTTTCCAGAACACCAAAGGATGTCAAGAAAAGGCTGTTCTTGAATCTTGTTTCTATGTACTCTGGGAATAAATAAAAATGAAAAGAATCATTTTTCTGACTAGCTCTAGTTCAGAAACAGCATTAGACATTTCTTATTTCTAGAAATCCATCCTTTGCAGAGAAGACAAGGCATTGCTGAAGTCTACCTTTGGATTCTTTGGGGATTCTTGATTGATTAAACAGCATGTTTGGTGGGGAGAGGTATTTCTTTGTCTTGTCAGTCTGGGTGTTGATTCTCTGGATGTGAGTGTTCACGACTTTAAGTCTTTCTATCTGATGTCTTTGGGCTGAGTTTAATCTTAGAAATGGTTGGGTTGCTTTTCATTATGGATGAAAACTTCTATTTTTACCATAATGTTTTACTGTCTGGTTGCACATTTTGCAGATAATCCACAAAACACTTTTCAAGTCTTTGTGCTCGGGATGTGTAGTTTTCTGCTTCTTGATTAAGTACTTTGGGTGCCAGTTTTGGCTTGGGTGTGAGGCACTGTGGAACAAGCATCTGGAAGCTGTACATGGACATCTTTGCAAGAGGTTTTCTCATCCTGTGATAAACTATTGGCCCAGGGCAGCAGGACAGTGGCCTGGTCTGGGCAGGGGTCTTGTAGTTTCTCTGTAGGCTGCAAGGAAATGCTTCTGCCTCATCTGGAGTGAGGTACAATGAGACTTTTTCAAAGAATAATACCTACTCTGTAAAAATTAAGTATTAAGTGCAAAATTAGAAATCCAAAGCCAAAAAACCACTTGGAATAACTGATTGATTGGCTTCTCCTCTCCCAGGAGCCCCAGCAGTCTGGTTCTCTGCATTCCAGCCATTGCAAGAAACTCTCTCGTCTTAGTTCTCACATGCTTCGGTGCCTTAGTTCATAGTTTTCCTTCAGCTTAAAATACCTTCTTCATCTATTTTAAGTACCTGTCTTTCAAAGCCCGTTCCCAAAATCATCTTCTTAATAGAGATGTCCTTAATCCTCTTGTCAGAAGGATTCCCACCTCTGCCTGTTCTGAAAGGAATGTGTGATGTGTGTGCGTGTGTGTGTGCGCGCACATGCACACACATTTGGTAAATAAATAAATATACTTTAATTTTTCCACTGAACTATACACTCTAAAGGGTTAAAAAGCAAAAATGTCACTTTGAGGACTCAGGTGCGCCTGACCCAAGCCATGGTATTTTCAATCGCCTCATATGGATGTGAAAGCTGGACAACGAATAAGGAAGATCAAAGAATTGATGCCCTTGAATTATGGTGTTGGTGAAGCATATTGAATATACCGTGGACTGCTAAAAGAACAAAAAAATCTGTCTTGAAGGAATTACAGCCCAAATGCTCCTTAGAAGCAAGAATGGCAAGACTTCGTCTCAGTTACTTTGGATATGTCATCAGGAGGGACCAGTCCTTGGAGAAGGACATCATGCTTGGTAAAGTAGAGGGTCAGCAAAAAAGAAGACCCTCCATGAGATGAATTGATAGAGTGGCTGCAACAATGGGCTGAAGCATAAAAATGATTGTGAGGATGGTACACAACTGGGCAGTGTTTCGTTCTGTTGTACATGGGGTTACTATGAGTCAGAACCAACTAGATGACACCTAACAACAGCAACATACACTTGTGGAAGGCAAGGACTGTGTGTGGATTCCTTCTGTCTCCCTGGCAGTGGCTGGCTCCCTGCCGTGCCTGTGTAAATGCAGAGAGCAGGGTCTGAGTCGTTCCTCTAGAAGGTGGGCAGCTTGGGACCTGGAGTTCACAGAGCAGAGTGTGCAACTCTTTCTCTTTAACCTCATTCCCTGCTGAGAAAAGAGAGTATTAACATTCAGGAAAAATCTTTGTGAAGAGGGGAGGGACTTAGAAGTTCATAATTAGATTTCAAAAGACAATGAGTAAAGACAAAACATTTTAAGTGAAATAATCCACCTAAACTGCTTAGCGCTTGGCTAGCACTTAGGAGGCTCTCAACAAATGGGAGCTGTTATGCTCGTATGATAATGACTTAATCACATATAGCACGGCTAAACTGGGGAATCACCAGTTATAACCCCTATCGTCTGGGAACACATAATCTGATAGATAATAGTGCAGTCTGGGGAGAGAAGACTTGGGTGAAATCAGCCTGATGACCATAAGACATTAGAGGAAATCAGTCTGTATTTTGTGGACAAGATGTTTCTGTGGGCAGAAATTCTTTTCTTGGTTCTTTAGAGATCTGGTGGTTCTTTAAGAGTGAGCATGCTTAAATGAATTTTCTTTCTTTATCAGATGGAATTTACTAGAATTTCTAAGATGTTTTGCTCTTTTACTTTACAGTTTGTTAATGATTCCCAGGTCTTGGCTGGACCTCTGAACTTTGACTTCTAAACATGTGTTATGGATTGAATTGTGTCCCTCAAAAATGTGTGTCAACTTGGCTAGGCCACAATTCCCAGTATTGTGTGGTTGTCCTCCATTTTGTGATCTGATAATCCTATGTGTTGTAAATTCTAACCTCTGATGTTAATGAGGCAGTATTAGAGGCAATTATGTTAGTGAGGCAGGACATAATCTACAGGATTAGGTTGTATCTTGAGTCAATCTCTTTTGAGATATAAAAGAGAGAAGCAAGCAGAGAGGAGAGGGACCTCATTACAACCAAGCAAGAAGCACCAGGAGCGGAATGTGTCCTTTGGACCTGGGGTCTTTGTGCTGAGACCAGGGGAAGACTGATGACAAGGACCTTCCCCCAGAGCTGACAGAGAGAGAAAGCCTTCACCTGGAGCTGGCACCCTGAATTCGGACTTCTAGCTTCCTAGACTGTGAGAGAATAAATTTCTGTTATAGCAATGCTAGGTAACTTAGATAACATGTTTCTCTGGTTTACCAAAACCAAACCCATTGCCCTCAAGTTGATTCTGACTCATAGTGACGCTATAGGACAGAGCAGAACTGCCCCATAGGGTTTCCAAGGAGCGACTGGTGGGTTCAAGCTGCTGACCTTTTGGTTAGCAGCTGAGCTCTTAACTACTGCAGTCATTGCTTAATAGGTTTAGGAGCAGACTCTCTTAGGATAGGAATTTTTCATTGTTATTTAATGTTCAGTTGTACCAGGCTGGCCCTGAAGAAACAAACCTGATTGCTAGCATTCCTCTGCTTGTAAACCTGCCATTTTGGTGGTTCCCACTAAGTAAATAGTGATGCCTGGTGCTGGGCTGCAAAAGGGGAAATAGGTGGGGAGGTTTTTCTCCAGAACAGAGTGCCAGTGTTGGTACCCTATGAGCCCCAGATAAGCAATCTAAATACAGCTTTACTGGTTTCTCCCCTTGCAAACGCTTGCTGCCTTTAAGTCCCCCAGTGCCATGCTACTCAACGCGTGACCCATGGACCAGTAGCATCACCTGGGAGCTGGTTAGAAATACAGCATCTCAGGCCCTAACCCAGACCTACTGAACAGAAACTGAATTTTAACAAGGTTCCAAGATAATCTACATGCGCATTCAAGTCTGAGAAGCACTGTCCGTTCTAGAGCCACCACAGGTGAAGCAGGTCTCAGAACCATTAGCACAAGAAAATATGCTGCCTTTTTTTTTCCACCTAGAAGCAAAACAACTTGTTAATGAATGGGTTTTTTTGTTGTTGTTATTAGGCTAAGCCATTTTTTTAAGACTTTTTATTTTGGAGAACTTATAGAAAAGTCGAGAGACTAGTACAGAGAAACTTGTGAGAGCTGGAACTCGATGGGACTGCCTTATTTTTCCAGGTCTCCCAAGTTTTCTGCCTTTGACAGTGTACAGTCTTACCACTTTTATGTTGCTTGTTTTAGTGGAAAATATTTGAGTTTTCCTTCTTTGACAGGTTTCTGCATTACATGGGTTCCAGCTTTCGTAGGTTTTACTTTATGATGAACTCCCATGTACCTATCACTAGCTTCAAGAGTTATCAACTCACAGCCAATTTTGTTTTATCTATAACCCTCACCCCACTCTGGATTATTATAAAACAAATACAAAACATAACTTCACCCTAAATATATCTTTTCCCTTTTTAATATAACCACAATACATACCATTATGACACCTCAAAATTTTAGCGTTACTTCTTTAATATCATCGAATATTCAGTCAGTGTTCAAATTTCCCAGAACATAGGCATCTTCTCTCCATGGAATTTGTGGCTCTGTTTGTACATGAAGAATCTAGAGACAAGACTGAGACTGGGGATTTTTCTCCTTCCCTTAACCTGTAGCCTGGCGGGATTTTGTTTAAAGACTTTATGATTTCTAGTCTTCTATTTTCAGAAATCAGGGTTTTGTAGTAGAAAGAACATGAATTTATGAGGAAGAAGAACTAAGTCTGAACTTGTCATTGCTTCTTACTATTGGGTAAGGTATTTCCTCTTTCATCATCCTAGGCACAAGGTTATTTTGAAAATTGCATAAAAATTTGAATGCCATGTGGCAATTAGAATGAATGAGCTAGAGTTAAATTTCCAAGCTAGGTAAACCTGAAAAACATAAAGTTTAGAAAAACAAGTTGCAAAGTGGTTTTCACAACAGAACATTATTTATTTAGCAGTAAACAGAAATCAACCCTATACATTTTTCACGAATACACACATGTAGTAAATGTATGGAAATATGCTGGAGAATGACCCCCACACATTTCAAGATAGTAATCACCTCTCTGCAGGACAGAGGAGAATCAAATGGCATAACTGTATCTGTAATTTTTTAATTAATTAATTAACTTTTTGATACATTTTATTTTTTAGAGCAGTTTCAGATTTACGGAAAAACTTGAGTAGATAGCACAGGGTTCCTATAGTGTGTCTCCTCCCCTGCACTCATTCTCTCCTATTGTTAACATCTTGCGTTACCAAACCTGTTACTGTAGAGTTGATTCCGACTCATAGTTACCCTATAGACAGAGTAGAACTGCCCCACGGAGTTTCCAAGGAGCGCCTGGTGGATTAGAGCCACCAGTTGTTTGGTTAGCAGCTGTAGCTCTTAACCACTACACCACCAGGGTTTCCCATCTTGCATTAGTGTGGAATATTTGTTGCAATTGATGAAACAATACAGATATTTTATTAAGTCCATAGCATACATTAGAGTTCACTCTTTGTTTTGTATAATTTTATGGTAGCACAATGGTTAAGCACTTGGTTGCTAACCAAAAGGTCAGCTGTTCAAACCACCCAGTGGCTCCGCAGGAAAAAGACCTGGCCATCTGCTTCAGGAAAGATTATAGCCTAGAAAACCCTGTGGAACAGTTCTACTCTGTCACATGGGGACGCTGCGAGGCAAAGTGGACTCAACAGCACCCAGCACCACCAACATGGGTTTTAACAAATGCTTGATGCTGTGTATCCACCTTGTAGTTTTGTTTTTGTTTTTTTTTTTTATTTTTCAGAACTCTGAAGGAAATGTGCCTAAGTGTCAAGATTTGTTAAAGCTGATTGATGATATTATTTCTGTTATGTATGTTTGGAATTTCTGCAAATACTACCGCAAAACTGGTCAGTTTATGTGAAACTATTTTGTAAACTCAAATACTGGAATAAAAAATGTTAGTATCTATGATGTATTTATACCCCCACCTCATATAAATATTTTGCGACTGTGTACAAAAATTATGAAGATGTTGTGGTTCCTGGTGGGATTTGTTGTTGTTAGTTGCTGGCAAGTTGGCTCTGACTCATGGTAAGCTTATGGATGAAAAAATGAAATGTTGCCCAGTCCTGCACCATCTTCATGATCCTTGTATGTTTGAGTCCATTGTTGCAGCTACTGTGCAGAGCCTTCCAACCGAGGGGACCCATCTTCCCGCACTGTATCGGATAATATTCTGTTGTGATCCATAAGATTTTCATTGATTAATTTTCAGAAGTAGATTGTCAGGCCTTTCTTCTTAGTCTGTCTCAGTCTAGAAGCTCCTCTGAAACCTGTCCACCGTGGTGACCCTGGTGGTATTTGAAATACCAGTGGCATAGCTTCCAGCATCATAACAACATGCACCATAGTATGACAGACTGACAGATGGGTGTGGGCTTAAAGACTTAGAAACATATTAAAAGGAGCCACTCGTTCAGTGTGTTGGAGAGTCCAAAGATGGAACTAGTCTTCTTTCAATGCTCGCATGCTCTCCCCACCTTACCACTGTATATTCTGCTAAAGATCCAAAGAGTTGTAATGATGAACTAGAGCCATTTTTGTTTTTATTGGCATTTATTAACCAATCAACCAGTTGCTGTGGAGTTGATTCCAACTCCTGGTCACCTCGTGCATGTCCTAGTAGAACTGTGCTCCATAGGGTTTTCAATGGCTTGATTTTTCAGAAATAGATTGCCTGGCCTTGCTTCTGAAGTGCCTCTGGGTGGACTTGAACCTCTAGCCTTTTGGTTAGCAGCTGAGTGTATTAACTCTTTGCAGCATCCAGGGACTCCATTGGAGTTTATAACTGTTGTTTCCAATCAGGATTTGAAGTGACAAAGTCTCGGCTCTGCTGTGGTCTTGTGACCTTGAATGTATCTTATGCTCACAAAAGCCTGCACATTCCACTCGGTGTCATCAGCTCCTGTTGCATCTTTAGACAGAACTACTTCTGAACCGGGAGACAGATGGCGGTTTTAAAGACCACTGAGAAGGGGGTTCTCGGGCTTCGTGGAGGACTGTTGACTGTTTAATCACCTTTCCTGTCAGCATGGCCTTCCTCCCGTCAGGCATTTCCCACGGGGCAGGTGGAGGAGACTGTGCTCTCATTATAATAATCCTTCCCCAGAGGCCAAGATAAAGGTCACACATTTGATATTTATTCATGAGCATAGAACTGAAGCCGATCACTGTAGATGTTCTTTCTGGCAAGGGTGAAGCTTTGGGGTTTTAAACCATCAAAGTATGTGCGCATGGGGAGGGGAGCAGAGATATTGTTAATTAAGCCACATTGAGAGCACATGTCTTGCTCAGAGTTTAAATAATGTGCTGTTTGTGCAGGTTGTCTTGTATTGAGATATCCGAGTTGTGGACTTTTTTACTGTGAGTAATTTTGTGGAGCACACGACTGTAGTCACATCGATACCCGAAGACAGCCCTATGAACTGCCTCTTGTTTCCTCTAACTCTTGCTACTATGATTTTATTTCCCTCACAGAATCAATTTTTGGTCCCTTAATCATATTTATGGCTCTTATCTCAACTCTGAAATACCTCTAATCTTCCAGAAACATATATAATTACCTTTTATGGGTCTGAATCATGCCAGATGTAGCAGAAGAATTGCTTCCTGACTCTTTTGTGACACTAAATCTTTTTATATCAAGTTTTACCTCTTTAGAATAGGAATGATACTCTGTCCTTCTATATCTCGGAGTTATTCATGGACTTTCCCTCTTGTTCAGGTATTCATCACCTGTTTTTTTAGCTCTTATGGGTAGGATAGGGAGCCCTGATGGTGCGGTGGTTAAGAGCAATGGCTGCAAACCAGCTGCTCCTTGGAAACCCTGTGGGGCAGTTCTACTCTGTCCGTTAGGGTTGCTAGAGTCAGAATCGACTCAATGATAGCAATGTGTTTATGGGTACAGTGCTGCGGTGGGTGCTTCGAGGGAGAGGGTCATGGAAAGTGGGGGGACATGTACATATACACGCAAGTTGTGAGAGAAAGCTATTTTCAGTTCACCCTCAGAATTACTGTTTGACTTTTATTAAACCCGAAAACCCATTGCCATCGCGTTGATTCTGACTCATAGCGACCCTATAGGACAGGGTAGAACTACTCCATAGGGTTTCTAAGGCTGTAATCTTTATGGAAGCAGACTGTCACCTCTTTCTCTCACAGAGAGGTTGGTGGGTTTGAACCTTCAACCTTTCAGTTAGCAGCCGAGCACTTTTAACCACTGTGCCACTGAGGCTGCTTCGGGTTTGACTTTAACTAGGATGGAAAAATTGCTGGGTTTGAAACAAACCCATGTACCTCTACCTACCTCAGCCCCCTAACACTTGTTGCAAGTCTTTAATGTTTTGGTTGCACATCTTTAGAAGTCTGGGGTGAAATCAAAGAATGACTTACTATGTTTGAATGCTGGGGAAGCTAAGGAACGATTGGTTTAGAATAAAAACAAATAGCAACGAAGGAAGTGCAGTAAAATTCAGGTTTAACATCACTGCACAAATACCGAACCCTGACTCTGAAAGAAAGGAGAACGTCCCATTGGATGTATTCTCATGCCAAGGGCTTGGGACCTGGTTTTTCATAGGTATGAACCCCTGTCCCCGTGAATCTCAGTGGTTTTAACTCATGTCCAGTACCTTTGCTGTGACCGGGAGCCTCAGATGCCCAGAGACAAACAGAGGAACAGGCCACGCCTGAGAGGGCTGTGAGATCTCCTTGAGATTTGATTGTTGCCCTCAGGCAGCAGAGCCACCATTAACAGGACTGATTTTTTAGCAAATAGGAGACTTCTCTGTCCCCTACAGTGGGACACTTCTAAAGGGGAATGGAGGAAGCTGGAACTGAGGTAAATGAAGTCTCTCAAGTCAGGTAACTGTTTAATCATCAGATAACGTTGGAGCAAGAAACTGGCAGTCACAGAGAAGCGACTCTTCGAATATTACAGAGGCATCCCTGGGACTGGAATTTTGCTTTACTGAGTCTTCCTATTAAAATGTAGCCGAGTACAACACTGTGTAATGTTTTCTAGCTACCTCCTAGCCAATCGCTTCTTTTTCCCCTTCTCTTACGGAATGGCCAAGGATTTATGTCCATGACAGTAGATACTAAACCTAGCTGTGAACTCAGCTAGAAGCAACCTCTTTAATTCCCAGCATTTGCAGCTCTTTTTGCCTATCTCCTGCACTACCCTTTCTAACCTAACACATATATGTTTATGTACACATCTTACTTCTATGCTAGGTGATGACCTAGATCAAGTTTTGTTTTGTTTTTTTTGTGTGTTTCTCTTGCCAATGTATACTTTTTAAAACGTTATAAACATGACTCCCATACAAATATAAAATGAACACGCGTCAAAGACCTGTTTAACTCACGAATGAGAGAACCAGCAGAAAGATAAAGTCGGTTCAAAGAGCGTTTGAGGAATGGTAAAGTCATAGGTACTGACAAATACTGGAGCAAGATTGCTAGGTTAGATGTGAAACTGGTTAATGTCATACAGGGCAATAAAACAATAACGTTTGGGCTTATCGTTTTTACCAGTCGGAAATGATTTGCATCTTCAATGGAGAAAAAATTCTACAAGTTAACATGTAACTTCACAAAGTCTGAGCCCTCATCAATGGTAAATAGCAAGTCAAACACAAATGCATCTCTTAGATCAAAAAACACCAAAACTGTTTTGCCTTCAAGTCAATTCCAAATCATAGTGATCCTATAGGACAGAGTAGAACTGCCCCATAGGGTTTCCAAGGAGCAGCTGGTGGATTCAAACTGCTGACCTTTTCGTTAGCAGCCAAACACTTAACCAGTGGGCCACCAGGGCTCTGCATGTCCTAGAGGATCAAATAGTCCTTGGGTGTGCCTGTTAGATGATACTCCAGCACAGCCCTGAAAAGACACACAGCCTGCTTCATGCCTTATTTCCAAGTGTTGCATGATGTTTCTTAATACCCTTAGAGACAGAACTGAAGGAAACATGTGGCCCTTGCTCTCCTGGAGTTCAGAGACTACTCTGTTAACATCCTAAAGGGGAAGCACGTACAGTTTCTCTTCAGGAGTGGAGTTTTATTGTGGGTATCAGTGGTATCATTGGGTATCATCCTATTCTGCTTATAGCCCCTTTGGGTTCCAGTTCTTGTAAGGCTAGGATAAAATGCAAGTGTCACAGGGGATGACAACTGGAACCCAGCACTTTTTGGGACAAGAGCAGACAAACACTGATGCCAATTCTCTTTGTTTGCTGGCATTTATGGAAGCAGCAGTCAAGAAATCAAACGATGCATTGCATTGGACAAATCTTCAAAGGACCTCTTTCAAGTGTTAAAAAGCAAAGATGTCACTTTAAGGACTAAGGTGCACCTGACCCTAGCCATGATATTTTCAGTGGCCTCATATGCATGCGAAAGTTGGACAACGAATAAGGAAGGCCTAGAAGAACTTATGCCTTTGAATTACGGTGTTGGTGAAGAATACCGAATATACCATGGACTGCTAGAAGAACGAAGAAATCTGCCTTGGAAGAAGTACAGCCAGAATGCTCCTTAGAAGCAAGGATGGCGAAGCTTTGTCTCACTTACTTTGGACATGTCATCAGGAGGGACCGGTCCCTGGAGAAGGACATCATGCTTGGTAAAGTAGAGGGTCAGTGAAAAAGAGGAAGACCCTCAATGAGATAGATTGACAGAGTGGCTGCAACAATGGGCTCAAGCATAGCAACGATTGTGAGGATGGCGCCGGACCGGGCAGTGTTTTGTTCTGTTGTACGTCGGGTTGCTGTGAGTCGGAACTGACTCGACGGCACCTAACAACAACAACGATGATGAAATATCACAGGGTCTAGTTTTTGCCCATCTGATTTGAGGGGCCCCTATTGGCCAGTGCTACCAGTTTTCCCCAGAGGCCTCCCTCTGTTTGCCTCCCCCGGCACAGATGGGCTTACTTACTCCCGGTTTGACCAGTTTGTGACATAAGCTTCCGTAGCTTCTGTAGCAGGGACCTGGCAGAGAGGCTGCTCTTCCCCAGCGGGGCTGTGGTAACTGCAGACACTTCCAATTTCATGACTGTCAGTACAGTTTCCTTAGAGCAAGTCTGTATACTTATTTAGGGCATTTTGTGTGCTTGTCAGTTAAATGTAATTTCTCATTCGAAAAATAATGTCAGGGGAGGAGCGTGGCGATTGACATTTCTCTTAGAACAAAACATAAAGTTGGAACGACCCATAAGGATCTTCTAGCTTTCCCCTCCCCCAATTTACGTATAGGAAAACTGAGGTACAGAGCGGCCGAGATTATAGTGTTCTCATGACGAGTCACTGCTGAATCCAAGACTTGAGCTTAGTCTTGAGTTCCTTCCTCTATAGGTAGTTCTCAAGTCATCCAGAAAGGACAAGAGATTCTTTTATTTTGAGTTTACATCTCTGTTTCTGTTTATAAAGGTAGATGCTTGTTAACAGAAAATTTAGCTAACAGTAAAGATATTAAGAAAGCAAAAATTCTCTGAAATCACAACACCCAGTGATAATAACACTGAACAAAAAATTTTGGGGAACATCCTTCCAGACAGTCTTCTACAGAGATAAATACATCTGTATGCATATAGGTAAAGGGTCCCTGGGTGGTGCAACGCAAGGCCATCCAGAGGTACCTTGGAAGACAAACATGGTGATCTGCTTCCAAAACATCACAACCTTGAAAACCCTATGTAGCAATTCTACTCTGCACACATGGGGTCACCATGAGTTGGAATCAACTCCATGGCAATGAACACCAACAACATATAGGTAGGTAGATAAGTTGTTATTGTTAGGTAACTTCAAGTCAGTTCCAACTCAGAGCCACCCTCTGTGTACAACAGAACGAAACACTGTTGGGTCCTGTGCCACCATCAAAAGTGTTGCTATGTTTGAGCTCATTATTGCAGCTACTATGTCAGTCCATATCATTGAGAATCTTCCTCTTTTTCACTGATCCTCTGCCAAGGATGATGTCCTTCTCCAGGACTGGTCCCTCCTGATGACATGTGCAAAGTAATTGAGATGAAGTCTCACCATCGTCACTTCTAAGGAGCATTCTGGCTGTACTTCCAAGACTGATTCGTTCATTCTTCTGGCAGTCTATGGTATATTCAATATTCTTCGCCAACACCATAGTTCAAATGCATCAATTCTTCTTCGGTCTTCTTTATTCATTGTCCAGCTTTCACATGTATATGAGACAATAGAAAATACAAATGGCTTGGGTCAGGTGCACTTTAGTCTCAAGGTGATATCTTTGCATTTTAGCCCTTTATAGTGGTCTTTTGCAGCAGATTTCCCCAGTGCCATATGTCATTTGATTTCTTGCCTGCTGCTTCCATGGGCACTGATTGTAGATCTAAGTAAATTGAAATCATTGATAGCTTCAGCCTTTTGTCTGTTTATCATGATGTTGCTTATTGGTCTGGTTGTGAGGATTTTTGTTTTCTTTATGTTAAGGTGTAATCCATACTGAAAGCTGTGGTTTTTGATCTTCATCAGAAAGTGCTTCAAGCCCTCTTTGCTTTTAGAACACAAGGTTGTATCATCTGCATATTGCAGGTTGATAATGAGTCTTCCTCCAATCCTGTTGCTGTCTTCTTCATATAGTACAGCTTCTCGGATTATTTGCTCAATGCACACATTTAATAAGTATGGTAAAAGGATACAACCCTGGCACACACCTTTCCTGACTTTAAACCACGCACTATCCCCTTGTTCTATTAGAAGGACTGACTCTTGGTCTATGTACAGGTTCTACATGAACACAATTAAGTGTTCTGGAATTCCCATTCTTCACAATATTATTATCCATCATTTGTTATGACCCACACAGTCGAATACCTTTGCGCAGTCAATAAAACACAGGTGAACATCTTTCTGGTATTCTCTACTTTCAGCCAGGATCCATCTGATATCAGCAATAATATTCCTGTTTCCACGTCCTTGTCTGAATCTGGCTTGAATTTCTGGCAGTTCTCTGTCAATGTACTGCTGCAAACGCTTCTGAATTATCTTCAGCAAAATTTTACTTGCATGTGATATTAATGATATTTTTTGCCAATTTCCACATTCTGTTGGATCCCCTTTCCTTGGAATGGGCACAAATATGGATCTCTTTTAGTCGGTTGGCCAGGTAGCTGTCTTCCCGATTTCTTGGCATAGATGAATGAGCGCTTCCAGTGTTGCATCCATTCCCTGAAACATCTCAGTTGGTATTCTGCCATTATCTTCAGCGCAGCTTGGACTTCTTCCTTTGATACCATCAGTTCTTGATCATATGCTACCTCCAGAATTGTTCGAACGTAGACCGATTCTTTTTGGTACAGTGACTCTATGTATTCTTCCATCTTCTTTTGATGC
Source organism: Dugong dugon (assembly GCA_030035585.1). NCBI lineage: Eukaryota > Metazoa > Chordata > Mammalia > Sirenia > Dugongidae > Dugong > Dugong dugon. The sequence goes on from CM057466.1 coordinate 22,988,466, forward strand.
TTCTTGCATCATTTAATATTTTGCCCATAGAATCCTTCAGTAGTGCAACTCAAGCCTTGAATCTTTTCTTCAGTTCTTTTAGCTTGAGAAATGCCGAACGTATTCTTCCCTTTTGGTTTTCTAACTCCAGATCTTTGCACATTTCAATACTTTATTTTGTCTCCTCTAACCACCCTTTTGAAATCTTCTGTTCAGCTCTTCTACTTCATCATTTCTTCCATTCGCTTTGGCTACTCTGCGTTCAAGAGCAAGTTTCAGAGTCTCTGCTGACATCTGTTTTTGTCTCTTCTTTCTTTTTAATGACCTTTTGCTTTCTTCATGTATGATGTTTTTGATGTCATCCCACAACTTCTCTGATCTTTGGTCATTAGTGTTCAATGTGTCAAATCTATTCTTGAGATGGTCTCCAAATTCAGGTGGTTTATATTCAAGGTTGTCTTTGGTTCTTGTGGACTTATTTTAATTTCCTTCAGCTTCAACTTAACTTGTATATGAGAAATTGTTGATCTGTTCCACAGTTGGCCCCTGGCCGTGTTCCGACTGATGACACTGAGTGTCTCCAGTGTCTCTTTCCACAGATGTAGTCCATTTGATTGCTGTGTATTCTATCTGGCAAGATGTATATGTATAGTTGTCATTTATTTTGTTGGAAAAAGGTATTTCCAATGACTATGTTGTTCGTCTTGCAAAACTTGTCATTCTACTTTTGGTGTCATTTCTATCACCAAGGCCATATTTTCAGCTACTGATCCTCCTTCTTTGTTTCCAACTTTTGGATTCCAATCACCACTAATTATCGAAGCAGCTTGATTGCATGTTTGATCAATTTCAGACTGCCGAAGTTGGTAAAAATCTTCAATTTCTTCATCTTTGCTATTAGTGGTTGGTGCATAAATTTGAGTAATAGTTGTATTAACTGGTCTTCCTTGTAGGCACATGGATATTATCCTATCACTGAAGATGTTATGTACTTCAGGATAGATCTTGAAATGTCCAACTGAGAATCGGTGCGACGCTGTTCCTCTTCAATTTGTCATTCCTAGTGTAGTAGACCATATGATTTTCTGATTAAAATTGGCCAATACCAGTCCATATCAGCTCACTAATTCCTAGGGTATGGTACATTCCACATTCCGATTATTAATGGATGTTTGCAGCTGTTTCTTCTTTGAGTTGTGCTACATCAACAAATGAAGGTCCTGAAAGCCTTTTTCCATCCGTGTTGTTAAGGTCAACTCTACTTTGAGGAAGTTACGTGTCTGGAAAAGGTGGATGTGATAGCCACAGAGAGGCACCACCCAGATTTCCTGCAAGAGAGGACTTGCTGACCATTTGGAGAGTGCAGTCTATGGACAAGAGCCCTGCCTAGGACAGTCATATCTGGTGACTGGGTGAGGTTGAGAGTATAAAGGCTCACTGGACATCAGAACACCCCGTTTTGTAGTTTCCGCCTCTTCTTCTGTCCGATCCTGCTTCCTCCCCTCCCTTTGCAAATGTTGATCCCTAAGAAACATCTTGAACCCCAAACTCTGTCTCTGCATCTGCTTGAGGAGAACTCTACCTGCAACAGTGGATTTTGTTGTTTGCTTGTTTGTAAAGTGCATCAGTAGAGATTTGCAGCAGCAACTTCTACTGCAGCCCCACCCTCTGGTCCAGTCCAGGTGCTGGTGGAATCCAGCCGCCTTCTCAGAGCATGCTCTTCCTCTCCTCCTCTGGCCCTTGTCAGAAGTTTGGCACTTGAAGAATTTGGTCTTGGGCAAGGTGCTGAAGCTGACTGCTTTGTGGTTTTAAGCAGCCGCTTATAAGGCTTTCTTGCTATGAGTATACTCTGCAATAAAGACCCATTTTAATTGTTAATGACATTAATCAATTAAAGATTTATCTGCCTTGGGAGAATGTCTCTACAACAATGTCTCTCCTGCCTGCCTAAGAGTTGGTTAAGAAGGGATTGTTCACCTCTAATGGATACCTCTGTCTCTGCTCTTCCCTATTTCCAACCTCTTGGTGAATGGTTTCCTCCCTGGGTTCCCTATTTGCACAGCCTCTCCAATCACTCTTAATTTCCAGAAGAAATGGTCATCTTACTAAAGGGATTGCAAGAAGGAGTATGGAGATGGGAGTTTGAAGGACGCAGTGAATGCCTTTTGGAAAAGCCTAACGGGGGGTTCGTGCCAGTCCTGCATTTGCTCAAGTGCTTTGTCATCTCTGCTAATACTGGGGACATCAGTGGGCCCTGGCTTATTCTTCAGGTCCCTTTAGAGATCTTCACTTCAGGACTCTTTGTGCTGCAGCTCTTGTGCTGGTGGCATCATTCAGGTCCTTTCGAAACGCTCCTCTGTTCATTAAGTACCATCAGAGGGCAGAGCCATTCTTGATCTTCCCTGCTCACCCCCGATGGCTCAGTTTATTTTGGTGCTTGAATCCTCAGCTTATTTTCTTGCTTTCACCTTCAGCCTAAACCAGCAACTGCTATGAGGTTTTTAGAGTCTGCATGAATTTTAGGGAGATAAAGAAGGCCTGCACAAAGCATTTGGCCACGTCTTGTTCAGCGCCTCCTTCTCTCTCTTCTTTTTTTGGGGCTCCCCTCCTTTGGGATTATGCTGACACAGTGATCTTGCTCTTCAGCTTACAGTGTCTGCCACGTGCCTGCAGGTTAGCTGGGACCAAAGAGCGGACTTGGGATTTTCAGAGGAAGCTCTGCAGGTATTCAAAAGCCACCTTTGCTTAATGGATGCTTTTAAAGCTATAAGAAAGTTTTTGTTTGTTTGTTTGTTTTGTTTTTTAATTAAAGGGCAAAGTAGACAGAAGAAGTGGCTTAATAAAGTCTTTCATCTGTAGACAGTAACAGGCAAAGATCTGATCCCAAAGAAGTTGTTAAGCTTTTTATTTCTTGTTTGGTTTTCTCTGTAGGGGGAGAATGGTCTATAAAGGCACTCATCTGTGTCCATCTTCTTAATAACAGTCCTGCCACTGGATTTGCCTGGGGCAAGAGAACTCAGAAGTAGATACTATGCCACAGAGTCAAAACATTTCTTAAAGTCATATAGTTTACTCTCTTTATTTGGAAGGTTGGGAGGTGGGAAGAGCGTAAGGGACTGCTTGAAGACACACACTGGGGAGGGGCAGTCTCTACCTCTTCCTTGAGGTCTCCTCCCATCATGCCGCCTCTCAGTGTTTTGTTCTTTTTCCACAATAGGCTCCTGTAAAGGAGAGGTCAGGATTTATTTGGGAACTCCTAATTCCCAACAGCTGGTGTCTTTGGCCGTTTCACGTTCAGACAACAAAGATACCCATCAGAATTTAGAAATGGTAACTTCTAGAGAGAAAGATGCGCAGCACAAATGCCTCGATATGAAATACTTGCGTGGGAATTTACTAAACCTTCAGCCCCCAATCTGAGTAGCTTGGTGTCACTCAGCTGTTAGATATTCTTCTTAACGAAGATTCATTAGATAGAGTTTCACCTAGATTCCTTGAGCAAACTTTTGCATAACTCTAGATAAGCATTATTCTCTATATATATGTTCAATATGTAACTACAAATAGTGATAGTTGAGTAACTACAGATTAATGATGTACATGATAGGGACTTCTTTCCATGAAGCACCATGGGAGTACAGCAAGACAGTGATTGAAGTCTACCTTTAATGTAGTTGACATGGGTCAACTAAGTTGGCATTTGAGATGGGCAGAACTCACAGAAGAGAAGTGGGAATGGCATGAATGTAGTTTCAGACATTGTGAAAGTACAAAGTACATGCATGGCCTGTTTGGTGAAGGGTGACTAGTTTAAAATGGTTCCAAACACGTAGAGTGATTGTCAGATATCATTACTTTGAAAGTTTAACTTCAGATTTTTTTTTTTTTTTGAATTATGATGTAGACAATTATGGTTTTTCCTTGGTGAGCTTGGAAACATCTGGAATGATTTGGGATAATATTGCTTGAATACAGAATAACAGTTATGGTAATCTCTGGGAATTCATTCTATCTCCTAAGTTATAAAACTAAGAAAATTGAAATGTGCAGCAAGGGCCTTGTGGACTCCTTGGGGTCCTAGCTAACACAAGTCCTGTTGTAGTATAGGGGCGTGGGCCTGCTGAAAAAATGGTTGCTTTTCCTCCCTCCCTCCCTTTGTCTCTTCCACCTTCCCTTTCATGCCTTCATCCATAAACATATATTAAGTAGTCATTGTGGGCAGACACTGTCTAGGTCCTGGAAATAAATGATGACCAAGCCTGTTCCCTCCAGTTGCACTCAGCAAACAGACTATTAGGATGCTGAGTAATAAGTATCAGGGGTCATGGGAGCACATAGGAAGAGCACCTAAGCCAGTTTTGGAGCCCTACCTAAAGAAGGTTTTGGAGAAAGCTGGAGCCTGAAGGACCAGTAGTAGGAACTAGCCAGACTAAGAAGGGGAGAGAAAGGAGAAACAGAGATGTTCAGAGAACATATTATGTTCAAAGCCACGAGCCAAAAGAAAGAGAACCTGGTCCGTGGCAGAACCACAGGTAGCTTAGTGTGAGCAGGCAGTGGAGAGAATGAGGGGAGTGGTAAGAAGTAAGGCTGAGACCATAAATGGGCTAGATGATGAAGAGCTTCATGTGCCAACCTCAAGATCTATGGCATTATCCTAAGGCCGATAGCTATGACTGAAGAGCTTTAAGCAGGAGAGTACATGCACTTTTAGGAAGACCACCACTATGGCTGGAGTGTTGAGAAGGGACTGAATAGACTGAATGAAGGGTGACCAGTTAGGAGTGTGTTGCAGTAGTCCAAAACCAGTTGCTGTCTAGTCAGCTCTGTCTCATGGTGACCCCATGTGTGTCAGAGTAGAATTGTGCTCCATAGGGTTTTCAATGGCCAGTTTTTCAGAAGTAGATGGTCAGGCCTTTCTTTCGAGGCACCTCTGGGTAGACTCAAACCTCCAACCTTTCTATTAGCAGCTGAGCATGTTAACTATTTGCACCACCCAGGGATTCCTGCAATAGTCCAGGAGAGAGATAATGAGAGCCTAAACTGGAGTAGGAGCAGCAGTGATAGAGAAAATGGGAAGATTCAAGAGATAATTAGAAGCTGAAATTGATTAGAGCTGGTGTTTTGATGTGGGTGGTAAAGGAGAGGCAGAAATCCAAGATGACAGTCAGATTTCTGTCCTGTTACCCAACTGAACTGTGCAACCATTGACAGGGAAGGAGGACGGAGCAAAGGGGAGCAGGTTTCAGGGGGAGAGTTTGGCATTAGTCCTGTCGAGTTGGCGGTGCCTGGAGGCCATCCAAGGAAATAATACTGGCATTCCACCTTTGCTTTCAGGTGTCATTAACACTAGAGGCAGTGAGCTGTAGACGGTCAGGGCTGGAGGGACTTGAGGATTTGGCAAGCACCTCTAATTTTATGCATGAGGAAAGTGGAATCCAGAGAGGTGGAACAACTTGCGTAGGGTCACACAACTACTTTAGTGGCTGATCTGCTACTAGAACGAAAGCCTCTGGCACCTCAATTCAGGAGTGTTTCCACTCCTGCTGTTAGTTTAACAGCCTCTAGAAAACATGTAGAAATAAATTTGCATGGCCATGTTGTCCTTTGTTTTGGAAGAACTGCTAAAAGTAAAAATGTGGGCCATAAATCCATGTGGGGGCTATGCCCCATTTACATCTCATTTGGTTCCATCTGCCCTGTCTTACCATGATTATGGCAACTTCGTTAGGCAAGTGGTTGCTTACCACCGTGGAAAGCCTTAATTACTCCTTAATAGCTGTGTACAGAGGGGAAGGCAACTTTAATGTTTAATCATTTAGTTGCCTGTTGAAAAAGTTTGTTTTAGTATTCTATTTGTGTATCCATAAAAACCAAAAAAAAAAAAAAAAAAACCCAAACCCGTTGCCATCGAGTCGATTCCAACTCTTAGTGACCCTATAGGACAGAGAAGAACTTCCCCATAGGGTTTCCAAGGAGTGCCTGGTGGATTCAAACTGCTGACCTTTTGGTTAGCAGCCATAGCTTTCAACCACTATGCCACCAGGGTTTCCAATCCATAAAATATATAAATGCATATTTGTTTCTTCTCAATTTTCATTGCAGATTTCAGTGACACCAAAATATTTTCTTTTTAAAGTATTAATGCTGTGTAAATATAGTAACTTTAATGAAAATTTAAAAACCCACCCACAATCTTTCCATAATAACAACAAAAACTAATCAAGCTTTATGTTCTTGGAGTCGCTTTCTTTATGCAAACATATGGTAATCCTTACTTATATTTAGTTTGCTAACCTTTTTTTCACTCATTAAATATTTTACTATGTTTGTTTGTTCCTTTGTGTATTCGTTTATTCCTTCATCCATTCAGCAAACAGTTGACCGTTTTCTGGATGCTAGACTCTCTGTGGGGTGTTGGGGGTATAGTAGTGACAGTCCTCATGAAGGTGACATAGGGAGGGTCGGGGAGTGTTTGGGTGGGTCACATGTAAAACAGATAACCAATAAAGGCAAGTAGAAAAACAAATGCTATTGGAATAATAAATATGGCCCAGGATATTCTTTTCGTGTTATAGGTATAACATAACTGACTTAACTGCTTTCTTACTGTTAGACATGGAATCCTTTGGGATCTCAGTAGGAAACGTGGCATACCCAAATGAAGAGAAATAGAAGTGTTTCGTGCAGGGATAGTTTACAAAGGTGTGGTTAGGGTGTATGGAAACCCTCACGGTGGTGCATTTCCCCAGTACCAGGGTACAGTGGTTAAGCTCACAGGCTGCTAACCAAAAGGTCAGCGGTTTGAACCCACCAGCTGCTCCGCAGGAGAAAAGGCCTGGCAATCTGCTCCCGTACAGATTACCGCCTAGAAAACCCTATGGTGGCAATTATACTCCGTCTTATAGGATCACTATGAGTCAAAATTGACTCAAGGGCACACAGCAACAATGTACTGTAAAGCACCTCTAAGCTTACACAAGCCAGGAGAGGGAGAGGTCTTTGGAACCTGGAAGGGAGAACTGGGTAGAGAGGACATCCTGAGAGAAGCACTGATGAGTTGAAGGAAACAATCATCCAAAGGCGACCTTGCAGAGAGGGAGTTAGGAGAGTCAGTACCCCGAGCTTCCTCTCCTCTCTTCCTCTGATATTCCTTTGATTTTCTGTTGGGCTCCCTGCTATTTGGACTCGATAGAAGCTAGTGGGCAAGAGAGTCTGTGGGTGCAGTCCACAGAGGTCAGCTCCCCAGGGCAAAGAGTAGCGGGCAAGTAGATCTGGAGGGGCAAATAGGATATCCAGCACAGACAGTGCTGTGTAAATTATTTTTCAGAAAGCACTGGATATACAACTGTGCAATATAGTATAATGAAGTAAGGGGTGGGGATAGAGGGCTGGAACTAGGAAACTGGGACATAGTAGGATAATTGGGTAAAATTTGGTGCTTGTGGATGTGTTTTGCTTATCTTTAAGCATAAGCAAGTGTGAGATTTTATTTCTGTATTTGCTTAAGGTTTATAATGTATCACAGACATAGTGGACCTTGATTTGAGCTCTGGCCGTTCATTCATTCATTTAACAAACATTTCCCCATCTTTTTATTGAGATCTAACTTATGTGTGAAAAAGGACAGAAACCTTTGTGTACAGCTTGATGAAATTTTACATATGTAGACACCTATGTAACCACTACCCAGATTTAGGTATAGAAGTTTCTAGCACTCCAGGATGCTCTCTTGTGCCCCTTCCCATTCACTACATCTGTACCCCCCACAGTCAGCACTATGAGGATGTTTATGAGCTTCAGTTAGTTTGGTTAGCTCGGCTGCTAACCAAAAGGTCAGCAATTCGAATCTACCAACTGCTTCTTAGAAACCCTCTGAGGCATCTCTACTCTGTCCTATAGAGTCGCTAGGGGTCGGAATCGACTCGATGGCAACAGGTTTCAATCTTCATATTAATAGAATCGTATAGTCTCCATCCTTCTGTGGCCGGCTCCTTTCCCTCTTCATTATGTCTATAAGATTCTTTTCTTTGTGTGGTTTGCATGTATCAGTAGTTCATTGTTTTTCGTTGCTGGTGTTTCCATGCGGATTCTTTTTTGGCATTTCTTGGGAAATTTGTTTTTCTGATTTCTAGGAAAAATCAGTCAAGGAATTGGGAAAATAAGAAAAATAATCCTCCTGCGAGAATTAAAGCTTGACAATCAACATACAGACATTACTGGTTGGAAGGCATCCAGTGATGACAAACGGAAAACAAGAGCAGGGACCAGTGGAGTGAAAGAAGATCACTATTCCCGGGAACTGGGACAGGAGCACAGAGGAGAGAAGAGGCCAGTCTCTCTGGTCAGTCTTGCTTGTAGCTGAAGGTGTTGTTATGTTGTAAGCGTGCGTTCTGGTCTTTTCTGCTAAAAATGAGCCCTTGGCCCAAACGAAGTAAATATGAATACTTTTATATGTATAGTATACTTTATACTAACCCTATAAAAAATGCATTCTGTGGGTCAAGTTTTGGAAGCAAAATAAGTTCGTGAATTGGCAGTCTCAGCATGGGATTCGTGTAGCATTGATAACCTTGCTAGAAGCTCCTCATATTGTTATTCGACCACTACCCCATGATGTTCACTGGCATTTTCCAGTGTTAGAATATCTGCTATAAGCTATCGTTCTTTGTAAATAATACTAAACTGAATAGTTCTTATTTGTTAAATAGTTCTTTTAGACAGCCTAATAATGAGTAAAGAGTATGAAGGCTGTTGTACGTATGTACAGGTAGTCCCCAACTTATGACGTATTTGAGTTAGGATGAACCGCACTTACAACCTTCAGTGTTTTGTTTTGTTTTTTGTTACATCTTATGCTTCGTAATATATGCTACATACAGTGTTGCCGTGCATAATTTGCTGATGTATCATTCTCATGTCAACCCCTAAAGACAAATAATGATTGAATTTATAAGGATACTGATAATGAAAGGCAATGATAATGAAAACTAAAAAAAAAAATAAGGTATTCGACTTATGTCAGAATGATTCCAACTCATAGCGACCCTATAGGACAGAGTAGAACTGTTCTTTAGGGTTTCTAAGCTGTAATCTTTATGGAAGCAGATTGCCAGGTCTTTTCTCCTGTGGAGCTGCTGGTGGGTTCGAACCACTGACCTTTTGGTTAGCAGCCAAGTGCTTAAGCACTGTGCCACCAGGGCTTCTGCTGAATCTTAGAGATATTAGAAACCTTTCTCATTGGACATGGTGCAGTCCAGTCCTTCCATTTTACAGATCAGAAAACGGAGCCCTTATGTGTTTAAAAATTTTGCCTGCATCTTCCAGTCCTCCCTCCCCCATAAAGGTGATTTCTTTGCAAACGGATGGCTGATTTGAATAGGAATGGAAGAAATCAATGGTCAGTGGCAGCCCTCCCCCATTAACTGGCAGTTAGGTGTTTCTACAGCAGCAAAGTGCTAGACAATGCAACATCAACTTGCTTAAGCAAAATATGAAGTGTTGACTTGGGTCGCTGCAAAATCCAGGGGTCAGGCAGGCTTGGTCAAAGGAATCACGTGATATCATCTGTCCTTGCTTCTCCCCCTTTCCTGGCTCTGTCTCCACTGGATGACTCCATGTTCAGGGAGGTCCTCCACTCCTGCTCCAGCTGCCTCTTCTGTTTGCAGTCCAGCTCTCCTCCAGTCTTCCTGGCACAGCCTCACTATGTCTCACAGTGAATCAGTCAATCTCCGTGATCAGAAAGATTATCAGGCCAACTGGTTTAGTGAGTGTAACTACCCTTGGAATGATGGGAGGTGAATTGCCACCTTTTATGTGGACCAAGACTGGGGAAGGGCTGGGTCCCTGTCTTAGTTACCTAGTGCTGCTGTAACAAAAAATACTACAAGTGGGTGGCTTTAAAGAACAGAAATTTGTTTGCTCATGGTTGAAGAAGCTAGAAGTCCGAATTCAGGAAATGGACTCTAGAAGAAGGTCCATCTTTGTCTGTTTAAGCTTCCACTAGCTGCCAGGAATCCTTGGTGTCCTGGGCTTGCCAGTCCACTTGTCTTCCCCCTGTATGTCTCTTTGTCTCTTCTACTATTTTTATAAGAAACCACTCAGAACAGATTAGGTTTAGGACTTACTCTACTACCCTACTCTGGTATGACCTTATTAGCATAACAAAAGAACCCCCAGATTCCCAAACAGGGTCACATTCACAGATACAGGGGTTAGGGTTTCATCATATCTTATGCGGGGATACAGTTCAATCTATATCAATCCCCCAATGAAAATCTTGCTGGAATATGAGAGATGGATGCTGAAGAGTCAGACAATGAAGGTCCAACATAAGCTTGCACCCAGCCCTTCCGACTTCTGGATTTGGCTGCCTTGTGAGGATGAGCTGAGAGGTGGAGGGCCGCTGAGATGCATGGAGGTGAGAGAACCATAGAGTTGTTAGAGCTAGATGGGCTTTTATGGGTCGCTGTTCCAGTTACCAGTGAATGCAGAGAAACTCCCCCAAAACCTAGTGGCTTAATATAACAACTTCATATGCTGACCATTATTATATCTGACCTTCTGTGAGTCAGGAATTCAGACAGGGCACAGAGGGGATGGCTTGTAATTGGTCTGCAATTTCTGGACCTCATCTGGAAGCTGACCAGACATCTCTCTCTCTTCCTCCGTCCCTCCTTTTCACACACACAGACACACTCTCTCTCTCTCTATATATATATAGCTTGGCCTTCCTTGTAGCATGACAACCTCACTCTAAGTCAGATTTCATACATGGAGTGTCAGGACACCCAGAGAGAACGTTCCAAGAGACAAGAAGTGGACGTTGCCGGTTAGTTTCTTAAACCAGCACATGAATTTGTAACATTCTGCTGGCTGAAGCTATCCCAGAGCTTGCCTGGATTCAAGAAGACACGACCTGGACCTTACCTCTTGATGGTAGAGCATCGAGGAATATGCAGCCATCTTTAGTCTGCCACTGTCACCTAGTCATCTAGTCTTCTATTCACAGATGAAGAAAATGAGGCCCCGAGAGGAACAGTGATTGGTCCAATTTCTCTGAATCTGATTTTCAGAAGTGAAGCGGGAAGCAAACAACAGTCAGGACAAAAGCTATAGTACCTGCACTCACTATCGCTTACTACCTTCTTTGGCTTTGTATCAGTGAGTGGTGGGAGGCCCATAGCCCGTTGAGCCAGGGTGTACTGCTTCATCTTTCCAAATAAGACGCTGACAAAATACTGCTTGTCATTGTTAGGGAGCTGCTTTGCATCAACCTCAGGCTGCTTGCCTCTGATGGGACTCCTTCCTGGGCCAAGAGTAGAGAGGGGAGCCTGTTGTGACTGTGTAGAGCGTTGGTCACCTTCTGGTGGCATTTCCCTCCCTGGATGGGGTGAGGAGTTTGGGGGTAGAAGGGACTGAGCATTTTGCCCTTGCTTGCTGTTGTAGCTGCCTCTTCCTCCCTTCACCCAGCGCTCCTCCCATCCTCCCATCAGTTAGGGGCGGTGGACACGTTCCTCTTTGAGAGTTACTCATTTCATCACCTCCTATTGCAATATTTTCTGGGTTTATTGTCTCTCTCCAACCTGCAGCTTTGCACCATCTGGTGTGCACCAGGGAGGGAGATGAGAGGAAGAGTAAACAATCCTCTGTATTCCCTCTCCCTTCCCGGAGGAGGGAAAACTCTCTGCCTTTCCTCACACCAGATTTGATGTCTTCTTCTAGGTGTGTGAGGCAGGAGGAGAGATGATCAGAGAACACGGTAAATCAAACCAAATCATTGCCATCGAGTCAATTCTGACTCATAGCAACCCTATAGGACAGAGCAGAACTGCCTCATAGGGTTTCCAAGGAGTGGCTGGTGGATTTGAACCACTGACCATTTGGTAGCCGCCGAACTCTCAACCACTGGGCCACCAGGGCTCCAGAGAAATGGTAGTCCAGGACATTTCAGCTGTTTCTCAGGAAACCAATGAACTCTCCTCTTCTAAAGATGGAAACCTTTTGCTCTCCTCCCGAGTTATTTTATAGATTATTTTTTATATCCTTACATTTCATGAGATCATGCAAAATGCCTCAAAAGCAGACACTGATATCTTTATGGACAGGAAAGGCTATTAAGTTTATAATTCTTTTATGACTTGGGGCACCTGGAACTGAATAAATTGCTCTACAGTTCAGAATCAAATGTGTGTGTCTCAGTGTATGTGTGTGTGTGTTGCTGGGTCTTTAAATGTCATAGACCAGGCAAGAAGAACTCCTAAAACGCACACAGTGGGCCAAGGAGGTAGGATGAGGTGAGGGGATTGATTAAATTTAACATTAGTTTATTTCTGAGCATCAGTTCCTTCCTCAGTCAGAGAAGGAGAGATCGTATAACCAGAAGATACCATCTAATTGATGCTCTTTTTGTTTTTTTAATCCTAGCAAATTAAACAGGCTTTGCCAGTGGTGTTTCAGTTCTCTCAGGAAGAATGTTATTCTGCTCATACTCACACACTCTAATCTTAGCACGTTTAAAGTTTCTGTTGCTTTCTTAACCTGAGCATTTGGGGGAAATTCTGAGCCCTACACGTGAACCCTTAGCTTAATTTAATAATATTCAGGGAGAAGCCCAACAGGGCAAAAGACAAATGGCTCTCTTCTGAGTTTCTGATCAGTATTACCCTTAGTATGTCCTTGTTATCTCCTTCTATGGCCTTGCTTCTTAATGGTGGCTTTTGGTTACCACACGCATACCGAAACAGGGGAACCAACAGCAGGTCAGAGAGAGGAGCTCGAGGGGGCTGGTGGACCTGGTCTGTTCCCTGAGCTGCATTGCAGCCACGTGCATCCCATAACTTCAGTTCTTACCCCCAACCCCACTTTTTCACTAAGACCTGGGAATTCAGAATGTGGACACGTGATTATTTGGATCATGTGAGTGAACTGTCCCTTACTTGGAAGATGAAGGAAAGCAGAACCTGCTTTTTTGGTCTTTCTGATGGAATCTTCATCCTGGTAATTGGAATAATTTCCATTTACTCCCGTGGAACAATTTTCCCAGTATATGATCCCAGAAGCCTTTGTTACCATGCTTCAAATGCAAAAAAAGAAAAAGAAAAAAACAAGCAAAAGAATTCAAAGGGTGACAGCCTCCCAGGGTCAGGAGGCTGGGTTTGAATCTTGGGTCAGCCTCTAGCTTGCACTTGGTCTAACCTCTGGGCTTCCTTCCACTGTCGTCAACACTGCTCAGCTCCCGTGGCTGCTACAAGAATAAAACCCAGTGCCATTATGAGAGCACTCTGCAAGAGTGGAAAGCTCTAGATGCAAGAGGTTATATAATTCTGTTTTAAGAAAGCTCGCAGCTGTCAGGCGTGACACACTGACATATCTCATGCGCCTTCACTGTTGGAAGCAGCTGTGAGCTTCATGTTTGCCTCTCCCTTCTCCATCTGCCAGTGAGGAAAAATGAATGGATTAAAAATGTGTTGGCAGAGGGGCACACCATCTGAAATATCTTCTGTCTAGTGTTTCATCACTGAGTGTGTTCGTTTTGGTATCCCCATTGAAACTGCAAGGTGGGTATAACCAATGCAGAAGGAGAAGTATGGTGCCCTAGTCACTCTAAAATGGAAACATGGAAAACAATGAAAATAACATGGTACTCTGGGGAGTAACTGAACAAGACTGTTAAAGATTGGAGCTGGGGTTGGCTAAGCATGTGTGGGGTTTTCTAGGCTAGTTTGTGCACAAGCTCAGCTGCTTCTACATAGCTCTTGAGTTTCATTTCTTGTCCCTGCCTCCTCATACTGAACATCCACCCATATTTGACTGTGAGTAAGACCTTTGAACATGGTTTGTCATCTCTAGAAAGCACTTCCCTTCCTTGTTCACCAAGAATGCCTACTTATTTAAGATCTAGTGCACAGGTAACTCACAGGTGACCATTCTTTCCTATACATTACTTTCCTTTACCTTTCCTGTGTAAATGCCTCTGCCACAGCATCCAGCACTAATACAGGGGTGTCAGTAAAATTATGTCTTTATATGCTTGGTGGACAGTTAGCTCTTTGAGGGCAAGACTCATGTCTCCTTCATCCCTGCGTCCTCAAGACTTAGCAGAATTCTTAGCACATATCAAGTACTCAGTAAATGCTTAATATGTACCTGAATGAATTAAGAAGAAAAAAAAATTAAACCAGTTTTCTTAACATTTCTTAAGATTCAAGCATTAATGTTCATGCTCTGTCAAAATTCCCACTTGGAAAATAACTCTGAGTTTCTAAAACAAAGAGCATTACCAAGTTGAGATGTTGGTACATTGACCTCTTATGGAGTCTTGGTGATTTAACTCCTCAGCCTCTCTTCCAAGTGATTGTCTAGCCTCTGCTTCAACTTCTCCAGCAGGGGGAGTTATTTTCTCTGGAGGTAGATATTCTGTATTGAGCAGCTGAAGCTTTCAGGGAATTTTTCCTTTTATTAGGTTCAAATCAACTTACCTGCAGTTTCAATTGTTCTACCATTAGGGTTTGTTACGGATTGAATTATGTGCCCCAAATATGTGTGTTAACTCGGCTAGGCCGTGATTCCTAGTGTTGTGTAGTTGTCCACCATTTTACAATCTGATGTGATTTTCCTACGTATTGTAAATCCTAATCTCTGCCTGTGGTTATTGAGGCAAGATTAGGTTATATTAAAGAGGATTAGGGTGCGATGCAACACCCTGCTTACGTCACAGCCCTGATCCCATGTAAGGGGAGTTTCCCTGGGGTGTGGCCTGCATCACCTCTATCTTACAAGAGATAAAAGAGAAGTGAGCAGAGCAGAGAGATTGGGACCTCATTACCACCAAGGAAGAAGTTCCAGGAGTGGAGCGCATCTTTTGGACCCCGGGTCCTTGCGCTGAGAAGCTCCTAGACCAGAGGAAGACTGATGACAAGGACCTTTCCCCAGAACCAACAGAGAGAGAAAGCCTTCCCCTGGAGTTGGCGCCTTGAATTTGGACTTCTAGCCTTCTAGACTGTAACATTTCTGTTATAGCAGCACTGGATGTGTAAGACAGGGCTATTGGAATAATAAGCTACCCCTTTCTGGGGCAGGGGGAGGAGGAGCTTTCAGTTTTTGAAGATGGTGCTCTTGGCCCCATGTCTTCTTTTCTCTAAATAGTCCCAGGAACTTCCTGTTTGTCCGCATGTTGTGTGAAACTAAACTTAAATCTTCTCAGGTGTGACATGAGCAGCGCAGAACGAAGCTGACCCACCTCCTTCCAGGGAATCGACGTCTTTGCATGTAGCCTTAGTCACACAATCTCCACAGTCACAGCACATCCTTGAGACAGTTTGAACTTACTCTTGGTTGCATGTGACGCTACTAAGCCCTGTTGGTCTCATTTAGCATTTGGACCCCAGAGCACAGCCTGGCCCTTGTGTGGTTATATTTTACCTTGTTGTATGTTGCACTCTCCTGCAGCCCTAATCTGTGGAAACATCTTTATCACAGATCTGCCATTGCACATTTTATGATGATAGCTGTGTTGGGGAGACAATGAAGGCAGGCTCCATCGCTGCAAATAAGTCTCTGTGAGTGGTCCCTGTGTGATTCTCCATTCTCAGACAGCTGATCAGAACAAATCCCAGATATAATTTGTGGATAGCTGTGGAAAGGCGATACGTTCTTCTACTGCTGCTCCTGGGCTGCTGAGGTGAGGACAACTCCTTCATCCCGTTTTGAGCGTTCTTCTTTAACACTTGGGGTACTAGTTAGATACAGGCAGCCTCTGGTGGTCCCAACCTTTTCTACTTGAAAACATTTACATAGATGAATAAATAAGTACCATTCATGGTCAGAACCAGAAGGGACAGGGAGATGATAATCTGAATGTAGCATAGGGTTGAGATTAAGAATAAAAACAAAGAACAGTTGCTGTTGAGTAGATTCTGACTCATGGCGACCCCACGTGTGCCAGAGTAGAACTGGCTTTTTAGCTGTTTCAATGGCTGAATTCTCTGGGAGAAGATCACCAAGCCTTTCTTCCAAGTCGCCTCTGAGTAGACTTAAACCTCTGACCGTTCTGTTAGTAGCCAAGTGTGTTAACTGTTTGCACCACCCGGGAATGCCTGGAGTTAAGAATGTGAATCCTGAAATCAGGCAGACCTGGGTTTGCATTCCTGTTGCACCTCTTGTTTGTGACTTTGGGAAATCTGCTTTGTAAATCGGAGTTAATAGTATGCACTCAGAGGGTTGTTATGGGAAATGATGAAAAAACAAAAACCAAACCTGTTGCCATTGAATTGAGTCAGGAAGGGAAGCTGAGACCTAGAGTTATCCAGTGATTTGCCCACAATCACCTGGCGTGCGCCGTCTCACCTGGCGTGCCTTCTCACTGGGCTTGCACTGTCTCACCAGGTGTGTGCCGTCTCACCTGGCGTGCGCCATCTCACCTGGTGTGCCATCTCACAGGGCCCGCGCGTCTCACCAGGTGTGTACCGTCTCACCTGCTGTGCACTGTTTCAAACCAGGAATGCACTTCAGCTTTCTGGCTCTTAGTTTAAAGCTCTTTCCTTTAGTCCCCTCCAGCACGCCAGAAACCATTCGCCTGCTTTATTCACCAGTCTTCCTTTGTTTACAGAGTAAAGGAATGAAAATAAATAAAATTGGCATTAAACTGTTGCTCACCTGAGCACTGATTGAATTCCTCTGAGTGTCTGTAGATTTATTCCAAACGTGTCTGGAGTAACTGTGAGGAACTGTTGCCCACGGTGACAAGGACGTAAGTGAAGAAGTTGTCCCACACCTGATTGTTCTCAAGACTTCTAATGTCTCCCCTCTGCTGGGTGGCTCTGGCCAGTGCCCGGGCCTGGCTGGCTTGGCGCAGAGGCTCTCCGTGCACAGTCAGCAACTGCCTGCAGCCCGAGGCCATGTTACCTCCATTTAGTATGCGGTGTGGACTGTATTTTCCTTCAGTTTCCTGTGAATTGGAGAGGTGCGTTATGCCAGCTTTCCTAAATTGCCACAATCAATATTCTCCTGCCTTCAATTTTTATGCACGCTAATGACTTTTCTCCTTCTTTTAGAATGCACTTGTTTCCCAGATCAGTCTTTGCAACATGAGAAAATAAATAAAATTGAACGAGAAAAATAAAAAGCCCTCTATATCAGGGTAAGTTTCTGCCCTGGATTATAAGACAGGAATCCAAACGGGAGGCTGAAAACAGCGCTTGGCAGGGCTGGGGAGTCCGGGCTGGCCTTTGTGAGCCAGCCAACCCAAAGCCGTGGCGTTTGGTGTGTCGGGGGAGGTACAGGGAAGCACAGGGTCACGTGGGGAACAGCTCGAAGGCCTAGGCTACGGTCATTGGCTTTTAGGGGTCTTTTGCCTCCCTCCCCCCAGCTGAATGGCTTTCTGTGTGAGTTTGGGGGCACCAAGGTGGCCTCCTGAGAGAGAGGGGTAGCCCTTCCCCCTATTTTTGCAGAATTACATCTAAATACCTTGGCAGCCATTGTGGCCTCTGTTCTGCATCCTCTCTGCTTTAGTTTTCCTCATACATCTCACATGTCTCTCAGTGGTCGTCTTCTGGCCCCTACCCTTCCTCCTCTCTGAATAGTTTTCCACACCCTTTCCTCCACCTGTGATGTTTAACTCTGGTTCCCACCTTGCGTCAATGTCTGCTTTTTATACGTACCATCCATTGTTTAAGAATGAGCTCAAAATATTACCTCCTCCATGAAGCCTTCTCTGATTTCTGTTTTTCTTCATTCCTTGATTCGTTCTTTTCAACACATATTTATTGAGTGCCTAATACATGCCAAGGTCCCTGAGAGGTGCAAACGGTGTGTGCTCTACTATTAGCCTAAAGGTTGGCGGTTTGAACCTAGCCAGCAGTGCCATGGAAGAAAGGCCTGGCAATCTGCTTCTGTGAAGATTACAGCCCAGAAAACCCTACGGAGCAATTCTGTTCTCACACATGGGGGTCGCCATAAGTTAGAATCAACCTGACAGCAGGAACCTTAGAATCTTCTTGCAGGAGCAGGGTGGAGGAGAGATTATATAGGATGTCAGATGGTGATAAAAACTGTGAACTCTGGAGAAAGACAAGGCAAGAAGAGGAGGAGATTGACATGCTGGGGCAGGGACTGTAATTTTAAATAGGGCAGTCAGTGGAGGGAGGCCCCACTGAGAAGGTGGTAGATGGATTCGGGTCTGAAGATTGAAGTACTTCTCTTTCTCTGATCTGGCACTCTCAATTTGATTGTAGCAAGAGCTATATAGTGTGTGTGTGTGTGTACACTTCACATACCACCCAGTATTATGTCTCATGCTGTTGTTGTTAGGTTCCATCGAGTTGATCTCAACACATAGTGACCCCCCCCATGACAGAGCAGAACTACCCCATAGAGTTTTCTGGGCTGTGATCTTTATGGGAGCGATCACCAGTCTTTCTGCCACTCTGCAGAGATTCTGCAGGGATTCGAATCGCCAACCATTAGGTTAGCAGCCTAGGGCTTAACTGGTGAGCCACCAGGGCTCCTTGGAATGACTCTGAAGTGAACATTGTTGACCTGGCTTGTTTGACTGCTCTTGTCAGTGAGGTAAAACAGTAAATCGTCCTTTATTCTGTAGTGTGCAGTATTGTTCTAGGATAGGCCACCGAGGCACTCCTCTGGGTCCATGGTCTTTGTGGTGACAGTGCCGGAGGTGGCCGACCACGGCTTTGCTGTATACTTGGCTGTGTGAGCCCAGCACACACGGCTTGGTTTTCACAATCTCAAAACAAAGGAGTCGAATAAATCACTCCTAAGAGCTCTTTCAGCTCTAAGGTTCGTCCATTCTCTTCTAAAATCCTAGTTCTAGTCTTATCTTGTGTAGGAATCCTTTACTGATAATTCCAGCTCACAGATTGCTCCATTTTTTTGTGCTCATGGTCTCTAGCCTGTAAGTAGCACCTATAGGATTATTGTCTTCTAAACTGTGTGGCTTGGGAGAGTCTCTTCTCCAACTAGATTGTGAACACTTAGATGAGAGGCCTGGGAACAGAACTTGTCCCTTTGACAACCTGCAGTAGAAGACTATGTATTCAGAGTTAGTGGATTCATAGCTCTATCTATCTGTCCATTATTCATCTAGTGTGTAGAAAGTATGAGGAATCCCTGAGTAGTGTAAAGGGTTAACACACTTGGCTGCTAACCGAAAGGTTGGCGGTTTGAGTTCATCCAGAAGTACCGTGGAAGAAAGGTCTGGTGATCTACATCTGAGAAATCATCCATTGAAAATCCTATGGAGTGCAGTTCTCCTCTGACACACAAGGGGTCACCATGAGTCAGAGTTGACTTCACAGCAGCTGAGTTTTTTTTTTTTTTTTTAGAAAATGTGATGGGTTCTGTGTTAGCTACTGGAAATACATAGGGCAAAATTGCGAGGCTTGCTCTGTAGATGTTCACAGCGTTATCAGATTAATAATGTTGTGTGTAAAAGGCTTTGTCATTTGCACTGTGCTTTCACGTCCCTTTTACCATATTGATCTTCAGGCAACCCTATGAATGAGGTAGGACCTGTAACATGAAGTTACATTACGTGCCCTTTAAATGACTGGAGTATAGTAATATGGCTCAGAAAAAACAACACTGAGAGAGACAGAGAGCAATTTAAATGATATGATTTGGTGCTGCAGCTCGGGGCCTGGAGTCCTCAGGGGCAGGAGAGGGTTCCTCAGACACGAGTTGTTCTCTTTTGGCCTCAGTTCCCTGCCCCATATGCATTAAAACATGTTGAACCTTCCTTTTGAGAGATTTAGGGATTTCCAAGGGTGCTACTACAACATGTGATATTTTTCCTTACTCATTGATTTAAGAACTGAATTCCTGGTGCACTGCATTTCCACCTTTCCCATTTCACAGATGATGAGCCCGTCCAGAGAGGGGACATGTCCTCCTCCTTCTGCAGTAAAGGCAGAGTTAGGATGGATTACATGCCTTCCCACCCTGCACCCGGTGCTTTTTCCTCTTTGCTCTCGTTTCTGTAATTCTGTGGGGATTACAGCCATGTTTACTAGCCATGCCTCTGGGGGAAACGAGTCCAGAAGCTGGGCAAGATATGCCTGCCGGAAGGGTTAACAAGAGAGTGGTTTTCCCTGGAGCTCCCAGCAGCCCTGGGGGCTGCCTTGGGCTCCTTCTGGACCCGGGTTGGAGACGCCTGTTTGGAAATCTGTAGCTGCTACTGCTGCTTGCCTGGCGTATAATGAGTTCTGACCGACTGACTGCTTCTCTGACTGGACTGCAGTTCTTTAAAGACCATTTTCCACATGGAATTGGCAGGTTCGTTTAATTGTTTGGGAGCCAGATAAAAATGCTTTGTTCTTTGTTCCTACATTATGCCATTTCAAAATATCTCTTCTCCACAAATTGCTGAGACTGTTCAATTTGGACCTTCAATTGGTTCTCGCCCAGCAGATCTTTCCATTTCTGTTCCCAGGCCTGTTCTTTTTGATTAGACGGTTAGGATATCAGTTAGGCTTCTTAATCTATTCATTCATATTTCTTTTTTACCGTTCTCTTTTCTCCCTTTAATTCTCTTCCATTGTGAAAAGTATATAGTCCTGGTAGCTGTAATGGAATGCAGATTGCTTCTTTTTCTCATTTGCCCCTGTAGTACGTAATCTATTTTTTTGTTTGTTTAGGTTTTAGGGTGGTATTCATAATAATTATAATAATGTCATTCTTTTCATTATTATTTTTTACTTTTAAATCAGCTCCTACTGTGGTATCTCAAATAGGAGATTATTAGTGGGCAAGAGAAAACACGTAGAAAACACATCGATTCCTACTCATGGCAACCCCATGCGTTTCAGAGTAGAACTGCACGTAGGTTTTTAGTGGCTGTGACCTTTTGGAAGCAAATAGCCAGGCCTTTCTTCTGAGGCACCTCTGGGTGGACTCAAACTGCCATCCTTTTGGTTAGTAGCAGAGTGTTTATTCTTTGTGCCATCCAGGGGCACCATTATCTGGACTTTAGAAAACACACCACGCATAGTGCAAGGTGCTGGGATACAGCTGTGACCAAGGTAAACTGGGTCGCTTTCCTGATGGTGCTCACAGTCTGGTTTCCTCTGTCTTCTCGTGCCTCCTCATAGCCATCCTGTGACATAGGCATCAGCCCACAAGGAAACAGAGACTCGGGGTGCTGAACTGATCGGCTCAATGTCGCAAAGTTAAGGAGTGTCAGAGCTGGGTTTTAATCCCAAGTGTGAAGACTCAAGGTCTAGTGTCGGAGTCTGTGTGTTAAAAGAAGATATCCTATGTCTTAACTAACTCAAACTCGACCTGTAATAAGATGGGATGGAGACAGGTCCTTTTCTGGCTGCATTCGGAGGCTCTTCCTGACTCTGCTGTATTCTGAGCACTGGAAACACTGAGGCATGTAGCTCTCCAGCTCTGTCTTTGTCTTGCTGTAACTTCTCTGAGCTTCATTTTCTATCCATTACATGGAGAAGAGGGGAGGAAGAAGAGGAAGAGAGGGTTAATATAGAAGAAAATGAGTTTAGAATCAACAGATCTTGTATAGAATCCTGGCACTGCTATTTTTTTTTTTTTTTTTGTATTTATTTTTTTCTTTCATTGTGCTTTAGATGAAGGTTTACAGAGCAAATTAGTTTCTCATTAAACAGTTAATACACTTATTGTTTTGTGACATTGGTTGTCAACCCCACGACATGTCACCACTCTCCTCTTGACTTTAGGTTCCCTGTTACCAGCTTTCCTGTCCCCTTCTGCCTTCTCGTCCTTGCCCCTGGGCTGGTGTGCCCATTTAGTCTCATTTTGTTTTATGGGTCTGTCTAATCTTTGGCTGAAGGGTGACCCTCCGGAATGACCTTCATTACTGAGCTGAAAGGGTAACTGAGGGCCATACTCTTGGGATTTATCCAGTAAGTCAAACCATTACGTCTGGTCTTTTTTTGTGAGTTAGAATTTTGTTCTACATTTTTCTCCAGCTCTGTCCGGGACCCTCCATTGTGATCCTTGTCAGAGCAGTTGGTGGTGGTAGCCAGACACCATGCCACTACTTTTGGCTCTGTGATCTTGCAATCTCAAACTTCAGTTTTTTTCTTGGTAAAACGGAGATGATAGGATCTAACTGAAGGGTCATTTGAGGATTTAATTTTAAGAAAACCAAAAACAGAAATGTAAGTGAAGCAGTTAGCATAGCACCTGGCATTTAGCATAGGGGAAAATAAACAACAGATATTAATTGTCTGTTGGAGTCATTCATTCATTCAGTGTGCATTTACTAAGCAACACTCAGATTGGACCTCTGTCTTATTATCGCATCTCTGCATCTGACCTGTCGTAGGTACGCAACAAGGCGTTGTAGATAAGACATGATCCAGTCTGCAGTGAACTGAAACATCGTGGGTGTCAAACGATAGTCTCGTCGTGTGAAAAACCACTTGGTACAGGAGCCCTTTGTAAGGAAAGGACTGGAATTCTGACAGGGTCATCGGGGAACAGAATGGCTGCTAGGTGTTGTAAGGTTATGAAGAGAGGTGGTCTGAAGTGGCAGAAGAGCCTGGGATGGCGATGTGGCTGATGGGTATGGTTGGTCTTGAAGGCCGGGCTAAGGAGTTTAGGCTTCATTCACTCATTCATTCATTCATTCATAACGCTGGGGCTATGTGAAAGAGGGATCGAAGAGCCACTATACTAAAGATAAGTCAAGTCATAGGCTATTAAGATGGCCTTAGAGGAAGAGAGATGATGGAGCTGGATTAAGAACGTGGTAATGGAAAAGGAAAGAGGCTGAGAGAAATGAAAGATGATGCAGAGGCATTTCAAAAGCACTAGATTTCCAGATGGCCATGCTGGAATTCTCACCTTCCATGCAAAAGACCGTGTTCGATTCCCAGCCGATGCACCTCAAGTGCAGCCACCGCCCGTCTGGCAGAGAAGCTTTGGTGGTACTATGATGCTGAGCAGGTTTCAGCGGAGCCCCCAGACTAAGATGGACTAGGAAGAAAGGCCTGGCAATCTACCTCCAAACATCAGCCAGTGAAAATCCTATGGATCCCAATGGTCTGATCCACCACCGACCATGGGGATGGCACAGGACTGAGTGGTGGTTCTTTCCATTGTGCATGGGCTTGCCGTGAGTCCAGGCCAACTCACGGCAACTTACAACAACAACGTGGAAGTAGAAGCAGGCAAACTCCGGGTAGCTTGGAAAGGCAATAAGAGTGCTACAGACAGGGGATTTCGGCATGTTGACGAAAATGACCTAGAAAGGCTGTCCACGGGGTCTGTGGTGGGGAGCTACTTCTGAAAGTTCCAGGGCAAAGTCTGAAGATTTGCTGGCCAGCTGGGCTTCACCTGCTTCTAGTAGCCATCTGCCTCCTGGTTATGGTAGCCATCCTGATAAATGGATGTTGGTTTATATTTTGGTCTTATTGTTTGGAATTTCCTATATTCATAACTTTCTGGATCCTGGAAAATGTGAAAAAGAAAATTATATTTTTTGTTTCCACCATGAAATGAAGAGACTGTTACCTCTTCTTAATTGAGGCTATACCTCCTCCCCTGCCCCCTTCTGTCCTTCCCTCTTTTAAGAATTTCTGCTGAGAAAACAACCTCTAGAGCATGTATATGGAACAGGCTGCAAGGTTCAGCTGGGTGCTGGAATATATTCAAGAATCCTTCACTACTGCCAGTTCAGGCAAAGAAACTGTTGCTTTGAAATACGGGGCTGTTTGTTCCCCGTGCCATTTTCTCTCCTTACACCCCTCCTTTCCAGTCCATTTATTTTTGTGGCTATTAGGGCTTTTAAAGAGAGATTGTCTAAACAGGTCTGTTTGTTGGAAATTGATGCTGTGCATGCTGATGGCGTCTCTGATTATGAACTTAACTGAAAAGATGAGGGAGGCTCCCGCCACCCCCTTTTCATCCCAGAATCGGTTGGACTGAATTCGGCTTTTTGATCACTTCCCCTGTGGGCAGAACCTGCCTTTGACCCTCAGCCACAGAGAATCCCTGTACGCTGGCCCTCCTCCAAATGCCTGGGGGTGAAACTTAGCGGAGTTGGCCAATCATTCTGCCCAGCTTCTAGGCGGGTCTGGGCTTTGTTGCTATTTCCTAGAAATGCTTGCCTCCTTATTTGTCATTTCTTGGTTTATCTGACATTTAGCTTCTCTTACTTTGTGCTGGGCACTTTAGGGAATACAGTGGGGCCCTGTCCTAGAGTAGTTCAGAAATGAGGAAGGAAGAGAAGGAATAATGCCTTTTTATAAAGCATGCAGTTTAGTGGTCTTTAATAGATCCACAAAGTCAGGCATTGAGCACCACTATCTAATTCTAGAACACTTTCATCAGGGGCCCAAAAAGAAATGCTGTACTCATTAGCAGTCACTTCCTGCTCATCCCTCCCCCCAGCCTTTGGTAACAACTAAATTCCTTGTTATTCCTGTGGATTTACCTATTCCGGGCACTGCATGTAAATGCAGTCCTACAATATGGAGTCTTTTGTCGTTGGCTTCTTTCACTTAGCATGTGTTCAAGGTTCATCTGTGTTGCAGCACGTATTATTCCTTTTTATGGCTGAATAATATTCCACTGTGTGAATATACCACATTTTGTTTATAGGAGTAACATCGGGGGTGTTTGCTTTGGGTGTTTTGTGTGTCCATTGTTCCACGGGAGGCCTAGTGGCACAGTGGTTAAAAGCTCAGCTGCTAATCAAAGGGTTGGCAGTTCTAATTACCTTTTTAATTCATTTGACCTCACAATAACCCTACTTGGCAGGTACAATTATTATCTCCATTTAACATATAAGAAGTAGGCACAGATAGGCCACACCAGTTAATAAGCGGCGGAGCAAGCTCTTAATACCACACTGTACCCCCTACAAGTCAAACAGAGCATATGAGTCATATTTAAAAATGACTTACAGTATAGGGGTGGGTGGTGGTTCAGTGGTGGAATTCTCACCTTCCGTATTGGAGACTGGGGTTCGATTCCCGGCCAATACACCTCATTTGCAGATACCACCCTTCTGTCAGTGGAGGCTTGCGTGTTGCTATGATGCCGAACAGGTTTCTGCGGAGCTTCCAGACTAAGACAGACTAGGAAGAAGGGCCTAGGGATCTCCTTTTGAAAATTAGCCCATGAAAACCCTACGGGTCACAACAGTCTGGTCCACAACCAGTTACAGGGATGGCGGTGTTCTGTTCTGTTGTGCATGAGGCCACCATGAGTTGAGGGCTGACTCTACAGCAGCCAACAACCACACACCAACAGACGACATGGGAGAAAGAGACAAACATCCTAAACGTGTAAAATAAACTACCACGGGGGTTCGGTAGCTTGGAGTTGGGGCCTGTCCTGTGGTTTGGGGTGGCTGACCAAGTACCTTTTGGATTATAGGTCACAGTGGACTCAGGGCAGCCAAAGTGATCTAGATCACACTGCGATGGGGCGAGGCTCCTGACTCACTGCCAGGTCTGGTCATGGCTGACTCAGCCAGTGGGTGGGGCTGTGCTTGGGGCAGAGGTCTTCAGACAATACCTGTACCTGGGTGGGGCCAGGGCTGGCAGGGACTTGTTGGCAAACAGTTCTTTCCAGCTGGAATGTAGAGGAGAGCACGTAGGGCTAAGCGTGGTGTCCACGACACAGTCTGGACTCACCACACATGTAATAAATGAAGGGATGAAGGAGAGAGAAGGTAGGTGTGTGCCAGACTGGAGAGCCGTGAACATCAGCCAAAGAGTCTGTGCGGTGAGGTGGTTTTGGAAGGGGTTGAACCCTGCCATTAAGTGTGGCTTGATTTTTGGGTGGTGTATGTCTTGCACAAGTCTGTCCACATTTCTGTCACCCTGTGTGAGCATGCTGTCCAGCACTGCCTGGACATACTGTATGGGCCCTTTCCTCTGGCATCAGCATCTGTCTCCTTGGAGATGGGACTCTTCAGGCCTGGTCTTTGCCTGAGCAGTACTCCAGGGTATTGTTCTGTGTCATGACACTTCTGTCTCTGGCAGTTTAGTCATTGATTCGACAAATATTTGAAGGCCTACTATGTGCCAGGAATTGTTCTAAGCACTTGGGACATATTAGTGAACACAGTGAAGAAAGATCCCTGCTCTCTTGGAACTTAGACATTCTACCAGGAGGAAATAGGCAATAGATGTACTAAGTAAATTACAGAGCTGTGTTTTGATTTTGGTTAATATGCTAAGTGTTATTAAAAAAAAAAAAAAGAAAAAGGAAAGGTAGAGCCAGATAAAAAGAGAGGAGGAGGGGTGGAAATTTTAAATAGAGTGAGAAGGAGTCTCAGGGTGATACAAACAATTAAGCAAACACTCTACTACTAGCTGAAAGGTTGGCAGTTCAAACCCACCCAGAGGCGCCTCGGAAGACAGGCCTGGTGATCTGCTTCTGAAAGGTCCCAGGCTTGAAAACACAACGGTGAAGTCCTACTCTGCACGCATGATGTCACCATGAGTTGGACTCGGCTCGTCGGCAGCTAACAACAGCAAGAATAAGAAGGTGAGCAGCACCTGGCTGGAACAAACAGTTAATGAACACCCCTGGCTGCTAACAGAAAGGGTGATGGTTTGAGTTCACCCAGAGGCGCCTCCGATGGTTTGAGTTCACCCAGAGGCGCCTCTGAAGACAATTAGCCATTGAAAACCCTGTGAATCCCAACAGAGTATTGTCCGATATCGTGCTTGAAGATGAGCCCCCTAGATTAGAAGGCACTTAAAATATACAGTGGCCACAGCAAGGAACTGGAGCATACCTGTGAAGATGGGACAGGATTAGGGAACGTTCTGCTATACGTGGGGTTGCTGTTCATCAAAGCTGACTCAATAGCAACTAACAACAAGTGCATACTTTAAGAGCTAAAGATGTATGTGTATGGCGAATAGCTCCTGGATGCTTTGAATGAACCTGTGAGAGGCTTATTCCATTTCACAAGTTCTCTACAGGTTAGAAATATGACCTTGAAGTGTACTTTCAGCCTGCAAAATACTGGGTCTGTTACACGATCCCCACATACTCCTTTGGGAGTAGGAAATGGGTCAGGCAGTAGTCACGTTACCTATTATATGAATGGACAGCCTCTTGGGGCATAAATGGGTAATAGTACAGTAGGAAAGTACTGACGTCACTTATTTTATCTGGCTTGATTTGGGACCTTCTTTGCGCCCAAATGATTAGAAGATGCCTCCAGAGTTTGAAATTCATATTAGAGTTGTTGTTACTCCCTATGCGCCCTTCCCAATCGAGATTTGTAGGCTAGCTCTTTGACAAAACGTCTATGCAAACGTTTGTAGAGGTGGAATGAATTAAAAAGCAGAGCAGGCATTTAACTGGCAGGCTGAAAGGAAAATGTCAGCTTCCGTGGGGTAAGCAGGATCTTTACAGCATATTTAGCACTCGACTTCTTCCAAATTTGCCTGTGTGAAATAGCCTCTCTCAGTTTTCACACATGAAATATTTGAATAACTGCAAAATATGTGTGTAATGCTGGGTATGTGACCAGATGGAAGAGCTCTTCTTGGCCGATGAACGTAAACAAGCTGCCACCAATGTTACCGTTGCAGCTGTGACATAACAGGGAGTTTGGGTTGGTATATTTTCTGTTCGGGAGTATTCAGTACTTTGAAATGAAGCCCAAATTGAGTTTCTATTTGAATTTCTTGACGTAGCCTTCGTATGTGTTACTCATTTTAATAGCCCTGATTTGCTAGAATATTTTCACCCCGTGTAAAATGAAAGCAAAGGAGCCCTGCTGGCGCAATGGTTAAGCGCTCAACCGCTAACCAAAAGGTTGGCAGTTTGAACCCGCCAGCTGCTCTGTAGGAGAAAAAACCTAGTGATCTGCTCCCAGGATTACAGCCTGGGAAACCCTGTGGGGCAGTTCTTCCCTGTTCTATAGGGTCACTGTGAGTCAGAATAGATTTGATGCCACACAGCAACAACAAAACGGAAGCAACTGTTTACGTCTCTCAGACAGTCTCCAAAGAATTGTTTCCATCTCCCGTCCCCCTGGGGAAAAGTGTTAAGTAAGCAAATTTAGGATGTGGTAGGGAATTGAAAGTAAATTCTCCACTCTGTTGAAGGGTTACTGGGTTTGTAAAGAATCTGGGTAACTGACCTGCTGCTTGGTTTAATTGGGAGCTGTTGTTTTGCCATGAAAGAACTTTGATTTTGTGTGTTCAGATGAATGGTGTTTCATTGTTAACAAAAAAAAAAAAAACAAAACCCGTTGCTGTCGAGTGGATTCCTAATCATAGCGACCATATAGGACATTGCTTCAACCCTGAGATGAAGCCGGGGAGGGCTCTAACATGACAGAGCATTTACTGTGCGTCAAGAAAGGTCCTTGGGTGGCACAAGTGGTGCTAACCTGAAGGTTGGCAGTTCGAACCCACCCAGCAGCTCCACGGAGAAAAACCTGGCAATCTGTTTCCATAAAGATTACAGCCAAGAATAGCCTATGGAACAGTTCTGCTCTGTCACACATGGCGTCACCAGGAGCTGGAATCGACTTGACAGCAATGGGCTGGGTTTGGTTTGGTGTGTCAAGAACCATCTTGTCACTTGCTAACCATCTTGTCATTTGCCATTTGGATTAATCTTAACTTTTCATGCATGCTGGGCCTTTTCCTGTTTTATAATGTGAGAAATCAGTCTTTGACAGACACCATTCCCAAGATCACACAACTGGTTAGTGGCAGAATCAAGATTTGGACCTGGTTACTCAAAAGCCCAAGATTTTTTCACTCTACCTCACTGCTTCTAGCCAGGGAGCAGGGTCATGATGTTTGTCAAGCATGTTCCAAGTGATTGCGTCTGACATATCTAATGTTTCTTAATCTCTAGATAATTAAATCGAGAGTATATGTCTTTCCTTGACTATGAACTTGTTTTCAACATTTAATCAGCAAAATAATGTTAACTCTCTGAGATCCAATCGTCTGGATCTTATTTTGACAAATATAGTTGTGTGACTTGTTGGGGACTAATGAAGTCTTAGGTTTCTTCCAGCACCAGTGACCCCGAGACCATGAAGATTCAGGAATTGCTCCTGCTAGGATATTGCTAAAACCTCTGTCTTCATGTGGTAGTGCATCTTTCCCAACTGGGCTCCAATTCCAAATAAAGGGGTCCAGGCAACCCTCAAACCAGATCACCTGGGAGCTCTTAAATTAATTGGCATTTAATCAAAATGTTTGTAGGAATCAAGGTGCCCAGGTACGCAGTTGCCTCTGTGTGCAGCCATACGCTTGCCTCTTAACGTAGGGATGATAGAAAAGTGAATGTGAGACATTCCAAGAAGACCACAGACTCAAAGTTTAAGATACAAGGAACAGGAATGATAGGTGGTTCCTGGCTTTGTTTGATCTAGGGAGCTCTTTCTAGCAGTGCATGTTCTGAATGTGATTTGGTCGGATGATGATTGTTTCTCTGATTCTGAGTGAAACTGCATGCCTTTCTTGTTTAGGGTATTTTTGGGTATATTTCCAATAGAAAGAGATTTGCCTGAGATCCCAAAGCTCTGAGTCCCATAAAGGGTAATGCTATGCATGGGCTAGGGAGAGGAATGGGAACAATGTTGTCAGTGACCCCATGGTGTGTGTTTGTGTCTGTGCATGCGTGCACATTGACCCAAGGATGTGGTTTGTGGCATAGCAGGGCAGGGAAGAAACAGTGGACCACGTAATAGATAAAAAAATAATAATAATAAAGTTTCTGTCTAGTCAATTCCATATGTATCAGAGTAGAACTGTGCTCCATAGGGTTTTCAGTGGCTGTGATCTTTCAGAAGTAAATCACTAGACCTTTCTTCCAAAGCTCTTCTGGGTGGAGTCAAACCACCAACCTTTCAGCTAGTAACCATTTGTACCACCTAGGGACTCCTAATTAGAGATACCAAAAAAAAAAAAAAAAAAAAAAAAAACCCACTACCTACATCATAGGAATGTTATAAAGAATAAAGTTCAGTAGAAATACATATAAAGTACTCTAGGCCTAGCATAGTAAGTATTAATAAATATTACTTGTCTTTTTATGTTATTACTATTGATTTTCTTAACATCATATCAGATGCACATGGAAGAGAAAGGCTTATCTGAATTATGTAATTATATGAATTACAAGATGTAAGTTTTATGACATTTATAACTGATAGAAGTAGATGATAACTGTGATTAGAATCTAACCAGACACGTTAGAAGATTGAGTCTCCAATCAGAATTCTCTAATGATTTGGCTAAAGATGTTATTTTAGAGCATATAATGAACATTGACTCTTGCATGCCGCTCTTTCTAACGCTCTGGTGGAGGGAGAAGAGAGCGGGCCAAAGTGAAGTTTGACATTTGGGTCTCTGTGCTGCCGTTCCCGGGAGGCCCTTTCAGAATGTTCTGGTGGGGAAGGTAGAGATCATCAGCCGGTCAGGGTGAGGAAGTAGCATTAACAGCTGAAACAAGAATTCTGAGCTAAGGGACAGAAACTAAGGGTTTCCTAACCTTTGTGACCCTTCTGTCTTTTGGTGGAAGTTTATCCTTGAAGCATTATCATGGATTGAGTTGTGTCCCCCCAAAATACCTGTCAACTTGGCTAGGTCATGATTCCCAGTATTGTATGATTGTCTACCATTGTATCATCTGATGTGATTTCCCTGTGTATTGTATATTCTATCACTATGATGTAATAAGATGGCTTAGTGGCGTTATGTTGATGAAGTCTACAAGATTAGATAGTGTCTTAAGCCAATCTCTTTTGAGATATAAAAGAGAGAAGTGAGCAGAGAAACATGGGGACTTTATACCACCAAGAAAGCAGCACCAGGAGCAGAGCACGTCCTTTGGACTGAGGTTCCTGTGCTGAGATGCTCCCAAGCCAAAGGAAGACTGATGACAAGGACCTTCCTCTAGAGCTGACAGAGAGAGAAAGCCTTCCCCTGGAGCTGATGCCTTGAATTTGTACTTGTAGCCTACTAGACTGTGAGAGAATAAATTTCTCTTTGTTAAAAGCCATCCACTTGTGATATTTCTGTTATGGCAGCACTAGATGACTAAGACAAGCGTAGATGAGGATGCTCATCTGAACTATTTGGTCAGGAGAGCTAGGAAGTCATCCAAAGCTCAGCAAGTCAGAGGATGAGGAGAAACATTCTGTGAATGGCAATTGTAATTCATAGACGGCAAGATGGTCCCCACCACAAAGCTCACCATTGACTCTGTACTGGGAGGAGAGAGCCGTTTTTGGATGCCAACACCACTTGCCTGAGTTAGGGATGGTACACTGCTCTTCCTGTGGCTTGTAACTGATTAAAGTGTTTGGAGTTACTTTTTCTCTGGCTCTTAATTCCAAGGGAATAGGAAAAAAAGAAAAAGGAAAAACCTTAGTAAATTATGTCATTTGAAGAATATGTGCCGGTCACCCTATAATCCTTCTGTTACTATTCTTTAGATTTCTCCATGATTTAGTTCTCAACATCCGAGCTTCCCAAGGAAATGAGACAATGAATACATGTGTTTCTTTTAATTTTGAATCAACTTTACTTGGCAGCCAGATTTTTAGTGAGCAGAGGATCACTCTTGTTTAAGAGGCTGTTAATCACCAAATGTAAAGGTTCTAAGTGGGAACAGCAGTGCAGAGCTTTAATCCCGTTGGCCTTCCTTTGGAGGGAAAAAGGAAGGAGGCTGCCAGCGCCTGGCTGAGAGATGGGAGGCTCCCAAGTGCCTTTCTCGGGCACATCAAAGGAGAGCTCTCTGCTTACTTGGGTTTCTCTTTTTCTGACAAAATACGGTAACAGCTGGGCGTGACTGGTGTCGCTGTGAAGGAGCTGGTTGGGGAAGGGGTCATTTTAGGGCTTGCGAGGGGTGAGGGGAGAGAAGCATTTCTTCTCACTTTGGGGCCACAGACCTGTGGTAGTTTAGCAGCTCTGATATAATGGTGGCATAAGCCTCCACAAAGGAGCCCTGGTGGCATAATGGTTAAGTGCTTGGCTACTAACAGAAAGGTTGGTGGTTCGAACCCACCCAGCTGCTCCACAGGAGAAAGACCTGGCGTTCTGCTCCTATAAAGATTACAGCTTTGGAAACCCTATGGGGCAGTTCTACTTTGGCCTATAAGGTAGAACTGAGTTGGAATCGACTCCACGGCAATGGGTTTAAGCCTTTGTTAGTTTCTCTTGGTGAGTGTTGCTAGACTCATTTGCCAGACGAGAGAAATGACAGTGGAGATCTGCTTGTAAACAGAAGTAGGGGGTGCCATTTTGTTCCATTCCCTCACCTGTGTTTTTAGATTGCATTTCAAATAGTGTGGTGGATCTGATAATCAACCTGTCAGTCTATGAAAGGGAAGAGAAGGGAAGGAGGAGAGAGGCAGGGCCAGGGGAGAGGAGACTAGAGATTGCCAAAGGTCTGAGGAAAGGGTACTTACGCCTCTCAAACATTCTCACTAGTGTGAGCATCTGTTTCACAACAGGCCAATCAACGCAGGGGAATTCCATTCACCTGAGTGCTAAATGGAAACCCCGGTAGCATAGTGGTGAAGAGCTACGGCTGCTAACCAAAAGGTCAGCAGTTCGAATCCACCAGCTGCTCCTTGGAAACCCTATGGGCCAGTTCTACCCTGTCCTGTAGGGACGCTATGAGTCAGAACCGACGGTAATGGGCTTGTTTTTTTTGAGCACTAAATAGCACTCAAAAAACCCCAAACCCATTGCCATCAAGTTGACTCTGACTCATGGCAACCCCATGTGTTACAGAGTAGAAGTGAGCTCCATAGAGTTTTCTTAGCTGTAATCTTTATGGAAGCAGATTGTCAGGCCTTTCTTATGCAGCACCGCTGGGTGGGTTTGAACCACCAACCTGTTGGTTTATACCACCCAAGGATCTTAACTAGCCCTCAGAGGACACAAAAAATGTCTAAGCTCATCTCTTTCAAAAAATTTGCTGAAACTATTGCCTTGAGATAATGATTAAACCTTAAACCAAAATATCCCCTGAAGTCTTCTTAAAACCAAGCATGGGTTTAGTTTTACTAGTAAAAAATGTCTGCCTTGAGCATTGTGCTCTTTTAAGAATGATCTATATGGGATCAATTTGCCAATGGTAATTCAAAAGATTAGATAGGAAGCTGAAGGGGACAAGTGAATTTATGTTAATGGGGGAGAAACAATTAGGAAAATAGGGTGAGAATGTTTGCACAACTTGAAGAGTGTAATCAATGTCACTGAATTGCACATGTAGAAATTTTTGAATTGGTGTATATTCTGCTATGTATATTCTCAACAACAATAACAAAAACAGAAAATAAATTAGAAAAACAAAGTTGGAAAGTAAAATAAAATAGAGATGAGTGTTGATGGGTATTG
The DNA here is from genome assembly GCA_030035585.1 of Dugong dugon. Classification (NCBI taxonomy): domain Eukaryota; kingdom Metazoa; phylum Chordata; class Mammalia; order Sirenia; family Dugongidae; genus Dugong; species Dugong dugon. The sequence goes on from CM057466.1 coordinate 23,021,789, forward strand.
TGTCCCGGGCCCCATCCTATCATCATAGAGACAGGGCCAAAATAAGTGAGAATTGCTGGCTGCATTAGATGTCTCCTGGCTAGGTGGGGAGGGCTCCATTCAGGTAGCTTCAGGGTAGGTTTCTGGTCCAGGGATGCAGAACTAGGAAGAACAAACAAACCAACAAACCCATTGCCCTTCAGTTGATGCCCATTCATAGTGACCCTATAGCATAGAATAGAACTGCCCCATAAAATTTCCAAGGCTGTAAATCTTTACAGAAGCAGATCGCCAGGTCTTTCTCCTGTAGAGCAGCTGGTGGGTTCGAACTGAGGTTATCAGCTGAGCGCTTAACCACTGCGCCACCAGGGCTCCAACAGGAAGAACATAGTTGAGCAGAAGTCAAGACCTGGAAGATAACAGCGTATTGCATAATGATGTATGGTATGGGAGGAGGAGGAGGAGTTCTGGAGCTAGGAGACAGGAGGTGGCGACAGGAGCTGTGGCCCAAGTCTGACAATGCGGGATTTAGTCTGCAGATAAGGAGTCAATTCCAGAAGGGTTCTTTCTTGTCTGATGGGTGCCTGAAGGGTGGCCATGACTGCTTACAAGCTTGGTCTGGGGACAGGATAAACACTTCTCTCCTCTGGTCTTCTTGACAGGTGGGCACAGTGTTCTTGTTGTGTGATGTCGAGTTGATTCTGACTCATAGCGACCCTATAGGACAGAGTAGAACTGCCCCATAGGGTTTCCTAAACTGAAATCTTTATGGGAGCAGATTGCCAGGTCTTTTCTTCCATGGAGCTGCTGGTGGGTTCAAACCACTGACTTTTCAGTTAGCAGCCAAGTGCTTTAACCATTGCACCACCAGGGCTCCTTGTGGGCAGAGTAGAGGTATTTACTTCTATCTTACAGGTGGGGAAGCCAGCCTCAGGGAAATGGAATAACTTGCGCATTACATAGCTGTGAAGTGGCAAAGCCAGGATTTGAATCCAGGTTTTCTGCTACAAGGCTGGGGCTCTTTCTTCCATGTCCCAGCTGTCTTGCTGTTTATATGTATGTACTGTGGTCACCTCCTTCAAAAAATTTCAGTCTGTTACCCAAAGAGATACATTTATATTTCTGTGAGTTTATCAAGTCCGATTTTCAAGAGCAAATGCCCCTACCTCAATTGCTTTTGAACATAGAAGGATGTTTGGTGTGCCTACTGCCCAAAGACAGTCTGGTGTTAGCAGAGCTGGCCCCTAAGCTGTGATGACAGTTCCCCTGTGTTAATCATAGCAGGTGCAGAAGCAGGGGACACTAGAGCTGGGTTCTCAGCACCTTTTCCTCGTGGGTAGGCTGATCTGCGTTCCTCTGTGACATGTCAATGACAGGAAGGAACCAGCTTTCAGCACTTCTCTTTTGTAGTTCTGCTGATACGCTAACTTAGTGACAGACAACACGTTAGCCAGCTTCAGATGTGGCTGATTGAGCCTCCCCCGGTCCAGGGTTGAATCATGCCATCCCCTGAGTTAAAAACTTCCACGTCTCTCCATTGTCTATAAGGTAAAGTTGAAACTTCTGGAGTTCAAAGCCTCTGAAGTTTGGCTTGAGCCTCTGTTGTAACTCATCTCCCAGTAATTCCCCTCCCAGGCCTCCTTAGATCCAGCCTTCCATCATATGCCCTGGACTTCCCAACCCTTCTGATGGTCTCTCCCACCATCTTCCCCCATCAAGGCACTGACCACCCTCCACATGTCACCTTCCCCACTAAGTCTCCTCCCATTCACCCTTGATAGTCAGCCTTTGGTTAGTCAGCTCTGACCACTGCCTATCTCTATGAGATCACCCCAGTCCCTGCTTCCATTAGCTCACATACTCATCTGTAACTCATAGAATCTAGCAGAGTGCTGTGTGTATAGTAGATGCTCAAAGTTTGTTGCATTGAAAGGTTCCAGTTTTACTTCTGGATGCCATCAGTAAATCTCAGAGCACACGTATTCCCTGGAGGCTCTTCAGAAGAATCTTTTCCTTCCCCTTCTTACTTTCACCACCATGGGCCCAAGTGAAACTGTAAGAGTGCTGGGCTGGGGCCTAGAGAAACCCCGAGTCTACACCTGATTGATCCTCTAGGTTGTGGGACCTGGGCCAAGAACTTTAACTCCCTGTCGGCCTCAGTTTCCCCAGCTGTAAAAGAAAGATGGCCTGGATGACCTCCTGTGCATGCTAAACCAGATGGACACTTGCCTTGCATATCTGGGAAGGGAAGCCACATGTGCTAATTTCACCTTGATGACATGTTACTTTTCTCAACGTCCATAAGGGATTGTGTTAGACAAAAATGGTAGGTCAAAGAGCAGGGCACTTTTCGTCAGTTTTTCTAAAAACCTGCTGAAGTTCCTAGAATGGCCCTAATTGGACTTCACATGGACGGTGAATCTGGCAGCCTCTGAGTAATCAGACAGTGTCTACTTTCCTAGAGAGGAGTGTCATTGAACTAGAGAACCCCAAAGATCCTAGTAGCTAACTGGTCTTTGAATCTCCGTTGGCATCTTGGTGATTTTTCTCCTGTTCTGTAGGAAGGCTTAATGAGACTGATAATACTAAATTGTTCCCCAGTGCTTTCTTCCTCAGCCCTGTCACTGTTGTGAAGGATTCCTTTTTTTTGCATTTTCTATGGATCACTCCCATAGCGTGCCTTCTTTTATTATTATTACTTGGCTTTATTTATTAAAGATAGCTGCATAACGTGGACTTGCTCCTTGAGGCTGAAGCGATTTAAGAGGAGACAAAGCTTGCACATTTACTGTAATTTTGTGTCTATAACATCTGCCATATTTACAGCATTAATTTGGTGGTGCTGTGTGTTGTAGTACCAGAGCAGCATTTTTTACATGCATGAATGGCGGTGCTTTGACGCAAAAATGCATCCTGTGATAGCTTTGCCCTCAGGTATGTAACTAAATACGCATGCAGATTAAATGACCCAGTGAGTGTTCAGAAACCTCAGGCTCTGACAGGCGGCCGTGGGAGGCCAGTGTTTCACATGGTGGACTGTTCATGATATACCTCTCATTTATCTTCTCTCTACATTCCTGCTTCAGCTGCACTCTCGTTCAGCCCCTCGCTTCCTCCCCTGGATCATTATAGAAAGCTCTTGTTTGACATCCCTGGTCCTTACACATCTGATCCATCTTCAGCATGCCCAACATGGGGCGTTCTCAGTCCTAGTTACTGACCAGTCATCCCCTTGCTCAAGGACCCTACTTACTCTCCATTGCAGGGATCAGGGGTACACACTCTGGCCTGGTATCCATGTCCCTTCTAAACATTGTCCACTGAACTTGTCTGATACCTTCCTGCCCTTATGCCTGGTCACTCTGTTGCTCATGTCTGGAGCACATTGTCACTCACCATGTCTCACAAACTCATCCTTCCCCCGGAACCTACTTCTTTTATAAAGAATGTCCAACCTTCAGAGATCTCTGCTTCTTCCAAACCCTGCAACTCTGATTGTAGCCTAATGTATTAGTGATCAATTGCTGGGTAACCAACTGCTCTATTCCTTAGTGGCTTAGAACTACACACATGCATTATCTCCTGCAGTTTCTGAGATTAAGAATCTGGGGTGGTTCAGCTGCTGGTTCTGGCTCAGGGTCTCTCATGAGGTTTCAGTCAAGCTGTCATCTTGGACCACAGTCAGTCATCTGAAGCTTGACTGGGACGGGAGGATCAGCCTCCCAACTCACTCATGAGGCTGTTAGCCAGAAACCTGAGATCTTTACCATATGGGCCTTTCCGTAGACGGTCATCAACAGCATGGCAGCTGGCTTCCCCCGAAGTGGGTGATGAGAGAGAGATACAAATGGTGGAAGGGAGAGAGGGATAGAGAGGGGGAGAGAGACAGAAATGGAGGGAGAGAGGGATAGAGAGGGGGAGAGAGACAGAAATGGAGGGAGAGAGGGATAGAGGGGGGAGAGAGACAGAAATGGAGGGAGAGAGGGATAGAGAAGGGGAGCGAGAGACAGAAATGGAGGGAGAGAGGGATAGAGAGGGGGAGAGAGACAGAAATGGTGGGAGAGAGGGATAGAGAGGGGGAGAGAGAGACAGAAATGGTGGGAGAGAGGGATAGAGAGGGGGAGAGAGAGACAGAAATGGAGGGAGAGAGGGATAGAGAGGGGGAGAGAGACAGAAATGGAGGGAGAGAGGGATAGAGGGGGGAGAGAGACAGAAATGGAGGGAGAGAGGGATAGAGAAGGGGAGCGAGAGACAGAAATGGAGGGAGAGAGGGATAGAGAAGGGGAGCAAGAGACAGAAATGGAGGGAGAGAGGGATAGAGAGGGGGAGAGAGACAGAAATGGAGGGAGAGAGGGATAGAGAAGGGGAGCGAGAGACAGAAATGGAGGGAGAGAGGGATAGAGAGGGGGAGAGAGACAGAAATGGAGGGAGAGAGGGATAGAGAGGGGGAGAGAGACAGAAATGGTGGGAGAGAGGGATAGAGAGGGGGAGAGAGAGAAATGGTGGGAGAGAGGGATAGAGAGGGGGAGAGAGAGACAGAAATGGAGGGAGAGAGGGATAGAGAAGGGGAGCGAGAGACAGAAATGGAGGGAGAGAGGGATAGAGAAGGGGAGCGAGAGACAGAAATGGAGGGAGAGAGGGATAGAGAGGGGGAGAGAGAGACAGAAATGGAGGGAGAGAGGGATAGAGAAGGGGAGAGAGACAGAAATGGAGGGAGAGAGGGATAGAGAAGGGGAGCGAGAGACAGAAATGGAGGGAGAGAGGGATGAAGGGAGGGAGAGGAAGAGAGACGGAGAGAGAGAGGAAGATGGAAGCTGCAGTGGCTTTTGTGACCTAATCTTGGAAGTGAAAATCATCTATCGATCACACTAACCAACTTGGTACAGTTTAGGACATGAATCCCGAAGGGTGTGAGTACCAGAAAATGAGGCTTATTGAGGGCTACTGTGGAGGCCGGCTACCACACCTGCCTTGTCTTTTTTTTTTTTTTAATTGTACTCTAGTTGAAGATTTTCAGAAGAAACTAGCTTCTCATTAAACGGTTAGTACACATATTGTTTTATGACATTGATTAACAACCCTATGACATATCAACACTCTCCCTTCTCAACCTTGGGTTCCCTATGACCAGCTTTCCTGTCCCCTCCTGCCTTCTAGTCTTTGCCCCTGGGCTGGTGTGCCCCTTTAATCTCGTTTTATGGGCCTGTCTAATCTTTGGCTGAAGGGTGAACCTCAGGAGTGACTTCATTACTGAGCTAAAAGGGTCTCCAGGGGCCATACTTTCGGGGTTTCTCCAGTCTCTGTCAAGCCAGTAAGTCTGATCTTTTTTTGTGAGTTAGAATTTTGTTCTACATTTTTCTCCAGCTCTGTCCAAGACTCTCTATTGTGATCCCTGTCAAAGCAGTCAGTGGTGGTAGCCGGGCACCATCCAGCTGTACTGGACTCAGTCTGGTGGAGGCCATCGTAGATGTGGTCCATTAGTCCTTTGGACTAATCTTTCCCTTGTGTCTTTAGTTTTCTTCATTCTCCCTTGCTCCTGAAGGTGTGAGACCAGTGGAGTATCTTAGATGGCTGCTTACAGACTTTTAAGACCCCAAACACTACTCACCAAAGTGGAATGTAGAACATTTTCTTTATAAACTGTGTTACGCCGATTGAGCTAGATGTTCCCCGTGATCCTAGTCCCCGCAGCCCTCAGCCCAATAATTCGGTTCAGGAAGTTTGGATGTGTCTATGGAGCATCCATGACATTACCTTGGACAAGCTGCCCTGGCTTTCCCAGTATTGTGTACTGTCTTACCCTTCACCAAAGTTATCACTTACCTATTGTCTAGTTAGTGTCTTTCCATCCCTACCCCTCTTTTCTGCTCCCTCATAACCATCAAAGATTGCTTCTTTTTGTGTGTAAACATTTTCATGAATCTTTATACTAGAGGTCTCTTATAGTATTCGTCCTTTTGTGATTGACTTATTTCACTCAGCATAATGTGCTCTAGATTCATCCGTGTTGTGAGAGACTTCGCAGATTCATCATTGTTCTCTGTTGTTGCATAGTACTCCATTGTGTGTATGTACCATAGTCTGTTTATCCATTTATCTGTTGATGGGCATCTAGGTTGTTTCCATCTTTTTACTGTTGTGAACAATGCTGCAGTGAACATGGGTGTGCATATGTCTATTCGTGTGATGGCTCTTATTTCTCTAGGATATATTCCTAGGAGTGGGATTGCTGGATCATATGATATTTCTATTTCTGGCTTTCTAAGGAAGCGCCATATCATTTTCCAAAATGATTGTACCATTTTGCATTCCCACCAACAGTGCGTAAGAGTTCTAATCTCCCTGCAGCTTCTCCAACATTTGTGTTTTTTTTTTTTTTTTTTTTTGATTCTTGCCAGTAATGCCAGGGTGAGATGATATCTTACTGTGGTTTTGAATTGCATTTCTCTAATGGCTAGTGATTGTGAGCATTTCCTCATGTATCTGTTAGCTGCTTGAAGGTCTTCTTTGGTGAAGTGTCTGTTCATTTTCTTTGCCCATTTTTTAATTGGATTATTTGTCTTTTTGTTTTAGAGGTGTTGGATTTTCCTGTAGATTTTAGACATTAGACCTTTGTCAGATTTGTCATAGCCAAAATTTTTTTCCCAGTCTGTAAGTTCTCTTTTTACTCTTTTTTCCCATACAAAAATTTATACATACACTGTTATGTGACTCTAATTGCTCTCCCTATACTGTGACAGCACACTCCTCCTTTCCACCCCTGATTCCCCACATCCATTCAACCAGCTCCCAACCCTCTCTGCCTTCCCATCTCACATCCGGACAGAAGCCACTCATTTAGTCTCTTGTATCTACTTGAACAAAGAGGCACACTCCTCACGACTATCACTTTATGTCCCACAGTCCAGTCCAATCCCTGTCTGAAGAGTTGGCCTGGGAAGTTGTTTTAGTTCTGGGCTGATAGAGAATCCAGGGGCCATACTTTCCGGGGTACCTCCAGTCTCAGTCAGACCATTAAGTCTGGTCTTCTTACTAGAATTTGAGTTCTGCACCCCACCTTTCTCCTGCTCCATCAAGGACTCTCTGTTGTGTTCCCTGTCAGGGCCGTCATTGGTGGTAGCCAGGCACCATCTAGTTCTTCTGGTCTCAGGCTCATGAAGTCTCTGGTTTATGTGGCCCTTTCCGTCTGTTGGGCTACTACTTTCCTTGTGTCTTTGGTGTTCGCCATTCTCCTTTACTCCAGGTGGTTGGGACTGATTAATGCATCTTAGATGGCCGCTTGCAAGCTTTAAAGACCCCAGACGCCACTCACCAAAGTAGGATGCAGAACATTTTCTTAATAAGCTTTGTTATGCCAGTTGACCTAGATGTCCCCTGAAAGCATGGTCCCCAGACCCCTGCCCCTGCTACTCTGTCCCTCAAAGTGTTTGGTTGTATTCAGGAAACTTCTTAGTTTTGGTTTAGTCCAGTTGTGCTGACTTCCCCTGTAGTGAGTTCTGTCCTTCCCTTCACCTAAGATAATTCTTATCTACTATCTAGTTAGTAAATATCCCTCCCCCCCGTCCCCACCCTGGTAACCAGCAAAGAATGTTTTCTTCTGTATTTAAACCTTCTCTTGAGTTCTTATAATAGTAGTCTTATACAATATTTTCTCTTCTGTGACTGACTAAATTCACTCAGCATAATGCCCTCCAAATTCCTCCATGTTATAAGATGTTTCACAGCTTCATCGTTGTTCTTTATTGTTGCGTAGTATTCCATTGTGTGGATATACCATAATTTGTTTGTCCATTTGTCTGCTGATGGGCACCTAGGTTGTTTCCATCTTTTTGCTATTGTGAATAGTGCTGCGATGAACATGGGTGTGAATATATCTATTCATGTGATGCCTCTTATTTCTCTAGGATATATTCCAAGTAGCAGGATAGCTAGATCGTATGGTACATCTGTTTCTAGCTTTTTAAGGAAGTGCCAAATTGATTTCCAAAGTGGTTGTACCATTTTACATTCCCACCAACAGTGTATAAGTGTTCCAGTCTCTCCACAACCTCTCCAGCATTTATTATTTGTGTTTTTTGGATTAATGTTAACCTTGTTGGGGTGAGATGATATCTCATTGTAGTTTTGATCTGCGTTTCTCTAATGGCTAACGATTGTGAGCATTTCTTCATGTGTCTATTAGCTGCCTGAATATCTTCTTTGGTGAAGTGCCTGTTCATATCCTTTGCCCATTTTTTAACTCGGTTATTTGTCTTTTTGTTGTTGAGGTTTTGCAGTATCTTGTAGATTTTAGAGATTAGATGGTAGTCAGATTTGTCACATCCAAAAATTTTTTCCCGGTCTGTAGGTTGTCTTCTTACTCTTTTGGTGAATTCTTTTGATGAGCATAAGTGTTTTATTTTTAGGAGCTCCCATTTATCTGGTCTCTCTTCTGGTGCTTGTGAATTGTTACTTATGGCTCGTATTGTGTTTATGCCATGTATTAGGGCTCCTAGCGTTGTACTTATTTTTTCTTCCATGATCTTTATTGTTTTCAATTTTATATTTAGGTCTTTGATCCATTTTGAGTTAGTTTTTGTGTATGATGTGAGGTATGGATCTTGTTTCAGTTTTTTGCAGTTGGATATCCAGTTATGCCAGCACCATTTGTTAAAGAAACTGCCTCTTCCTCAATTAACAGACTTTGGGCCTTTGTCAAATATCAGCTGCTCATAGGTGGATGGATTTATGTCTGGATTCTCAATTCTGTTCCATTGGTCTATGTATCTTTTGTTGTACCAGTACCAGGCTGTTTTGACTACCGTGGCGGTATACTAGGTTCTAAAATCAGGTAGTGTGAGGCCTCCCACTTTGTTCTTCTTCTTGAGTAATGCTTTACTTATTCGAGGCCTCCTCCCTTTCCATATGAAGTTGGTGATTTGTGTCTCCATCTCCTTAAAAAATGCCAGTGGAATTTGGATCTGTGTTGCATTATATTTGTAGATTGCTTTGGATAGAACTGACATTTTCACAATGTTGAGTCTACCTATCCATGAGCAAGGTATGTTTTTCCATTTATTCAGGTCTCTTGGTTTCTTACAGTAGTGTCTTGTAGTTTTCATTGTATAGGTCTTTTATATCTCTGGTTAGATTTAATCCTAAGTAGTCTATCTTCTTGGGAGCTATTGTAAATGGTATTGATTTGGTGATTTCCTTTTTGAGATTCTCTTTGTTGGTGTAAAGGAATCCAACTGATTTTTGTATGTTTATCCTGTGTCCCAAAACTTTGCTGAAATCTTCTATTAGTTCCCATAGTTCTCTTGTGGATTCTTTAGGGTTTTCTGTGTATAAGATCATATCATCTGCAAATAGAGATACTTTGACTTCTTCCCTACCAATTCGGATGCCCTTTATTTCTTTTTTCTAGCATAATTGCTCTGACTAGGACCTCCAGCACAATGTTGAATAACAGTGGTGATAAGGGGCATCCTTGTCTGGTTCCTGTTCTCAGGGGGAAGGCTTTCAAAGTCTCTCCATTTAGAATGATTCTGGCTGTTGGCTTTGTATAAACGCCCTTAATTATATTGAGGAATTTCCCTTCTATTCCTGTTTTGTTGAAAGGTTTTATCATGAACGGGTGTTGGACTTTGTCAAATTCCTTTTCTGCATCGATTGATAAGATCATCTGGAAATGCCCTGATTATGCCATCATATTTGAGAGACAATTTTGCTGGATATATAATTCTTGGCCGGCAGTTTTTTTCCTTCAAGGCTTTATATATGTCATCCCATTTCCTTCTTGCCTGCATGGTTTCTGCTGAGAAGTCTGAGCTTATTCTTATTGACTCTCCTTGGTAGGTGACTTTTCATTTATCCCTAGCTGCTCTTAAAATTCTCTCTTTATCTTTGGTTTTGGCAAGTTTGATTATAATATGTCTTGGTGACTTTCTTTTGGGATCTACCTTATGTGGGGTTCAATGAGTGTCTTGGATAGATATCTTGTCATCTTTCACAATATCAGGGAAGTTTTCTTTCTTTTTTATTGTACTTCAGGTGAAGGCTTACAGAACAAATAGTTTCTCATGAAACAGTAGTACACATATTGTTTTATGACATTGGTTAATGAGGGAAGTTTTCTGCCAACAAATCCTCAACAATTCTCTCTGTATTTTCTGTTATCCGCCCCTGTTCTGGCATTTTAATCACTTGTAGGTTATTCCTCTTGATAGAGTCCCACATAATTCTTAGGGTTTTTCTTTTCTTTTTAATCCTTTTATCTGATTTTTCCTCAAATAAGTTGGTGTCAAGTGCTTTATCTTTCAATCTCACTAATTTTGACTTCCATTGCCTCAATTCTGCTCCTATGACTTTCTATTGAGTTGTCTAATTCTGAAATTTTATTGTTAAACTTCTGGATTTCTGATTACCCTCTCTCTATGGATTCTTGCAGCTTGGTAAATTGGTCATTATGCTCTTCTCTAATCGTTTTAATTTCCTCTATTGCGTGTTCTGCGTTTTGCTTAATTTCCTTCCTAGTTTCTTAAAGAGTTCTGTATATTAATCTTTTGTATTCTTCCTCCGGTAATTCCAATAAATTTTCCCCCTCTGGAAAGTTTCTGGGTTCTTTATTTTGGGAGCTTGCTGAAGCCATCATGGATTGCCTCTTTATGTGATTTGATATTGACTATTGTCTCCGAACCATCGATAAGTTATCATTTTTTTTGTTTTATGTTTGCTTACTGTGTCCTAGCTTCTTGTTTGTTTTTAATATGCCCAAATAGCCTGCTCATATGAGCTAGTTTGATTATTGGCACATTCAAAGTTTTAATGTCCTGATACCGGGTGGTTAGACCTGTTACTAGATATGTGAGTTCAGGAGTCCACCCACTCCCCCGTATGGATTTAGCTCAGGTGCCCAGGTGGATAGCCACCAAGTGTGTGGTGTAGGCTCTCACTTACAGTCTTAGACAGGCATGGGTGATTGGTGTAGGCACAGGCATCTGGCTGTAGCAGGGGGACACACTCTGAGCAAGGCAGGGGGCTGACAGTCACCCCCGAGTGTCCAGGAGGAAGCATGTCCCTATTCCCTAGAGGATGTAGGTGGGTGGGTTTTGCAGCCAGACTATCAGCACCTAATGCTGTTGGCTGTAAGGACTTGGGGACACCTCTTATTCATGGGACCCTCTTGCAGGTGGCTAAGTGGCATGGGTGGAGCTACCAGTCCTCAGGCCCCTGATATGGATAGGTGAAACCCTGCTTAATGGGCAGAGCAGCGTCAAATGTCAAGAATCTGCCACTTCACAGCTGAAACAGTTGAAGTTAGAGTTCTGGTATATACCCTGTTGTACTGCGGTAATGAGGGCCTACGCTGTTGAAGTGGCCCCGGACAAGTCTATGCAGGGGGAAAGACACTTAAAGTCTGTGGATCCCTTATGCCTGTGCCTAGGCAAAGGCTCTGTGCCTACCCTGGGTTCCTGGCTTAGGGGATCCAGCAGTCTCTTTTTTCCTGTTTGTTAATTTGTTCCATCTCCAAGGCAGGGAGGATGGCTCCGGACATGTGACGGATCCTACTTCTGGCCCAGGGAACTTGGCAATTGCTGAAGCTGGTGCAGGACCCAATGCAGAGCAAGAAGTGGGGAGGTAAATGGGAGAGAGGTTTTTCCCCAAGGTGGGTGTTTTTGATCCATGCGGTAAGCCCTACGCAAGTACTTATCTTTCGCCAGTGAGGGCTGCTTCTTACTGGTTCTGGTTGGCCATGTAGACTCTCTGGCACTGGGTCTCTCCCAGTGGGGAGAACGCGCCTCCGGAGCACCACCGCTTGCCTGCCTCACCACTCACCCATGAGTTGCTCAGGCCTGAAGGGCTCAGGCTCTCACTTTGTCAGGTCTGGCAATTCCTCACTGCTTCTGACCCATCTCTCCCTCCCCATGCCATTCAGTCCAGTTCCTCAACTCTTCCTTTGATGTTCAGGGCTCCCAGATTGCCATATATAATAGAATCACTTGTTTTTTTGGTTCTTTGTTGTCTCTTTTTATTCTTTTGATGAAGTCTTTTGATGAGCATAAATGTTTAATTTTTAGAAGATCCCAGTTATCTAGCTTATCTTCTGGAGTTTGTGTGTTGTTAGTGATGGTTTGTATCCTGTTAATGCTGTGTACTGGGGGCTCTAGAGTTGATCTTATTTTTTCTTCTATGATCTCTATAGTTTTTGGTTTTATATTTAGGCCTTTGATCCATTTTGAATTAGTTTTTGTGTCTGATGTGAGGTATGGGTCCTGTTTCATTTTTTTGTAGATGGACATCCAGTTTTGCTGGAAACATTTGTTGAAACGACTGTCTTTTCCCAATTGATGGACTTTGGGCCCTTGTCGAAGATCAGGTGACCGTAGGCACATGGATTGACATCTGGGTTCTCAATTCTGTTCCACCGGTCAATTTATCTGTCATTGTACCAGTACCCGGCTGTTTTGACTACCACAGCTGTATAGTAGGTTCTGTGGTCAGGTAGTGCAAGTCCTTCTACTTTATTCTTCTTCTTTGATAGTGTTTTACTTATCCAGGGCCTCTTCCCTTGCCATATAAAGTTAATGGTTAGTTTTTCCCTCTCTTTAAAGAATATTGTTGGTATTTGGATCGAGATTGCATTGTATTTGTAAATTGCTTTGGGTAGAATTGTCATTTTCACAGTGTTGAGTTTACCTATCCATGAGCATGCTATGTTTTTCAATTTATGTAGTTCCCTTTGGGTTTCTTGCAGTAATGTTTTGTAGTTTTCTTTGTGTAGGTCTTTTACATCCCTGGTTAGATTTATTCCTAAGTATTTTATTTTTTTAGGGGCTATTCTTAATGGCATTGTTTTCCTGATTTCCTTTTCATCATTTTCTTTATTGGTCTATAAGAATCCAACTGATTTTTATATGTTTATCTTGTATCTCGCTTCTCTTGAATCTTTCCATTAGTTCCAGTAGTTTTCTCATGGAGTCTTTTGGGTTTTCTATGTATAGTATCATATCATCTGCAAATAGGGGTAGTTTTACTTCTGCCTTACCAATTTGGATGCCCTTTGTTTCTTTTTCTTGCCTTATTGCTCTAGCTAGGACTTCCAGCAAGAGTGGTGATAAAGGGCATCCTTGCCTTGTTCCTGTTCTCAAGGGGAATATTTTTAGCCTTTCTCTATTAAGAATGATGTTGGCTCTTAGTTTTGTATAGATGTCCTCTATTATGTTGAACAATTTACCTTCTATACCTATTTTATTGAAAGTTTTTATCAGGAATGGGTTTTGGACTTTGTCGAATGCCTTTTCTGCATTGATTGAGATGATCATGTGATTCTTTTATTTATGTGGTGGATTACGTTGATTTATATTCTAATGTTTAACCATCCTTGCGTACCTAGTATGAATCCTACTTGGCTGTAGTGTATTATTTTTTTGATATGATGCTGAATTCTATTGGCTAGAATTTTGTTGAGAATTTTTGCATCTATATTCATGAGAGATATTGGTGTGTAATTTTCTTTTTTTGTGGTGTCTTTGCCTGGATTTGGTATCAGCGTTACGCTGGCTTCATAGAATGAATCTGGAAGTATCCTTTCCCTTTTCTATGTTCTGAAATAGTTTGAGTAGTACTGGTGTAAGCTCTTCTCTGAATGCTTGGTAGAATTCTCCAGTGAAGCCATCTAAGCCAGGGCTTTCTTTTTTGGGGAGTATTTTTTTTTTTATTACCTTTTCAATCTCTTATGTTGTTGTGAGTCTGTTCAGATTTTCAACATCATTTTGTGTTAGTTTGGGTAGGTAGTGTGTTTCTAGAAATTTGTCCATTTCTTCTAGATTTTCAAATTTGTTTGGAATATAGTTTTTCATAATACTCTGTTATGATCCTTTTTATTTCAGTTGGGTCTGTTGTAATGTCCTCCATTTCGTTTCTTATTTGGGTTATTTGCCTCCTCTCCTGTTTTTCTTTTGTCAATTTGGCCAATGGCTTGTTGATTTTGTTGATCCTTTCAGAGAACAACTTTTGGTTTTGTTGATTCTTTCTATTGGTTTTCTATTCTCTATTTCATTTATTTCTACTCTGATCTTTATTATTTCCTTTCTTCTGGTGGCTGTGGGCTTTTCCTGTTCTCCTTCTATTTGTTCAAGTTGTGTAGCTAATGTTTTGATTTTGTCCCTTTCTTCTTTTTTGATATGTGCATCTATTGCTATAAATTGACCTCTGGGTACTGCCTTTGCTGGTGTCCCAAAGGTTTTGGTATGATGTGTTTTCATTCTCATTTGATTCTAGGAATTTTTTTATTCCATCTTTGATTTCTTCTATTACCCAGTGGTTTTTAAGCAGGGTGTTATTCAGTTTCCATGTAATTGATTTTATTTCCTTGCTCTTCCTGTTGTTAATTTCTACTTTGATAATCTTGTGATTAGAGCATATACTTTGTATTATCTCAGTGTTCTGGATTTTGTTGAGGGTTGCTTTGTGGCCTAAGATGTGGTCTATTCTGAAGAACTTTCCATGTGCGTTGGAAAAGAATGTGTACTTGGAAGCTTTTCGGTGGCATGTTCTATATATGTCTGTGAGTTCAAGCTGGCTGATTGTGTCCTTTAGATCATCTGTATCTTTGTTGAGTTTCTTTCTAGATGTTCTGTGCTTTACGGAGAGTGATGTGTTGAAGTCTTCTACTGTTGTTGTGGAACTGTCAATTTCTCTTTTCAGTGCTGTTAGAGTTTGTTTTATGTGTTTTGGAGCTCTGTCATTGGCTGCGTACATATCACAGTTAGGTCTTCATGATGGGTCATCCCTTTAATCATTATATAATATCCCTTCTTTGTCGTTTATGGTGGATTTTGTTTTGAAGCCTGTTTTATCTGAAATTAGTATTGCCACTTCTGCTCTTTTTTGGTAGCTGTTTGCTTGACATGTTTTTTTCCATCCTTTGATTTTTAATAAATTTATGTCTTTGTTTCTAAGGTGTGTCTCTTGTAGACAGCATATTGATGGATCCTATTTTTTTATCCATTCTGTCATTCTCTGTCTCTTTATGGGTGCATTTAGGCCATTTGCTTTCAGTGTAATTATTGATAGGTGTGAGTTTATTGTTGGCATTTTGTAGTGCTTTTTTTTTTGGTGGTGCTGACGTTTTCTTTGTTCCTCTTATTCTCCTGTGCTGAATTCCTTTTGTTTGTGGATTTTTTTTTTCATTTCTTTTGTTTTTGTAGACTTTGTTTTTCTGAGGCTTTATGTTTTTCTTCTTTATTTTGATGAGTAGGTTTGTTAACTTTCTTTGTGGTTACCTGGAAATTTACCCTTGTCTTCCTAGGTTTGAATCAGTTTTTTTTAACTTGGTATTGCCTTGCCTTTCTCTCCATTAGAATTCTATACCTACACTATTTATTCCTTCTTTTATTGTTCTGATGTTGTTGTCATTTACAGATTAACCTCTCTGGTTCCCTATTATAAATCTTTTAGTTTTGAATAATCCTTGAGAGTCCATTTCCTGGTTGGTATGTGGCTGGTACCATCTTGCATCCTAGATTCAGGCTGTCGTCTGATGTTGTTTGTTCTCAAACCGAAGGACTCCCTTTAATACCTCTTGTAAGTTTGGTTTGGTTTTTACATATTCCCTTAATTTCTGTTTATCTGGAAATGTCCTAATTTCACCATCATATTTGAACAAGAGTTTTGCAGGATATACTATTCTTAGTTGGCAATTTTTTTCTTTCAAGGTTTTATATAAGGGACCTCTGCTCTGTATCTCTCCTTGCTCTCTTTTCTCAGTCAGTTTCTTATTCCATTCTGTGCTTGGTTGAGTTCTTTAGCTCTTCATTTGCCACTTAGGATTCTAGGATTGACATTTATCTCCGTTTTACTTAGTTTTTCAGGTCTTTGCTGTGGAGGGACAACGTGATGCTTCTGTCTATAGCGCCATGTTGGCTCTGCCTCCTGCCTTGTCTTTTTGCATATAGTATATTTTGTTTTTCCAGCTAACCTGGGGACTGAGATCAGAGGCTGGTCTCATTCACTGTTGTGACTCCTTCAGTCCTAGCACTTCCTTCATACAAAGTGCTTTTCATGGATATGCTTATTTAGTCTTCATGATAACCTGTTGGCCTTTTTTTTAAACACAGATGGTGAAATTAAGGCTCAGAGAGGTTGGTTAGCCACATCAATCAACTAGTATGTAGCAGAGCTTGCAAATTCACTGCTAAGTTTTTCTGCTCTGAAACATATATATATATATATTCCTGTTATACCAACAGTATGCTGATTTACACTAACTTTTATTTCTGTAAAATATTTTATATAAACTGCTTTTTGTCTACTAGCTTTGGTGGTAATTAAGAGAATAACTTGGTAGCATCCAGTGATTGCAGGGAAGTGTTGGTATCTAAGAATTCCAAGGTAGGAACAGTTTCAATGAAGTTGTCTTAACCAAACCAATGGGAGCCTCAATTTCCTGGCCTTCATTTATTCAGCAGTTGCCTATCCAAGACCTCGCATTATCTGGACTTTTCTGCTGGGCAAGGAAGCTTGAGAGGTCCAAAGGTTTTTTTCTTACTCTGTCATCTGGGGAGATCCACACTGTCACCTCCCACTCACTGCAAGACACTTTCCTACTACAGGGCCTTGCTCAGCGGTTTTAAACAGGGAAGGCTTCTGAGAACAGTCGCTGAGTTTTCTAGACTTGGAGGGGGTTGGAACATCTCCTGATAAACTGCCCTAGATACTATGACTTGGCTTCAGAGGGAGGTTCCAGGGGAAAAAAAAGAAAAAAGGGTAGAAAAGCTCTTACTGTACCCCCAAGTACAGAGGTATGGTAGATGAATTGAATAAAGGAACTTTGATTTTCCTTTTCATTTTGAACAAAATTCTGGCCCCCTTAGTTGACTTTCAGAAAGTGGATGGGTATAACGTTTCTAATTTCAGTCACTCTACCTTTGTTCTCTGCAAAAAAAGGAACACTGCAGGTGGTTTCCTAAAACTTGAACTCCTTGAGGTTTTTGTGTTCCCTCTCATGATTATCTTGTATGTCTGTAGGGGACATTTAGACTTATTCCTGTAATGCTCCTTGAGTTTTTGACTTACTGCTAAGGATAACTTTTTTTTTTTTTTTTTTAGTATTCTTGATTCAGGTATGTCCTTCAACCCCCAATGGTTGGAATAGTTTTGAGCATTGTTTTTCAAGCACTTTTCTTATCTCTGCTGGGGTCTGCTTTTTATTTTTATTTTTAATAGTTCCTGTAATAGCCATGGAGCCCTGGTGGCACTGTGGTTAAGAGCTTGACTGCTAACCAAAAGGTTGGCAGTTTGAACCTACCAGCCGCCTCTTGGAAACCCTATGGGGTAGTTCTACTCTGTCCTGTAGGGTTGTTATGAGTCAGAATCGACTCGACGGCAATGTTTTGTTTTGTTTTGTTTTTTTAGTAACAACCATAATGCAAAAACCAAACGCGTTGCCGTTGAGTCAGTTCTGACTCACAGTGACACTACAGGACAGAGTAGAACTGTCCCATAGGGTTTCCGAGGAGCAGCTGGTAGATTCAAATTGCCCACCTTTGGGTTAGCAGCCATAGCTCTTAACCACTGCACCACCAGGGCTCCGTAATAGTCATGAGGTGGTTTAATATTACATGCCTCACCACAATTAGTTTCCCCAAAACTGTGGAATGTCTTGGATCTTTTTAAAGAGTCCAAAAACACTGGGGAGGAGGGGGGGATGAGAAGGGGATTTGAAAATGAATTGGAAAGGGACTTTCTTATACACTTTCATCTCCACGGTGGTTATAGGCCGGTTTTCTGGGCAGATGGTCGTTTTCTTCAGCAGGTGTACTCAGTCAGATTCCTTTCTCGGGAGCTATGAGGCAGTAGGATTCTGCCTCACTGTTTCGCTATTATTTTTGCTTATATCTAGCTCTCTTGTTGTTGTTAGTTGCCAATGAGTCAGCCTCCAGCTCATAGAGACCCCAGGAACAACAAACAGTTGTGATCCACTGAGTTTTCATTGGCTGATTTTGAGAAGTAGATCACCAGGCCTTTCTTCCTAATCTTTCTTAGTCTAGAAGCTCCGCTGAAACCTGTTCAGCATCATAGCAACACACAAGCCTCCAGTGACAGACAGGCGGTGGCTGCGCATGAGGTACTTTGGCCGGGAACTGAACCCGGGTCTCCTGCGTGGAAGGGGAGAATTCTGCCACTGAAGCACTACTGCCCCGTATGTCTAGGTCTAGATTGAGATAGATAATTCTTAAATATATGTCTGTATAGACAGAACACAGCATCAGTAGGGAAAACTCATCTCACGACGGTCAAATCCCAGCCCACGTTCCCTATTAGGGGGTGAACAATCCAACACTTGGTGAATTCTGCTTCACAGTGATAGGAAGAGCCGACATCAAAGGATCAAAAAGCAATGTCACAATGAACGCCCGGCTGCCACAAGCCAGTTATCCCTGTGGTAACTTTTCTGACACCTCCTGCTTAAACCCCAAAAGGTCAGAAGGATCATGAAGCCCCGCTTTCACGGTCTGTATTCATACTGAAAATGGAGATCAAGCGAGCTTTTGCCCTTCTGCTCCACGGGAGGCTTCTGTTCCCCCAGAGCTCACCTTAGAGAGCTAGATAAATAATACTTAAATATATATATGTATAAACACAAATGTTAAAATATTTTCATAAACATACATATGTGCAGTTCCTTTCTACTGTCACCTTTGAAATAAATGGGCATTTAAAAATTCAGGGGAGCAAGGTCCCTGGGTGCCACAAATGGTTAAGTGCTCGTCTGCTAGCCAAAAGGTTAGAGATTTGAACCTACACAGAAGTGCCTTGGAAGACAGCCCTGGCAATCTCCTTCTGAAAGATCAGGCCTTGAAAACCCTATCGAGCATTCTACTCTGCACATATGGGGTTGCCATGAGTTGGAATCGACACGATGTTAACCAGTAGCAGCAGAGAAGATATGACAAACCCCTTACACAGAAATTCAGGGGAGCAATTGTAAGTCCTTGAGAGGAGTTCCCTGATCAGATAGCTGTGGACAGTTGTTTAGATAGATTTTACAGGCTCATCCAATCATGACTGCTAGGAAGGAACACTGCCGGCAGGACATTTCTACCAGCAGGAAAACACAGTTGGAGCAGGGAGATGGGTGTCCTTGTGAATGGGTGGGTGTGACTTCCTTAGAGAAATGCAAGGGGCTGCTTTGCCCTGGAAGGAAGACACACAAGTCCAGATAGGGTCTATGCAAATGGAATTAAGGTGTCCTATGTGTATTGACCTCGTTATCTCTGATCCACTCAGGTTCTGAACACCTTTCTGAACACCCTTGCTTATAATAAGGGTACAGCAATCTCAGGTGTTAAAATGTATGGCGCTTAGTGGTTTGTCAAGCTCTGTCATGGATTTTATCTTCTTTGGCCCTTATAAAACCTCCACCCTCTCCCACCCTTCACCCCTCACTTACCACAAGCCCATAAATCATTTTCATGTTGTAAAGAGAAGGCTCCACCGCCCATTTGTCAGTTTGTCTTTCTGTGGTGGCTTGTGTGTTGCTATGATGCTGGAGGCTATACCACTGGTATTTCATATACCAGCAGAGTCACTGGTGGTGGGCAGGTTTCAACGGAGCTTTCAGACTAAGATAGACTAGGAAAAAAGGCCTGGTGATCTACTTCTGAAAATTAGCCAATGAAAATCTAACGGATCACAACAGAACGTTGTCTGACCCACTAGATTTGGACATGTCATCAGGAGGGATCTATTGCTAGAGGAGAAAATCATGTTTGGTGAGGTGGAGGGCCTGCAAGGGCGAGGGAGACCCTCAGTGAAATAGATTGGCACAGTAGCTGGAACAATTGACTAGACCATGCTGGCGATGGTGAGGATGACGCAGGACAGGGCAACGTTCCGTTCTGTTGGACATAAGGACGCCATGAGTCGGAATCAACTTGATGGCTGCCAACAACAGTGTGGCTAAATGATGCATGTAGCTAAAAGTAGGAAAGCAGGGTGTCAAACCCAAGCCTTTTTGACTTCTAATCCAGTCCCCTTACGTGCATGTGCCCCAGACCTAACTGTGTGTTACCTAGCTTGGCTTCATAAAAGGAGAAAAGTACATTAGGCACTCAGGTTGTCTTTTATACCCCTGCTCGCAGATCCCATTCTGCAAAACAAGACCATAAATGCTTTTCTATCTCTAGCTTCTACTTTATTCTTGGCATATGACAAAAACATTGGACGTTTTGGTAATTTAAAATATGTCTACAAATTCTTTGACAGTTCCTTCAAAAGATGGAACCTGTTCCCCTTGAACCTGGGCTGTGCTGAGTGACTTTTTTCCTAACAAGTATAAAAAGGCTGAAGTAACAGCATGCAACTTTGTAGATAATCCATTGCCGTCGAGTGGATTCCGACTCAAAGAGACCCTACAGGACAGAGTAGAACTGCCCCACAGGGTTTGCAAGGCCGTAATCTTTATGGAAGCAGACTGCCACATCTTTCTCCCACAGAGCGGCTGGTACGTTTGAACCGCCAACCTTTCAGTTAGCAGCTGAGCACTTAATCACTGCGCCACCAGGCCTCCTTGCAACTTTAGAGACGAGGTCATAAAAAACGCTGTAGCTTCTTGCTCTTTCTCTTGAATCACTTCCTCTAGGGAAGTTAGCTGCCACACTGTGAGGACACTTAAGATATCCTGTGTAGAGACCCATGTGATAGGGAACGGAGCCCTCCTACCAAAAGCCAGCAAGGAACTGAGGTGTCTAGTCAACAGTTTGGAAATGGGTCTTTCAGCCGCAGTCAAGCCTCAGATGACTGCAGCCCAGCTGACGTCATAACTACAGCCTCACAAGAGGTTCTGAGCTAATAGAAGCTGTTGTTGTTAGGTGGAGTTGATTCCAACTCGTAGTGACCCATGTGCCAGAAAGAACTGCCCCCGAGGATTTTCTAGGCTGTAATCTTTACAGGAGCAGATTGCCAGGTCTTTTTCCCATGGAGCCACTGGGTGCTTACCCGTTGTGCCACCAGGGCTCCTTCAATAGACACTGGGAATGTTATAAATGTTTGCTGTTACATGTCACTAATTTGGGGGGTATTTTGTTATACAGTAATAGATAACTAATACAGAAATGGGTAGATGGATGGATTGATGGATGGATTGTACCTAAAGGAGTTCTAGGTTTATGACGTTTCTGATAGTTAATGACATTGACTTAAATTATATTAATTGTAATTTGTAGACACCAGCTATTTCTCAGCTGTTTTCCTTCCATCTAAAAAATGTACAGAAGTTTTAATTTTCTCAAGTTAGATTTATCATCATAATTACTTGGGGATCATTTAAAAACACAGACTCCAAAGCCCCACCTAGACCCGTGGTATGTAGTCTCCTAGGAATGAGGTTTTGGAATCTATATTTAAAAACAAAAATAAACTTCTCCAGACAATCCAGATGAGATAGTTTGAACTCATCCAAGGACTATCATTTAGAAATCACCGAACTACAACCCTTTCATTTTTTCTTAACTCAGGTTGGTAATCAAGGTCTGCTATGAGATCATTCTATTTTGATTCTCTTTCAAGGACTCATTTAAATGCCCCTGTGGTTGAGGAAGAAACCCTGGTGGCATAGTGGTTAAGAGATATATCTGCTAACCAAAAGATCAGCAGTTCAAATCCACCCAGGCACTCCTTGGCAACTCTGTGGGGCAGTTCTGTTCTGTCCTATAGGGTCACTATGAGTCAGAATCCATTCAACGGCAGGAGGTTTGGTTTGGCGTTTTGGGTGGTTGAGGAACATGCTTTGGAATGATGAACTGTTGTTAGATTGGCAACCAGTTCTTCATCTCATGGCCCATCCTGTGCTTGGCAGGGAGTCCGTGCCGGACCAGGGATCAGGTGAATGTCTGCTCAGGCATTGCCCGTGACCAGGAGTGGAGGATAGAGACCGGTTCCAGGGCTCAAGTTAAGCCTAATGCCTGCTGCTATTATTTTTAAAAAACAGGCGTGTTTATGTGTGATTTTCTCTCCGTGGACACAGACTTCAGAAAGCCCATTTGGGAAGGAAGAGAACACCGAGGAGAGTGAGTAGCTATGGAGAGCACTCTATGGCGGAAACATGCTCACCCTGCAGAGTGGAGGGAGAAGGCTAATGCCTACTCTGGTCAACAGATGCTGATGGAGTTCTGGGGACAAACAGGGCATGGTTAAATTTCTGTTTTTCGCACATTAATGAAATCCAGGTTGATAAAATCTTCTATTGATCCTAATTTAAAATTGGGTTTTCAGGCCTTATCCCTGTACACTGGGTGTGGTTTCTAGATGTGTGCAGTTCAGATGTCTATGCTGAGTGCTGCAATGTTTTGTTCTGAGATCTTCATTGTTTTAAAAGGGAAGAAAGTTGGGGTGGCCCAGGGTACCTAGTCCCCATCTATGAGCTCTGTTCTGGTCTATTTTCTGGCACACAGTAGCTATGTAACTTTGGGGAAGTTACTTTCATTGCATTATCGGGCTAACATCTTTTCGTTGGAGAAAGGGGAGGCCTGAACACGGTGACTGTTCCAAGTTCTCATCTAAACTGGCAACCCTGCCTGGCCTCGAGATTGCTTTGGGATGTTGGGGTGCAGAGTGGAGCAGTGCTGGAGGCGGGTGCAGAGCACCCTCTGGGCATGCTCAGAGGCTCACAGCAAAGTGAACCCCCAAACACAGCAAATCCTTTCCCTGATTCCTGGGAAACTAGCTCTGAGGGTAGCTCTGTGCGTGCATGGAGTGGTAGTTAGAGTCACAGAAAGCTAGTGATGAAGGGGACCTCTGAGCGTCACCCCTTGGTTTTTATTAGGGGAAGCTGGCTGGTGGCACAGTGGTTAAGAGCTCGGCCGCTAACCAAAAGGTCGGCAGTTCGAATCCACCAGCTGTTCCTTGGACACCCTATGGGGCAGTTCTACTCTGTCCCATAGGATCACTATGAGTCTGAATCAACTTGACAGCAACAGGTTTGGTTTTGGCTTGAGGTCCAGGGAGGGGTTGAGCTATCTCTAAAATTAGGTTTCTTGATTTATAACCCAATTCCATCCATGCAAAGACAAATCAGAGTGTACAGTGGTGATCTCCAGCCTCACTCCAACACCTCAGAGGCACCCCAGCTTATGAGTGCTGCACCTTTTTTCCAGCTCCGAGGAGGGAAGGCAAAATGGAACTTACTAGGAATGTGCTAAGCACATTCTAAAAACAGTGACATCCTGTTATCAGAAGCTTTTTGTCTGAGAGAGAGCTTTTTCCAGTACTTCCTTCTTCTTGGCCTATCGCTTAGCTGAGATCCCTTTTGCCTGTTCCATATTGTTGTTTGTTATTTATTGTTAGGTGGCTTCAAGTCCATTTTGACTCATAGCAATCCCATGTGACAGAGTAAAACTGCCTCATAGGGTTTTCTGGGTTGTAATCTTTATGGAAGCAGATTGCCACGTCTTTCCCCGGCAGAACCACTGGGTGGGTCAGAACTGCCAACTTTTCGGTTGGCAGCCAAGTGCTTAACCATTGGGCCACCAGGGCTCCTTGCCTACTCCGTAACGGAACGTTAATCTCAGTGCACACACAGGCCAGGTGTCATTTCTGCCTGTTGTGAGCGCTTTATATTGTAGGTGATTATATATCCATTGCATATGCACGTGCACTAAATTGACACTGGTTTGCACACATGGATAATTTTTTACTGATGATCCAAAATATTCTCATTCAGGGTCACACACTTGAACCAAAGAAGAGTAACTTCTTATATTTTTGAAACTAAATATCTCTGTTTGTGTTTCCAAGGTGACATTTACCAAATTGCTGATTTGGAGGCCTTGTATTTGGCTAGGAGACCCTGGGTGGTACAAATGATTATTGTGCTCCACTGCTAACTGAAAGGTTGGTTGTTCGAGTCCACTAAGAAGACCTGCATAAGAAAGACCGGGCAATCTCTTTCTGAAAAATCAGCCACTGAAAACTCTACAGAGTACAGTTCTACTCTAACACACACGGGGTTGACTCTGACTCAGTGGCAACTGTTTTCTTTGGATAGAACCAGCTGAACTTCCAGAGGAGGACAGGTTTTTCGCTATGAGTTGTAGGATCAAGATTAGTAATTCTGTAAATTGCCAGAATTTGGTTATATTTAAACAGGTAAAGAACAGAAGAAGACAATAGTAAAAGTGATCTATTTGATTTTTTAATTTAATTCCAGAGTTAGGACTGGAAATCATTTTTGATGTCTTGATGGCACAGTGGTTAAAAGCTCGGCTGCTAACCAAAAGATTGGTAGTTTGAATCCACCAGCTGCTCTTTGGAAACCCCATGGGGCAGTTCTACTCTGTCCTGTAGGGTCACTATGAGTCAGAATCAAGTCAAGAGCAACAGGTTTGGTTTGGTTAAAATTAGTTTTAGATCTACAGGCTTTTTGAAACATTTTAAGAAATTACATAAATTGTAATCAGAAAATTATTTCTTTCTGGAATCTGTAAGTGACTTGGGATCAGAGATGTGGCCTGGTCCTTTATCTGAGTTAAATAGAATAAAATTTGCAAGTTTTGTGTCCTTTTAAGATGTTTCCTCAAGATCCATGGACAAAACAAAAGAGAACAGTCCTCTCAAATATCTGGACCTGTGGCACAAAACAGTTATATCCATAATCCAATGAAAATTTCAACCTGTCCTTAGAAAGAAATTCTATCAGCATCATATTGGTGTTCCCAGTTGTTCTTACATTCATGATAAAATGACTAGCATTTCCTTGTTGTGAACACACCGAAAGGGAAAGGCTGCCCAGAATTTTTCATCTGCTGCGTGTTACTCATAAAGTGAAGTTGCTATTGTTAGCTGCAACCAAGTTGGCCCCGAACTCATGATGACTTCGTGCACAATGGAACAAAACACTGCTCGGTCCTGTGCCATCCCCGTGATCGGTTGTGGATTGGACTCTTGTGGTCCACAAGGTTTTCATCGGCTGATTTTTGGAAGTAGATCTCCAGGCCTTTCTTCTTTAGTCAGGAAGATCCACTGAAACTTATCCAGCATCATAGCAACATGAAAGCCTCCACTGACAGATGGGTGGTGGCTGCGCATGAGGTGCACTGGCTGGGAACCAAATCCAGGTTTCCCACGTGGAAGGCAAGAATTCTACCACTGAACCACCAATGTCACCTTCATCGAGGTATCTGAATGTGCTACAAGTCTGATATGCCATGTTTTGTTATATCTCTGATATACATGAGACAGAATATTTGTACCACAGACCTACTCCCTATTTGTGGAGAGTTTCTGAATGCTATGGATTGAATTGTGTCCCCCAAAAATGTGTGTTAACTTGGCTAGGCCATGATTCCCAGTATTGTGTGGTTGTCCTCCGTTTTGTGATCTGATGCATTCATCCTGTGTGTTGTAAATCCTAATGTCTATGATGTTCATGAGGCAGGGTTAGAGGCAGTTATGTTAATGAGGCAGCAATCAATCTACAGGATGAGGTTGTATCTTGAGTCAGTCTCTTTTGAGATATATAAGAGGGAAGCCAGCAGAGAGGAGAGGGACCTCATACCACTAAGAAAGGAACACCAGGAGTGGAGGGTGGCCTTTGAACCTAGGGTCCTTCCACTGAGAAGCTCCTAGACCAAAAGGGAGATTGATGACAAGGACCTTCCCCCAGAGCTGACAGAGAGTGAAAACCTTCCCCTGGAGCTGGCGCCCTGAATTCGGACTTCTAGCCTCCTAATCTGTGAGAGAATGAACTTCTGTTTGTTAAAGCCATCCACTTGTGGCATTTTTGTTACAGCAGCACTAGATGACTAAGACACTAAATGATTTATTCATCCAGCAAATCCTTACCGAGGTTTCATATGCTAGGCTCGGGGGGTATAGCAGTGAACAACAAAGACAAGGTTCCCACACTCAGGGAGCTTACATTTTAGTGGGGAAAATCGAGTTTAGTAAAATAATTTTACTTTTGCAAGGATAACTACAAATTGGGATACATTCGTCAAAGCAAAGGAACATGATATTAGGAGGTTTGGGAGCAAATAATGAGGGAAACTGCCCCAGGCTGGAAGGTTTAGGAAAGGCTTCCCAGAGGACCTACTTCTGGACTAAGAAATGAAGGATGAGGAAGGGATGGCAAAGCTGGGGAGGTCAGAGAGGTGGAAGCAGAAGATAGTGTTCAGACAGCAGAAATAGCATGTGCAAAGAGGTGGCATAGTGAAGCAGTAGTGGGTTGAGTATGAAAAGAAGTGAATTTTTGCCTCGCTTTGTTTTTGGTGGGGGGGAAATCACCTCACGTCCTTGGACCGTGTGTCCTTATTTGCATAGTTGACAAAACATTTTATCACAGAATCTGAGGGACCTCAGGGTCTCTGAACTACATTCATTGATTCATGCAAATTGGTTGAGCACCTACTGTATTTACCAGGCAATGTACTTGGTCCTGGGATTCTAAGATGAGTTCATTGGGACCACTGACTCAAGAAGCTTTGTCCAGCAGCAGAGACGAACACATGAGGCAACTAATTGTGGTGCCTCCTGATGAGCACTATGGGAATACACGTGGGGATGGGATTAGCCCTGATGGGAGGAGAGGGGAAGTACGGAGGACTTCACAGAGTAGAAGACCTTTCGCCAGAAGGAGAAGGGGGTGAAGTCAGCCTGGGCAGCCAGCTTGTATGAGAAAGTTAGTGGAGATTGGCAATTCATTGGGACAGCAGTGAGTAACACAGCTTCACCCCCTAAAGTATTGAAAACTTGGCCACGTCCTTTGGAGATTCCCAGATCTCCAGGGTAGACTGGCAGATTGATTATGGCACTTCTTGCCCAGAGTCCCCTTGCTCCGAAAGGCTGGGAAAGCTGGAAATGGTTTCTTTGCTCTGGCTTACTTTTCCATCTGTCAGAAAATGCCCTTTCCATAGCAGGGTTTTAGTGACTTAATTATTGTTTGTGGGATATTTAGAAGTTCAGGTCAAGGATGAATCTCTGTTGCAAAACTGAAGGCACACGAGTGAGATGTTTAAAAATGAAGTGGAAGTTGTATTTGTTTTGCAGGGGAGGATTGTAATGGCCTGAACGCACTGCCACACTTGGGTTGGATTGCCAGAAAATTATGTTTTACACCCGAAAGAGACAAGAAGAGTCTTTTGAGGAGGTGCTCTAAGATTATTTTTTGTTTATTCTTTTAACTGTTTGGCTTGAATGGGTCATCCAGTTTCCTTGCCAAGATAGGGTTAGCATCCCTGCACTGTTTCATAAGCCTGCCAAGGAACTGGCATGAGAGAAGGCAACAAGCAAGTTGGGGAAGGGTTGCTAGAGACTGGGTCATAGTCTTTTCGTCTATATGTGATTAGAAGCAAAACAAGACATGCTTGCATTATTGATTTTAAAATTCATCACCTGCCTACTTTCAGAAGTATTTTAAGGATCTTAAGACAGGAGACCTGGCGGTACAAAGGTTAAGCACTCAGCTGCCTACTGAATGGTTGGCAGTTCCAACCCACCAGCCTCTCCATGGGAGAAAGACCTGGCAATCTGTTTCTGTAAAAAAGATTACAGAAGGCAGAAGCGGACAAGGAAGCTGGTGATAGGGAACCCAAGGTTGAGTAAGGATATTGTCAATGTGTTGTGAGATTGTTAACCATTGTCATAGGGCAACATGTGTAGTAACTGTTAAATGAGAAACTATTTTGTTCTGTAAGCCTTCATCTAAAGTGAGAATAGCAGCACAATTGGAAGAGCGTAGTCAATGTCACTGAACTGTGCACGTAGAAATTTTTGAAATGGTGTATGTTTGGCTATGTGTATTTTCACCAAATAAAGGGTTGAGAAGTTAGAGGGTTGACATGTTGTGGGGTTGTTAACCAACGTCATGAAACAATATGTGTACTACTGTTTCATGAGAAACTATTTGTTCTGTAAGCCTTCACCTGAAGTACAATAAAAAAAAAAAAAAAAAAGATTACAGACTGGAAAACCCTATGGGCAATTCTACTCTGTCACATAGGAGTCCCTACAATTTGGCATCGACTTGATGGCACCCAACAACAGTAAGAAAAAAGACATGACTGAAACATGGTGTTATGGATTGAACATGTCCCCCAAAAGTATGTGTGGTAAATCCTAACCTCTCTGCCTCTGGTTATTATCCCATTTGGGAATGGGTTCTCTTTGCTACGTGAGTGAGAGAGGATTAGTGTAGGGTGTGTCTGGAGTCAGTCTCTTTCGAGATACGCTGTATTTTACGCAAATAACACCTTCTGTGTTTCTTTGCCAGCTGCGCCCCCCTCCCAGGTGTTTTTGTAAGTGCAATATGCTTTTTTTTTTTTTTTTTTACAGCAACATGTGGAAGAGGCTTGGCATGGCAGCACTTGTGAGAGTGCCTTGCTGGGGGTGGGGCTGGGGGTAGGGTGCAGCTGGCAAACAAAAGCAGAAGGTGCCTGTTATTTGCGTAAAAATACTGTAAGAGAGATTAAACAAGCATGCAAGAAGTAGAGGTGGGAGAAGAGGGATGCCGGCCACATAAAGATCATCCAGGAACAGAAGCTCAGAAGAGACAAGGACCTTCCCCCAGAGCTGACAGAGAAAGCCTTCCCCTCGAGCTGGCATCCTGAATTCAGACTTTTAGCCTCCTAAACTGTGAGAAAATCGATTTCTGTTCTGGTAACACTAGGAACTAAGATATATGGCCATTAAAATACAGGACAAAGAAAACCAAATCCTCACAAGAAGCAATAGCAAATCTGTTTTATTTGATCTAGGTATATACTAGATATATGGCCACCTACATCAATACTGTTCTTGTTTAGTGGTATGAATTTTAGCTGAGAGATTTCTGGCAGTCTCAGCAAAAACAGGAAACATAGCTGCCCAGCAAGTTTTATGGACTGATTAAAAAAGGCAGCAGTTTAGCCCTTCAGGAGATATATTCTTTAATAAATTTGTCATCCAAATTTTTGTACCATGAACATTGAATAGTATACTTTGCCATATCTTCGGTAATTTTTCTAGCACATGGCAAACTCTTCTTGATAAGACAGTTTCTTGCACCGACCTTCAGGAAAATCTTCAACTCTTATACTTAAACTTTCTTTGGAAGGCATTTCTGAGTGGGGACGTAGCTACAGCAATCCAGGTTGTAAGTTTTCTATTATAATTGGATGCAAGGAAAAATACCAGTAAGTGGATTGGTTTTATGACATTTAGATCAGTGCTTTATAACTTGTCTGACCATAAGTACTGCCTGGGGCCCTTGTCATAACACAGATTCCAGTACCTGCCCAGGTTTACTGAAACAGTCTTGAAGCAAGGGGCCTAAGGTTCTGTATCTTTAACAAAGGCACCAAGTGATATTTTACGCTTGAACAAGTTTAGGGAACACTGCCTTCGACTGATGGTTTTCCTTGACTGGTTTTTGCCTCTCAGCTGGGCTTTGTAACAGTCATTTTAAGCATAAATTGTGATAGGAACCTTGGGCAACGGCATTAAAAGTGAGAGGCTGAAACCCAGCAGAGCCAATTTAATTAGCTGGCCAGGACAGCCATAATGTCATTTCTCTTTATCAAGCCATGGTTCTTCAAGATGTGCCCATCGGTTCCTCCCAGGTGCCTTCTCATCTGGTACTCAGTTGATCCTACAACCTTTGTGAAGTGGACAAGTGTGATAGATGTATTTCACTGATTTTGCAGTCATACATTTTTCCACGGTTTTCTATCTCTAAACTTAGTATGCATTTTAGAATTGATGGCGTGTGAAGTTGAGGCCATTTTTTGTCTTAGCGATACGTAAAATAGCGGTGCAGCTTATAATCAAAGATGTTGAAGATCTGAAGAACTTTGGTAGCTCCTTTTACAGATGAGGCACTAAGGAGACATGAAGAAGGTGATGTGACCTTGGGAAATCACTACTGGTTGGGGAAACCAAGACTTAGACCCAGCTCTCTGTCCTTACACTACTTATCTGTTACTGAATAATGAATTACCCCGACTTAGTGGCTAAAACCACCCCCCTCATCTGTCAGTTTGTCCCACTGTGGTCGCTTTGGTGTTGCTGTGATGCTGGGACGCTAAGCCATTGGTATTTCAAAAACCAACAGGATCATCCATGGTGGACAGGTTTCAGCAAAGCTTCCAGACTAAGACAGACTAGGAAGAAGGACCTGGTGATCTAATTCTGAAAATAAAATTTAAAAAAAAGGCTAGTGAAAATCTTACAAATAGCAGTGGAACATTGTCTGATACAGTGCTGGAAGATGAGCCCCTCAGGCTGGAAGGCACTCAAAATACGCCTGGAGAAGAGCTGCTCCCTCAAAGTAGAGTCGACCTTATCATGTGGATGAAGTAAAACTTTCCACAGCTTCATTTGCTAATGTGTCACAACTCAAAATGAGAATAGCTGCAAACATCCATTAGTAATTGTAATGTGGAATGTATGAAGTATGAATCAGAGAAAATTGGAATTTGTCAAAAATTAAATGGAATGCTTGAAGTTCAATATCCTAGGTATTAGTGAGCTGAAATGGACTGGTATTGGCTATTTTGAATCCAACAGTCATATGGTCTAGTATGCCAGGAATGACAAATTGAAAAGGAAGCATCACACTCATTGTCAAAAGAAATTTCAAGATCTGTCCTGAAGTACAACACTGTCAGTGATAGGATAATATCCATACACCTATAAGGAAGATCAGTTAATGTGACTATTACTTAAATTTAGGTACCAACCACTAATGCCAAAGATGAAGAAATGGAAGATTTTTACCAACTTCTGCAGTCTGAAATTGATCAAACATGCAATCAGGATGCATTGATAACTACTGGTGGTTGAAATGAAAAAGTTGGAAACAAAGAGAAGGATCAGTAATTGGAAAATTTGGCCTCCGTGATTGAAATGACGCCGGAGATCGCATGATAGAATTTTGCAGGACCAATAACCTCTTCATTGGAAATACCTTTTTACAACAACATAAACAGTGACTATACCCATGAACCTTGCCGGGTGGAATACACAGGAATCAGATTGACTACATCTGTGGAAAGAGACTATGGAGGAGCTCAATATCATCAGTTAGAACAAGGCCAGGGGAACAGACTATCAATTGCTCATATGCAAGTTCAAGTTGAAGTCCACAAGAGCCAAAATACAACCTTGAGTATATCCTACCTGAATTTAGACACTATCTGAAGAGTACATTTGACCCAATGAATACTAATGACCGAAGACCAAGCAAGTTGTAGAATGACGTCAAGGGCATCATACTTGAAGAAAGCAAATGTTCATTAAAAAGACAGGAAAGAAAGAAAAGACCAAAATGGATGTCTGAAGACAACCTGAAACTTACCCTTGAACGCAGAGTAGCTAAAGTGAATGGGAGAAATGATGAAGTAAAAGCTGACCAGAAGATTTTAAAGGGCAGCTCAAGAAGACAAAGTAAAGTACTGTAATGAAATGTGCAAAGGCCAGGAGTTAGAAAACCAAAAGGGAAGAACACGCCCAGCATTCCTCAAGGTGAAAGAACTGAAGAAAACAAGCCTCGAGTTGCAATATTGAAGGATTCTATAAGCAAAATATTGAATGAGGCAGGAAGCATCAAAAGAAGATGGAAGGAATACACAGTCACTGTACCAAAAAGAATTGGTTGATGTTGAAACATTTCAGGAGGGTAGCATATGATCAAGAACTGATGCTATTGAAGGCAGAAGCCCAAGCTGCACTGAAGGCATTGGCAAAAAACAAGGCTCCAGGAATTGATGGAATACTAATTGAGAAGTTTCAACAAGCAGATGC
Source organism: Dugong dugon (assembly GCA_030035585.1). Taxonomy (NCBI): domain Eukaryota; kingdom Metazoa; phylum Chordata; class Mammalia; order Sirenia; family Dugongidae; genus Dugong; species Dugong dugon. Next base: position 23,053,526 of record CM057466.1, read on the forward strand.
AAAGCTTACTTGTCTGTGCCAAGAAATTTGGAAGGCAGCTATCTGGCCAGACTACTGGAAGAGATCCATATTGGTGCCCATTCCAAAGAAAGATGATCCAACAGAATGCAGAAATTATAGAACAATATCATTAATATCACACACAAATAAAATTTTGTCGAAGATAATTCAAAAATGGTTGCAGCAGTACATCGACAGGGAACTGCCAAAATTCAGGCTAGATTCAGAAGAGGACATAGAACAAGGGATATAACTGCTAATGTCAGATGGGTATTGTCTGAAAGCAGAGAATATACCAGAAGAACGTTTACCTGTGCTTTATTGACTATGCAAAGGCATTCGACCGTGTGGATCATGACAAAGTATGGATAACATTGTGATTGTGCTCATGTGGAAACTACATATACCAAGAGGCAGTCATTCAAACAGAACAAGGGGATACTATGTGGCTTAAAGTCACAGGAAAGGTGACACACACAGGAAAGGTGTGTGTCAGGATTCACCATACTAATTCAATCTGTATGCTGAGCAAATAATCCAAGAAGCTGGGCTATATGAAGAAGAACAGGGCATCAGGATTGGAGGAAGAGTTATTAGCAACCTGCAGTATGCAGATGACACCACCTTGGCTTGCTGAAAGTGAAGAAGACTTGAAGCACTTACTGATGAAAATCAAAGGCTATATAGCCTTCGGTATGGATTGCACCTCAACATAAAGAAAACAAAAATCCTCACAATTGGACCAATAAGCAACATCATGATAAATGGAGAAAATATTGAAGTTGTCAAGGATTTCATTTTACTTGGATCCACAATCGGAGCCCTGGTGGCGCAGTGGCTAAGAGCTCAGCTGCTAACCAAAATGTCGGCAGTTCAAATCCACCATCCGGTCCTTGGAAACCCTGTGGGGCAGTTCTACTTTGTCCTATAGAGTCGCTATGAGTCAGAATCCACTCGACGGCAAGGGGTTTGGTTTGGTTTTGGATCCACAGTCAAAGCCCATGGAAGCAGCAGTCAGGAGATCAAAGGATGTATTGCACTGGGCAAATCTGCTGCAAAAGACCTGTTTAAAGTGTTAAAAAGCAGACTTAGGTCTACTTGACCCACCCTGTGGTATTTTCAACTGCCCATAGAAGAATTGATGCATTTGAATGATGGCGTTGGTGAAAAATATTGAATATACCATGGAGTGCCAAAAGAAGGAACAAATCTGTCTTGGGAGAAGTACAGCCAGAATGCTCCTTGGAAGTGAGGAAGGCAAAAGTTCATCTCACATACTTTGGATATGTTATCAGAAGGGACGGTCCATGGAGAAGGACATCATGCTTGGTAAAGTGGAGGGTCAGAGAAAAAGAGGAAGACCCTCAACGAGATGGATTGACACAGTGATTGCAAGAATGGGCTCGAGCAGAGCAAGGATTGTTAGGATGGCGCAGGACCGGACAGTGTTTCGTTCTGCTGTACACAGCTTTCCTATGAGATGGAACTGACTTGATGGCACCTAACAACAACAGCAGTGGCTTAAAACAACCCGGTTATTGTTGGTAGATACTGTCAAGTTGATTTTGACTCATAGTGTCCCCATGTGACGGAGTACAATTGCCCCATACTGTTTTTTTGGCTGTACTCTTTATAGGAGCAGATCACCAGGTCTTTCTTTTGAAGAGCTGCTATGTGGGTTGTAACTGCCAACCTTTTGATTAACAACTGAGCGCTGAACCGTTTACACCTCCCGGGCTCCTAAAACAGCATTAAACATTTATTATCTCACCAGTTCCCTGGGGTCAGGTATTTGGAAGCGGTTTGCCTGGGTGGTTCTGACTTCAGGTTCTCATGAGGCTGCAGTTAATGTGTTAGCTGGGGCCGCAGTCAGCTGGAGTCTTGACTGGGGCTGGAGGTTCTGCTTTCAAGCTGTCTCTCTCACACTGCCTGCATGTTGGGGCTGGTTGTTGGTGGAAGTTCCCATTCCTCCCCATGCGGGTCTTTCCACAAAGTTCCTTGAGAGTTACCATAACATAGTGACTGGCTTCCCCCAGAACAAGTGATCCAAGGGACCAAGGCAGAAAAAATTTACAGTGTCCCCTTTTTTACCCCTTAATTGTGGTAAAAATAGATACAACAAAACATTTGCCAATTCTGCAAGCCGTTTATGGCCTAGCTTCAGAAAATCTCCTACGATCACTTTCACACATTCTATTTGTCACACAGATTAGCGCTGGTTGACTATGGGAGGGGACTCACTCCACTTAGGCATGGCTGTAAGGAGGTGAAGGTGCTCCCTTCACACCCCACTGCCTCTCCAACACAGTTGTGTCCTGATCAGCTTACGCATCTCACACCCTTAGGTGAGGTTCTTGAATGCATGAGCCCTCTTTGGGGGTTCTGTCCCATTCTAAACAAAAACCAAACCAAACCCGTTGCCATCAAGTTAGTTCCAACTCATAGCAATTTCTTAAATGTGCCTACAAATGCCCAGATCTCCTGTAAAAATATAGATTCTGGTTCAGAATGTGTAGGATGCGGCCTGAGATTCTGCACCCTAGCCAGCTCCCAGGTGATGCCCTTGTTCCTGGTGTGACCCTCACTATGAGTAGCAAAATGAGCAGAGCCAAGCAGGTCTTCCAGAGCGTTCTATACAGCTGTGTTCCAACCGAAAGCGCTTTCTCCTCCACAGAGGGTACTTGTCCTCTTTCTATTCTGGCGGAGGAACAAATGTTTGGGGAGAAGGAGCTAGGGAAACAGAGCAGTCGGCTTGGTGAAATGGTTAAGAGAAAGGGAGGTAGGAAGCAGATAAGAGCCCATGTGTTAGTAAGTAGGCGCTGGCTGCAGCTGTGAGCCTGGTCACAGTGAAGGCCAGGTTTCAGACAGCAACAGCTGGGTGCTCAAAATGGCAAGGTAATTAGCTTTGCAGGGTATGTGTGTTGGTGGGGGGGGCAGGGGGATGGAATGCAAACTGTTTAAAATGAAAACGTGTCGACGAGTTATTCAGAGCTCAGATGCCCCTCGGTGGATGCCCCCATCCTCCTTTCCCACCCACCCACCCACCACCCACCCACCACACACACACCACACACACACATCACACACGCACCACACACCCGCTTGCAACATTAGCACTCAGGAAAGCTTTAGGCTAGAAATACATTTCTCTGAATAAAATGAAAATTGGAGCTGAAAAAGCCCCCCCAATGCCGCCTCACTTTAGGAGCCAGGATGCTGTCCCCGGTAACCCTGCCTTTCTCCTTGCCCCTGGCAAAATGTCTGTGTCTTCCTGCATGTCAGTTAAAAAAAAAAGACCCGTCGCTGTGGAATTGATTCCGACTCATAGCGACCCTGTAGGACAGAGTAGAACTAGAGAGAAGCTGAGTTTGTTTTGTTCATCTCTGAATCTCTCTGTTTGCAAAATCAATGAATTAATAAAGAAATGGAGGAATGAATAAACCAAGATGATCCATAGCAAGGGAACATTGTTAATCCTGCAGGAAACATGGCGAGGTTTCTGCGGTGGAATGCAGGGAATTCTGTTTGTACCTTCTCTTAGTCACTGGGGACCTTTAGAAGGGAATTAACTTCATCCCCTTTCTCTTCCTCATTAGCCACGTCAGTCTACAATCATAGAAACTAAAACTTATTTACTGACCACTTACTCTGTGCCAGGCATGTCCATAAATCACATCATTTAGGCTTCCAACAACCCAAGAGGAAGGTAATTATCACCTGCAGTGTGCAGAGGAGGAAAGCAAGCCCATGCAAAGTGAAGGCATTTATCTTACAGTCCATGCCAGATGGGTTCCAGCCTGAAGGCGGTACTTAGCGTCCGTGGTCACAGAGCCAGATGTCTGGAGAAGGAGAAAGAGAAGGAAGGACTGTCAAAGCTGGAAGCATTTAGCCCACATGTTCACCTTGCATCTGACCTGGGTTGCGGGAGGTACAGAGACACCTTTCATGTGACCTGTGCTCCAGAAGAGGCTGCACTTTAATGGGGCGTTGACTTGTCAAAGGAATGACAGTCATTATCTGGGGTTATTCACTAAATCTCATCCAGTCCATACATGGCTGGTGGGAATATAAAATGGTACAGCCACTTTGGAAAACAGTGTGGCACTTCCTTATGAAGTGAAATACACATCACACACTCACCAAATGACACAGCAGCCATGCGCCTAAGCATTGCCTGAGGGACATGAAAATACATGACTATATGAAGGCCTAGATGTAAATGGTTACAGCAGTTTTTTTCATACTGACAAAAAACTGGAACCAACAAAACTGTCCATCAACAGGTGAATAGATCAACAAATTGTAGCACAGCTATACAGTGTGGAACTACTCAGCAGTAAAAAGGGACAAGCTACCGGTGAATTCAGCAACATGGATGAATCTCAAAAGCATTACGCTAAGTGAAAGAAGTCTACCACCAGAGGTGACACACTGTTTTGTTTATGTACCATCCTAGAAAAAGCAAAACTATAGGGACAGAAATCAGATTAGGGATTGTCTGGGGTCTCAGGAGGGAATTTATTACAAAAGGGCATGAGAAAACTTTAGGGTGATGGAAATCTTCTCTATCTTAATCATGGTCATTATAAAACTATACATTTGCCAAAACTCATCAAACTGTGTCTTTAAAAACGGTGTATTCATTTGTCAAACTCATCGAACTGTATCTTTAAAGGGGGTAAATTTTATTATATATATATCTCAATAAATATGGCTTTTAAAAATATATCAACCAATCCAAAACACACCCCATTTCGAGATGGGGAAATAGGCCCCGGATGAGGAAATGAGTTGCTCTAGCAGTTGTGAATTGGGAACACGTTTCTTCCTGAGTCAGGAGTCCCTGCAAACGGTTATGCGCTCTACTACTAACCAAAAGGCTAACAGTTCAAAGCCACCTAGAGGTGCCTTGGAAGACAGGTCTGGAGATCTGCTTCTGAAAGGTCACAGCCTTGAAAACCCTATGGAGCAGTTCTACTCTGCACACATGTGGTTGCCATGAGTCAGACTTGATGTATGGCAACTGGTTTTTCCTTCTGGGGCAGTAATGAGCTGGAACCTCGGCCTCTTAATCAAGTCACATTCCAGGTAAAATTCGGGCGCTGGTCCGTAACTCTCGATTCAGCCCTGACTGTGGCTTTTTGAAACCCCACACCATACTTGGTGGCTCCTCAGGCTGTTGACCTGCAATTTGACTGAAAGGTGCTTAATCAGAACGTAAAGTAAATGTGCATTCAGCCAGAATCCAAACAACAAAAAGCTACAGTAATGGGTTTTGATGTACATATCCCATTCTACCTTTATGAGAGGGGGAAAACAGAAAAGACAAAACACCATCATTAATTTATTCAGAAGAGTGCCTTATAGGGCATGCCACCCAGTCAGTCCAGAATGAAAAAAAAAGTCTTAGAGAGTCTTGCCAACATCTTGCAGCAGATGAGTGGGTGAGATTTGGAGTAAGCCAGACCTGGTTTCAGATCCTAAACCTTTCCCTTCTTAACTCGTATCCTTGAGCAGTCACTTCTTTCTGTCTGCAAAAGAGGACCTTTATTTCTACCTCACAGGGCTTCTGTGAGGTTTAAATTAGAAATTGGGAAACCAAGTACTTAGCCCAGTCCCCAGCGATAACACAATAGCTGTGAATAACTGTTACAGTGTGTATAGTGCTGGGCTCTGTGCTTTACATAAAGGATCTTAATCCTCCACTTCATCCTTTACAATCATTATCCTCATGGTAGAGGTGATCAAGCCTAAGGTAAGTAACCCGTCTGCAGTTGTACCACCTGCCAGAACCACTGGGCTGCACGTAGATTTCAGTGAATGATGGTGGATTCCAAATAAAGCCCTGTTTAGGAAATAATTGGGTTCGAAGGTTGGAAAGAAATGAAATTCTGCTTCTTAATTGGAGAGAAAGTCAGCCGTATTTTACAATTTTAGCTTTTTAAGAAAGAATCTGAACACAATTGAGGCCAAAACCGGCAACTTGAGTGAGCACCAAACTTCTTCCCAGCTCATCTTCACTCAGCTTCCTCCATCTTTCCTTTGCTCAGAAAAAAATACCCCAACAGCCCCAGAGACCTTGTGCTATGTAGGGCTCAGCTAAAACCAGAGAGCCAGGTATCTGAACCCTCAGCAGGGTGACCCTGGGGAATTCTCTGTAATCTTACACCGTGTCTGCCTTCTAAGATTTAGAGGATGCTTTAACATTAACTGAAATAGTGTCAATCAGGCTTAGGGTTGAATTTTGCTAAACTTACTTATTTTTCCCCTTTTACACACGTAATGATATACCAAGTAAAATTTCCATCTTCACTTGAAAATATTTCTCTTTCTGTCACCCAGCCAGTGTAAACCTAGATTTAGACAAAACCAACTAGTTTTAATGGCCTAAGACAACTGGCAAAATACCAACTGGTGAACATACTGAAGACAATAGAATTGGCTTCTATACTTGATATGTTTAAACCCCTCCATTATATGGTTCATGTGCCTTGACTCAGTTTTCCTTTCTTAACCTTTGCCATCCAGTATTAAGAGGTCAGTTAGATCTACAGATTCTAGTGCACCCTAGCAGCACCGCATACCATTTTTATGTCATGGATGTTGTATTCAAAGGGTGTGATTTGGACTGAAAGTAAGCTTGCTAGGTTCCAATATACGGAGAATATGATAAATGTAAAGTTCTGCGTCAGGGGAAAAACATACTATGTTTTAGGTGCCAGAGATTTCTCTGCTGTCCATGGCAAAATTGTTTATCCTCTGGAATAGTTTAGGAGCCTAATGACCAGAAAAACTAGAGTTAAGGATAGTGGTCAAACTGAAAGATTATAAAGACATTCTCCCGGTACCAGCCCAGAGCTCTTTCTGCTAACCCATGCCATATTCCCTTTGTGTAGGTTATTTAATAAATTCATTTCACAACCCATAGAGCACAGTAGGAAACAATGCAATTACTGAACCATAGGCACACAGCTGCCAACATCTTGTTGATTCAGAATTGTCCAAACACTTCCATTTGGGGGCGGGACTGATGTAATTTGCTGGTTCAACAGTTGATGTTGATAAATTGGGGTTTCATTTCCTCAGCCTTCTGTTGGAGGTGCTAATAAGCATTGAAACGCTGGAGAAACACAGAGGAGAGAATGTCGCCTGATCTACATGCTAAATAATTGAGCCTGGATGACGTAGATTTGACATCGCTAAATAAATAGGTGGAGAAGGACACATTTGAAGTCGCTAAGAAAATCCAAATAAAATTAGCATTGTGGAAAAATTTTAATTATTTAAGTTCCACTTGCTGATTGTGTGGGCTGGTGTCTTCATTTATTAGAAGAAAATGTTTGCTTTTCCTAATATTCTTTTTTTTCTGTGTTTTCTGAAACGTTCTTTTATATTCCATGGGGCGCTGTGCCAAGATTCCTTGGCTTCTGTAAAATGAGAGGGTTGGACCAGATGATCTCTGAGGTCTCGTCTGTACTCCAATTTTTTGACTTGTTCTGGCAAGAGAATTTGCCTGAAATGAATTACAACCCCCCCCCAAACACTACCACCACCACACACACACACACACACACACACACACACACACACACACACACATACACATTAATCCAGGCCTCCTCCATTTTGTTTTCCCCTTTCATTTTCTCATTCATTCACCAGGCATTTTGGATGCTTGCTACGTACCAGTTACTGTGCTGGGGACTAGAAATAAAGTAGGGAATAGGCTGGAACACCACCAGGCCCACTTTCAAGAGTTTACGTTCTTGACAAGCAAGTATCCAGCCAGTCTTAGTAGAGTGTATCAGGGCTACGATAGAAGAGGTATAGAGCAGTATGAAAGCAATGAGAGGACCCCTAATCTAGATAATCAAGGAAAACTCCCTCGGAGGAGGTGGTATTGTAGGTGGATCCTTGAAATAAGACGGTGAAGCTTCAGAGAACGCAGGTGTGTTTGGAGGGACTTTGTTCTGTGAACCTTCAGACCTGTTTGAGCATCTGTTCTGTATGCAGCATTGGTGGAACAGGGGAGAGGGAGAAGGATAGGAGACCATCATAAAACGTCAGCTTTGCTTGGTGTGGGAACATAAAGTGGAGAACAAAAGGAGTAATTTTTGGAGAATGGATGGCAGAGAGTTAACACTGAGAGCGCTGTCATTGTACAAAAAGTTAGAATTTTAAAATGAAAATCCTTTGAAAATAGGTTTTATGCTTTTTTCCTTAAACACAGGCTGTAGGCCGCAATTGGACTCAAACACATCTTATGAACATCATATCTATTTTAATACAAGTGTCAGAGTTGAAAAACAGAAGTTGTCCATGCTCATGTTTTCACGTATGAGGTAAAGGATGCTCTGACAAGTTAATGACTTTTTCAGGAATCACACATTTTAATGGCAGAGCCAGCTCTAGAGTCTTCTCCTCTCCCCATGCCACCTCTGTCTTTCGAGAATCAACTCCTCCTTCAGGAAGCTTTCTATCACACTCCACTCTTAGCTCCATTGTTTTCCTTGTTCGCTTAAAATAATATTTAAAAAAACTTAGATTTCTGCCAAATGATCTGAGGTCTTATTTTACTCCCCAGCATACTTTAATAATTTAGGTTTTTATTCTTTCACCCAACAAATGTTTGCTGAATTTGTACACGGGCACCTAGGCAGTGGGGGACACTTCTCTTGCCCTTAGAAGGCTTGTAGTCTGGAGGGGGTGGGGGGATGGATAAGATGGTTTTAAATGATGAAATCTCACCTTCTTCCTCTGGAATTTAAGCCCTTCATTGATCTGACCCAACTCTTACTATACAGGGTTCTCTTGGTAAAGCCAACTATATTACCAGCGTAAGAGACTACTACATTCACAGTTCTTACAAAAACAAATTCCTACTAAACATAGCAGTGCAGAGAGCAGATGCTTTGCTTTCTCATCGTCTTTACTTTATTTTATTGTTGTATTTTAAGTGAAAGTTTACAATTTAAGTTAGTCTCATACAAAAATGTATACATACATTGTTATGTGACCCTAATTGCTCTCCCTATACTGTGACAGCACATTCCTCCTTTCCACCCTTGATTTCCTGTGTTTCAACTAGCTCCTGACCCTCTCTGCCTTCTCATCTCACCTCCGGACAGGAGCTGCCCCTTTAGTGTCACGTATCTACTTGAGCTAAGAAGCACACTCTTCACAAGTATATTTTATGTCCCATAGTCCAGTCTAATCTTTGTCTGAAGAGTTGGCCTTGGGAATTGTTTTAGTTCTAGGTTGACAGAGAGTCTGGGGGCCATGCTTTCTGGGGTTCCTGCAGTCTCAGACCATTACATCTGGTCTTTTTACTAGAATTTGAGTTCTGCACCCCACTTTTCTCCTGCTCCATCAGAGACTCTCTGTTGTGTTCCCTGTCAGGGCAGTCCTGGTGATAGCTAGGCACCATCTAGTTCTTCTGGTCTCAGGCTAATGCAGTCTCTGGTTTATGTGGCCCTTTCTGTCTCTTGGGCTAATACTTTCCTTGTGTCTTTGGTGTTCTTAATTCTCCTTTACTCCAGGTGGGTTGGGACCAATTGATGCATCTTAGATGGCTGCTCGCCACCTTTTAAGACCCGAGACGTCACTCACCAAAGTAGGATGCGGAACATTTTCTCATCATCTTTTTGCCCCTAAGTTCATTAGGTCAACTGTGGGATATCCTTACATAGAGTTCTTTCTGTTATGTTTTGGCGTAGAGTAAATGATTCTTTCCACAGTTTTCTATTTTTCTCATTCTTTAAATCTGTGGACTTTATTCAAAAAGAGAAATTGATCTGAATGACACAGATACGGCATGAGTAGTGGGCTTTACAAATTAACCTTTTAAATATATGAATGTGTACAAGTCAGCCGTGAATGTTCCTTTCCTTGGCTGTTCAGCTGGCAGCCAGGGGAGTAGACTTGTCTTGCAAACACACGTTTTGTCAAACTGTGAATAGATGCAATGACGAATTCTCCAGCTGCAAGTCATTTTAGAGCTTATAGACATTTATTTACTCAAAATGTGTTTAAAGCAAATTGGATCCATTTTTGCATGACATTAATTAAAATTACAACCTGTGAATTTCTGTGCAGGTAATCATATTATTTTAAACATGTTTGGTTAAAGCCATTTATGAATGAAATAGAATTCAGGATACTGAGTCTGAAAATAATCCAGATATATTTAAAAATGCAAATTGAACATGGAATGAATGCTGACTTGTAAATGTGTATCCGGTGACAAGATTTGTATGAAAGTGAATTCTCACTTTCAAGGCAAAGTCAAGTATGACCTCTATCGTATTATATCATCATATCTTTTTAGTAGAAACAATAGAAATCAAATCCCCAGTGATCTGAATGTGGACCTTAGTGTGATGGTCAAACGGCTCTGAAAAGGACTGAGGTTTGTAAATTTATAACCCATCCCACCACCTCTACCGTGTAATGTGTGGTATGTCATGAGATCACTTTTTTAGAATTAGGAGACCTGGGTCTAGTCTTGGATCTGATACCATCGACCTGTGTGTCCTTTAACTACTAGCTGTTCTTTCTTTCTTTTCAGTCGCTGTCAAGCCAATTCCAACTCATGGCAACCCCATGTGTGTCAGAGAAGAACTGTGCTCCATGGCATTTTCAATAGCTGACATTTTGGAAATAGATCATCAGGCCTTTCTTCCAAGATGCCTCTGGGTGGGCTCGAACATCCAGACTTTGGGTTAGCAGCCGAATGCACCACTCAGGGACACCACTGGCAATCACTCTCTGGAACTCAGCGTTCTCTTCTATAAAATGAAGTGGCTAGACTAGGTATTCTGAGGCCCCATGCAGCTCTGAGATGGGTGTGAGCCACAGAACGGTTACATAAAAGATAAAAGTGGGCTGCCCATAGTAACAAGAGGAATAGATCAGGCTTTTTCCAGGTTTGGGTCCTCTCCAACCCTCTGCCCCTCATGCTCGCTCCCTCGTGATCACCTTGCTAGCACCAGCCTGGTATGGGACTTTACTGTCTACAAAGCCCATTCATTTGCATTTGCTTTTGCGTCTGTTAGGATATCCTCGGGTGGGTATTTCAAAGAGGTGGGAGAAATAAAATTAGTTGGCAAGTTCCTGTTCTAATAAGGAATTCTCTACCTCCATGTCTATCAAAATTGGTGTCTGAGATGAATTTACATTACCTTTGCTATTGAATTTTATTTTGTTGCTTGCTTGTTGCTGTGTGCCATCAAGTCAATTCTGACTCAAAGCAAGCCTGTTGGGCAGAGCAGAACTACCCCATAGAGTTTCCAAGGCTGTAACCTTTACAGAAGCAGACTGCTATGTCTGTCTCCCACAGAGCAGCTGGTGGGTTCGAACTGCTGACTTTTCATTAACAGCCAAGCGATTAACCACTGCACCACCAAGGCTCCATATATATAGTGAATCTATCTACCTATCTACCTACCTACCTGTCTGTCTGTCTGTCTATCTGTCTATCTTATCTATCTACCTACCTACCTGTCTACTACTACCTGTCTATTCATCATTATCAACATCTATTTACATATGGATAGTATATTTATACCTATATCTATATAGATAGATTTATAGACTCCTGAAAGTCACAAAGAACATTAAAGACCATCCAGTCCAAACAGCTCACTTTGGTAGCTGAGGAAATGGAGGCCTGGAGAAGGGAGGTGAGCGCCTTCTCTTATGTGGGCACCAAGGATAGGCTCTGGGCATCTTTTTTCTGGTTCAGGCTCTGGGGCTGCCCCAACAGGTTCTCCCCAGAGCACTGGCTGCAGGGCTGCAGAGCACAAGCTGCCTCCACTTTTCAGGGTGGATCTCAGGTGCTTCCCCAGCTCCTCACCTGCCCAGAAATGTCTAGAAATGGTTGGAGGTGGTCCAATGAGTGGGTACAGCTGGCAAAAAGTAAAGTCTTTGTGGACAGCTTTGGAGTGATTAGAGCAGGGACTTGGGGACCCCCCAGCAGTGTTCTGCACAGAGTAGATCTTTTGTAAGCCCTGATTTATTTTTCTGCTGAGGGCCAGCCCGAGGCAGAATTGGGAAAGCAGCAGCTTGGTGTGACTAGTGATTTTCAGACCTTTCTTCCCTCTTTTAAAACTGTCAGATTCTTTCTTCAAATGGAAGCATAAGAGGAAGCCCAATATATAAAACAGATCAAAGAGGTTGAGGTAGGTGGGAGGCCCGGGCTCTGCCCATTTGGCACTGCATTCTGTCTTTACCCAGCTTCACTTGCCTCCACCCTGCACTGGTTACAGGGCTCCTGGGAGACCCAGCCCTCGGTGCTGGGTTAGGAAACCAGCATTGCTGTAAAAAGCCAGGCTATATTAGGCAAATTCCGTCACTTGTGAGCCTCATTTTCTTGTAACATGAGCACGATAGCATAAAGCTGAATGAGTTTTATGTGTAAATATTAAGTGAGGTAACTGATACCTGTTCATAGCAGATACTTGGAAAACTCTTTTTATCTTTATTTTTTTTCTGTCCTCTTTCTCCCCCTACCCCCTTTCCTTTTGTCCCCCTCTGATGTCATCTCCCACTTCAGGAACCCAGAGACCTCTGGCACTGTTGTGGTTATCATCACCTGTTGAGTCGGCTTCAACTCTTGGCAACCCCATGTACAACGGAGTGAAACGTTGCCCAGTGCTGAGCCGTTTTCATGATCATTGGAATGTTCAAGTCCATTGTTGTGGTCACTCTGTATTCTCAATGACTTCCAGCCTCAAGTGTTCATCTTCCAGCACTATATCGAACAATATTCTGTTGTGATCCAGAGGGTTTTTATTGGTTGATTTTCAGAAGTAGATCACCAGGTCTTTCTTCTTAGTTTGTCTTAGTCTGAAAGCTCTGCTGAAACCTGTCCACCATGGGTAACCCTTGCTGGTATTTGAAATACTGGAGGCGTAGCTTCCAACATCATAGCAACATGCAAGCCACCACAGTATGACAAACTGTCACATGAATGGGGGTCTCTAGCACTACATTCATCAGACATGCCCAGCTCTCGAGGAAAACTATGAGCCACTTATATTCTAGTGTCATCTCGGGTCAGCTCTGTCTTCCACAAGAGCATTTCCACGGACAGCTCCAGATTCGAGCGAAAGAGCTCAATCTCCACCCTTCTGATACTCACTTGGTGGAGAGCTGGCCTCAATACCTGGTAGTCAAGGGAGTTAGATTGTAGGGCTTTGGAAGCACTCCTTTCTCTCGAACAGCAGTCCAACTACTGTCTCTGGTTGAGTGATAGGCATTTATGTAACAGTACAGTGTGCGCATTCCTTAAAACCCTTCTATTCTGCAATATTATGTTCTCAACACAATAGGGCTCGTGGGAAAATTAGGATTATGTGCAGATAACTCAAAACTCACTTGACTTTGTTATGAGGGTATTAATAAAAACGGTAAAACAGTAGCAATAAAAAAGAAATGTTCGCTGGGCTATACCAATTGACATGGAGTCGATTCCGACTCATGGCGACCTCATGTGTGTCAGAGTAGAACTGAGCTCTGTAAGGTTTTCAGTGGCTGATTTTTCAGAAGTAGCTCACCAGGCCTTTCTTCTGATACTCTACCATAGGACTTTAGAAAAAGGTTGACGGTGGCTTGATGGAAAGGGTTGTAAGAAAAAGATGTAGTTACTGCATTTTGGGGACAAGGCCAGAATGCACTAAAATCATAGAAAACCATTAAAAAAAAAAAGAAAAAAAAAGCATTTCTATGACAGACCGCAAGCTGAGCCAGAAGAAGAGCGTGGCATTGTTCCTTCTGCTGGCTATGGCATTCTGCTGTGTTAGAGTATGTTTTGTTTAGCTGCTGTTGTTTGGTTGTAGAAAATAGTAACATTCTGGGAAAATTTCATACTGAACCAACACTACCTTTATTGTCCTGACGTAACCCTCCTGTTTATCACTCCTATCCAAGCTCATTCAGACTACAGTGACCCACTCTGTAGCAGGACAGACTATTTCTAGATCTCAGTGGACTAACCCACAGAAAAAGAACTTGAGGGGCACAGATGAGTACGGCTTCATCCTTGTCTTCAAAAACCTGATGGTCTTGTGTGAAAAATGGGCTTGAACTCAAATAGCTGTAATACAAGTCACAGAGTAAATCTCATTAAATACTCAGGTTAATCACTGTGCTGTGCAGAGGAAGAAAGAAGGTACTGTATCTAGCTGGGGGTTTAAGGAGGAAAAAGCTCTCAGAGGGGGTAGAATTGGCAGAATTTCAACAGGCAAGGATGGAAAACCAAAGAGGATGAGCAAAGGCTTGGAAGCCAGAAAATGCAGGACATAACTTGGGGGCCAGCATATTTTGGGGGATCCATGCTGGGACTGGAGCCAACGAGGAACATAATGGAGAAGTTAAGATAAGAGTTGAAATAGAAGTTGGCCTTGAAATGTAGGAGGCTGTGTCTTCTAGAATGGTGGGTGCCTTCAGAGGGTTTTGAGCAGGGGAGTGATGTGACCAGAGTCGTCCTTCAAGAAGTTCCTTTTGGCAGCTCATGCTGAGAGATGGCGGTGAGGAGGAGAGTCCAATTAGAGGATGTAGTTGTTCCTGTGAGAGCTGCCGAGGGCCTGAGCTGAACAGTGACGGTGACACCATGACAGAGGGATGTTTTAGAGACCGAGTCTCAAGCGTTTGTCAACTGAATGGATGTCGAAGGATTCCAGTGGAAACTGTCTGATGATGACAAATGTACTGTTCTTAATAATGATGGCCAGTACGGGCTTGGTTTTGGAATATTTGAGGAGCTCGTTCTGAGGGCTGGCAGGGCCCTTGACACATCAGTGTTCTGTAACTGGTCTATACTAAAGTGTGGCCGAAGGGTGTGACCCTCAGGTTACTATGGGGTGGTCGGTCCAGGCAAAATGGAAGAGCTTGCCCACGGTTCCAGGAGAGGAGATGGCACCCCCCTATATTGCATGCCTGCCCATCTCCCCTGAGTCCCAGTCCTTGGGGGAGTCTTTTTGCTCATGTTCTGATTATAGGACCATAGCATTTTTGCACATGAAGGATCCTAGAGATCGTCTCACTGAGTCCCTTGCTTTCTAGATGGAAAACTGGCCAAGAAAGGTCAAGTGTTGTGTCCAAGATAAGTCAGTGGCCAGAATCCAGACTAGGAAGAAAGGCTTGGTGATCTGCTTCTGAAATTAGCCAGTGAAAACCCCGTGGATCACAACAGTCCACAAAGATGGTGGGGATGGTACAGGACATGGCAGTGTTTTGTTCCACTGTTCGTGGGGTCCTCATGAGCTGGGGGCTGACTGGAGGGAAGCTAAGAAGAATAACAGCAATCCTCGAAAGTCATGTCTACCCAATGGAATGTTGAACCATGTGACTGTATTACCTACTAAGAAGTTAAATTAAAAGTGGGGGGAGGGAGGAGGGAGCCAGGAAAAGAGGAAAGGACGTGATTGAATAGATAGAAAAATGCTGGAACATTTATTGAACAAACAAAAAAAATCAGATGCCCAAATGACAGGCTAAAAACCAGAGTATCATTAATTGACCTAGAGAAGTGTGAACAGAATGTTATTTTAAAAAGATAATTACATTTTCTCAGCACCTGCAAAGTTCCAGGAACTGAACTGGGAGCTTTATGTAACTGTCAAGTCTGACAATAGCCTCAAGAAGAGAGATGCTATCACCCCCATTTTTAAAGATGAGGAAACTAAAGATTTAAAAAGCCAAGTAACTTATCCAAATATCACACAAGTAGTAAGTCATGAAGGTAGGATTCACATTCAAGCTTGTCTGTACCTGAAATTCATAATCTTCCTGTCACACTAGCCACACTATCTCTTACCCATCTTCCTTTTTCGTGTTTTTGCATCCCAAAGACGTGGATTTTTATCAATGGATATCTGAAATCCCACCACAGCATGTGGGCATTTGGGATTCACCAACGAGAAGCACTGTTTCTGAAACCCACATCCATTTCTGACTCACTTTGGAAGCATATCAGTAAAATCAGGTGTGCGTTTAGAAATTCTATCCAACCTTCAGGCCTCTCCTTGCTTTTTGGGTTGGAGCTGGTCACACCACTGTAAAGAAGAATTAGGAAGGCTTGCCCTCTAGTGGAAAGACTTAAGATGTCACATGGTTTTGCTGGAGGGTTTGTCTGCACACCGCCCTCCTTCCCTTTTTTGAGGAATTGCGGAAGTTTTCATCTGAAAGTTACTCTCATAGCAAGCCTTGGGTCTGTGCCCAAGTACCATTTTTGTCGACATCTTAAAAATGGGATTTGTGCGTTTCGTAATCGCACCACCCCTGGGTTTCTGTCCTTTCATCACGTTTCTCAAGTAGGTACAGTCTTTTAAAAGAATGCCTGTGTTTTTGTCTTTTTCCTACTTAACAGTCTAATCTGCCTGGAGTTTTGGAAGGGACGTAGCATGAATATGGGTGTCTGTTTATTCCCTTGTGTCCTAATTCGCCTACGGGACAATGGATAGCTTTGGAAATTGTACACCTCCATTGAAACTATGTGACTTTGGCTTCAGGGACTGAGCTGTAACTGAGCCCATCAGCCAAGGCTTAGTGCTTGGCTGCTAGTCTGCCCCACACTTGATACACACTGATCCACATCTGTGCTCCCCAGTGAGGTGTGGGCTGCGGGCCAGTTGTCCTTCAGGATTCTCAGCCGATTATGCAAGCGCTGTGTCCACGCTTCTGATTGAATACAGGACACAATCAGATGGTGGAGGGGCTTGTTGTTAGGTACCATGGAGTCAACTTTCGCCTTCTAGAAACACCAAGTGACAAAGTAGAACTGCCCCGTAGTGATTTCTAGGCTGTAATCTTCACAGGAGCAGATCGCCAGGTCTTTCTCTTGCAGAGCCGCTGCGTAGGTTCGAACCACCAACCTTTGGGTTAGCAGCCAAGTGCTTAACCATTGCTCCACCAGGGCTCCTTGATGGAGGAGGGGTAAAGGGTGTGAAAAAATAACTAGCAGAAACCTAGCAAAAACATATATATATATATTTCCCTTTCAAAGCAAAATGAAAGATGAGAGATGATCAGAGAAATTGAGAGATCAGAGATGTAAAACGATCGCCCAGTTGTGAGGAATGAGAGAGACCTTTCTGAATCTTAATTACTATCTGGTCTCCCAGAAAGTCCCCCCAAAGTTTGTGTCTTTCCTTATATGAAGAGCAGCTGATCTCAGGTCTTCAAAATGTTAGTAAATTGCTGGTACAGGAAACCGCTTCCTCTAACATGACAGTTTGCCTATCTGGATTCTATATAATTAAATTTTTTGCCTTGATGGAGGGCGCCAATGGTCTCAGTTTTTAAAAGCATTTCAGCATTGCTAGCTTAAAACGCACGTATCTCCATGGGGATTATGCTTCAGTCGTCACGAGGTGGGACACAGGGACCCATCTTTTTAACAAACTCTTTGGTTAAAGACCCCCGTATGGAGTGGAGAGGGCCCTGGATTAAGAAATGGGGACCTGGGATTGTATTCCCACATTGATGTCACCTTTGCTTTGGTTGGGGACCTCATTTTCTTGCTCTGTACCAAGACAGAGTAAATAAACTTAAAAGTCAACTCTGACTCCACTAATCTGTGATCCAGTCATTCTATGTGTGGGGAACACACCTGCCACTTAAACTTCATCCACTGGGGTCCAGGAGTTACCAGATTTGCAGCTGATTCAGACAACATCCTTCAACGCTGCAGAGTAAAAACAAACCTCCTATTTCTCCTTTCATACCCACCATTTTAGCACATTATTTTGGACTAGAATGTTGAATTCCACTTTTCATCCCCACAGCACTACTGACTCTTGCTCCATTTTGGATAGTTGGGGGGAAAAGAGGTGAGACAGCCACCTCTCATAATAGAACTTTTCTGTTTTGGCACTAAGAGAGAAAGGATTCTCCACACCCCCACTTTGCTGTTCCTGTCTTTATTGGCCAGGCGTGAATTTAAAAGCACTGCAACAGTTTGACCCTCTTTCAAATGATGTACTCATGCTTTCAAACTGCAGATTTCCGCCTCCAGATAGGGTTTTCTCAGTGCTTCTTTTGTAAGTCTGATCTCTTTTGATATGAATGTTTTCAAGCTCAAACAATAAAGTATGTTTTTGTCCAGGTACAGAAAGTAATTATCAGGTAGACAATTGTGTCTCAGAAATAGATTCTGTGTTTTATTAGTCTTAACAGGTTGTCAGTACTTCCCCGCCCCATGTCTGTTTTCTATGGGAAAAACTTACTTGATCACTTAGTCTTTAAATTCTAGGTAAGGGTGGAGTTATACTCATCTGAACTTTTGTATGGAACACTCCAGCTTTACACAATGGGAAAACTTGTTAGCTGAGTCATTATTTTTTGAAATAGTGGATTTTAGGATCTTACCACTGCAAGTGAAGCCCTGGTGGCGCAGTGGTTAAAAGCTCCGCTGCTAATCAAAAGATCGGCAGTTCGAATCCACCAGCCCCTCCTCGGAAACCCTATGGGGCAGTTCTGTTCTGTTCTGTAGGGTCGCTATGAGTTGGAATCAACAGCAACTGGTTTGGTTATCTCTGGAAGTGACATTGAAAGGTATTACTATTTGAATAACATTGACTTATTTAAATTAAGGCCCTAGTGGCACAGTGGTTAGGAGTTTGGCTGCTAACCAAAAGGTTGATAGTTTGAATCCACCATCCACTCCTTGGAAACCCTTGTGGGGCAGTTATACTTTGTCCTATAGGGTCTCTGTGAGTTGGAACTGACTCAGTGGCAACAGGTTTGGGTTTTTTTTGGGGGGAGGGGGGCAGTTAAAGACCATATAGGCAAGGGATCATTATTAATATACTAGGTATTACAACAATGAGCTATATGGAAAATTGATGAATAGCTATGATGCATCGGACTCTTAAAAACAAACAAGTTATTTTCCAGGAATAAAGTGTGTTTATTTTGCTGGCATGTTTGAGGGAAGGGGGGCATCTCATTAATAGCCCACTCAGCGTAGGCCGAATGAGAGGCCTCCGGTTTGCCATCTGTCAGTTGCTCCCATCAAAGCAAGCTTTCTATCCGAGCCCTCTGCTTCCTGTCTTTCCACCCTGCCACAAAGTAACCCCTTGGTACAGAGCACAAATGATACCCCTGCCCTCCTTCCAAATAATCGTGTGTGTTCAGACCTGTCTGGGCTACTTTCTTAGCCGCCAAGAGCCTCAGGTTGCACGTCTGGACAATAAACAGACAAACCATTGCTATCAAGTCGATTCTGACTCAGAGTGAGCCTACAGGACAGAGTAGAACTGCCCCATAGCATTCCCAAGGAGCAGCTGGTGGATTCAAACTGCCGACCTTTTGGGTAGCTGCCGAGCTCTTAACCACTATGCCACTAGGGCTCCATCTGTACAATAGGAACGGTAACTTCCTTTACAGAATTACTGGCAGGAACAGATGAGAAAGTGAACATTGGCATTTTCTGTGAACTGCAAAGCCTCACTCAGTGTAACGGGATATTTGTTTTTGATTACTTACTGACTGAAGCCAGGTAGTCCCAAAATGAATTTCCTTTTTCTTAAACATTTGGGCTACTAAAATCTTTTAGTGAATTTATTTATAGTCAAAATGGAACCATTTTGAAGAAAGAGTAGTGCAATAACCTCGTCACATCAAAGATTTTCCCCTGCCCTTTTCCTCCCTGGGGTCCTGGTGGTGCAGTGGTTAAAGCTCTCGGCTGCTAACCAAAAGGTCGGCAGTTCGAATCCACCAGCCGCTCCTTGGGAACGCTGTGGGGCAGTTCCACTCTGTCCTGTAGGGTCACTCTGAGTTGGAAATCGACTTGACAGCAATGGGTTTGGGCTCTTTCCCCTTATTGCTGGCACCTGAGGCTTTTATTTGTGAATGGTTGTTGTTTTTAATCTCAGCTACAGCAAATGCGAGCTGAGACCCCGTACCTTGTGACAAGATCTTCGTTATGCATCGGGAAGTAATAGTTGACCGTGTTGCCCTTGACTGTGTTGCCCTCCAGGACCAAGCATCTTTCAGCCTTGACTCGGCCTAGCTGGAGCCTGTCAGCTCCTAAATTACCAGGAAGCTTTCCTCCGGGATCCCAAAGGCAGTTATGTTGCTGGGTGGTAGCTGGGGCAGATAGGCCCAACAGAACGCTTTTAATTTAGTCTTGTCAATTCTTAGCCCCTTGCTAGGCCTCCTTTCATTCCCCAAAGCCTTCTATGTAGAATTTTGACTTTGGAGCCCGGCTGGAAATGCTTAGTAAATGAGTGGCGTGGTGGTGCCCTCTACTGGCCATTATTGGGAATTGCTTAGTAAGAAAGAATCCCGTTTATTTACAGGTGAGGGCTGGCGATCTACTTCCAAAAAATCAGCCATTGAAAACCCTATGGAGCACAGTTCTGCTCTGACACGCATGGGGTCACCATGAGTTGGCATCAACTTGATGGCCACTGCTTGGTGATTCCTGTGCATCCAAGGAAAATGCATGGTTATAATTTTGTTTTTTAAATCAGATACTAGACTCTGATCTTAGATTACACTGTAGCTCCACAGTAGCTTTTCTCATAACCCCCTGCCTGGGTTGTTGGCTGAAAATGTTCGCGTTGGAGAATGGCTTAGAGATCAATTATTCTCGGAGAACCCAGCGAGATGCCTCTATGTAGCTACAGTGCAGTGTGTGGTCTGCCCGTTAACAGGCTGTTAGCTTCTCCCTGCCCCCAGCTCTTCTGAGTATGTGATATGATTCCTTTGCTTGCAGATACAGTGGCTCTAGAGTCTCTCATTGTGTCTGGGAATGATGGTATCAGATTGGCACCATCAGCCTAAGGCTGTCACCCTGACAATTTTCATCCTACAAGGTTCCAGTAAACTCTATCTTTAGGCTACACCAACCACTTATGTAATTGGCATATTTTGAACCCCTGTTGTGTCAGGTTAGGAGATACACAGGTCATCAGACACAAAGACACTGACAGGCAGACAAATAATTGACGCATTAGGGTACACACTATACTAAAGAGAGTATGGACCAAGCTCGGTGGATGGAGAGATTAGATATGTCACTTGGAAATTTTTTGGTATGAATTACAGGAACAGAGGCAGAATAATCCCAAACAGAGGCTGAAAGAGAGACGTTGTTTTGGCTTTTGAATTTGGCTTGAAACAATTATATATGAATAAGGCGGTCCATTGGAACAAAATTCCACTCTGAAGTCGGGTTCTTGCAATAATCTGGGAGAGAGGATTACCTACTTTCTCACTTTATTCTCCTTCAACCTTACCCTCCCCACCCCCCGCCATTATTCTCTGTAATTTGAGGAAGAAATGCCCCCTTCCCAAGAAATATATGAATGTTACCTCTTCACAGTGTTCCACAGTTGGAAGAAGATCTAAAGTGCTTTTTGGGAAATGAAGAGAGTTGAAATATCAACAGGGCAACAAACAGTCAAGGTGCTAACTATAAATGCACCAGAAAACAAGCTTGCTAATCTGAGAAAGCTGATGAAATATTTTTGGAAGTGTTCTCAGAACTATTTTCAATAAAGGGTCTGTTAATAAACTGGTTAATCTTGTGAGACCCTCTGGGAAGTTGTGTGGAAGCCATCTTGGAATTGTTCCCTCAGAGTCTGGGGAAGCTGGGACATTTGTCCATTGACTCCCATCCTCCAATGGTTGAGGCTTGTCCCAGGGATCACTTCTCCTGCGTTAAAGCCCCTGCACTTCCTAGCAGTGCCTGGAGCCAAGAGGGCTCTCACGCAAAGGAGCGGAACCACTGGCACTGGAGGAGGGCAGCTGCCAGCTTTCAGGAAACTGCCTGCCTGCCGTAGCTCCAAGGGAACTCAGGGTTGGGCTGGGGACCCGGGGCGAGGCATCAACAGTGTGTGTTAACACACACACACTCTCTCTTAACATATTCATGGATTTACACGTATTAGGAAGAAAGCAAAATTAAGTACAGTCTGTTATCATGATAATAAGAAATTATTGTTCATTTTGTTTAGATGTGAAAATGGCAGTTATGTAGATTTTTAAATAGGTTTTCATCAGAGAAATATCTTCAAGTGTTTATGGGTGAAATGATATGATGTATGTGATTTTAAAATATTACAGCAAAAAAGATTGGCATGCAAATATTGAAGCTGGGTAATGGGTCCATGGGGATTCCTTGTAGTGTTACCTCTAGTATTGTGTACATTTGAAAATTGCCAAAGAATACTAATTTTAAGACAAGGCCTTTGACTAGCCAGTGATAGTATTTGGATTCTCTAGAGGAGACCTCTGCATAAATTGGCATCATTTTTGAACTAACGTGGCAAATCTGAGTGTAACCTGTAGACCACAGCATAGCGTCCCTTTCTGGTGAACAATGATGTATTTTCTTAGGCTGGTAGGTCACCAGGAGCATGTCTCTCGTCACAGGCTTGTGGATACGTTTTGTTCTGTTTTTAGAGACAAGGCACTGAATTATTCATGTTCTTCCTCCACATCTCAGTGTACCCAAGGGGAGTCTTGCGCAGAGAAGACTATTAACATGGTAGATACTGTTGTGTCCACAAAGGAAAATGACTTTCTTGCTTCAGAACTCAGGAAGAGCTTCTGGCTTTGTGACTAGTATTTCCTTTGGTAGAAGTGGCATCATGTCCCCCTTTGTCCTCCACCTAGTAGGGATATGACCCTGAAATGAAGGGTCTGCTGTTGAGTTAAATTCAACAGATTAGACTATGCATCTGAGTATGTGGGAACATTCTAAGAGTTTCTCTTGGGAGCCTTGAAGGCACACTGAGGATGCAGTTGTGATTAAAACACTCGTGGAATGCTCTTTGAGAGTTGTCCAAGAGTTAAGACTGCAACACACACACACACACACACACACACACGTCACACCACTAGATACTCCATTTTTATTTATAATCACGCCTTTCCTATGACACTTCACCTGTTTTGCTCATAGACTTCCTTCGCCAGGGATGACCGAAGACTAAAGTCAATTTTTATCTGCTTTAGAAATCATTTTTCTCCAAAACAGAACCCATTTCAGTTTTGGAAAGAACAACAAGCTTCCTCTTGCTGCTTCCTGTAGTGTTTTATGTGGCAGTTTTAAAGGGCCAGAAGATCTTAAAGTGTTTCTTCTCCCAGGAGAGTCCACTTAATGCTGGAAAGCGGGCAGCGTGGGACGGTGAAAGGAAAGTGGAATCAACTGGAAGTTGGATCCCAGCTCAGCCATTATGACCTTGCATAATTTATGGAACTGTTACTTATTTTGATTTCCTCATCTGTGAAATGGGGACAATATTGCCTACTTGAAAGTGTTATCAAGGGGACTGAATGAAACACCAGAGATAAATCATTCAGCCTACAGCCTGGTATACTGTTGTTGTTGAGTCGGTTTCCAACTCCTGACAACTCCTTGCTCAGTGGAACAAAATGCTGCCCAGTCCTGCACCATTCCCATGATCAGGTACAGAATGAACCATTGGGATCCATAGGGTTTTCACTGGCTGATTTTTGGAAGTAAATTGCCAGACCTTTCTTCCTGGTCGGCCTTAGTCTGGAAGCTCTGTTGAAACCCATTCAGCATCATAGCAACACGCAAGCCTCCACTGACAGATGGGTAGTGGCTGTGTTTGAAGTGCACTGGCCAGAAATTGAACTGGGATCTCCCTGACGGAAGGTGTGGATTTTACCACAGAACCACCAATTTTTTGCCTAGTGAGTAACAGGGCCATGAAATGTTGGCGCCCATCTCAGAGAGCCTTTGAAATGAGATGGACACATTCCGGAAACACACTTTATAAATTCGGTCCTTTTCCCATTATGGATGTCATTCCTAGTACTATACTCTATTTTTAAAATTGGTGGAGTTGTCCCTGATGGTTGGAGGATGTCACAACAGCTGGACTGCAGATTAGAAAGGACATGGATAAACAAGATACAAGAGAAGATCAGTCACATCTAACATTGGAACAGTTGACATTCTGCTGCCTTGGATTTCATACTGCCACTGTTAACCCATAACCTGACTCACAGGGACCCTATAGGACAGAATAGAACTGCCCCATATGGTTTCCAAGGCTGTAAATCATTACAAAAGCAGACTGCCACATCTGTCTCCTGCAGGGCAGCTGGTGGGTTCGAACCACCAACCTTTCAGTTAGCAGCCGAGCACTTAACTGCTGTGCCACCAGTACTCCTCTGCCACTGTTACCACTCTCTATTACCTACCCTAACAGCATTCCTAACATGTGATGTATTTAAACAATGCATGCTTCAACCCTGGATTTAGTCTGTTTTAGACGAAGTGAGAGTAAATGTTAGTGTTTAGGTCTAGATTTTGAGGTTTGTTTTACAAGCAAGAGAGACAGGGTAAAACTGGGGCCCACACTGGATGGTCCTAGATAGATGGCCTTGGGCATCCGCAGTATAATCTCTCTTCAGTTTTAGACACTGTATGGGCAGCCGCCTTGGAAGACATCTGTACTCAGATTCTGCGCCACGTTGGTATTTTCAGTCTTCCTCCCTGCCGACGATTCTGACTGATCATCTCCTGGACAGGAAATGCACTGCCTCCATAGGCAGCATTGTTAGAAAGTTCTCCCTGATGGTGAAGTTTTCCGTTTACAGCATGAGGCTGAGATTTTCTCTCATCTTCTTCTGATTGAGATCTTACAGTAAAGTCCATCTCTCCTTTACCAAGACAACTCATCAAGTGGTTGAAGATAGATCTCATCACCTTCTGGAATTTTCTGTTCTCCATTGCGCTTTTCCTCCCCCTCCTCCTCTCTTCTTCCTTCTCCTTCTCCTCTTTGTTTTGGGTAGGAACTCTGTTTCCTTCTGTGTTATCAACTCAGCTTACAATTCTGTGTTCATCAGTATGTGGTCATTTGATTCATGTGGGAGCTATTCATGGTGCATATCAAATATTTCTGCTTTCCACACCCCCAGCACATGGTAGAATTGATCTTCTTTATTCCTGGGATTGAGTGGGACCATGTGACTAGTTTTGATCAATAATTTGTGAATTGAAATGATGTATGTCATTTCCAAGCCACATCATTTAACTGCTTATAAGAGGTCCTCCTGATTTGTCTGTCCGCCATAGTGGCTGACAAAGGTCTAGACAGGGGCTGCTCTGCAGCCTGGGTCCTGGATTAAGGAAAGGAGATCCTATGGCCAACCCTTGATGCACATGTAACGTGGACGAAAAATAAAACTTTGTTCGTTTAAGTCACGGAAATTTTACAATTGATACTCAGATGAAGTATAACCTTATCTATCTTGATCGATACAATCTGTGTCTGGCTTTCTGACTAAATGTAAGCATTATGCGGTGGGGACTGTGTGTGTTTCTCCTCCCTTTGTATCTTCAGCATCTACTATTTTTGGCTCATACCAGCTGCCATAGAGTTGACTCCGACTCATGGCGACCCCATGTGTGTCAGAGTAGAATTGTGCTCCATGGGGTTTTCAATGGCTAATTTTTTGGAAGTAGATCACCAGACCTTACTTTCGAGTTTTTTTTTTTTTTTTATTAAATATTCACAGTATATATTTATGAAACATTACAGACTTTTTTCACCCTCTTTTAGTATTGCTCTCTCTCCAGTTCCAAGCAGCCTGGCCATTCTGTGTTCATTGCCTCAGAAAAGGGATGTGGTTTGGTGGGAAGGAAATAGTTGTGAATTCTATTCCTGGGTTTTATTTTGTAGTGCTTTTTTTTTTTTTTTTTTTTTTTTTGTGGTGCTGGTGTTTTCTTTGTTCCTCTTACTCTCCTGTGCTGAATTCCTCTTGTTTTATGGATTTTTTTTTCATTTGTTTTGTTTTTTACTGAGACTTTATGTTTTTCTTCTTTATTTTGATGAGTAGGTTTGTTAACTTTCTTTGTGGTTACCTTGAAATTTACCATTATCTTCCTAGGTTTGAATCAGTCTATTATTACTTGGTATCGCCTTGTCTTCCTCTCCATTAGAAGGTTCTATACCTACACCGTTTATTCCCTCTTTTATTGTTCTGACGTTGTTGTCATTTACCGACTAACCTCTCTGGTTCCCTGTTGTAATTCTTCTGGTTTTGGATAGTCCTTGAGAGTTCATTTCCTAGGTTGGTATCTGGCTGGTATGATCCTGCATCCTAGCTTCAGCCTGTGGTCTGATGTTGTTTGTTCTCAGATCAAAGGACTCCCTTTAATACTTCATATAAGTTTGGTTTGTTTTTTACATAGTCCCTTACTTTCTGTTTATCTGGAAATGTCATAATTTCACCATCATATTTGAAACAGAGTTTTGCAGGATATATTATTCTTGGCTGGCAATTTTTTTCTTTCAAGGTTTTATATATGTCATCCCATTGCCTTCTTGCCTGCATGGTTTCTGCCAAATAATGCAAGCTTAGTCTTATTGTTTCTCCTCTGTATGTGACTTTTTGTTTTTCTTGAGCTGCTCTCGAATTCTTTGTTTGTCTTTGGTTTTAGTGAGTGTGATTATGATATTCCTCGGTGATTTTCTTTTGGGGTCTATCCTATATGGGGTTCGTTGAGCCTCTTGTATGGTCAGCTTTTCATCTTTCATGATATTGGGGAAGTTTTCTGTCAGCAGTTCTTCAATGATCCTCTCTGTGTTTTCTGTTTTCTCCCCGTTCTGGAACTCTGATCACTCGCAGATTTTTGCTTTTGATTGTATCCCACATAATTCTCAGGGTTTCTTCATTTTATTTGTTCTTTTTTCTGATTTTTCCTCAAACAGAGTTGTATCCAAGTGTTTGTCTTCAATTTCACAATCCTGTCTTCCATCATTTCAAACCTGCTCCTCAGCCCTTCTGTGACACTGTCCATTTCTGAAATCTTGTTGTATATCTTTTGGATTTATAATTGTTGTTTTTGTATGTTTTCTAGTTGTGAATTTATTTTAGCATTTTGTTCCTGTATTGTTTTCCTGAATTCTTCCATTTTTTGGTCTGTATTTTCCATGAATTTGTCTGCCTTTTCTGTGAATTTGTCTATTTTTTTTCTCATTTTTGTCTGCTTTTTGCTTCAACTCTTGTATAGCTCTGAGTGTTAGACATTTGAATTCCCTATCAGGTAGTTCTAGTGCCTTTTCTTCTACTGGAAAGTCATCTGGTGTTTTATTTTGGATGCCTACTGGAACCATCCTGTCCTGTGTCTGTATATGTTTTGATATTGTCTGCTGTCTTCGGGACATTCAGTAGTTATTTTCCATGTTTATTGATTGTAGATTTGTTTCGTCCTGCTTTTTTGTTTTATTTGGTTATGTCTGAGCAGGCAGGCTGTGTGTTCTTTGTTATTTACTCATCTGTAGACACAGTACGTTTCACCTCCTTCTCCAATGAGCAGGGTGAGTCGCTCAGGTGTAGTACAGCAGGGCAGGTCCAGCTGAAAGGGAGTTGCTAGGATAGGTTGTTTGTGGTCATACTAGGGCCAGCAGGGTGGGCCAGGAATCAGTGCAGGACAGGTTCTGGTAGGCTGTGCCTGTGCTGCTTGGTGGTGTGATGTTCAGCGCACAGTGCAGGTAGACAGGAAGGAGGGGGGAGATTGCGATGTGTGGAGCTAAGATGGGTATGGGAAAGAGGAGAGAGAGGAGAGAGGAACAGGAGCCAAAAACATACACATAAACAAACAAACAAAAAAGAGTGCTAAGGGAGATTGCCATTGGAGTGGAGAGATGAGAGACTAAGAAATGAAGAAAAACAAAAAGGAAAAATATAGAAAAAGGGTAAAAGAGAAAAAAAATGAATAAATAAAAATTACGGGGAAAAAAAAAAGAGCCCCCAGGGATCCCACTGGTGCAGCTGTGAGGACTGGGGAAGTTGCTCCCAGGCCATGAATTACAGCCTGGCCAAAAGGGGTAGAGATGTCACACAGCACCAGGTATTCAGGAGACAGAAGAGAAGGTAAGTATGGAGAGATGAGAAACTGAGAAATGAAAAAAGACAAAAAGGGAAAAAGAAGAAAACAAAACAAAGAAACAAACAAAAAAAAAAAAAAAACCAAAAACAAGAAAAAAGAAATGCCCCTCCAGGATGCCACTGCATGTGTGTGCAGAGTAAGGGAGTAGCTCCCAAGCCACACAGCACTGCCTGGCTAGAAGGGGCTCCCAAGCCAAGAAAAGAAAAAGAAAACAAACAAATCAAAACAGAACAAATCAGAATGAACAAACAAACAAAAAGCCCCAGGGGTCCCACCAACGTGGCGGCACAGGCCGGGAAGCATTTTCACAGTCTAGCCGAGTTTCACAGCTTTTCAGGAAGAAGCAAAGATGACACACAGAGCCAGGTATTGGAGAGAAAGGATGCAGAGGTGTAAGAGGTAAGGAAATAATCTAAAGAAGTGGAAAAATCAACACCAGCAGCCAACAAATGTCACTCAGGGAGCTGGCCAGTGCAGGTGGGTGGAATCCAAGCAGCTCCAGGGTGAAGCCAGTGCTTCCCAGCCAAGAGACCGTGGCCGCAGGAAGCAGAGGAGGCCGAGTGGGGCTGAAGAAGGGTGGGGAGTGGGAAACCTGGTTACCAGTTGTTCTATCTCCTGCGGGAAGCTCCATGAAGCTGCTTTCTCATACCCCCTGTTGGCCAATCTCCAATAGGAGTCCAAGATGTTGGATCCATGCTGCATTAGCTGATAGGGGACCTCTGTATGTATCTCTCCTCACTTTCTGTTCTCTGTCAGTTTCTTATTCTATTCGGTGCTTGGCTGAGTTCTTAATCTCTTTACTTGATGCTTAGGGTTTCAGGATTGATGTGTGACTCTGTTTGACTTAGTTTTTTGGATCTTTGCTGTGGAGGGACAGCATGGTGCTTCTGTCTATAGCACCATGTTGCCCAGAAGTCCCCACCAACCTTTTGGTTAACAGCTGAGTGCATTAACCATTTTCATAGAAGGCACTAATACTTGTTCATGTCTGAATAAATGAAACCTGAATTTTGAGTACCACTTCCATCATTGTTACTATGTCTTGAACTTTGCCCACTTCTTTTTTCCTCTTCTAAAATGTTGTTATTGTTAGTTGCCATTGAGTGGATTCCAACTCATGTACCTGCTGCCCTTGAGTTGCTTGTGACTCAGTGACCCTCCGCCAGTACAACCCAGGTCTCCAGTTTCAGAGTAATTAAGTAGTTTGCATATAAACCCCCAAAATGAGAAAGGGAAGAAAACTAGACTCAGCTGGGTCACAGGCAGAGGGGAATGGAGTACAGTTGAATTAATAATTCTGAACATCTTCATCACAAGCCTATTGGTTCTTCTGAAGACCAGGGGAGAGGTAATCTGGTCATCACTGACCCTTTTCTGTATCCTCAGGTAGCCATTTGACACCATGTTGGCATTGCTTTTGCTTTTCACTTTTTATTGACTTTGACTTCCAAGAGTGAGCCTTTGAAAGTGAACACTCCTCGTGTAAATTGCCAGTCTGTAGCTTTCATGCCTGTTGTGGCTGCGGAAAGCTGCTAGGTGGAGCTCATAGCACTCTTTTGAGTTCTGCCATACATTCTGATTGGCAGAAACCATGAGTTTTTAAATTCTCCTAAGAACTGAAGAGAAAGAGGGCAAGAATTATTAGTGGGGAAACATAATGGTAATATGTTCTCTGGGGTTCCAGAACTCTCCCTTTATTGACTGCTGATGCCATAGGCCACGCGCTAAGTCATTTGGTGTGCATTTTGTTGGCGTATCTCTTTGGCCACCCTACAGACGTGTAGTTTTTATTCCCAAGTTCGTTTAAGGAGACTGAGGCCCAGAGTGCTTACATATGTTGCTCGTGGATGAACTGGACTTGAACCCAGGTGTAACTCGTGCTCATTCCATTCAGATAGCCTAGTAGACTTGGACAAAGAACTTCAGTTTTAATTTTTAAGAAGGAAGATGGTAAGAGATTGTTGTTGTTAGTTGTCCTCCAGATGGCTCCAACTCATGGTGACCTTAGGTACAGCAAAAAAAGAACATTGCCCTGTCCTGGGCCATCTTCATGACCATTGGCATATTCGAGTCCACTGTTGTGGCCACGGTGTATTTTGAGTGCCTTCCAACCTAGGGGGAGGCACTGTATCAGACAAAATTCTATCGTGATCCATAGGGTTTTCATTGACTCATTTTTGGAAGTAGATCATTAGCCTTTCTTCCTAGCTTGTCTTAGTCTGGAAGCTCCGCTGAAACCTGCCCACCATGGTGACCCTCCTGGTATTTGATATATTGGCGGATAACTTCCAGCATCACAGCAACATGCAAGTCACCACGTTATGACAAACTGACAGGCAGGTGGTAGAATGAAAGATCAGAGAGACCTTTTCTCCCCTACCTAATTTTGGATTATTAGTAAATTATTTTATAGACACACGCTAACGATATTTCATATTATATAGCAAATGCCATGATCTCCAGGGTGTGGTTATTGAGGTGTTTGTGTTATTTGAAACAAATGATACATCAACAAGCAGTTGCCTTCCAATGCCAAGGTCTATATTCTAGGCATTGCAGTAATACAACTTTGACTACAAGGAGCTTATAGATAATTGACTCTGATAGTATCTATGATTTGCTGAATGCCTCTTTGCCAGTTACTGTACCAGATGCTTCATATTGTTATCTTATTTAGAAGGGAAAATAAGCCATGAATACAGCCCACTGTGATAATAGGTATAAAAACCCAAAAACCAAACCTATTGCCATCAAGTCAGTTCCGACTCATAGCGACCCTATAGGACAGAATAAAACTGCCCCAGAAGGTTTCCAGGGCTGTAATCTTTACACAGGCAGACTACCACATTTTCATCCCACAGAGCGGCAGGTAGGATCGAATCCCCAACCTTTTGGTTAGCAGCAGAATGCTTAACCACTGTACCACCAGGGCTCCTTTGATAATAGACACAGGAAATGCTAATATAGGAGTTCAGATCAAGGCTTCTCCACAGGGGTGTTCAGATTGTCCATTCCCTCCTAGGGCAGGGAGAAAGGAATGGGCTGGAATCCAGCCTGTCCTCTGCTGGCCAAGCTGAGTGCCCTCCCACTGCACCATGGCAGAAGCATCCACCAGAGGAAGCATCCTTAGGCCGGCAGCCATCTTGGTTCAGCCCAGGAGAGAATGCTCCTTTTGTTTCCCTTCATCTAATATGTTTTGTATGCCTTGCATGTGCTGAAAGCCTTAGGTAGATCATCTTGCTAAATTGTATCTTCAAAACAACCCGTGGAATAGATGTTGTTTGCTATTCCAGTTTTATATAGATGCGGGAGAAAAGGGAGAACATATGGGGGGAAATGAACGAAATACCTACTCTGTGCTTAGGCATTGCATATCAACCCTGTGTATTGATTTCCTAGGGCCCCTGCAACAGAATATCACAAACTGGGTGGCTTAGAAGAACAGAAATTGATTGTCTCACAATTCTGGAGGCTAGGAGGGCAAAAGCAAAGTGTAGATCATGTTGATTCCTTCAGAGGGCTTGGAGGGAAAAGCTGTTCCATACCTCTCTCCTAGCTTTTAGTGGTTCCTGGCAATCCTTAACCAAACCCAACCCATTGCTGTGGCAT
This sequence comes from Dugong dugon, assembly GCA_030035585.1. Lineage (NCBI taxonomy): Eukaryota > Metazoa > Chordata > Mammalia > Sirenia > Dugongidae > Dugong > Dugong dugon. Next base: position 23,085,018 of record CM057466.1, read on the forward strand.
CGATTCCGACTCGTGGCTTGCAAATGCATCCTTCACATGGCCCTCTGTCTCTGTGTATCTTATCTTTTATAAGGACGCCAGTCATATAAGATTAGGACCCACCCTATTCCAGTATGACCTCATGTTAGCCTAACTGATAACATCTTCAAAGACCCTATTTCCAAATAGGATCACACTCACAGGTACAGGAGTTAGGACTTCAGCCTATCTTTTGGGGGACACCATTCAATCCATAATACCCTACAAGGGAGATTTTATTTTATTTGTTTTTAATAGATAAGGAATCAGAAACTCAAAGGGGTTAAATAACTTATTGAGTTCACCTAAGTAGTAAATGGAGCCCTGGTGGCACAGTGGTTAAGCGTTCGGCTGCCAACCAAAAGGTCGGCAGTTCGAATCTACCCGCTGTTCCTTGGAAACCCTATGGGGCGGTTCTACTCTGTCCTGTAGAGTCGCTATGAGTTGGAATCGACTCGACGGCAATGGTTTTTTTTTTGTCTGTTTGTTTTTTTAAGTAGTAAATAGCAAGCCCAAGACTCAAACCTAAGCCTGTCTTACTCTGAGTCTAGGGCCCTCTTGCCCTGATACGTGTATCAGTGTCAAAATGGGAGAAGATGAAGGAAGACTTCTTTGAGGAGGTATCTTTTGAATCAGACTTGTGTACTGTACTCTGGTAAACAGCACATTACTATGCATGATTTCATCAGTTTTCTGAAAGGATAAGATTCTATGCAGTAGTCTGAGAAATTATGCCGTCTAAAACTGACCCTCTGACTGGTAAAACATGTTAGCCTAATTGTGAATGTTAATGCTTACCCGGTAGGAAATTACTGAAAAGCTGGAAAGTTCCATTGGTTTATTACTTCTGTATTTCCGAAGTAATGACAGCTTCTTGTCTTTGAAAATACTAATGGCATCTTGCAAGGTGGATCAGGTTCATTCTTCCTTGTGACACAGGTGGTGGGTCAGACACATCCTGCACTTGACAAGGTCATACTAAAGCTTTGATCGATGAAAGTGAAAAGCTGGCCCTTGGCCCTGAGACCTCTGCTCTTCCTGCCCCAGCCATTCTGCATCCATGTCCAGTGGAGTCATTGTCATCCCTTAGGAGAAGAGTGTGCATGTGCCATGCTGACCTTCGCAGCCAGTATGGGACTAAGACAGTGTGATGGGTCTGCTGTGTGACCTTGGATGAGTCATTTCTCCTCACTTATACACACAGAGAGACCACAGAGAAATAATTTCCGGCTGCAAAATAGGAAAAATGCTGAAACCTTCCCCAAATGACCCCCCACCCCCAAAACAACCCAAAAAACCCACACCCATTGCCCTCGAGTTGATTCTGACTCATAGCAACCCTACAGGACAGAGGAGAACTGCCCCATTGGTTTCCAAGGCTGCAATCTTTAGGAAACAGACTGCCACATCTTTCTCCCACAGAGTGGCTGCTAGGTTTAAACTGCCAATCTTTCAGTTAGCAGCTGCGCGCTTTAATCACTGTGCCACCAGTGCTTCTTACTTCCCCAAAGCAGAGTTTTTAAAAACCCTATACATTGATGACTTGCTTGGAAAATGGCGGCCATGTCTACGTCTTAGGATGTTTCTTCTTAAAGTAAGTTTGACAAAAATATGTCCTCCTTTGAGGAATGAACCACGATATTTTTACAGAAAGGTTTTATATTGGTTATCATACACCAAGGGAACTGCTCCCTTGGGGGTGTTTGTCAGCATCATCTCGCTCTGTCACCTTACCTTAAGATTTATCCGACCGTTAAGAATCATTGACACAAGGGAGCACTGTTACTGGTGTGAGGAGCCCTGGTGGCGCAGTGGTTAAGTGCTCAGCTGCTAACTGAAAGGTCAGCAGTTCAAACTCACCAGCCACTCCACAGGAGAAAGATGTGGCAGTCTGTTTCCATAAATATTACAGCGTTAGAAACCCTATGGGGCACTTCTACGCTGTCCTATATGGTTGCTATGAGTTGGAATTAACTCCGTGGCAATGGGTGTAACAAGTTATCTGTGTGCGCCACATGAGTTGGGGCCAAAAAGAGACAACTCTTTATTACTGAGGATTCAGATACCTAGAAATAATCTTTTATATATACTTAGTCAAAGATACAGAGATACAAATAAAATTTATCTAACTCTGTAGCTTTAATTTCAAGACATAAAAGACTTACCTCTGTTATAGATCTTTCTCCCTTCAACATAGGTAAGTTTTTTAAAGGATTCTATATAAGTACGGATTTCACTGATCTACTTAGTATTTATTAGATTGCCTGCTTAAATTGAGTAATCCCATATCCACTGGGGTGGAGCTGTGAAGATGCAAGAGGGGGGAAATGATACTTAATTCTTTGCTCTGGAATTAACAATCTGGCTGTATATATCTGAACGATGGAGGTTAAGTCATTTGAATTCAGTGGCATGTGATAAAGTTTTATTCACAAGGTCCTAAGAAGATCAGGGACAGTGTTTCACTTGAATTCTAAAGACAATCAGCAACGAATTAAGTGGATGACATGGAAATTTACTCCTAAAACTTGAAGCCCCAGTACCCGTATAAAAAAATAATATTAAGGTCTGCTTAAGCAGAAACTGTGAAGTAAACCAAAATCAAGGAATGGAGAACTACAGGTAGAGAGACTGGGAGGCAGCTTTACTTTTAGTGATTTTAAGAGCAAACGTATACCAAAGCTCCCATGGAAAGAAGAGATCCATCCACCTAGGGGGAAAAGCTATTTCTCCATCCCTCCTTTTCTTTATTGCTGACAAGCTGTGCATCTTCTTTTTGTTCCCATTCATGGCTTTGGATAATTTAGCTAATGACTAAACAGCCAGGGAGCCCTGGTGGCACAGTGGTTAAGCGTTCAGCTGCTAACCAAAAGGTCGGCAGTTCGAATCCACCAGCCGCTCCTTGGAAACCCTATGAGGCAGTTCTCCTCTGTCCTATAGGGTCACTATGAGTTGGAATGGACTCAACGGCAATGGTTTAATTTTCCCAACAGAGTCCCTTATCTTACCCTTCTGTAATTACACAAAGGACCAGTGAATTAGTTCAGTGATAACACTTGTTGGAACTCAAACCCAGGGCCAAAGTGGGCAGTTGAATTTTTTTTGCTCTCCTATCGTTTTTTCTCTCCCAGTCCCTGGCCAAATCTGCCTTTCAGTTGCCTGGCAACCGCTCTCCCATGATAGCTGATGTCAGCTCCTTTTCACTTAAGCTTAGCCCGGGAAACTTCTCCAGGAGGACCTTTGAGCTTGTATAGTGCTGGAGGAGGCTCCAGTTGGTATCACCAGGTCACTTATAAAACTGTAGACTAATGGGCTGAGGTGTGCTAAGTGTAAATGTGGAAGTCACAAGGGATACGTTTTTTGGAACAATGTGGCCTTAGGGACTTTGTGTCTAACTTATAGGAGGCTATAGCGAAAGAACCTCTGCAATAGTCTGTCTGCTACTAAAGTTCTCTTTGCACTTTAAAGGAAAAGAAGTGTCCAGAATTACCCTAACTCTTGAATATTAGAATTTAGCCCAATACTTTAGATGGCCCTTTTGAAAGAAAGGCCAACATTTTAACTAAGAACATAAACAACAGTTAGGAGGAAAGAGAATATTTTATCATTGGCAAGAATGTTGTAGTGGAAATAGGTTAAAACTTTTTCATATGTAATCCAGGAGAGGGCAGAAAGGAGTTTTAGCTCATTTCTTGCTGCTTATGATGATCCCTTTGGAAATCCTGGTGGCATAGCGGTTAAGAGCTATGGCTGCTAAACAAAAGGTTGGCAGTTCGAATCCACCAGGCGCTCCTTGGAAACTCTATGGGGGCAGTTCTACTCTGTCCTATAGGGTCGCTATGAGTCAGAGTCAACTCAACAACAACAGGTTTTTGATTTATGATGATCCAAGGCAACATTCGCTGGCCTGCTTGTCAGCAGACTATCCCCAACCTGTTAATGTGGCCGTATAGACATGTCTAACTAGTATGTTCAGGTCAGTTTATCTTGTCTAGACCAGAAGGACAGATAGAATTTTGAATTATTTAAGCCTAAAAGGGAACTACGATGTGGTGTTCTAATAATAATTCTACCTCTAATCTAGTCTGAAGGAGCCCTGGTGGCAAAATAGTTAAATGTTCGGCTGCTAACCAAAAGGTTGGCAGCTTGAACCCACCCAGCGGCTCCACAGGAAGGACCTGGCGATCTGCGATCTGCTCCGGTAAAGATTACAGCCTAGGAAACCCTACAGGGCAGTTCTGCTCTGTCACATTGGGGTCACTGTGAGTCAGAATCAACTCCATGGCAACTAACAACAGCAGTCTAATCTGATCTATTAATCCCGACACAGGATTTTATGATTTTTCACTTGTATATTTATGGCACTTCAACTGCAAGAGTGAGAGAATATTTGAAATAATGAAAAGGAAATTATTTTATTATCAAATTTATCTCTTTCAAAGTAACTGCACCATTAGGTGAGTCTGTAATAAAGATTTTCACAACCTACTCTGGATCTAAGAAGTCTCATCTTATTCTTGCGTGGCTACAGCTCAAACGGGATAGTAGTATTTTTTACATTATTAAGATGAGGTTAATATTAAAACCTTATGACAATTGAAAAGTAGATGCTGGGTTTGGTGTTTAAGATACATTTCAGTTGTGGTTGCTAAGTTCTGCTTTTAAAAAAGCACTAAATTTAAAAAGAAAGAATGAATTTTTTATGCTGAATTGGTAGTGAGGGTTTTTTTGCTTGTGTGGCATGTAGTGTCTTAGGCTGGGTTCCTCGGAAGCACCTCAGAGATGGAGTTAGCATGCAGGATATGTATTAAGGAGCACCTTTGGGATCAACACCTGTGGAAGCAAGGCGAACAGAACAGGACTGGGCAGGAGGAGAAGTCGAGTTTCCCTGCAGACCCAAAGTGAGCTTCAGCTTACCCAGGGAGAGGGAGCTCGGGTTTAGAATGGACCTCCAGAGTATCTTGAGCCAGGATACTCCCCTACTGATCAGCTACTGGATATGTACCAAACCAAACCCGCTGCCATTGAGTCGATTCCAACTCACAGTGACCCTACAGGACACAGTAGAACTGCCCCATAAAGTTTCCAAGGAACAGCTGGTGGATTCAAGCTGCCAACCTTTTAGTTAGCAGCTATAGCTCTTAGCTACTGCACCACGAGGGCTTCATTGGATGAGCACACTTCTACCCCCATCCACTCCCCCAAAAAAGACAAGAAGCCCACAGACGCACAGGCCATGACCTTGGTTGAGATGGCTTTTGCAGCCGAGACAATCCCTGAGGGTTTGGGCCGTCTGCTGACATCACTTTCAGCAGTGGGGACTTGCCATGACTTGACAGGGAACCAGGGTGGTGAATCAACATGTCCACACGTGTAGGTTGAGAAACAGCCCAAGAGATCAGGTGAACTGATTTCTCTTTCTGATGAGTTGTTGACCCTATAACCTTAGATGACTTACTGATTGATTTCTGAAAGAGATTGATAACTTTCTACATTCCTATCTGTATGGGATGATACAATATTTGATAAGGGACTTTCTTATGCTTTGTATGGTTAGGGAAATACGATTATGAAGAATGACAAAGAGCATTTTTTAGAAGTGACTGCTAATCTTGACATATATGATGATAAAAACACATATACATAGTTTAATTAATTATCTGCATTACGACTGCTCTATGAACAGTGAACTATATTGATTAAAAGTAACTGCAGTGACTATGGAATAGTAGTTCATGGTAGTTTGGGATCTTTGGCAAAGAGTTGTTAAATAGATCACACGTAGTGATGCTGGTAATTTGTCAGACAGTGAAGCTCAAATAGGCCTATAATAAAAAGACAGGAGGTAGGGAGGGTAAGTTTTTATGTTGTTCTTGGAACAGTCATTTAAGTCCAGCCTTTATTTAAAGCACTTCGTATTAAGATAGATAACAGGTAGATAGATAGATAAATACATACATACATACATACGTAGATAGATAGATACAGATAGATAGAAATAGATAGGTAGAGATAGATAGATGCTAGATAGATAGATAGACAGCTGTCATCGAGTCAACTCCAACTTAGGAGAATTTAAGCACAACAGAATGAAATGTTGTCTGGTCCTGTGTCATCCTCATTATCACTGGCACGTTTGGCTCCATCATTGTGTCAGTCCGTCTCATGGAGGGTCTCTCTTGCCCTCTTCTTCACCAAACATGATGTCCTCTTCTAGCAGTTGATCTCTCTTGATGATGTGTCCAAAGCAAGTGAGTCAGACAACGTTCTGCTGTGATCCATAACGTGTTCATTGGCTAATTTTTGGAGGCAGATTGCCAGGTCTGTCTTCCTACTCTGTGTTATTCTGGAAGACTCACAGAAACTTGTCCACTGTGGGTGACCCTGCTGGTATTTGAAATACCAGTGGCATAGCTTCCAGCATCACAGCAACACGCAGGCCTCTACAGTAAAACAAACTGACAGACAGGTGGTGGACTTCATATTTAAGCCATATTAAATCCATCCATTGGTTCACTTTATAATTCAGGCATAGCTTCAATTATGTGCCTTCTGCGTGCACACCCAATGCCGGCTCAATAGATATTTGAGATATGGTTCTCATCCTCAAAAAGCTTACAATTTCATCAGAAAATCACATCTGTTAAAATTACCACCAATCTCATCAGAAAAGTACAAGATCTGGGAAGATATCAAATGCATGATGCAGGACATGAGTTTTCCAGTTTCTAATTTTCTCTTAAAAGCTCCAGTGTCATCATCGGCAATAAATATTGTCAGTTTTCTTAAAGAAAGGCTCATTGTGTTCATTTTTTCAGAAAACGCCTCTCCAATAGCCAAGCCTGAATGATGGTAGTTTATCAGTCTTTCTCTAAACTAAAAATGATGATCTGTGAACAAAGCAGCTAGTTCAGCTCGCATCTCAAAGAAAGAAAAAGAAAACAGTCATACAAGTGCTTTTCCTGAAGACTGCTTTTGTATTTTGTTATGCAGCAGAAGTGCTTTACAGTTAACTTCCTTTTTGTCACACTGAATATTAGAAAGATGTTTATGCAAGGGTTGGAAGTTAATAAAATGAATCATGTTTTTTCTGCTTCATCAATGAGTTAATTGAAATTGGCTTTTTTTTTAATGCTAGTGCATGGTGGGAGCCCTGGTGGCACAGTGGTTAAGAGCTACAGCTGCTAACCAAAAGATGGCAGTTCGAATCCACCAGCCCCTCCTTGCAAACCCTATAGGGCAATTCTACTCTGTCCTGTAGAGTCGCTATGAGTTGCAATGGACTTGATGGCAACGGGGTTTTTTTGGTTGAGTTTATGGTGGTGAAGAACCCAGTGCTCTCTAGAACAGTTTAACTCGTGCTAAAGGACCAGCAGTTTTACCATCCATTGCTTTTGTATCATCAGTGCAAATGTCAACACAGCGAACATGTCAGAGCCTTAGTATTATTATGAAAAGAGTTGTGACCTCACGGCCCCCTCCCTGTAAGTGTCCCAGAGACCCTCAGCAGTTTGCAGCCCAGACTTTGAGAACTGCCGATGAAGAGGAAGGTTTAAGCAGGGAGAGCCAGCAGGGAGGAAGACTGCTTGGGCAAGAGACCAAAAGAACCTGGCCACATGTGTTGACAGCAGAGATGGAGAACGAGGAAGGAAGTGAGAGAAGTTGCAGTGGTTATAATGATGAGATTCAGCAGTAGAAGGACAAGAAGGAGTTGAAACTCAGTGAGGTGTTCAGCCAGGTGACAGAGTGGATGGCAGTGTCATCACTCAGGTGATGACTATGGAAGGAGGAGGCCGGGTTTATGATTGAAAGTGATACTGTTTTTCACTGTGCAAGAAACATCTATCATAGTCCTCCACTGCTGGATTCTAGCATGGAGGAGGAACATCCAAGTCTGTAGCCAGGTCTCTGCAGCAGCCTGAGAGCTGGTGTTGTATTGACAACCAGGATGAATGAATAGTGGTTCTCGAATGCTCAGAACGTTCTATGTTGATGCATAAGGCTTTTGTGTGCATGCTTCCTATACTAGTGTTTTCTCTTTCTCTTTCCAGGGATGGTACAAAAACTGGACCAAAAACTTCCTGTGGCCAATGAGTACCTGTTGCTTTCTGGAGGTGTCCGGGAAGGCGTGGTGGACCTGGACTTGGATGAGCTGAATGTCTATGCTCGGGGGACCGATTATGATATGGACTTTACTCTTCTGGTGCCAGCCCTTAAGCTGCACGACCGGAATCAGCCTGTGACACTCGATATGCGCCACTCAGCCTTGTGCCACTCTTGGCTGAGCCTCCGGCTCTTTGATGAAGGGACGATCAGTAAGTGGAAAGGCTGCTGCACCATCGTCGACCACATCAATGGTGCTACCAACTACTTCTTCTCCCCGACCAAAGTGGCCGACTGGTTCTATGAGTCCATCAGCATCGTCCTGTCAGAGATACAGAAGAAGCCCCAGCGAGGGATGCCAAAGGTGGAAAAGGTAGAAAAGAACGGGACAATCATCTCCATTATTCTGGGTGTAGGCAGCAGTCGTATGCTGTACGACATTGTCCCTGTGGTCTCCTTCAAAGGCTGGCCTGCAGTCGCCCAGAGCTGGCTCATGGAAAATCACTTTTGGGATGGGAAGATCACCGAGGAAGAAGTCATCAGTGGGTTTTACTTGGTACCCGCTTGCTCCTACAAGGGTACGAAGGACAATGAGTGGCGGCTGTCCTTTGCCAGGAGCGAGGTGCAGTTGAAGAAGTGTATCTCTAGCAGCCTCATGCAGGCCTACCAGGCCTGCAAAGCCATCATCATAAAACTCCTGTCCCGGCCCAAGGCTATTAGTCCCTATCACCTGCGGAGCATGATGCTCTGGGCCTGCGACAGACTACCTGCCAACTACCTGGCTCAAGAAGACTATGCAGCCCACTTTTTGCTGGGCCTCATCGATGACCTGCAACACTGTCTCGTCAACAAGATGTGCCCCAATTATTTCATCCCTCAGTGCAACATGCTGGAGCACCTGTCAGAGGAGACAGTCATGCTCCACGCCCGGAAGCTTTCCTCCGTCCGCTCAGACCCGGCAGAGCACTTGCGTACCGCCATCGAGCATGTCAAGGCAGCCAACCGGCTGACATTGGAGCTACAGCGCAGAGGCAGCACCACCAGCATCCCCTCCCCGCAGTCTGACGGAGGCGACCCCACCCAGCCGGATGACCGCTTGGCCAAAAAACTGCAGCAGCTAGTGACTGAGAACCCTGGGAAGTCCATTTCTGTCTTTATTAATCCTGATGACGTCACAAGGCCCCATTTTAGAATTGATGATAAATTTTTCTGAGTATTTTGCTAACTTTTTTTTCTCCCCCTCCCCTTTCCTGGTTCTAAAACTCTCCTAACGTGTAGCTTGTTTTGTGATGCTGTCTTTCCGTTTTTTACATATCCAACCTAGACTGGATCTGTTAAGAACACATCTTACGTTTCCTGATGGTGCAGGCTCTGAAACAGTATATTACTATTTCATATTTGGCCGCTTATTTTGTTGTTGTTACTGTTTACTTTTTGTAGTCATTTTCATCTAGTTTTTTTTTTTTAAGGAGAACTTGAGCCATAGAAGAAAATGCCCATGAATCCTTGCGTATTTTTCTGTTTTATACTTTGTGCAAATTTGCTAACGGGGCAAGGGAAACAAATCTCTTTGTGACATTTAAGTATTTTATTCTTTGTTTTGTTTTCATTTCGTTTTCCCCTTCTTCTTCTTCTTTTTTTTTTTTTTTAATGAGCTTTCATCAGTATAGGTATTTGAGAGAATTGTCTGAACCTGGGAATTACCTGGCAGGCTAGCTGGATTTCTGTCTTTTGACCGGTGGCCAGGCTTGTTTCCCCTTTTTTCACCAAACGTTGTAGAGTTTGAGTGTGATAATGCTACGAATTGTGTTTTGGAGCAACTTCACTGAATGTAATTGTCCTCGAATCAGAACCTTGGGTGGTTTTGGAGGGTGTGTTTGACAGCTTTCCAACCAGAATTAAGGTTTTCCAAATGTTAGTTTTTAGCGTGTGTAATTATTTGAAGCCTTATTTAAATCCTATTGAAGAACGTACCATTATAATTGTTATTTGCACTAATGAAATCTTTGCCATTGTCAGAGTTCCGATGTGTATGTTTCAGTATGAATTAAAATCCACTGTTGAAATGCTATCATTTTTTTTTTTTTTCCATTTTACCAATTTTACTCAATCAAAAGAATGATTTTCTGCATTGGTTTTAGTTCTCCTTCAATGGTGGGGTCCCATGTTGCCCTCTGATTTTCCGTTTCCTTGTCTTACTGAGAGAAGTTTTTAAAGCTTTATACCTGCTGATTGACTTTACCGAAAGCTGGGGAAAATATCTATGTGATAAAATGGGTGTCTTTGTATTTATTTCTCTCTTACCTTTACAGAGGTAAGCTTTTTTGTAAAGTCTCCTTCTCTTTACTGAGGAGTTCAAGGACAACTGGCAGGAAGAATTATAATCCCCAAACTGAAGATGCCACACTTGTTAGAAAGCAGGCTTTGCCATAGCGTGGGAACCAGGAAGTCGCTGGGTGGCAGCCTTGGTGGAGAGGTGTCCTGTCTTCACGAATGAAATTGCTTGCCAGGTTTAGGTGCCACAAGGCATGGGCTTCCTGTTTTGATGTGGACTCATGGCAAACTGGTGTTCGAGAGGTCAGGGGGCCTACCAGTCTCTCAGTGAATGCCCGTGATGTCTACGGTTAGAAAGGCCAAGCAACATTTTGGTTTTGATCTTGAATCTCAAGACTTATAAATTGGATTTTGACTGATTGAAATCAGGCATATGCTGTCTTGGGTTTTTGCATGGGAATTAATGTAATGCTTATAAATGAAAATGAATTCATTCAACCATCTTAAGTCAAACACAAAAATAATAATAATAAAAAAGAAACATACCAGTCTTGGAATTTTGTTATTGTTGTTGCTAGTTTGTAATCTGGAAATTGCCTTCTTATGAACAATGCTAACGATCATTTTCAGTAAGTACAGCCTAAACCAAACCAAACCAAACCAAACCAAACCCGTTGCCATCGAGTCGATTCTGACTCCTAACGACCCTGTAGGACAGAGTAGAACTGCCCCATAGGGTTTCCAAAGATCATCTAGTGGATTTGAACTGCCGGCCTTTTCATTAGCAGCCAAGCTCTTAACCTCTGCGCCACCAGAGCTCCAAATACAGCTATTGTCTTGCAGGCTAGATGGCCATGTATAGTGAACTTCCAACATTCATTCTTTCCTTTCCCCATATTTTCCTACTAGTATGTATCTATCCTCCAAATAGCCCATGTCCTTCTCTGGAAATGATTCATCCCCAGCTTGACTGCATTCTGATTGGTGTAAGCCAGTCACCATAAACCATTTCCCTGGCCACAGTCGTTACTTAGGGATTGGGCATGTGATGTAAGCTGTTCCAATCAGGGAGATGCCCAGCATTTGAGCTTGGAACGCTGGGACAGAAGCATGTACTCTCCCTGGATACGAAAGAGGAAGCCCTTGGCGTCTATCACTACTGACAACTATCACACAACCATGACTCGAGCCAGCCTTAGTATAACGTTGACGTTGGATAAAAACATAAGCACCAAACCACACCCCCCTCCCCCTCCCAAGTCAAGTGTCTTTCCTCTCACCAGACTAGTTAAGTGAGTCAACAAATGCCCTCTGTTATTTTAGCCAGTTTGCATTTGATTCAATTTATCAAAATATTTAAGCTGGTATACCAGGCTACTTCACTTTGTTTACACTCTTGTAGTTGATGTATATCTCCTTTCTTTGTGGGGATAGGTATCAGAGGTACCCATACATTTTATCCAAGAACTGGTTTATGCTGTCTGATTTGATTAATCCAAACAATATCATAGCCTCTAGCACTAATAGTCCCTTAACCTTTATTATACTTGGGCCGTTTTCAAAATTTGTAGGTTAAAAGAAATCATTATAAACCGTTGCAGTAGTAAGCATATCCACGTAGCTGTTTTCAACTATAAACTGCCTCAACCGTGCTTTGAGATGACATCTCAAATACACTTAGCAACATTTGCAATCTTTGAAATGCTGTGTTTTCAGACAAAATTTCATTGCAAAAGTGGTAAGAACCTAGCTTCAAAGATCCTCTTAGTACATTTTCCCCTTGGTTCCATGCTACCTCTAGTCCTAGTGGAGAACGCTTTACAAATTCTTGGTTAAACTTAAGAAAAAAGCCCCAAAGACCCTGAGCTCTAGTAATTTTAGAACCTTTTTTACTATGAGTACCTTAACTCGAGGGCTCCTAAGTCAGACGTTGTTGGGGATGAGTAGAGATGGGGTGCAGTCGGATACATTTTCTTATCATTGAATTACTAACTAGTCCTTCCTTCTGATTTCAGAAAATTAGTGAAAAACACTTCTGCTTCAAGTACAATAAAAAATGCCTTATGACTGGAGTGACAATTATGTCAACATTACTGATGGCTGAATTTTTTGGTGTGGGAATTGACAAGCTGTAGCTCTAACAGGGTATCACGTATTTCAAGAGTAGATTATTCTGCCTTCTGCCTTCTGCCTTTCCCTCCTTATGAAACGAAAACCCAAAGCTCCAAGTAGAGGTTGGTTTCAGAGTGGGTGGAGCCGATCAGGACCAGCTGTTTTATTTTAAGAATAAGAATACCCCAGAAATTACTGAACAGAATTCTTTCAGAGAAAATGAAAGGCAGCCGTGTATGGCTAATTTTACTGAATTTCAGGGGAAGATGTGGAGAAGCAGGGAGCAGCCTTCTGGGGCTACTTTTCAATATCCCCCTAGTCACTTCTACACTGTCCCTGGGTGATATGCTTGGCTGCTTTCCAAATGGCTGGTGGTTCAAGTCCACCCAGAGATGCCTCGGAAGAAAGGTCTGACAATCCACTTCTGAAAAATCAGCCATTAAAAATCCTATGGAGCACAGTTCTACTCTGACACACATGGGGTCACCATGAGTTGGCATTGACTAGAAAGCAACTGTTTGGTTTTTTTTGTTAATGATATCCCTTCCGCGTAATGAAATCCGCACCACGCCCTACACACACACACGCAAACACACACACTTGCTTTTACTTCGCCAACTGGAGAGGCATCTTGAGGGTGACTGTCTTGTAACACTTCCTGGGAGGAATAAGCCCATTGGCTTGTCACAACCAAGTATTGATTGTTTGGGGACACATCATTACCTTGCTAAGACAAATGTTCTAACTTAGAATTCAGCTTTGGATAGGATTGCTAGAAAAGAAAAGGAGATATGTGCTTATCAGCAGCTGTTGGATGCTTAGGGTCAGGTGGCTTCCTGCTGTCCCAAAGCTCCTCTGTAGTCTTTGGGGGAGGTATCTAAACTTCCACCCAGGTAAGCTCTTCCCAGAACCTTCTCATTTGAGTTGCCCAAGGGTATGGCTATTTTACTTCCTATGGATCATTATTAGGAAAGACTTTTATTTCACATTTCCCATGTTCTAACCTAAGGGCAAGTTTTTTTGCCATTAAATGCTACATATACTAAAACAAGAATGGGTGTCATTTCCTTTTACCTTTGCTTTATTAATGTCAGGTAAATACAGATGTGTTTTTTAACTGATGTAATTAATGATCCTGTCTGAGGAAAATAGTTGTTTTTAAGAATGTACCTCTTACGCTGTCATTTTCTCGATAGGTAAACAATGAATGCATGATCTAAATACCCACTTGCCAATGGAGAATTATTTACAACATGTCAGAAATTCTATTTTCTGTTCATTAGCTGGGAAAATGTCCTTTTTTTTTTTTTTTTTAGATAAACAGATTTTTGCATGGCGGAAATCAAACTATAATAAGTTAACTAAACATAATTATGTTTCTTTTTCTCTGCCCCATACATAGCAATACCTTATATATCAACTTATTATCAATATTTACCCTGTTGAGTAAACTCAAAAGCAGCATATTTCATAAACTGCACTATTTGCCATATTACACTGAACTATTCTACTGATGTAGGGTGACCCTGGTGTTCTAAGTCTGGGTTGACAGTTTTCCGTCCACACTTGGGCCCCCACATGCAGCAAGCATCAGGGAGACCATAGGCCGGGCCTGTGTGGTTAATAATCAGCAAGAAATTTCTGAAAAGTCAAATATCATTAATCCTCCATCTAGAAACACTGCTGTTCAAAGATCATCAAAGACATATTCAGCTTTAATTTGGTATGACAGCTGAGATAAGACTGTTTTCATTTCGGACCTCTTTATATGTCTTTTCAGGATGAATGGACTCAATGTGACCTTGGTAAGGGTGCATTGATAAATTTTTCACCTATTGTCTTCTGCTCCACCAGTTAATCACAGACACTTAAGGGCTAAATGTGGGCAGAGGCAGAGACTTGTTTCTTTGACTTCGCATCCTTTTCTATAAAATGAGGGACTTGGGTAGCTGCTCTCTTTTTTTTTTTTTTTTTCAGGCTTTGACAATCTAAGATTGCCTCAGTTTCCAAAATAATCTCAATTTTAGATCTATAAATTCATCTGTTTAAGCATCTGGGGTATTTGTTCATTTTGGCAGATTATTATTTTTAAAACCTCTTATTAAATTGTACCAGCATGTACAGTGGGCACAATAAATGTTATTGAACACTTACAGATACACTTGCTAGGTGCTTTATACTTGTGAATCAATTTAAGTCTTACAATAACTCTAAACATTTAAGGAAACCAAGACCCAGAAATCGGGTAACTTGTCCAAAGTTACATAGATAATGAAGTGGTAGGGCAGAGCTAGGATTTGAACCTAGTCGTCTGTTTCCAAAATTGAGAACTTTTTGCTATGCCACCCTGCCTCTGGTATTAGAACCTACTCTGGTTATTTAGGATGAATTGTATTAGGTACATCCACAGAGGCCTGCATTTAGATCTAAACCACAGATAACAGAACTTGAAGAAAACTTCAGAGCTGTTCATCAGCAAAGTAGTTGAATCATCTAGAGAAGTTAATTTTCTGTCACTGAGAGATCCCAGGAGAAGACCGGGACCTCTTGTGGGAAGTCTCTGCTCGGGAAGTGGACCAAATGATTCTACCATCACTTTAATCTCTGAGCTAGGAGGAGTAGGCAGTAAAAGAACTGTTGTTGTTAGCAAAACTCTACTTTTTTTTCAAGATGTGGGCAAAAAGGTGTTGTCTTTGAAATGAAAACATGGAGTTGGGAGCTTCATTACGTTTACATTGCATTAAAAATGAAAGATAATCAATTACTTTCATGAATCATTCATCTGACATTGTCTTAGGCTGGATTCTCTAGAAGAAAAACCAGTAAAGCATATAAATGTGTATTTATAGATTTATATCAAGGAAATGGCTCACGTGATTGTAGAGGCTGGAACGTCCCAAGTCTATGGATCAAGATAGAGGCTTCTCCTGACTCACATAGCCATAGGGTCAGGGCTCTTGCTCACAGGCTATGAAAATCAACCTGTCCCAAGATCGGTGGGCAAGACTGCAGGTAAGCTGCTAGCTGAAGTCCCAAGAATGAGAGGTCAGACGAACAGGAGCTAGCTGCAGGATCCAGAGTGAGCAAAAGCCCACAAGCCTCGTCAGAAAGTCCACCTATATTGGATGAAGGCCACACGCCCAAGGAAACTCCCTTTCAACTGATTGGCTATTCATAGCAGATCCCATCATGGAAGTGATCACATTATATAAAATCTCATCATGAAAGTGATCACATCATCATAGGACTGCCAAACTACATCATAACTGCCAAACCACTGAGAATCATGGCCCAGCCAAGCTGACACACAACCTTCACGATCACAGACATTGATGTAAAAATGAAATAAATATGTAAGTAGACCATCTTGTATGTTTAATGAAACTTAATTTCTTTGGAATATGATGGTAATTTAAAAAATTTCTGGGCGTTTGTTAAAACATTTTGGTAGATTAAACCCCATGACAAAATCTTACAGTTTATGTTTTATAAATCTGTGTGTTTACCATTTACCACTTACATGTATAAAACTTTTTTTATAGAAATCAGAGTCTTAGCAGAATCTTAAACCAGCTTTCAGACGTCATTATCAAATTAAAAACTGTTTTTTTTTAATGATGTCCTAAGTGATTGACCCAAGGGACAAGATGGCATTTCTTGACTATGAAAATTGAAGCTATCTTGAAGTAAACAAAAGTTTCTTTCTGACCCTTGTCCCTTCCAGCCTCAACACAGCCTATGCTTGGAGGATTGAAGCAAATATCTATCATCATGAGCCACAGTTCCCAGTGCTTATGGAAATAAATGCAAAGAAGCTTCCCATTTCACACGATAACATTGTTGTTAGCTGCCATTGAGTCGGGCCCCAACCCATGGCGACTCTATGCACAGTGGACCATTGTGATCCATAAAGTTTTCATTGGCTGATTTTCAGAAGTTGATCACCAGGCCTTTCTTCCTAGTCTTAGTTTGGAAGCTCCAGTGAAATCTGTTTAACATCATAGCGACAGGCAATCCTCCACTGACAGAGGGTGGTGGTTGTGTCTGAGGTACATTGGCCAGGAATCTCCCACATGGAAGGTGAGAATTCTATAAGAATTCAAACACGTCTTTCATAAAGATTGGCAGGTGCTTTCTGTAATATTTGTTGAAATTCACCAAATGACTGTCGTCATTTGTGTATTGGAGGAAGAACATTATTTTGTGAGTGGGAAAGATAAGGCTGAAAAAACCCTGTGCACCAGTACAGAAAGCACTAAACTAGGAGCAGAACTGTCTGAATCCAGTCAGTTCTGACACGAGCCATGTGACTTTGGACAAACCCCTTTTCTTCTCTGATTCTTGTTTTGATCTGATCATTTGTAAATTGAGGGGTGTGATTTGTGACACGTAAAGACCCCTCCATGAAGAGTTGTTGGCTGTAGAGGGAGAAAACATCCCCCACACCACACACATGAAAACAAAAGCAGGACACAAGGGAAGATTAAACAATGAAAAATGATGACTGGTAAATGGGATTTGCAGACCCAAGCAAAGAGTCCAGGTGAACTGAGGAGGACAGCAGCACCAGGAGTGCTCAGGTGGGCAAGAATAATGAGATAGCATAGCTTATCTCTTTCTTTTTTTATTTCACTCCAGGTGGCAGAGCTCTTCTGAGAGATCCCCAAGGCCAGTCTCGTGATCATAGGAACAGATCTCTCCGTGCCCTCTACCCAGCTGTGTTTGTGGTGTTTTATAAAGCTATCACTTACAGAAGAATTTTACTGGAAAAGGAGACCCTTCTTTAACTCTCAGGGCACTAAATATATAGCTCAGGCTTTGACCTTTGCTAACTCATTCATCAGTTTTGGTCAGCCTTTTTCTATGAAAATTCTGGGAGAAAGCTATTTGGAGATTTGTGTGACAAGAAAGGATAAAATTTGATTAGGTTTATATTCTTCTTAAATTTGATGTTCACCTTGTGTTGAAACCTTCAGGGACAATGTCTTCCATCATAATCCTGTGACTCTGCCAAGATCACACATGGCTCTGGCC
Organism: Dugong dugon; assembly: GCA_030035585.1. Lineage (NCBI taxonomy): Eukaryota > Metazoa > Chordata > Mammalia > Sirenia > Dugongidae > Dugong > Dugong dugon. Next base: position 23,102,559 of record CM057466.1, read on the forward strand.
AGCTGAACCCTTCCTTGATGCCATATTTGACTTTTCAGTCATCTTGTATTTCTCTGTGCTAATGGTGCAGGCCAGAATCACGGTTATAACAAAGCAACAGATAGTCTGAGAATGACTTCCTCACCTCCACTACGAACGTCCTGGACTAGAAGATTGCTAAACTTCAGCACTGGCTACGTGTTTACTCTTCGTATGTTCTGTGCTCAGACTCAGTCCCCTTTATATTATTTTTAACAACAGCATCTAGAACATTAAATGGGTGAGGAGGCTCCAGGTCATTACAGGAAATTCCCTGTTTCCTATATGTGGATTATTTACCCTGGTATCTCCCAACCTTTAATTACATGCAATCTTTTTTTTTTTTTTTTTGGAATCCATTTTATGTATATATTTCTTTCTTTTTTTTAGTTTTTCATTCAAAAATTTATACACAAGTTGTTTTGTGACATTGGTTGCAATCCCTGCAATGTGTCAGCATTTTCCCCCTTTCCCTTTCTACCCTGGGTTCTCCATGTCCGTTTGTCCATTTTTCCTGTCCCTTCCTGCCTTCTCATCTTTGCTTTTGGGCAAGGGTTGCCCATTTGGTCTCATACACTTGACTGAAATAATAATAAGAATGTTCCTCACATGTGTTATTCTTTGTTTTATACCCATTGCCGTTAGTCAATTCCAACTCATAGCAACCCTATAGGACAGAGTAGAACTGCCCTATAGCGTTTCCAAGGAACTGCTGGTGGATTTGAACTGCTGACCATTTGGTTAGCAGCCAAGCTCTTTACCACTGTGCCACCTGTCTAATCTTGGGCTGAGAGGTGGACTTCCGGATTGGCTTCAGTTCTGAGTTAGCAGGGTGTCCAGGGGCTTCCTCCAGTCTCAGGGGTTCCTCCAGTCTCTGTCAGACCAGTAAATCTGGTCTTTTTTTGTGAATCTGAATTTTGTTCTACATTTTTTTCCTACTCTGTCTGAGACCCTCTATTGTGATCCCTATCAGAGCGTTCAATGGTGGTAACCAGCCACCATCTAGTTCTTCTGGGCTTAGGCTGGGGGAGGCTATGGTTCATGTGGCCCGTTAGTACTTTGGACTCGTATTTTCCTGAAGTCTTTGGTTTTTTCATTCTCCTTTGCTCCGAATGTGATGGAAGCAACAGATGTTATTTTAGATGGCTGTCACATACAATCTTTTCATAAACACAAAAAACTCATGCCTTAACCTCTCCTGTAACGTTCTCTTAGACACCTCTTTTTCCCCTTCCTATTATTTGTTAGAGAATCACTGTCTTCTAAGTATTCCCATCAGTCAGGCAAAAATATTTTGACAAGCCTTCCGAGGTTTGTATTATGAAAATTATAGGTATTAGGTGATTTTAAAAGTAAATTTAGAGACTCTGATTTTTCAAACTACCCAAAACCTACTGCTGTCAAGTCGATGCTGACTCATAGCAACTGCCCCCATAGGGTTTCCAAGGCTATCAATCTTTACAGAAGTGGACTGGCACATGTTTCTCCTGTGTTTCAAACCACACACACTCCTAACCCCAAACTACCATTATGCAACAACTCTCCCTCCTAGTAAGAATCATTTATCTATATGAATGTTGAAGGGCTTTTCAAAATTTCTTCTGTCTAGATCGATCTCATAGAAGAAACTGTCTCACTGGAAAGAATGATTTACGAAGAAATGTCTATATAGCCACTTGATCTGCAGATTTTGTTCAAGTCTTGAATTTCCCATGGTGACTAGGGGCAAAGGTTCAAACCATTTATATATTAGCATATTGTGTTATTCAATTAGTTCAACAAAATAGGAACATTTGTTCTGCACTGTTTTTCATGGTACTTAATGAATGAAAGCAGCTTCAAGTAGTGACCTAACCATCTACCACTATCTAGCCTTGTGACTTTATTCTGGTTATCTGTATTCTCCACTTTGGTTTTCCCAATTGTTTTATGAAGCAGTCGGACTAATGATCTATTTTTTTTGTGTGTGTAGCTATTCAGTGCCTGTTTCAGGGGATACCACAATGTATTGGTCATTGGGCTTTGACTCAGTAGAACAGCTCTATTTTTATGTATCTTACATGTTGGAATTTCATGTAAGAAGTTATTTGAAGATATCACTGTTTTAACAATATTAAAAAAATATGTGATGAAGTTTTCTTTAAGGGCCTCTCTGGGTTTCTAAAGGGTCTGTATTTCTAGAAAACAAACATTAAACTCCTATGTGTATGTGTTGGGGAGCGAAGAGTAGATAACACTTCAGTACTTATTCATTCCACAAATAATTATTGAGAACTCAGGCTCAATAAACATTGACTGAGCACTTCAAAGAAAGAGAAGGACCAGTTTCCGGCCTCATGGAGCCTTCAGTGTAGTGGAATGAGGATGAATGTGGGGGAGAATGCTCAGCTATTAAAAAATGGCAGTCACAAGAAAATTTCATAATTTGGAAGAAGAAAGCAAATACTGAAAATTGTTTTCACTTATGTAAGCCCACCTTGGCACTGCTGACATCTGGGGGATGGCTAATTCTTGTTCTAGGGAGCTGGCCTCTGCACTGTAGGATGCTTAGCAACATTCCTGGCCTTCATTCACTAGATGTCATTTGTATCACCTCCCTCCAGTTGTGACAAATAAAAATGTCTCCAGGAGGCAAAATCAACCTGAGTAGAGAATCACTATAGTAATTAATTCTGTTATTTCTTGGGAGTAGTGATCATTTCAGGTTTATTTATATGCCTAGCCAAATGAAACCACAAGCCTAGCAAGTACTGGTTGAATTACCTTTGTGAAATCTGGAGTATTGATGCGTCTTCAAGGTCCTTCACCCATTTTATGTTTGTAACCATCAAAATAGTTGCTCAACCATTTTATCAGCCAACATTTTCCAGCGTTTCAAGTACTGCCAACAGGGACTGTGGGTTACACTCTTCAAGATGAAGATTTTTTCCTCAAGGAGCTTACAGTGTATATGAGGAGATATTGATGTGTGTGTGGAAATATAATAATCAGGAGTATACAGAAAGTGTCAGATAAAATATCAAATCCATTGCCATCGAGTCGATTCCGACTCCTAGCAACCCTATAGGACAGAGCAGAGCTGCCCCATAGGGTTTCCAAGGAGTGGCTAGTAGATTTGAACAGCTGACCTTAGGGTTAGCAGCCGAGCTGTTAACGACTGCACCACCAGGGGTCCAAATGAAAGACCGGATAATAGTTATTATAGGAGTTGAGCTCAGGGAGAAATTGTGGGCTAGAGTGTTCAGAGAAGGCTTTGGAGGATAATAGGAATTATGATACTATAGAGATAGTTGCAAAAGTGTTGTAGAAAGAGGGAGAAGTTTAGGGGAGAAGGCAGGAAGGGGCCCCATAAGGGAATGAAGGACAAGAAATATGGGTGATCTCTCTGTCATACATTGAAATCTGAAACGTGCTGCTGGAACTGTAATTTGAACTTAGAAAACATATCCACTGAAAATTTGTGTGAAAATGAAATCTTACATTGTGTTTTAACTTTTGATATCATGGGAGGCATATAAAACAGCTTGACATTATTCGTGATTCAAACAACGTTGTCAATGAAATTATTTCACTGTAGCACAAATCTCACATATAAGCTCTATTTTGCCGTGTTATTTTTGGTTGGATTCATTGAGGAATATTATCGAGTCTGTAGCAACAGCTAACTTCCAAAGCCATTTTATGCTAAGTAATAGTGGATGAGGGCAGTTCTTCTCATTCAGCAAGATTTCAATCTTAGGCCAGACCTTCAAAAAAAAAAAAACTGCAATAAAACTTTACCAGTGCTAAGTCATTGAACTGCTGTGTAGTGGGGCAATTCAGGATATCCAACATTTATTTATGAACAAAAATTCTCAGAACTACCAATGATTAAATCCATGAGAGAAAATGAAGTTTACTATTGATGTTACCGGTTCAATAACACATAATCAATTAAAATACTTTCCTCAAAGTATCTGCTGATGAATAATACAATAAGTAATAATAAGTTTAAACAGCTTACATTTTCACAAACTTTGGAAATTTTCCAACTAAGCTTTATTCTGCTCCACATTTTTTTTGTACCACCATTAGTTGTAAAAGATCTTAGCAGATTTCACTTCAGGTTGTACAGGATTCATTTTTTTCTCAACTTCTTTGAGAAGTAGCTGCTTCACACAGACTAATAGAGAATAATTCTTCGGTCACATTTAACTCAGCATTGATTCCTCAAACAACAATTGAGTATATAGGGACTCATCAAGAGTCAAGGAAAACCATTTGAAAGCAATTTTTTTTTTAAATTTAGTACTGATTTTGCTCCCAAGGTCATTTTGTCTGTATGCTCCCCTCTCCCCCAATATTTTTCCTCAGCATTAAGTGTTTGTATTAGGATATGTTTTGGTGTTGACAATTCCAGGAAATTTTTAGCCAGTTCCCTGGAGTTTCCTTTAAGTATATACATTCAAATTCACGTTTCTTTTTCTTTTTAATTTTTTTATTGTACTTTAGATGAAGGTTTACAGAACAAATAGTTTCTCATTAAACTGTCAGTGCACATATTGTTTTATGACATTGGTTAACAATCTCACGACATGTCAACACTCTCCCTTCTCAACCTTGGAGGACCTTTTTTTTTTTTTTTTTGGTGAAAACATACGTAGCCAAAGATACACTGTGATGGTTAAGATTGTGTGTCAACTTGGCTGGGCCATGATTCTCCGTGTTTTAATGTAATCACTCCCATGATTGAATATACTGTGAGTAGCCAATCAGATGAAAGGGAGTCTCCTTGGGGATGTGGCCCGCATCTGTATATAAGCAGACATTCTGGCTTTTTGCTCTCTCTGGATCCTCCGGCTGCTTCCTGTTGTCTCATCTCCCGTTCTTGGGACTTGAGCTGTCAGCTTATCTGCCAAAATTGGGATTCGTTGATCTGCACAGCCCATGAGCAGGAACACTGCTGTCTGACCTTCCGATCTTGGGCTTGCCAGCTTCTGCAGCTGTGTGACTTGGGAGAGGCCTCTACCCTGATCCACGGACTTGGGACGTTTTAGCCTCTACAATCACGTGAGCTGTTTCCTTGATATAATCTCTCTCTCTATATATATATATATTTATACACTTTACTGGTTTTTCTTCTCTGGAGAACCCAGCCTAAGACATACTCCATTTCAAAAATTTCTGCATGTACAGTTCAGTGACATTGATTACATTCTTCCAGTTGTGCTGTTATTCTCACTATCCTTTTCCAAATTATTCCATCACCATTATCTTCATCTCACTGCCCCTTAGGCTTCCCATCAAAACTCTTGAGTTGCTGTTATCAATTTGATCTCACATTGATAACTCCTTTTTTGTTTTTTGTACTTCAGATGAAGGTTTACAGAACAAATAGTTTCTCTTTAAATAGTACACATATTGCCTTATGACAGTGGTTAACAACCCCACAACATGTCAACACTGTCCCTTCTCAACCTTGAGTTCCCTATCACCAGCTTTCCTGTCACCTTCTGCCTTTTAGTCCTTGTCCCTTGACTGCTGTGCCTCATTAGTCCCATTTTGTTATCGGGCTGTTCAATCCCCAGCTGAACGGTGAACCGCAGGAGTGACTTCACCAGTGGGCTGAAAGGGTGTCCGAGGACCATACTCTCGGGGTTTCTCCAGTCTCTGTCAGGCCAGTAAATCTGGTCTTTTTGTGTGTGTTAGAGTTTTGTCCTACATCCTTATCCAGCTCTATCCAGGACCCTCTATTGTGGTCCTGGTCAGAGCAGTCAGTGTTGGTAGCCAGGCACCATCTAGCTGTACTGGACTCAGTCTGGTGGAGGCCTTGGTAGCTATGGCCCATTAGTTCTTTGGACTAATCTTTTCCTTGTATCCTGTTCTCTTCATTATCCCTTGCTCCCGAAGGGATGAGACCAGTGGAGTATCTTAGATGGCTGCTCACAGGCTTTTAAGACCCCAGACGCTACTCACCAAGGTAGAACGTAGAACATTGTCTTTATAAACTGTATTATGACGATTGAGCTAGATGTTTCCCAAGATTCTTTTTTTTTCTTTAATTTTAAAAAGATGTCTTGAGTTATAGTTTTAAATGTTTGCTGTATATCATTGTTTTGATTTTTCCCATTCAGGGACTATTAATATATGTATTAGATCTTTTTTGTTGGTTTTCCATATCTGTCAAATCTTAAGATATTTTTTCTGTTTCTTAAATTGTTTTGATTTATTTTTGTTTTTTCCTCCTGTCTTCCATTTTCTTTACTGTGCTTTCTGTGTCTATTTATTCTTATCTTTTTCTAATTTACTTTTTTTTTTAGCAATATCAAACGTACAGAAAATTTGTGAGTATGATACAAAGAAAAATTTCCCTTGATTCTTTTAAGAGTAAGTTATAGACCTATGCCTCATCATCACCAAATACTTATGTGTATTTCCTACTAATAAGGATATTTTCCCATATAACTGAAATACAACTATCAAAATTAGAGAATTGACATCAATAAATTGTTACCATCTGATCCTCAGACTCCATTCAATTTAGGTCAACTTCCCTAATAATGTCCTTTATAGTAAAAAAGAAAAAATCCAGTCCAGATAATTACATTGCATTTAGTTGTTATATTTCTTTAGTCTTCTATTATCTGAAACCATCTCTTAGTCTTTCCTTAACTTTCAGGACCTTGACATTTTTGAAGATTAAACAGCAGCAACAACGAAAAACTTGTTGTCAAGTCAATTCCAACTCAGTGACCCAACTAGTTATTTTGTAGAATGTCCATCAATTTGGGCTTCTTGGTGTTCTGCATGTTTAGAATTAGTCTTTTGCATCCTTGGCAGTACAAACACAGAAGCTGTGCTGCGCTCTTATTGCATTCCATCAGGTGGCACGCTATTTAGATTTTCCCATTACTCATGATGTTAACTTAGTCACTTGATTAAGATGTTCCGGAGCCATAGAGGCTGAATGAATGAACTCCCGAAACTACTGCCCTGAGATACTCTTTAAACCTTAAACCAAAAATATCTCCCGAAGTCTTCTTAAAACCTAACAGCAGTTTAGTTTAACCAGTAAAGAATGCCTGCCTTGAGCATTTTGCTCTTTTAAGATCTATCTACATGGAGCCCTGGTGGTGCAGTGGTTAAGAGCTTGGCTTCTAACCAAAAGGTTGGCAGTTCAAATCCACCAGCCACTCCTCGGAAACCCTATGGGGCAGTTCTACTCTGTCCTGTAGGGTTGCTATGAATCAGAATCGGCTCTACAGCAACGGATGTGGTTGGTTTGGTTTGGGCTGCATTCACTGAAAATGATTGTTAGCATTGCTAATAAGAAAACAATTTCCAGATTATAAACTTATTTTCGTGCACAACAAGAAGGTCTAGGCTCATTTTGTACTTTCCCTGCCTCCAGCCATCATTTCTCCAAGGAGTGTGTGTGTGTGTGTGTGTGTGTGTGTGTGTGTGTGTATTTGATCAATCCCCCTGTATGCAACTAATCTTCTGTTCTCTCTGCCACCTCTTTGCCATCGCCCACCCAAGGTGGATGCCCTCCTCATCCCACCAGAGTTCTAACATGTCGCCCCAGCCTGACACTCTCCTCACCTGCTAGTGCACTATCTCCAGGTTAACATGCACCCCCTCCAACATGCACTCACACATGCATACTTAGCATGGATGCCTATCATGCTTGGCCTCATCTGATACTCTTGAATTGAATAGTTTGAAGGAAGAGCATTTTTTTTTCTTCTTTCTTATTTATTTTTGGAGATATTTGATTCTTATTTCGTTTCCTCTGTAAAATTTCTATTTAATTTCTGAGCTTTTCTATTTTGGATTTGTGCTATTCTTTCAAAGGTGTGATAATTTTCTTAATGTGTTTTGGCTCATTTTGAAATCTTAGTTTTTCATTTGCTTGGTGACCATACTTTTCTGATGTGTTCTTATAGGATAGTATAAGATTCCTTTAAATCATATTCCTTGTAATAAGTATTTTGTGGGGTTTTATTGTATTCCTTTTTTGTTCCCTATGTTTAAATAAGGAGAATTTTCCTTGAGTTTCCTGTCTGGAGGGAGGGATAGAGTAGGATAACTTTCCCAGGTTCAGAGCTCAATGACTCCGTCTTCTGTTGTTACCATGGAAGACTTAAAATATGGCCTCTCTGTGTAGCTACTTCTCTATGTCTAAGAGCCAAGTGAGATTTAATAGCACTTTCTGCCTCTAGTCCTGTGTGCTCCAGCCTCTACCTCTGCTGGGCTTGCCTTCCAAGTTGTTGCTCTCTGCTTTAGTCTCTGTGTTTTGCTGTTACAGTAATTCCTGAGATCTGCTTCTTTGGAGCCACTCCTCTCTTAACTATCCAGCCTCCTGTCTCTCTCTTTCTTATTTTCATTATTATTTTTTACCTCTAGTGTCCCTGATCTGCTCAATTTGGTTTTTGTTTCCAGTATTTTCCCCTTAGTTGTCAGTTTATCTTTCTGGAAGAGAATATTTGGTGACTATTCCTGATATTTTCAAGGGCTCAAACTGCACAGTACTTTTTTGATCCATAAACATTATTAATAATTAGTTAATCAATTAATTATATATTTTTTTGTATTTAGCACAGCTCTGACCATGTGAAGGTATTTCCCTGTTTAGCTGATATTTTTCCGAAATATCTATACTGGTATCCAGTCAGGATGGTGCTTTCTATTCTTGTGGATAGCATCTGTTAATGATATTTTAATTTCAGTAGCTTTTAGAATATAATAGTGGGCTCCCACCACACAAGAGTTACTTTATACAGCTCTTGCTGCTATTGATGGTTTGACCACAAATGAATTTTAGGGGAATCTTATTGAAGATGTTGTCCATGCCTGCCTCTTCCCCCTGCATTGGTTGGTCTGTTTTCTTTTCCGAAAGTTTGGTAAAATCAAAAAACTGCATCATGTCACGCCAACCAAGTACAAGTGCTTTGGTTTTTTAATGAGCTGAATTCTTCCTGGAGTGGTTATTTGCAGTAGGATAGTGTGGAAGGGCCAGGAATTCTTTCTGGCTCAGAATGAAGCCTCACATGAAACAAGGTTTGTGGTTGTTAAGAGGTAAACCTTGTTCTTCACTTTAAGCTGAGAAAGATTAGCAACTGCTGAGCTTCTTATTCATATTCTATCAGATGGTACCAAATGTGGCATTATGAAGCTTCCACACTATTTTAATTAAGTCTCAAATATTTATTTTATTATATGAAAAAGTAAGTTTATCTCACTTTCTTTTTTTGTGTTCCTTAAGTTCATCTTAGCTATTCCAGATATTTTTGAGGAATTTTGTTAAATTGATCAGTATTTTTACACCCTTGAGGGTCTTTTTCAAAAACATGGAATACATTTCCATTATGTTAACATATCAATAAAATTTTCTGATTTTCTTCATAGTTCTCGTTACCACAAGTGTGATTTCAACTCTTAATCCATTATAAATTTTCTCTATAGTTACTGAAGCTATAGAGAAAAATTTAATATCAAGGTAAGGCTGGCCTTATAAAACAAATTGGAAAGATTCCCATTAAAAATTCATTTAAATGGTTTAAATAATGTAAGGATGATCTGTTCTTTGGATATTTAAAGGCATTTTCATTAAAACCAACTAGGACTAATGCCACGTTGTGGGAGGACTAAATTTGTGTTTTTAAAAAGTTTTTTTCGTAGATTTTATAGGGCATAAGAAAGAGAAAAAATTCACTTAATTCAGGCATTTAATAAACATCATATGCCAGACATTGTACAGTGTTGAGGATGTTGAGATAAGACATGTTCTTTGCGTCCTAGCTTCTTAGGAATTTATTTTAACTGATTAAACTGGCCAATATTCTGATAGTAAATGATTAAAGTGGAAAAATAATATGAGTTAAAGTTTTATGAGAATTCCTTCTTTTGCTGTTATTACTAGTTAAACTAATTCTGGTAGATTGACTGCTATAATCTTAAAATGGGTCATTGGTTAGCTTTCCATTTGAGTCCCCATTATAACTTCTAGAAAAGCATTTTTCAATGTTATCTCTATCCCAACCCTGAAAACAAAAGGGATGTTATGCAATACTCTTAAAACCAGTGGCTCATTGGGGTAGTGTTTGAATCGTTTGAAGAAATCCCATGTTGATTCCTTGCCATTCACCTCATACGAGTGTGGTCACTTTTCTAGAGCTTATAAAACTCACACAAAACCCTTACATATGTTTATCCTTTTGTGATATATAAGGTGAACCCACAATTATTTTTCTCATTTGCTTCTCAGAATATTCTAGCGGATAGTTAAGGTGAAGATAATATTTCCTCTGCGTTAGAATTGACGAAACTGAGACTTAACTAGAATGACTTTTCCAAGGCCACCCAGCTAGTGAGTGGTTGATAAAAGGCATGGATTCCAGTGTCCTCACTCCAAATGTCAGGCTGTTTCTACCAGATTGAGAGCAGTGTCATTCGGAGTTCCTTTTAAGAGTCGTGAAGAAGAGAGTTTTGCATAGCTTCTACTACAGGGAGTGCTGATCTGGTTGTTTGGGACTAAATTTTATGATGGCTACATTTCCTTTTGAATTATCTTGTAACTAGATAGTTATTTTCGTCTCCTATGCCTGGCAATAGTATCTATACTTCCTTTTTAAGTATGAGCCCTAAAGAGCCATTGTGTCAGTCTTCCAATTCCGCATTTGAGTCCTGGCAGAAATTACAGGAGTTGCTTCTTCATGAAAACAGCTTGTCTTATCTTGTTAACCTTTGAGCAGTTGCCCAATTTAATCAAAGTGTGTTATTCTGAACCAAAATGGAATTTTTATGTTGATGAAGAGAGAGAAAAAGTAGAGCATGTAAGGATGATAAATGGGGAGAAATTATTGAGATATAATTTTTTGTTCTGATTTGTGTTTTACAATAAAAAGAGAACTATCCAAATATTTTATACCTTTGGGATTACAGTCTTTAATGGAGTGAGATAATGCTTCTAAGAGTAAGCATTGGGAAGATAATATAGTTCCTACAGAATATCTTTACACTGTCTTTACTGGGAGGGGAAACCCTGGTGGCATAGTGGTTAAGTGCTACAGCTGCTAACCAAAAGGTCAGCAGTTTGAATCCACCAGGCGCTCCTTGGAAACTCTATGAGGCAGAGTTCTATTCTGTCCTATAGGGTCGCTATGAGTCGGAATTGACTCGACCGCAGTGGGTTTGGTTTTTTTTTTAATTGGGGATAAAATACCATTCAGAAAAATGCATTTAATGTAAATATATAGCTTAACTTAACAAATTTTTATAAAAGTAAATACCTATATAGTCACCACCCAGATAAACAGAACATTACCAGCACCCCCAAAGCTTTTGTGCTTCTTCCCAGTTACAACCCCATTTTTCCCTAGCAAACGTCACTGTGCTTTGTAATCCATTACATGCTTTTGTTTATAGTCTTACCATCTTCCTCTGCATCTTTAAATGCTATAGTTTAGTTAGACTATCTTTAAATTTTATATAAATGAAATATCTTGTGTCTGGCGTCTCAGTCTACCTTCTGTTTGTGGGATATGTCCATGTCATTGCAAACAGTTGGGGTTTTTTCATTTTTATTGCTGTCTGATATTCCATTGTATGAATTCGCCATTATTTATTTAACTCTTCTACTATTGGTGGATATATAACTTGTTCCCAGTTTTATTTCCTATAAATAATGTTCTTGGGCATATTCTTGTTCATGTCTCCTGGTACTCAGATGCAGATATTTCTGTTGGGCATCTACCCAGGAGTGGATTTTTTAGGTTAAAATGTTTCACGTATCTTCTTCTACTCTGTGACTTGCCTATTTTCTTAATGATGTCTTTTGAGAAATAAAATTTCTTAACTTTATGTTAATGTAAGATTTATCGGTCTTTTTGTCCTGTTGAGGAAATTTCTTCCTGACTTGATGTTTTGAAGCAGTTCTCCTGTATTACCTTCTGAAAGCTTTATTACTTTGCTTTTCAAATTTGTGCTTACAATCTACCGGGAAACATTAGTGTTGTTTCCAATTTGTGCCTGTTTTTAACAGTTTTTGATGGTAAGGAAAAGAGCTGCTATGGATATTTTGTACATGTCTTTTACTGAACATATGCACTCCTTCATCTTGGGTAAATATCTGTTGTTGTGTGCCGTCGAGTTGATTCTGACTCATAGTGACCCTATAGGACAGAGTAGAAATGCCCCATAGGATTTCCAAGGAGAGGCAGGTAGATTTAAACTGCCAACCCTTTTGTTAGCAGCCAAGGTACCTAAAATACTCAAATTCATAGAGACAGAAAGTAGAATGGAGGTTACCATGGGCCGGGGGGAGTAGACAGTTATTGTTTAATGAATATGGAGTTTGTGTTTGGGATGATAAAAAAAGATAAGAAAATAGAAAGTAATGATGGATACACAGCATTGTGAATGTACTTATGCCACTGAATTGTATATTCAAAAATGGTTAAAACGGTATATTTTATTTTATATATATTTTACCACAGTATAAAACGTATACTCTCTTCTGTCAGTTCAGTGAAGTGTATTAATAGATGATGCCTTTGGAGAGCAAGGGGTTGGTTAGTATGAATTGTAATTTTGTGATACTCTTATTTTAGTAAAACAAAGCATAACCTTGGATTTGACCTATGATCTCAGAATATGTACTTTCTGTATATACGTTTTCCTCCATGATGCCTCCTATACTAATTCTAAACTTAGATATCATCAAATATAAGAGTAAACGTCTTTTCTCAGATCTAAGATTTTAAATATTACGAAAATATATGTTACTTTTTTTTTCCTGTAGGCTTTATTTTAAACCTCTGGTAACAAATAAATGTCCCACTCTATGTTCCATTCCTTAGTTTCTGTTCTTTCTATGACAGTTATTAGAATGCAACTCTTTGAAGTTCCCAGTCCCCATAAAGGTAATATAAAAATCATTTGCATTTATGTACAGCAATTCCTTTCATTTGGGACTCTCAGATTACTTTGTAGGCATTTTCTGGTGTAGATATTCGAAAGGGTCCATTGACAATTAAGATTCTTCCTTCATACCTTCATTCTGCTGCTTTTTGTGTGTGTGTGTGTGTGGCTAAGAGGAAAAGAAAATAAGAATCTAAAGTCTTAGGAAAGCTGAAGGTCTAATCTAGTCTGTTATTATTTATACTTTTTCTGGGCTCAAATATTTGGAGAAATCATTTGAAAATGTGGACGATTAACCAGAAAGGAAATGCCCAGATAGTGAGGAAGCCCAACAGACACCAATTTATTGCAATGCCCTCTGCAGTACCTGAGAAGCTTGGTGTTGTTGTTAGGTACTGTCGAGTTGGTTCCAACTCAGAGTGACCCTGTATACAACAGAATGAAACACTGCCCGATCCTGTGCCATCCTCACAATCGTTGTTATGCTTGAGCCCGTTGTTGCAGCCACTGTCAATCCATCTCATTGAGAGTCTTCCTCTCTTTCACTGACCCTCTACTCTACCAAGTATGATGTCCTTCTCCAGGGACTGGTCCCCCCTGATAACATGTCAAAAGTGTGTGAGACAAAGGAGCATTCTGTCTGTACTTCTTCCAAGACAGATTTGTTTGTTCTTTTGGCAGTCCATGGTGTGTTCAGTATTCTTCACCAACACCGTAATTCAAAGGCATCGATTCCTCTTTAGTCTTCCTTATTCATTGTCCAGATTTCACATGCATATGAGGTGATTGAAAACACCATGGCTTGGGTGAGGTGCACCTTAGTCCTTAAAGTGACGTCTTTGCTTTAACACTTTAAAGAGATCTTTTACAGCAGATTTGTCCAATGCAATGCATTGTTTGATTTCCTGACTGCTGCTTCCATGGGTGTTGATTGTGGATCCAAGTAAAATGAGAAGCTTAGCGATAGCTATATTACAAGAGGCAGGCTCAACCCCTGAGGCTTAGGCTACTACATAGTCATTGTTTTCCGTTGTTCCTAGAGACAAGAACCATTCTGTTCTCATAGGTGCAGCTTGCTTGGATGCTGCCCTTAATTAAGTTCATTACATCCACCAGACCCATTGCTGTCAGTCTATTCCGATTGATAGCGACCCTATGAGAAGATTGCATCAACAATAGCGCAGTCTATCTGTGTTGGCGGTTGTCCTCTAGGCGGCAGCAGAGGAGCAGTTCCCATCTACCTGGAAGTTACTGGAGGAGTCTGGAGTCCTGGGATTGTGGGGGAAGCCCCAGTCTAAGAGCAAGACCAGGAGACAACCAGCGGTGGAAAAGTGTCAGGATGTCAGAATCAAGGAAATATGAAAATGCATACAGGTATCTCTGGGTGCAGAAGGGTAATTCAGCCAGAAATGAGAGCTGGGTTTGTTGGCAGTTAAATAAATAGAGAAGGTAATATTTACTTGTTCATCAATTGTTTTCTAAGTACCTGATTTGGGATTCAATAAGGAGTTCTCTGCTGAATATGGTATTAGTACACATAAACAAGCAATTGGATACAATCTGTTAAGTGCTTTTAAAAATGCCCAAAGTGCTGTGGGAATTCAAGAACAGTGACTGGGGAAGAGCAGGTGGGGACAGGGAGGGGAGCGGTAAGGGGTGAAGGCTTCACTTGTGGGCTAAATTGGTATCAGGTCTTCGAAAATGGGTAGTCAAAGAAAGAATTAAGAGGAGTTCTGGGCAGTGGTGAGCTGTTCTTTTCTATAACAGAGGCTCCACTTGAGGGATACAGTCGTATCCCACCCGTACATCTGCCCTCTAAAGCGGAAAGGTCCATATACTCCGAGGGGAAGGTCCAGGAACCTCCTTCATCAGCATCACCAGTTGTCATGGCTCTTTCGGGGTTCTTTCTTAAGAGAATGAAGACTAATTTGGTTTACAGAAAATTGGGAGATTTTATTATTTTGTTGAAGCCAAAAAAAAACCCCAAGGGAGACAGGCAATTTGAGCTCTCACATCTGCTATGACACTCAAGGCAAGGACATGCAGGTGGGGAAGAGGTACTTTACCAGGAAAGGTAAAATATGTCGACTTATCATATAACATTTGCTCACGGTTCTCTTTGTAGCTCCTCATCGTCAGATCTAGGCATCTTGTGACCTCTACACGTCAGTACTGAAGAGTACAGGGTTTTTTTTAGACTTGAATCCTTCCTCTTCACTCAGCATCCGTAGATCAGATGATTATCCAGAGAAATATGAATCTTACAATCAACTAGGGGAGAGGTGACACACATCCTATGAAAAAATGAGCAGAGGTTATCACTGGTTGACTCATTTGCTTTTTGATGCCATGAAGGATAGGGATAGTAATATCATTTTAAAATGGAGAATTAAGACCCTGGACTTCCAACACCTAAGTGAGGAATCCCAGAAATTCTCCTCAATTCCATCTGAAGCAATATTATGATTATCCTTAGTGCCTGGCACAGCATAGGCACTTGGTCAATAGTTGTCAAACAGGTGAATGAACCCATCAATCAATCAGTTGGCCTCTCTGAAACCAAAGACGTTTGTGAATACTTGAATCTGCTGTTCTCTGGCTCTTGCCTATAACAAATTTGAAAGCATGGATGCTCGTGATAGTCATAGAGACAGGCTAGCTGACAAGTCATTCTGCTCTCTAAAGCAGAGCTTCCCAACCACCTTGCTGTGAATGGTTTAATATGAGTGCTGTGAGACACTGGTCAATTCTGTCCTTGGGAGGGCAAGCAGGCTTAGCTGCAGCTAAGACTCCTAAGCCAGTGGCCTCAGGTCATGAAGAGCCTCATATGAGGCTCGTTAGAGGGCAACATGATTGGAGAAGAATCTGAGCGTATGCCTCATATCCCCACAAACTGGAAGAATGAAATCTGGCATTTTCTGCTCTGGCTGGAAATGCTGAGTGTCCAAGGAGATGCTCCCTGACCTGGATGTCTACCTCAGCTGCCAACTGCGGAGTGCGGCTGCCCATTTTGGTCAAGAGACTAGCCACGGTGAAGAAGTTCATGTTCCAGCTAGCCTAAAGCATGGCATGTAACCCAAGGGTTAGCCATTTGGGATTTGTAGGGGGCTGACTGTGGGCTCCTGGTGATACAGTTCTCAAATCTATCTTCACTAATATCTAATACTTTGGTCAATTTGTGACTGATGGACAGCAGAGTACAATCTAGCTCCACTGTAACTACTCTAACAATGCAAGTATAGTCTGCAACTAAGCATCATCATTATTTTGAAATATTTGCTGAGAAAAGGTTTTCTTGTGTTCAAATCCCTTTATACGAACACAAGAAAATTAACCATTAAATTTGTCAATGGATTTAAGCAAAAGTTGTTAGATTCTTTAAATATAATTTCAATTCTTTTAAATATTTAAATGGTTGTTTAAAAATGGTTTTAAAATTTTTACCATTTGCTTTTGGGGACTGTTTCTCAACAATGATGACTGTCAAGAATTTGAGCAGATCTTCTTTAAGAAGTCTTGTCAGGAATTGGTGGACAGCCATTTCAAGCATAAAAATTGAATTAAAAGTTTTATGTTCATTGGTGAAACTTCAGCTTTCTCATCAGATATTTGAAAAGATTTTATTTGGAAATTTTATCAAATTTACCGTATTCTTACGCAAATAATGCACACCTTCTACATTTGTTTGCCAACCGTGCCCTCCTCCCGTGAGGTATTTTTATAAGCACATGATGCTAAATTTTTTTTTACAGCAACATGTAAAACATTGGCATAGTGGCACTTAGGAAAATACCTCACAGCGTGAAGGTGTGATTGGCAAATAAATGTAGAAGGTGAGTGTTATTTGAATAAAAATACAGTAATATCAAATATCTTCTTCTAATACATTTAGTTTTCATGTAATTGTATATTAAAAAGGAAAGCTAATATTTTTTTTCACCAAGCTCTCCATAGAATCTTCAAAATAACCTCCAATTTTTCTTTAGTGTGCCATACACGTATTATCACCTACTATGAGTACCAAGATGCGTCCCCTTCCCCAAAATATGGAGGAAAACGTGCTCTAAATCTCTGAGACTGGTTTGGTCACTTACCTTGTCTTTTTTTGGTCTCCTGCAGAGCTGTCTTTACTAAACCACCAAACCGGTTGCCTTTGAGTCAATTACTACTCATAGCAACCCTGTAGGACAGAGTAGAACTGCCCCATAGAGTTTCCAAAGCTGCAATCTTTACTGAAGCAGACTGCCACATCTTTCTGCCACTAAGCGGCTGATTGGTTTGAACCACTGGCATTTTGGTTAGCAGCCGAGTGCTTAACCGCTGCACCACCAGGGCTCCTTGAACTGCCTTTAGATCTCATGATTTAATTCTTTGCCCTTGACTTATGTCAAGGGTCAGAAAGTTGCTGCATTTTAGTGTTTTAGGTATTGTAGTAAGTTACCCAGCTTCCATGTGGTAGGGACATTTTTTAACGTCTTTTTCTCATAATGAACTGGTATGATCTGATTCGAATTCATTTTATTATACAGTGGGAACTGAGAAACCTGTTGGATTTCCTTTTTTCATTGGCTTCCAGGATGGTAATTTAATTCTCAACTGCAGTAACCATTATTGTTAAGACATATTAAACCAGGTACCGCTGACTCCATTCTGACTCATGACCACCCCGTGTGCACTAGAGCAGAACGGTGCTACACAGGGATTCAATGGCTGTGACCTTTCAGAAGTAGATCACCGAGCCTTTCTTCTGAGGTGCCTCTGGGTGGATTTGAACTGCCAACTTTTCCGTTAGGAGCTCATTGCTTAACTGTGTCACCCAGGGATGCCTAAGACATGTTAGAGCTATAGCAGTTTGATATTTAAGAAGAGTCAAGTAAATTATACAGATAAGCAGTCGAAAGTTATAATCCTCCATTCCTTGCAAAGAACTTGGTGTTCTCTAAAGATAAAATAGCTTAATCATTTAGATTGATCTACATATAGATTTTCCTTCCTTTTTTTCTGGGCTTTTTTTTTTTTCCCCTCATTTGTGAAATAATAGCTCTTCTAATCCCCACACATCTTTCTTGCCTGATATAATCCTTGATAGGAATACATACCACTCCCCTAATCTCCATATATATAAAAGTCAGGCAGCTTAGGGTCTGTACAAAGCAAGCTGCTTCTTATGACCCAGGAAGACTGAAATGGTCTACAATATTGGAATCTGACTTTGCATTATTGCTCACCAGGGAGGAAAGGAAGAAGATCAAGCCCCTGAAAAGTGGGGACAACGAACATCTTGTCTCCTGCTGCACAGAGGAACACGGTTTTTAAAGGACCTTTATAGATTTGGGTCAAATTGTATATCTCTGAGATTATGTTAAAGGTGTGGCATTGTTCAGTGTTTTTTTTTTTCCCTCAGAGTCCCTTGTTATAGGAGCGTAACATTTCCCAAATAACTGTGAACCAGCTTTGTCTTTTCCAGGTTACCCTCTGACGGACCTCTCGTTCCTCATACCCTTCCCCTTCTACGCTGTGTCTGACGTATCTGTCTTCCTCTGTGTGAGGTATTTATTTTAAGAGATCTCAGTTTCTGAAGAGGGGTAGAAATTGGTGTGTGCCCTTATCATTTTATACATATATTTCTTAGGATTGTATTTAGTTTAGATGAGTGCACCACTGTTTCCTTCTGCGACTTTAAACAGTTAAAAATCAACGGTATTTTATTCTCTCTTTCGTGTGTGTCTGCCTGGGTTCCCCCGTTTGCTTAAAATTCTCTCTGAGGACAGTGCTATGTCTCATCTTTGAAAAAATGTAGTCACCAATGACTCTACTATATTCTGACGAAAACAATAGCTGCCTTGCCTAATATCCCACTCAGCTCGGTTTTGACTAGTGAAACATGACTTTAAAAGAAGTTTGGGTGGGCTGGAAGTCACACGTCTGGGAGTTCAGAGAGACCCAGATTCCCTCATCTAACTTGGATGCTGTTTTTCTCTGTGATTTCTGGCAGATTTTTCCATTTTCCAGTTCTGTTTTCCTTATCTGTAAAATTGAGGAATTTGGGCTAAATGGTCTCCAAAATTCCTGTTGTTCAATATTTCTGATACAATTCTATCTTCCCGAGGAAATCAGTTATTATACGCCTCAAAATATCTTTGATAAACCCTTGATTAAAATGAAAATGAAACCCGAGGCTCGAAGTTATCACGGTAAAACCTGTGAGAGCTGGAAATCTACGAGACTGCCTTGTTTTTCCAGGTCTTGCAAGTTTTCTGCCTTGGACGGGTGTATAGTCTTCCCACTTTTCTATCTCTCGTGTTAGTGGAAAATATTTGAGTTTTCCTTCTCTGACAGGTTTCCACCTTACACGGGTTCCGGCTTTCACAGGTTTTACTATATTATTTCTTAAAGCAGGAACATGGAGAGCCTGATAAAGCTGTTGATGCAAATGCTTTTGAGACTTAATCATGGATTAATTACTAGCTTTTGTTTAAATAGACAAAAGCTTAGAATAGATTTGCATATCATCACTTACACAAAATTTAAGTAAATCTGTACTTACTTGTGTCTAGTCACTAAAAATTGAGTCTATAATCTCAATTAATTTACTAAAAGGGGGGTAGCGGTTAAGCACTCAGCTGCTAAATTGAAAGGCTGGCGGTGGGAAGCCACCCAGTGACTGCACGGGACAAAGAGCCGGTGATCTGCTCCTGTAAAGATTACAGCCTAGAAAACCCTATGGGGCAGTTCTACTCTGTCACATGGGGTCGCTAGGATGGCATCTAACAACAATAACAACAACGAACTTTCCTATGCTATTTAAATTTTTATTTTAATAGTTCCATGGGCGGTTGGCTTATGCCATTCAGATTATAAATATTTATTATAATTAAATGCGTTTGAAAAAAACTTTGTTGTAGAAAACTGTGTTTTTTTATTTAAAACTGTACACTGTTCATCATGGAGATTGTGTATGCTCACAGACCCTGTGATCATTAATCTGCTATGACCTCACTGATTTTGTTTTAATTAAACTCAACCAGTATCAAAATGGTGTAGATTCTCTTAGAATGAGGACACATGGGAGATCCTGTTCCAAGTAAATAGTCATTTTGCAAGTAAAATAAATGTCTGTAACAGATTGACTTTAAAATGCAAGGTAGAATACTAATTTTTTTACAACCGATGCTAAAATACCTCCCAGTTATCTCAACCTGCTGTTTAAAATTGAGAAATCGAATGCTCTTTCTTGTTTTGATAAAAGTCCAACAAACAGAATATCTTTAATGAATTTGTTGCATTTCTAGAAAAAAATGCTCATGTTTGGTTTAGGATAATTCAAAACAGCTGATAAATATTTATGCCATGAACCTCTTTCCTTATCACCCAGTCTCTGAGAGAACAATATTGTTGTTACCTTTGGTTCACGGGAGATTGTGTTCACCTCCTCATCTGCTCTTTACACTATCCCAACTGCTAGTTGTGGTGCTCTGACCCACACAACGGGAGAGAGTGGATGCTCTGGTACCGGTAACAGCACATGCCCTCTAGCTGTCACGGGCTGCCAGTTCACCTCCAGCTGGGGTATGGGAAAAGGAAGCTGAAACTAGGTAGGAGAAAATTTAGGAAAACTGTGAGGGAGTATATGGAACATATAGGTAGTAATCATATTTTTTCTTAGAAGAAATACAACCAAAATTCTCCTTCGGAGCAAGGATCGAGAGACTTCAGCTAGCTTACTTTGGACATGTCATCAGGAAAGACTCAGCACTACAGAAGGACATCATGTTTGGTCAGTGAAAACGAGGAAAACCCTCAATGGGATGGATTGACACAATGGCAGCAACAAGGGGTTCAAACATGACCAACGTTCATGAAGAGATGCTGGACGGGGCAAGTTTTGTTCTGTTACACATAGATCGCTATGAGTCAGCTCCAAACTCCATGGCAACTAACAGCAACAACAATCATCTTTTTGAGAATAAATATGAGTATTTGCCACTTTACATGGAACTAAAGTTGTTGAAGATGAAGTTATATAAAACAAATTCTATTTTCCCACTATTGTCAGTCATTATAAATTAAAAATACATTCCATGTAAAGTAGTTCTACCAATACATTGGATTAATACTTTTTGTTTAGAAAAGGTTAAATTAGTGGCAGTCTCTATAGCATATTAGCAAGGTAAAATATGAGCAGAAATATTCTTGAAGTTGATCTTCCAACCAGGCATTGATTTTTCCATTGAAGCATAATTCCGTGTTCACTGTTATCTTTCAATTATTACAACCCTCCAGAAAATAAATAGTACCGAAATAGTAATTTTCCCTGGATTAAAAATACCAAGCCAGTACATTAGAAATTCAGAACTTTATTGCTGGAGTGTAAATTTAGGGATGGTCTGAAAAGGACCCTTTTCTGTAATTGCCTTTTTCCTGTTTATCAAGAGAATATTGCACTTGTCCCACATGACCCTACTCATTGACCTCAATTGTTTGGTTCAGGATTGGGCACACTTCACCCAAGCTGGGGCAGAATCTCTTCTCTCTGATATTTTTGATATTATGGCTAAGAATAGGGTCAGTGTGTCTCTGGAGGCTAAAAGATTAGCATGTAAACATCATCGTTGTTGGCAGTCATGGGTATAGCAGATAGAGAAGAAAGAGTGAAGCAGCAGGGAAAAGAGGTGGGGGACATCCCAAAGACTCTCAAGTGTTGGATTCCAGCTCTTTCTGAGAACTGCTTGCACAATCTGTCCTCCCTATGTCATTACTGTTCAGTTATTTCCTAAGATACTTCTTTACCCTTCCAAATATATTCCCATTTTGTTTAAGCCAGATGGGATCTTGTCACTTATAACAGATATAATTTAATTAATGTGACTTCCTTTTATTACCTTGTATCTGGTCACCACCTATATCTGGTAGAACTGCACTGAAATATACCATGTCACCAGAAAGTAACATCATATATATCCATGGTCTCTACAGAATGGGCTTGAGTTTGAAGTTGAGGATTATGAAATCTTATCTACCAATATCAAACCAAACGTATTGCTGTTGAGTTGATTCCAACCCATAGTGACCTATAGCACAGAGTAGAACTGCCCCATAGGGTTTCCAAGAAGCAGCTGGTGGATTTGAACTGCTGGTCTTTTGGTTAGCAGCTGTAGCTCTTAACCACTGTGCCATCAGGGCTCCTATCTACCAGTAGTTCCCTATGTATCAGTAAATTCATAATTTTGAATATTGAGTTAACTTAGAATAATGGATATGAGCATTCAAGCATAAGAGGAAATACAGATATGGAAGTGAGTCTATCTGTGAAATAGTTGCATATCCCTTTAGTTGCTGTCAAGTCGATTCCAACTCATGGGGACCCTATGTGTGCAGAGTAGAACTGCTCCACAGGGTTTTCAAGTCTGTGACCTTTGGAAACAGATCACTAGGCCTATCTTCAAGGTGCCTCTGGGTAGGTTCGAACCACCAAACTTTCAGCTCGTAGTTGAGCACTTAACCATTTGCGCTACTAAGAAAATTTTAAAGATCTTCTTAGAGATGAAAATGGCCATAGAGATCATCTTATTCATTTGTTCCATTTTTTCAGATGGGTACACTAAGAAAGAATGGGGAATTGGCTTATAGTAATTAGTAGAAATAATATTATTCTGGTTTCTTGACTACTAGATCAGTGTTCATTTCTCTGTGGGTGGAAGAATACTAACTTCCTGTTTGACCTTTTCTCTCTGGGTCTCAGTTTGTCCTCTATAAGCTGAGTGGGTTATAGTAGATAATCACTAAGATCCATTCTGGCTCTAATATTCTATGATTCAATGATGTTTATGATGCATAAAATCATTATACAATGTTTATGTAATGTCAGAGGATTTTTATTTTGTTTGAAAATCAATCTGGATTTAAATTCTACTGAAAAGAAAAAGACTGATAGAAGGGACAAAAGCCAGGCCAAAGAATAAAAAGCCCAGAAGTGGCAGAAATTAAGACCAAAATGTGATTGATTTATTTGTTGGTGATTTACAAGTTGAGTCACTGTAGACTTTTTAGGAGTCATTCTGCCATTTATATATTGCTTACAAACAGATTTTGCTATTTACTTTTTTGCATTGAGTCTAAGCACAATGTTTTTCAATTAAAAATACATCAGAATTGAGTTCAGGAACTAATTCAGTAAAGAACACTTACAGCTTCAACCTTGAGGATGAAATGTATTGTACTTTACAAGCCTTAGATATGATGATACTATCAAATTAGTCATATCTTAAAACAAGTTATAGGGAGACTATTAACAATAATGTATTTCTAGGTAATGTAGAAATTTTCATGTCATTTAAAAAAAGATAAATTCAAACACATTTGTTTTATTGAGAGACTATCTTGAATCCAGGTGCCACTACTTAATTATCTGCATGTCCTTGGGCAAGTTATCCAACCTCTCTAAGCCTTAACTTCCTTTTTTTTTTTTTAATAAAATGGAGGTGCCATTTATACTTAATTCAAGGGCTTGTTAAGTGTCTTAAATAAGATAGCACAGTGCTTGGCATGTAATAAATGCTTGGTAACTGCTTCTACTAGTAGAATCTATTGAAATATGACATTTAAGCTGAACATAACTTTGATAAAAGGGAAAATATTCAGTCAAGAAGAACTTCTATGTTTCTGTTTACTTTACCATAAACAAATAACTTTATTAAATCAGCCACATAAGTCTTTAACAATGAATGGGAGGCTTTCGATCCTAACATGTATTTTAGATAATTAAAAATAGTACTTAACATTTATCGAGCTCTTTGTGGCTTACAAATACTTTTATATATAAATAAAATTGTGGGTGTATAAATTTGAATTTTCTCTGTCCGCCAAATAACCGTATTGTTACTTCTACTCTTTAGATGAGGAAATTGATTTAGAGATTTGATGCTTACACAGCTGGTTGGTGTTGGTGCTGACACTTGAAATTGGTCTTCTGAGTTCCACTTTACTTAATGAATGTTTATTGATCATCTATTAGGAATAAAGTATCATGATGCTTTATGTAATGAACACCTATTGATTTGCTCACCCAGCACTTCTCCCTCCTTGTTTTTTATAAGATTCTTCCCACAGTTTTCTGAGAACTACCACTTCTCACCAAACTCTAACCACAGGATGACTGAGAGAACTTCCATGTCAGCTTCACCCAGTCACAGTTCCTTGTCCAAAAAATCAACTGATACAAAAATGGGTAAGGTGTCTGTGTGCTTTCTGACACCAACTCTAAATGTCTTCTTTCACACCAACTACAAGTGCAGCACTTCCTCCTCTGATCTTAACCACCCAGAGCTAGGTCAGATCTTACAAATTAAAGGGCACAGTACTCCAGACTGCCAAGTCTGCCCAAAACTTCATATGCCAGCCACAAGTTCAGGCATCCACAGTGTCCCTCACTTCTAACCTTCTGGCTACAAATTCAGGGGTTCCTACTACCCCTTCAGGACACTAGCTGCAAACTTAGGGGTCTCTAGGACCACCTCACTTCTGACCTACTGGCTACAAATTTGAGGGTTCACTACTTCCTCTGGTTCAATAATTATCTAAAACAATTCTGTGAACTCAGGATGCTCTGTACGTATGATTACAGTTTTATTATAAAGGATACAAATCAGTACCATCATAAAAGACAGACTTATAGTGTCAGGTCAGATAGGGTCTCAAATACAGAGCTTCTGTGTCCCAGAAATGCATTACCCTCCATGTATCAATGTCTTTCACCAACCAGGAAGCTCATCTGAGCTTCAGTGTCCAGAGTTTTTTTTTTTTTTTGGAATTTCATTACATAGGTTTGAATGATTGAATCATTGTCCACATGCTTGAACTCTATCTCCAGCTCCCATCCTTTCTGCAGAGGTCAGATTGATATCATGTAGTGAATCTTTCTGGCATGGCCAGCCCCCACCAAGGGTTACCTAATTAGCATAACAAAGACACTCCAATCACTGGAGAAATTCCAAGTGTTTAGAGGTAACTCCCAGGAACCAAAGACAAAGACCAAATTCTTGGGTAAAGTAATTCTTCACCCAACAATAGGAAATTCAGAAAAGCCTTTGATTTTCTTGCCATAGTTCATGGGAGAGGAAGAATGTTCATTTGGGAGAGTGGACACCTGATGCTCCCTTTCTCAAGCCAATTTGAATCCTTTCTCTGAGAATTTAGATGTATAAAAGTGAAAGTTATCTGAGTATCTGGACTAAAACATGTACCACTGGGAGATAATGGTAGTCATAGTCTGCCACTGAGAGGAGGAGGAAGCCTATCTGAGGTGAAACAGAAAAACCAAGAGTATTCAGAATCCAGTCCAGATGTGAGACAGAAAGAGTCCTGAAGTGACTTCCTAGTTGTTCTGAGCCCAACTGCATTCTTTCTTGGGCTTCCATAATTCACCCCAGTGCCCTTACAATAAATATCCTTTTTTGGTTAAACTAGTTAGAATTATATTTTTGTTAGATACAACAAAGATTTATAATTAATACCAAATTCAAGACTAATGCCATGAGGTCTCTGTTTCTGTCAGCAAGAAACCCATTTAGTCATTTCTCAATTAATATTAGGCTGGTTGTCTAACAAGTATTGGGGAGTTTGTTAAAATGCAGATTCTAGGGCACCATATCCCAGAGGTTATAATTCATAAATTCAAGATGTCTGCAATTTGGCCTGGAAATCTGTATTTTTAATAAGCTTTCCAAGTGATTCTGATGCATAGCCAAAATGGGAAACCTTGGGCAGAAATACTTGTGTAAATGTTTTAAGAACCATGACAATGTGACTTAAAGACAGCACAGGTCATACCAATTACCATACATCAGCTGCATTGCAGCTTGAGTACTGATTAAATGGTAAAGTTAAACATTTCCTCTTATGGGGTTATTATCTTTTTAATGTTTAGAATGAGGACTAGAGAGAAAGCAGTGTCAGTACAAGGGGTACGTGGTGGAAGAACAGTATGGAGTGGAAAATAGTATGAGGGAAAGGAGTAAAAAATTGTGGGTGGGCAGAGAGAATGGACTCACTTCTCTGCCTGACTCACAGAAGCAATCAAAGCATTAAACATTCATGGCCAGAAGCAAAGGGAAAAGCAAAAGCTGAACAAAAGCTTTTTTGATGGAAGAAGTCCTTTCCATGTCTTTGTGTCTCCTTCCTTGACCTGGCCTGCGCTGGGAAGGTAGTTCATAGATGTAGAAGATGACATTTATCTGATCTTTGCCCCCTGATATCATGGACTATTGCCAGATGGGCATCTTGGGAAGAGTTACTTCGTACCCCCAAATTGACCCCGTTGTAATTTACATTTACCTCAGCATCTTCTGGAAGTTCAGGCAATCGGCAATGCATACAGCAGATCTAACCACAATCAAGCTACAGGGACACAGTGAGAAGCTTTCCATCTGAGCAACACTGAACAGCTTCATCGATCTTACCAACACCCTAGAGGTAAGTGTGAGAACAATAAAAAGTGTCTTGGGGACAGAGTGGAGGAAAGGGATGGCGTAATGATTCTTGAATTGTTTCTTGGCTTTGGCAAAAAGCATTACTGGGAAATGGAAACTGGGTGTGGCTAAATTCTCAGTATCTTAGAATGTAATTGAAGGAAGGAAACTTAGAGATCATCTAGTTCATAACTTTCTTTTTACAGTTGAGAAACTGAGCTCTGGAGAAAAGAAGTAACACATAACAGTTTCACACATGCAGTTGGTGGCAGAGTCAAGTCTAGAATTTAGATTTCCCAACAACCAGCTTGTTGTTGTGTAACCTCAAGTCAATTCCAACTCATAGAAACCCTATAGGACAGAGTAGAACTGCCCCATAGGGTTTCCTAGGCTGAAATCTTTACGAAAGCAGATTGCCAGGTCTTTTCTCCTTCAGGCAGAGCCACTGGTGGGTTCGAACTGCCAACTTTTGATTAGCAACTGAGCACTTTAACCATTGAGCCACTAGGGCTCCTTACATCTAGCTGGTTGTTGTTCGTTGTTGTTAAGTGTTGTCAAGCTGGTTCCAACTCATAGCGACCCTCTGTACAACAGAACGAAACACTCCCAGTCCTGTACCATCCTCATAATCATTGCTATGTTTGAGCCCATTGCTGCAGCCACCCTATCAATCCATCTCATTGAGGGTCTTCCTCTTTTTCGCCGACCTTCTACTTTACCAAACATGATGTTCTTCTCCAGGGACTGATCCCTCCTGATAACATCTAGCTTAGTGTTCAGTAAATGGTCTACAACTAGAAAATCATGGTACTATGTACCCGATACAAAATTACTACAAGTAAGACCAACGACTGTGTATAAGGCATGGGACGAAACCCTGTCTGAGAAGCAGAATTATAACAGCAATCATGTTCAGATTAGTCTTCCTCCTTCTGTCACTCCACTTCTTCCATCCCATGGTTACACTGATAATCTAGATGTTGGCAAGTACTTGCTCTCACGGCCAACAGCAAAAGGATACTGCTTTTGAAGGAAAGAGGAAAGCAAAAGTACCTATCATTGGTGACACCTTACATTTATTTTATCTTCTGTGATATTTCTTATGAAGACAGAAAAAGTCCACAGGAAAAATCAGCTCTTTGGTAGTTAACTAACATTGATGACTGTCTTCGATAAATGGGGTTATCAATGTTAGTTGACCTGAACGGAGTAGTTGTATAAACTGAGGAGCTGTACAAGTCCACAATCCTTTATTTGTAATTACAAAATCCAAAAATCTCTGAAATATGATCATTTTTCTCAAAATGTGCAACAAACTTAGTTGGTAGCAAACCCTGGCTTATCCTGATGTTAGCCTGTTTATAGCTTTTACTTATCCTACTTACTGCGAATATTCATAGCTTTGCTGAAGAAATATTAAAATATTTGATTACCTGATGGAGTGTTAAGTAATATATTAAAAAGGGTGCTGAATTATCTTGCTAAAATCCAAGTAAGTATTAAATCTTCAAACACATCTGGCCCCAAAGGTTTTAGGCAAGGAAATTGGGGTCTGTTCTGTACAGTGAATATTCTGTGCCAAGGACTGAAATTACACTTGATATGGTGAGGGGAACAGGCAGATTTATGCAGAAGCAATTGTTTTCCATAAATTCCCAGGGAATAAACTGATGCTGTGGCCATTAGAATGGGTATGAATGAGAAGGTGACTGTGTTGTACAGACTTGCCAATACTATGTCTGCCCATCTCCAATGACTGCAAGTGGGGTCATGGAATTCTTCAAATGACATTTTTAGGTCAAAATATGTGGGTCATTATTGTATAGGCTTCTGAGAAGCAGAGCCAACAGTAATTCAAAACAGCAATAGAACATAGCCGTTTCAAGAATTTGGTGACCCTGTCTCATCTAGCATGTTCACCTCCAGGGAGAAGTTGACTTTCTGCTGTTTCCTTCCTAGACATCTTTTTTCATTCAAACTTGGCCAAGTCACTTGTTCTATGTGTCTCCTTTTTTTTTTTTTTTTTTTTTTCATTTTAAGTATGGATGGTGTCAACAGCTTTCCTTACCATTCTGGTTCAATATATAAAATATCACTTAAAAAAGGTGTAGACTACCACATAGTCCTTTTTTGGAAGGTTACTTGATAGTTCAGTCTTCTGTTCTAATGGAACAACCTTGGGAAGCTTGTTGGAGTCATGGCTTTAGTTTCAGCCTTAATATTAATTTTCGGCACGACCTTGAGCATGTCACACTAGACTGCATCATTTAGAAAACAAGGGACTTGGATCTGATGATCTCTAAGTCTTCTTTTATGGTTAATTCTGAACCTATAAATAACAAGGTGAATAATGGTAATTACACAAGGACCTTAGTTTGTTTAACAGTTTATCATTTACAGACAACTTTTATATCCATTAAATCATTGGGTCTTTATGACAAACCTGTTAAGGCATGCTAGACAAGTAGGTATTATTATTTTCTTCTAAAGAAGTTCAGAGAGAAGAGGTGTTACTGGACCAAGATCACAGATCAACTAGTGTCTACTGAAGGGCCAGACCAGGTCTTCTGACTCCTTAACTGCCTACCCTATGTTCTTTCCACTCCGTCTCGCTGCTTCCTTAATTTCAGAGACACTTGCTTAACAGTATCATGAAAATGCCCGCACACTTGTGTGTTCTCAATAGAAAAGAGCATTGGTTATGACCAGCTGTAGGCAGAAAATGTACTTACACCTTATTTGGGGCTTCAATAGTGGATACCAGGCTCAGAGCAGGAAGTTGGTTAGTAAGAGGGATGCAAAAGGGACCCCAAATGTGACTGCTGCAATGAAGCGCTTATCCAGAGGACATTGGAGGAAATAGCAGGAGGTGAGGAAGCTCAGGGTGGGAAGAGCGCCATAGACAAGTGGAGACAGCTGGAGCATTCCCAGAGAGAACACACTTGCGACCTGCCCCTCATGTCCAGAATTTTTTTAAAGTCTAGTGTGAATTGCACGGTCTACATTTTGAAGGCACTGTACAGCAGTTCCGCCTTATTCGCGGTTTTGCTTTCCTTAGGTTTCAGATACACACAGTCAACCGTGGTTTGAAAATAAACAATTCATAAGTTTTAAATTGCATGCACCGTTCTGAGTAGCACGATGAAATCTCACTCCTTCGGTTCCGTCCGGCCCAGGACATCAATCATCCCTTTGTCCAGAGTATCCATGCTGTATACGCTACTCCGCCATTAGTCACTGAGCAGCCAACTTGGTTATCAGATCGACTGTCTTGGTATCACAGTGCTTGTGTCCAAGTAACACTTATTATACTTAATAATGGCCCCAAAGCAAGAGTAGTGATGCCGGCAATTCAGATATGCCAAAGAGAAGCTGTAAAGTGTTTCCTTTAAGTGAAAAGTATGCATGCATAGAAAAAAACCATGGTATATACAGAGTTCAGTACTATCTGCAGTTTCGGGCATTCACTGGGTGTTAGAATACCTCCTCCACGGATAAGGGGGGACTACTATATTTGGGAAGAAAATAGCCAGGAAACATTTTAGCTTTTGTGGGTCAAGACACTGGTATTCCTTGTTAGCTAGGAAGATACTGGCAGATGCAATTTCAGAAGTGTGCAAGAGAGAAGGACAAAAAGAGGAGAGTCAGTTAAAGTCTGGGCCTCAGTTTCCCCATCTACAAATTAAGCTGGCATTCAAGGCCTTCCGCCATCTGGCTTCAATCTTTTCTAATTCCACTCCTCTCTATATTCTACTCCAGAAAACCCAACTTTGACCTCCTGCCCATGATGCAACATGACTCTGCTTTTGCTTCCCTAAGTCCCTCCTTAATTTCTTCTCGTCATATATTTTAATTCTTCTTGTTTATAAGGCCAGCACAGACACCAGGAAACTTTCCCTAAACTCCCCACCTGGCAGCTGATAATTCTTTCTTATCAAACTAGTCATCTGTTTGACTTGCTGATGCTGTTCAAGAATTCCCACCTTGTATTAGAGTCATTGGTTACACGTCCTGTTCCATGACCTGACTGAGCTCCTTGATAACAGACTGTGTTTGACACATGTCTGTGTCCATAGGGAAGGAAGAGCTACAAAAATATCTGAATAAATGAAGGAGTGAATGATATCTAAGATCCCTTCCAACACTACCTTCTATAATTTTAGAATAACATAATATCTTTCCTGAAGCAAGGTGAACAAGATTCCACTTAGAAGTTAGAAACATTTTATGAAGTTATTATGAGACTTGTCCAATTAAAAACTAAACAGTTTTAGCTGAATTATGGTTGTTTCTTAAAAAAAAATCCATTCAAAGATAAATGTCATGTAGTAGAAGAAATACTGTGATGGTTTCTGTTACGTGTCAGCTTGGCTTGGCTATCATCCTCAGTGATTTGGCAGATGCTTTGTGACCACTTTCCATTTTGTGATCTGATGTGAGAAGTCCATCAGTTAAAAGGGGAATTTCCTTCCAGTTGTGGCCTGCCTCCAGTGTATAAATGGAAGTTCTGGCAAAGCTCCCTCTCTCTCTTGAACCTGCGCTCTTCTTATTACCTGACCTCTGGCTCTTGGGACATAAGCCTGACTCCTGTTCTGCTGATTTTAGATTTGCCAGCCCCTACAACCTCGTGAACCAGCAGAGGCCTCCAGCCTGCCACCTGACCTGCAGATTTTGGGCTCATCACCCGCTACAACCACATGAGCCAGCAGACGTCTTCTACCTGCCACTTGACCCACAGATTTGGGACTTGCCAGCCCCCAGAATTGGGTGAGCCATTTCCTTGAAGTAAATCTCTATATTTGTATATATGCTTTACTGGTTTTGCGCCTTTAAAGAACCCTAAGACAGATACTGTCTAGTAATTTTTCTGGAAAGAGTTAATGCACTGCTGTAAGTGCTTGGCTGCTAACCTGAAGTCTGGTGCTTCAAACCCACCCAGTGGCTCCATGGAGAAAGACCTGGCCATCTGCTTCTATAAAGATGATAGCCTAATCCTGTCACGTGGAGTCACTATGAGTTGAAAACTGACTTGACGGTATCTAACAACGACTACATTATTCTATTTCTTACTAGCTGTGTGATTTTGGACAAGTGACATCATATATCAGAGCCCAGTTTTGCTAACCAGAAGCTAATGATACCTGTCTCACAGGTTTGTTGACAGAGTTAATGTGATAATGGAGGTAAAAGTGCTTTATAAACTGAACAGAACGCCCCACATAAAAGAGTTTATGTCTTAGTTACCTAGTGCTAGTCTACCAAAAATACTACAAGGGAGTGCCTTTAAAAAAACAGAAATTAATTTTCTTATAATTCAGGAGGTTAAAAGTCCAAATCAGGGTCTTGGCCATGTTGATTCTATCTGTGGACACCTCTCCTACTTTCTGGTGTCTCTGGCCGTCCTTGGCTTTGCTTGTAGTTGAGTTCTCACATGGCATCTGTCTTTCCTCATGTGTGTCTTTGTGTCTATTCTGCTTTTTATATAACTCAGAAATGATTAGGTTTAGGAACCACCGGTCATTGGTATGACTGCACTAACATAAAAAAAGAAAAACCTTATTTCCAAATAGAATCACATCCAAAGATACAAGGGTTAGAATTTCAATACACATTTTGCAGGTACACGATTCAATCCATAACAGGTTATTATTATCATCACCATCACTATTATTATTTCTTTCATTATTTTTACTATTATTATTCCATGGGCTATAAATGTGGTCTCTCTACAGCTGCTTCTGTAGGACTCTAAGTGTATAAACTTTATTTAGAAGTTGATATCATACCCATTGGGGGATTGAACAACGGCCGATGAATGCTAATAGCACTGGGTCCTTATTTACAGAGTACCTTTCCCCTGAGATCAAAAGCTGTTAAAAGCTAGACTCATCATTCCTTAATCTATTTCCATTCTATCATTCATGCAACAAATATTTACCATATGCCTACTATGTGCCAGGTAGTAATTTAGACAACTGGTGGGTTGTTGATATTTTTGATGTCCTGGTTTCATTATGGGAACCTGAAGGTTCATAGAAGATGAGAGTCTTTCACAAAGTAATGTGGGCAAGACAGGGTAAGGGATGCAGGGGTGCAGGCCAGAGCTTAGGGTGGGTAGAGCTATACTGGGCTAAGAATAATTGTTTCATGAGCTCCAGCTGGGCACTTTTGGTTTGAGTCACACATCTTTATCCACAGCAAACTGGGTCTTTGCCTTATTTGCCCATAATGAGAAATGATGTCAGTGGCTGACTTCTGAAAGGCACATGGTGAAGTCCAGATTACATGGGTTAGGTATCTGAACTGCTTTGGTCTGCCCAGTTTCAGACCCTTTGGAAAGGAAAAGCTGAAAAGTAACTATTGATTGAGAGATTTGAGTCAGTCCCAGTGCTGACTCCTGCAGAGCCTGGCCCCTGGCTGCAGACACATTTCACAGGGTTGCTATTTCACTTTTATCCTCCAGAGAGAACAGGCGCTTTCTTCCAAGTGCAGGATTTTTGAGATGCTGGGATAAAAGCTCGCCTTTCATGTGTGGGTGACTCAGAGAGCAGGGAGTCAGCAGGAATATAGTGAGGCAGCCCAAGGTGCTACAAGGAAGCGTTAGGCATGCTTCCCGTTGTCAGCCTTGTGGCCTCTCAAAGACATTTCCTACCAAAGGGCCAGGAGTGAGCTTCCCCAGCTTTGGAATAGCCCTAGCTGTTTTATCCAGAACAGGAAAATAGCACAGGTAATTGGTACCACTTTCAATTGTAGCATTGTTGACAATTTGATACATGAAGTATTAGGAACCCTAAGAAAGAACCAGAGATGACAGGGCCATCTCCTTCCGAAAGCTCACATGGGGTGATTAAGAACATTAAGAAATAATTAGAATAGAAAGGGCCACCCATTAACAAATACCTCTTGAATTTGTTTGCCAAATCATAGTCATATCTAACTTCTGTCTTCAACTTCCTTCCAGCTTCTCTTTTATCTCTCTTCCTTAACTCCGTGAGTTCAAGAACAATCTTCAGCTCTATCTCTCCCAAAGACTCTGCTTCCACGGAAGTTGCATTAGCTTCCCTCACTCATATGCCCTAGGAAAAGGATTTGGTGGAACCAGGAAAGGATTTTTAATTTGTTTTTAGAATATAGTATTTGGGATAATTTTGAAGGAAACAGAAATTAAAAAAACAAAAGATGGGGCTGGGAAAGGGTGCATCCCAGAATTCTGCAAAAGCCTATATGCAGGGAAGCAGAAGGAGTTCCTGAGCACCGAGAAAATGGGCCTGCTAGGATATATTGGAGGGTACCACAGGCAAGTAACTTGAGAAAAGGTTCTTGTGGATAGCCTTGACAGCCAGCTTAACTTCTGTTTAGTTGGATGGGCAATGCTATAAAATTTTGAAAGTGATATTGGTAGACATTTTGTAACTGTCCATATGTAACCTAAATCCTGGGTCTATAGTTACTGTTTCACAGTTCACCCAGCCTGTTAATATGAAGTAGATTGCTCTGAGAAACTAGAACTCCAATATCTTTTCAAATAATAAATACCATTGTAATTCCTGATGAATGAAGGCTCAGGAATATCTACCACAATGGTTTTTTCTAACCATTACTTTACCCAGGATTTGGTATGGATACCATGAATAATTCTCTTGCTCTTGGCAAAATGGCCCTAGAAGTTCAATAATTATAATGAGTCATTAGATTCATTTTGATAAATTATGTATTGACTTGGATGAAACAACAGCAATAACAGAAAATTAAAACTCCCATATCTGCCTTCTGACGATCATCCTTTGGATCAGAGCATTACACTTCTCCAAGGTTTGAATATAGGTAGCCATCTGTCGCAGCCCCTCACACGGGGCACCATCTGTCACAGCAGCAACGAATGTCGGGACGGCGGAGACAGTAACCAAACACAACTCTTACAGAGAAGTGGGGCCAGGTGGGTCACTCTGAGGAGTTGACCCCGGCTTCAGTCCCAGGAGTTTATTTATAGTCAATACAGCAAGCAGTGAAGCAAACAACAGAACAATGGGCTTTGGGTGAATAAGAATAAGTTTCGGGCAAGGGAGGAGGAATTCAGGTAAACAAGCCAATCAGTAACGGGTTTGGAAAAACAAGTCGTGACAAGTCTCAACATGTTGGGGACAAGTCTCAACATGTGCAGCATAGAGGCCTGTGGGAGCTTCAGTTGTCAATAGTGCAGTCATGTTTAAATGGCATATATCCCCACAGCCATCCTGTTTTTTAGAAGTAGTTTCCTCTTGACCTTCACTTGATTGTTACAATACTCCCAGTGATTTAGGAATCTATGTATTTACCCAGTTGTCTAGCTTTCATTAAAGTAATGTTTTCACTTTTACGTTTAAGTGTTTCTGTTTCTAATTTCTTAAGAAGCTCATCATTTATGTGTATGTGTATACCACCACTCTATCAAAAATACCTAGAGCCCCAAACTAGCTACAGTTAAAGTGGTATAAAATGGTGAGTGGGACTTGGCCCTGGAATGCAGGAGGAATGGATTCTACAGTGACTCTGCCACTTAGTCAACTTTGTGATGCTGGGCAAGCCACCTCCTTGCTCTGGGCCTCAATTTTCCTTCAGGAACAGTGTTCCTCCTTCCCTGCCTTCAACTAATAGTTGTTGACTGTCAGCTAGACGTGGCACACTGTGATAGATACTGTATACACAATTACATGGGGCTCTCCCTCACAGACCTCAAAGTCTAAAGGGGGAGACCAAATGCTCCCCAGCAGTTGAAGTCATGAGAGAGGAATGCTTAGGATTCTATGAGAGCCCAGGGTGAGGAGCCTCAAATTGCATGGGAGGATATGAGAAAGCTTCCCAGAGGAGCTGACATGTTCTGAGCTTCAAGTGAGCCAGGAAGAGAAGGGGTCATGTAGTCTTCACTGGGAGAGAGAGCAGCGTGGATGAACACACGAGGCATGGCACAGCATGGTGCACTTGGGGAGAAAAGAATATACGTGGGGAGAGGTGGGGCCTGGGGCTGGAAGTGCAGTGGTGAAGGCTCTTTTAAGCTAAGCTGAGAACGCCATCACTACTAATTATAGCTACCTTTTATTGAATGAATTGAAAATATAAGTTAAGCATCTTCGTAGATTTAAAGCTTGGTAAAATTAGTATTGTAGAATGCTTAGTTTTTTTACCAAACAGCCATTTGTAACATATAGCCTATCATTTCTCCATGTAAGGCTTACATTTCCCAAGTGTAAAAAGTATTAACCAGTTCAGCTGGTTTAACGGAGATTGATTAAGAGTGTCAAAAGGTGAGGAAGTATGGAAATGATGATGTCCTTCCATGATATAAGATTCTACAACCGTTCATTCGAATGTTCACCAAAATGCTTTAATGAATTAATCCCAGTTTAACATAT
The DNA here is from genome assembly GCA_030035585.1 of Dugong dugon. Classification (NCBI taxonomy): domain Eukaryota; kingdom Metazoa; phylum Chordata; class Mammalia; order Sirenia; family Dugongidae; genus Dugong; species Dugong dugon. The sequence goes on from CM057466.1 coordinate 23,138,332, forward strand.
TCTTGAGAACAGTAAGAGTTCAACTACTCAGTGATATTTATACTACTTTAGTTCTCCTGGACATAGACATTTGGGATATTTTTCATTACTTGCCACAGTTTTATAAGCATTCAAATTAAAACTATTTTTCATGTTTATTGTAGTGATAACATATTAAAAGCTAAACAGAAAACAAAAAGGATAGAGAATTTAAAGTAAGAGATTGCAATGGGAGAGACATGTTGAAACGGAGTACACTATTCAGTCAACCAATGACACCAAATCTAATCAGAGGTTAAGTTCAACTGCTTTTTATTAGTTCCGTTTACTTGATCTATTTAACCTTGTGAGCCTTAGAAATAATCATTCACAAACTTGAAGGGTTGTAAGGATTAGAGATAATATATACAAAGTGTATAGTATATAGAGTAAGTGGTTAACAAATGGTACCTCAGTGGCATCACTAGGTGGGTAGGGGTGTGCAGATTGCACCTCCTGACACTGTCCGGGGGGTGACACCAAAATGATCCCAGGGTCTGTGGCAGCAGCAGCAGCAGCAGCTGGCCAGGAGAGGGGCCACAAAGGCAGTGACGTCACTAGGGTTAGGGTCATCCTTCCCCCCATCACCCACCAGTCACTAGAGTTGGTGTCACCCAGTGCCGTAACTCGTAACCCCATCCCCCTCCCGCATCACCTGCCAGTCAGGGTACAAGCGGCCAAAGAAGGGTCTCCACCTTGGCCAATGGGGAGAAGAGGAGCTGTAGTGGGGTGGAGGGCGGTGCCGCACTGCCCTGCCCTCGTCAGCCGGCCCGCCCACCTCAGGGGGGGAGGAGGGGGAGTGTGACACTGTGTGACATCAACGCTAGTGATGCCACCCTGGAGCCTATCGTTTGTCAGGCTCGGTGCCAAGTTCTTTCTGGGCCCTGCCTTTAGGACAGGGCAGATGAGTGAGGGGAGCCAACGGGACTCCGTGGGAGCAGAGACCCTGGGAGAGAGGGAGCTGACGTTTGTTCGTGAACTCTCACAGTTAAGGAAGAGATAAAAGTGAAGCTGGAAGGGAGTTGAGGACAGAATTTAGATACTGAATCATGTGGAGTTAGGGAGGTGAGGATGTAAATGAAAGTCAGGTGTGAGGCTGGAGGCCAAGTATAAGGAAATACTCCAGGATCAAATTGCTGAGTGGGTGAGGTCAAAAGATGAGGGTCTGAATTTGCAAGTGGTGCAAGTTCCAGGCTATCGGAGACTTTGGCTTTCCTTGTCCAGAGCATAGAATAGTGGTTGGCACAAAACCAAAAAAACCAGACCCGTTGTGGTTGGGTCGATTCTGACTCATAGCGACCTTATGGGACAGAGTAGAACTGCCCCATAGGGTTTCCAAGCAAGAAACTGCCGACCTTTTAGTTATAGTCATAGTTCACTGCGCCATCAGGGTTCCACTTGGCGCAAGGTAGGTGCTTAATTTTTGTGAACGGAAACAAGGTATGTGAGTGTTGTGGGTTGGATTATGTCCCCCCAAAAGATATGTTGAAGCCCTAAACCCCAGTACCTGTGAATGTGACCTTATTTGGAATTAGTGTCTTTGTAGATGTAATTGGCTAAGTTCACATGAGGTCATACCCGAGGAGGATGGGTCCTAATCCAACATGACGGGTGTCCTTCTAAGAAGAGGAGAAAAGACACAGAGAGACAGACGCAGAGGGAAGATGGCCGTGTGAAGATGAGGCAGAGATTGGAGTGATGCTGCCACAAGCCCAGAACACCGGGGGTCACCAGAAGCTGGAAGAGGCAAAGAAGGGTCTTCCCCTAGAGCCTTCGGAGAGAGCGTGGCTCTGCTGATATCCCAAATTCAGGCTTCTGGCCTCCAGAACTGTGAGAGAATAAATCTGTGTTGTTTTGAATAAATAAATTTGCACGTGTTCAGAATTTCTTTTTTGCAGTCCCAGCTACTTGGAAACTCAAGGTTGGAGCCTCAAAGGAGCTGCACCACAAAGGGCAGGTCTAGGGGAAAACCTGTACAAGATTCAGTCCCTGCAGTCAAGGAACTAACAGTGTGCTAGGACAAACAAACATGAAAACTGCTCATGCTAAATCCAAGGATGAGCATGCTAAGGGCTTTAACTCCTCTGATCTAACACTGTAACAGCTACCAAAAATGGTCAAGGCTGTTTGCAGAATTTAATATCCTTCCATCAGGTACTAGAACAGTTGTGTTCTAAATGGACTTCTGAGAGTGTTAAGGTCCTATCCCAAATCCACATTCAGCATCCCTCCTCCCCTCATCTTCTCTCACTCCAGTAACACCAGGCCTGTTTGCCCCACTTTAAATCCAACCTGGAGTCCCTGGGTGGCACATATGGTTAAGTGCTTGACTACTTGCCAAAAGGTTGGCGGTTTGAACCCACCCAGAGAACGTTGGAAGACAGGCCTGGTAATCTGCTTCCAGAAGGTCACAGCCTTGAAAACCATGTGAAGCAGTTCTACTCTGCACACATGAGGTCCCTGTGGGTCAAAATCGACCAGCCAGCAACTAAAAACAACACATCAAACCTACACACTCTCTCCACTGAGACTTTACTGCTGAAACCTCTACCAGAGATAGCTTTTATCTTCTCCATTGGAAAGTTGTCTTCATCCTTCAAGGTTCCCCGCAAAAATAACACGCTCCTTTTCATGTGCTCTTGTTAACCAGTTGGCCTTCAAATTGTTTGCAACTCATGGTGATCCCATACGAGTGAGAGTAAAATGGTGTTCCGTAGGGTTTTCAATGGTTGATTTTTCAGACGTAGATTACCAGGCCTTTCTCCTGAGGAACCGCTGGGTAGACTGGAACTGCCAGTCTTTGATTAGCAGTTGAGCTCTTAACTCTTTCACTACCCAGGGGCTCCTGTAGCACTTGCTTATCCAAACACTGGTGATGGAAGCTGTCTCCCCTACCAAGTAAATGTTCTTGAAGCTTGGTGCAAAGGCCAAACATTTAAATCATGTAAGATATTGGTTGGAATTTTGACTCTACAGCTCACTTGATCTATGTGTTGGTAAAATTATACGTCTTCTCAAAGTCTCAGTTCCTTATCAGTGTTATATAGGGATTTAATAAGATAGATATTGGATAGAAAGCATGCATTATGATGTTAAACAAAACTTAGGATGTTTTGTTGGTTGAATTCCAAGTTGTTGAATTCATAGGATAAGCCTGGTCAAGTGCCTTATACGAGGTTGTAGGGGCCACCTTCAGCTCAAGAAAGAAGTTTGATTTCCTAAATTATCATGCTGTCCTTTCGATGAATTCTCTGACACCGTGTAAGGACAAATTATTCTCCTCTCTCGGCAATTTTACTACAGTGATAAAAGGGTGACATTTTAATCTTATTGACTATATAATCCGCACAGAAAGATGCTTAAATCAATTTCATGAACTTATTTGATGTTCTCAGAGTTGATTTCTCTTCTGAATTGTGATTTTCAGTTTGTCATTATGATGGATAACCTATTTCATTTCTTGGTTTTATTTCCTTTCAGCTTGGTTGCATTCAAACTTCCATGATCCTCCAGAGCCTGGGTGATACCTGTTGTACATACTCCCCCTTTAAAAGTAGGGGGAAAACCCCCAAAATGTAGAGAAGGCACCATTTCTACTGGCAATTCTCTGACCTCCATTTGTGTTGCCCAAAAGTGTCTGCTTTCGGTACTTACGAGACATTAGTCTTCTGGCACTATTAACCGGAGCAAATAATGCTGAATGTAATAATAGCAAATAAGTTGGCATGTGCACCAGTGTGGAAATAAGGTTTACAAATGCACAGTAAAAACTCAAACATCATTTTAAATGCACTTCTCGAGCATACTTGTATTCAGTCAAGAGAATACCACATCCATTATTAGAAAGGTGGAGCATCTCTTCGTCTTCTGGGAGGATTCTTCATAAATAATTACTATATTTAGCCATGAGAGCTAACATCTCGTGTAAGGGGAGAAAAGTTCAGGGAGAAAACCAACAATGGAGGCATTTTAAGTTTTCTGCTTAAAAGGAGAAATAATCTTTGAACAAAACTAAAGGGAGTGGATAACAGGATCAAACAGTAACATTCAGCTACACTCAGGGCTTGAAATTGAAAAAATAAAAATCTGAGAAATATTTGTCATTCATGTATTCCTTTGTCCAAATCATTCCTTTTTTCTTTGACTGGGGCAGGATACCAGCTCAGCTCATGGAGGTTCTATGGGGCCAAGCAGGAAGATTGTTAATGAAGATTATGTATTCATGTTTGTATGGGGGATGAGAGTGGAGGGACAGTGGGCATTTGGGGAGGTGGGAAATGCCAAAACCAAAGGGAGAAGAAATCAGCATACAAAAGAGCTTTCTGTGCAGAGCAAAAGCCTTGGTTCCGCCTCTAACTAAATAACCTCTGTTCTTACTTTCTCAACAGCTAATCCATTAGAGTCATCTCAATCTTTAAATGATTAAAGAGAAGAAAATAAGACAACGTAAAACGTTCTGGAAAACATTTTTTTAAGATATAAAATATAAAATCTATTTGTCTTTTTTGGGGGGGAGATGGGAGGGGTAAATTGTAGAATGTCAATATTTCCAGCAGTTGGTCATGAACCTCCAAGCCCCTGCTAACAATGCCCTTGGGTTAATACACCCGTGGGACCCATTATGCTTTTACCGTTATTTAATTTCAGTTGGCTGAAATTACTCATTCATCTTTTCCTCCCTTTTCAATGGCAGGTTTTTTGGCACCAGTAATATGGCTAATTGCTTCATTTCTGCATTTCACTTTGCCTGGGTAGCCACAGCTACTATGTGAATTGGGATTTGAATATAGACATAAACCAGAAAGATTTCTACCACGTAAAATCACTGGTCATGAAAGGGATCCTTGCCGTTATTCATCACACAAATGATACTCTTGCACCACATCAGTCAAGCCTCATGAAGAACACATTATAGAGGTTGTTTATTGCTGGCAACATATTTAGTATAGTTACCATTCTTTGATTGTTTTCACCCAGTGAAATGAATAGAATTCTGAAATAACAGCTTGCTGTATAACACAAACAGGAAAAATCCCCCAATCAAAAAATGCACATATATGTCCATGCCCTTGTGGAGGGGGCTGTCATGAGATTGCCTCTGGTCTTGTTTATTATTTGCCACTTAACTTGAGAAAAAAATTTTTTTTCTCTTGGGCCTCAGTTCATTTCTCACTTTTGTCTACTAAGGATTTGGACTTCAAGACTTATGACATTTTTCTCCAGTTGTGGAACTACGGTGTGAACTATGAGTTCACAGACTATTGGTAGACTCTGGCACCTAGAATAGTACCTGGCACACAGCAGGTTCTTAATAAATATTTACTGAATGAATAACTGACAAGCTTTGGTTATGTTTGTTAATATGTTGGGACTGATTATTCATGTGCTCCTTTTACTAGAAAAATAGCAAGCATCCATTTATTTGGATTTTTTTTTGTGGGGGGAGGGAACATAGGATAAGGAAATGACATTTATTGAAAATGTCTACATTCCTTTGGCACACCATTTTTACAGTGCCTTTTTAGATGAAGTCCTGATGTACATTTAGTCTACTCAGCACCAGGACCCAAAGATTAAGTTGGTCTTTATAAGGATCCCAATCAAATTCAAGAAGATAGTTTTGCATGGCCATGCAGCCCCATAGTGAAAAGGAGTAATCAGTCAAAAAGTGCTATTTCCCAGTATCCTGCTTGGACTGATTATTTCAACCTGTGTCTGCTTGGGACCTAAATAGTAATGAGATTGGCACACCCTATTTTAAATGGGCCTTATGCCAGTGTAACAGATGGGCCTTGAAATTTTCAGTTGATAGCTTCTACACCATCTCTAACACTGTCCAGTGGACAAAGTCCTTAACAAGAAATGTCAAAAATATTTGCCAGTCAGTCCCCAGATACCTCAGCCATGCGTCACTGCTCTGTTGCAACACTCTATGTCTCTTTACACTCTTACCAGACCCCAAAGAAATCTATCTTAAAGAGTGTGGATAGGTAACTCCTTGAAGAACACACCTGGATGACCTGCAGCCTCTCTGTCCTTTCCCCATCAGGTATCTCCATTCTCTACCTGCCACCTGAATCATTTCTATTGAGACCATATCACTCACTGTTTTCTTCATTGAAAGACTGTTCTTTCACCTTCACCCATGTAAGAGAATATGCACCTTACACATAGTAGGGAGTCAAAATATGCTTGCTCTCTGAGGAGAGCTACCTATTCTCTACAGCTCTGTTACTCTTAAGTGGCTTTGCCATGTTGACTCATCATCTTCTTGTCCTTTGAAATTTTTATCATCTACTCTATTCTTCTACAACTAACTTCTTCCAGCCATTTTAGGCTCTTTGGGAAGGCATGATTCACCTATTAGACTAAGAGAGAAAGCTGAACTCAGGTTCAGAGATACCTGAACCTGGGTCTGATGATGGTCTTTGCTCAACAGTAAACGCTGAGTACATTTGTTGACGGACTTTCTGCTTCATGATGATCTTGCTGTTTCTTGTAGGTCATTTATAACCCAGTTTATGCCATCAGGATTGCTGGCTGACTCCTCTCAGTTGCCAGGTGAACTGGCTTTGTGGACACGACAAAAGCTGAATCCCATTAAAGTCATTCATTTACTCATCATGTATTAAATAAAACCTTCTAAGTACCACACGCTCTTCTAGATGCCGGACATGGTCTTCATCCTTGTGGAGCTTACATTCTGGTGACAACGTAGATCTGACACCCTCAGAGGAGTCTGTGAGATGACCACCTGTACCCTCTTAAACCACTTAGTTATGGTGAGTACTCATTTACAGAGGTGAGTTACTCTCAATATCATCACCCAAAAGAGTTCTACATGGCCAACTATTATTTTTATAATAGATTATCCAGTTATAAAATATAAGTAGTAAGAAAATAATTGGGTACAAAGAAAAGGTCACAGGTTCCTTTCAGTTTATATGCAACACTTTTAGAAGAGCAGGGTCAGTATATGAGGAAAAAAATGTATGTGGGCTTCTAATTGATTTGATGGATTAGCAAGGCTCTTTAAATTGTTAATTACAATGGAATGCATTGTTGTTAATAAATTCCAATCATGTACACTGTTTCTGTTCAGTACTAGAAGAATCTGTATATGTACACACAGCCAGTCAATTACATGGGTTAACCAGATATACGACAGCGCGGTGGTGCTACTCTCTCTCAATTTTGTGGTATGACTACTATGACTATGTATCTATTGTCCAAACTACAATGCTTTTTAAGAGTGAAAGGGGGCGCTCCTAAAAATTATGCTGTGAATGGGAGTAAAACGGGCACATCCTGAGCAAAGCAGGATGTAAGATCAAGCAAATACAAGGGACTTAAAACAAAACAAAATGGCAACAACCAAAAACAGTTGCCATCAAGTTGATCCGGACTCACGCCACCCCATGTGTTTTAGAGTAGAACTGTGGTCTGCAGGGTTTTCAATGGTTGATTTTTTGGAAGGAGACCACCAAGGCCTTTTTCTTCCAAGGCACCTCTGGGGGGATTAGAACTGCCAAGCTTTCAGTGAGTAGTCAAGCATTTAACTGTTTGAGCCACCCAAGTACTCTTACAAGGGACTTAGTCACACCTAATTCTTGATGTTTTGAAATAGTTAATTCCAGGCAATTAGCCTATTTCCCCTTTTTCTTTTGGTTCATCAAAACTAGATCAAATGATTTCTTGCTACCACTTTTATGAAGCAATTCCTCTCTTAAATTATCTCCCATTTTAGGGGAATTAGATCCTTTTGTTGTTTAAAAAAATGTGAAAGACTTGAAGGGTCCCAGCCTCTGCTCCTTACCCTAGATGGTTCCAAGACCCCAAAAATAATGAGTATCATTTACTGAATGACCAGTGTATTTTAGTGATTTGTATATATTATGACCATTCCTTACAGAAATGCTGGCTAGAGGATGGTGTTACTTCCTTTGCCAGACGAAGAAACTAGGACCCATGGAGATTAATTAAATTGTCTAAGGTGGTACAGTGAATCATAACAGTCAAGCTGTATTTGAACCCATGTCTTACTGGTTCCAAAATCTACTTTCTTTTCACTATGCTATAATGTTATCAGGAGGGATCAGTCTCTGGAGAAGGACATCATGCTTGGTAAAGTACAGCGTCAGCAAAAAAGGGGAAGACCCTCAATGAGACGGATTAACACAGTGGCTGCAACAGTGGGCTCAAGCATAACAGTGATTGTGAGGATGGCACAGGACTGGGCATTGTTTCGTTCTGTTGCACATGGGATCGCTGAGTCAGAACCAACTCGATGGCACCTAACAGCAACATGCTATAATGTGTCATAGTGGTTAAGAGCTCGTCTGCTAACCAAAAGGTCGGCAGTTCAAATCCACCAGCCGCTCCTTGGAAACCCTATGGGGCAGTTCTACTCTGTCCTGTAGGATCACTGTGAGTCAGAAGTGACTCGATGGCAATGGATACAATGTGTCTCTATCTAAATTTATGGAAGAAAACCCAGGTGAGATGAAGAAATCTAATCTCTTCAAGTCACTCTGGGGTGAGACTTCTGGCCCCAGTCCAATACTGAGCACTTCTGCCTCCTTCCACTTCCCCCTTCCACACTGGAAGTTTATATCCGATGAAGAAACCCAGACAAAGATAAAAACTTCTAATGCTCAAGAGCATTTTAGGAGTCTCATGTGGTCCTGTCCCCCAACCCAACCATCTGAAATTTAGGCTTCAAGAACAAGCTCAGTGTGTCTCTTCCAGAAACTTTCTTTAAACCTACAGCCTGGCCAACTACCCTTGTATTCTGTGCTCCCACTCCACTTGTGATGACCTTTATCCTCCTCCTTACCATATCTTTTGAAATTATTTATGTTTCTATCACCTTTAATAAGCTTTATGCTTCTGTAGGGCAGATACAAACCTCTCTATTTCTCAGATTGCTCATCTTTAAAAGAGATAATGTCATGGATTGAATTATGTCTTTCAAAAATGTGTATCAACTTGACTAGTCCACGATTCCTAGTATCGTGTGATTGTCCACCATTTTGTGATCTGATGTGATTTTCCTATGTGTTGTAAATCCTATCTCTATGATGTTAATGAGGTGGGATTAGTGGCAGTTTTGTTAATTACGCAGGACTCAATCTACAAGATTAGGTTTTGTCTAAAGCCAATCTCTTTTGAGATATAAAAGAGAGAAGTGAGCAGAAAGACAGGGGGACCTCATACCACCAAGAAACAAGAGCCAGGAGAATAGCACATCCTTTGGGCCTGGGGTCCCAACATTGAGAAGCTCCTCGACCAGGGAAGATTGATGACAAGGACCTCCCCCAGAGCTGACAGAGAGAGAAAGCCTTCCCCTGGAGCTGGCACCCTGAATTCGGACTTCTAGTATCCTAGATTGTGAGAGAATAAATTTCTCTTTGTTAAAGCCATCCAGTGGTGATATTTCTGTCACAACACCACTAGATAACTAAGATAATACTGGTACTAACCTCAAAGTTTTATGAAGATAAAATTAATAAAAACATTTGGAATCCTTATCGCACATAGGTTCCTGACACATAATAAGCTCTTAGTGTTAGCTCAATATTATTATTATTATTACTATTATTATTATTATTTGGTGTCACTGGTGCCTATAGTCAATGTCACATATTAAAACACACAAAAATATGTATACTAAACATTACTCATTCATCAAACATTTATTATTGTCTTCTATGTTTAAGACACTGTGTCTTAAATAAGATAAACCAGGAGTCCATTTTTTGGTAAGCGTGGGAGAATAGCAATAACATACGTACGTAAGTAACTATGATACAAGATAGTAATAAGTGGTATAAGAGAGGTAAAAATATAGTATCATTGGTGTTCCAAATACAGAACATTTTCAGATTGAGAGAATCAGGGAAGATTATAACCAAAACAAACAACACCAACAACAAAAACCAAATACATTGCCATCGAGCCGATTCCAACTCGTAGCAACCCTACAGTGAAATTTTAGTCTTGAGAAAGAGATGTGTGGTAGTGGTGTAGGGAGGTGAAGCTTTTCCACGGATAATTACATAAGTTGTTGTCGTTGTTGGGTGCTGTTGAGTCAATTCCAACTCATGGTGACCCCATGTGTTCCCCATCAGTAGAACTGCCCTATAGGGTTTTCATGGCTGTAATCTTCATGGAAGCAGATCCCCAGGTCTTTCTCCTATGGAGCTGCTAGGTGGGTCCAAACAAGGTAAGGAAAAGGCAAATATTAATGTTTAAGATAATGGGAACTATTAGCTGGGAGTTAAGCTTGGAAAAGACTTGAAAGGTAGGATGGTCCAGATCATGGAAAGGCCTTGAATGTCAGGCCACAGATTGTGCCTTAAATTTGATTTATTTTCTATCTACTAAAGCATCTGTGTTTTAAAATTAGGAATAAAAATAATCAAAATGCATGAACAAGGAGGTTCTCCCTGTTCTTTTTCACTGTAGATAATGGGCAGGGGAGGGGTGGTTAAATAAAAAATCATCACGGAGTAGATGAAATGCCTCTATCTGTGAGACAGGACCCCCAGGTTCTGAGCCTGATTCTGTTCCTCCGTGTGACTCTTAAGTCCCTGCGTAGCTCAAATGATTTGCGCCCAATTACTAACCTAAAGGTTAGCAGCCTGAATCCACCCAGCAACGCCAAGGAAGAAAGGCCTGATGATCTGCTTCTGTTGAGATTACAGCAAGAAAACCCTATGGAGCAGTTCTATTCTGTAACAAGTGGGATCTCTGTGAATTGGAATTGACTCAACAGCAATGGGTATGTGACTTGTATCTGGTCAAGCACCCTCCTTACTTTTAGTTCTTCATCAGTAACATAATTAATATGAAGAATTTGTATAGATGCACTCTAAAGGTACTTATTCTAAAAATTTTGAGAGTGAAAGCGCATGTAGTGGGTGCAGTATTAGGAGCAGAAATTACTTATCTTAATGAAATAGGATATTGTTCTTAAAGAACAACATTTAAAAGAACCGATACAATATTTAAAAGAAATCCTGAGTTTTGTGATTCTTCTAAATATTTACCTGGGGATATAATTGGAGAGGCTAAAGGTCAGTAGACTCTAGGTTGTGGCTTCTATAATCCCATACTTTAATTCCCTGATGCTGAATGGATGCAGGCTTTGCTGACCCACAGCCGTTTATCACCGGGAGTCCGCCGCTAATAAATGTCCATGTCTAGCTGAACCATCATGATTAATATTTGTAATCACGGCCCTAAGGCATTGAAAAATCCCAGAATGCCTTCTGAATAACCAGAAGAAGATTAAATTACAGTCAGCTTCAGGTTTCCTGTTGGGAGTACATTTTATTGTATTTAAACGTTTTGAAGAACGAGATAAGATGCCTAGTGTATAGGAATGTTTTTGTACCCTGGAGTGTGTCATTAATCTGCACGTCTCTTTACATAGCCGTTCCAGACAAGAGTTTTCTGGATTTGTTTTTATGCCTATGTGGAGAATTTGAACTATTGGGGAGAAAAATGAAGATGGTAAATCCACTGCAATTTTTTCCTATTGAACGTTTAGCAGATAAACCAAATACAGTGCGGGCTTTTCAAACATTCTAATATGAAAGTACCACATCAAGGATTTTTGGCTTTGCACCCTCTTCATATCCTAACAAGAAAAACACTTTTTTTCCATTTTCATAAAAATGATTACGCGTTCCACTTTAAAGTACTGATTATCAAAAAGGTGCCTCCCCACCTGTGCTGACTCCTGCTTCCTAGTAGATTGCTGGAAAGAAATCTAAAAGGAGTACCTCAGAGTGTCCTCTGTGAATGGTTAACGGTGATGGTTGAACATGATGAACATATTTAACGTACTGAACTGTACACGTGAAGATTGTTGAAATGGCAAATGTTACCTATATAGTTACCACAATTTAAAAAAAAAAGGTTTAAAAAATGCCTTCAGTGGATTGTTTGGAGAAGTTTAGAAGCCTTGGAGCGCCTCATGGAACAGTTCTGAGGGCAGAGGGCAAGGGAATCTCTGGGAGTCAGGAAGAGACTGAGCCTGAGTAGTAAAGAAGCCAAAAAAAAACAAGACAAAACAACAACAAATACGGGAATGCAAATACGGGAACTGTGAAGTCAGTGGAGGTGGTGGGGAGAGGAAGGGAAGCAAATACCTGGAGAGGTACTGCAGCACCTAGGAAAAGAACCTCAAATCGTGACCATTAAATGTGAATCGTAATTCCCGTCCCTTCCTGTCTCTTCTGCCTTCTGAATTTACCCACCCCCTCTCGCAGGTCCTGTTCTCCTCTAAGGCTTCCGTAATCCATCCTGGGAAATCGAATGGGGACTGATGTACAGCCCCAGTCCAACCCATTTGTAGTTTGCAGGGGAAAATCCGGTCCGGCGTTTATTTTTAGCAGCGCTTCCCTGTGACCGAATGCTACAGCTCCTCAGCTGGGGTAACTGAGAAGCGTAGACGGGCGGGGAGGCGCTTGCGCATGCGTGCCAGCGCCCATGCAAATCTGTACATCCAGAGAGCAAAGTGGGATGATCTGTCACTACACCTGCAGCACCACGCTCGGAGGACAGCTCCTGTTTGCAGTTTCCAGACCCAGGTAAAAATAAAAATAAAAAAATCTGAGCGGGCACCGTGAGTGCATTTCTATACCAGATGCGCGTCGCAATCTATCCCTGTAGAAGCTATCTGCTGCTGCTGCTAAGTGTCCTTTGGTGGCTGATTGCAGCTCAAGATTTAAGAAATCCCATCTTTCAGGCAGCCTGAGGGGAAGGAAAGAAGTACGGGCGAAATCATCAGATTGGCTTCCTAGATTTGGGGATCTGAAGCGGGCCCACATCTTCCGGCCAACTTCCACTGAACTTCCCAGCACTCGAAAGGGACCGAAATGGAGAGCAAAGGTAGGTGGCTGTCCCCATCGGGGGACTTCCCGCTGCATGTGCGTGTGGCCAGGGCAGTCCTCAGCGAGGGGGACTGCAGTGCCTGGGGAGCGAGCATCAGACTAGGTCGATAGGAGGAGATGCTATGTCCGTTGCAGCACTGGGGAAGTGTGGCTGGAAGGCGACTTCTTTTTAACTCCCACAGCTTGGAACACAATGTTTAATACTCCATCAGTTGCGTAGTGAAGTGTGATGAGTTTTTTTTTTTTTGGGGGGGGGGGACGAGGTAGCTGGTGGGGGGTGGAGAGATGTGTTGGTAAAGCAATTTCTTTTCTGTCGAACGATGGGCTCAAATAATCTATTTCATTTGCTTCAGGTTTGCTGACAGGCACGTTTGTATCTGATATCCAGTAATGCATTGCTAAAAGAATGTTTGGACGTGTCCATTCTTTCCCCACGAAGATGGTATTTCTGGGTGTGTATGACCCATCCGATTGCATTTTGAATGTGTATCAACAGGGAAATCGGGTCCGTTTGAAATAGCGTGTGTTAGAACTGACCTCTAAGAAGAACAGTGTGTTAGAGTACTGTTTGGTTCCCAAGCATGATGCATTTACTAGTTCTGGACATGTATCTGTCAATATTTTCCTCATAAGCAGATCGACGTAATGTGCATATGCTAATGGTAAATGAACTTGAAAAATCAACTTCTGATGGCATATTTAAGGCACATAAACAAAATGATTATTAATGTAAGATTGGATCTTCTTTGGATTTAATCCCATCCGTGCAGGTCTGTCTGAGCTCCTCCTCGCTTTCTTCTTAAAACGCCCACCAGGTTGCAAGAGCCTTGAGTGATGTGCTCAGATCTCCAGTAGGAATGTTCGATGTCTTTAATTCTGGTGAAATCAGAAGAAATGATGTCAACTTTTATGAAACTATAAGCATTGCTCAGAACTCGAGAAGCTATATTTGAAACCAGGTTTTATTTTTAAACCAGGAATGTCAGTCATTGTGGTAATGTGCTTAGGATCAGGGAGTGGTGATGGGTTACTTATTTCTGGGCTAATTAATTCAACTGGAGTGTTGAATGATAGCAGGTGTATGTTCAATGACGTCTTTAATCAGTAGGTTTAAAGTATTTGAACCTAAGTAAACATTTACAGTACGAAAAGAACTGAATGGACATGGATTCAGAATAGCTGATAATTTTCACTTTAGACAAATTATTTTTATGATATGCTGGTGGGCAATTGCATATCTGACAATGACATACATACATGAGAGAATCCATGTCTATAAATATACATGAGACACACATTTAATAGCTGTATTATAGAATCCACTTCTTAACTCATCGATATCTGTAATATTTGGTTAAGTAATAATTGATTAAGTCTGTCTGAAACATAAGGTCAACAACAGAAAGAGAGACTATCATTTTACTATGAAGCAGTTTTTTGTGCTTAGATGACGCCAGCTATTTGGTTATTAAACTCGATTATTGGGCAAGGGTTCTTGTTAACATTTTTACCTCCAATTTACACACTAATTCCTGGACTATTCTAAGAAGAGGATGTATCTCTTAGCAATAATCTTTGATTTCCCTTTTTACTCATAAAATACGCTAGTCACTCAGAGTTTCAGGTGGTTTATATCCAGATTGATAACAGTAAAGTTCTAGCTATTCTGTCAGTCTTGGGAGTTCAGAAGGAAGAGAGACACTCAGAAATACGTTTGAGAAGAATCAGGCCAGAAGTTCTCTGTTGATCTAGAAAGCAATGATACAGGCATGAATCGCAGCACTGACCTCAAGACAATGAAGAATTTTTCCACAAGCCAATATTATGGCCATTTTGCAGAGGTCCTATAATTGCTTCGTGCAAAGGATATGCTAAATGTTCTTATGTGCGCTAGTAGCTGGGCTCTTTAAAGAAGCTGAGTTAGCCTGTTAGAGATCAAGTTAAGGATGGCTAATTGTTTACACGTTGGTCTCACTTTCTAAGTTGATGCAAATGGCCCAGCTACAAATGATCGCTAACATGACATCTTATCAGAAAAGAGTATATTCAGAGAAGTGTTCCATTCTCATCGGTGTATCTTTCATACTTTATGCTACCATGTACAAACTTCTTCCCCCAACAAATTAAAATCTAATTCCAGGAAGACATTCTCAAACATAAGTACATATAATTATTTTTGCCCCCCATTGGAAGCTCTTTCAAGAGAGATTCAAATCTCAAATTAAGTCATATTGCTTATTGCGCTGAGGGTTCAGGAATTCTCCATCCCAGAAAAAGACCGAATGGCCCATTTAATCTTAAATTCTGTCTCCAGCATTTGACAACCGTTACACTACTTCCAGAATTTGAAAACCTTAGAACATTGGTCCAAAGTCATCAGAGAGTTGAACTTTAGTTATTTACAAATAGAATCCATGTTTTTTTCCTTCCTTCCTTATTACTTTACATCACCTCCTGTCGTCCAAGGTAAAGAGGAGAGGAAAGTAAATCAATTGCCCCAGTGATCAGTTCATGATCTACTTTCAGTGATTTTTATGCACCATGGTAACTAATGTTGCCTTAAATATTTGGATGGGTGCACAGTCTGAACAATTTTGACAGAATTTGTGCCCAAGGACTTGATGTTCTTAAATGACAAAGCATTTGGTTTCTAGACCAGTGGTTTACAAACTTTGCTGCGTATTAGAATCACCTGGCATGCTTTCTCGACTCCTCATGCTGGGTGGAGTCCCAAGCCAATTAAATTAGAAGGTTGTGGGTGGAAGACAGGTATAGTTTTTTGTTTTGCTTTTGTTGTTTTAATTCCCCAGGTGACCCCAATATGCTGCAACATTTGGGAACTGCTGATTTAGATCCTTGATAATCAAAATGTGGTTTGCACACTAGCTTTTTAGAATTACAGACTCTTGAACCTATTCCTGGCCTATTGAATCACTATCTGATTTTTAACAAAATCCTCAGGGAATTTATATGCACATTAAAGTTTGAGAAGCATTGACTCAGAGTGAGCAAAGAGGTTTGCTTTCTCTTTCTCTCTCTTCTTTGTCTAGGTAGGTTCTCAACCTCAGGCTGTCTGCGTATTAGAAACACCTGTGGAGCTTTTAAAACGTAAAGGTGCTTGGGCCACACCCCTAGAAGTTTTGGTGTAATTGGTTCTGCAGGTGACTCATACATAAGTATTTATATAAAGCTCCTCAAGTTATGCTAATGGTTAGCCAGAGTTAACTCTGGTCTAAACAACCATTGCTGTTGAGTCGATTTCAGCTCATAGCGACCCCATAGGACAGAGTAGAACTGCCCCATAGGGTTTCCAAGGAGCGGCTGGTGGATTCGAACTGCTGACCTTTTGGGCTTAACAGTCGACCTCTTAACCACTGTGCCACCAGGGCTCCAACTCTGGTCTAGGTCCTTGTTTTTCAAAGTGCCATCCAAAGACCAGGAGCGTTACTATCATCCGAGAACTTATTACAAATTCAGTCTCAGGCCCTTCCCCATACTTACTGAAACAAAATCTACATTTCAACTAGATTGCCTAGTGATTTGTATACACATTAAAGCTTCAGAACCACTGGTCTAAATCTTAGAATGACACCTCTCCAGGCACCTTAGTAGAGAAGATTTCATATCGTTTAACTAATCAATATGGAGGCTCACGGGTATGTGATCACATTCAAGGTCTTCTGGCTGCTTTTGGAAAGAAAATATATGAACTGGAAAAGAAATTGCCCACCTTATGGTTAGATCAGAAAATTGACTCACTTTTAAGTACCCTCTTCCCCATTCTCAAGCCATTTATTTTCAGCTCCCAATTGTCTTTAACATTTATTCTCTAGGTTCACTTTGAGCTCCTGACGACATCCTACTACTGTCGTGTGATGATGATATTAGGGGCTTAAACCCAGGCACTTCTTAACAGAGGAAATGTAGCGTTACCCTCTTCCATTCTCATTTGTCTCTTCTCAACTCCCGTGAGAATTATTGGACATGCTACTTGCTCCGTGGAGCCTTCCCTGACCTCCCTCACTTCTAATTGATGGTTTTGTTTCGTTTTGTTTGGCATTCTTTATATGGCCTAAATCATTGTTCTGTTTTGTTTTGTTTTTGTCCCTAACATACAGTATTTCTTACAATCAGCATTGTTATTTTTGTAGTCTTTATTTTGACGTTTATTGAGCACCTGCTATGTGCCCCGTGTGCCTAGTTCTGAGAATGTAGAAGGAAACCAAGATGCATGCAATCCCTGATCTTAAAGATCTCAGTGTCCTGTCTCCACTAATAGATTAACCTAATCATTTGTAGGCATAATCTCAGTCTCAGACATTCCTGCAGCCACCCGGGTACCTACCTCAGGTGGAGCATTTTAGTTTACATAGTAGGGATTCAGGTAGTGTATGTTGAATTGAATCGCCTTCGTGAGTTTATCATGCCATGTTCATGCATCCAGGAGATTGTAATTTGGGAGTGGTGAAAGAAGTTTAGCAACCAGGCAGATGCCGAAAACATCAGTTTGATTCAGGAACTTAGAAGGCAGAAACCTGACCTGCATTCTCCATAGAGACCTGCACATTCATTCCCAATGAAGGCTCAACTTCCTATTCAGGGTTTCACACAAGCCCTCAGAGTCCAGCCAGGGCATGGACCAGTATTGAAGGTATGAACACTCATTTCTCTGAAGCAGGATGATTCCCCCTGCCGGCAAGAAAGGGGTTATCTGTGAAGTCACTAGTTTAGCAGAACTGGAATGTGATTTTAAGAAAAGTTACCTTGTGCTTAAAAAACAAAACCAAACCAAAATACCAAGGCCATCGTGTTGGGATAAGTAAAATATAATGCTGTAAAAAAAAAAAAAATGTAATAGAATAGGCATTGGGCATAGAAGATCCGGGTTCCTACTCCAGCTCTAACGGTGTAAGCTTGAACAAATCAGGATTCTAAATATCAAAGGATGGAGTTCATTTTAGTTCAGAATATTTGAGATGGCACACTGTCCCAGGCACCTTAACATAGGTGGGGATACAGATATAAATAGCCCATTGACTTGCCCTCTGGGAGCTCACAGTCTAGGGATACATGCAGAGGCTAGATGCTCTCTCAAGAGCTGTCTGTTTCTATGTCTATGTCTCCTCTCCATTCATCTTTCAGAGCTCTAGTAAGTTACCCGGGAGGCTAGAATATAAAAGTCTTGCAGTGATGAATTACTTCCATGCAGCCACTTAACATTCCACAACAATAATGCCTGCCTGTTCAGGGCTTCAAACCTGTTCATTCCATTGATAATTTACGTTTCCATCCCAGAAATACTGATTCAGAATCTACATTTTAAATAGCTTCCCAAGTGGTTCTTATGTATAATAAAATTTGAAAGCCACTGTTCTACTAGGCTCTACTAGGCAGTGATTCTCAAAATTTATTATACATAAGGATTACCTGGGGATCTTGTTAAAATGTAGATTCTGCTTCAGTATATCTGGTGTGGAAGTGCAAATTCTCAGCAGGGGGTTAAACCAGTACAAACTGGCTCAAAGTCCTGTTTTTGTTTCCCTTTTCTTTTAAAAAAATTATTGTGTGGGAGACCATTTGAACTCAAGCTATATCTGCTCTAAAAGCTGTTCCAGCTGACTAGCTACCTAGCTAGTAACCCATTGTCTGACAGGTAGTTATTCTGAGAATTGTTAGCATCAGTAATGAGTCTGGGTGGCCAGTGAGTTTTCTCCTGTCGTTCTCTTCTCCTTTTCCTCCTATGTCTTTAATTTTCCAAAGCACCGACTCTTAGAGAACTGACTCTATTAGGTACATGTGATGCCCAACTTATATTCAAGTTACGACAAACCGCACTTAGACCGTCTATTTTTTTTTTGTACATCTTATCATTAGTCATATGTACTACATAAAATGCTGCAGCCCGTAATCTGCTGATGTTATCATTCTCAGACGTTCACTCACAGATGTTCGATGTTGTGATTTATAAAGATACCGATAATAAAAGGCAATAATGAAAACTGAAAAAAAATGAGATATTTGACTTACGTCAGAACTGACTTACGATAGTGTTATTGCAATGGAACCCTGTGGTAAGTCAGGGACTACCAGGATAGCATTTTGTGCCTTCGAAGGGGCCAATAACAGTGTATTGAATTTTTTAATTTTGGATTTCCAGATCTGTCATACATTAACAACCAAAAATAACATCCATGAGATGCTTTGTACTTTTGCAGAGAGCTTTAAACATGTGTCATCTTCCTTAAAACCCTGTAATTAGACTATTTAACTTTATTTTATATGTAAGAAAGCAGAGACCCAGAAAGACTAAGTAACTTAGTCAGCTCATTTTGCCTTTGTTTCTCTGCAAATTAGGAATTATTATACTCCAAGTCCCATACCATAATATTAGGATGAAGAAATACAAATCTACCAGTAAAGAATTTAGAGTTCTTTAGATTCGTAATCTGACTTTCGTCATTATTAGCTGTGTGTGTCTTTTCCACTAGACTGGGAGATCCTAGAGGATAGAAATTGGTCTTTTGCCATTTTTTGTAATTTTAGCAGCAGGCAGACTGCATAGGCACTCAACAAATCATCCTCACTGACTTCCACAAAGGCTGAAATTCAACAAAAGAGATTTATTCGTGTTTATTCTATATTTTTTGATAGTAACTCCTTTAATACCTAAGTTTCTTTGTTGCTGGGGCTTAGTTTAGAGGTAATTATGTAAAATCTTGTGGGCTTGGGGATGGAAATACACTGGGTCAAGTCTTACATCTTGGATGGTTTTAAAACATTGACTATGTAAATTTTGGCCACCAAGAGTGATTCTCAGTCAGGGGTGCACATCAGAATCACCAGACATCCCATGGTGCACGGGACACAGATGTTTGAGAAGCATCTCAGGTGATTAGGGTGTTGTCCCCAATTATAAATCAATAGATAAAAACAATGGGGTGGTTGTTATGAAGGTAGAATAAGGTTCTTTGTACCTTACTGGGAACGCTTCTGGAGTCCTCCTGCCTGGGTCTTGTCTTTTATTATCACCCTCTTCTGTGTTAAGAGGGAGTGTACACGTAGAAGAGAGTCCTAATTCCTAATTCCTATTCTACAGGCTTGGTATAGAAAATAGACATGTAAAATACATGGTGAGTGTCCCAGGCTAAGAAGACATGTCATTTTCCAGACATCTTCATTCTCATCTTCTTATTAACATCCTTGCATGCAAAGCATGGTGGGACATTTTCCAGGATTCACGTTCATAGTTCTAATTTCAGTGTACTCTTCTCTCCCGCTTACTTTTTCAAATAGTCTCTGGCTCCTTGTCTTTGGGAATGTGGGACTCCCACCCAAGGAGGCCATGGTTTTTAGCTGCTGCGATGTAACTGATGGTACCTTGGCAGAAGTCCCCGAGAACATCTGTTGCCCCTCTATAGACCTTTTCTTTATCACATACTCTGCCTGGCTTTTTACTTGAACTGAACTCCACCATCAATGATTCAGAGAGTGCAGATAATTGAACGTGGGGCTTTAGATTGTAAAAGAAGGAAAGGGAAGCTTCTATTCTGCGGTTAGCTTTTTGTTTCGCTCCTGTTTGTGGACTGGCCATTAGCCTGGGAAGTATCCCAAAGGGACTAGATTGCAGAAAAAGAAACCCAAAAGCTTTCTGAGGCCATTCAAGAAGATAAGTAAACACATCAAAGACTCTTTTAACAAGCAGGAAGGAGAAGGCAGGAATACCAGTCTGCCAGTGATGGGGTCCATCTCTCCCTGCCCCTACTCACCCCCACAATTATCACCTGTGTGGTACAGTCAGGGTTTTCTCAGATCCTAAAATGCTGAAAACATTTCAACAGGTTGATCAAGCTTCAGCACCAGGCAAATTGGGACATTCCTTTTCAGCTATTTGGAAACTGAGAATCTAGAGATGTTTCTGGCTTCAGAAGATGTTGGAGTATCTTTGCCCTTAATCTCATTCAAATACTCAGTTGTGTTTGGGTGCTCTACATAGAAGATAATGACACAAGATTTTTTACATGACCTTTATGTTTGTTAAAATCTGGAAAGTTTCAAATAAGATTATTTAAGCAGTTTTCTCCAATGGCACTTCTTTGATTTCAAAATATTTTAAACATTTCAAGCACCATTTAAAATGGAATTTGGTTCCCTTCTTTCTCTCTTCAGGGATTTAAAGGAGAAATATTTGCTGTGTGTTAAAAAAAAAAAAAGCTTTCTATGTAAATTATGCTTTATTTGCAAGCCTACAAATAACTCAAAATCAGACGATCCGGGTACTTTTTCTACCTATGGATTTTGCATCAGCATAGAAAGCAAACTGATGTTGCAAATATAAGAAAAACTTCCTTAACGCTGAGGTGAGGCAGCCCAAAGCCATGCCATTGACCACTTTTAATGGTAGCAGTTAAAAAGAAGAAAAGATGATTGGTTTATTTATCCAATAAGCAATACTGCTTGACTACCTACTACGTGTTAGATGCTCTGAGGCAAACTGGGTATGCATACTGGCAGGATTAAGAGATTGTATGATGGGGAGATACACTGGGGCATAGAATAAACCTGGTGCATGTTCTGATGAAATAAAACTAACATTAGTCTTGTTGTTAGAAAAGCTGGGTTCAGGTTTTGGTCCCTCCGTTTATTCCATGGAGGAAACTTGGGAGAAGACTCTTCCTTCTCCTCTTTGGAACTCGGTGCCCTAAACCGTTATTTAAAAATTCTATTTGCCTATTGATTTCTGTTTTGTTATTACAAAGAAATTGCTTTTTGAACTTGATTAGATTCTTCCTTTGCTTGATTCCCTTTAAGTTTGATTTCTATAGAAAAGAGGGTGGTTTTAGTTGCCACATCAGTTTTTAAGGACCTACTATAGGTTTGAGCCAGCTGTTTATGCCATGAGTTGTGTGATTGAAGTTGCTGGGTAAATAACTGGGTAAAGCAATTGACTTTGGTTCAGAGTAAGGAAGCACTAAGACTGGGGGAAAACTATCATATTTTTACGCACGTAATGTGCACCTTCTACATTTGTTTGTCGGGCACTCCTCCCCTCCTCCAGGTATTTTCGTAAGCATGTTATACTAATTTTTTTTTTTTAAACAGCAACATGTAAAACAAAAATTGGCAAAGTGGCTCTTAAGAAAATATCTGGGGGAGTGGAGGGAGCTGTTGGCAAACATAGAAGGTGCGCGTTATGTGCGTAAAAATATGGTATATTTGGTTAAAATTCATAGATGACATGATTGTGACCACGTGTTGTTATTGTTGTTGTTAGCTGCAGTTGAGTTGACTGCAACTCATAGCGACTCCATGTGTGCAGAGTAGAACTGCTCCATAGGCTTTTCAAGACCGTGACCTTTTGGAAGCAGATCGCCAGGGCTGCCTTCTGAGGAGCCTCTAGGTGGGTTCAAAGCTCTAAGCTTTTGACTAGTAGTAGAGCACTTAACCATATACACCACCCAAGGTTCCATGTGACTGCGTGTAGACCTACCTGTATGTCTGAACTGATGGGTGGCTGCACTAGCCTTGTGGAAAAAACCTTGGCTTGGGAGTCTGGAGACTTGGATTTGAATCCTGATTGCTGCCCCTACTCATTATGAGGGTTTGAGTTTGTCACTTCATTTCTATGGCTTTATGTCCTCATCTGTGAAGTAAGGGTGGATTAGAGGCAAGACTCTTTTCATCTCTGGGATCCTAAAAAGCAGCATTTATGACGTGTTTATATAGGGGCTACAGCAGACATGTTCTGTTTAATGATTTATATTTGGCTGCTTGGCTCCTCCTATCCCTTTGGATAACTTGGTGGCATTTTTGTTTGGCAGATTGTACATTATGTTTTCTTTCTTTTTTTTTTTAAAAACATCCTTTTTTCATCCTCACATGTCTCTTCTTTACAAGTAAGATTAGTTTTTTTATACATCAGTCATATGTGAAGTTGATTTGGTGGATGTGGTTTCCTCCTCTTTCCCACCTCCTACCAGCACCTCCCCTCTAAAAAAAGGAAAGACAAAGAACATTGCCAAGCAGTCCAAAGTGCTGAGTGTTCTACTGACGTTAGAGAAAGGAGATTTGATTTTTTTCATTTAGTTATAAATCATTAGTAATATATTATTCAAAAATAATTGTTCTCAGTCCTTCATTATCTTCAAATAATTTAAAAAATGGTGAACAACCTCTTCTGATGTCTGATTGGCTATTGATCATTTTAAATAGAATGACTTTTTTGCTTACAGATCAAAATTATCCAAAGTCTTAGAGTTTCATGGTTAATAAACTGAATTTATTGATTATACAAAGAATAATGGATAGTGACAGGCGGGAATATTTCATAGCCACTAGCATGAATTATAATCAGAAATATGTGTGGTATGATGGTAATAATAAAAAAGAGTGTATGTAAGTATGTACACTAACTACGATAATGTAAAATTTGTATGTCCAAGGACGAGGAGTAGATGATAATATGCTAAAAGTGGCAATATGTAGGTAATGATGATTGAATGTTTTTCCTTTTTCAAATCTTTCGTCAATATTTTATTATAGAGTTTTTGATATAGTAATGAAACATAGGTAACCTAGATGTTGCGCTCAGTTACAAACTATTAAACAGATTTACTTGAACTTAAGTTAAGCAAATCTCTTCATGCTTCATGGTTTCACGGTTTATTCACGTAAGACATTGAAAGAACTTTCGAGGACATGACTCTTTTGAAATAATGCTTACGTAGCTTTTACTATGTATCAGGCATTGTGCTTTACCTATATTAACTCGTTTAATCCTCTTAACAACCCAAAAGGGTTATCCCTATTTTAGGGATAGGAAAACTCAGACATAGAGACATTAAGTAACTTGCCCCAGGTCGCACAGCTCATAAGTGGCAGACACACTGTCTTTAGAGTCTGTGATGTTAACTGCTACTGAACACCTAAGGCATATGTTGCTGTAGTCTGGTCAGTCAACCTTTGTTACGGAAAACTTAGTCCAGCTATGCACATACGGATTTTATTAACCTGCAGGATGCCTGATCTCTGCAGGCTCAGGCTCACTCAAACCCTGGGCCAATGAGAGTCAGACTTAGTGAACCATTAAAAAAAGCTCCTTCCTGCTATTAGGTGGGCTAAAGAAAGAGCCTGCTATTCCCACGTGCTTTATATTGGCTTCCAACCCTAGGGGTTTAAGTAAGCATCTGCAGCTTCCTTTTGTAACCCTGACCTTGAATAGCTGTCTTGCTTGTCTGGAAAGCCAGGGTTTCGAATCAGTTCAAACTGGCTCAGTCATAGCTGACAAAATGAAGCAGGAACAGACCTGAATTTTTTAAATTTGGGCGATCCAGACCCATAGCCAGAAAAGGAAAAATTACAGGTCAAAGCCCTGGAATGAGATACTCAGAAGAGGCATAGTGAACTCTTTCAGGAGCCTGATGTGTGAGACTGGATTATTGCCAGGACTGAGGAGAATGACACATATTCAAAGAGGCAAGGTTGGCTGCCATCTTTGACTGGGACAGTGCTGTTTCTGACTCTGCGAAAAATCTGACTGGCAAGAAATTTGGTTGCTATGCAACACATACGCTGCCCTTGTTTTCTAGGAGAGAGATTAAGTTTCTAGCAGGGCTTCCACCCATAATTTTTCCTGTTCCAGTTATAGTTCCAGTCCAGTCATAATTGAACAGGGAAAACTTGTTCAAAGCCCCGTGGGAAGCACAGTACTGTGGTAGAATGATAAAAAACAAAACAAAAAACCTGTTGCTGTCAAGTCAATTCTGACTCATGGCAATCCCACATGTTACAGAGTAGAACTGCTCCTAGGGTATTCTTGGTTGTAATCTTTACAGAAGCAGATCACCAGGCCTTTCTTCTGCAGAGCCACTAGATTGGTTCGAACTGCCAACCTTTAGACTAGTGGTTGAGCGCAAACTGTTTGCACAGCTGCCTTGGTTCAACAATTATAAGACTTGAAATCAGATGCACAACTAGCAACTTGTTAAATCCTATGACTTAGGCAAAATACATCTCAGTGTCTTTGTTTCCTCATTTGTGCAATAGTTGCCTTTCAAGATTAATGGGACAAATCAGGAAAATACGTGTAAAGTACCAAGTAGAAGAAAGATACACAATAAATAATAGTTACTGCTATTGTTACTATTGTTATCATCAACCCTTAGACTTACTAGGCAGTTCTACTCTGTCCTATAGGGTTGCTATGAGTCGGAATTGACTCACTGGCAATGAGTTTGGTTTTTTGGTTTTCTACTTCTCTATGGGGCTGGATTCTCATCTTAAACTCCCAATTTTCATGTTAGTCCCTTTGCATAGAACTGTATGCAGATGTTGGTAACCTTCAGACCACCATATGTAAACCTTCCTGACACATGACTAGATTCCTACTGATGTTAGAAGCACTGCCGTTTAAAATCTTAATATTGTATTCTTTCCTTCCCCTCTCATTGCTCCTCCTCCCTGCTTTGACATCAGCTGTGATTGGTCTAGATTTGGTTACAGTCCTTCTTCAGACTGCTGACCTTTGCTGTTCCCATCAGTTTTCTCCTTCATCTTGCCTAGTTCTGCTTCCTTCATTTTTCCCTAGTTGGAACCACCAGAATGCCATGGAGCTGAGGTATACAGTTTAAACCTACAGTTTTTAAGACATACTTGTTCAAATCACCCTATAAGAAATAGACAGTGGACATTGCTTGGCTAATTCACTGATTTTTTTTTTTTTTAATCAAAATCTTACTAATTTGTTCCCATTGTCTGACCTATGGGGCAGTTTTTCTTTGTCCTATAGGGTCACTATGAGTCAGAATCGATTCAACGGCAACAGGTTTGATTTTTGGTTTTATCTGACCAAAAATGAAGTGAAGTTTCCTAGAAGAGAGAACTTGACTATTGTGATAGGAGTGTTGATATTGTTGGTTAGGTCCAGGAAGCATTTCATTGTTCACGTCAGAATAGTGAGGATGACTTCCTGTCCAGTTGCCCCGGATAGGGATTTAAAAACTTGAGCATGTGTCATAATATCCTAAAAAAAAAAAAAAGTTGCTGTTGAGTTGATTCTGACTCATAGTGAACCTATAGGACAGAGTAGAACTGCCCCATAGGGTTTCCAAGGAATGGCTGGTGGATGGATTCAATCTGCTGAACTTTTTGGTTAGCAGCCAAGCTCTTAACCACTGTGCCACCAGACCTCCATAATAATCTAAGAGCTTATTAAAACATGGATTTCTGGACCCTGCTCCATAGTTTCTGATTCGATAGGTTTGAACCCAAGAATCTGCATTTCTAGCAAGTTCCCAGGTGATGATGATCATGCTAGTCTTGGGAACACACTTTACTTTGAGAACCAGTGGTATAGACAACTTGGTCTGTGTTCCTCTTGTGGTTGGGTGTTGTATCTAGAAATAGATGTATATTTTGCTGATTAATCAGGACTGTTGGAATAAGGGATCATGAAGTAGCATTCTCATGAAGGAACTCTATAGCCTAAGAGATTAACCAAGATCACATTTAGATGATCACCTCAGCATTATCCACAATCACATTTGCTAGTTAATTAATACAAGGATCCAGTTTTGAACATTTATCTATGCCATGCATATTGCTTATCATTGGGAACAGAAATGAAAAATGACACAGTTTCTGACCTCGAGAACTTTACAGACTAGCTTTGAAAATCGGCACAACAGAAACCTAGGAAGAACTGACAGCTGGCAATGCATGTGAACATTTAGTTTAAATTTTAAATTTACTTTTACCATCATATCTTCTGTGTGAATGGCTCTTACTAGGTGTTATCAGCCAGGCACTGATAAATAAGACAAGGTTTGTAGCCTCTACTATTACACTGGATATAGGATAGCATCCATGGAAAGTCAGAGGAATAGTAAATCTAGAAAAGAGTTGGCCTTTGGGCTGGGTCTTGCAGAAGAGATGGAACTGAAACAGTGGAAAAGCATTCCAGGCTGATGGACTAGGATAAGCAAAGGTAGAGAGGTAGGACTTTGTATGTAGGAACTAGGAAAAGATGATTTGATTGGTTAATTCACTCATCTAACAAATACTTGCTGTGTCAGACTGTTCTAGGTACTGAGTATGGTAGTGACAAGACAAAATCCCTGCCCTCATGAAGCAGGTAGAGTTGGTGACGGGATATAGTGGGTGATGAATCACAAAAGCAAGGTTGGGGACAAATTGTGGAGGCTTATTACAAATTATGTGATTTAGGTGATTATAATTTACATTTCAAAAATGTTAATTAATGATATCATAGTTAAAAAAAAAATAAGATTCCTAGGGATTTTAGAATATAGTTCTACTTGCAAAGCTTCAAGTATTCCCTAGCTTTTCAAGAACATGTCTACTGTGCAAAGCAAGGCACACCCATAGGCAGCCACCATGCCCAGAGGAGATCTGTGATCCAGCATTTTACTCCATGGCTCTGCCAACCTCTGCTGCTGACACACTTCCCTTACTTAATGGAACAGTGAGTTTTACTTCTGTTCACTTTTGGCTCTGAACCCCTTGAAATTCTAGCATCGTGTCTACCTCATAGAAATGTACAGATTGGTGTTTTGCGGGAAAGGTCCAAAAAATCTTTTGAAATGCCAGGCTCAAAAAAATTGCTCCCTGAGGATCTATAATTTATTTTCAGGTCTCAAAATGTAACAATAGGGCAAACACTATCCCAAGTATTATCATTCATGCATTGTGCAACTGTTATATGAAGTTCCTCAAACTCTTCTATCCGGAAATATATGAAGACTCGTGAGAAATATCTTTGCCTTCTCCCTCACTCTTGTTCTTTCAGTGGTATGTATTGATATTAAGACTACCTTTCTTCTAGAGATGATAGAGAAGTTAAAATAGCAGTACCTGGACTTGATTCTGGTCTTGATTTTTGCCTGCCCACTTCCTAGATGAAGACATTGGGTAAGGTCCCTAATCTCTCTAATTCTGGGCACTATGAGTTGGAATTGAGTCAATGGCAACTAACAACAATGTATAATGGAGATAATAATAATAAAAACCCATTGCTGTTGAGTCATTTCCAAAATCATAGCAACTCCACAAGACAGAGTAGAAACCCACAGGGTTTCCAAAGCTGTAATCTTTACAGAAGCCGACTGCCATATCTTTCTCCCACGGAGTGGCTGGTGAGTTTGAACCACTGACCTTTAGGTTAGCAGCCAAGTGCTTAACCATTGTGTAACCAGAGCTCCTTATAATAATAATAATACCTACTCATTAAGCTGTTTTGAGAATTAAGTGAGATGACAAAAGTAAAGGGTTTATCTCAGTGCCTAGCATATAGTAAATACTCAATAAATGGTAGCTATTATGATTTTAAGTATGCCAAAACTGCCTCATTATAGCCTCTGGTACAAAATCTGAGTCATGGGGTTTTTCTGGATGATAGAGTCTCATGGTTTCAGGTTTACTTAAATGTTTACACGAATTTTAAGCATAACAGTTCTAATCCGTGCCTCTAACTGTCACTAGGCACAGCCTCAACACAATGCTGTAAAATATGGCAACCCTACAAAGTCATTGCTTTGGGATCAAAGTCTTAAAGCCATTCCAGAAAGACACATCCTGCCAAACTCAACAGCCATATCCAATGGCTGAAATCTAGAATACTGTTGGGTATAAAGAAGTCCACAGCCTAGCTGGTGAAAGAATTTATGAACAAATTTTTGAAAATGAAGATCAGCAGATGATTTTCACATAATAAGCATAAGAAGTTCTTAGACAGATGGCAACGGCAGCTTTGTGTCTTCTATGAGCAAC
This sequence comes from Dugong dugon, assembly GCA_030035585.1. NCBI lineage: Eukaryota > Metazoa > Chordata > Mammalia > Sirenia > Dugongidae > Dugong > Dugong dugon. The sequence goes on from CM057466.1 coordinate 23,167,035, forward strand.
CTTTCTTGATCTTGACTGACCGTTGAATCATGTCTCAGAATCGATGTGAGGGTATCAGGGAATACCCTGCAGCCCTCCGCCATGTGCATTTCTTCAAAAACCTTTCTAGAGCAGGGAGATAGAAAAGCAATCCTTCGTCCATAAAATCTGAGGTGATTTCCTCCTTCTTTTTTTTTTTTTGACATGCTTTTGTCATCCCAGTTATGGCAGGTATATCCTTGTCTGCTCCAATCTTTTTCTCTATGATTACTTTCAACTCCTTTTTTTCCCCTGAATTCTAATAGCATTCTCTTCTTACTATTGCCCAATTTCTCAGCTTTATACTGATGTCCCACCACAGAGATGAAGTTTTCATTTCTCTTTTTTGTCATGTTCTCACCACGTACCTCCTTTCCATCCAACCATCTTTTCCTGTACTGAAACATTGTCATTATTGTTAGATCAATATTTTAAAACAACAGTTGCCATCAAGTCAACTCTGACTCATGGTGATCCCTTGTGTGTCAGAGTAGTACTGTGTGCTGTAGGCTGATTTTTCAGAAGTGGATCATCAGACCTTTCCTTCGAGGAGCCTCTGAGTGAACAGGAACTTCCAACCTTTTGGTTAGTGGCTGAGCACATTGACCGTTTGTACCACTTAGGGACTCCAGATCAGTATTTAGTAGTTAAATTATTTTGACTATTAAATTCTTTTCATGACTAAGTCAAGTTCAAAGGTAATCATTCTGCCTTTCATCTTCAGATTTTGTTTTTCCTATGGTTCTTAATTCTTTCTTGTTTGCTCAGTTTTCAACATACTTTTCACTATTTAACTTCAACTCCCTGCCAGTCTCCTGAGGCTCATCTAGAGACATTGAGGTGCATAGATATCCTATCAAGTTCATCTTCTTGAAGTGATATCTCTGGGAACCTTCTGACTTTGTGCTAACTGCTTTCTTTTACTTCTCTGAACTGTGCCCCAGCTTGATTCTAGAATATCCCTTTCCATCACTGTGGGAAATTGTCTGCAAGTCTCTTTGATTGGATATCTTGTTTTCTTGTATCCTCTTTATTATTCTTTTTTAGCTTTTCCCCTATTTTTGTATAATATATTCTCCACAAGCTTCCTGAAAAAGGATACATACAAGGTAAACTTTCTGAGATCTTTATTCTTTCCTCATATTTCAACAATATTTTGGCTAGGTGTGGAATTCTAGGTTTAAAATAATTTTCCCTTCAGAATTTAAAAGGCACCAGTACAATGTCTTCTCTCTTCCAGTTTTGGTGTTTAGGCCTGATGTCATTCTGATTTCTTACTTTTTGAACGTGCCTGATTTCCTTTTCTCTGAAAACTTGTAGGCTCTATTCTTTTTTTCCCAGTGCTCTGGAAGTTTATGATGATTTGCCTTGCTGTGGTTTAATTTTTACCTGGGTACTTAGTAAGTTCCTTTAATGTAGAGATTCATATTCTTTAATTCTGGGAAATTTTCTTGAATTATTTTCTTGATGATTTCCTATCCTCTGTTTTGTTTGTATTCCAGCTTTCTAGAAACCTTGTTAGTTGGATACCACTCTCAAAACTTTCGAAGATTCTGCACTGTAAGTTGGGTTGTTCCTGTTGTTAGGTGCCGTTGAGTCGGTTTCGACTCACAGTAACCCCATGGGACAGAGTATAATTGCCCTGTAGGGTTTTCTTGGCTGTAATCTTTAGGCAAGCAAATTGCCAGGTCTCTCTCCTGTAGAGCTGATGGTTAGGTTCAAACCCCAACCTTTTGGTTAGCAGCCAAGTGCTTAACTGTTGTGCCACCACGGCTCCTTGTCAGTTGGTTTTCCCCACTGCTGACTTAGGATCCAGCATTCTCAGGTCTGCTAAGTTTTTTATAACTTGACCAGTTTTTCCAAATTTCTAAATTTTTCGCTCTTGTCTTCTTTCTCGTTCCCCACGAGATGTCTGGGAGCACACACACACACATACACTTCCATTGTGCTTTTAATGGTGTTGCAGGAGTCCTTGACTGGTGCAAATGGTTAATGTATTGGCTGCTAACTAAAAGGTTGACAGTTCGAGTCCACTCAGAGGTGCCTCAGAAGAAGGGCCTGGTGATCTACTTCCAAATATCATCCATTGAAAATCCTGTGGAGCACAGTTTTACTCTGACACACATGGGGTCACCAGGAGTCAATTCTGACTCTATGGCAACTGGTACTGATAATGGTGTTTCAGGTGGGAATGAAAGTAGAAGCCTGTGTTCAAGTTCCCGTCTTTGTTTAGAAGGTTTTTTTTGTTTTACTTTCAAAAATACTAATAACCTTGTAGAAAGGTAACCTTAGCTCTGCTGGTTTCCTCTGTTTACCTAGCATGCGTTAGGTCGTTAGACATATCAGGGTCATTAAAGTAGCCTTCCCATGAGGAAACATTATATAAATAGCTTAAAAGAGTTACTAGGTTAAGAGGATTGCCAAGATCATTCCAAGACCATTTTAAAAAGTTGTCTTTGACACATTTATTCATTCATTCTTCCACTCACTGGACATTCATTGGACGCTTATCTGAGCCATGCACACTGCTGGACATTGGCAAAATGGAAAAATGAGCAAGAGACTCTTCCTGACCTCATGAACCCTCCACACTAGCATGGAAGACAGACACTGATGTCCAAGATGCAATATGGCAAATGCCCTAACAGGGGTATTAACAAGTGTTACAGGCCTTAGGGGGTGGGAGTGATTAAGTCTGCCTTCAGAATTCACAATTGGCAATGTGTCTCAGCTCTCATTATTTAAGCAATAATTTTCCAGAAAGTCCTCTTGCCAGCTTGTAACTTGCAATTTACTGACTTTCCAGCACTGTGATAGAATCTTTAGGTCAGAAGGGACATTGGAAGTCATTTTTAGCTCCTTCATTTTACCTGGAAAAACTGAGACTCATAGAAAAAGTGGCTTAATGCTGATGAAGTCAGGACTGAAACTCATTTCTCAATTCCGTACTCATGTTCCTTCCACTGACTCATGGTGAGCCTGTACCCTAAAGCCCAGCTACCTAGTCATATGATTAACATTTTTTCATCAGCGTCTCTGAGTCTCAGAGATCTAGAAGTACCAGTTTTGAAACCCCCTGAGAATTTCTTTAAAAACAGTAATTTAAATGAAGGATCCGTGCGTTGAATGTAGGGACAGAACTCAAACTCTTTCTTGTAATGTTGTAAAGGGAGAATGGCTTGGAGTCCTCATTGCTCCTTTTGAAAACAGGGCCACAGTTCTTAAACTGAAAGAACAGGGTTCTTCTTATCTGGACAGGTTAATAATGATTGAATTTAAATTCGCCCAAAAGCTTCAGGGGATAGCCTCCCAAATGAAGTTTTGGCTATGACATTTTGCAGTATATTCTTGAGATGTTTCCATATTTATATTGTCTTGAAAGCATGCAACAGATGTACAAACATAGAATTTAAACATTTTGGAGAGGCGGAGAATGTTGTCTTCAGACAACGCTTAAGCATGTAATGTATTCTGTTAAATTTATGCTTTCTTGACTTAATTATGTATTAGCAAATGGTATATTATGGGGGAGCTAAGAACTATAAAAAAATATTGCTCAATTGTCAGTTCATTATCAGTGACATAATACGATAATTACATTCCTCATTAAAAACAAAACAACTTAAAAGAGATCTTATAATATCTTCCCAAAGTACATTAATTTTTTATATCCACAAATGCTCAGGTTGTCATTTTCTTCATGAAGCTGTTCTTGATCTTCCTCTGCTGAGAAAAGTCTCTTTCTGCTTTGGTTCTGTGAACTTCTCCGGGAGTGTTGATTTCTTGCTGCTGTTATTTGCGTCAAATCAGCTCTGACTCATGGCGGCCTCATGTCCAACAGAACGAAAAGTTGCCTAATCCTGCATCATCTTTACAATTGTTGGTATGCTCAAGTCCGTTGGTGGAGCTACTCTATCGTGTGGTCATCCATTGTGATCCATAGGGTTTTCACTGGCTAATTTTCAGAAGTGGATCCCCAGGCCCTTCTCCCTAGCCTGTCTTAGTCCAGAAGCTCTGCTAAAACCTGTCAACCTTAGGTGACCCTGCTGGTATTTGAAATATCGGTGGCCTAGCTTCCAGCATCAGAGCAACATGAAAGCTACCACAGTAGGACAAACTGACAGACAGGTGATGGTCTTTCTGTATTACATCATCCTGAGTGCATAGTATAGCCTCTCTTTTAGGCTGTGAGCTTCATGAAGGGAAGAATTATGTCATTTTTCTTTGTAATCTCAGTGAATTGGCACATATGAAGTATATAATATAAAGTTAATGGAGTGAATAAAAATATAAAATCCTCGATATTTGATAATACGTATTGTCTTTTGTAGCACGTTTCATGGTATCCTGGGCTTAGAGACTCAGGGTTGACCCACATGGAGCTTGTATGTCTCTGTTGCCCCTTCCTTCTCGAAACATCACTCATTTCTCACCCTGAGCTCAAGTACAGCCATCTAAATAGCGAATCATATTCACCGTGTTGCCCATAGACGAGAATCATTGATTCTCATCCCTGGGAAATCTGGTTGGGAATAAAACTTAACCCCACCCCCCACACCCCGTTAGAAGCAATTTCCTTGCTGTTTCTAAGAATGAGAAACTAAACAGCGTCTTCTCTGTTGTTCTCATCTGTGTACAATGGGAGTGGCTGAATCTTCATTCTCAACTGTGTGTGTTGCCACCTCTCTTCTGTTCTCCTCCCTCCTGTCAGAGCCTGGATGTGCCACTTGCTGTCAGCTCCTGTGGAGCCAGCTTGGAACACACCCTCACAGTCTAAGTACAGCCTTGTCTTCAGTGAGGCCCTTGACCCTCGTGCCTCTGGGGTGCAGATTGTACATCTCAGGAGCTTTGGTGAGCGCCAACAATGATACTCATACGGTGGCCCAGAGGGGTGGCATTTCTGGAGCCATGACTGTCAGAGCTTTGTTCTTCAGTATATCCTGGTTTTCTGCTTTCTAGGGGCTGGGGATAGAGGTGTTTAGCTCTCTCCTCTCAAAGCTGTGAGCTGAAATAAGTAGGTAATGAAAGCCATTCTTTTCCTCGTGTCTAAATCACTTTGCTGGACATGCGTTTTGGTGACTGTCCTGTTCTTTTCTTCAACAATTCATCTCCTGTTACTTTTGCCTGGGTTAATTATCTGTCAGTGTTACAGTTCTTTCATGATTATTTATAAACCCTTCACAGAGTTACTGGGCCTGGCCCCTTGGAATCTTGGCTTAATAGGATGCAAGCGAGGATTATAGTAGAAAAAATCTTTTTCTTCTGCTGACTGCATCTCTGGAGCAGAGATTGCTGTGGGTTTGTGTGCAGAGGACTAGATTGGTAGTAAGAAAGCTTGAGTTCAAGAGAGCTCTGTGACCTTGGACATACACTTTACCTTAGTTTCTAGTAAGTAGAAGGAAATATCCTGCCTCTGGGGTTTTGGGAAGGATTCAAGGAGAGAACGTATATGGAAAGTGCTTTGTAAACTATATAACCAAAAAAAACAACCAAACCCGCTGCCGTCCAGTCCATTCCAACTCATAGGGACCCTATAGGACAGAGTAGAAAGGAGTGGCTGGTAGATTCTAACTGGCGACCTTCAGATTAGCAGCTGAGTTCTTAACCACTGCACCTGTATAGTACTAAATAAAATCAAGTATTTATTAATAGAGAACCGAGTATTCCCAATTGTTTCTGCTTGGTCAGTTAGTTCTGGATAAATAAATTTGAGAGGACAGGAAAGAAGGAAACATCAGTGGGCCAAGAGTCGGGTGATCTGGAATCTATCCTGGTGCTGTACAACATTCAGTCACTTACTTGACGTGACCTTGGCAAAGTCACTTCACCTCGTGTGCTTCGGTTACATCATTAGTAACACAAGGTGGGCTAAGAAGAGATGATCTGTTCCAGCATAAAAATTGTACGATTTTCAATGTCTAGGTAACCATTATTTATGTAAGGTTATCCTTAAGTTTATGTTACCAAGTCAGAAGTCCTGCCAGTTGTGAACCCAAATGATATATTCTGAATGCATGATTTTTTGGAATTGCTTTAAAGAAAATGTCAAAGATTAATCTTGTAAGCACTTAGAAGGAACCAAAGGAATCGTCTCTCCGCTAAATGTTTCTATTGTATCTGACAGAGAATATGTATATTTAACGAGACGCATCTAGGTATTAACAGATGAAATTCTGTGTATCAATTGTGTCTCCCATACCTGAAACACATTTTGTTATTATTATACATTCTTTAGTAACTTTAAATTTGTTTTTTTTGTTTGTTTGTTTATTCAGCCAAAAAAATTTGTTTTTGAATGTTTGTTAAAAACCAGGTACTATGCTAAGCCTTATAAATGCACACATGAGCTAGACAATCCCTCTTATAAGGAATTTATGGTCTAGTGTAAGAGAACAATGGAAACTATAAAAGAGATGAAACAAAGTTCTGAGAGTACAGGATGGAGAGAGATTAACGTTGCTGAGGAAATGGGGGGAAGGTAAAAAAAAACTTAAAATGTTTTATAGATGACAAGTGTTTTTCCCATATACTAAACCAAAAAAACCAAACCCGTTGCCATCAAGTCAATTCTGACTTATAGCAACCCTAGAGGACAGAGTAGAACTGCCCCATAGGGTTTCCAAGGAGCACCTGGTGGATTCGAACTGCTGACCTTTTGGTTAGCAGCCGAGCTCTTAACCACTGCTCCACCAGGGCTCCCTCCCATACACTATCTTGTTTAAATATTATACCGACTCTGACAGGCATACAGCAAGCTACCATATTCTGGAAGTTAGTTTGAAATGTCCTAAACCTTATGCAGTCTGAGCAATGCAGAGAAAATACCAAAAAGACATATTGTTGTTGTTGTTTTTAAATTAACTCATTCAAATTTCTGGAAGTTCTTCCCTGACTTGGACTATTTTTTAAAAAAATATATTTAAGCATGAGTATCATTCTATTAAGGAGCCCTCGTGGCGCAGTGGTTAGGCACTCAGCTGCTAACCAGAAGGTTGGCAGTTTGAACCCAACAGCCACTCTGTGGGAGAAAGATGCGGCAGTCGCTGTGAGATGGGATCGACTCGACAGCAATGGCGGATCATCCTATTTAACCATCCCTTTTTAAATGAGACGCCTATAAGAAACTCCCCAACTTATGTCATATAGCTATTTAAGGTAGGTATCCCACATGTATTTCTAAGGACAATTTATCTAAAACTGATAGCATATTGGTTTGTGATCACAAAGCTAGAAGAAACTCTAGTTTGATTGTCTAACTTTACAGATAAGAAATTCAAAATGTTCTTTTTTGAAAGAAGAGAAGTCCCCCCTCCCCCCAAAGAAGTGTCTTGCCCAAGCTCAACCAGGACGACAGTCATGGTCTTCTGGACCAGTTTCCTTGCTGCCATACCACAGCTGTTTCAACAGCAGGGTCTGTTTAAAGATTACAGCAAGTAGACTTTCATCTGTTATGGGAGATGGCTAACATTGTCTCAATCTCTGCTGTCCGTACGGTATTTCCATGAATGCCTCTCAAAATAATTAATGCTGGGTCCAAAGTTACTACTACTGTGCAATACTAACATTTCAAGAAGGAGTGAGACTATTCGGAAGCCCTAAATGCTTTTAATTATATATCTACTCAAATGTGTTAAGTGACTTCCATTCATCCAAAGAGGAAACGTGATAACTGAAAATTTATTGCCTCACCTCGGCTTCATTTTTAGAGACAAATCTGTATAAAGTAAAAACAATGTATCATTTTATTATGATGCTACAGGGCTTTATTTGGGCTTGTTTGATTTCAAAGTAAAATTCTAATTTCATTTTATATGAGTATATTCAATATGTTGTTATTGGGTGCCATCAAGTCCATTCTGACTCATAGCGACCCTATGTATAACAGAAGGAAACACTGCCCAGTCCTGCACCAGCCTCACATCATTGTTATACCTGAGCCCATTTTGCAGCTACTGTGTCAATCCATCTCATCACACACACACACACACACACACACACACACACACACACACACACACACACATATGTGTATATATATGTGTGTAGTTGGCATGAGCAGCCACATTATCTGACACTCAAGATGTTAGTAACCTTGTTATTAATTAATTAATTGTTATATTATTCATTCACCACTATTTAATGAGACCTATTGTGTGCTAAAAGGAGCCCTGGTGGCACAGTGGTGAAGCGCTCAGCTGCTAACCGGAAAGTCAGCAGTTTGAAGCCACCAGCCACTCAGCTGGAGGAAGATGTGGCAGTCTGCTTCCATAAAGATTACAGCCTTGGAAACCCTATGGGGCAGTTCTACTCTGCCCTGTGGAGTAGCTATGAGTCGGAATCGGACAACAGTGGGTAGTATTACAGTATGCTAAAGGATCCATGGTGGTGCAGCGGCTAAGTGCTCAGCTACTAACCAGAAGATCGACAGTTCAAACCCACCAGCCATTACGGGAGAAAGATGTGGCAGTCTATAAAGATTACAGCCTTGGAAACCCTATAAGGCAGTTCTCCTCTGTCCTATAGGGTCACTATAAGTCAGAATTGACTCAATGGTAATGGGCTTGTTTGGTGTTAAGCACTATTCCAGATACAGTAATGGACAAAACCAACAAACTTTCCTAATTTTGATGGAGCAGACCTCTTGTGATGGGGGGAAAAGAAAAAGTTGCTGTGGCATCACCTCCAAATCACCATGACCCCTGTGTGTCAGAGTAGAACTGTGTTCCATGGGGTTTTCAGTGGCTGATTTTTTTGGAAGTAGATCACCAGGTCTTTCTTCTGAGGCACCTCTCGGTGGACTTGAACCTCTAACACTTTGGTTAGCAGACAAGCACGTTAACCATTTGCACCACATTGATGTCTCACCAAATAAATAAGTAAAATATTTTATGTCAGATAGTGAAACATGTCATGGGGGAAAAATGAACTGGAAAGGTGTAGGAAGTTATCCAAAACCAAAACCAAACCCGTTGCCGTTGAGTTGATTCTGACTCATAGCAACCCTTTAGGACAGAGTAGAACTGTCCCATAGAGTTTCCAAGGAGTGATGGTGGATTCCAACTGCGGACCTTTTGGTTAGCAGCTGAGCTCTTAACCACTGCGCCACCAGGGCTCCATAGGAGACATGGCGGGTGTGGGGATTAGAATTTTAATTAGGTAGTTCAAGAGAAGTTTCACTGAAGAGTTGATATTTGGGCAAAGACCTGAATTAGGAAGGGAACAAGCAAGGGACTATCTGGAGGACCGGCCTTCCAGGTGGAAAGAAGAGCAAGCGCAAGGAGTCTGAGGCGGGAGCTGCCTGGATGTTTGCGGAGCATCTAGGAGGTGGGTGAAGTCAGTGAGGGGGCAGTGTGGGAGACAAGGTTCCGCCCTACATCTCCACTTCAGGTCCTATTCTCCTGCTACGGCCTCCACCGCCGTGAAATCTCAGATGTGCAAGAGGTCGCCCTGGGACTAGTCAGTTCACTGTCTCCCTAGCATAGGGTGCTCTCCACAATACCCAGCCCCTTCTACAGCTAACGTCAGGGACTTCTGCGGAGTTAAGCAATAACGCGTGCCTCTGACATTCTGAGCTGGGAGTTGACCTTCCATGAATGCCCTTGTACGCCAGAAATTTGGAACAGTATCAATAATTTCCCCTTAGAAAGTGTGAACATCTCTTCAGATATTGCCAAGAGCCTCAGATGACTAGAGAGAGAGAGAGAAATGCAGACGAGTTTGCAAGAGGTGAAATTCTCTCGATCCTGTTTCCTGAGGCAATGCAAGTCCCATGGGTACCTCTGAAGAGCTATCGTGGGTACAGACCGTGTTTCACTTTAAGGGAGCTGTGTCTTTTTCCACTAGGTCCCTCAGAGCCCCCAGTAGCCTTTGGGGATTCGTTGCATTGCTAAATCACCTCATTACCCTGCTGCCTTCTGGAAAAAGTAATCCTACTGCTCAGTCAGAGGGAGAAGTTAGCCTTTGGGTTGGAACAAACCACAATGAGGACAAACTGAGAGGTGGGGGCAGGTAGGGAGGCCTTAAAAAAATTAAGAGCTTCAGGATAGGGAGACAAACATTCCTCGGAAATTCTGTACTGAAGTAGACCAAGACAAAGCACCTGTTTCCATTACTGCTCATCATAATGTAGCGTTCTTTAACCCATTACACTTTATAAGGCTTTTTCCTATCCTTACCCCATTCAGTCTTCTTTACAATCCTATATGGCTTTGTTATAAAAAGGAGGTTTACAAACCAGCAAATCGCTATACCCAGGGGCTTGTTAGAAATGCCCACCCAGACCTTCTGAGCCAGAATCTGCATTTTTAATAAGCCCTCTAAACCCGAACCAAACCCGTTGCTGTAGAGTTGATTCCAACTCATAGCGACCCTATAGGACAAGAGCAGAGCCACCCCATAAGGTTTCCAAGGAGCGGCTGGTGGATTCAGACTGCTGACCTCTGGGTTGGCAGCTGAGCGCTTAACCGCTATGGCTCCATAAGCCCCCAGCTCCTTATATTTTAAGAAGCACTGCCATAAGGTCCAGAGGAGCCCTGGTGGCACAGCGGTTAAGCACTCAGCTGCCAACTAAAGGTCGACAGTTCGAAACTACCAGTAGCTTCTCAGGAGAAAGGTAAGGCAATCAGCTTCAGTAAAGATTACAGCCTTGGAAACCCTGTGGGGTAGTTCTGCTCTGTCCTAGAGGGTCGCTGTGAGTCGGAATGGATTCAACAGCAGTGGGTGGGGGCTATAAGTTCCACAGGATGCCGTTTCCCCAGATTAAAGTAAGGGAAGTCAGGCTCAGCATAGTCGGGTGACTGACTGACCCAAGGTCACCCATTCAGTAAGCAGTGAAGTCGGTATTGCTGCTGAAGTCACCTCTTCCCGCAATACCTTGGTAGCATGTGTGCAACGGGCTTGTTTTGAAAGAAAAGTAAGCATTCTTCTCTGAACCCGGACTATCACCCTCTGGCTCTCTCGACCAGCTGCCCTCGGTCTCTCCCTCTCCCCACGGCAGGTTCCAGAAATGCAAACATCTTGAAAAGCTCTGCAGTATTGCCCACGCGGAGCCCATAACGAGCAAATCTGTAAGAACTGCTGGCTTCGGTCACGCTCTCTGGACTTCCCTGCAGAAACTTTCCAGCTTCAGTGAAAGTAGGAGGGCAAATTCAGAACAAGACAACTGAGGAAATGCAGTTAAGCACTCCCATGGGGACAAATGGGCATTTCACTCTTGCTCCTGGTTATAGAATGGCAGATGACATCTAGCTTAGAAACACAGAGAAACACAAGCATAATGTTCTCTCATGTCTGCAGAGGACTGCCAAGCCCACCATTCCTCATGACTTATTGCAGTCCTGAGAGTCTTAGCATTCCCATTTAAGCTGTAAAACTCTACCAAGAAGATGCTAGATGACACTCAGAAAGTAAGTGGTCATCCTTGCTGACTAACCAACTGACAGGTAGTGAACCCTGAGTCCTCCGGGTCCACAACCCTTCATCTACAGGAATCGTGCTTTGGGTGAGAAAAAATTCTAACAGAATTTTAAAAATGTGATTCATAGATCCTGAGAGATAATTCTTTTTTTTATTGTGCTTTAGGTGAAATTTTACAGCTCACATTAATTTCTCATACAAAAATTTATACACATATTGTTAAGTAACATTAGTTGCAATCCCTATAACGTGACAGCACACTCCTCCCCTTCACCCTGGGTTTCTTGTGTCCATTCATCCAGTTCCTGTCCCTTCCTGCCTTCTCATCCTGCCTCTGGACAGGAGCCGCCCATTTGGTCTCGTGTATCTGCTTGAACTAAGAAACACACTCTTCGCGAGTATTATTTTATATTTTATAGTCCAGTCTAATCTTCCTCTGAAGAGTTGGCTTTGGGAATACTTTTAGTTCTGGGTCAACAGAGCGTCCGGGGTCCATGGCTTTGGAGGTTTCTCCACTCTCAGTCAGACCTTTAAGTCTGGTCTTTTTACTTGAATATGAGTTCTGCTCTACACTTTTCTCCCATTCCATCAGGGACTCTGTTGTGTTCCCTGTCAGGGTGGTCGTTGATAGTAGCTGGGCACCATCTCGTTCTTCTGGTCTCAGGCTGATGGAGTCTCTGGTTTATGTGGTCCTTTTGTCTCTGAGCTAGTATTTTCCTTGTGTCTTTGGTGTTGTTCATTCTCCTTTCTAAGCGATAATTCTTTAAGTAACTAAAGTTCACTAATCTCAGGTTGAATCTTTGTATTTTGTTAGTTTGTTCAGTGAAAAATGATGTAAGACATTTACTATGAACCTACCTTGTGTATGAAAGTTGCCACAGTGGGTGATAGGAAGGGTTCAGTAATAGATGAGACCTTCTCCAAGAGCCTGCGGTTTCACAGAATACACACACTGTATGTTGTGGTCATTAGTTGCCATTAAGTCTATTTGGACTCATGGCGATTCCATGTTTGCAGAGGAGAACTGCCCCAGAGGGTTTTCAAAGCTGTGACATCTTGGAAGCAGAGCACCAGACCTACCTTCCGAGGTACTGCTGGGTGGGTTTGAACCACAAACCTTTTGGCTAGTAGTTGAGTACTTAACCATTTGTACTACCCAGGGACTCCGCACACATGTATAGAAATAACTATATGGGGAGATAAAATGGACAGTCTCCTTCCCTCCAAAGAATAAAGGTTCAACCTAGGAGGTGGCATTTTAGTTATTTCTGAACAGAAGTGTCAGCTTTGGACATTCAGAGTCCGGGGAGTGGGAAAGCCATTGGGGAATGGGGAGGAGGGAGCAGTGTGAGCAAAGACATAAGATGAAAAATATTGGGTTTGCATTTGGAGCAGCAAATACACTGGACACAATATATTGAATATAACTCATAATCTGTCAACTCAGAGGCAAAAAATATATACCTTTGTCTCCTCTACAATTACATCAGAATTCGGTGTACCTGGGGTGGAAATACAAATTCTCAGAAGGAGGCTGAACCAGAACGAACCGGTTTGAAGCCCTGCCTTGAAGCGCTGTTGTCAGGGTTCAACAAAATGTAGGTAAATTATTTAGTATAAGCCTTGTAGATAATACATACCAAAGCTATGGTGGTATTATTGTTGCTGTTATTATTACACATATTGTACTCTTGGCCTGAAAACCTACTTTCTCCCTTTCCCATCCCTCCAGTCTTCCCGGCAAACTCCTGCTCATCCTTTAATATGCTACTCTGAGCAGGTACCAGCTCTCATCTCCTCTTCCCTTCTTCTAGTCCAATATGCTCCCACTACTCTCTCATGATACCTAAGAGATTGTTTTATGTTTGTTTAATCTTCTGTCCTCCTCTCAACACTACTCTGGGAGCCCTTTGAGGCCAGGAACTGAGACTTAAATCTCCTGTGTCTATGCCCTTGTTCAGGACTTGGCGTGTTTTGAACACTCAAATGCTCCTTCAATTCAATTTTATTTCACCAACTTTTTAATAGTGCTTACTATGTGCCAGGCACTTTATAAATACTAACTCGTTAATCCTAATACCTTATTTTCACGCAAATAACAGGTGCTTTCTCTGTTTGTTTGCCAACCATGCCCTCCCCCCCTAAGTATTTTCATAAGCTCGCTATGCTAACTTTTTTACAGCAACATGTTGAAAAAAATTGGCATAGCAGTGCTTAGGTAAATACCTCGTGGGGGAAGGGGTGCACATTATTTGTGTAAAAATATGGAAGCAACACCATGAGGTGTGTACTATTATCTTCACTTTACAGATGAGGAAGCTGAGGTGCAGGGAGGTTAAGTTGCCCAAGGCCACGTAGCAAGGAAGTAGGGGAGCTGAGATTTGAACCCAGGCCATCTCTCTCTAGTCCATGTCTTGGTTTAATACTATTCACCATGAAGTAATATTACCTGCCTAGTTTGCCAGAAGGATTGTCATGAAGACTTCGATAGATGTAAGTGTACTTTGTAAACTGCAAAATATTGAAAGAATAAGGGAGATGAGTTCTTAAATTTGTGCTAAAAGTGCTATATAAATGTCATAACAATGGCTAAAAAGACTTATAAACACAACACTTTATAGAAATTTGATGATTATTGTCAAAATACATTTTTCATCCTGATAAAAAATGTCTTCTTTTCCATCAAAAGAAGCCAAAACTAGAAAATGGTTTTAACGTATGTCACCTCTGGAGTGTGGTCCCGCAGTCGTTTTCCTGTGAGGATCAGTTCTACTTGTGAGCAGCTGTTTGCAGCAGATGAACTTCCTAAAATGGCCCTGGAGAGAAAAAAGCAAACGGGCAGCTGCTTGACCTTTTTCCAAATGAAAAAACAAACCCTGATCAGTTGGGCTTGATTGCCATGTGCAGAGTTGAGGAGCCTTTGATCAATTTTCCTAACGAACCACCCGTGATGATTACTCCCTGTTCGCTAACCTGTTACCCCAGATCTTCTGGTGGGGCTGATGCGGGTTCCATTTTAGCTCCATGAGCACAGTCAGCTGTAGACAGAGTGTACTGATGCTATGCCAATGGTGACCTAAGGGGAGAAGCAATAGAAAGTGTTTCTTAGTTTGCCTACAGACCACCTGTGTCAGAATTACCTGGGAGGGCTTAATAATGCAGGTGGATGGGTGGTGCAGACCGTTAAGTGCTTGACTATTAACCGAAAGGCTGTAGGTTTGAAGCCAGCCAGAAGAAGCTTAAAAGAAACCCCTGTAAATATGTCTCTGAAAGGCTTTGAAAACCTTATGGAGTATAGTTCTACTCTGCAACATATGGGGTTGCCATGAGTTGGAATCTATTTGATGGCAACTGGTTTTTTGGTTTTGGTTTTATGAGACCCAACTTGGACCCACTGAATCTGAATCTCTGGGGGAGGGTTCCAAAATGTTAAACTGTGAATAAGCACCGCCCAGGCGACTCTTAGGGACAAGGAGTCTGAGTATCAGTGACATGGGACAGTGATCTTTTCCAGTGTCATGGAGGGTGGGAAGAGCTCTAGAACTTAATTGGACCTTTCCCAGGAGAATGCCAGATTCTTTCTTTTTTCTGTGGTTTGTAGTAATCAATTAATTGATGTTTGTAATTGCACAGGGACTTGGGGATTGAGTTTGCATTAGAACAAAGATGTTCTTAAATCTGGCTTGACTTAGTCTGTGTCAGTGATTTCAATTCTGTTCCCTGTGCCTGTAGGAAGCGGAATGAATTTTCTGGATGACCAACAACATTTGAATTGCTCCAGAATGATAAAAATCCGCCCCACAGAGTAGGGGTTAAGGAGATGACATATTAGGCAGGGTTTTAGTCAACACCTGAATGATGGCAGCTGCCCCCCAGGAATTTTCCCCCAAAACTTTGTAACAGCTGCTTAATATAGCAGGGAAACGTTTCTTTTTTAAGCCCTGTTAGGAGGTGCCAGTGCAGATGAGTGTGTCCTCTTTGACACCTTGGAGCAATTTCTCATGTCATTTGTCACACCAGTGTAACCATGATTAAAAATGATGGCAGCAGCTAATCTCTTATAATCATATGATATCTATGCTGCTGCCAAACCTCAGAGCACACCACGGATTAGAAGCCAGCAAGCACTTGTAGAAAGTGTTTGGGGTCCATTCATTTGTCTAAGGACGTATGACAATTGTAATTATGGCCCAACAGGATATACTTTGACTTCCTAGAAAATTATATTTTAGTGAAAACAAGTCTTAGCCATTGGAACCTCATAGGATGTTAGAGGAGTTACGGGTCTTAGAAATTGTTTATCCAACCCCCTTACCAGACAGATGAGGAAACTGAGGTCCAGGCGGGAAGGGGCTCCCCCAGCCCAGTCACTAATAAAAGCACAGCAGAATGGAAATCAGAAGCAGGTCTTCGTTTTCATAACTCAGGGCCCAACATTTGGTACCAAAATGGGTAAGTTCTTAAGAGGCCTATATATCCATGTGGAAAACAGTGGGGATTGGAGGAAGGAGAGGGAGAGAAAACACGTGTGTTTGTGTACACGTGCACGTGTGTGTATAAAGGGGCTTGTAGTGGAGAGCCGTGGGCCTCTACTATTTGCCTTGCTTGTAGCAGGGCTGGCATATGGTTAATGAAGGGCTGTTTAGACTACCGCTGGGGAAATTACTGAAACATCAAACCCAGTATGTGTGCTACTGTTTCTCCTGGCCTACAGAAACCTTTTTATTTTACAAGTGAAACCAAGAGCCTTTGTTCTGATTCTCAGTTCGTTCATGAGGGAATTATGAGAAAATAGTCCTACTTCCCACCATCTTAACTTCTCCACATCTATAAAAAGAGGGAAGAGAAGAATAGCATCATGTTCTGGCACTATAGAATGTCTTTGGAACATTCTGAGTTTTGTAAAGGATACAATCACAGTCTTCATATTGTGACCCTGGGCAAGTCCCTTTATTCCTTGTCTAGAGGTAGAGGGTTGGATTGACTAGATGATATTTATGACCCCAGCTGGCTTTTTGAGTGAATATCTGGGTAGTCATCATTGTTCCCCATAAGTCCGTTTGTAAAACAAGAATATAACTGCTTGCTTAAAATAAAAGAAGGATTTGTGAAATGCATGGGAAAGAAATAAACATTAATGTCTTCCAGTTAGTTGATTTTTTTTTTTTTTTCCTCCTTAACATGCTTTGTTTCTCCTTTCTAAATCTCTCTAGTCAAGGAGCTACTTTGTAAAGTTAGTGCCCTCTTCTCCTAGGCCTCGTCCTTTTTAGTCAAGGGAAAAGGGAAGATATAGGCCTCAGTCTAGACCCCTCTTTTTTTTTTTGTTTATTGTTGTAGTTTAAATGAAGTTTACATTTCAAGTTAGTCTCCCATACAAAAATTTATACATACATTGTTATGTGACCCTAATTGCTCTCCCCATACTGTGACAGCACACTCCTCCTTTCCACCCCTGATTCCCCATGTCCATTCATCCAGCTCCTAACCCACTCTGCCTTGCCATCTCACCTCTGGACAGAAGCTGCCCATTTAGTCTCTTGTATCTATTTGAGCCAAGAGGCACACTCCTCATGAGTATCACTTTATGTCCCACAGTCCAGTCCGATCCCTGTCTGAAGAGTTGGCCTCGGAAATTGTTTTAGTTCTGGGCTGGTAGAGAATCCGGGGGCCATGCTCTCCAGGGTTCCTCCAGTCTCATTCAGACCGTTAAGTGTGGTCTTCTTACTAGAACTTGAGTTCTGCACCCCACCTTTCTCCTGCTCCATCAGGGACTCTCTGCTGTGTTCCCTGTCAGGGCGGTCATTGGTGGTAGCCAGGTACCATCTAGTTCTTCTGGTCTCAGGCTGATGAAGTCTCTGGTTTATGTGGTCCTTTCTGTCTCTTGGGCTAATACTTTCCTTGTGTCTTTGGTGTTCTTCATTCTCCTTTACTCCAGGTGGTTGGGACCAATTGATTCATCTTAGATGGCCGCTTGCCAGCTTTTAAGGCCCCAGATGCCACTCACCAAAGTAGGATGTAGAACATTTTCTTAATAAGCTTCGTTATGCCAATTGACCTAAATGTCTCATGAAACCATGGTCCCCAGACCCCTACCCAGCCACTCTGTCCCCCAAAATGTTGGATTGTATTCAGGAAACTTCTTAGCTTTGGTTTAGTCTAGTTGTGCTGACTTCCCCTGTAGTGCACTGTCCTTCCCTTCACCTAAGATAATTCTTTTCTATTATCTAGTTAGTAAATAACCCTCACCTTCCCTCCCCACCCTTGTAACCATCAAAGAATGTTTTCTTCTATGTTTAAACCTTTTCTTGAGTTCTTATAATAGTGGTCTTATACAACATTTGTCCTTCTATGACTGACTAAATTCACTCAGCATAATGCCTTCCAGATTCCTCCCTGTTATAAGATGTTTCACGGCTTCATCGTTGTTCTTTATCATTGCATAGTATTCGGTTGTGTGGATATACCATAATTTGTTTATCCATTTGTCCATTGATGAGCACCTAGGTTGTTTCCATCTTTTTGCTATTGTGAACAGTGCTGCAATGAACATGAGTGTGCATATATCCATTCATGTGACGGCTCTTATTTCTCTAGGATATATTCCAACAAGCAGGATAACTGGTTCATATGGTACTTCTATTTCTAGCTTTTTAAGGAAGCGCCAAATCGATTTCCAAAGTGGTTGTACCATTTTACATTCCCGCCAACAGTGTATAGGTGTTCCAGTCTCTCCACAACCTCTCCAGCATTTATTGTTTTGTGTTTTTTGGATTAATGCTAGCCTTGTTGGGGTGAGATGATATCTCATTGTAGTTTTGATCTGCATTTCTCTAATGGCTAATGATCATGAGCATTTCTTCATGTGTCTGTTAGCCACCTGAATATCTTCTTTGGTGAAGTGCCTGTTCATATCCTTTGCCCATTTTTTAGTTGGATTATTTATCTTTTTGTTGTTGAGGTTTTGCAGTATCT
Organism: Dugong dugon; assembly: GCA_030035585.1. Classification (NCBI taxonomy): domain Eukaryota; kingdom Metazoa; phylum Chordata; class Mammalia; order Sirenia; family Dugongidae; genus Dugong; species Dugong dugon. The sequence goes on from CM057466.1 coordinate 23,185,440, forward strand.
TTTAGATTTTACAGATAAGATGCTGATCGGATTTGTTGTAGCTGAAACTTTTTTCCCAGTCCATAGGTTGTCTGATTTTTAGGAGCTCTCAGTTATCTAGTCTCTCTTCTGGTGCTTGTGCATTGTTACTTATAGTTCGTATTGTGTTTATGCCATGTATTAGGGCTTCTAGCATTGTCCCTATTTTTTCTTCCACAATCTTTATTGTTTTCAATTTTATATTTAGGTCTTTGATCCATTTTGAGTTAGTTTTTGTGCATGGTGTGAGGTATGGGTTTTGTTTCAGTTTTTTGCTGATGGATATCCAGCTATGCCAGCATCATTTGTTAAAGAGACTGTCTTTTCCCCAATTAACAGACTTTTGGGCCTTTGTCAAATATCAGCTGCTCATAGGTGGATGAATTTACATCTGGATTCTCAATTCTGTTCCATTGTAGACCCCTCTCTTGAAGATATCATCCATTCCTTATCTTCAGCTGCCTCCCAGATCCCTATGACTCGTATATCTCCAGTCCAGAACTTTCTCTTGAACTTTAGAACCAAAGCCCCTCAAACTCTACCTTTATCTTCCTTCCAATCACTTCTCTCTCCCTGGTTTTTTGGTTTTGACAATTGGCACCACAGTGTATCCTGCTGCTCAAAGAAGAAACTGAGAGTCATCCTTAAGGCCTCCCTTTCCCTAACTTGTCTCACCTGGTCTGGAATCAAGTCCTTGCTGACTCCACCTCTTTAGCATCTGCAGTTTAAATTATCATGTCCCTCTGGTTCTATTGTCTCAGTTCAGGCACTCATCTGCTCTTACCTGGCCTTCTGTGATGGACACCTAATTGACCTACCTTTTTCTGATGTTGTCCCTCCTCCTTTCTATCATTTAAAATCAAATACAAAGTCTATGCTGTATATCGTATCCAGCCAGGTGACTTGCATTCAGGAAGAGTATTGAATGAATGAAATGTTTACAAGTGCATTCTAGAGCTTGAACAATACAACAACTCCAGGACTTGTTCAACTAAACCCCGCCCCAAGCCCTTAATAAATGTCTTCACTTAAATAAATTATTTAGGCAAGGCAGGTGCTAAATCTTCCCATTTTGTGGTCTGGCAGCTCATGAGCTTTGTCCTTAAAGGTAGAAATGCTTTTGTTGATCATTATGGTTCTAGTGTCTAACTACCGGGCAAGTAGTAGATGTTCAAGTTTCTGTGGACTGAATGAACGCAAGAATGTACTTCCTTATGTACTCGAGAGCTAGTAGGGACCTCAGAGAAAATGTAGTAGAATCATTCGTTTTTAAAAGTGGAAGTTGTGGTTGAAAGAGAGGAAGGAACGAGGCCATTGTCAAGTAGTGAATCAGAGCCCGTCTGGATGGGCTCTTCTGATGCCTCTCAAGTCCCCTGTTGGGTTTCCTGTGGTGCATTTGCTTGCTGATCTTTTCTGTGGCTGAATGTTTTCTTCCATTTGCACCAGACCTCACTTCATAGTCTGACCTCCTTGGCTTTCACCATATAATGATCTGAATAGCCCCTGCAATAACCTCTTTTCTTCATTTCCCCTTCCTACCACCACCTCCCAACCAAAGGCCACTGCCTCCTGCTTTCCTACCTAAGTCTACTTGGGTTTACAGTTCTTCCAGCTCCTTTTACCTCCTCACTCTGGACCCTGGGCACAGTCTCTTGTCCCCTTTGTACCACCTCCTTTTGCAGCAGTCATCACCCCTCAGTCTTGGTTTGCACCTGGATATGGCATGAACCTTCTAATCAGTCCCTGCTGCCTCCAACGCTTTGTGAGAGGAAGGTTTGGTTTGGAGCACTGATGGACCAACAAAAATCCCTCCCCTACCTCTGCTATATCCCTGTTTCTGTCTTTTAAAACTGCTTTCCTAGCATTGAGGGAACAGGACACATGAGGAAAGATGTTTTTCTAGTGAAGGAAGAAGCCCACATTATAGAAATCTATACCAACATGGGAGTCGGAGAAAAGGTTTGTTTTTCTTATTTCCATCTTTTAAGATGTGGTATTTTATTAGCATGCATGCACCTGGTGGCAGAGAGAATGGGAAAGGGTATTTTATGCTCCTCCAGCCTCCTGCCTATGAGTCGGAACAGACTCAAAGGCAACAGGTTTGGTTTTTGGTTTAGCCTCCTGCTCCTCTACTATGAAACGAACTCTTCAGGCTGCAAGTTTGAAGCCTCACTGCCTATTCAGCAGGGCCCTACAATATTGCACAGCTGTATGGAGAAGCCATACAGCTGGGCAAATCTGCTGTGGAAGACCTCTTTAAAGTGTTGAAAAGCAAAGACGTCACTTTGAGGACTAAGGTGCGCCTGACCTAAGCCATGAGATTTTCTATCATCTCATATGCATACGAAAGCTGGACAATGAATAGGGAAGACCAAAGGAGAACTGATGCTTTTGAATTATGGTGTTGGCGAAGGATATTGAATGCACCGTGCACTGCCAGAAGAATGAACAAGTCTGTCTTGGAAAAAGTACAGCCAGAGTGCTCCTTCGAAGCAAGGATGGCAAGACATCATCTAACATACTTTGGATACATTATCAGGAGGGACTGGTCCCTGCAGAAGGACATCACGCTTGGTAAGGTAGAGGATCAGCAAAAAAGAGGAAGACCCTTGGCAAGATGGACTGACACAGTGGCTCTGCAGGAGAAAAGACCTGGCAATCTTCTCCCTTAAATATTTCAGCATAGGAAACCCTGTGGGGCAGTTTAAACCCGTTGCCATCGAGTCGTTTCTGACTCTTAGAGACCCGATAGGACAGAGTAGAACTGCCTCATAGGGTTTCCAAGGAGCATCTGGTGGATTTGAACTGCCGACCTTTTGGTGAGCAGCCCTATCTCTTAATCGCTGCGGCAGTCTACTCTGTTGTAAACGATCACCATGAGTCAGAATTGACTCAGCAACACACAAGAACAACAACCACATCATCAATGGGGAAGGGAGGGGATTAAGATATGCAAATAACCAAAGGCAGAAACTGGCAAATGATCTGAGAACTGGGAAAACTGAAAGGAGGGAGAGAATGCTTCTCAGTTGGGACATGGGGACAGGAATGACTTTGAGTCATTCAACAATCATTACGTGCAGGTGATGAAAGTACAAGGCTGAGAGAGGAGGAGTTTCTCATCTCAGAGACTCACCCGGGGGAAAGGATGCAAAAGCAATGATGGCTGTCAGTGCAAGAAGCCACCTAGGGTGGTGGCTAATAGTGTGAGGTCTACTTCTGCTCTTTACTAGCTATTCTAAATTTGAGCACTTAACCATTCTGTAATTCAGTTATCTTGTCAGTAAAACCCATTGCCATCAAGTTGATTCCAACTCCTAGTGACCCTGTAGGACAGAGTAGAACTGCCCCATAGGGTTTTCAAGCAGCAGCTGGTGGATTCGAACTGCCGACCTTTTGGTTAGCAGTCGTAGCTCCTAACCTCTATCTGTAAAGGGCTCCTCTGTCTGTAAAGTGGGAATAATTAAAGTACCCACCTCACAATTAGCACCAATAAGAGATGAAAAGCATCCAGAGCAGTGCCTGGCACACAGTAAGCCCTCAATGTTGTTATTGTTAGTTGACATCCAGTCAATTCCAACTCCTGGTGACCCCATGCGTGCAGAGTAGAACTGCTCCATAGGGTTTTCAAGGCTGTGGCCTATTGGAAGTAGATCGCCAGGCCTGCCTTCCAAGGTACATCTGGGTGGGTTCTAACCACCAACCTTTTGGCTGGTAGTCGAGTGCTTAATTGTTTGTGCCACCTAGGGACTCCAAGGCCTTAGTAGATGTTAGTTATTATTTTGTTGTTAAGTAATGTCGTAGCTACTCATATAACAAACTGGAAAGCCCAGGAGTGGGTGCTATATAGTATAACAGTTCTTGTAATATTTTACTAATGATCGTAAGCATTACTGTCTAAATGCTCTAGAAAGCACTTTCTGTGTTGTTATGCAAATAATGTGTGCCATCTATGTGTGTTTGCCCTCCCACACCCCAGGTATTTTCATAAGCACTCTATGCTAATTTTTTTTTTTTTTTTTTACCGCAATATGTAAAAAAAGAAATAGCATAGCTTGCTTACGAAAATACCTCGGGGGTGGGGAGCATGGGGTTGGCATCAAACACAGAACACTTGAGTTATTTCCATAAAAATATGGTAGACAATAAGCCCAGCTGAGTTCAGTGAACTTACTTTGTGTTGGTCAAGAATATAGTGCCAGGACTTAATCTAGAAAAGACTCTAGCATTTCCATTTTTGGTGAATGGATTCTCAGTCACATATGGGCTAGTAGTGCCTAATTGAGAACTCCAGTGCCAGGCAGTTCACTTAGGGTACAACCTCTGAGTGAGATGGAACACATGCCAGAAGCTGTCTTTTGCATCACCCACAGGCCTCAGAGTGGAGCAGCTTGCATTGAAAAATATACAGAGAGAGTGAGGTCACATTGCACCCATTGATGCCAAGTCATTGTGCTCAGGCACAGCCCAAGTGGCCTTTTCTTGATTTCCGGTTTTAAAGTTTCTTATTCTTTGCAGTTATCTGCATCTTCTTATTAGAAGAGAATAAAGACAATGTATGGAACTAGCCAGTAAAATGATTAGAAAATATTATTCATGTTGAAGCCATTCGACATACAATTCAAAGAGAAAGGAATCCTCCTTTGTGTCTACATTAAAATACCTTAGGTCAGAGCTCTGAGTGTATCGCTGCACGGCCTGGAGTTGGCCTGACAGCTCTACAGTTTCCCTGTGGCTTAGCCTTCTGCAGAGGTGGGGTAAGGAACAGAGGAGGAGTGAGGTTATCTCAGCCCTGAAATGCTGGGCTCAAGCTAACCTGCAGAAAACTAGGCTCAGTCAACTCTTGCATTGTGGGGGTTGAGCGAGCTGTGTGCTGATGGTCTAGGGGTCTACCATTTGAAAGGTGATGAAGGAGTGAGGCCACTGTTTGACATGCCACCTTTAGTGTGTGTGTTAGGGTTATGGAGCCCCTGGGTGGTGCAAACGGTTAATGTGCTTGGCTGCTAACCTAAAGGTTGGCAGTTTGAATCCACCCAGAGGCAACTTGGAAGAAAAGCCTGCGGATCTACTCCCAAAAAAGTTACTGAAACCCTATTGAGCACAGTTCTACTCTGACACACATGGGGTCACCGTGAGTCAGAATTGACTCAACAGCAACTGGTATTTTTGTTGGGTTACGAACTTCTCATACTACACAAAGTCAAGTAATCTCTGTGGCATGTGGGCTGGGATAAGGAAGACAGCCTGTCAGTACAGAATGAGCAAATCCCGGTGGACAACTTATTAGACTCTATATCACTATCCCAAACTCATATATAACGAGTCTACCCTAATTCAGTTCCATACACTATTATATGAAGAGGGAGAGAGCGAGAGAACGTGCCAATTATGGTCCACAAAACAGGAAGCCTAAGGAGTTACGCCAGCTTTACCTCTAATTTGCAGTGTGGCTCAGACACATAGACTTGGAGGCCTCTTTCCATTCTGTAAAGAGAGGACTTGGTGGTGTTCTCTCAGCTCTCTTTCAATTCTAGTCTTCTAGGACTCTGTACTTGTTTCTTTGAAAATTTTCTGTCCTGTTGTCCTGTCTAGGAAATCTTATGTTGGTTAATATCATCATATTTATCCTTTTGGCTTGCTGTGAGGCAAGCTAAGCCAGGGGCTGCCTCAGCAGATAATTCCAAGCACTTATCAAAATAGGGAAGGAAGAACTGATTTATGCTTTTATTTGAGCTCTCAAGAATACTCATGTGGCCTTCTGGTTCAGTGGAAGTTTGATGGGTTCCTGGTAGTGCCTTCATTCTCCTCCACATTCTCTGTACTGATAGGCTTGGCCAAAATCTTAACCTCTCCCAACTGGCATTACCCTGGCACAGGTCAACATGAACAAGCCTAACCACTTGAGGTGGTGTCTTGGCTTTAGGGCCCTATTGGAGTATGGAGTGTGATGGATCTTACAAAATCTGCACAACCAATGCAAAGAGTGAGCCACACAGCACAGACCTAAGTATTTCTCATGGATTTGCTCTACCATTCTTGAGGGTCTTGTGAAGCACATCTGGAGAAGGTTGACTTTCACATATTTCAGTAATCTATTTTTATATGCACGTATGAAGTTTTGATTCTTAATTTGCTTTTTAATGGTTCATATGTGAAATGTATCAGAGCATTATTTTTCAAGTGTTATAAGGTTACTATCTGTGAATCTGGCACAAGGCATTTAACCTCTCTGAGCACCAGATTCTTAATCTATAAAATGGGATTAAAAACCTCTATTCTGCCTCCTCCTTAGGATTGTCAATATGGATCAGGAGAAGTGGTAGATAAGAAATGTCTTAGTTATCTAGTGCTGCTATAACAGAAATACCGCAAGTGGATGGCTTTAACAAAAAGAAATTTATTTTCTCACAGTCTAGTAGGCTAGAAGTCCAAAGGCTTTCTCTCTCTGTTGGCTCTGGAGGAAGGCCCTTCTCATCAATCTTCCCCTGGACTGGGAACATCTCCACACAGAAACCCTGGGTCCAAAGGATGCGCTCTGCTCCTGGTGCTGCTTTCTTGGTGGTATGAAGTCCCCCTTTCTCTTTGCTCGCTTCTCTCTTTTATATCTCAAAAGAGATTGGCTCAAGACATAGTCCAATCTTGTAGATTGAGTCCTGCCTCATTAACATAACTTCCTCTAATCCTGCCTCATTAACATCACAGAGGTAGGATTTACAACACACAGGAAAGTCATATCAGATGACAAAATGGTGGACAATCACACAATACTGGGAATCACAGCCTAGCCAAATTGATATACATATTTTTGGTGGACATAATTTAATCCATGACAACAAGTAAAGGGCTTTATGGCTAGAGACCATAAGTCCCTGTTTATACCTATTATCCTGGAGTAATAATTAATGGCATCCCCTTGTACTCTCTTAAAGGTCTGATACTGGATAATAAATTATACAATCACCTTACAAAAGAAGGAATGGGAGGATTATTGATTTTATTATTCATTTTATGATATAAGTAATATTAAACTCTGGTTGCATACAAACTCTCACCTTTTTTTTGTTTGTTTGTTTGTTTAAAAAAAATTAAAAAGACTTTTTCCTTTGCTCACTTTGGAGGACAGAATAACTAACTTAATATGAGCTGTATACACGCATACTCATTCACATGGTCGAAGTCATGGGCCTGGTGCAGCCACATGGGCCCTGCTGCTGTTCTGCCCTGGGTCTATCCCAGGCCCGGCCAATGCTCAGGGCTCTCCTTTCCTTCCATCCACAGGCTTCTGTCACTCCCCTGACTTTCCCCTACCGCTTACTCTATCCCTATGGCTGGCTACAGGGGATACTGGTGTCTACAGTTCCCCCTTTTCTTTATACTCCTAACTACCAGAGCTCAGGCCCTGTGTCCATCTTGAAGGTAAAACCACTGATCTCCCTGGTGAATAGATGGTGATAAAAAAAAAATAAAAGCATCGGGAAGCTGCAAAGCTTAAGAAAGCATATAATGTTCTTACAAAGGCCCTCGTCTGTATTTTTCTACTCCCTTGCTGTGACAGTAACTATATACCCTAACAGGCTTCTATTCTCTGTGTTTATGCTCGAGCCTGCGACTCACCACACGTCTCCTCTTCCCAAGACTCCATTTTGTCCTTTGGGAAAAAGCCAAAGCATGCCTCCATCAGCTAAAGCTGAGTAATAGGTTATATCCTTTCTTTGAATGAGCAAGGTCTCATTTGGGGACCTCCAGACCAGGGAACACTCATTTGACAGGGACCCTTATTTGTCTGACTCTGTATATTTTTTATTACTATGATCATTAAATTTTTCCCAGTGGGAAGCAACTTTGGGATCACAAAATCTAGTGCCCCCATCCTTTACCATTGAACAAACAGATGCTCAAAGACATGAGTGACTGTCCTTTTGTCACAGGGTAGGGAGGTCAAGCTGGGCCTCCTGCCAGACCTCCGGACTCCATATCCTCTATTCTAACCCACAGTCATTTATTTACCCTTTTGCTTGTATACAATTTAGTAAATGTTCTCCAATGAATAATGAAACTCTGTATGGATTATATAGTTTCTAAATACGTATCGCAACAGCTGAGACTCTGGATGGCATGACTCTTGCTTCTGTGAATTAAGTTAGTTCATACCAAACTTAAAAAAAGAACATTCTGATACTTCAGTAGTTTTTTTTTTTTTTTTGCAGCGGAAGCTTATTCTAAAATACTTTCATAAAAAAACCAGACTGGCCTTTGAAGGAGATGGGGCTGGGCAGTAACTGTGTGTTGGAGGGGTTGCAGATTTTAGCTTCAGCACTTTTAACCCTCATGGTTTCAACCTGGAAACCCTGGTGGCATAGTGGTTAAGTGCTATGGCTGCTAACTAAAAGATCAGCAGTTTGAATCCAGCAGGTGCTCTTTGGAAACTCTATGGGTCAGTTTTACTTTGTCCTATAGGGTCGCTATGAGTCGGAATTGACTTGGCAGCAATGGGTTTTCGGTTGGTTTCAGCTCTTTACAAAGCAACTGACAAAAGTCTATGGACTATAATGATCTGCCATGAGGAGAATAACTACCACATAGGTTGTTCTAGAGAGTGAGATAGGGCATGAAGAAAAACCTGAGCATGAATGCCAATCTCTAGGACTGCAAAGCTGGCTGTAGGAGTGATCACTTAGTCAGACAGCCTGGATATAAAGCACCCAGAGTGACATTTGAGTGAGTCCTATTTAAGTATCGAGTGATTTGGAAACATCTCTGGATGCAGTCTTGATGAATGTAGGCGATCTTTCGTAATATTGAACTAATGTATTTACATGTTACAGCGTGCTTTGCATTCCTCTTGCTAACACCACAGGCCTCTTTGTGGTGACCCCTTTCTGGAGTTTCCTCAAGGCAACCTGCTGGCATTGAGTATGTTACCTGCAGAGAGCAACTGCGTGCTCAGAGCACCTCCTCATGCTCACAATGCACAGGGAGGTGGATCACCTGGCTTCACTCATTTTACGGATACCAGCTACCCTTGAAATCCCCAATGGCCTATCGAGGCCTGGCTCGAACACCAACTCCTCCAGCCAAAGTCTTGAACTTGAAGTGATTGCCTCTTCCTCTAAAACTGCAGCACTACCTGCACCTCTCTTAATGCCTTCTATAGTGCACGTTATCTATTCCCCTCTTCCCCCCTGTATCTCCCAGCATGCCTTGCACAGAGTCTGGCACATAGTAGGAGCTCATGAACTATGACCTGAATTTGAGTCGAGCAGGAGGAAACTGTATGGGGCAGTTCTACTCTGTCCTGTAGGGTCGCTATGAGTCGGAATCGACTCGACGGCAATGGGTTTGGTTTTGGTTTTGGTTTTGGTTAGGCGAGATGAGGTGAGGGGACTCAGTGGATCAAAGCTAGCCCTTTACTCCTAGTGGAATACTTCCAGCTGCTCTCATTAGTGCCAAGAGTTCAAAACCACCTGTCTGTCCCTGGGCTGCTTATTTCTACAGCCTTGATGGCGTCCTTGGCAGCTGAGAAGCTCAGTCACTGAAGCATTTATGGGAATGCGAGTGAGTTGGTTAATAAAAGGGACAACAAAGAAGCCCACACGGACTTCTCCCTTGCTCTGTTTCTCTATTTCTTTTAAACAAGCCTGTTCGTGTTATCACTTCCACGGTTTGGTAAATAGCTGTGCCTTCTCACTGATCTGTCCTCTTGTGCTTGCAGTGGTAAAATGTGATGATTAGTCACGGGTAAAAGCTGGATGCGTCTTTCCAAGCTGCTTGCTAATCTGTATGCAGGAACTTAAGGTAAATAGAGATGAGTGCATGGGGATCAGCTTAGAGTGACAATTTTAATATGTGTTCATTGGCTTGAAATTTTCAGGTTTGTTCATACAAAACTGAAAAAAAAAAAAAGAACATTCTGATACTATAGTGATTTTTTTTTGGCAGCAGCAGAATCTTATTTTAAAATACTTTTATAAGAAGTCCAGAGTTGCCCTCAAAGAAGGTGGGGCTGCGAGGTATATATTGGAGGGGGTGCCTCTCTTTATTGCCTTTTCCTACCCTATCCTAGGCCCTTCTAAAAGCTGTGGGGCTGTATAAAAAAACCCATTGTCGTCGAGTCAATTCAGACTCATCATAGTGACCCTATAGTAGTAGAACTGCCCCATAGGATTTCCAGGGAGCGGTAGCTGGATTTGAACTGCTGACCTTTTGGTTAGCAGCCATAGCTCTTAACCACTGCACGAATCTCTACATTATTACCTGATATTATCATACTCCTTCAGTTTGTTTTAAAAAACTATCAGGCTAGAAGTTAGGAGAGCTTGATCCTAGTCCTGGCTTAGCCACTAATTTGCTATAAAGTTGTGTAACTCAGACTCTCCCCCTGAGTCTCAGTTTCTTCATTGGTGAAATGAAGGCATTTGACTAGATGATTTCTTTGCTACGGTGATCTAAAGATTGATAGTTTTATTTTAGTGAAGTTTGGAGTTTTATTTTAGTCAAGTTTAGAATGGAAAGTTATTCATTCTTTCAAAATTCACTTTTAATCACATGATTTCAACACTGGGCATGAGCTTGGTTAGCTTCAGATTTCTTAGATGATCATGGAATTCTGTTTCTTCTTGCTGGTCAAGAAGGACAAGATGCCTTGCTGATTGCCTCCACTTCACAACAGCCTTCAGATTCTCACCTCTTAAAAGAGTATTTCCAGTCTGCAAAGGGCTGTCCCATTCATCATCTCATGTGGTCTTTATAGAAAGCAGGTGAGGTGTCAAGGAAGGCATATCATGTCCATCTTAAAGTGGAGGAAAGGGTTGGATCTGCCCAGCAGACCCAAAGACTAAAGTGCTGAAGACTGTTTCTGCCTACTTGTCTAGTGATTCTACTCTTTTTTTTTAAAATTTTTTTGTGGTTGTACTTTAAATGAAGGTTTACAGAGAAAATTAGTTTCTCATTAAACAATTAATACACATATTGTTTTGTGACATTGGTTGTCAACCCCATGACATGTCAACATTCTCCCCTTCTTGATCTTGGGTTCCCCATTACCAGCTTTCCTGTTCCCTCCTGCCTTCTAGTCCTTGCCCCTGGGCTGGTGTGTCCATTTAGTCTCATTTTGTTTTATGGACCTGTCTAATGTTTGACTGAAGGATGGACCTCAGGAGTGACTTTAGTACTGTGTTAAAAGGGTGTCCAGGGGTCGTATTCCTGGGGTTTCTCCAGTCTGTGTCAGACCAGTAAGTCTGGTCTTTTTTTTTTTTTTTTTTTTTTGTGAGTTAGATTTTGTTCTACATTTTCCTCCAGCTCTGTCTGGGACCCTCTATTGTGGTCCCTGTCAGAGCAGTCAGTGGTAGTAGCCAAGCACCATCTGGTTGTGCTGGACTCAGTCTGGTGGAGGCTGTGGTAGTTGTGGTCCCTTAGTCTTTTGGACTAATCTTCCTTTGTGTCTTTGGTTTTCTTCATTCACCTTTGCTTCAGACGGGGTGGGACCACTGGAGTATCTTAGATGGCCACTCACAAGCTTTTAAGACCCCAGATGCTACTCACCAAAGTAGGACGTAGAACATTTCTTTATAAACTATGTTATGCCAATTGAGCTAGATGTCCCCCGAGACCATGGTCCCCAGCCCTAAGCCCAGTAATTCAGTCCCCCAGGGAGTCTGGATGTGTCTGTGAAGCTTCCATGACCTAGCCTTGGTCAAGTTGTTCTGACTTCCCCAGTATTGTGTACTGTCTTACCCTTCACCAGTTACCACTTATCTACTGTTTTATTTAGTGGTTTTCCATCCCCATCCCTCCTATCCCTCATAACCATCAATGATTGTTTCTTTTTATATGTAAACCTTTTCATGAGTTTTTACAGTAATGGTCTCATACAATATTTGTCCTTTTGTAATTGACTTATTTCACCCAGCATAATGCCCTCCAGATTCATCCATGTTATGAGATGCTTTGTAGAGTCATCATTGTTCTTTATCATTGCATAATACTCGATTGTGTGTATGTACCATAGTTTGTCTATCCATTCATCTGTTGATGGGCATCTAGGTTGTTTCCATCTTTTTGCTGTTGTGAACAAAGCTGCCATGAACATGGGTGTGCATATGTCTATTCGTGTGATGACTCTTATTTCTCTAGGATATATTCCTAGAAGTGAGATTGCTGGATCATATGGTATTTCTATTTCTAGCTTTTTAAGGAAGTGTTCTATTGTTTTCCAAAATGGTTTTACCATTTTGCATTCCCACCAGCAGCACATAAGAGTTCCAAGCTCCCTGCAGCCTCTCCAATATTTGTTATTTTCTTTCTTTTTGATTTGTGCCAGTAATGTTGGAGTGAGATGGTATCTCATTGTAGTTTTGATTTGCATTTCTCTAACGGCTAGTGATCATGAGCATTTCCTCATGTGTCTGTTAGCCACCTGAATGTCTTCTTTGCTGAAGTATCTGTTCATATCCTTTGCCTATTTTTTAACTGGATTATTTGTCTTTTTGTTGTAGAGGGGTTGGATTTTCCTACAAATTTTAGAGATTAGACCTTCGTCAGATTTTTCATAGACAAAATTTTTTTCCCAATCTGCAGACTCTCTTTTTACTCCTTTGGTGAAGTCTTTTGATGAGCATATGTGTTTAATTTTTAGAAGATCCCAGTTATCTAGCTAATCTTCTGATGTTTGTGTATTGTTGTTTATGGTTTGTATCCTATTTATGCCATGTATTAGGTCCTCTAGCATTGACTTTATTTTTTCTTCTATGATTTTATAGTTTGTGGTTTTATATTTAGGTCTTTTATTCATTTTGAATTAGTTTTTGTATATGGTGTGAAGTATGGGTCCTGTTTCATTTTTTTACAGATGGACATCCAGTTTTGCCAGCACCATTTGTTAAAAAGACTGTCTTTTCCCCATGTAATGGACTTAGGACCTTTATTGAAGATCAGGTTATCATAGGTGGATAGATTTACATCTGGGTTCTTGATTCTGTTCCATTGGTCAATTTTCTATGATTGTACCAGTACCAGGCTGTTTTGACTACTGTAGCTGTGTAGTAGGTTCTGAAGTCAGGTAGTGCAAGTTCTCCTACTTTATTCTTTTTCTTGGATAGTGCTTTACTTATCTGGGACCTCTTTCCTTTCCATCTCAAAATTAATGATTAGTTTTTTTCATCATGTTAAAGAATGCTGTTGGTATTTGGATCATTGTGAAAATGGTGTGGGGGCAGTGTCTGACCTCCTGTAACTTCACAAGGGGAAAGGAGAATCAAGACCAACAGCTCAAGGCTGATTCCTATAAGGCGAGTATCATGGATGGAATTGTGTCCCCCCAAAATATGTGTCAGCTTGGTTAGGCCATGATTCCCAGTATTGTGTGGTTGTCCTCCATTTTGTGATTGTAATTTTATGTTAAAGAGGATTAGGGTGGGATTATAACACCCTTACTAAGGTCATATCCCTGATCCAATGGAAAGGGAGGTTCCCTGGAGTGTGGCCTGCACCACCTTTTATCTTATAAGAGATAAAAGGAAAGGGAAGCAAGCAGAAAGTGGGGACATCATACCACCGAGAAGGTAGCACCTGGAGCAGAGTACGCCCTTTGGACCTGGGGTTTCTGTGCGGAGAAGCTCCTAGTCCAGGGGAAGATTGATGACAAGGACCTTTCTTCAGACCCGACAGAGAAAGCCTTTCCCTGGAGCTGATGACCTGAATTTGGACTTGTAGCCTACTACACTGTGAGAGAATAAACTTCTCTTTGTTGAAGCTATCCACTTGTGGTATTTCTGTTATAGCAGCACTAGATGACTAAGACAGTGAGGGTTAGACATGCCGACTCTGTCAGCCATCTTTACCAATTCTGTCACCAACAGTCCCTCCCACAGCACTCTCTACTGTGTTCAATATTTCATTGCAATGGCCACACAGAACTCACAGATCATACTCATGATTATCAGGTTTATTAGGGAAGGAATAGTTACAGTTCAGCCTCAAGAACACTCAAGATACAGTTCTTCCATCAAGACAGCCTCTTCCCAACCGTGCTCACACGCATGCCTTCCCCTGGCTCGAGGCTCCTCCCCAAAGGCACTCAGCTTTCTCTCTCCATGGGCCAGGAAACCCACCACACCATCTCCTGCTGCCGGATCACTACTGCCGGATTTCTCCTGCCACCACTTCTCACTGTCTTCAAGGTTACAGCTATCTCTCTCTCTGTCTCCTGCTTCCAGGAGCTTCTCAGCACAGGGATCCTGGGTCCAGAGGACGCACTCTCCACTCTTTGCTGTTCTTCCTTGGTGGTGGTGGAATTCTCCTCTCTCCTCTGGAATTGGCTCTTTTTTTTTTAAGGCAAAACTGACCAATCCCCTTGGTGGGCCACAATAACCCTATCACACAGTCCTGGCCAATCACCTGGGTGGGGGTTGCAAGACCATGGCTAGAAAGGCCACACAAAAGCAATCACATGGCAATCAGGATTGCATTGTATTCGTAGACTGCTTTAGGTTAGAACTGACATTTTCACAATGTTCAGTCTACCTAGCCATGAGCACGGTACGTTTTCATTTACGTAAGTCTCGTTTGGTTTCTTGCAGTGGTACTTTGTAGTTTTCTTTGTATAGGTCTTTTATGTCCCTGGTTAGATTTATTCTTAAGTATTTTATTTTTTTAGGGGCTATTAAAAATAGTATTGCTTTCCTGGTTTCCTTTTTGTAGTTCTCTTTATTGGTGTATAGGAATCCAACTGATTTTTGTACATTTATCTTGTATCCTGCTACTCTGCTGAATCTTTCTATTAGTTCCAGTAGTTTTCTTGTGAAGTCCTTTGGGTTCTCTATGTATAGTATCATATCATCTGCAAATAGGGATAGTTTTACTTCTTCCTTACCAATTTGAATGCCCTTTATTTCTTTTTCTTGCCTTATTGCTCTGGCTAGGACTTCCAGCACAAAGTTAAATAGGAGTGGCGATAAAGGGCATCCTTGTCTTGTTCCTATTCTCAAGGAGAGTTTTCAGCCTCTTTTCATTAAGAATGATGTTAGCTGTTGGTTTTATATAGATGATATTGGGCTAACTCTTGACTACTGGGAAACTGGTGGTTAGAGAACATAGCAACCCATGGAATTTCCACTGAAAGTCCCACTCACCTTTTGTCTTTAATAATTGATTTCTCTGGATCCTGTTTTCCTAATCCAGAAGATATGGTGAGTAGGCATGTAATTTCTAGAGTCTCTCGATGGTTCACCTGGTCTCCTGATCTCCATTCTTATCTTTTCATATATCTTCTATTCTACAACCAGACAGATTTTTTTTCTAAAACACAAAAATATTCACATTACTTTCCTTTAATGTGTTCCTACTATTTTGTTGGAAGCCCTATAAAATAATCTAAACCCCTTTACTTACTGTACAAAACCATTTATAATCTGATCTTTGCTTTCCTCAGTAATCCTGTCTCTCTTTGTGCCCTTCATTTATTTTTTCAAAACCTATTTTCACACTCATGACATTCCAGTTTACCATGCTAGGACTAGGATGAAAGCTGGTAAATAAGATAGACCTGGGTTATACCTTATCTAAGATAACCATCTACAATCCAGCTGAGCCAAATGTCACTGTTCTCTCAGCCTAAATTGCACTCCCATGTCATCCATCCTCCTTCCACCTGGAAAACTCTGGCTTATCTTCCAGAACTCAACCTTTATCACCTTTATGAAACCTTTCCCTGAGTCTGAGGGAGAATGGAATTGTACTCTCCTTTCCCCCCCTCATTGTACTTTGTGTATAATTCCACGATAACACCAATAACACTTTATCCGTATTTGTTGGTATGCTAGACTGCAGACTCCTTGAAGGTAGGGGACTTAATATTTATTCAGTGCATTAACTGTTCGTGAATCAAAGTACTACATGATCCATTTGCTGCGCTTATATTATTTTTAGACAGGTTGATCTGTTTGTAGATAAATCCCGCTGTATTATCTTATGAGTTACATCATATACTGGGTCATTTGCCATTTTGGCAAAGTGTGCTGGGATTTTTGGCTGGTGCTGTTGACTTGAGGTTAACCTTCAGAGAAGCTGCGACAGAGGCAGCTAAGGGATGAGTGACACTTATAAATGCTACAGTCATTTACACTGTACACAAAACTTCCTATTACAGACATATAAATGAATAAATAGCTAGACATGGGTCCTGCTTTGTCCCTAAATTAGGTAATTTTAGATCACTTGCTATTATCTTATTTAAAAAACAAAAGACCATTTACATACAATTCTGGCTGTGTTAGTAATGCAAGATTTATTTTTAGAGTCTAAGACTTATAGACTTTTTTAAATAGCATGTTCAAATACACAAAAAAGGATGAAAATGCCAAGATAAAAAATTCAAAGTTTGCTTTTGACCAAGGTTCCTTCTAGGCTACTGTTGTTAGTGCATATTATTTAATGAATTTATACAACACTACCTACCTTCCATTCTCCAGTATATCAGAAAACTTGGTAGTAAATGAAGGTTTAATTGTTTATTAGATATTGAAACCCATGATGTGGATTCCTGTATTTCTAATAGATATTTTACTTTGAATTCAGTCCCTATGTAAACCTTATGCATTCAGTTGAGATAAAATCTTTTCTGTTATCATCCAGACACAGCCCCAAAATCACCTCCTTTAAATGCCGAATTAATCCCACACATCTCTAAGAATATCCACATCTCTTTAGCCCTTGTGGCACCTTTTACAATTCTGTTCATTTCTGCTAATTTGTATGTATGATGTGTGTGCCTTTTGCCTTCTTTTGATGATTATTCAATCAATTCTTGAATTGAACTCCACCAAAGTGAGATCTATCATCCATCTATCTGTCTGCCTTCCCTGTATTCTCAAACTTAATTATGTCCTACCCAGTAACTCCTTTATAAAACTCATCACAGTTTATAATCTTATATTTAAGTAGTTTATGTGTTAGATTTATCCTTACTCCTTGCCAGACTGTGAGGTCCATGTGAGGGGAATCGTGTCTTTTCTGCTCACTACTGATAGCCCAGAGACA
Source organism: Dugong dugon (assembly GCA_030035585.1). Taxonomy (NCBI): domain Eukaryota; kingdom Metazoa; phylum Chordata; class Mammalia; order Sirenia; family Dugongidae; genus Dugong; species Dugong dugon. The sequence continues at coordinate 23,202,492 of CM057466.1, forward strand.
AGGTAATATTTGTTAAATAAATACAGTGTAGAAAATTTGGAAAATTCAGATGAACATAAAGAATAGGAAAAAAAATCACATAATGGCTATCAAGTATCAGATAATCAATATAAATATTTTTACCATGTACACATATTCAATGTGTATTTATGATATCAATATTTACAAAAATAGCATTACATACGATATACTGTTAACCTGCTTTTTATGCATCATATCATGACCTTTTTATTGCATTACTATGGAGCCCTGGTGGTGCAGTGGTTAAGAGCGTGGCTGCTACCCAAAAGGTCGGCAGTTTGAATCTACCAGTCACTTCTTGGAAACTCTATGGGGCAGTTCCACTCTGTCCTATGAGTCAGAATCAACTCAGCGACAACGGGTTTGGTTTTGGTTTATATAGCATTTACAACGTCACTATTATATTATTAAAATATTGTTTTTAAAGATTATCCATGTGTCATCAGTTCTCAAATTTTTTGGCCTCAGGAGATCTACACACAACAAAATTATTGAGGATTCCAAAGCACCTTTGTTTTGTCAGTTATATCTATTAGTATTTACCTTATTAGAAATTAAATTAAAAGAAATTGGAAAATATCTGATAATGCTTTTAAAAATAATAATCAATGACTACATGTTAATATAGGTAACATGTTTTTATAAAAAAGAACTATATTTTCCAAAACGAAGATATTAGTGAGAAGAATGGCATTGTTTTTCATTTTTGCAAATCTCTTTCAATGTCTGACTCAACAGAAGATAACAAAGTCTCATATCTTCTTCTGCATTTAAGATGTATCAGTATATTAATTTAGTCAAATGTATGAAAAAGATCCAACCTCTCACAGATATATAGTTGAGAAAAGGAAAGTTTTAATAGCTTTTTCAAATAATTGTGGATATTCTTCTTTGATTCTGTATGAAAACTCAACAAATAATGGTTTCTTAAAGGTTAGTTGCAGTAGGGGATTTGAAGCTGTATTAGGAAACTTTTCATACTCTTTCAAATTAAAATTCAATAGTCTACGTTGTACTTTGGATGGATTGTTTACCTATGCATTATTTTTTAATATCATGCATTGATCATTTGGAGTGGTTCAGTGAGTTATGCAGATTTTCCAAATATTGACAGGGCTCGTTCTACAATGCCATCACATATCATGTAGCCTCTGGAAAATTCCAAAGTATAATCATAAGAGAATGATAATGACAAGGGCAAATAAGACTTTAATATTATTAGAGAAATAATTTTGACCTTGTGAACCCCTGGATAGGTTTTGGGGACCTCCAGGATTCTCTGGATCACACTTTAAGAACTGCTGCAATTTGTAAATCAGACTCATGTCAATTTTCAGTTCTAGAAAATTTTTAGCCACTATAAGGTTGCTTTTCTTCAGTATCTCTACCACCAGTTTTGGGAACACCTATTAGACATACTAGAGAGTATTTACCTATTCTTCACATTTTACATTTTCTATCATCTTAGTTTTAACTTCCAATCCATCGATGCCAAATTGCACTCTTACTTATATGCTGTTTAGCTTGTCTACTGAGATTTTTATTACAATAACTATATTTCACTTTTAAGATTTCATGATTTTTCTTATTTCCTTATTCTTGTTGCCTAAATACATGTTCTTTTTTCATATACTTCAATTCTTGTCTCCTGGTTATTGATCCTTTTTTTTTTTTTTTCTTTTTTGTCCCTGAGGGTTTTAATCCTACTTTTTTAAAAATCTTATTCAGATTTATCTATTTTCTCTATTTTGTGAGTATGAATTATCCTGTTTGTTGTGTCTGATTATTCTGTCACGTTGTTGGGCTTTTTCATGTGTTTTAAAATCCTTATTTGAGATTTCTTCTATGAGAATTTCCTTCCATTCTTGTAGGGGAATTTTCCGGTTTCCTGTGTTCTGGGCACTATAGAATGCATTGCTCTAAATCAGGTCATATGATAGTGGTTTAGTTTGAGTTTTACCTTTTGGGGATAGTACAATCCCAGGTCCTGTACCCGTGTGCTGCATAGACTCAGATCTCATTTTGACATGGATGTTTCTGCCTCGCCCCTCAGGGTAGCACAATTTCTGGCCACAGCTCTAAGAGAGTATGAAGAGCTTTTCCAGCACCTCTTCACAAATGGGCACTACTGTCCCAGCTTCTGGATTCATTTAAGGGTCCATCCATGGCCCTCCTATGTGTACGAATCGTATTTCTCCCTCATTGCATTATCCTGTTCCCAATTCCCTATGGGCTAGTAGTTTCAGTTCCCATTTATTGCTGTTGCCTACCTTTCTGTTTCTGCCATGCAGACATTTTTCTTTCTTAATTTAGAGTATACTGTTTTCAAGTATACAGAACCTATTCTGTGTTTTTCTTTTTTTTTTTTGGTTATTTATTTTACCATTATTTCTGAGTTTGGAATGGAAGAAGGAATTTTTGGTATGTACTTAATCTACCATCTTGACATCCATTCAGCCAATGACATACCAAAATTTATTAAACCAGTTCTTCATTCTTGGACATTTATGTGTTTCTTGTTTCTTGTGTTACAAATATCACAGTGATAGCCATCTTTACAGCTAAATGTATCTATTATTATATTGTTAGGTTACATTTCCAGAACTAAAACTACTGGGAATTTTTACCTTTCCGTTATACATGTCTGACTATGTCCTTCTTCTGGTCTAAAATCTTTTCTTGGCTTTTCATTGCCTTCAGGATGAAGTCCTAACAACACAGCATGGTGTTAAATGACCACTTTAGCCTAATATTCTACCATCCTCCTCCATTCACCTGCCACACTTGCAATTCTGTAGAAGTACTATGCTCTCCTACTCCTCTGTGTGTTTTTCACCTGTGAGGTTCTTATCAGAGGTACTTTCTGCCCATCTTTCGGCACAGTGAACTCTTCCTCATCATTTAAAACACTGCTCAGGCAGGGCCTTTCCTGTAACTTTTCCAGAAGGTGTTTCTCCATTTCATGCTGTTCTGTATCAGAGCAGTTGGAGTCCCTGGGTGGTGCAAACAGTTAAGCACTCAGCTACTAACGGAAAGGTTGGTGGTTCAAACTCACCCAGAAACATCTTGGAAGAAACACCTGACAATCTTTCTGAAAGGTCACAGCCTTGCATATCCTATGTACAGATAGTCCTCAGGTTGCCATCTTCCGACTTAGGGACAGCTCGTACTTAAGAATGGACTACCAGAAAACCTATTATATTAAAAGTTTCAGTTAATTCAATGGTTCATAGTAACAAATGCATTCACTACTTTCTGACACTCTTGAAAACATTGCATGGTTTGGAAGTGTTTTTTAAGTGTTTTTATATGCATAGAAAGGTAAAATATATACTATATATTAAGACAAACATTTGACTAACTGACGCTAAATAAGAACTGCATGTACCTGTTTAAACTTATCTACAAATTCAACTTAAAAACACACTTAGGAACGGATCTCATTCATAACCCTGGGACTGTATATTTTTACAACTCTACTCTGCACACATGGGGTTGCCATGAGTCAGAATCCAACTTGATAGCAACAATTTTTTTTTTTTAATATGACAGCACTTACTACAGTCATTTACATGCTTGTCTCTACTTTAGGCTGTGAAATCCTCAACAACCATCATTTGAACCCCAGCAGTTAGCACAGTGTCTGACACATAGTAGGTACTCCCTCAATGCCTTATTGATGAATGAATGATATTGTATAACTTTGTAAGCTGTATCATATTGAATCACACTCTTTTTTTGCTCTCCTAACTCATGATAAGTTTGGTTTGGGTGAGAACTGTATCATAATATTTTATCTATTTGCCTATCTGTTAATCTATCTATCTATATTCTATCTATATGGGTCTATCATATTCTCATTTTATCTCCAGTCTACTAAGTGTCAATGATATTGTTGGCTCATGAAATATTTATTGGTTAAGTGGCTATTAGACGAAATTACACTATCAGTGAGGATGAGGAAAATTTATTATAGAGTTTCTGTTGCAGGTCAGTGCATTCTAGAATGTGAGGATGTTTGTACTGAACACTCACCTTGGACAAGTCTCTTTTCCTTTCTTAGTGTTCTCAGTTGTAAACAAAGACTTTGGACTAGGAAACCTTTAGGGCAGCTTTCAGCTCTAGTTGTCTATCTTCTCACTCAACAGCTACAACACTATGTCCAAAACCTAGACTCTAGCCCTTACTCTATGAAAAGTGACTGAGCCCCATATTTTATAACAGCGCTTGTTTGTAGTATATTTTTAGAGTGCTAAGAAAAGAGTAATAACACTTGTATTTACGTTTCAGCTTACATCTGGAGAAATTAATTCTACAAGTGCTAGGAAGAAGGCTTATAAAATCTTGAAATACTCTGCCTACAAATGAGAATCCACCTATATTTCAAACGAATTTGAAAATGATAAGCTTTTTGTTGCCTTCTAGAGAAAGCTCGTATAGTGAAAATAAACCTTTAAATTAAGCAAAGCTAAATAAAACTGTGTAGAGAACACAGAACTCAAGACAGCACCCTTAACTGCTTATGGAGTAGAAAGATACCATAAAATGACATGACGTCTTTTTTCTTTATATTTTATTGTCATCAAATTGAGAGCCATAGTTTTTTCAAAAACTCTTTTATCTCTTCTACGTCACACCTAGCTTATATAATTTTTGTTGTGTGTATGAATGCATTTTTTCATGCTCTCCTCTGAATCCTAGTACTAATATAAAGCATACATTTAGGAAATATTTTGGAGCTGCAAGCTCTTTAATTCGGAAATCATATTTCTGATTATCCCTAAATAAACTATGGTCGTGATTTCACTCGATTTTCAGGATTAATGCACTAACAATCTCATTGAACTCTAAGTGAGTGGAGTTTCTGGATAATTCCTTTTGTTTCTTTAAGCTTTCTTGAGGTTTTTCAAGTTTTCTGCAGTGGGTGGGCATTACTTACATTTACAAAAACTAACTGTTACAAAACTTCAAAAGAGGACATCACTTAGATTTGTATTGGATTCTATGTTCCTTGCAGAAGAAATAACAATAAATAATCCTTTTTTTTTTTCCAACAAAATGTGGAACTCTCAGTTTTTAAGAGTAGGTAGCGTGTTGACTTGTTTGGTTTGGGGTTTATTGTCTAATTTAAACAAATGCTAATAGTATTGGGTTTATAAGATGTCTTCGTCTTGTTATGAAGATGTCTTTTTTATATGCCAGGATGGATATATTTGATTAGCACAAAATGAAAAGTAAAGATATGTTACAATGAGGACATTGGGTTAACTTTAAAATTCTAGCTACTTCCTTCTCCAGGTGTCTTGAGAAACATGGAGGCAGATAGTGTGCTGGAAAATATGTTAGTCTCCAGGTCCGTATACCTAAGATCAGTTCTTGGCTCTGTGACTCACTAGTATTAGGAATTTGAGCAGGCTACTTGGTCATTCTGACCCCAAAGTGGGGATAATATTACCTGCCAGTCTACCTAATAGGGTTATATGATGTAAATGAAAATGCTAGATTAATTTCAAAACCTAGAACAAATGAATGTTAGCACCCTTATTGTAGGAGCTGTATGTATGGGCAAAAGTGAAAGCTTTGGAAATAAGCTAAAACATTTATTTTTTCTTTAGCATCTCTTCTGCCAGAAATATATATTGGTTGCAGCTGGAAGGAAACCATTCCAGGGAAAATAATGTTGAACCGGGGTCAGAACCTGTTTAATATTCTGACAGCTTGAATGTGTTTCTTTATATTTAATAATGATACTTTATCTTCTAATTGGCTTCTTTGACATGAGAGCCCATGAAGTCAGGAAAACTATGAACTATTGAATGGCTACCCTGAGGGAGATGGCCAGGAAGGGGCAAATGGGATGGGACTAGTCAACGTGTTTTGCTGAGGGTACTCAGCTGCCTGAGGCTTTATAGGCTTCCAAGGAGGCCAGTTCTGTGGTATATGAAAGACCTGAGAACCAGCACCTACCAGCCTTGGACTTCATTGTTGAGAACCTTCTATGTGCTACACACTGAGGCAAGGACTTTGACAAAAGTATTCCGTTTGACCTTCAGAACAAATCTGTGAGGCAGATACTATTGTACCACTAATAATTTAGGAAAACTAATACTCAAAATGATAATGGGACATTCCCTAAACTATAATCACACTGAGGTCTTCTGAATCTAAATCCAGTATTCTTTTTGTTGCATAGCCCTCCCTCTCACACACACATATGACTGCATTAGTAACTATACATGTATAAAGTACTTCCATACCAATTACCTTACTTGGTTGCTACTTTCTCCACTCCCAACCTTGCCAAACACTTTTGTGTATTGTTTCTTTTTGAGGGCTGGTGACAGTGACATGCCTGGAAAGAACCCTGCACGAGAACTGGAAACCCGGTCTTACCTCATTCACCAACCCACTCTGTTACCTCAAGGCCTGAAGGGGAAGAGGCTTGACTCTAGTCTAGTTAGTTGGTATAAGGACCCAGAGTAGGACTCAGATTTCCTGAGAACTGGTCTCCTGAGGATCTTTGGAGAGAAAAAGTACTAAGCAGATAAGTATTTGTGTATAAGTTGAGGTCATTATTTAATTAAAAGCTGGAATTATGTTTATTTCTTCAGATAGTTGATAAGACTCTGACTATAAAATGGGATAAGGAAAAGTATTGATAGAAAAAGATTTACCATAAAGGTTTAATCCTAATCTGTAATGAAAATGATACTTGAGGACTAAGGAGAGTAAGCTGTTTAAGGTTTGCATTAGTTGTGGCAGCCCAATCTTTGGACATTGAATCTGTAACAAAAGTGGAGACAGAGTTTGGGCTATCTTTAAAGAATCGCAGTTACCAAGAGCTCCTCTTTCTGAAGGAGCCAGGTTAGCCTGCTGTCAGGGTATCTCATAGAAAGTGAATGTGCTGGACAATAAAGAACAACGATGAAGCCGTGAAACATCTTATAACATGGAGGAATCTGGAGGGCATTATACTGAGTGAATTGAGTCAGTCACAGAAGGACAAATATTGTATAAGACCACTATTATAAGAACTCAAGAAAAGGTTTAAACACAGAAGAAACCATTCTTTGATGGTTACAGGATGGGGAGGGAGGGTGGGGGTTATTTACTAACTAGATAGTAGATAAAAATTATCTTAGGTGAAGGGAAGGACAGCACACACTACAGGGGAAGTCAGCACAACTGGACTAAACCAAAGCTAAGAAGTTTCCTGAATACAATCCAACATTTTGAGGGACAGAGTAGTAGGGGTACGGGTCTGGGGACCATGCTTTCAGGGAACATCTAGGTCAATTGGCATAACAAAGCTTATTAAGAAAATGTTTGGCATCCTAGTTTGTGAGTGGCATCTGGGGTCTTAAAAGCTGGCAAGCGGCCATCTAAGATGCATCAATTGGTCCCAACCACCTGGAGTAAAGGAGAATGAAGAAAACCAAGGACACAAGGAAAGTATTATCCCAAGAGACAGAAAGGGCCACATAAACCAGAGACTTCATTAGCCTGAGACCAGAAGAACTAGATGGTGCCCAGCTACCACCAATGACTACCCTGACAGGGAACACAACAGAGGGTCCCTGATGGAGCAGGAGAAAGGTGGGGTGCAGAACTCAAATTCTAGTAAGAAGACCAGACTTAAAGGTCTGGCTGAGACTGGAGGAACCCCGGAAGGCATTGCTCCCAGATTCTCTATCAGCCCAGAACTAAAACAATTTCTGAGGCCAACTCTTCAGACAGGGATTGGACTGGACTATGGGACATAAAATGATACTCGTGAGGAGTATGCCTCTTAGCTCAAGTAGATACAAGGGACTAAACAAGCAGCTTCTGTCCGGAGGTGAGATGGCAAGGCAGAGAGGGTTCGAGCTGGTTGAATGGACATGGGGAATCAGGGGTGGAAAGGAGGAGTGTGCTGTCACAGTATGGAGAGAGCAATTAGGGTCACATAACAATGTATGTATAAATTTTTGTGTGGAAGACTAACTTGAAATGTAAACTCCATTTAAACTACAACGATCAACAAAAATAAAAATAAAAAAAGAAAGTGAATGTGCTGGAAACTTCCTCTAACTTTGGTTGCTTTTAAGCAAGTCTATAGGAAAGATTATTTCAGAGATTTAATTAATGTGATGGCAAACGTAGTTATTGAAGTTCTTGTAGGCTGTTAATTTGGATTTTGCCATGATTCCAGTTTGTGAAAATGAATTTGTAATGAAAGTGAATGGCAAAAATAAGCCAAAAAAGGGAATGTTTAACATACCCAGGCAAAGGTGCCTTTACAACAAGGCAAGGATGTCACCTTTGGAGGATGAAGAAAGTATGCATTTTGAGGTATTTTATTAAAAGTGAGTTGTGATCCTCTTTTGAGGTCAATTGAGGGAGGATGACCTTGAGGCTACTTTCTCTCTTCTTAGATCCTTCCTTTCTTTCCTTTACACCATTCCTGCTGGATATACCTGGTGAATGAAGGCTGTGTCATAAGGGGTGAGGAATGACGAAGACTGAATCAGATGCCACAGGAGATCAGTAAACCGGAGTTTCGATTGGGGATGTGTTGGGGTGAGAGAAAACGTGTTGAAGTAGCATGTTTACGGCAAGGTCAATATTAAGTTACTTCCTCATATTTATGCAGCTTGTAAGTGGTAAAGGTGTGATTTGAACTGGATCTGACTGGTTGAAATGCAGAGGATCCAAAGAATTATTGAGCCTGACTCTCTTTGGTTTTGGATTGATGGAGGCTGAAACTTCAAATGTCAGTCCTTACTTTGTTTGCTAAATTGATTACCTTTTGCCTGGAACGTGGTAATTGCAGACTCTGGCTGGTTTTTAGCTCAGGAAACATTTCCTCTATTTGTTTGATTGTTTCTTCCGTTCCATTTGTTAAGACTTGTTCTGTAGGGATAAAAATTATTCCTAAAGATACATGCAGTCTTTGTCTCTTGTATCTATTGTCTTCATCTTTTCTGATTCTTGGGAGAATTTTTCTTCACATCAATGATTTAATGTTTTTCATAGTGCTGATTTTGTTCTTTTCCATTTCTTGTTTGGAATTAATTGGGCTTTTGCTACCTTGCTCTTCTCAGCCAGGTCCCCTAACATTTCAGACTGTATTTCCATCCATTCTTTTATGTCAACATCACTCCTGTACCCTAGCGAGACTAATTTTCCATGTATTTACTTGAGAACACAGAGATGGTTCCATATTTTTCTTGTTTTTTTTTTTTAGGTTGAAAATTATTTTATTTATTCCTTTATTTAGAAGAATTGTAAACATTACTTTTCTTCTGTTATCCTAACTGCTTGTTTTTTTAATATATATAAATTTTTTTTATTGTACTTTATTTATTTTTATATATTTTTTTATTGTACTTTCGATGAAGGGTTACAGAACAAATAGTTTCTCATTAAACAATCAGTACACATATTGTTTTATGACACTGGTTAACAACCCCATGGTATGTCAACACTCTCCCTTCTCAACCTTGGAGGAATTTTTTTTTTCTTGGTGAAATTATATATAGCCAAAGTTACACCATTTCAAAAATCTTTACATGTATAATTCAGTGACATCGATTCCATTCTTCCAGTTGTGCTGCTGTTCTCACTATCCTTTTCCAAATTATTCCATCACCATTATCTTCAACTCACTGCCTGCTAGGCGTCCCATCAAACCTTTTGAGTTGCTGTTGTCAATTTGATCTCACACTGATAATTCTTTTTTTTTTGGTACCTTAGATGAATGTTTACAGAACAAATAGATTCTCATTTTACAGTTGGTACATATATTGCCCTATGACAATGGTTAATAACCCCACACATGTCAACACCATCCCTTCTCAACCTTGGGTTCCCTATCACCAGCTTTCCTTTCCCCTCCTGCCTTCTAGTCCTTGTCCCTGTGCCTCATTAGTCCCATTTCATTTTATGGGGCTGCCTAATCCCTGGCTGAATGGTGAATCTCAGGAGTGACTTCACCACTGAGCTAAAAGGGTGTCTGGGAGCCATACTCTGGGGGTTTCTCCAGTCTGTCAGGCCAGTAAATCTGGTCCTTTTTTGTGAGTTAAAATTTTGTTCTACATCCTTCTGCAGCTCTGTCCAGGACTCTCTACTGTGATCCCGGTCAGAGCAGTCAGTGATGGTAGCCGGATACCACATAGCTGTACTGGACTCAGTCTGGTGGAGGCCATGGTAGCTATGGTCCATTAGTCCTGTGGCCTAATCTTTTCCTTGTATCCTGTTCTCTTCATTCTTCCTGCTACTGAAGGATGAGACCAGTGGAGTATCTTAGATGGCTGCTCACAGGCTTTTAAGACCCCAGACGCTACTCACCAAAGTAGAAGGTAGAACATTGTCTTTATAAACTGTGTTATGCCAATTGAGCCAGATGTTCCTCGAGACCATGGTCCCCACAGCCCTCCTCCCAGCAATTCAGTCCCTCAAGGAGTTTGGATGTATCTATGGAGCTTCCATGATCTTTCCTTGTACAAGTTGTGCTGGCTTTCCAGTATTGTGTACTGTCTTCCCCTTCACCAAAGTTACTGGTTATCTATGGCCTATTTAGTTTGCCTCCATCTCCACCCTTCCCATCCCTGGTAACCAACGAAGATTGTTTCTTTTTGTGTGTAAACTTTTACATGAGTTTTTACAGTAGAGGTCTCATACAATATTTGCCCTTTTGTGATTGACTTAGTTCACTCAGCATAATGTCCTCCAGTTTCATCCATGTTATGAGATGCTTCACAGATTCATCATTGTTCTTTATCATTGCATAATACTCCACTGTGTGTATGTACCATAGTTTGTTTATCCATTCATCAGTTGGTTGTTTTCATAGGTTGTTTCCATCTTTTTGCTATTGTGAACAGTGCTGCAGTGAATATGGGTATGCCTATGTTTATTTGTGTGACGGCTCTTATTTCTCTAGGAGTGGAATTGCTGGATCGTATGTTATTTCTACTTCTAGCTTTCTAAGGAAGCGCCGTATCATTTTCCAAAATGGTTGTATCATTTTGCATTCCCACCAGCAGTGCATAAGACTACCAATCTCCCCGCAGCCCCTCCAACATTTGTTATTTCCAGTGTTTTTGATTTGTGCCAGTAATACCAGGGTAAAATAGTATCTCATTGTGGTTTTAATTTGTATTTCTCTAATGGCTAATGATTGTGAGCATTTCTTCATGAGTCTGTTGGCTGCTCGAATGTCTTCTTTGGTGAAGTGTCTGTTCATTTCCTTTGCCCATTTTTAAATTGGATTATTTGTCTTTTTGTTGTAGAGGTGTTGGGTTTTCTTGTAGATTTTAGAAATTAGACCTTTGTCTGACTTGTAAAGTCCAAAAATTTTTTCCCAGTCTGTAGGTTCTCTTTTCACTCTTTTAGTGAAGTCTTTTGATGAGCATAAGTGTTTAATTTTTAGAAGATCGCAGTAATCTAGTTTATCTTCTGGGATTTGTGTGTTGTTGGTTATGGTTTGTATGCTGTTAATGGTGTGTATTAGGGCCCCTAGCATTGATCCTATTTTTTCTTCTATGAAATTTATAGCTTTTGGCTTTATATTTAGGTCTTTGATCCATTTTGAATTCATTTTTGTGTATGGTGTGAGATATGGGTCCTGCTTCATTTTTCTGCAGATGGACATCCAGTTTTGCCAGCACCATTTGTTAAAAAGACTGTCTTTTCCCCATTTGATAGACTGTGGGCCCTTGTCGAAGATCAGGTGACCAGTGTAGATGGATTTACATCTGGGTTCTCAATTCTGTTCCATTGGTCGATGTGGCTGTCGTTGTACCAGTACCAGGCTATTCTGACTACCGTAGCTGTATAGTAGGTTCTGAGGTCAGGTAGTGCGAGTCCCCCTACTTTATTCTTCTTCTTTAATAGAGCTTTACTTATCCGGGGCTTCCTTCCTTTCCATTTAAAGTTATTTTTATTTGTTAATGTTAAATCCAATTATTCATTTATTGATCTGTTTGTTTTTATTCTGGACATCTTCAGAGCAGTTTTTTTCCTATTTTGTATTTTGTGCTTGCTTTTTTTTTGTCTTTGGTTTTGTTTTCCTGTTTACTTATCCTTGAACATGGATCCAAGCTTGGAGTTTTCCAGAAGCTTACCAGTACCAGTTGCCACTGTGCTGACCCAATGACTCATGGCCACCTCACGTGTGTCAGGGTAGAAATGGGCTCCACAAGGTTTTCAATGGCTGATTTTTTAGAAGTAGATTGCCAGGCCTTTCTTCTGAAGTGCTTCTGGGTATACTCAAACCTCCAACTTTTGGTTAGAGGCTAAGGTCATTAACCATTTGTACCACCCAAGGACTCCTTCCAAGAGCTAGCTTCTGTGTTCTCCCTTATATTCCCCACTACTTTCCACATGAATGTAATAGATTCCATCTCTCCAAGTGTTAAGCTGGAGGCTAAATTGTTGTGCAAAGCCCCTCACTAATTTTTAAGAGGTTAATTATATGGTGCTACATAAATAAGGAGGTATCTTCTGCTTCCAGTGCCTGGTCCTTTGGCTGTGAAGAAGATATTTTTTCCCCTAGATGATCTGAAACGATTTTTAGTTCTTTTTTTTTTTTTTTTTTTTTTCAGAAACAGAATATACAACTCTCCACCAAGTTTGCATTCCTTCCTTCCTTGGCCTTTCTACACCACTGGGTATTACAGTCTAAATTTTCATATGTGGAGAACCCACTAGTGCTGCTTTAGGAAAGGAGTAAATACCAAGGGAGAGAGAAATATCTTGGATGACTTAGTAACCATTTCCTTGTAGGGGGCGGTGGATGTTAGGTTTCTGATTTCTGCATCTCTGAGATGGAGATACACAGTGGGAGTCGGTGATAGCTTCTGTTGCTTTTCTAGCCCTGAACCTACACATCTGCGGGGGTTGAGGCTACATACTGGCCCCATACAGATGAGTATTGATTTCCCCAGATACTAAAAAATTGTTGCTAGATACTATTAGTTTCTGTATGAGCTGGAATTGACTCAACAGCAGTGGGTTTGAGTTTTTGGTTTTATTGCTATTGCGATGTTAGGTCATCATTTTGCTTATTGCATATTTTAATGGGAGAAAGAGAGGAAGTGAAGTGCCATAAGCTGCCTGCCATCTAAGCCTGGATATATCAACCCTTCCCTTATGATACCACACTAATGTATTGCCGCAGACTCATCTTTAGGAGCTAGAATTTCCTGGAGTACTTTCAGTAGAGAAGATGCCCATTCTTTAACCAATGCTTTCCTGTCAGTGGGAACCTAGCATTAGCAGCTGAATCCAAAAGTCTTGTGGTGACTTTCAAACTGGATTGGTCATGCCCTGTGGTCCATTCAAGTCACACAGAGAAGCAGCTTAGCTTCCTGGGTATCCCACCAATCCATGGAAATTAGGGAGCAAGTATGACTTCTCTTTGCATCCTACATACTTTGCGAAGGAACTAGCACCTAGATTCTAGAATGTACTAAATTATAGTTTCTGTGGAGCAAGTGGGTAGTCCCTGGGTGGTAAAAATGGTTAATGCTCTGGGCTGCTAATCAGAAGGTTGGTGGTTTGAGTCCACCAGAGGTACCTCAGAAGAAAGGCCTGGTGATTTACTTCCGAAAAATCAGCCATTGAAAACCCTAAGAAGCACAGCTGTACTCTGACGCACACGAGGCTGCCATGGATCGGAGTCTATGTGACGGCAACTGGTAAAGGAAGTGGGCGGGACTATAAAGATTTCAAAGGAACACTCAGCCAGCTTTTCAGTCACTGCATCTTCAGCCTCTAATTAGATAACCATTTTGACATTCAGCCAATGAGATTTTTGATCATCTAAACTGCAGTGATAATTTCATACTAAATCTTCCACCGGAGAAACAAATTATTTTCATTGGAAAGCTAAGTTGCATAAAAGCATGATTTGAGGGACGAAAAGCAGATTTGTTCTATCTCTTCTCAAGCTAACCTTTATTTTCCAAATAAGCCAAGTACCCTGCTTTCTAGCTTAAGGCTAACACACTGTAAAATTTCATTTACTCATTAGCACATTCAAAACCCTGCTTTGCTCTGCTTGCTCTCCATGAGGATTTTAGTGCAAAGGCTGAAGCTTGCTGAGTTTAACAAGGTCGTGATACGATGTAAAAAAACTGCTGGTAACAGCATTCCGGCACCCAAGGGAATGTCTTCTAAACCAGCAGCTGGTTTTGAGTTGAAAAAAGCAAGCTGGGAGCCACAGAAGCAATGCAGCACTCTGACATGCCTAGTTTTGGGTACCTAACCACAGGCAGTTTCAATGCCAACTTTTAGCCTGCCCAAGCCTGAGTTCTGTTGACAACCTATTTTGCTTACACAGAATTACATGGGGAATCTTTTTAAATATGATGTTTTTAAAAACAACTGATTGATTATTCAGCAGATTTGCCATGGGTTTTCCGCAGTCTTACAGAATGACTGACATCTCGTTGTATTTTGTCTTAGCAAAACCTACAAAGCATCTCTGTGGGTGCACCCTTTTGCATCTGCAGTTGCAAGGTGCCAATAAGGGTCCTTTCCATTCTCCAAAGGAGCAATGATGGAGTGAAAACAAAAAAAAAAATCCAAATGCTCTCTTGAGCCTCATGGGAGAAACACAGTTTTCCCCCAGGGTAAAACAGCCTTTGAAACTTCATTTTATTTTGCCACATGTATTGTTATTTTATTTTTGAGAATTTTATTGGCATTTTATTCTTTTGCAAGTTAAAAATGGGGAGCTGCATGTTTAAAAATTAAAGGCATAGCATGGATGTGTCTAGGACTGAGGTTCTATTAATAAATTTGGGGTTCAGTGTTGGTAGACATACATTGCTTGGTAGAAGTCTAACACAACATCCCATTACAACAAAGCCAAAATTAGGATTTCCTGAATTATGATGATTAAAATGTTCATTATTGTAGCACCCTAGAGTCTGAAACTGATAGATCCAACAAGCTCAGCTAGCTGGAACTCAGCTGCCAACTAGGAGATAAAACCAAGAAGAGTTTGCAGCAGGTAAAACTGATACTCGACCAATTCTCAGCCCCACTTTTCTCCTACCCCTCTGCTCATGCTTGCCTCCTCCAGGCATACACTCTTTGGGAGATTCTTTCAGGATCTTCTGTTATGTACAGTTCTAACAGTCTTGGTGATCTCTTTTTTAACCCCTCAGAAGATCATAAGCTTCCGAAGGCAGGTACAGTGGCTATAGTAAAAAGTAGCAGTCATGAGTCTGCTGGAAAAAAGGCAGAGAAAGAAAAATGATACAAATTAGACATGAAAAATCCAAAACTAAAGAGCCAGGAAGCCCTGAAGATTTCATTAGCTCCAGAGAACATGGCAGTACAGGACAATGCTGATATTCATCAAAACCATCCTGACATGTTTAAAAAAGGATTCAATTATGTTCAATATGGTATGCTTAATAAAGCACAGAAATGCATTGTACATTTCCAGAAGCATTCTGTGCAAGAAAGTTCTTATTTTTATGAACTTAAGTGGGGGGGGGGGGGGGGCCTCTCTCAACTCTTTGAAAAGCATAGGTATCCAGAACAGTAACCATTTCAGGATTCCAGACACTAAACTTCCTGTGGTTGGTATGTGCTGGGACCCTCTGTGGTTTGTAAGTTCTGTGGTCTTGGACTCATCCCATAGCCTTACAGTTCTCTTCTATAAAACGAATATAGTAACACCGTAAGAGCTATGGCTGCTAACCAAAAGGTCAGCAATTCGAATCCATCAGGCGTTCCTTGGAAACTCTATAGGCAGTTCTACTCTGTCCTGTATGGTCATTACGAGTCGGAATCGACTCAATGGCAACGGGTTTGGTTTTTTATGGACCTCTCGGAAGTGCTCTATAGATTCAATAAGGTCATCTTTGTACATTTTTAGCATTGTACCTGCCAAATAGGTGGCTGTTACTCATTTCCAGCCTTCTGTGAACAAAGAAATTCATTGGAATCGTGTAGGGTCAAAAATGATAGACCACAAAACATATTTTATGCTCCTACATCATTAGCCATTTCCTTGTTGGATACTCTGAAAAATATCACAAGAAATAAAAGACTGTCAACACTGGGGCGATGACTCCATAACCCTGGAGTAGCTGGCACCTTAGTATATTATCCTTTGTTGCAGGGGGGATGTCCTATGCATTGTAAGACAGGTGGTTAGCAGCATCCTTGGCCTCTACCTACTAAGTACCAGTAGTAAACCCCACACCCCAGCCCAGTTGTAACAACCAAAAAATGTCCCTAGAAATCGCCAAATGTCCCCAGGAGATGTGGTGGCTGCAAAAATCACCGTGACGGAGAACCACTGAATTAGAGAAACAAATGTGTGGACATAGAGTGTAATGTTTTAAACAGTAGTCACAAGGTATTGCTGAGTTTCTAAACCCTAGTTCCCTTTGTACTATGAGGCTTTGATGGCATTGATCAGCTTGATTGCTGTTGCCTTTATGTGTGTCTTTTTCTGTGATAATTTAGACATATGCAGTGACAGTTAAAGGAGAGAGAGAAGGGATTGGGATGAAACAGTGCGTTTCTGGCAGCCCTTTGAAAATGAGTCTTCCCAGGTAAGAGTCAGTCAGATTTTCTAGACGACTTTAATCAACATACATTTATTGAATCCTTAGTCTTTGGTTAAGAGCTATGGTTGCTAATCAAAAGGTCGACAGTTGGAATCTACCAGCTGCTCCTTGGAAACCCTATGGAGCTGTTCTATTCTGTCCTATAAGGTTATTATGAATCTAAATTGACTGGACAGCAATGGGTTTTGTTTTGTTTTTTGGTGTCAGGTATCATAAGGGATAGAAAAAAAATTGAACCACCTGGATAGAGGATTTCTTTTCTTTCCCATGTCTCTAGGTGGCTAGTTATGCTAACCCCCCGCCCCAGTTCCGAACAGCATGCCTTTCCCTCTAGCTCTATTAATCGTTTTTTGTTTGTTTTAATGAACAGAAGTTTATTTCCTCACAGTAAAGCAGGCTAAAAGTCCAAATTCAGGGCGTCAGCTCCAGGGGAAGGCTTTCTCTCTCTCGGCCTTCTCATCAGTGTTCCCCTGGACTAGGAGCTTCTCGGCGCAGGGACCCCGGTCCAAATGACACGCTCTGCTGCCGGCACTGCTTTCCTGATGGTATGAGGTCCCCCTCTATTAATCTTTTGCTCTAAAGTCCTCATGCTTTTATCCACCTCTCCACCCCCCCCCCCCGACCTCTATTGCATCATTACGTAGGGTTCCAAACACTGTCATCTTCCTTCAGGCATGACTCAGACTCCGGATAAAGTTCTACTTCTGGTTGCCTCACTTAGGGACAACAATCTGCTTGTTTTAGCCCACATTCGCGTGGGACACTGGTCTATCACTCAGTTGCTCTTCATTTCTAAAAATTGATCATAATTGAATTTTTCTGGCTCTTTGTCCTGCCAGTGTTTGTGGGGATTCATTGGTTGTGATTAAATCAACTAGTCACAGAGATTTCAAATAATAGTGACTTAAACAAGATAGAATTAATTTTCCCTTCACAAAAGAAGTTAAAAAGTCCAAGGCTGGTGTAGTGGTGTTAGGATTTCATCAGTCCCTCAGTTTTCCTCTGTCCTGTTTCATCCTTTCTTCTGTGTAGATTCCATCCCCAAGACCACCTCACGGTCAAAAGACTTCTGTCTATCAAAGCTCTAGCCATCACGTCTGAGTTTCAGGCAGAGAGATGGACCAAAAAAAAAAAAAAAAAGAAGGGCAAAAGGAGGACTTGTCAGAGGAATAATTTCTCTTCCCCTTAAGTCCCCTTTGAAAATATTTTGTTTAAATTTTAACACCTATCAGCAATGATACTGCCGAAGTGTAGAGATTGTGTTAATGAGGAAGTAAGAATAGATATTGCTCAGGCAGCAGACATCTTTGCCAAATGGAGAACTTTGAAAGGAATACAAATCATTGATGTAATATTTACCATACGTGAAGTAGGACTTCCATATGATGCTTCATATTCAATATAGTGAAGATTTCTCAATCTATTAATATTGAGTTATAATTACTAGCTTGGGTTTTTGTACTTTATTGAAAACTTATGTACAGAGTCAGGAGGATTCTTTTATCATTGCCCCAGGAAATGAGGTGGAAAACTGTATCCGGCCCCTGAAAAGTGAAAGATGTGGTCAATCAACCCAGTTGGCTAATTGTTTTTGTTTTTTTCTCCACTAATTTGTCAGAAATGGCTTATACACAGTTTGAGTTCATCCAGAAAGTATTATGAAGATGCTCTTTCTCTTGTATATATGAAAATGTGAACAGTTTTCACATACAAGGGAAAGAGTGGTCTGCAGGTCTGTCAAACTGTAAGGCAGCATGGTGTGGGAGAAGCAATGAAATCTGTTTTGATGGACAAAGGAAGGGATCTGTAAGCATTCCAGGAAGAAACCACTATGTTCCAGAATATTCTATTCTGCTCCGATTTGACCATTTCCTGACTCTGTCATTTTTGATAAATCACTCTAAGGTTCTGTCTTCCATCTTTAAAAAGCAAAAATGGGACTAATGGTAATTACCCTGCATATTATTTGTTAGTCCTATGGCAAGATGTCAAGGTAAGGAAGAACCACTGTAAGCCTCAAATGAAATATCTGTAAAAGCATATGTACATTCACAATTCTATTGTGTTGTTTTTATTGATGTCATTATTATTATTATCATTAAGATCATAGTTTAGCCATTTTTTGGAAGCAAAAGGCTACAAGCAAAATTTATTTGTCCAAAAATATCTTAGTAGTAATCGATTATCTCAAAAAGACTTCTGCTCTCCTGTCTGATTTTACAAAGATGTATTATTACCCATTAATACTAATTTGATGACCTAGGAAGCACAACCTGAGAACCTATAGTTTGTTCCTAGCCCTCTTAGTTGCCCTGCAAACTTGCACAAAACACTGGGTTCCTGTGTTTCCTTTTCTAAGTCTAGTTCATAAGGAGCATGCCTCATTCTTAATCTCGTTATGCAATGTCAAAATCCTGAGGTACTCCCTGTATTTACTATGCAACATTCAATATTTTTCAAGTATGCTTGGCACCATCACTGTACCAAAAACCCTGCTGCCATCGAGTCAATCCCAACTCCTAGCGACCCTATAGGACAGAGTAGAACTGCCCCATAGGATTTCCAAGGAGTGGCTGGTGAATTTGAACTGCTAACCTTTTGGTGAGCAGCTGAGCAAGATCTTAACCACTGCGCCACTAGGGCTCCACCATCACCTCAAGAATTCCAAAATGAGGAATAGATGTTGAAAGGTAGGAGTTTTATTTATTTATTTTGGTTTAATGAAAATTTGATCCATTGTCATTTTCTTAATTAGAAATGATTTCCATCAAGTTTTTCTTATGGTGCATACAGGAACTAATTAGAATATTTTTAATAATACAGATCTGCACTGTCTTCACAGAAGGCCCCAGAGCTCTGTAAGAGAGAAATAATTTCTTGGTTTGTATTGTCTAGGAGGAGATCTTATCTGGCTGAGGGAAGAGCAATGGCATTTGAACCTGGCTTTGACAGATTTTGATGGACAGGGGAAGGGATCTGGGTGCGCATTCCAGGAAGAAACCACTAAGACATGGACCAGGAAACTCCTGCACATGATTGGGGGAAAGTGAGAAGATTTGTTGAGCCCTCAAAAAAAAAAAAAGAATAGACTGTAAACTCCTTCAGAAAAAGAACTGTGACTTATTACTCATCACCATACATAGTCTAGCTATGATGATGATATAGAGAGAGCTCAGTAATTATCAAATTGAATTGGGACCAGTCCCAATGCCAAACCAAAAGATTGCAAAAAAAATTGGTGTACCTACCTCCTCCTCTGTAATTGTTACCTTTGACTGTGACATGGGAGCCATAAAAATATTATTTCACAATCTCCATTTGTGAGCCATTTAAAGTATGGGTTATAGGATGGCTAGCAGTGAAGTTCTGTATCACAGAAGAATTTTGTCCAGGAGACTAGGACCTTAGATGGCACCTACTCAAATCAACAACAGAGACTTAGATCTCCCTTTCAGTAGTCCTTCAAAATGATGGTCCCACACCTCAGCATAAATTCCTACTTCATTCCCAAATAGTCCATTTGACCTTTGCTCAGCAAACTTACTCCCTTTTCAAAAAAAGTTAAGTCTGCAGACTTAGGAGTGGGTCAGGGCATCTTGGGCGTAAGTCTTACAGCGTAAGGTGGACATCCAAATTAGCAGAAGAAATCTTTTAAGTCAGTGGTTCTCAAATTTGAGCATCCATCAGAATCATCTAGGGGACTTGTTAAAACACAGATTACTGGGCCCCACCCACAGAGTTTCTGATTTGGTACTTTTGTGATGGGGCTTGAGAATTGGCATTTTTCCCGAGTTCCCCATGAGGCCAATGCTACTAACATGAAAACCATTCTTTAAAGATATTCTGAAGCCAAGAACACGCAGGCATCCTCTCTGGGAAAGCTTGGAGGAGGGAAGTCTAGGGAGGACATCTTACTCTGCAGCCTCAGAGCTGGTCTGACGTTCTCAGAACAAAGATGGCCTCCACTCAGTCTTCATCTTGCTATGCTGGCCCAGAAACCAGCTCCCCAGGTGAGCCTTGAACTCTCACCCACCTGAGCTATCACTTCTGCTGTTCTTTTGGCACTGGCGTGCCTTTCCTTCCTATGTCCATCTACTAAAATACTTCTCACACTTCAAGGCTCAGCTACATGCCACAAGTTCATTCCGATTCTCATAAACAGAATCAGTTGTTCAAACAATGTGCTCCCACAGCTCCTTGCTTATATTTTTATGTGGCACTGATAACATTTTTCCCCACCATACAATTGATTTTATCCATTTCAATCTCTCCTGTAAATGTAAGGGCTAGAAGTCCAAGAGGGCAGGGGGCAGGGAAGGTTTGATTTTCCCTGGCATCTAGCAGAACATCTGGCCCAGAGTAGGAGCCTGGCAAATAATTTTTGAATGAGTGAATGGATCTTTTAATCCCCTCTCCTCCCACCTGTCAGCATCCTCTGAATGAATAATGTGACTGGAGAGGTGGGAGGAGTTTTGATACAGCATGAAACTCAACTTGCAATCTAAACCCATTGCTGTCCAGTCAATTCAGACTCATAGGGAGTCTACGAGGCAGATTAGAACTCCCCCATGAGGTTTCCAAGGCTGCAACTCTTTATGGAAGCAGATTGCCACATCTTTCTCCTGTGGAATGGCTGGTGGGTTTGGTTAGCAGCCGAGCACTTAACCACTGCACTACCAGGTCTCCTTACTTGAAATCTAGAGACTGACAGTTGAATCTTCACTCCGGCATTCATTAGCCACCTGATCTCAGGCAGCACATTTAACCTTCCTGAACTTCAGTTCTCTCCTCTGTCTAACATAAATTAAGAATCTTAACTCTGGGAGATGTTTTGTGTATTAAATGAGATACTATATGTGAACACTTTGGCAAACTATACATTTTATAAATGTGATTATTATGTTAGCTAAAGTTTCTATCTTCCAGAATGACACAAAGTTACATTGGTTCCAACATATTTTGTACAATAAGTAATACACTAGAATCAATATTTTATTGGCCTGTATTAAATACGTTAACTACAGGAAAGGTATTTGGTGTTTGTTTTTTTCTTCAAAGACAGGTAAAAAATGGAGGGGTTGAATTGAGAAGCAGGTCTATTATTTGCCATTTAGCAGTAACTATCATTCAACTCCCTTAGTCATTTTCTATGTCTTGAAAGAATCCATAGACTAATAGATGTGGAAGCTGGAAGGTCCTTGGTGATGTTATCCAGGTCCCTCATTATTTTACCGAGGAGGAAATGCAGTCATCTATCGAGATTCATACAGCTGCTGGGTACCCAATCCACCCCACTTGGAAATCCCACCTGCACTAGTCTAAAAAAGCCACTAACTTAAAAGCTGCAACAAATGTCAATTAATCTGAGAAGCTGAGTGTCTTTGGCTCCTCAGCCCTGCAACCAAGATTTATACCAGTCCCTTGCCCCAGTAATTCGGATGTCCTGGGTGTTGTGAGATTTTACCTGAATTTACCCCTTTATCTCCCTGGTAGATATCTGTGTCTTTGAATGCAAAAGATATCGACTTCAGCTGAAAACTGTTTTTTTTTTTTGGATTTAGATCACCAACATCTTTCTGGCAACTTGAGACATTAGGACAGACATAAATTTAGCTTAATACCTTACTCATTGTTGTAGGATAAAATGTTGATCAATCAAACCTGCTATCTACTTTTTTTATATCTACATTATTCATATGTTCTGAATGGAAAATTAGAATGTATAGTTTGATGATAGGACAGAATATTTAAAGTCAGACTAGTCCCATTAGGCATATGTTACTATGCCACGTATTTTATTTTAGATTTTAAAAAATCATTCCTTTTTAAATTATAATGTTTCATTGGATCCATTTAGGAACTTTCATGGACTAGCTATGGGTCAAGAACTGTGCTAATTGCTAATGGTACAAAGTTGAATAACACACAGGTCTTGTTTGGAAGAAACTTACATACTGATAAGAAAAAAATGTATTTACAAATAAATTATTACGGTGAAGCATGATAATATGATAATGGAATAAATAATACATATAGTGTTGGCAAACACAAACCGGAATGGGTAAGTATTTGGATGGCTTGAGGGAGTGTATACAGATGGAAAGGTTCCTTAAGAATATGTAGGAGTTCATTAGCAGAGAGAACTGGAAAACGTGGCAGCCCAAATCCAGGCACAAAGGCACAGAGATGTGCAACAGTATAAAACATTCAGATGGATATTTCCGGATTGCTATTTCTCAAGTGCAGAATCTGTGTAAGATGTAACCGGGTTGCTATTTCTCCAGCGCAGAATCTGTGTAAGATGTAACCGGGTTGCTATTTCTCTGGCGCAGAATCTGTGTAAGATGTAACCGGGTTGCTATTTCTCCGGCGCAGAGTCTGTGTAAGATGTAACCGGATTGCTATTTCTCCGGCGCAGAATCTGTGTAAGATGTAACCGGGTTGCTATTTCTCCGATGCAGAGTCTGTGTAGACTGGTGGGAAGAAAAAGAGAGGAGGAAGAAAGAAGGTAGGAGCAAGTTTCTGGAAGGCCTTGCAAGGGCACTGAAGGGGTATGAACTTCATTCTTCAGGAGAAGATAAGTTTTGAGCGTGTGTTTTCGTAGGCATGAAACATGGTTAGATTTATACTTAAAGAAGATACTTTGCTGTCTTTATTGCTTCTCTGTGACTTTTTTTGGTCCCTCTTTCTTATAGTTTGGATAGCGTGAAAGATGACTTCCTATATAAGGTAGGCGAGAGGGAACAGGCCTGTGTTTTGCCAAATTATCAAAGAAAAAGCATTTCCTTCAAAACCAGTAACATTTTCCCCAAAGCTGCTAATGAAAAAAAAAAGCATGAATGGAACATAGAGTAACCTTTAGCTGCATTTTTTTCGAGACTATCACCTTTTATGAAAAGAATTCAAAAGTGAGAACATTAAAAGGTGACTCCAGTATAATTTTAAGGACATGTAAAACTCAGGTTATCATAGCCCAGAGTTGAAATAAGCGGGAGAAAACTAGATTGTCAAGGTAATCTATGAATTAAGATTGGAAGTGGCTATTAATTAAGCCACAGAACCCTTACGGTGAAGTTAATCAGTAATGAGATCTGTTGTCCTTTGGGAGGGCCAGTCCCTCCCTGCCCACTGAGAAGATATGATCATTTGAGTCACCATATTTATTACAGTTGCTTACTATTGTGTGGAGTGACTGGGGCCCTGTCTTTGGGGTATAATTCTCTGCTGACTGATGAAGGATAGATGAGACCACTTGCTGGGTCACAGTAATGAATTTTCCTCTGTCTGAGAGACTATCAGTTAAATCAGATGGTGGCCACTTACAGACATATTGTTTTGAGAGCTGAAATAACTGTAATTGGGTAGGGTGACTCAAAAGCCTTTAATTTTAATACCCTGGTTGTGCAGATATTCACCGTGACACACTGCCCTCTCAATACTGCAATTCCCCTTCCTCCATATTCAACAACATCTATTCTAACCCCTAAAGATAATAATGACTTGAAATAATTCAGACAGTGAGTCAGTCCATTGATCTAGTTGAGAATCCCTTTTGGAGATTAATTAACCACAAGTTTGAGGAAATTCATGCTGCTTTCTATTCCCATTCTGTATTTTTAGTTCATATTTGGTTGTTACTCAATTGAAAGCCTTATCTCCAGGATAAATTATTCCAATTTCTGGAAGCATTTATTTTTCCCAATATTTTTTCCCTCTCTATTGCTTCCTTCTGAAGCTGCTTCTCATTTTTCAATTTTCCTAAAATTTGGAACACGGAGCAGAATGTAGGAGTGAAATGACTCAAGGGCAATTATCATTTGTCTGGAGACCTTGAGTGGTGCAGACAGTTAATGCGCTTGACTACTAACCAAAAGGTTGGAAGTTCGAGTTCACCCAGAGGTGCTTCATTGGTGATCTCATTCCAAAAAAATCAGCCACTGAAAGTCCTGTGGAGCACAGTTCTCCTCTGACACACATGGGGTCACCATGAGTTGGAGTCAACTAGATTGCACCTAGATTTTCTTTGGTTTATCTAGTATGAGAAGAAGGAAGAATCAACAAAAGTTAGAACTTTGAAGGATTTTTACAATAAGTTTGTTTCTGGCAAAAGTAGAAACATCTACTAATGTGAGAATTTGAAGTTCCAAGAGATTAAAAAAAAATCCAAATACATTTTGTTCCTATCAACTCATGGATAGTTGCAATGTGACTATACAATGGGAGGAGACACATCGCAAGTACATAGATATCTTGGTGTCTTGCTTTTCTTTATAAAATGAACAAAAGCAATGACAGAATCAACAAAACTGACAGATTCAAGTATCTTTCCAAAATATATTATTTGCTAGGCCACTAGTCAGTTTTTGTTATGCCATAAAGCACTAGACAGTTTCTGATGTTTGTGTATTCTGTGACATGTATTTTCTGTGATAATGAAGATATCATTAATAGTGTTAGTAAAAAAAATGATAGAAGACTATGTTGGAGCAGAAAGTTTCTGGACTCAGTGTCCGAAGATGAGAGTTGGTATAACACTGGATATGTCATTTACCTGCTTAGCCTCACTTTGCCTGTCTGTGAAATGGGGCTATCTTTCTGTGCTGCTTATTTCACAAAGTGGATGTGAGGATCAAATGCATTAATAGATATGAAGGTATTTTGAGACATATAAAATACTAAACTGTTTTTTCTCCCATAAATATTTTCAATCTGCTCCTTCTTGAGTAGCTCCTCTACATAGTTTGTTATTTCTTCAACTATTTGCATTTTCTTTTCTAAGATTTTCCTAATTTGATGCCATCTGCATCTTATTTATATACATTTGCATGTATGTATATATGTATGTATATGTGTATGTGTGTGTGTGTATATGTATATTTCTTGTTGTTGCTGTTAGGTGTCTTCAAGTCAGTTCCGATGCATAGCAACCCTAAGTACAACAGGATGAAACACTGCCCGGTCCTGTGCCATCCTCACAGCCATTCTGTGTTTGAAAGCCCATTGTTGTAGCCACTGTGTCAGTCCGTCTCATCTTCCTGTCTTTCACTGACCGTCTACTTTACCAAGCATGATGTCCTTCTCCAGGGATTGGTCCCTCTGGATAATGTGTCCAAAGAAAGCAAGATGAAATCTTAATACCTTTACTTCTAAGGAGCATTCTAGCTGTACTTCGTCCAAAACACATTTGTTTGTTCTGGCCGTCCATGGTATATTCAATGTTCTTCACCAACCCATAGTTCAAAGGCATCAGTTCTTCTTCAGTCTTCCTTTTTCATTGTCCAGCGTTCATATGAGGTGATTGAAAACACCATGGCTTGGGTCAGGGGCACCTTGTCCTCGAAGTGACTTCTTTGCTTTTTAACACTTTAAAGCGGTCTTTTGCAGCAGATTTGCCCAGTGCAACACATAGTTTGATTTCTTGACTGCTGCTTCCATGGGTGTTGATTGTGGATCCAAGGAAAATGAAATCCTTGACAACTTGAATATTTCCTCTGTTTATCATGATCTTGCTTATTAGTCCAGTTACAAGGATTTTTGTTTTCTTTGTACTGAGGTGTAATCTATACTGAAGGCTGTAGTCTTTGATCTTCATTAATAAGCGCTTCAAGTCTTCTTCACTTTCAGCAAGCAAGGTTATATCATCTGCATATCACAGGTTGTTAATGAGTCTTCCTCTAACCCTGATGTTGTGCTCTTCTTCATGTATATATAAGAAATCATATATAAAATTAGCATAGCATGCTGATGAAAATACCTTGAGGAGGAAGGGCACAGTTGGCAAAAAACCATAGAACATACACATTATTTGCCTAAAAATGTGTGTGTGTGTGTGTATTTTTAAAAACATCCATAATAAAAGTGCCAAGCCCTGTTCTTAGGTTGGTAAAAATTCCAGGTAGTCACTCTTTGATCATTAACTATCAAAGGAAAACTGAAAATTTGATAAATCTTTTTTCTCAATATTTTCTGAATACTTGACATTATGAGATTTCAGCTTCTTGATAAAGTCACTGGCTCTTAAAAATTGGAAATATATTGAATTTTTAAATCTTTCCTTGACTGCTTACAAAATATTGAACAAATTTAAATCTTTCTCCATTTTCTTGACTGAAAAAAAACAGTAGGTTAGTGCTGGGAAGTTAAATTAGTGTGGAATACATCTTCAGTTCCTTGATGAATGTGTCATACAGGATATAGTCCAAAGCCTCATTAAAGCCTCAGTGTGTTATAGCCCAGCCTCGTCTCTGATATGTCAACCCTATCATTCAGTACACAGAACGAGACTTCCTCATAGTTCTTTTACAGAGTAGGAAGGAGCCATCTTTTATAAGACACATGGACTCTGTCTTTTTCATGTTATTTATGTGATGGATTACTGAGGTCTTTTTTAGCATCTTTCCAGGTAAAAAATTAATCTTATGGAACTGAACTTCCAATGTCATTATTAAATACAGACATAACTCATTCAGCCACAGCTCATCAAAAATAAAATCCGCTTTAAAAAAAATAATTCTGGTAAAATCCTATATAAGCAAGCTATTTATATCTATCATCTATTAAAACCAGCAGGATGCCAGGGGTGGGGGGGCGGAGGGTGGCGGGGAGCAAGAGAGGAGCATCCCATGAGATTTTTAAAATACAGATTTATTGAGATATAATTCACATACTGTAAAGTTCACTCTTTTTAAGTGTACAATTCAGTGGTTTTTAGTGTATTTACAGGGTTGTACAACCATCGCCACTATGAAATTCCAGAATATTTTCATCACTCCCAAAAGAAACTCCAAATCCATTAGCAGTCACTCCCCTTTCCTCCCCTCCCCCACCCAGACCCTCGCCAGCATTCATCTGCTTCTTGCATCTGGGGATTTGCCTGTTATGGCCGTTTCATAAAAATGGAATTATATAATATGTGGCCTTTTGGGTCTGACGTCTTTCACTTACCGTAATGTTTTCAGGGTTCACCCATGTTGTAGCATGTATCAGTACCTCATCCCTTTTTATATCCAAATAATGTTTTATTTAAAGATATACCACATTTGGTTTATCCATTCCATGAGATCTTTAGGATCACAAAGTGCCTCATGGATCCCTCCTCCAACTGCAAAGAAGAGAACACTTCTCGTGAATAACTTAGCCATGAATGTTGTTGTTGTGTGCCGTTGAGTTGATTCTGCCTCATAGTGACCCTGTAGGACAGAGTAGAACTGCCCCATAGGGTTTCCTAGGCTGTAATCTTTAGTGGAGCAGATCACCAGCTCTTTTCTTTTGCAGAGGTGCTGGTGGGTTCAAACAGCTGACCTTTCGGTTAGCGGCGGAGCTCTTAACCGTTGCACCACCAGGGCCCCTTTAGCCATGAATAACGACTCCTTTATTTCTATTGAGAGGACGGGACTCATTAGCAGGTACCGTAACAAACCAAGCCATTACTGCTGAGTTGATTCTCACTCATGGCAACCCCTGTGCTGGAAATTATCAAAATCTGTTTCTTTTGTAGGCTTTTCGTCTGCTGCTCCCCTTCATAAATGTTGATTTACTGTACTCCATACTCTGATTAGTTGGGTGATTGATTGGTTGCTTGATCTGGGGTCTCAAGCTGCTGACATGGCCTGGCTGAATAGACTTATCCAAGGTCTGCTTGGACTTACCCCTTCCTACCTCCCCATCCCAGCTCACGCACTAGATGCCAACCACGTTAACCTTCTTTCAGTATGTTGAACACAACCAACTCTTTGTCGCTTCAGGGACTTAACAGCTATTCAGCCTGGAGTGTTCTTTACTCAGCTAACCCTTTATCAGGCTTTAGGTTTCAAATTAAATGCTCCACGTCTATAAGATGACTTCCCTGACCATCCCACTTCCCAGTCTATATTATATCTTTCCTATTACTCTCTCTTACAGCACTCTATGCTTTTCCTCTCTAGCACTTAACACAATTTGTAATTGCGGAATTATTTGTGTACTCTGGAATATAACCTTCACTAGAGTGTTGGCTCCAAGAGGGCTAGACTTTTTTTTTTTTTTTTTAATTTTATTTTTATTGTACTTTAGGTGAAGGTTTACAGAACAAATAGTTTCTCATTAAACAGTCAGTACACATATTGTTTTATGACATTGGTTAACAACCCCACGACATGTCACCACTCTCCCTTCTTGACCTTGGAGTAGACTTTTTTTAACCTGCTTTCTTAACCGCCGTATCCACAGCGTCTAAAACAGTTTCTGGTGCACGATAGGCATTCGGTGAATGTTTGTTGAACAAACAATTGGCTTTCATTGCCACCTGTCCCCTGATGACTCTCTACTTGGCATGTCTCTCCCACACCTCTCTCATACTGCAAACCATTGTGAGCAGCTGCCATCTTAATATCTCTATCTGAACGTTCCTCACGTACGCTGAAGTCAGCATTTCTAATACTGGTCTCATTATGGCTTTCCTCTCCAAATTTGCTTCTTTTCCTATATTACCTGCACTGTTTAATAGCATCAAAGCCCTTTTTTGTTACCTAAGCCAGAAACCTGAGCATCACCTGAGATTCTTTTCTCTTCTTTAACCCTTGCATCCGGTCACAAGGTCATGCTGATTCAATCTTCTAAATATTTCCTTTAGGATGTTCTTTCATTTCCATCACTAGTACCTTAGTTCTGGGTCCTCGTTTTCTCTCCGTTAGGCTGTGTTGCGATAACTTTCTAACTTCCACCTCTCTCTCTGATCTCATTTAATCCATACTCCACACCATTGTGATCTTTCTGAATCTAAACTTTGACCATTTGACTCCTTTGCTTCAAAGCATTTAGTAATGACCCATTTCCTATGGGTGAGGTCCCAACTCTGTTGGTTGGATTGCAAGGTCCTGCCTAACTCTATCTACAGCTTCATCAGGATCCATTCTCTAACTTATTCCGGTTATGACAGTTGGCTTTCAGTTCTTCAAACATAATTTTTCCTTTTTTTTAAAAATAATATGCCTTTTCCCCATAGGTTTCCTTCTATCCACAAAGCTCTTCTTTCTCTTGTCTGCTTAACGAACTTCTAGTGGTTCTTTAAGATTCTTCCCAAATGCCATATATTCCTCAAAGACTTTGCTGACTGCTCTTAAAGGGATTAGAGTCCCTTCCTCTATGCTCAGTGCTATCTTATACTTACCTGAATAATAGCATGCATCACATGGCCTTAAACATTGTGGTAAAATTTCTCTTTGATACTAGATATGAGCCCTGGAAGGCTAAAGACTGTGCTGTCTGAGGGGCCAGGCTTTGGACAATGCAGACTTGAGTTCAAATCCTGACCCCTATTTGCCATTCCGGGGCTTGGATGAGTCACTTAACATTTTAAGTGACAAGATGTATGTAAAGTGCCTAGCATAATACCTGGCATGCAGTAATCTTGGGTAGTATTATTTTTAATAGTGGAAGTACTGGAATTGTCCTCAAGGGGTAAGATAGTGATGACATATGGTAAGGACATTTGTTGAATCAATTATTAAATAAAAATTTATTTCTGGTGAGTCATGATTGAACTGAAATAAAATAAATTAGGAGCAAAAGTAAAGTCAATAGCTCAGTCTAGAGAAACAGCTGCAGGAATATGAATAGAAGAGATAATCAACAGGGTTTTAGTGCACAGTGATCCAAGGGAAGGCTGGGTGAATTGAGCTAGGCTGCACATCAAGTCAGCTGAAGGTCAGATCTGACAATTTTAGAAAATTCATACAAGACTCCAGGATCCCTGAGCTGTGCCCAGCCTGAGCTAGTTAAGGATATTGTGGTTTCTAGAGAATCTTCTAACATGCATGCACATGATATTAAAGGGAGCAAATCACCCAAAAATGTATTTGTATTTTGACAATAGAATCACCAACTATAAAAGGTTGATAAGGGGAGACAGTATAATTCAATGGGAGAAAGTATGGGTCTAAAGTATCATATGGCCAAGGTTTTGGTTCTGGTTAAGTTATTTCACCTATTCAGACCTCCATGCTTTATGCATGAGACTAGAAGTTTGGCATGGTAGCCTCCTGAGGTTCTTTTAAGGTTTAAACTTCTAAGGTTACCTGAGTTACTCTTCAAGTACTATGACAGTGACATCCCTGAACAAGAAAACTTCTGAGCAATGAAGACCCATTTATTTTGTGAGAACTAATTCATACAGTTTATTACAGTGTAGGAGTTAAACTGTTTTTTCATCTTCTACTTTTTAAACAAAGTTCAAGTGAAAACAATATTGTACCATAGTCTTCAATTTTTTTTAAATTTGATTTTGCAACAATAAAAAATAGTTTTTCGTAAACCCAGCTTACATGTGTCAATATACCTACGAGGCAAAAACTCTATCCGATTTACTGTTTTGAACCTTCTAATGCGCCGTGGTCAGAGCTGTCGTTATTACCCAATTACAATAGTATAAATTATTCATAATCTTATCACCTGTACTGAACAGTGAAAATTAAAAGGATGGATGAATAAATGTAAGTGCCATTGGCAATGGCCGCCAAAGTGCATTGAGAATTCAGAGGAGTGGGCAGGATATGAATATGAAAAATAGGAGAATAGAACATTCATATCAATTAGAAAGAAAATAGGAGGCAGAAGCATAAAATGGCTGGTTTGGGGGTATGTAAGAGACAGTTAATATAATTTGCATGAGTGAGAGGTAATGGGTGGTAAGATTAAAAATATATGTCAAGGTCTGATTGAAAGTAAATTGGATGTATACATAATCTTTACTTTTAAGATTCACATTGGACAAAGTCCCCTGGGGTGACAGTTTCTTACTGATTAAAGACAGGTGGGACCAGATGATCTGTAATGGTCCATCCCATCACAGTGTTCCTTCATTTTCAGAATTCTCCAACATTTCGGGATCAGTAAGTGAAATCTACACGTGTGTGTATGTCAGTAACTGATATGTATCTATGATGTATGTCATAGGTAAAATATATCCGTAAGTGATATGCATATGCGTGTATATGTATGTGTATCTATATGTGTGTGTGTGTGTGTGTGTGTGTGTGTGTGTGTGTGCACGTATTTTCAGAACATTGGAAGAATAAAGGAATTGCCCTGATAATTTTAACTTTAATTCTGAATTATTTTTTTAAAATCATGATTGCCAGCTATATGCAGAAAACTATTTTGTGCAGCATCTTTCCTTCAAGAAATATTATATATTGTGAATATATTACAGAGCATTTCTATGGGTACAGACTGTGAGTTGTGGCATTTAGTAGTAAGAAAGGAACAAAGGGAAAGAAGAGGAGCACTCCGGATGGCTCGACCACGACACTCCTTCAAGCCGCCATCCGTTGCCTGCCCGTGCTTGCACCCTACAGAGAGCGGCGACGTCCTCCATCGCTTTCTTTACGCAACAAGTAAATGGCCCCTCAAAATGGACTTCGTGTCAAGTGCTACACTGACCTCAGATTACCATTCAGTTGGAATTCTCTTTTCCTCGGGGGCCATGGGAAACATATGCAATCTTCCCTCAAATAGAAAGAGGTAGTATTTACTGGTAAGAGATGATAACATTTGGTTAGCCTACATTAATCTGGCTATTTGAAAACCTTATTTTTCGTTAAGTAATATATGTACACAATACAAATTTCAAACAAAAAAGAGTAGATCTTCCTGAGCTCCTTCTTCAGGCAACCAGAGAGAAAATATACTCCCAGTGACAGCCTTGTATAGGAAAGAATTTTAAGAAGAACTATGCCCCACAGGGTTTTCAACGGCTGGTTTTTTGGAAGTGGATTGCCAGGCCTTTCTTCTCAGGTGCCATGTGGTGGACTCCGACCTCCAACATTCTGGTTAGCAGCTGAGCACAGTAACCATTTGCACCACCCAGGTGAAAACATTCCTTATTATGTTTTGGGTTTTTCCGATCCCATTTGTGATTGTGTTTGATCCTTCATACAAGTGTGCCTTTCCAGGAGCTTCTAGGTTTTGCAATCAAAGCAAGACTTGTCTAGATTGACTTACTTGTCGTCTTGCCTCCTCAAATCTGGCATCTGCCTTCCACCAAAGTCCTATCTCTGAAATACAATGTAATCAGGTGACCCCTCGTTGTAAAATGTTTTATGGTTTCCCATCATGCACTGGATGCATGTCAAGTTCCTTGTTTGGCAGGGTGTGTCCTTCCCGTCGAGCCTATGCCTCATCTCTAGACTCCTTCCCTTTGCTTTCCACGCATGCCTACTGTGCTTCAGCAAGGACAAAGCGTTTTTTCAAACACATCATGACAGCTGTTCCTCCAAGCCTTTGTGGTCTATCCTAAGTTACATGTGATATATAAAATGCGCCTGTGAAAGCCTTTCTCTCAGTAAGCTTTTGCCTTCTAATATTTTAAACGCATTTACAACTAGAGGTTGATTTTTTGCATCTTGATAGGCTCAGTCTTTCTTGGTGCTCAAGTATCTCTGAATTAAATTTGGTATTTTGGATATGCATTAATCCCTCAAGGCCTCCTGGGTATTACTTGAGGCACTGCCATGTTATCACCGTGCTGCCCAGTGACTCGGAAAATGTTTTATTTTGGTGGAATTTTTCCTATGCAATACTCCCACAATACTAAATGAGCACATCTGTAAAATACGGATCTAATACCTACCTTGTGGGCATGTGGTGAAACTTAATTAGTTAGTGCTTCTAAAGAACTTCCCAATCCATGGATAAAATGTATTATTCAATCGCTAAGAGCTGTCATTGTTTATTATTTCCTCTAGGTATTTCCCAGTAGGTGCTTTTCTGTTAGGATATAATAGCAGTGATTTTCCACGAGTTGGCATTTGAGTTTGTTTGCAGAGTGCACGAAGTCACAGGTCACATTTTAATGAAGTCTTCTCCCCTCCCCACCAGAGTCATTAATGATGCCACTTCACCTCTGAACCAAGGTACCCAGCCACCGCCTCTTTCTCTTCCACGTTCATGTAATTTAGTGGTATTTAATGCTAACATCACCATCAGTGTGAAAAAGAATTAGTAGGACAGTTTCTCTAATTAAGATCAAGTGACTTAGTAATATGTCTAAGTTTATGATCATGTCAATGCTAA
The DNA here is from genome assembly GCA_030035585.1 of Dugong dugon. Lineage (NCBI taxonomy): Eukaryota > Metazoa > Chordata > Mammalia > Sirenia > Dugongidae > Dugong > Dugong dugon. Next base: position 23,236,139 of record CM057466.1, read on the forward strand.
AGCTGTGTCTAAAGGGAGGAAAAATAATAAGTTATATTCAAGAATTTATCAGTAGTTGCAACTGACCTGTTACGTTGATCATCGTTGTAGTTTAAACAAAAGCCATTGGATACTCTTCAATAAATATAAATGATCTGGGAAGGACTTGCCATTTTTAGTTGTTATGCCATTTAATGTCCACTCGCAAAAATGTGAGAGCCAGCCAGCAAGGCATGATGGGAAGAACACTGGGCCACAGGCAAGTCACTCCCTTAGAGACTAAGTTCTTTCCGTTCTCAGCAGGTTTTTTCTTTCTGGGTCTCAGCTTCCTTATCAAACTGGACTATACCGTTGGTTTAAAACTGTGCCTTTTGGAATTTAAGTCACAGAACAGATGCTTCAGGGATTCTATCATCAGTTAAGTATTTTCCAACAAACGGTGAAGATTTAAATACCCAAGAACCCCATTTGTTGCTTTTTTAAAACTTTTTTTAGAGTCCCTTTAACATTTGCATCTGAAGCTTTTCATTACATAGAAAAAAAAAAAATTCTAAGCCACTGTGTGATCCGCACGTTCCCCTCCAGCCCCGGCGTCCTACAATTCTACATCACAAATGAAGCTAAACACCACACACACACACAAGCGTAGCTGTTCAAAGCAGTCTTTGAAGATTCTAATCATGGGCCCTGGGACTAAAGACAAGTTTAATTCTTGAGGCTTTTGCACTATGAAAGCTCTGTTAAATAAATAAAATCTTCAATAAATAAATAAATAGCATTTGAAAGGCACCCACTCGATGAAACTGCTATCGGCATACTTGGCAAATGACCTGCCTTATTTTTCTCATTATCTCATCTCCTCCTAAGGATTAAGTGTAGCCAAATTTTCACTTTCAGGGTCTCTGGAATCATTTAAAGACGTATAGGTGTGGCTCAAGTGGGAAAGAACTATAATATGCCTACTTAAGTGCTTTATGTCCTGGGGAGTGGTTTAAGGCATGGAGGAGAATGGGACGCAGTAATCTGCGCTATATTAGCACTTTGCATTTCACGAGGTAGAGGTTTTTAAAATGCCAGTTCCAATGCCTATTTTTCTTTCCCCTATAAAAACTTCATGGTTCTAACCCACAGAAATCATTTTGGAAGCAACTGTTAAAAGCTGGGCTTGCATCTTTCAATTGCTACACAGAATAAAAACATAGACATTACATATATATGTGTCTATATAACAAAACCCGGTTGCCACTGAGTCAATTCTGACTCATAACAACCCTATAGGACAGAGTAGAACTGCCTCATAGGGTTTTCAAGGAGCTGCTGGTAGATTGGAACTGCAGACCTTTTGATTAGCAGCCATAGCTCTTAACTACTGAGACACAAGTGCTCCATATGTATATACATGTATGTATATACATGTATGTATATATGTACTTATATGATGTTGTTAGGTGCCATCGAGTCGGTTCCAACTCATAGTGACCCTATGTACAACAGAGGGAAACACCCCAGTCCTATGCCATCCTCACAATCGCTGTTAGGCTTGAGTCCATTGGTTGCAGCCGCTGTGTCAGTCCATCTTATTGAGGATCTTCCTCTTTTTCTCTGACAGTCTACTTTACCAGGCATGATGTCCTTCTCCAGGGACTGGTGTCTCCTGATAACACATCCAAAGTGTGTGAGTTGAAGTCTCGCCATCTTTGCTTCTAAAGAACATTCTGGTTGTACTTCAAAGATGGTTTTGTTCATTCTTCTGGCAGTCCATGGTATATTCAATATTGAGGATGCTATTATCCCATTTAACAGAGGAAGAAAATGAGGCCTAGATCAGGGAGATTGTTCTCTGAAAGGCACAATTAGCAAGTGGTGGAGGTAAAATTAAACCCAGACAATCTGACTCCAGAGCCAATAATGCAATCTCAATGCTATATTGTCTCCAGATGCTCAGGGTACTATGCTGAGAACTACTGGGGTCAGAAAAACATTTGAAGACACAGTTCCTGTCCTGCCGGAGCTTACAGTTGTATTTCTGCTGAAAGAAAAGATGAGTGGAAGGGTTAAGAGAAATGCCATGCAGCCTGTGCACTGGGGGCCAAAGAAGAGGTGCAGAACATGGCTATTATGGGAGTCCTCAGAAGAGGGCAATAGGAATTTGGCACCTCTGAAGTGTCATTAGAAAAGCAGCCAAGAGCATTGTCAGCATTTAGCAAGATATCCATTCTCTTATCCAAAGAAGTAGGCACTGGAGAGAGATGTTATAAAAAGAAGAGTAAAGGAAACATCTATTTATCAGCTGTGTTCTCAGTTATCCATCGCAGGGTTAGGCTGACAGCTGAGGATAATCAGGCCAGAGGTGGTTTGCCAGGTAATTCTGTGCAGTCCAGTCAATCTTTGGCTTACCCCCACCTCCCGTCCTCCTGTCTCCCTTAGCAGTAACGTTCTCTTGATTGCCATGACCTCTGTCCTCTCTCTGCCTTTCCGAATACCTTGGCCATCCTGAATGCATTCTGGTTTCCATTTGTGCTTTCAGTTTAGGGGTATACAACTGTAGAATTTTAGAGCAGGCTTCTTCTCCTGGGCACCTGAGTCATCGGGAAGAAGTTCTCGGAAGTCGCCTCTGGCGACCAGCATGGCTAAGTCACCTCATGGCAGAGAAGGACTCAGCAGGCAGAGTAGCTGATAACTATCACTCTTCACCCCTCCCACACCGACTCTGACACACCCACATGCACCCACACTCATTTCCAGGGGTCTAGCCGCTACTATATCCCTGACTCATGAAGGAGAGAAAAAATGAAGACGTGGCACGTCACATTGAAAGAGATTTATGAACCTATTTGTAAAGGGTTGACTTGTGTAGACTTCAACATCATGAAATGATGATGTTAAACACTGGTTATTAAAATTTTTGCAATGTTATCCCATAAAACTTTTGCAGTGATGGTAATGTTCTCTGTCTGTGCTATCCAAAACAGTATCCACTAGCCACATGTGACTATTGAATGCTTGACGTGTGGCTAGTGTGACTGAGGAAATGAATCTTTAATTTTATTTACCTTCAACTAATTTAAACTTAAGTTGCCACATGTGGCTAGTGTCAGACAGGACAACTATAGATCAAAGTCTCCAAATATTTGGAACTGAGGATCTAGAAGTAACTATTAGTATACTACTGCCAGTACTAGTATGTTGTCTCCCAAGTCATAAAGCATATTTTATGAAGTGCTTTCCTGTACGTAATTGTATTTCAGCAGAAAGATCCTGAGTGTATTATGGATTTGGAATTTACCGCTATTTATTGGAAGCATACATGCACCAGTTAACTTGCACAGATCTCATCCTATGCGGTCTGGTGCAATGGCGTGCCGGTACTATTCTTAGACATGTTGTTAGAACAGAAGGGGGTGTCAGAGAGCCACCAGTCCCATCCCTCGTGTGCATGCGTGCGTGCGTGCATGCGTGCGTGCATGTGTATGAGTGTGGATGTGTGTGTTATCAGAAAAGGGGTCAGGGGAGACCCAGGGCCCAGATTCACACCATAGTTAATGAAATATTTGTGTTAATGATTATATTTTCATTTCGTCTTCCCTCTTTTGCTTCCTCTTTCTTTTCTTTCTCTGATTGAGGTATTGAACACCTAATAAGTGTTGGGAATATAGATAATAAACTGTTGTCTTTGGAGTTGGTTACATTCTACCTTCCCTTTCCTCCAACAAGTTTTTTCTTCCCTCATATTAAGAATTTCTAGGATGCCACGTGGAGAAATTATATTCAAGACTATCTCTACTAATGATGAGCAGGGGCAAGTGGTTTAATTTCAGTTTTCTCATGTATAAAATGGAGATAATACTTACTATAAAACCTTTGTTCAGTTAGTTGCTTGAAATTATTTATATGATCTTTGCTACGTAGATAAAATTACAGGCATTTACCACAGCATTTGACACTAAGAGTTTATCAGAAGGATGTCCAGTTTCATACATGAAGATTTCACTTTTTAAGCAGCCATTTGATCTAGGTATTGATTGTAGTGTTATTTATAAGGTAATTTACTCAAGTAGCATAGTGGTTTTATACTGATTTTATCTGACTTGAGCGGACTCAGGTGAATGAGTAAGGATTTATTAGCATCTGTGTATTGGAAGTCAAAATAATTAAAGGATGGCAAATACATGGCTTACATATCCCTCACCTCTCCTGCACCCTTGGCAGATACGTTACTACTTGATCCAAGCGTCTTATCCTTCCATTCTCAGACTCAGTCTCGACGTCTTTCTCAATGCGATGATACAGGCAGCTAGTACCAATTGGTCAGATTTAGTAAGAGAAAGAACACCACCATGAGGTACAAAATGTATAGCGTTCTTTGATACAGACATCTCCAATTAAGAATGATGACCCAATGATCCGTAATCTTACGAGACTGTATGATTCCATAAATTGAAAGAGAATAAATTCCACATGTTGTCCACACTTCTTTATAGAATTTCAGCAGAGAAACCATTTGTGGTTCTCTGTAGCGCAAAGACAACGGCCCTCTGCTTCCAGTACCCCCAGCCCACCTCCCACAAAAAGAGCAAAAGGAAAAAAACATGTAGCAAAATTTTTAAAGAATCAATTTATGGGCTTAAATAATATTAACTAACTGACAGTTCTCTTTTGTTTCTGGCTTAGTGTATACACAGCTTCAGGCCAAGTCATGATCACTGTAAACATTTACTAAGGTCAAGCACTGTTAGGTGCTGGTGTACCTGAGGGAATCCATGCCAGGTTATTAGTTTGTGAAGTGACATGGCAAAATCAGCAGGGCCTAACTAGGTTGTACTTAAGTAAAGCCAGACTACAAGCAAATTCTACACATCAGTCAAGTAGCTGGCCAGTCCAAACTGGTAATGCTGTATGTACATATATTTTAGATATTTTGACAGTGATATTCTTAAATGTAGGAATCTCTGGGTGGCACAAAGGGTTAAGGGCTGAACTACTAACCAAAAGGTTGGCGATTCAAAACCACCCAGAGGCACCTTGGGAGAAAGGCCTGGTGATCTGCACCCAAAAGATCACAGACTTGAAAACCCTATGGAACAGTTCTACTCTGCACATGGAGTCTCTGTGAGTTGGAACTGACTTGACAGCAACTAGCAACAACAACATTCTTAAATGCAATCAGGTTTGTCCTAAAGGAAGGAGAGTTATGAGTATGAATCTGGAGATACTTAAAAAAAATTCAGACATTCTAAACACTGAAGCAGAGACCTAGTGGTCTGAACAGCTCCTGAAACCATGTTATACCTCTGACATTTTACATGTTAAGAATATTTTCCAGGTATTTTGTGATTGTAGTAACAGATCATGGTATTTTAAGATGATTCTCATTCCTTATTATGGGCTTTTACTTAAAAATCTCTTAAAATAGAATTACTTACAATTCTTTTAAATCCTTCATGAAGCTTTCATTCTTAAACATATAAAGTAATATAGTTATTCATCATCGATTTATTGGACTCCTTCCTGGTACAAAGTATAGTGCTATACACTTTGAGAGAAAGGAAGATCAGAGCCTTCCTCGTCCAGAGTTTGACTTCTACGTTTGGAGATAGGTATGTGTGTGTACGTATGCAAGTGTATATATATATCTGAATATTTGTATATCTGTTCACATGTGCATATGCATGCATGCATGGATGTATATATGTCTGTATGTGTGTGATACATATGGATGGATGGATGGATGGATGGACGGATGGACGGATGTATAGATGGATGGATGGATAGATGGATAGATGAATGGTTGGTTGGATGGATACATGCATACATAATGGGTGGCTTGATGGGGGAGGGAAGAAGGGAGGGAGACAGGGAAGAAATGAAGGAAAAATGATGGTACAAATTAGACTTTGGTTAGTACCATCCGAAGCAAAGAGGAGGCAGTGCTATGGGAATTGAGAGGACAGGGAAATTTATGTCTGCCCTAGGGCTTTAGGGATGAATTTGGACTTAAACAGGTTTTAAGCATGTAGATAGCGCACTGAGGGGTAGAGTTTTTCTGGAGAAGAAACAAGGATGTAGAGTTATGAAAAGGTAGAAGGGGAGGGACAGGGCATTACCTCATCTTGATTAAACATAAAGGTACATGACAAGGAGATGAGATGAGACAGGTGACTGAACGTGTTGGTCTGGAGTGTTGGGAGAGTAAAGGCCCTGGGCTTTCTGCTGTTGCCTGAAGGGAGCCGTTGGAGGCTCCATAGGAGACAGTCAGATATGTAACTGTGTGTTGATTATAGCAGATTAGAAAAGGTTGGATGAAGCAGGGCTCTTTTAGAAAATAACACAGAATGATTCTAGCAGTAGAGCAGCACATCTGGACTTGTCTGAGCTGGGCAGCATGATCTAAGGGAAACAGTATGTGATTTGAAGATGGGCTGTATGGACCCTTGTGTGGGTCTCAGCTTCACAACTTATGAGCTGTGTGATTTGGGAACTCTTAACTCTTCAAGCCTTAATTTTTTTTTCATTTTAAAATGGGGATATTATTACCTCTGAGAGTTTGGGTGAGAATTAAACAAGCCAGAATTAAAATAAGAAGAAATTTATCCGTTGTAGAGTGCTCTCCGAACATTTGCAAAATTAAATATCAATTTGCTAGGTTTGTGAAATGCATCTGAAGTTAGTGAACGTTAACTATGTATCAAGCAGTGTTAGAAGCTTATAGCTACTGTCTCACAGTAGAATTAGTGACGTTTAGTTTCCTAATCTCGTGTCGTTTTGACTTCTTCACATTTGGGACTTAATGGCAAGAAAATTTTGCAGTTATTTATTTACTATGGGGGTCAGAATGGAATGGTTAATGCATTTGTACTCTCTGGCAATGCTTTTCATTTAGTCAAAATCATTTCTTTTCCCCCACGGATAATCAAAATTGTTCTGCAATGGTTTAATAAGTAAAATACGTCCCTCAGGTGAAAATAAAAATCTGTGTGGATGTTTGAATTTCATACTCTGCTTTTCAATTAGTACTCAGTGTTTCCTACGAAAAAGACACCTTCTCGTTCCTGCGTGATCTGGATTAGATCGGGGTAAGGGAACTCTATGTACCATGTAGTTAGTGTAAACTGGATTCCCAGGAGAAAAGTGTATGTGTAAAGCTATTAGCTGACTTCATTTTCTGATGGTTTGGTAAATATTGGCTAATTTGTTCTCATCACCCTCCTGGGAGGACTCAGTTGTGTTTTCCTTTTGTAACTACGAAGCTAAAGTAGAGCACTTCAGTGATTTACCAAATGATTAAAAGGAGTAGATGTTGCTGCTGGATCTGGACTGGGGATTTTAGCTTAGTAGCTGATGAGCTCCCCATCCCTGCTGCCATTGGCAGACCCCAGGCACCCCCATACTGTTCCTGACCATGCTTCAAATGTCCAAGGAATTTTTCTAGGCTTGCCTTCAATCATTTATTGCAAAACCTTTGGTCTCTCTTGCGTGTCTCAGTTTCTACTTAATTGCCTTGTATCAGGAAATAGATTGGTAAATATAATGGATTCTGCCCTCTGCCTTCAATATGCTTATATCTAGTAGGGTATATAGAAGAAGCCCTGAAGGCACAGTGGTTAAGCACTTGGCTGCTAAACGAAAGGTCAGCAGTTCAAACCCACCAGCCACTTTGTGAGAGAAAGATGTGGCAGTCTGCTTCTGTACGGATTTCAGCCTAGAAAACCCTATGGGGCAGTTTTATTCTGTCTTATAGGGCCACTATGAGTTGAAATCAACTAAATGGCACACAACAACAGTAGGGTATATAGATAGTTATAGCACAGAGTGGGAAGTGATATAACATTTGGCAGAGCTCAAGATTAGCTAGACAAGGCCACTTACTTTTGGCAAGATGTGGCAGAATGAGTAGACTGAACCATCCTGGTGCTAGACTTGCCAACTGGTGTGGTACAAGGGGTAGGGAAAATTCTACAGTTATAGGTGCAAATGGGGCTCAGTCTGGTGGACAAACTTGATGCCAGCAAGCTTTTCAATTATAATTAAGCAGTTGCTGTGGAAAGCACAAGGCTGAGTACAATGCTGAATGAAGTAGCATATGTCCCCATAGTTGGGCTAAAGGTAATGATGGATACTCTGGGGTAGGCCAGTCTCAAATACCTGGAGAGGTGGCATCAGAGGAGAAGGGCTTAGCCACTGGTCTGAGGTTTAGGGATAGGATTTTTCTCTGTAAAAGGGAACTGAAAAGCTAATTAGGTCCAGCAAACATACATCAGTGGATGAGGCAGGTTAACAGGAAAAGGATCTCTGTTACAAGAAAGGAATCTCCAAGTGGTGCAAATAGTTGACATGCTTGACTGCTAACTGAAAGGTTGGAGGTTCGAGTCCAGCTGGAGGCTCCTTGGAAGAAAGATTTGGCAATCTACTTCCAAAATATCAGCCATTGAAAACCCTATGGAGCACAGTTCTACTGACACACCAGGGGTCTCCATGAGTTGAATTTGACTCAATGACAACTGTTTTTCTTTCTTTCTTCCTTTGTTTCTTTCATGAGAACAAAGGCAAAAGTGGTTAATGCTCAGAAACTGGGGAACCATTTAAGTAATGGGCTGCTAGCAAGAAGGACTTCATACATATGAACTCCAGAATGTAGGACTAGAGCCAGTTGAGTGAATTGTATCATAAGACAATTTTTCTAGGGGGAGGGGGTAGGGTGGAAAAAAAGGATTGCAGATGATCCTGAGGGTGTGAAAGGTGGAAGGGTACAAAAGACTGGAACAATGCTGTGCCTTATATAGTTTCCTTAAAAAAAAAAAAGTGGACTTTTTGACAGACACAATGTGTCACAAAGAGAAAAGGACACATGAAGGGTGGCAAAAGTTCTAGTTCAGACTTTGTTAATTATTGGGTGCATGACCTTGACTTATTGGGGAAGAAATCTTTCTAGGCCCTGGTTCCTTTATAAAATGAAATTGTTGCTGTGTATCAGTGATTCCCAAATTCCAGGCCGTGGACTGCCACTAAGTTGTTAGCAAGAGTCACCTGGGGAGGAGGAGCCAACATGGTGCTACAGATAGAAGCACCATGCTGTCCCTCCACAGCAAAGACCCGAAAAACTAAGTGAAACAGAGACAAATGTCAATCCTGGAACCCTAAGCATCAAATGAAGAGATAGAGAACTCAGCCAAGCACCAAGTGGAATAAGAAACTGACGGAGAACAGAGAGCGAGGAGAGATACCAGCAGAGGTTCCCATCAGCTAACGCAGCATGGATTCACCATCTTGGACTCCTGTTGGAGATCAGCAGACAGGGAGTACTGGAAAGTAGCTTCACAGAGCTCCCGGCAGGAGACAGAACACCCGGTAACCAACGATATATGCTTTCCCATCCCCTACCCTTCTTCCCCCCCAGCCTCCGCTGCTCCCGCCAGCTGCAGTCTCTTGGCTGGGAAGCACCAGGCTGGCTGTATGCCACCTGGATTCACCCCACCCACAATGGCCAGCTCTTTTAGTGTAATTTCTTTGTTGCTGGTTTTGCTCTTCTCTACTTTTTTTGGTTTCTTCCCTGACTCTCCCTTCCTCCCCCTCCTTTCTCTTGAACAGCTGGCTCCGTGTGCCGTCTTTGCTTCTTCTTGAAAGGCTGTGAAGTGCTGCTCGGCTGGGGAACTGCTTCCTGGTACGCACTGTCATGCTGATGGGATCCCGGGGCCTTTTTGGTTTTTGTTTCTGTTTTTTGTTTTGTTTTGTTTTGTTTGTCTGTTTTTGAGTTGTTTTGTTTTGTTCTGTTTGCTTTTGTTTTCTTTTCTTTTCTCAGCTTGGGGGCCCCTTCTAGCCAGGCTGTACTGTGTGGCTTCAGAGCCATTTCCTTGGTCTGCATGGCCACGCTGGTGGGATTCCTGGGGGCATTTCTTTTTTTTTTCTTTTCTTTTTTCCTTTCTGTTTTTCTTCATTTCTCAGTTTCTTTTCTTTCTATATTACCTTCTTTTCCTGTCCCCCAAATACCTGGCACTGTGTGATCTCTTTGCCCCTTCTAGCCTGGCTGTACTGCATGACCAGGGAGCCACATCCTTGGTCTGCATGGCCGCATGGGTAGGATTCCTGGGAGCTTTTCTTTTTTATTTATTTATTTATTTATTTTTCTCTATTTCCTTTTTCTTTTTTGTTTTTCTCCATTTTTCGGTTTCTCATTGCTTCACTCCAACAGCAAGCTCGCTTAGCACTCTTTTTTTTTTTTTGGCTCCTATTTCTCTCTCTTTACCTTCTTTCCCATACCCATCTTAGCTCTGCACATCACAACCCCCTCCCCTTCCTACCTACCTGCACCATGCGCTGAACATCACAACCCTGAGCAGCACAGGCACAGCCTACCGGAACTGCCCTGCACTAACTCCTGGCCTGCACTGTCAGCCCTAGTATGTGCCACAAACAGCCCATCCCAGCCCCTTCCCTTCAGCTGGACCTGCCCTGCTGTACCATAACTGAGTGACTGGCCCTGCCTATTGGATGAGGAGGTGAAAAGTATCATGTCCATAGACGAGCCGACAACAAACAACGCACAGCCCGCCTGCTCAGACATAACCAAATAAAACAAAAAAGCAGGACGAAACAAATCTACAATCAATAAACAAAGAAAATACTGAATGTCCTGAAGACAGCAGACAATATCAAAACATACAAAAAAAAAAAAAAAAAAAAAAAAAAACAGAACAGGATGGTTCCAGTAGGCTCCAAAATAAAACACCAGATGACTTTCCAGTAGAATAAAAGGCACTAGAACTACCTGATAGGGAACTTGAATGGGTAAAAACTAGAAAAATTCATGGAAAAAGCAGACAAATTCATGGAAAATACAGACAATAAAAGGAAGAATTCAGGAAAATAATAAAGGATCAAAATGCCAAAATAAATTCACAACCAGAAACCATACAAAAACAGCAATTAGAAATCCAAAAGATAAATGTCAAGATTTCAGAAATGGACAGTGTCATAGAAGGGTTGAGGAACAGGTTTGAAACAATGGAAGACAGGATCAGTGAAATTGAAGACAAACACTTGGCTACAACTTTGAGGGAAAATCAGAAAAAAGAACAAAGAAAAATGAAGAAACTCTGAGAATTATGTGGGATACAATCAAAAGCAAAAATTAGCTAATGATTGGAGCTCCAGAACAGGGGGAGAAAAACGGAAAACACAGAGAGGATTACTGAAGAATTGCTGAAAACATGCCTAATATCATGAAAGATGAAAATCTGACCATCCAAGATGCAAAAAGAACCCCATATATGATAGACCCCAAAAGAAAATCACCAAGGTATATCATAATCACACTCACTAAAACCAAAGACAAAGAAAGAATCTTGAGAAAAATGAAAAGTCACATACAGAGGAGAAGCAATAAGACTAAGCTCTGATTATATGGCAGAAACCATGCAGGCAAGAAAGCAATGGGACAGCATATATAAAACATTGAAAGAAAAAAAATTGCCAACCAAGAATAATATATCCTGCAAAACTCTTGTTCAAATATGTTGGTGAAATTAGAACATTTCCTGATAAACAGAAATTAAGGGAATATGTAACAACCAAACCAAACTTACAAGAATTATTAAAGGGAGTCCTGCAGTTTGAGAACAAACAACATCAGACCGCAGCCTGAATCTAGGACTCAGGATCTTACCAGCCAGAAGCCAACATAGGAAATGAACTCTCAAGGACTATCCAAAACCAAAATAATTACAAGAGGGAACCAGAGAGGTTAATCTGTAAATGACAACAACGTCAGAACAAAAAAAGAGGGAATAAATGGTGTGGGTATAGAACTTTCTAATGGAGAGGAAGGCAAGGTGATACCAAGTAATAATAGACTGGTTCAAACCTAGGAAGATAAGGGTAAATTTCAAGGTAACCGCAAAGAAAGTTAACCTAGTCATCAAAATATAGAAGAAAAGTATAAAGTCTCAGTAAAAACAAAATCTACAAAAATGAAAGAAATGAAAAAAGAAAAAACCCACAAACAAAAAGAATTCAGCACAGGAGAGTAAGAGGAACAAAGAAAACGTCAGCACCACAAAAAAAAAAGCACTACAAAATGACAGCAATAAACTCACACCTATTAAAAATTACATTGAATGTAAATGGCCTAAACACAACCATAAAGAGAGAGTGACAGAATTGGATTAAAATAACCAGCATCCATCCATATGCTGTCCACAAGAGACACACCTTAGAAACAAAGATGTAAATTTATTAAAAATCAAAGGAAGGAAGAAAATACATCAAGCAAACAGCTACCAAAAAAGAGCAGGAGTGACAATACTAATCTCAGATAAAATAGACTTTAAAACAAAATCCACCATAAAAGACAAAGAAGAGAACTAGATCATGATTAAAGGGATAATCCATCATGAGGACAGAACCATAATAAACATCTATGCACCCAATGACAGGACTCCAAAATACATAAAACAAACTCTAATGGCACTGAAAAGAGAAATTGACAGTTCCACAATAATAGTAGGAGACTTCAACACACCACTGTCAGTAAAGGACAGAACATCTAGAAAGAAACTCAGCAAAGGTACTGAAGACCTAAAGTCCACAATCAGCCAACTTGACCTCATAGACATATATAGAACACTCCATCCAACTACTGCAAAGTACACATTCTTTTCCAATGCACATGGAATGTTCTCCAGAACAGACCACATCTCAGGCCACACAGCAACGCTCAACAAAATCCAAAACATAGAAATAATACAAAGTATCTTCTCTGACCACAATGCCATCAAAGTAGAAATTTAAAAACAACAGGAAGAGCAAGGAAAAAAAAAATCAATTGCATGGAAACTGAATAACACCCTGCTTCAAAACCACAGGCTAAGAGAAGAAATCAGAGATGGAATTTAAAAATTCCTAGAATCAAACGAGAATGAAAACACATTATACCAAAACCTTTGGGACGCAGCAAAGGCAGTCCTCCGAGGTCAATTTATAGCAATAGATGCACACATCAAAAAAGAAGAAAGGGACAAAATCAAAACATTAGCTACACAAATAGAAACAGAACAGCAAAACAAGCCTACGGCCACCAGAAGAAAGGAAATAATAAAGATCACAGCAGAAATGAGTGAAATAGAGAATAGAAAAATAATAGAAAGAATCAACAAAACCAAAAGTTGGTTCTTTGAAAGGATCAACAAAATTGACAAACCACTGGCCAAATTGACAAAAGAAAAACAGGAGAGGAAGCAAATAACCCAAATAAGAAATGAAATGGGGGACATTACAACAGACCCAACTGAAATAAAAAGGATCTTGACAGAGTATTATGAAAAACTATACTCCAGCAAATTTGAAAATCTAGAGGAAATGAATAAATTTCTAGAAACACATTACCTACCCAAACTAATACAAAATGGTATTGAAAATCTGAACAGACCTATAACAAGGGAAGAGACTGAAAAGGTAATTAAAAAAAAAGCTCCCAACAACAACAAAAAAAAATCCATGGCCCAGATGGCTTCACTGGAGAATTCTACCAAACATTTGGAGAAGAGCTTACGCCAGTACTACTCAAACTATTTCAGAACCTAGAAAAGGAAGCACTACCTCCAAATTCATTCTATGAAGCCAGTATAACTCTGATACCAAAACCAGGCAAAGAAGCCACAAAAAAAGAAAATTACAGACCAATATCTCTTGAAAATATAGATGCAAAAATTCTCAACAAAATTCTAGCCAATAGAATTCAGCATCATATCAAAAAAATAATACACAACATCCAGGTAGGATTCATACCAGGTATGCAAGATGGTTCAACCAATGAACGTGAATAAACCACATAAATAAAAGGAAAGAAAAGAATCACATAATCATCTCAGTTGAAACAGAGAAGGCAATCAACAGAGTCCAAACCCATTGCTGATAAAAACTCTCAATAAAATAGGTACAGATAGGAAATTTCTCAACATAATAAAGGGCATCTATGCAAAACCAACAACCAACATCATTCTTAATGAAGAGAGGCTGAAAACATTTCCCTTGAGAACAGGAACAAGACAAGGATGCCCTTTATCACCACTCCTATTTAACACTGTGCTGGAAGTGCTAGCTAGAGCAATAAGGCAAGAGAAAAAAATAAAGGGCATCCAAATTGGTAATGAAGAAGTTAAACTGTCCCTATCTGTGGATGATATGACACTATACATAGAAAACCCAAAAGACTCCACAAGAAAACTACTGGAACTAATAGAAAGATTCAGCAGAGTAGCAGGATATGAGATAAACATACAAAAATCAGTTGGATTCCTATACACCGATAAAGAGAATGATGAAAAGGAAATCAGGAAAACAATAGCATTTATAATAGCCCCTAAAAAAATAAAATACTTAGGAGTAAATCTAACCAGGTATGTAAAAGACCTATACAAAGAAAACTACAAAACACTACTGCAAGAAACCAAAAAAGATCTACATAAATGGAAAAACATACCATGCTCATGGATAGGCAGACTCAGTACTGTGAAAATGAGAATTCTACCCAAAGCAATTTACAAATACAGTGCAATCCCAATCCAAATACCAACAACATTCTTTAAAGAGAGAGAAAAACTAATCATTAACTCTATATGGAAAAGGAAGAAGCCCCGGATAAGTAAAGCACAGCTGAAAAAGAAGAATAAGGTAGGAGGACTCACACTACCTGACCTCAGAACCTACTCTACAGCTACAGTAGTCAAAACAGCCTGGTACTGGTACAACAACAGATATACTGACCAATGGAACAAAAAAGAGAATCCAGATGTAAATCCATCTACCTACTGTCACTTAATCTTTGACAAGGGCCCAAAGTCCATCATATGGGGAATAGACAGTCTTTTTTAACAAATAATGCTGGAAAAACTGGATGTCCATCTGCAAAAAAATGAAACAGGACCCATACCTCACATCATACACAAAAACTAATTCCAAGTGGTTCAAAGACCTAAATATAAAGCCAAAAAGTATAAAGTTCGTAGAAGAAAAAATAAGATCAACGCTAGAGGCCCTAATACACAGCATTAACAGGATAAACACCATTTCCAACAACACACAAACTCCAGAAGATAAACTAGGTAACTGGAATCTTCTAAAAATTAAACACTTATGCCCGTCAAAAAGACTTCACCAAAAGAGTAAAAAGAGAAACTACAGTCTGGGGAAAAACATTTGGCTATTACAAATCAGACACAGGTCTAATCTCTAAAATCGACAGGAAAATCCAGCACCTCTACAACAAAAAGACAAATAATCCAATTAAAAAATGGGCAAAGAAAATGAACAGACACTTCACCAAAGAAGACATTCAAGCAGCTAACAGACACATGAGGAAATGCTCACGATCACTAGCCATTAGAGAAGTGCGAATTAAAATCACAATGAGATACCATCTCACCCCAGCATTATTGACACAAATCAAAGAAACAGAAAAATACTGGAGAGACTGTGAAGAGATCGGAACTCTTATGCACTGCTGGTGGGAATGCAAAATGATACAGCCATTTTGGAAAATGATATGGTGCTTCCTTAGAAAGCTAGAAATAGAAATACCATATGATCCATCAATCCCACTGCTAGGAATATGTCCTAGAGAAATAAGAGTTGTCACGCAAATAGACCTATGCACACCCATGTTCACTGCAGCATTGTTCACAATAGCCAAAAGATGGAAACAACCTAGATGCCCATCAACAGATGAACGGATAAACAAACTATGGTACATACACACAATGGAGTATTATGCAACGATAAAGAACAATGATGAATCTGCGAAGCATCTCATAACATGGATGAATCTGGAGGGCATTATTCTGAGTGAAAGAAGTCAATCACAAAAGGACAAATCTTGTATGAGACCATTACTGTAAAAACTCATGAAAAGATTTATAAATAAGAAGAAACAATCTTTGATGGTTATGAGGGAGGGGAGGGATGGGGATGGAAAAACACTAAATAAAATGGTAGATAAGTGGTAACTTTGGTGAAGGGTAAGACAGTACACAATTCTGGGGAAGACAGCACAACTTGTAAAAGGCAACGTCTTGGAAGCTCCATAGACACATCCAGACTCCCTGAGGGACCAGAGTACTGGGCTTGAGGGCTGTGGCGACAGTGGTCTTGGGGAACATCTAGCTCAATTGGCATAACATAGTTTATAAAGAAAATGTTCTACATTCTACTTTGGTGAGTAGCGTCTGGGGTTTTAAAAGCCTGTGAGCAGCCATCTAAGACATTCCACTGGTCTCACCCCTTCGGCAGCAAGGGAGAATGAAGAAAACTAAAGATACAAGGGAATTTTAGACAAAAGGACTAATGGCCCACAACTACCACGGTCTCCACCAGACTGAGCCCAGTGCAAACAGGTGGTTCCCAGCTACCGCCACTGACTGCTCTGACAGGGATCACAATAGAGGGTCCTGGACAGAGCTGCAGAAAAATGCAGAACAAAACGCTAACTCCCAAAAAAATGACCAGACTTACTGACCTGACAGAGACTGGAGAAACCCCGAAACTATGGCCCCCGGACACCCTTTTAGCTCAGTAATGAAGTCACTCCTGAGGTTCACCCTTCAGCCAAAGATTAGACAGGCCCATAAAACAAAACGAGACTAATGGAACACAACATCCCAGGACAAGGACTAGAATGAAGGAGGGGACAGGAAAGCTGGTGATAGGGAACCCAAGGTCGAGAAGGAACAGTGTTGACATGTCGTGGGGTTAACCAACGTCACAAAACAATATGTGTACTAACTGTTTAAAGAGAAGCTAGTTTGTTCTGTAAACCTTCATTTGAAGTCCAGTTTAAAAAAAAAAAAAATCGTCTGGGGAGCTTGTTAAAAATACATGATCCTACGTTCTACTCTCTAAGATTGTGCTTGAAATAGTCAGGGGTGTGTCCCGGGAATCTGATTTTAACGGGTACTACATGCAATTCAAGGAACCGTGGTGGGGCAGTGGTTAAGTGCTCGGCTGCTAACCGAAAGGTTGGCAATTCGAACACACCAGCTGCTTCATGGGAGATAGATATGGCAGTCTGCTTCCTTAAAGATTTGCAGTCTTAAAACCCTATGGGGCAGTTGTACTCTGTCCTACAGGGTTGCTATGAGTTGAAATCAACTTGATGGCAACTAAATTCTGAAGTGAGAATCTACACAGGACTATATAGCCTCTAAGGTCTCTTCAACATTCTGTTTTTATCGTGTTCTCTTTCCGTCATTTGCCTTAGCATTTCTTTGCGTTCACCGACTGGGATGATGCTCAAAGATTCAGTGAAAAAGTCCATTGGCACCACGGTTTCCAACTGACACTTGAAGTCTCAGAGCCAGATGATGGAGGGGAGCCAGTATTTATTGCCTTCTCAGCCCCAACAGCAACAGCAGACAAACCATCACAAATCTAACCTTGGAATCTGCTCTCAACTAACCCCTAAGCCCATTTTTGCTGATGCAGAAGTATGGCTTTCTTGAAATCTTTGGTGTCATTTTTCCATGCCACAAGTCTTTTCTGAAGCCTTAATTAGTAACATCTAAGCATAGTGATTAAGAGCTATGGCTGCTAATCAAAAGGTCAGCAGTTCGAATCCACCAGGCGCTCCTTGGAAACTCTATGGGGCAGTTCTACTGTGTCCTGTAGGGTCGCTATGAGTCAGAATCAACTCGACAGCAATGGGATTTGGACCCACCATTTCATATTCTTTACAGAAAAAGAAGTGTGTAGAAATAAATACAGGGTGATGTCACTGTGGTGTTTAGGTGATTCTACTGGCATGCAAAACAAGAGTTCATCTCAGATGAAGTGAATCAACTTGCTATGTGCAGTGGATTACTTTTGGGGGAAGTGACATATCATAGGGCCACCGTGTTATCTGGGTCTCCAGGGAGACAATTTCCTACTCAGTAAGCAAATCAATTATTTTTCTGTTAAAAGAGACATAATTTACAGATTCTTCCTAGGTTCTACACCTTCATAATCATCTGTGAAAGTCTGTTCTTAATACCAAAAAACAAACCTGTTGCCATCAAGTTAATTCCGACTCATAGCAATGCTATAGGACAGAGTAGAACTGCCCCATAGGGTTTCCAAAGAGTGGCTGGTGGATTCGAACTGCCAACCTTTTGTTTAGTAGCCTGAGTTCTTAATTACTGCGCCACCAGGGCTCCCTTCTTATCCTTAGGTAAATATAAAGTTGAAATAGAAAGGACTACTAGGAATCATCAAGTTTATAGACAGGGAAACCACAGCCCAGAGAAGAGAAATGACTTCCTCAGGATTGCACAGCAAATTAGTGGCCAGACAATCTTAACCTCTGGTGCTTGGCTCTAAGTTCAGACTCACACTGCTTTCTTTCCATTTACTAAATTTTCTTAGGTCTTCCATTTGTGTTCTTTTACCATCTCCCCACAGTTAATTCATTCAGATAGTTACTTCTCATGCATTTCTTGTTTTTTTCTCCCCCTTTTTCAGCTCAGATCAATAATAGCTTTCTTTTCAGATCAATGAATAGGTATGGAATTTCCCACAAAGGGCAGGAAATAGATTCAGGTCTTTGAGGGGTATGTATTTTTCTATTATGTACATCCAAGGAAGGGTTTGAAAGAAGCATAACACTTAAAAAGCAGAAGAGGCGGAAAGGGAGGCCCAGAGAAGCAAAACGACTTGCCCAAGATCACATACATAGCTCGTTGGTGGCAAATTTACTACTGGAATGTAGACCCCCAGACCCCCAGGATAGTTTATGCTTGTCTTCCTCACACTTTATCGACAGACATTTCCTCTTTAAGAGAAGACATCTGTGCTAAATGTAAAAGTGAGCCAACCTACTCTATTCTGTAATATGGGGGGTGTCTTTTTTGTGCACAATCATAGTGGTTTTTTGCAACAGTCTTACCTTTGTCGTGTAAAATTGTACAGGCTTGCTGCAACCTCAGGTATGATCTTTAACGTAGCGGATACATGTGCACATGCTTAGATGTGCTGACATAAAACTTCCTTCCTTCTTGAAACTGCCTATATATTTCTTGAGCATATCCATTCCCATTTATAGGTGAAAACTAAATTTGGTCCCGCCCGATAGAGTCAATCGAGTCTAATAATTTATTTTTGTGTGTACTTTGGCAATTAAAGTCTCAGTCACTGTCAAGTTTAAAGTCTCAGATTAGGGATTTGCTTTCCTCTCCCTGGTCCTACTTCTAATTCACAGTGCTCACATCTGGAGGCTGCTTTGCAGGGAGAGAGAAAGTTTGCACATGTGACTTCTCTTATGTCAGTATTCAACCTCTCTTTGGACTTCTTGGAACCCTGGTGGCACAGAGGTTAAGAGATTGGTTGCTAACCAAAAGGTTGGCAGTTTGAATCCACCAGCTGCTCCTTGGAAACCCTAGGGGACAGCTCTGCTCTGTCCTATAGGGTTGCCATGAGTCTGAATCAACTCAACAACAATGGGTTTATGTATTTCTTATCTGTACAGTGAGGATACAATAGCACCAACTCATCTTTATTTTTTAAAAAAATTAAATAATTAAAACTCTTTTAAGAGTGTCCGAGCACATAGATTTTAGCTGATATTAAATATAAGTTGTATTTGAATAGTAGTGATACTACCAATCCTTACACTTTTCTGTATTTTAAAAATCTTCCACAATGAGCACGTAATAGTTTGTATTTTAAAAAAATGTTATATATAAAAAAGCAATGCTTAACTTAAATCAACCCTTACTCTCATCATAACTAATTATAGATACATAATTCACACTCAGAATGCCTACAGCTAGTGTACTTCTGAGGGGGAGAAGGACTTTGCAACTTTCTATCCAAGTTTCCTTAGGGATTCTCTTGAATGATATTGAGACAGACTTTGAGCTGAAGATTTAATATTTTATTTTAACTATGACCAGTTTTAGGGATGATAGTTAAGGAATATAATTTGATCTAGAAGAACAGAAATAAAATATTGAGAAATATTTATAATTCATTGTGGCAGTAGATCTTTATCTTCTTTGGAAATTAATCACTTTGATGTAACCATGAAATAAATTACATATGCTGGTTGTCTTAGTTACCTAGTGCTGCTATAACAGAAATACCACGAGTGGATGGCTTTAATAAACAGAAATTTATTCTCTCACAGTGTAGGAGGCTAGAAGTCCGAATTCAGGGTGCCAGCTCTAGGAGAAGGTTTCCTTTCTCTGTCAGCTCTGGGGGAAGGTCCTTGTCATCAACTTTCCCTTGGGTCTAGGAGTTTCTCAGCGCAAAGACCCGAGGTCCAAAGGATGCGCTGTGCTCCCGGCTCTTCTTTCTTGGTGGAAGGAGATCCCCCTCCTCTCTGCTGGCTTCTCTTTCTTATATCTCAAAAGAGATTGACTCAACATACAACCTAATCCTGTAGATTGTATCCTGCCTCATTAACATAACTGCCTCTAATCCTGCCTCGTTTACATCATAGGGGTTAGGATTTACAACACTTAGGAGAATTACATCAGATCACAAAATGGAGGACAGCCACTCAATACGCGGAATCTTGGCCTAGCCAAGTTGACACAAATTTTGGGGGGACACAATTCAATAACACTGGTTATTTGGAAAAAAGATAGATGTGATATATTTGTGATTAGAATTGAGAACTCCAACCATTCGTTGGGTCAAGTTCTGAAGAATGTATTCATTTATTTATTCTTGGTAAACATTTAATTTTCCACAAAGATGTCAGTCATTATAGCAGCCATCAGAAAATCTGTAGATCTTACCCATTCCAAGAACGTCAGAGCAAAATGGGACCTGGGGAAACAAGAAGTTACAGAATGCAAGTAAAACAGAGAACTATATAATCTATCTAATCAAACTGAATTTATCTGGAGCAAATGGTTAAGTGCTGGACTACTAACTGAAAAGCTGGTGGTTCAAAGCCACCCAGAGTCACTTCGTAAGACAGGCCTGGCCATCTGCTTCTGAAAGGTCACAGCCTTAAAACCCTATGGAGCAGTTCAAGTCCATACACATGGAGTCACCATGAGTCAGAATCAACTTGACAGCAACTTATGACAACATCCATGGAACCATCAATCTATTTATCTTTAAAGTTTGACTCTCAAACTCAAGATCTTGTGAAAAATTGCAGTGCATGGTTTTAGGTTTCTAAAATTTAGAAATATATAATATTTAATAACTGTTTTGCCCATTATTATTCATTCTCATGTTTTTGGTTCACACTCCATTCCCTTACTATGTCTTGAGGGTTTTTTTTTTTTTCCCTCATTATTTTATTACCTGAGTAATTCTTTAGATAATCTAGACTCCAGTACCTGATAACAAAGTGCTTGAAAAAATATGACTTCTTTTTGAATGTGCTTGACATTAATATTTCTTATCTACTTTTAAGAAGATATTGAAAGAGTCTGAACTTACTAACTTCTCATTTTTATTTTAATCCAGAAAATTTATAATTTCAATGAAGCGAAAATTCAAATGGATCTTAAACAAATAAAAATATGTTCAATCTCATTCACCATAATAAAAAGACAAATTAAAAATTAAACATTCGTATACCGTTTAAAAGCTTAGTGTTGCAAAGATGAGGAAATTTTATAACACGCTCTATTGACTTGGCTGTGGGGGAAATAGGCACACATATACTACTGGTACAAGAATAAATTGGTATAATCTTTATTGAGGGCAATTTAGCAGTATATGTCAAAATTACAATTGCACATATCTTGATCTGGCAATTCTACTTCTAAGAATTTATCCCAGATATATATGCTGGACATGTGAAAGATGAGTCTGTAAGGTAGTTCATCACAGCATCATCTGTAATGGTAAAAGATTGGATGGAATCTACATAGTGACTAGTTAAATAAATGATGGTACATCCATAAAATGGAATCCTATGGATCTGAAACAGGAGATAACTGTTCGTGTGCTAAATGGAATAAACTCCAAGCTATCTTGTTAAGTAGACAAACCAAGTTGCAAGATTTAGAAAGTAGTCTGCAGCCTAGTTGTTTTTTGCTAGTATGTTCATAAAGTATCTTTGGCAGTGCCTTAGTTATCCAGTGCTGCTATAACAGAGATACCACAAGTGGATGGCTTCAACAAACAGAAGTTTATTCTCTCACAGTCTAGTAGACTAGAAGTCCAAATTCAGGCCCTCAGCTCCAACGGAAGTCTGTCTCTCTCTATCAGCTCTGAAGGAAGGTCCTTGTCATCAATCTTCCCCCGGACTAGGAGCCTAAGGACACACTCAGCTCCTGGTGCTTCTTTCTTGGTAGTGTGAGGTGCCCCACTCTCTGCTCACTTCTCTTTCCTGTTATCTCTTGTAAGATAAAAGGTGGTGCAGGCCACACCCCAGGGAAACTCCCTTTACATTGGATCAGGGATGTGACCTTAGTAAGGGTGTTACATTCCACCCTAATCCTCTTTAACATAACCCCATCTTGCCTCATTTACCACAGGCAGAGATTAGGGTTTACAACACATAGGAAAATTACATCAGTCACAAAATGGAGGACAGTCACACAATACTGGGAAATCATGGCCTAACCAAGTTGGTGCATATTTTGGGGGGACACAATTCAATCCGTAACAGGAAGTATACATTAAAACATGAAGAATACATTAAAACATGCTCTAGGGGAGGGTATAGTGGCTGAAGGATAGGGACAAGCAGGGCCTTTTTAAAAGTGTAGTTTTTTGTATCTTTTGAATTTTAAACCAGGTAAAGATATTACCTAATCATAAAATAAATTAACTTTGTATGTAATGTTGTTGTTGCTGTTCATTTACATCAAGTAGATTTTGACTCATGGTAACCCCACGTGTGCAGAGTAGAACTGTTCCATTGGCTTTTCCAGGCTGTGACCTTTTGGAAGCAGATTGCCAGGCCTGTCTTCTGAGGCACCTTTGAGTGGGTTTGAACGGCCAACATTTTGCTTAGTAGTTAAGCCCTTAACCATCTGCGCAACCCAGGGACTCCTTTTATATGTAATAATAATAATAATACATTATTATGTTGCATAAATTATATACCATAATAAATAAATATATAAAATACATAATAGATCAAACTGGTTAAAACCTACCTTCTTGTTAGAAGTGATTTTTTTCCCTAATAATCTCCTTAAACAAGAAAGATGCTGACTATTTTGTGATGGAAAAATGTTTTTAAAAGTTTAAAAAGAAGAATTGGACTTCCCAGTATTGAAATTAGTTTACTGTTTTTATTCAAATGTAAAAAAATATAAATTAACACCTAAACAAATAAAGCTATTTTTTTTCTTGGTTTAGCTTTTTCGTAGCATTGACTGAAGTTGGGAGTATTTTCACAATATATTCACCAAAATATGGATACATGAATGACCATTGTGAATTCATATTTATACATTAATTTAAATTAAGTATTTTCCATGCTAATGTGACTAGAAACAAGATTAACTGTTTTTCTGCACATACAAGTCTCATTTTAGTAGGGATTTGTTAGTTCTTGATTTGGTTTCAAATGGGAATATGTGTTTTTGTTTTTTTTAAAATAAAGGTTGCTTCACATTTGCCAAGGGGCTGTGTGCCCTCTGTATGTATTTCTGTAAAAATTATCATTACATTTCACTACTTTTTGCTTTTAACTCTTGCGAACATATGAATAAAAGGAGATTAAACCACTTAGCTTCCTAAAGTCATCAGATTCTGCTCAAGATACGCTGTGTTTTCACATTTGATTAACCCTCTAATACGGTGATAAGCCAATCTTAAGATGATTGTACGCTCTCGAACATGCTTTTAGAGGCTCTGAAAAATAATTACATTTTCAAACATGCACTTTTGGCAGCTAGTCATGATTGCTTCTCAACCTCCTGAAAGTGGCTGTCAAGGGAGGATGCAGATCTGATGTGCCCAGAAAGCTCGAGTTAATATTGGCGGGAGAGAGGTGAAGATAGCAAACTTCACCCATCTTCTCTGGATCCTTTTCTCGCAGCCTCATATCCTGGTGCTCAGACTGCGCCGGAGGTGACCCGTTTATGTTCTTTGTCCCTCAGGAGGTCAGCGTTCTACTCTGGGCACGCATCGCATAGCATAATGAGGTCTGGCCTCCCATATTCACACTGAGTCATGCACTCTGTAGGCAACTCCAACATATCTGGATGAAAAACAGAATATAAAACACAGTAAACACCAACAAAAAGGCAGCACATGGAGACATGATGTATGGAGGAGCTCTGAGGTAATTGAGTCTGCCTTGTGACGTCATACCCCAACCAGTAATAGTGGGGCTTTATGCGTACATGAGGCCCCTGGGTGGTGCAAACAGTTTGCTCTCAACTACTACCCAAAGGTTGGGAATTAGAATCCATCCAGTGACGTCGTGGAAGAAAGGCCTGGTGATCTACTTCTGAAAGATTACAGCCAAGGAAGCCCTGTGGAGCACCGTCCTACTCTGAAGCACATGGGGTTGCCATTGAGCCAGAACTGACTTGATGGCAGTGGGTTGGACACATGTATTCAGCTAGTAAGTGTCAAAGCATGTAACTTTAACCAACATTTTTATTTCCTGATCAGAACCTTAGTTCAGATCTGTTAACAAAAAGCCTGTTTGGCTTGTTCAAATTATTTCTTTTGTCTGGTCAGAAAGGAGATGGTACCTCCCTCTGTGCTCTCACAGTCCATTCAGCACTTACTTCATTTTTGCCTGGTTATCATTAGTTCTTATGTCTCTCCTCCTCACTAGACTGAACAATCTGAGGGCAAGAGCTATGCTGTTTCTCTCTTTATCCCTCATAGCATCTAGCTTGGGACCTAACACATAGTTGTTACACAGTTCATGTTTACTTGGTTGATTTGAATTATGAGTGACACTCTGATTATTCCTAGGGAACAGCTAGAGGGTAAAGGCGGGGGGTAAGCTAGGTATAAATTGGTTGTATTTGTAGTATATTAAGCTCCAGCTGCAAGTGTCATAATTTAGAAAGATTGTTTGGTAGCTCTGTGGCATGTGGGAGAGGAGCTTCTTAGGTTGACTGGGCAGATCACCCTAAACAAGCCGCAAAGCCCTGACATCTTCAACCACACAAATATGTGTATGTGTGTGTGTCTTAGAGTTCTCTAGAGAAACAGAACTGGTAATATCTGTCTATCTATCTATTTATGTATCTATCCATCTACCTCTCTATATAGAGAAAGAGAGAGAGAGAGAGACTGATTAATTTACTTCAAGGGATTGACCCATCTATTGTGGGGGGCTGTTAAGTCCAAAGTCTGTAGGGCAGGCAGCAGGCTGGAGACTTCTGCAGGTTTGTGTCCAAGATCTGTAGGTCAGGTGTTGGAAAAGAGTACACGGTCCAGAGAGAGAGAGAGTTCTGCCAAAATATCTATTTTATAGTCTGGGAGCTGACCATACCCTAAGGAAACTCCCCTGCAAAAGATTGATTGACTACATTAGATTACATTATGGAATGTGATTACATTCTATTAGATTACGTCATGGAACAGCAACTAGTCTAGTGTTTGGCCAAACCACTGAGAATTATAGCCTAGCCAAGTTGGCACATAAAATTAACCAACACAGTGTGTGTTTGCATGTGTGTGTGTGTGTGTGTGTGTGTGTGTGTTTGAGTCCTCACCAGGTAAAACAGAGTCACAACCCTGTTTATTTATGGGGTGTTTCAGTTTGAAAAATGCATCTATGCTTGCTCATTATCATATTTGATTTTCTCAGCAATATAATAATTTCTCTAGTTTATAATTAAGTAAACAGAGCTTCAGAACAGTTAAATGACTTACCCAGGTTTTCTTCATAAGGGACAGAACGGGGATTGGAACCAAGATTTGTCATCCCCAAGAAAGGGGAAGAGAGGTGTTTCAGCTTTCCTGGGGCCGTTTCCAAGCTCCACATATACCCTCCCTGCGTGGTGATCCCTGCTTCCTCCTCTCCCTAGCCACTCTTCCCATGAGACTATGTTGCAGGCCCTGGGAGCCTCAGGGTAGAGAGGATTGGAAACCTCTGACCCAATGATCTGACTCCTTGATTGGTGCTGTCTGCTCAGGGCATTTTCTGTCAAATGACTTTTACCCATTGCCTCATCCCTTAGGCAATAATTCCAAAGAATGGTTCCAAGTGAGGTTAAACGGAGCACTGGACTAGGTGACTGGTTCCACCCTGCCCCTTTGCTTCCCTTTGGACTGCTCCATAGCCACCCTGTCTCTTGGGTGCTGCATTTTGCTTAGTGCCCTTGGGCTGATTGGAGGGCTTGCTGTGGGTAGTGATTACATCTACAAGCCAGTTGGCACACAGATGCCGTGCTGTGCATATTTATTTGTGCCCAGGCCACTTGACAATAGTAAGATTTAGTATCTGACTTGCCTTGGTAGAGGAATTGGGAAGGAAGCTTTTTCTTCAGTGGGCTTCACACCAATAATTGTAAAGATCCGAGTTCTCCATCCTGGCTAGCCGTACTTTTTTCATATAAGTCCAGCAGTAGTTAACTTCTCTGTACAGAATAACTTTTTGAGATGGACAGCCTGTAGCTGTTTCCCTTACTGCCTCAAAGACTTTTTGTAGGCATATCATTTCCACTACGGGCAGTGGAGTGCAATCCCGAGCATCTTGCCAGTCTTTCCAGATTTCTTGCGTCCCCTTTTGGTTCTGAGAGCTATGATTTTTAGGGCTGGCAGCAGGAGGATGATTGTGTGTATATGTGTACTGCTTTTTTGTTTGTTCGTATTAAGTTTTTTGCCTAAGATCTTCTCTATTTAACTTAACCCTGTTACATTCATACTGTGGGACACAATTTCCGCACCAGTTAGAATAGCTATAGGTATTGTGCTCCCTATCTACAATCTTTAAACTTTGAAACAGCCCTGCGTTGTGGGTGCTGTGATTCCCATTTCACAGTGAGGAAAATGAGGAACTCTGTCCCTGGGTGGTGCAAATGGTTAATGCTCTTGGCTGCTAACTGAGAGTTTGAAGGTTCAAGTCAAACCAGAGACACCTTGGAAGAAAGGCCTGATGATCTACTTCAAAAAAAATCAGCCATTGAAAACCCTGTGGCGCCCAGTTCTACTCTGACACACATAGGGTCACCATGAGTTGGAATCAGCTTGACAGCAGCTGGTATGGTACTTTGTTTAAGAACACAGTGGCAGAAGTTGAATTCCAACCCAGCTTTGAAGCCCACAATTTTTCACAATGCTGCATAAGTAAACCAAACTGAAACTTAGTTTCAGAAAAGGTAAAAATTTCACACAGTATTTCTTATCCAATCTGCTAGTTACTGGGGAAAACAGTGGTTATTGGAAGGAAGAAACCCCTCTATAACAATTAACAAGCTAAAGGCTAGAGTGAAATGTGAGGGCAAAGGACCCAAATCATTTGGGGGGTGGCTGCAAACAAAAGAAGCCCTGGTGGCACAGTGATTAAGAGCTTGGCTGCTAACCAAAAGGTCAGCAGTTTGAACCCACCAGCCACTGCTTGGAAACCCTATGGGGCAGTTCTTCTCTGTCCTATAGGGTCATTATGAGTCAGAATTGACTCCACGGCAACAGGTTTGAAAACAAAATTGCTGGATTTGAAGTCAGTAATGGATTTCTTAAAGAGAACATGAGATTTGGTAGAGGGTGTCATGGTTTGAGTTATGTCCCCCCCAAAATTTGTGTATCAGTTTGGCTACTCCATGATTCCTGGTACTGTGTGATTTTCCTGTATGTTGTAAACCTGCCTCTATGATGTTAATGAGGGAGGATGGGTGGCAGTTGTGTTAGTGAGGCAGGACCTGATCACAAGACTGGATTGTGTCCTGAGGCAATCTCTTGAGATATAAAAGATAGAAGTGAGCAATGAGACAGGGGGACCTCATACCATCAAGAAAGCAGTGCCAGGAGCAGAGCGTGTCCTTTGGACCGGGGTCTCTGCGTTGAGAAGCTCCTAGTCTGGGAGAACACTGATGAGAAGGCCGAGAGAGAGAAAGCCTTCCCCTGGAGCTGATGCCCTGAATTTGGACTTTTAGCCTACTTTACTGTGAGGAAATAAACTTCTCTTCATTAAAACTATCCACTTGTGGTATTTCTGTTGTAGCAGCACTAGGTAACTAAGACAGAATTTGGTGCCGAGAGAGTGGGGTGCTGCTCTAACAGATACCTAAAATGTGGAAGCAGTTTTAAAACGGTGACAGAGGACCAGCAGCAGCAGAGAACCAACAGCAGCAGAACCAGGAGACCGGAGAAAGACGGCGCTGGAGCCAACCCACGGAGCGAGAGAGCTGAGTGCCTGTGTGCAGGAGGCTTCCTGGCAGAGTGGGGTGCCTCTGGGCACTTACCGGTGGAGCTAGGCTTGCCGACCCACAGAGCGAGAGAGCTGAGTGTCTGTGTGCACGAGGCTTTCTGGAGGAGTGGGGTGCCTCTGGGCACTTATACAGGTGGAGCTACCGAGCTTTGGAACACTTGCCCCAGCAGGGCAGATGCTGGCATGAGGCCCGAGGGCCAAGAAGCCACAGGAAACAGAAGCAGAAGCTGAAGAGACAAGGGGCACAAGAAGCCGAGTTGCTTGGCACAAGAAGCCGAGTTGCTTCAGTCTCAAAAGGTATGGCCATGACCTTAGGGCTTTCAAAGGGTGGAGCAATGGCCTCTGGTGTTTCTAAGGGTGGAGTTGTCACTCCCATGGAGTAGGAGAATGGTGCGCCTAAAGCCAAGGGAGCAGAGTTGCTGTCCCAGTGGGCCTGGAAGGTGGAGCTGAAGCCCAGGGCCGAGGGACCTCCACTCAGAATCCAGAGACTGTGGCCAATACCTAGAGTCTGGAGGGCAGGGCCATTGTGTAAATTGTCTCAGAGAACAGAGGATTATTTACAAAGCCTTGAGGGCTAATGTAATGTGTTCTGCTGACTTGTTGGTTCCTGTTATCCCTTCTTTCCCTCCAGTTTCTCCCATTTGTAATGGAAATGTCTAGCTTGTGACTGTTCTACCATTGTACCTTTGGAAGCAGATGACTTGTATTCTAGATTTCACAGATGAAGAGGAATTTTTGGATTTTGGACTTGGAGTTAAGACTTTTGCTATGATATGATGGGGTGAATATGTTTTCCGTGTTGCAAGGATGTGATTTTTGGGGGGCCAAAGGGTGGAATGTCATGGTTTCAGTTATGTCCCCCCCAAAATTTGTGTATCAATTTGGCTAGGCCATGATTCCTGGTACTGTGTGATTCTTCTGTATGTTGTAAACCTGCCTCTGTGATGTTAACGAGGGAGGATGGGTGGCAGTTGTGTTAGTAAAGTAGGACCTGATCTACAAGACTCGATTGATTGTGTCCTGAGGCAATCTCTTGAGATATAAAAGACAGAAGTGAGCAGTGAGACAGGGGGACCTCATACCATCAAGAAAGTGCTAGGAGCAGACCGCATCCTTTGGACCGGGGTCCCTGCGCCGGGAAGCTCCTAGTCCGGGGGAACACTGATGAGAAGGCCGACAGAGAGAAAAAGCTTTTCCCTGGAGCTGATGCCCTGAATTTGGACTTTTAGACTACTTTGACTATGAGGAAATAAACTTCTCTTCATTAAAACCATCCACTTGTGGTATTTCTGTTGTATCAGTACTAAATGACTAAGACAGAGGGGATGTTTGACATTTTCGATTTAGGTATGGTCGTATTCCTTTAGTACTTGACCAGCAATGTAGAATTCGGATGTTAGAGTCAGATGGTGTTGGTAGTTCATCCTTGAACCTGAAGTTGGGATGCTAAGAGAATGGTGGTCTCAGAACTGTGCTGGCATTCGTAATCCTAGGACCTGTGCCTCCTCACCTTGAACTCAGTTCTCTTATATGGGCTTCTGCGATATGCTTTCATCAGAAAAAAAATTAGTTGCTGTCAAGTCAACTCCAACTCATGGCGACCTCACATGTATCAGAGTAGGATTGCGCTCCCTAGGGTTTTCAATGGCTAATTTTTCCAGAAGTAGATGACCAGGCATTTCTTCCGAGGCACCTCTGGGTGGACTCGAGCCTCCAACATTTTGGTTAGCAGCTGAGTATGTTAACTATTTGCACTACCCAGGTACTCCTGTGATATGTGCGGTCACCTGTAAAATGCAGAGGAAGTCGACATCTCAACTCTTTTGGCTTGCCTCAAAGGTGAACCCAGACCCTGCCACACTGATGTGGAGTTCAAAGTGAGTACATGGCAATTTAGACATTTTGAACCTAAGGGAAAATTCTGGGACCAGATACTCATACTCGTTGCTGTTGAGTCGAGTCTGACTCATAGCCACCCTATAGGGCTCCTAAATAAAAGATAAGAGTGAGCCTCATAAACTTAAAGTTCTTAGTGAATGATACGCCCAGAGAGGACAGAGCCCATTAGGTTTTTTTGTGACAACGTGGCTTCTCCTGTCAGCAGCTTGTCAGGAAAGGAACTTGGGCAGCAGGTTGGTGGCATGCTGCTAGCTTAGGCAGGGTGGCATTTTCCCTACCGTATAATTTTTATGCAGAGCACACACCAAGCAAACGATTCTCAGCAGGGAAGGATGCAGAGTATTTCCTGTGTATTCCAGCCATTGGGGTAGATGAAATATGGATCCTGGAAGCCTTTTTGGCAAACTCTCTAGTTTCTGCAAGGAGTGCTTATAAGGAAGAAGAACGTGGGCTCTTTTTTAGTCTATTGAAACCTTGGAATGTTTTTCAGCTTTGCGTATGTGCATGTGTGTGAATGCTGAATTAATCTTGTAGAACTGAATCATGAATTTTCTTCTGAATTCAAAGCCAGAATGGATTTTCATGTCTCTCTCAACGAGGGGAATGGAGATAGGATGGGCAAAAATGGAGCAGTAGCAAGAAGCAGATGTCAAAGAGAGTTATGTATGGATATGGAAGGTCAGACTAAGAGTCCCATTAGACTCTTCTCACCCATTGACCACAAATGACCACAGATATCTATCTCTGAATCAATCAGTAAGTGTTTGAGCCTCCAACCACTTCTCTACCAATTCCCCGAAGAGTTAAGGAGAAACCCTTGACTAGTTGGATTGTGGATTGATTATCCTGGGTTGCTAAACTCCATTCCTCTGCTCCTGCTGAAAAATCACCAAGCTGGAGATGGTTTTCTGCTTTAGATTATAACAAAGGAAGATATAGCTCAAGGGATACTTCCAGTTTCTTCTTCAAAATGATAAGACTTTATGGTCAAATGAGTTTGGAGTAGGGCAATTTACCTCAAATTTCTCACATTATGGGAAAGTTAAACATGCAAAATTAAAAGACTTGCCATAGATGAAGTATCATAATTAGGGTTAGTACTTGGAAGCCAGGAGCCCTGGTGGCATAGTAGTTAAGAGGTCAGCTGCAAACGAAAAGCTCAGCAGTTCAAATCCACCAGCTGCTCCTTGGAAACCCTATGGGGCAGTTCTACTCTGTCCTATAGGGTCGCTATGAGTCGGAACAGACTCGATGGCACCTAACAACAACTTGGAGACCAAAATCTCATGCCTGGCCATGGGGAGAGGTAGTAGTCTTCAAGATGCCAATAAAACTTTGAAGGTGGATAAAGGCCATGACCCTCACAACAAATGCCTGGAAGATGTCAGCAGGAGATGCTCAGAGAAAACTCAGCAGGAGCGGCCAGCAGGGGTGAAGACTTTGTTTGTACCACCCTAGAGTATGTATTGGCCAATCCACCTTTCCCAGTTACTGTCTTACACTTTCACTCCTCACTGCTTTGGTATATGTTCTTCCTCTGCCTAGAATTGCCTGTTCCTTCTTTGAGGCCCTTCTCAAATGGTACCTATTCTGTGGAGTCTCCCCAAGGGTACCAACCCTGGGAAGAGGACAGAGGAATAAGCTTCTCCTTTATCTGTGATTCAAGATTATATTTATATCTCTACTTTAAGTAGTTAGCACATTATATTATTTTTTAATTGTGTATCTGTCTGTAACCTCTATCAGACTATAAACCAGAGCTTATTTTTGCTTTAGTAAGTACTTTAATAGGGACTTTATAAATGTTTACTAATTCCAGGTCAATATTTTGAACTGTTCTCAGCCAAGGAACAGGAAACAGGAAATCTTTTTTTTTTTTTTTTTAGTGTTTGTGAGACAGTCAAACTTGGATCCATGAAAGCAGAAGAATTTGTAACTGGAGAGGGTTATTGCTTTTCTTTTTTTAATCTCTGAATCTGATCTAAAAGTCTTAGTAGCTTTTCATGAAACTGAAACTAAGATCCTGAAGGCTTCAATTTCTGGGCCATAGGAAGACAGAGAACATTTTTGTGTCAAGTTCCGGGAAGAAGAATATTCAACTTTATCATTAACACGCTACCTTTCTTGTACGTTACCGAACTCTTCTCCTGTTGTACATCACACTGAGTTTCTTTTCTCTTTTTGTTTTTTTAACTTAGCAGTGATAATTAATTTCCAGCAATTCATCTATTTATTATCTTCCTTCAGATTCATGACATTCACCTGCCAAAAACTGGATGAAGTAGAGTCCAAGGTCATGGGACACACACTGATTTTAGAGAATCCCATCAATTTGGAATCTAATTCTATTGGCAGCACTCTCTACTTAGCACATTTTAGCCTTTTTCTTTGAGTTCCTCAGCATGATCTCTCTTTAAAAATATTAAAAAAAAATCTTGTAAGTGTTATTTACAGCCTTGGTGATTTTATCGTAAAATCAGAAAAGAATAAAATAAGAAAGAAACTTGGGAATCATCTCAACCAGCCCTCTATAATTCCTATGAGAATACGTTGCTTATCTTCAGTTTGAGCATTTATGCTGAAAGCAGTTTATTATCTTTCAAGTTAGCATATTCATTTGTTAGTAAACTTGGATTCTTCTTCCCCATCCTGGGTATACAGATGTAATCATATTTGTATCAGTAACCCAAATTTACTACCCTTTCCCATATATATGGTCCTAAAAGGCCGAGAATGACTGAAGTACTCCCAGTATTTCTGGGAGTGTCTGGATTATGGGTGGAGGTTATTCAAAAACCACCACAGTTTCAGACCCTGTTCTTCAGCATCTACTCAATTCTTCCTCTTCCACCCTGGCTTTCTCTTGTCAGTTTCTTCTCATGCAAAATCTCTACTAAAGTGTTGTAACTTTGTGGTCCCTGGACCAGCATCACCAGCATTACTTGAGAGCTTATTTGAAGTGTAGAATCTTGGGGTCCTCCTATCTTAGACCCAGCATTTTAGCAAGATCCTCCAGTGAGTTGAATGCACTTTCAAGTTTGAGAAGCGTTACTCTGTCTACATAGTGCCTTATGGTGCCTATGGCCTTGCCCATTCTGATGACACCAATCTCAGAGTTGAAAGAGGTGCTGCTGGATGATTCTCAAATCAGAGTGACCAAGTTGAGGTAAATTCTATGCAGAACATGGGAGAATGAACTCCCTAATTTTATGACACACTTTGTCATCCAAGCAGGGTCATATGCAGCCATGATCCAAATGTCCTGGACCCCTTCTCCCAAAGGAGCTTTTCATAAAAACTGCTTCTTCAGTCTTTGTCTTCTTTTCTCCTGAGGTGGTCCAGAAAATTAATTTACACTGCTGGGCAGACACTATCATGTCCTCTCCAATGACTTTTTTAAACCTCTCCCCCAGGTTCCTAATATAATCCTTGCTCCTTCTCCTTCAGCCTAAAATCAGAAAGTCTACTGTAAGTCAACTCATGCCAAGAGACCCTTATAGGCCCACCAATTCCCAACAATACATCAGACATGCAGACGTCTGAATTCCCTGTGGATTTAACTGGAACATCCCGTATTCATTTATATTGAACTGAAATCTGCCTTCCAAAAACTTCTCTATTTTCTAATTGTTGTCTTCTGGAGCCATGAAAAATATGCTTTTATCCGCTCTTCCATATAACTGCCCTTTGAATATTTGAACTGTTGTTTTTGCCCCCGAACTCCAAATCTCCCTTCTGGCTTGAACATTATCATTTTTTTTTTCAGCTTTTGCTCAAGTTTGATTCTTTAGTTCTTTCCCCAGAATCTAGTTTAATACTCTAAGAATAGTTGGTACAGACTGATCACAAAATAAACTGATGGCCATAAGCAGGGAAGAGCAGGAGGTAAAGAGTAATCACAGAGGACAGTCTCATGATGAATAAGGGCCCATCTAATGTAGCAGAAGACAGCCGGACTAGAATATAGTTCTGTCATGTTACTGCCCCTCATATGTCAAGCAGATGAGCTATTTACATTCTCTTCTCAAAATATCAATGTCCACATTACCCTTTTGTCAGTTTTTTTTTTTTTTTTTAATATATATTGTAGATTTTAGTTTCTTGGAGCTCATTCTAAGAACTCTTTAAAGCAATGAGATTCTGGAAGTCTGTGCCTCAAGCGCTCTATGTGTCTGAGGCTATATACAAGTTATTGAATATTAGCATCAGTAGACTCAGGGATCACAATGAATCTGATGTGAGAATTGTTGAGGTAGCTGAAACTTTTCTAAGTTGATGAGAACATAGCTAAGTAAACAATAAACTATCTTAGAATTGCAGGCTTCACTTATAGTATTCCTTTGCATCCCAGATTGTAGAGCGTAGTGCTTTAGGAACAACATAAATGAAAAAGAAGCGAAATAAATCAGCAGCGATTTTGAAACTTCTCTGAGGCTGGATCAATGTGACATGCCTTCGTCTCTTTGTCAATGATTCAAATAACCAAATCCAGCTTAAATTAAATCTTCAGGAACGTTTACTCTGTTGAAATAGATTACATGTAAACAGCTATAAAATACAATCAATAGTGCATTTAAGGTTATAGATGCTATTTTTTCAAAATATAAGTTTTTTCTAAATATAAAACTAATACCTGCCTATTGTAGAACATTTAAAATTATAATTGATTATGATCATAAAGAAATTAAAGTCATCCATAATCCCACTACTCATAAAAAACACATTTAATATGTTGATATACTTCTTTCTGGTCTTTTTTTTAAAACAATGACATATATGATTATTGCTTATATACAATTTTGTATTCAGCTTTTATCACTTATCATATTTTTCCATGTTATAAATATTCTTTGGTTTTAATTACTGCATAATATTCCTACACATGAATATGCTGTTGTTGCATGCCGTTGAGTCAATTTTCAACTCATAGCGACCCCATGTGACAGAGTAGAACTGCCCCATAGGGCTTCCTAGGCTGTAATCATTAAGGAAGCAGATTGCTAGGTCTTTCTCCCTCAGAGTCACTGGGTAGGTTTGAACCACCACTCTTTTATTTAGCAGTCAAACACTTACAGTTTATTTTACCATTATGTTATTGTGGAATGTCTAGATTATTTTTGATTTTTCACTGTTTTCACTGGGATGAATATCCTTGTATGTAAATTTTGACCACATCCATGATTATTTCTTTTTTTTTTTTTTATTTTTTTTTTTTATTTATTTTTTTTTTTAATATATATTTTATTGTACTTCAGGTGAAAGCTTACAGAGCAAATAGTTTCTCATGAAATAGTAGTACACATGTTGTTTTTTGACATTGGTTAACAACCCCACAACGTATTAAGCCTCTAAATTCTCAACCTTTTTTTTTGATGAAAATTACAGATGGCCAAAGATACACCGTTTCAAAAATTTCTACATTCACAGTTCAGTGACATTGACTACGCTCTTCCAACTGTGCTGTTATTCTCACTTAAGATGAAGGCTTACAGAAAAAATAGTTTTTCATTTAACAGTTACTACACATGTTGCCCTATGACAATGGTTAACAATCTCACAGCACACATGATTATTTCTTTATGATGGATACTGTGAATTGGGTGAGTTAAAAATTATGGGCAAATCATGCTCTCTCTTCCATGTGTATTGTGTTTAGTTTGTCAGTTAATTAAAGTGGCATTTAATACATGCCACTTGGATGCAGTGGGGAGTGGGGAGGTAGAGAATCAGAGTTATATATTCTCGAGAGAAAGAAAGAGAAAACCATTGGTTAGTAAGCAATCCAAGACCCTAGCAATTAACTAATCGTAAATATGCTAAAAATATGATTTTTATAATAAACAATCTTAGTTCTATAATTATAGAAAAGGGAGAATTTCCAACCTTTTTGTTTCCTAATAGAAAAGAAAACTCATATTTAAAGTGTATAATTAACAGTTTATTTTTTCAGAACACTGCAATTATTTATAGATTGGATAATCTCTTTTAAAGTCCATTAAAATATTACAATATTTTCCTCATCTCACAACGGGAAAGGTACAAAAAAACTAGACTATAAACTTCATAAGTGCAGAGACAGTGGGTGTCTTATTAAGTCTGTATCTCAGCCCCCAGTAAAGCTCTTGGTGCATGGAGGGTGCACGGTAGGTACTCGGGCAATGTAGAGAATCTCCTTTTCATGACTATGTGAGTGGAAAATAGATCTGGTCAGGGTAATTTTATTTTCATAAAAAAATACTGCAGTGAAAAGCTATATAATAGAAAAAAAAATATTCCTATGAACAAATAAGCATCTAAAAGACCTTTCTGGAGATGAGGTCTTTTGAAAGCAGGAGTGCACCTCTATCTCGAGTGATGGGTACAGAGAATCCATTTCTTAACCAGGAGCACCCAGGAATTCACAGGAGCCCTTTGTCTCTCTTGCTTTTCTTGAGAGCAAAGACAAGTTACCTGAAACCCTTATTGGCAGAGTCTCTCTGTTCTTTCCTTACCTTAATATATTGAATAACACCTTTAGAAAAAAGTGTTTCTTTTTAAAACTTAGTCTAATAGCACTAAGAAAAAATGAATTTTCATTTTAAAAAACATCTGACACCTATAGCAACACAAGGAAAACATACTTTACTTTGTCAGTATCTTTGAGGTCATGAGCAATTATAAGAACAGTACAGAAATAATGAAACTCAATAGTGTCTTTCTCTTTCCTGCAATGGCTCAATTCCTTTTCCAGTCACCACTGCAGTTTGTTAAGGGTTTAAAAGTGCATGGATGAAAACGAAAATTTAGAAATAAAATTATCTGTGGTAGGGATATACAGAGTGCCATATTCACCATGCCCTCTCTTTCCCCCATAGCCTACAAGCAAGCTAGTATGTTCTGGTGAGATACATGACATTGTCTTCAGTGAGGAGCGATGGGAAAGGGCGAGGAATACTAGAATGCCAGGGCATTGTGTGTATCTGTGACTTTGATCCCATAAGTAACCCATCCATCATTCCAAGGTTGACCATTCTTTTTTTTTTTTTTTTTATATTTTATTGTACTTCAGGTGAAGGCTTTCAGAACAAATAGTTTCTCATGAAACAGTAGTACACATGTTGTTTTATGACATTGGTTAACAACCCCACAACATATTAACCCTCTAAATTCTCAACCTTTTTTTTTTTTTTTTGGTGAAAATATGCATAGCCAAAGATACACCATTTCCAAAATTTCTACATGCACAGTTCAGTGATGTTGACTGCGCTCTTCCAATTGTGCTGTTATTCTCACTTAAGATGAAGGCATACAGAACAAAATAATTTCTCATTTAACAGTTACTACAAACATTGCCCTATGACAATGGTTAACAATCTCACAACACATCAACACTATCCTTACTCACCAAGGTTGATCATTCTTGCTACTGATAAATGAATTAATTTACATTCCTCATTTCATGGCCTTATTACAATTGTAAATTTATAGATGATGTTTGGGAGCTTATGCATAGTTACTGAGAAAAAAGTTTATATTTTTAAGCCCGCACACTATGTTAGAATCTTTACTGATCAGATATTTCGTTCTGGATGTTCCCAGTAATCTGATGACTGGTGGGACTATGTCTTTGCCATTAGTTTATTCAGTGAACCTGGGATTATTCATGTTCTACTTCCTCTGATTGGAAGGATGCTTGGGGTAATTGCTCCACTCTTGATTTTTCTTTGAACATGCTATGGCTCTTGGTACATTTTTATAAATTTCTGGACTATTGTGTTAAAGATTTAAAGCCTAAAGAGTATCTGTTTCACAGAAAAGTCCGTTATTGGACTGCTTATCCATTGTGTGTGTTTGGAGCCCACACATGATCATCCAGTCAGATCAGGAGAAATGAAGTGGCTCCCATATTGTTCTAATTTTAGTGTCATATTTATGCAGCACACACTTTCTCATCATACTGTCCCAGAAAAAGAAAACAAAGCAAGGTATCTGTGGTAGATCTATAAAGAGACTGTCTATCTCATTTCTTGTACCATTAAAGCCATTAATATGAAAATGCTCTTAAACAAAATGAAAAAGAGCTTGGGGGCAATCAATAAGGCACAAATTATTCAGTAAAGTCACTAATCTGTTTTCTGAGAAATCTTTCTGCAAGGAAAGTGTGCAGAGAAAGTCTTCAAGGAATAATGAACTTCAACAAGTTTTCCGCTGGTCAGCAAAACTTCTTTGCTTTGAAGTTAAAATATATATATATATCAGCAAAAGAGCAGTAAACAAGGAATAATGCCTACATGTTCTCAGCAAGAAAAATAAGCAGGAAAAGGTCACCATCTTGTGTTTTTAGTATTATCTGTCTATCTCACGGTTTGTAGTTCCAAAGTATTTTATCAGCATTAATTAGCTTTTCTCTAAAAAAGTCTGGGAACATTCAAGTCAGAATAATTATGCCAATTTAAATCTCAGAGTAAAATTTGGGCAACAAGTAGGAGGTTTCTTGGAGGAGGGGTGTAAAGGAAAACTGGTTTCTATTTTTTTTGGTTTCCATTGAAAACATCACAAATTATTGGCTTTAAATTTTCAAATTCTTTATTCTGTTTTGAAATTAATATGTGTTCATGTTGGCGGAATTAGGAAATATAGAGTAAGTAAAAGAAGAAAAGCATAAATAGCATTTTTAATCTTGTTTCCTACATACAACATTTATGTCATATTTGTCACATTATAAATAGCTTTGTATCACCCCAGGTTTTTTTTTTTTTAATTATTATATGGTAAAAAAATTTTCCATGACATTTCTAGTTCTGCAAAATATTCCATCATATAAATCCACCAGAATTTCTTTTGTCAGTCTTCTTTTTATTGATCGTTTATGTATTTTAAAGAAAAGAAGCATGCTAGCTATTGAATGAGAAGCCAGGCAAAGCAAAAACGGTTATGAAATTCAGATAATATCCTTTACAGATTCTAAGTTAGCATAATAGACCAAACTATTTCCCTGTCTTCTAAATGATTCATTAACTTACAGAAGACAAAGGAATACATATAATTTGATAAATTAACAAATGCAAAATCTGGTTTGAAAAAATGAGGAAGATAGAAGGAAAAGAGATAGGTAGGATCCCCAAAGTGAAGGGCCATGAAAGGCCAACCAGAGCACACTCCACCAGTTGCTTTTGCCTTTTTTTCTAAGGTAGTCATTAATTGAGTTCCTGGCTGGTTTGTTTTCAAAGCAAAGAACCATCTCTGGCTGCAACTTTCCTCGGTTAAGAAAAATGAGCATGGATAGCTCCATGTGGTGGCATGAAGCCCAAGTATGGTTATAATCCTAAAGACCCTGCATAGGTGTTTAATAGGGGCAGAGCCCAAGGAGGACTCTTCCTAGAATCTGTGCCTCATCTCCCTCAACTCACTTGAGTGCAGAGATTCTTGGGACACCGAATCTCCAAGAAGGAGAAAGGAATATGAATAATTTTCCAAATTTATTTGAACAGCGGAATAGGTTTTTCCCTAGAAACAGCTATTTACCATTCACAGATGATTACCGTTCTTTGGAACACAGTCTGGGGAACATTGCTCTGCCTAGAAGTGATTGCTCTTTTTTCTGTACTCCCCTAGCTCTTATATTTATTGCTCCTTCAGTATCTATCCTTTGTATAGCATAGCAGTGGTAAGACTCTGGATGAACATTAGAATCCCTTGGGACCAAAAAAACCAAAAACCAAACCCGTTGCCATCAAGTTGATTCCAACTCATAGTGACCCTATAGGACAGAGTAAAATTGCCCCATGTGATTTCCAAGGAATGGCTGGTGGATTTGAACTGCCGACCTTTTGGTTAGCAGCTGAGTCTTAACCAATACTTGCTACCAGGGATAATCACTTGGGAAGTATTTAAAAATTCCTCTCATTCTTCAGATGTTCTGGGGCTGGGCCCCAGGCATTAATTTGTTTTTACATTTTTTAGGTGATTCTAATGCACAGCCATGTTGAGAACCACTGCCTGATGGTACACTTTTTCTTTATCTATTTTAGGGGATGTTTCTAATATATTTTCAGATCCCCTTAAGGCTAATTTAGGAACTTTGTAGATAGTAGGTTCTCAGTAAATATTTGTTGTGTGAATGACTACAGCTCTAAAGCATAGCAATGCAAAGGCATTGAAGTGAAACCTAAAATGAAAGTCAGGGAGACAATCCCTGATAACAGTTGCCATTGAGTTGATTCCAACTTATGCTGACATCATCTGTCTCAGCATAGAATTGAAAATGCAGAACATTTTCTTAAAAAACTTTGTTATGCCCAGAAGAAAGCATTCTTTGATGGTTACAAGGGTGGGGAGGGAGGGTGAGGGTTATTTACCAACTAGATAGTAGATAAGAATTATCTTAGGTGAAGGGAAGGACAGCACACACGACAGGGGAAGTCAGCCCAACTGGACTAAACCAAAGCTAAGAAGTTTCCTGAATACAATCAAACACTTTGAGGGACAGAGTAGCAGGGGTAAGGGTCTGAGGACCATGCTTTCAGGGGACATCTAGGTCAATTGGCATAACAAAGCTTATTAAGAAAATGTTCTGCATCTTACTTTGGTGAGTGGTGTCTGGGGTCTTAAAAGCTTGCAAGCAGCCATCTAAGATGCACCAATTGGTCCCAACCACCTGGAGTAAAGGAGAAAGAAGAACACCAAAGACACAAGGAAAGTATTAGCCCAAGAGACAGAACGGGCCACCTAAACCAGAGACTTCATCAGCCTGAGACTAAAAGAACTAGATGGTGACCGGTTACCACCAATGATCGCCCTGACAGGGAACACAACAGAGAGTCCCTGATGGAGCAGGAGAAAGGTGGGCTGCAGAATTCAAATTCTAGTAAGAAGACCAGATTTAATGGTCTGACTGAGACTGGAGGAACCCCAGAAACGCTTGGCCCCTGAATTCTCTGTCAGCCCAGAACTAAAACAATTTCCGAGGCCAACTCTTCAGACAGGGTTTGGACTGGACTGTGGGACATAAAGTTATAGTCATGAGGATTGTGCCTCTTAGCTCAAGTAGGTACAAGAGACTAAACGGGCAGGTTCTGTCCGGGGGTGAGATGGAAAGGCAGAGAGGGTCAGGAGCTGGTTGAATGGACATGGGGAATCAGGGGTGGAAAAGAGGAGTATGCTGTCACAGTATGGGGAGAGGAATTAGGGTCACATAACAATGCATATATAAATTTTTGTATGGGAGACTAACTTGAAATGTAAACTTCATTTAAACTACAACAACAAACAAAAAAAAGAGGGGAAAAAAAACCCAAAAAACTTTGTTATGACAACTGACCTAGATGGGGGAGATCAAATTTTG
The DNA here is from genome assembly GCA_030035585.1 of Dugong dugon. Taxonomy (NCBI): domain Eukaryota; kingdom Metazoa; phylum Chordata; class Mammalia; order Sirenia; family Dugongidae; genus Dugong; species Dugong dugon. Next base: position 23,277,622 of record CM057466.1, read on the forward strand.
TTGGACTTTGTAGGTTGTAGTATGGGCATTGGTTTTAATTCTTAAAGCAATGGAAGGTCACTGAGGGCTTTGAACAAAGGACTGACATGATCTGACATTTTAACAGGATCATTCTGGTTGCCACATCGAATAGACTGAAGAGGGTAATGAGTGGAAGCAAAGAGACCAGTTAGGAAGCAATTGCAATAATCCAAACGGGAGATGATAGTGGCTTGGACCAGGGTGTTAACAGTGGGAAATAAGAAGTGGTCAGGTTTTATGTGAATCTCCTCTTTCATCTCTGGACTAATGAAACAAGACTGGAGGAGAACATACAATGTCCTCCCCAGACATATGTTTTAACAATTCTCTTTAGATTATCGTGGAGCCCCATGAGAACTTCTAGTGACTCCCTTTTTACAACTACAAACAATGCAAAACAGAAGAAGAAAAATGTGACTCGTGTTCAACAAGTCCTCAGCTTCTGTTCCTTGGAGACTGGCTGACCAGTTTGTGGGGAAGCTGGAGAAGAGATTTATGTGCCCAGCAGAGAGGGGAGTAGATGAGTTTGAAGGTCCTGTCCAATAGTGAGAGACTGTGATTATTTGATCTGTAGTGATACTGAATATTGTATGTGCAAAGCCTGAAGATTTATTATATATGATAGTGGCATGACTTGTCACTGGAAACAAACACTAATGACCATGGGTGATATTCAAAATATTTTACAACTGACCAAGCCCAGACACTGACCAATCAGAACTGGTGCCAGCTGTAAACAGCTGGCCCAGTCATGCATCCATCTGAGTATGGTTTCTGCTAATCCTTGGATGTCAATCACACCACGCTTAGTGGACATGGTTTGACAAAAGTGCATCTCAGTTCAATCCAATTTGATTCAGCAAGTGTAGTGAACACAGATTTTGTGCCTATGTTTGTGTCTGACACTTTGAGAGGAATGTAAGATATGATTCTGAGCTCTAAGAGCTTTTAATTCATTTTAGAAGACTGTGCTTTGCACTCAAGACAAATTGAGAATAATGCAATGTCGTACAATAAAAATTATTTTGCAGTTTCTTGGTTTCCAACCACCGTACCTCCACCTTAGTAGCTGTGTCCTTCTTGAGGCTTCAGAGTAGTGTACTGAAAGAAGAAACCAAGCTGGCTTGCAAGATTTCAGAAAGAGTCGTTGACTTTAGGATGCCTGTTGGCATCAAGGGAACAGGAAGTACAATGTCTCAAGCCAGCATTCAACTCACTAACCTAGACAACAGTCATAAAGGGTAAGATCCCTTCTTCAAAGTCATGATCCCCTCCTGGTTTAGGTGCTTCCCAGCGCTTTAAGAACCAGCGTCCTATCATAAGCCAATGGATAGTTGGCGAGTGGGAGGAAACTTCAAGGCAGCCTTTTCACATACTCACCCCCAGCTGCTGACAAACCAAACCAAACCTATTGCTGTTGAGTTGATACCGAATGATAGCGACCCTATAGGACAGAGTAGAATTGCCCCATAGAGTTTCCAAGGAGCGCCTGGTGGATTCGAACTGCTGACCTTTTTGGTTAGCAGCTGTAGCTCTTCACTACTATGACTGGCTTCAGGAAAATCTTTATTGAATAGAATCTGATCAAATGTGCTCAAGGCCAGGATATGCATCGTTCATTCAGCACTTGAAGTGATCATCTGGATCAAGGATACAACTACTGTTCAGAATCAAAACACCAGGCCAATATAACCAAATGGAGAATTTATAGAATTTTAGTTCATTTGACCCATTTATACTCCAATCATTAAAAGGAGCCTAGAGGCAGAGGAGAGTTATAAAAGCTCCATCCAGAAGGAACACAGAAATTCCAAAGTAAGCTAGCTACAGATTCTGTCCCTTAAACTGGGTGCTCATTATAGCTCAGCCAAATGCCCTTTTTTTTTTTTTTTTAGTATCCTCCTCTTCAAACCTGCCTCACTAAGCTGGTTAAGTGCTAGAATATGTGTAGCTGACCATGCTATAATAGACTTCTGCAATAAATCTTTCAGAGCTGGTAAATTTAGAACAACCGAAAGAGTCATGTTATGTCTATACTGCTTATCAACTTGGCGTAAGGGTTAGAGACTTAAAACTGGAAGCTGGATTTTCCCAGAGGGCTGAATTATTTAATTGTCAGCAGTTTTGAGGTTCACAGCAAAGGAGAAATAATGGAATTATCTGCTTCTAAATGTAAGAGCATCTTCCCAGAAGGTCAGAAGAAGTTTGCAGTCTCTTCCATTTGCTAGGTGATCTGGGGCTTGCCAAACATAGGCTGTTTATTTGACCAGAAATGTCAGAAGATTTTGCCATAGGAGAGTAGACGCTATAAAAATTCAAAAGACAGACTCTCCATCTTGCTGATGGCTCCTTATGAGGGGATAAAGTATCAAATCTGGTATGTATTCTGTTCCTTCTGGAGAGGAATAGCTTCTACATAGCTGTGCAGCTGTGGATCATGCTCTATTTCCTGCTTCTATTTCCTTGGAGCCTTGATGGCACCGTGGTTAAGAGCTATGGCTGCTAACCAAAAGGTTGGCAGTTCAAATCCACCAGCTACTGATTGGAAACCCTATGGGGCAGTTCTACTATGAGTCAGAATTGACTTGACGGCAACAGGTTTTTGTACCACCTACTAGCTGCGTGACTTTGTCAAGCTCCTTAACCCTCAGTGCCATGATTTCCTCATCTATAAAATGGGATGACAATGGCACACCTCCCTAACAACCTTGCTATGAGGCTGAATTCAACATTTTCAGGAAGGCAACTGGCAAAGAGGAAGTGTTCAGAGAATGTTAACTATTCTTACTTGCTGGCGTTGAACGAGGGTAGGGGGCTGACAAGAAAATTTCCACCAAGGGAAGTTCTTTCTTAAATTGTCCAACTTCTATTGAAATAGATGGAGAGCTTAAGTAAAATTACTGAGGCATGCACTGGAGTAACAAGAGTAATCATCAACACGTTTTTAAAACTCAAACCAAACCTACGGCCATCGAGTCGATTTAAAATAGTGGATGGAAGATGAAAAGAGCCTTTTTTTCCAACAAAGGAACTAGCATATCGGAGCATGCTATGTGTCAGGGATATGTAATGGCAATCACAGCACATGTAGCCTTCCCCTCTCCCCAGGGAGACAGCTGCTCTCTGCATTTTATGAAGAACCTGAAGCTCTAGTATGCAGTAGCTCTGGTAAGCAGCAAGATGAAAGCTCAAGCTTGACATTTCTAAAACCCCTGTTTCTCCACTAACTCCAACTACCAGCTCCTTCCTCTTCCTTCCCTTTTTGTTCCAAGCCTCGATTTCCTTCTACGACATTAAGGTACTCCCCCTTGGTGCTCTCCTCTCAAGCTCCCATGACACTGTTTCAGAGCGACCAAGAGGGTCTCCCTGGACGCAGGCGGATTTCACGGGAGGGAGCTGCTGTGAGGTGTGGCAGCTTGGTGTGGCTTTTTCTCCAGCCTTAGCCAAATAGCGGGCCTCCTGTGCCTGGTGGTGCAGTGGTTAAGCGCTGGGCTGCAAACCAAAGAGTCAACAGTTCAAATCCACCAGCCACTCCTTGGAAACCTGTGGGGCAGTTCTACCCTGTCCTATAGGGTCTCTATGAGTCGAAATTGACTCGTTGGCAATGGGTTTTTGGTTTTATGGCCAATGATCAATGGTTAACTAATGAGATGATTCACTTTGCGATTTCACAACAATAAAAGCATTTCAAAGGTTGTGAATAAGCAATCGTAAGATGAATGGTAAAAGAAATAATAAAAATAAAACAGAATTGTGGCAAAAAAAAGTGTGTGCGTCCGTGCGTGTGTGCGTCCGTTGTCCTTGAAGCTGTGTCTGTTCCAGTACCAAACATCTGTATTCAGATGGTTTACCCAGCCTGCTGCTGTGATTACTCTAAGATATATCACGTTGTTTGGAGGAGGGGGGTTTTACCCCAGGTCAGAGAGGACTGAAGTTTGCTAGGGGAAACTTTCTGATTAGGGGCTGCTTAGCAGCCTAGACCTGGGAGTCACATAGACCTGGCTTTAAATCTTTGTTCTGGTTTTTTAACTGCTGGCTGTGTGATCTTGGACAGCTTACTTAGTCTCTGCAGCCTAATTTCTTCCTGTATAAAAGAAGAATAGCTATACCTACATTCCTATGACGCTGCTAAGCAAAAGGTCGACAGTTCAGATCCACCAGCCACTCCTTGGAAACCTATGGGGCAGTTCTATTCTGTCCTATAGGGTCACTATGAGTCGGAATTGACTCCACGGCAACGGTTCTTTTTTTTTTTTTTTTTTAGATGACTATTACATGAGGTTGTAAGGGTCGAATACATAGCATGTAGATTAGATAGTGCCAAGTGAGTGATGGCTGTCATTAATGTGCACTGATTTAATTAGAAAAGTCAGGTACTGATAAGCACCGACGTCATTGCCCGATCACACACCCCATGGTGTCACAGACACCCTCCCCAGCATGTATCTGTTGAAATCGTGCTCTTTATAAACTCAGTGGGACACACACTATGGTGGCCACTTCTGCCCCTCACAGAGTAGGTACTTCACATCAGCCTGATTCAGCTCCACTCCACAGCTCGGAGAATAGGTGTAACCTTCAACACGTCCACAGACAACATGGGCTTCAAATTTGCGGGAAGAGATGAGGGATGGGTTCGTGTAACTGGCTCCTTCTCATTGTTATGGTTTTGCACAACTACTAACTCCCTACATAGATCTTCCCTGACCACAATATCTCAAAAACCCCTCACCCTACCCATCCCCTTTCCAGTTGCTGTCTGTCTCCTTGGCTTTTTTTTTTACCCCGAAGCATTTATCACTATTTATATTTATTTATAAGTTTAATTATGCACTGTTTTCTCTCCCACAGGAATGTCAGCTACATGAGAGTAGGGTCATATTCTGACTTCTTACACACGGTGTCCCCACTGCTAGGCTAAGCCTGGCTCAGAAGGGTCCTCGATTATGTGTGAGTTTCATAAATGAGTCAATCTTTCCACCATCAAAATTTCTCTCCTCCTTCTGCTAACGTTGGAAACTGGTAGTTGGAGATACCCAAACACAAATGACAATAGTATTGGTTATCATTTTTACTCTATCTCAGATGCCTCGTAATTGTCTTCTGAGGTTGGGACTGTTTTTTTTTTAACATTTCTTTTTTTTTTTATTGTACTTTAGATGAAGGTTTACAGAACAAATAGTTTCTCATTAAACCGTTAGTACACATATTGTTTTATGACATTGGTTAACAACCCCACAACATGTCAACGCTCTCCTTTCTCGACCTTGGGTTCCCTATTACCAGCTTTCCTGTCCCCTCCTGCCTTCTAGTCCTTGTCCTTGGGCAGTTGTGTCCCATTAGTCTCATTTTGTTTTATGAGCTTGTCTAATCTTTGGCTGAAGGGTGAACCTCAGGAGTGACTTCATTACTGAGCTAAAAGAATGTCTGGGGCCCAAACTCTCGGGGTTTCTCCAGTGAGGTTGGGATTGTTTTAAAGGTAATATAGGTAGTATAATGGAGTCCTGGTGGCACAGTGGTTAAGAGCTTGGCTGCTAACCAAAAGGTCGGCAGTTCAAATCCACCAGCCACTACTTGGAAACCCCGTGGGGGCAGTTCAACTCGACGGCAATGGGGTTTGGTTTTTCGGTTTTTTATAGAAAGTATAAGGGCAGGGTAGCCATTTTACAGGTAAGAAGATGAGGCTCAGCAAAGTTTACTTATCCCAGGTCACGTAGTTAGTAAATAGCAAAGTTAAGACCCGAACTCGGGTCTATAGAATTCCACAGTTAATGTTCTTAACTACCAACCAACCAAGTCAATTCCGACTCATGGGGACCCCATGTGAGCAGATTAGAACTGTGCATATCACCAGGCTTTTCTTTTGAGGTACCTCTGAGTGGGTTCAAACCACCAACCTTTCGGTTAGTCGGTGGGCACTTACCGATTTGTACCACCCAGGGGTTTCTGTTCTTAAACAGTATGTTTGAATTTAGAGCTAAAGGAAACCTAGTCCATCCCACTCCTTGGAGTTGGAACATGGTTGGCTAATCTAAATGCCTTGATGTTTACTGTGGTCTGTTTAACATTTTGAAGCCCCTGGTGGTGCAAATGGTTAACGCACTTGACTGCTAACTAAAAGATTGGTAGTTCAAGTCCACCCACAGGCACCTTGGAAGAAAAGCCTAGCTATCTACCCCTGAAAAATCAGCTACTGAGAACCCTATGGAGCACAGTTCCACTCTGACACACACGAGTTCTCCATGAGTCGGAGTCAGCAAGAGGTTTTTTTATTTAGCATTTAGAAAGAATCTACTATTTACTGTGCCGTGTGCTCTAGGGCATCACCTCACCTGGGTCTTCTTAGAAATGCAGAGTCTCAGGTTCTGCTTCCACCTACTGGTGCAGATCTGCATTTTAACAAAATCCTCCGGAGATTAGTACGCGTGAGATGTATATGTTTGAGAAGCCCTGCTCTGTGAGGGATATCAAGACCAAACAATCCAGTGCCCCCACTGATGAACAGACCAGGGCCTCTGCTTTCAGAGTAGCTTATACTCCAGAGGGGGAAATAGTTAACCATGTAAAATGCTTATCACAGTCCCTAGCACTTAATAAACATTAGGAACTATTACGAACTACACAAGGAATAAAATAGCAGCCAGAAAGAAGGGCTAAATGTAGCTGCTGAGGGTGAAGATGCATCCTCCAGGCCCTAGAAAGTATAAAATATTCCCTTTCAATAACGCCTAGGCAATGCAGCTTGTTTTTTTCTGTTTTCATGATTTTGGGGTGGTGTTAGTATCTGGTGGAGAGAGGAATGTCAGGCTTTTCTAACTATAGTTGGTTAGATTGCTGTAATACAGTTTAAACCATAGCAAATCTGCAATCCTGCAGTGGTGAGCGTTGCCAGGGAAGATTGATGTTTTACTACAAATCACAGAAGCTCTGTTGCGTTTCCAGGGAAGTTACGTGTGGTCAATTTTAGCACAACTTGAAGCCGCTAATGTTCTTACAATGGGGAACAAAGTGTTGCCTGTTTTCTAGTACCTTCGCTCCAGACAAAGTCAACCTTCGTTGCCCACCTTACTGTTTATGGACACATACACACTAAAGAAAATGCATTCCGTTACTCCAGGGTAGCCTAAAGGTATGCCATCCATCCCCCCATTGTTTGCATCAAAATGCCAGGATGCCATCCTACTGAGGCCTCTCATTTCCTTGTTGTAAGCTGGGTTTGAGTTGGAGGTGAATTCAGCACTTTAATCGGTACATTTGTTTTCTGCTTTGTCATACGCACATTTCTGGCAAGTCCAGCCAGGGCGCTGTTTGCAGAGAAAATCTCCCTGTGCCTGGAATGCAGAGCAGCCTGTTTCTCAGACTTCTCTTCTCTTTCTCGCTCATCACAGCCACCCTTTCCGTTTGTCCCCAGCTCTATGCAGACTATAATTATGTACATTTCCTTCCATGCGGTTTATAATCATATAACATTTCTACATCCAGGATGAATGCAATTCATCCAGTTTCCTCCCTTTTTCTCCTTTGTGACTCACGCTGTTGCCTTGTTCTTTCTCATGGATTCACGTGCCACAGCACAATCAAAGGGAAATACAATATGTCACACCTGACTTATGCATTTAAATCACCTCCCAGGGTGCTAATAGGTACAGACAATTTCTTAGTGCAGCCGTTGATGCTGAATGGTACCAGCCCTGCGATAACATGACTGCATCTGTTTTTTCTGGAATCCGCTCTGGTTTGGTGGGTGAACGATTCAACACAATCGTGAGGATCCAGCGGGAGTGAGCAATAGATCTTCACCCAGCATCTTTTTTAATGTTTACATCTTAATGGTCCCAGCACATCCTTTGCCCTTCTAGAGAATTGGGGTGGAGGTGGAAACTGGCACTTATTGGATGCTTTCAATGCTCAAGGCCCTGGCCTGGGCACTTTCTATGTACATTCTTATTTGTACATGTATTTTTACTTAATCCTTACAAGAGATTTAGGCTTTAATACCTAGATATGATTTAGTTTACAGACCAGGAAATTAACACTCGTAAAGGTGAAAAGATTTCTCAATGTCTCCCAGTTGGCCAATGACAGAACGGAGATTTGACTCCGGCATCTATCCTCCTTCCACATGCTCTCTTGGCCAAATTTTAAATTCCAGGAAGTCCAGCACGCTCCTTTTCTATCTACAGTAGTCCCCCGTCATCTGTGGAGGATACGTTCCAAGATGCCCAGTGGATGCCTAAAACAGCGGATAGTACCGAATCCTATATATACTATGGTTTTTCCTACACATACAGACCTATGATAAAGTTAAATTTATAAATTTAGGTACAGTAAGAGATGAACAACAGTAACTAATAATAAAATAGAACAATTATAACAATACGCTGTAATAAAAGTTATGTGAACGTGGTCTTAGCAACCTCAGCTTACGATTTTTTTCTTTCCTGAAGCTGAGAACTTTCATTTTTTCACGTAAAGGAAGCACTTTACGGCTTCTCTTTGACATATCTGAATTGCCAGCATTTACTTTTATGAAGTAAAATAAGGGTGACTTGAACACTAGCATTGCAATAACACGGCAGTCGATCTGATAACCGAGTCGGCTACTAAGTGACTAAGGGGCGGGTAGCGTACACAGCGTGGACACGCTGGACCAAGGGATGGTTCATCTCCTGGGGAGGTTGGGGCAGGATAGAGTGAGAATTCATCACGCTCCTCAGAATGGCATGCAACTTAAAACTTATGAAGTGTTTATTTCTGGAATTTTCCATTTAATATTTTAAAATGGGAATTTAAAATATTAAATGGAAACATTTTAAGCTGTGGAAATATTTTAAACCATGGAAAGTGAAACTGTGGCTAAGGGGGGACTACTGTACTGCTGATTAAGTGGGTGTCACAGAGTTTATTTTTACATTATTCTAAGTGGTCACTGTCAAACTGTTGTGGCTAAACAAAAAAAAATTTTTTTTTTTGGTAAACTAGGTGTTTTCTGCAATTTGTGAGCAATACATTTCAGGCCCAGTTGTATTTTAAGAATCTTTTAGTTCACTGTAAGCCCTCATGGTATTATCAGTCTGGTCTTCATTACGTAGTCAGTAAATAATTCTGGTAAGTAAGACAAAAAGATCGAGTTCTAGCCCCAGACTTGCCACTTGTTTGCTGTGTGTCCTTGGAAAGGCCACATGGCACCTCTGATAGTCAGCTAATTTATCTGTAAAATGATGCAGTACATTTGCCCTATTTACCTCACGTAATTGTTTTGAGTATTGAATGAATGAGGTAATGAATATGAAAAGCATTGGAAACCACAGGAACACGTAGAAATGTTTCATTGTAAGTCATTAGGGGTTTGCCAGGCCCTGCTATGAGGGTTAGACGCTGCACTGTGGTGGCTCCGTGAACTTTCTTGCCCTTAAAGAACTTGAAGACAAAGAATAGAGTCATTGAGCTGAGCAGTGACTTTATAATAATTGTTTTGCTCCTTCCCATACCCGTTGCCGTCAGGTCGATTCCTTCAATACCGTGCAAAGTTGATTCTCAAGTGGAGTAAGCATCTTGTGCATTTTATGATATTTTATAACTCACATTTAAGGGTTTTTAAATGAACCTTACTTTACTGTGTCTTGCATTCAACTTGCCAGATTGTTACAGTGGAAAATACCTTCTTAACCACCGAGGCCAGCCTCAAATCCCACCACTCACAAGGAATTTTTAACTTCCTTGTCTTATTCCTTACAATGATTCTTCAAGTGTGGTCTCTGAACCACCAGCATCACCCTCGGCATGTTCTGGGAACTTGTTAGAAATGCAAATTCTTGAGCTCCACCCCAGACCTACTGAATCAACTACTCTGTGGTAGGACTCAGCAATCTGTGCTTTAACAAGCCCTTCAGGAGGTTTTCATGCATGTTCAAGGGTAAAACCACTGCTGTACTAAATCTTCAAAGGTGTGAGTCAGAAGTTGTGAACTCAAAAGTTTACGGAAGCCCGGGAGAGAGCATGAATGAGGGAAGGGGCTGGGATAAGATTATAAGGAGACAGGGTACCCTTTTTAATGAGAGTAACTGCTTATTATTTCAGCCATTGGTTGCAATATAGGAATGTGAAGTTAAGTCCAAATAAAATTTTCCCGAAGCACAAAACATGACCATCTTACAAATATGTAGTGAACATATGCCAAAGATTAATTTAACTCATTAATAAGAAATCAGCAAGATGATAAAGCTGCTTTAAAGGAGAAAATGAGAAGCTAGTATATGTCAAGTTACTAGAAGAAAGAATGATGAAATAGGATTAAGTTAGTTACAAAACTGGTTACTACCCTACCAGGCAACAAAACCTTTGCGGTTATATTTTCTGCTGGATAAAAATAGTTTTCAACCAATCAACCTTTACAAGTTAGCATCTGCCTTTACAGAGCTTTGGAACTAATCAATAGTAAACAGTAAGTTAAACAATCTTTTACCCTTGGAGTCGAGGGCCTAGATGGTCTAGGGTCTAGACAAGTATATACCTCTCAGGCTGACTTATTAGACAATGCTGTAATATGACGGAAAGTGTATGCAGTAATCTTTGGCCTTATTTCCAAGGTTCGGCTAGCTGTTTCTTAAGCAAGTTTGGCACACCTTCCATTTTTAAAAGGAAACCGAAAAATCAGGATTTATATGTGAAAATTTTCCATGTATAAATATAGGTTAAATAAAACATGCTTGAGGACTGATAACTGTGAGTGACAACCTTGCAACCCAGGTATAAATCACTATGGAATTTGCCAGCCCCCAAAATATTCTATTCATCAATGGATGCCGCTCATTCTATTCACTTTCTCCTTTGTGACCAGGTAAGCTCACTGTATTTTATTATTAAAGCCTGTTATCCAGCTTTTGAAGGCACAGCTAACTGGACAGTCCCTTGTTCAGATGCCTTTACCAGATACTTCAGGCCTCAGCTTCCCTGTACTCTTGAGAAAATTTCGGCAGCTTTGTTTTCTTGCACTTTGCCATCTGTTGTAACTTCAACTTGAGAGACAAGCTACTTACCCTGGCTATACTTCAGGAAGTACAGGCAAGATTGAGAATGAACTCAGTGTTTAGGCAAAGTAAAACCAAAACCATTTAAATCCTTATTATAGTATTTTTAGGTCGAGGGATAGGATTTGAGGGTATTATAAAAAGAGGATTTTTTTTTTTTTCTGCTTTTTTCCTTGTTGTTCCAGAACCTTCTACCCATTGAAACAGTATCCTTCATGCCTCAGAGGGAGGGCAGATACAACCCAGAATGAAGAAATAGCTCTCAGCTGTGAGCTTCAAAATAGGCTTTTAAATGTATACAAGGGAGAAAATTATCTGGAACCCAATGCTGGGTTCTTGTAAGGTTTTTTTTTTTTTTTTTTTTCCGTTTCCTAAAGACTGACTTTGCATATAAAGAGCCAACGTTTGGTGGACTCCTACTTTAGAGATTATTCATTCATTTACATATTAATTCACTCATTCTACAATTATTTTCTGAATACCTATAATGTACCGGGCACTGGGTATACAGTAGCAAACAAAAAGTACCTGTTCTCATGGGGTTTACATTCTGATGGGTGTAATTAGAAAATGAATACATCAGCAAGGAAGCAATACAGTGCCAGGTGGTGATAAGTGCCATGGGAGAGGAAGGCAGAGAGAAGACTGAGTGTCACAGAGAGAGTGGGGTTGCTCTTTCGTATAAGACTGTAAGGGAAGGAAAGTCTCTCTGATGTGTGACGATTGATCAGACCTGAAAGCATGCAGATATCTGGGGTCTGAGCAAAGGGGGCAGCTTGTGCAAAGGCCTGAGGCAGTAGTTGGCTGAAGCAGAGTTTCAGAGCGAAGGACAGATTACATGGGCCTTCACAGGTCAATGTTAGAACTTTGGATTTCACTCTGAGTGAAGGGGAAGCCAGTGGAGGCTTTTGTGGAACCCAAGAGTGGTGTTTTGTAATTTACATTTGAAAGGGATCACTGTGGTGGCTGTTCTGAATACAGATGTAGAGAACCAGAGGCAGAAGCAGTGGAATCAGTGAAAAGGCCATTCAGTAACACAGGCGAGAGATGATGGGAGTTCAGATCATCATGGTAGTGGTGGAGGAGTGAGGAATTGTCAGCTTCTCAGTGTATTTTAAAGAGTGAGTAGTACCATAAGACATCAAAGGAGACAAGATTCCGACTAAAGGCAGGAAGGAACTATCTGGAGGAGAAATGAGTTTAGCTGAAATGCACTAGGTCTCCAAGAAATGCCCAGCACCCTTTGCCCTGTGCTTCAGGTCAAGCTTGGGAGATCTGGGAAGATGGGAGCCTTTGGGTAGATTTAAGGAGGTTTTGGAACAAGATGCTCCAAAGGAGGTGCTGGGATGCTAGGATGGTGGAGAAGCCACTAGTGGGTAAGGAGCCTGGGACTATGGACAAGAGGGCCACCTCTCAGACTCTTACCCACCCTGCATGATGAGCAACCAAAAGTTTCTCGTTACCTTCAGAAGGAAACAAATGATGGTAGGATGAAAGAAAGCCAACGGATCAGAAAGGTCTGTGGCAAGGGCCAGGGGGACAAGGTGTCCATATACCTTTTTACCAGGGTCCATGGCAGGGTCACAGAGACTGATGGTAGCAGATGAAGTGGGATTAGATTCCAACATACACGGGCAAGAATTTTGAACTATATTCCACAGGATGCTAGCAAAAACAAGATTGGTTAACGGGGACAGGAATCTCCTCTCCCAAAAGGAGAACTTACCCTAAAAGATGTTTGTCAACAGTATGCAAGCTTCAACGACAATAAGACAGCACCATTGAAACAAGAAATCCAAACAAAACTCCTGTTCACTCTACAAGGTTGAGTTGAAGGAGGAGAGTTATAATTCTGGAGTTTTGAACTGAGAAAGGGTATCCAAGTATCCAAAGTTATTTGTCCTTAAAGGGCTTTTTTTTTTTTTTTTAATTGTTGTTTTATTCTCCTGCTTAATTTATTTTTATTGTCTATATAACTTCTCTCAAAACCAGAGCACAAAAAGTAATCACTTAGTTTGTCTTATAAATTTTTCTGGATAAACCATTGAGATTAGATACTGTAGCAAGAAAGTGCTAATGGGTTCCAGTTTTATTTGTGATAGTAACAGTCTTAAATAGAAAATCCAAAGATCTGAGTTCTAGTCCCACCTTCCTCTCCACCCACCCCCACATACCCGTCTTCCTTCAAGGTCTTGGATTTTCCATCTATAAAGTGAAGAGCTTATGTCGAAAATCATTGTTATAATTCCTTTAAATCTGAAGATAAAGGATTTTCTGGCTACTGCAACTTAAATATTTTTCCCCTGCTCCAGTATCTGGCACAGTGTCTTGCTCATATTGGGTTCTAAATTACAATTTATCTTAGAAATGAATGATGAATGGTGGTCTGAGCCCATTGGCCCTGGTCTCAATTCCTGTTGAGTGATGGTAATAAGGTGGATTAAGCTGGGAGCCTTGGCCGTCTTGTTATAACTCCTTTCCCTCAGTGCCACCACCTAGCTCCTTTTTGATTTAGTCCCTTATACTCCATGACGAACACATTGAACTCTTCCATTCCTTCTCTTTTCTTTCACTGCCAGCTATACTACAGGCATTAAAACTGAGACCTGAACATGCCCAAAAGGGAAAGATCCTCTGGTGATGGCAAATGTAGACTCTATTTTTTTTACTGTATCTGAAAGAGCCTAACTAGTCACCTAAAGGGCCATCTAGAAAATTCCAATCCCCAGGATTACTCAAGTCATGCACAGAATTTCTTTTCTTTCAGAAATGTTCTGGCATTGGTCTGACTGGGCCTGCGAAGGAATCTGGTTCTGTCTGGTCTTTACAGATGTCGCCTTCATGCTGACTTTATCTCCCCAAATTAGGTGGAGTTCTCCCACTCACAATGAGTGTATTCTAAAGCTAGGTAGGAAGGGACAAGAATAGAAAATGCAGAGAGAGAGAGCGAGAGAGAGAGGAAATCCAGTGGAGTGGAGGAAGACAAGCCCTCTTAAAAAGACTTATAGATGGGCTGGTGTTTTGTGAGGAGGTCATGTGGAGGGGAAAAGTTTGAGATGGAAAGAAAGGTAAAAGCCAAGTGTGTGAAAGTGGGAGGAGGAAGAGCTAGGTTGACATAGGGAATAGCAAGTAATCAAGTCATCAGTTAGGCTGGAGCCTGCACTCTTATCAGCCCAGAACCATAAGCTGATGGTGTCATTTTTAGGAAGTTTTAGAATCCAAGGCCAAGAAGTCTGTATTTCATACAGTCAATAATTCAAGAAAACGTGGCAAGAGATGTGTGATTATCTGCTAGATGTGTGGTGCAGAACGTAGAGGAACATGAGTAATTATGCCCCATACCTCCTTCTGTCTTTGGCCTTCAAGCAAAAGGAAATGATTTGTTCTAAAGATGGATGTGTAAATGATTTTTCACAAATTTTGAGCAGCCCTTGACTTCTGTGAGCTTTTTGATTTGGAATGAATGCATGTCTTCATTATTCCATTTCTTTGTACCACCGGGGAGGAAAAAAAGTCCTACTGAAAAGAAAAACCTTCAAATGTTTATAAACATTCTTGAATTCTCCACAGTTCTTATTGACATATGAACACACATTTTGATCAAGGATAAATGAATTAGAATTGTAGTAATTTAACTTCCTGAGGCCTACCTGTATTTTCTGAATGTATTAACTCATCAACAAAGTACCAACAATGAGCAAGGCAGATTGGTTTTTTTAAATCTTTTTTTTTTTTTTTAAATGGTTTCAGACTTCTCTATCTATGTTCTGAATCCATATACTTCCCTGGTTCTCGACACATCCTGGTTTCATAATAAATCACTAGGGTCTCTGTCCTGTAAAACCTATTCCGTAATTTATACATGAGCTGGGGATCTGTGGCTTGAGTTTTAGAATGTGTGCGGTGGTAGGGTGGAAGGATGGCCTTGGAGACAGATGAACCAGGGTCAGAATCCCTCCTCACCACTTAGTAGCCCAGTGTCCTTGCCAATGTTTAAAACTTTCAAGATCATTTTTCACACCTGTGTAGTAATAAAAACAATACCAAACTCTGACCTGTAGAGATGAGAAATGAGAGGTTGTCTGAGTGTCCTGGTATATGGTAGGTGATTAACAATGTCTCCTTTCTTTCTCCCCTTTCCCTTCCCTTCCCTCTACTCCTTTCCTTCCTGTCTCCTCTCTTCTCCCCCGCTGCTTTCCTTCCCTTCCTTTCCCCTCCTTTTCCTCCATAAAATGTATTACTTGCTTGTTCAGCCCTTTTCCTAAAAATTTTCATTTTTTCCAAAAAGTCCACCTACAGTGTGACCTTCGGGAAGTAAGTTCTGTCCTCTGGGTCTTGGTCACTCTGTCTGTAATGTGAGAAGACTAAAGATGATATCTGAGAGACCTTGCTTCTGTCATGGTCATTCAGTGAGTCTGGGAGATCTCACCTGCTCCTGGCTCAGCTTTTCCCAGCTGTCCATTCCCTCCCTCCGTCACATGTACCCGATTGCATTTCAGTGTAACTTACATAATAGATGCCCTGTATCACATGCACCAGCCTGATGATAAGACTTAAGCTTGACTAGGCTAATAGCGTTTGCTGAGAGCTATCTATAGAGCAATCAGTGTTTTTCCTCTCGTTTGCTTTCTTTTTTTCATTTCAAAATGTTATGATTCGGAAATCTCTGGCAATGTTGTATCTTCCAAAATTTTAGCACCACTTGCTTGTATTAAAAGTTTCTTTATTACCTAATCCTGTGTCAATTATATTAGCTTCAAAAGTAAACCCCTAGGACCATTCTAGCTGATTTGTATGCTTTAAACACAACGATTGTATAGCTGAGCTTTGAAAATAAGAAAATGAAACATGAAATTCTTGACCCTGGTACCAGGTTGATACGGAGTTTCAGGGACCTCTGTCCCACCACTTGGGGTCTTAGCACTTGTGTATGAAAAGAGTGTAATATCGGATCTCAGGAGGTGATCACAAATGCATACAACTCCGAGTAAGGTAAAATGATAATGTATTTCACATTTTTTAATTCCTAGAACACACACTATGAATTACTTACTGACTTCTGCAGAAAGAAAAATCCCAAGAAGTCCACTATGTTTTAAGGTAGTGGAAAGCACCCTGAACTCAAATCAGAAGGCCTGAGTGTGAGGATCTTTCTATCTATGCAGCCTCGAAGAAGTTACCTCTCTGAGCTTTAATAACTTCATATATAAAGTGGGGATGGTAATCCTCAAATCCTAGAATGTTGCATGAAGTAAAAGAGATGATATATGTAAAATAACACTGTAAAATCTAAAACACAAAAGTTGGCATGATTATCAAATAACTTTGATTTTTTGTGTTCATAGTAACACCATTGTTATTATTTTAATTTGCATTATGTGATACCACATGCTGTATTCCTTAATATGTCACTGTTTGAAAAATGCTATAAAATCCAAGGAAATCATAGAGGCCTAAAGGAAAGCTGTAAAAATCACTACTGTAATAACTAAATGAGAGAGCTAAAAAAAACTCATTGCCATCAAGTCGATTCCGACTCATAGAGACCCTATAGGACAGAGTAGAACTGCCCCATAGGGTTTCTAAGGAGCACCTGGTGGATTTGAACTGCCGACCTTTTGGTTAGCAGCCAATGTTCTTAACCACTACACCACCAGCGTTTCCAGAGAGCTAAAAGGGAGGGCAAAAATAAGTTTATTACATACATTCTTAAGCCACGTACAATGAAGGTGGAACCCAAGGTTTTAGGATTGGAAATTCTTTCTCTTCCCTCATATATGCAAGGGTATTTTGAGTTTATTTTGTGCATGAAATTATCCCTTTGTCATTATACCTAAGCACAGAGCTGATTTTGCCATCCTGACTGTTGCAATGTTGAAATACATCCATATTCAGCTGTTCCAAGTCCCTTCTATCCACTACTACCCCAGTCTCGCCAGAAACTGCCCCCTTCTCCAACCCTCCACAGTGCAGGAACTAAATGTGCTAACTCCTGTAAGAGCTGGGGCCTCCAGAAACTTCCTTGAATACAAATGACATCCATTCTGACTGATTGATGCCCCTGCAGAACCGATTAGGAACCATTTTGGATACCATTCTCGCGAAGTTCTATATTGCAGGTTAAGGAGCTCCATTACCATCAGAAGGTATTATCTTTTCCTTTTGAGAAGCGTTAGATGAGAGGTGCCCCTGGGGAACCGATTAGGAACCATTTTGAATGTTTTTCTTGCCTAAGTTCTATATTGACGGTTGAGGGGCTCTATTACTACCAGAAGATAATTATCTTTTCATTGAGAGAAGAACCAGGTGACAAGATACGAGCAGCACTTTCCTTTCGAGTGTCTGGCTGCCATTAATCTTAAAGATCTAATGCGATTCTGCAGTTGATTTAGACCTGGAGTTTTTAAGTTAGAATTTGTGCCTCCAGAAATTAGATGAGATATTGTGTGTGTAGAGCCCTGGTGGCGCAGTGGTTAAGAGCTATGGCTGCTAACCAAAAGTCAACAGTTCAAATCCACTAGCTGCTCCTTGGAAGCCCTGTGGGGCAGTTCTACTCTGTCCTATTGGGTCATTATGAGTCGGAATTGACTCGATGGCAACAGATTTTTTTGTGTGTGTGTGTCTGTGTGTGTGTGACTCTAAAATGTTTAAGAATCATCATCTTAGACTCTTCCTGAAATAATAAATTGTTCGATTGATAGAGACAAAGTATGGCAATTTGAACAAATGGAAACTGTACTAACAAGAAGTACAGTTGTCAACATTTTAACAGAAAGACTTTTAACAGGATGTGAATGATTTAAAAAGAAGTGAAGATGAGTTTAGTCTTGTCTGCAGCTGGACACATATACTTTTCCAACAAAACAAATGTATCTCTGTGGAGTTACCCAGACTCGCACTTACATGCACTACAGTTTCTCTACTTCTGAAATGAGAGAATGAAAATTTACTCTTTGACACCTGCATCTGGAGGGAAATAGAGCCCTATGTGCTGACTTCTCACTCCCTGTCCAGTCCTGGTGAAGTTAGATTGCAACAGAGAATGTGTTCGAAGCAATCAAACTCTTGCTGTTGATACCAAACCCAACTTTGTGAGTACTTTCTGAATGAATTAATAATAATAATAATAAGATCAATAACAGCATCTAGCTGAAAAACTACCATTTATTGAGACTTTACCATACTGGGGACTATGCCAAGTCCTTGTTTATATAAATTCATTTAATCTTCACAACAACCAGTTAGATGAATGTTATTATTCTTTGTTTATAGATGAGTCCCTGGGTTTTGCCAGGGTGGTGAAAATGGTTAATGTGCTAGGCTACTAACCAAAAGGTTAGAGGTTGGACTACACCCAGAGGCACCTCAGAAGAATGGCCTGGTGATCTACTTCTGAAAAATCAGCCATTGAAAACCCTATGGAGCCCAGTTCTACTCTGACACACATGGGGTCACCATGAATTGGAATTGACTCTATGGCAACTGGTTGGTTTGTATGTAGATGAGAAAAATGGGGTTCTAGAGAAGTTAAGCCCTTTAAATTTACAAAGCTAGTAAATAACACAGCCAGGAATCCAGTGCAGGCCCATCTGTCTGCCTCAGTATTCCAACTGATCCAGGTAATTCTAACATCAATTTTAGGGGCCTTTCTATGCTATCAAGGAGCCATGGTGGTGCAATGGATAAGCACTAGGATGCTAACTAAATTGGTCAGTGTTTGGAACTCACCAGCGGCTCCTCAGGAGAAAAGACCTGACGTTCTACTCCTGTAAAGATTGCAGCCTAGAAAACCCTATGGGGCAATTCTACTCTGTCATATAGAGTTACTATGAATCAGAATCAACTTGGCCACACACAACAACAACATATACTGTTAATCTGTTTGTTAACCATACCTATTTCATCTGAGTTATCCACAACCCCTGCCCTCAATATATTGCAAATTCTTAGTAGGCAATGATTGCATACCTCTTCATTCAATTGTTGTATAGTGCCTTTTCACATATGCAATTGGTAGATTTTTATGTGCAGTAATGATGATAATCTTTTTTCTTTTATGGGCTACTTTCCAGTTTCAAGCTCTTTTCTTTTGATAAATTAAGACCAATACAATATTTTTCTTTTCATATATTAATACTCCTCCTCCTACTACATGTTCTCTTTTCTACCTCTTCGTAATGTTGATAGAGTTCAATTAAATATATATAAATATATTCCACTAAAAAGAAATAATTGCCTAGTTTCAATCAGTGAAGCCTAACTCTTAGACATAATATTACATCTCTGTAAGTGCAATTAATCCTCTTCCCTGACTCCATATAAGACAATTGGTGATTGTCTCTAGTCTTTCCCCTACAGTGGAATCTACTGTTATTATCTGGCAGGCTGGGGAGAGGGGTCAGAGACGGTACTATGTGGAGTTCATGGAAGGTAGGGCAAAGCTGAGCAGGAAATGACGGGCAACCCCTTTTCAGAAAGCGAGGAGGTGAAGAATGGGTCCCAGACTCCCCAGAATTCTACAGACCAATCACTGTTGCTGGCCAGACCTAGAATAACCTGTTGTCATTGTTGTTGTGCTGTGTGCTATCGAGTCTATTCTGACGCGTAGTGACCCTATATGATAGAGTAAACTGCCCCATAGGGTTTCCTAGATGGTAATCTTTATGGGAGCAGATCACCAGGTCTTTCTCCCGAGGAGCTGTTAAGTGGGTTTGAACGGCCAACCATTGGAGTTAGCAGCGGAGCTCTTAACCATTGTACCACCAGGGATCTTTTAGAATACCCTACAGACATGTAATTGTGAGGAGGAAAATTGCCACCTGGTGGTGCCAAACCCCAGCTGAGAGAATCATTCAACTCCATGATTCCATGGTAGGTCAGTTTGAAAGCCCTATGTATTTCTAAAGAAGATTATGAGCTTAGGTTTTTTTTTTTTTTTTTTTTCTTTTTTCTTAAGTCAGAAGATCCTTGTTCTTCAGAGCAACTTAGCAGGCTTTCTGAAGCTAGTCAGACCAGGATTTAAATTACCAGAGGAAAAGATAAAATGATTCCAGAAAATAAGTTTTTAAGGCCTCTCAAACAAGCTAAATTGAAATTCAGGGTTAGGAGGTAATATCTGTGTAAATTGGCCAGTAACACCTTCTGTAGACACCTGCCCAAGTGTGGGGGTTCCCAGCAAGGACAGCTGGGGTGGCCAAGGCTATGGCCTGCCTCTTCAGTTTTAGGTAAGATGGAGTCAGAGGGTCCAAAAGTGAAGGTTTTTTTAATTTTGTTTTTTCCCTGAGCCATTTATGAAAGAGTTAGATTTGGCATCTTCAAACTCAAAACTGCTTCGTCTGTTATAGTCTGTTTCTGCTGATACCTGGGATGTAGTATCCTACAGTTTTTGAAATAGTTCTTACCATTTCAGAAGGGCTAAAAAGTGCCACTAAAATAAATCGAAGATGGGCAAAAGCTTTGGCAAAATTTTGGCCAAAAGTCTCATTGCCAGTTTATGCTTTCAGGGCCAACCATGTTGGCAATAGTAAAAGAAGATCATGTTGTGAAGATGCTTTGAAAAGTATAATTTATTTAAGCAATCATTAAAATCACAGTTTTATCAATCAGCATTTAAATCATGAAACCATTAGTATGTGGCACCTTATATCCCGTGTACCTTCTATGTTTTCCACACTCTACTAGGCCCTGTGAAAGACGTGATAGAAGTAAGATGAGAATGATGTTCACCAGTGACTTGGAGAGAAATTAAAAATGCATGATTATTTGTGGCAGTGTATAATCAGTGGGCAAACTGAATATCGTTTAACAATGTGTAAAATAAAGAATGAGGAACGGAAGACATTAATGTGAACTAGCTCATCAAAGTCAGCTTCATGGAGGAGTTGAGACATGAGCTCAGGCCTTGAAGGGAAGGTAAAGTGGTTGAAAGAAGGAGGAATAGATAAAATCTCGCCCATGTCAGGCTGTGTGTGAGGAGAGGGGAGGAAAGGAGAAACAAGATGCACCAATTACAGAGTCAGAAATGAAGAGTGTAGAATGCTTGTGTTGAGGCTCAGGATGACAAGAAGGAAGAGAGAGTGAGGGGGTTGACCTGGGGTCGTGGGTATCCATTGGGAGCTCAGACAGGGAGGGAGCCAGTGAAGCTTAGAAATCACCAGAGGCCTCTGAATCGACTTCATTCATCTTCAGCATGATCCTGGCCCACTTCAGACTTCTCTAATTTGTGCTCACAAGGACAATGACAGGGTTTCTTACACAGTGAAACCTATGAGAGCTGAATCTGCCTTGGTTTTCCAGGTCTCGCAAGTTTTCCACCTTTAACAGGATGCAGCCTTACCACTTTTCTATTGTTCTCTGATAGATTTCCACCTTACATAGGTTCTGGCCTTTGCAGGTTTTACTGTCCTATTAATGGAAGCTTTTTCCACCCCATCTTCTAATCACAAACCACCAGGTCTAAGATTCTGTGTTCTTTCATGTAGACTTAGGCCATCTTAGTTCCAGATCTTTAGGAATGTTTTCCTTCCTTTCTAATATGTCATATGAAATCTGCTCTGTCTCAGCGGCAATGGTTGTCGGGACGGTGAAGACAGTAACCAAACACAACTATTACAGAGAAGTGGGGCCAGGAGGGTCACTCTGAGAAGTCAACCCTGGCTTCAGTCCCAGGAGTTTATTTATAGTCAGTACAGCAAGCAGCAAAGCAAATAACAGAACAATGGGCTTTGGGTACAGGCAAGGGAGAAGGAATTCAGGTAAACAAGCCAATCAGTAAAGGGACAATAGGTTTGAGAAAACAAGTCGTGACAAGTCTCAACATGTTGGGGACAAGTCTCAACATGTTGGGGACAAGTCTCAACATGCTGTGCAGCATAGAGGCCTGTGGGGGCTGCAGTTGTCAATAGTGCAGCCATGTTTAAATGACATATATCCCCACATTTCCCCCCTTTTGTTTAGTTAATGAAATAAGAATCAAGAGGGTTTCCATTGGTCCAACAAGTGTCCGGTAGAATAAAGTAAAATTTTCTCTACGAGATAAAGTCTAAGATTATCTCAGCTACTGTCTCCACACCTCAGGGCCTGGCGACTTAGTGAGTCCTTGTGAGCCCAGCTACAGCTGGGGCACACTCCATATGTTTAAGGAGGAGAAGTAGCATAGCTATGAGTAACACCTGGACTTAGACGCCTAGATGGCGGCCATAGCAGGCTCTTTAAACTCACAGTGCTGGTTTTCCACCGGATACCATCTGGTTTTTCACCGGGCTGTTACTTAATGCCTGGACTTAGTCGCCTAGATGGCTGCCAAAGCAGGCTCTTTAAACTCATGGTGCTGATTTTCCACCGGATACCATCTGGTTCTTCACCAGGTTACTAAGTAAGAGCGATGCTCTTATCAATTGCATAGCTGGAGTGAGTGGACTCAATGTGCCTTTTAGGTGTGTAAGACAATAGAGGATGATCTTATGAGGATAATATAATCCTCTGCACTAGTAATATCCTGATTGTTGGACCCAGGGGTTTCCTCTGACTCTCATTTTGTCAGGTAAACACTAACTTTTAACATCCACTGAAATTATTATTCTTAAAGGCTTAAAGATTTATAAAGGCTCAAAGATTCATTAACAATCAAACAAGCAATGATTTACACAGCTTCACTATTACTTGGAAGGGACTCACTAGGAAGGGCAATTTACACATCATAAAAGATTTAACAATCAAACAAACACTGATTTACACAAATTTACTATCAATTGGAAAGGAATCATCTAACTTAGAAATCTATCTATACAGAAGCATCTAACTAGGAGAAGCAGAAAATATAGAGGAATTTACACATAACAAATTTTCATTGGGAACTTACTGATTAACCAAATACAGGTAATTACTGATTATCAAAATAATAACATAGGAAGGGCCTTCTTAAGAGGAGGTCTTTTTTTTTCCCGTCTCCTGTTTAGGTAACTGGTAGTGAATGGTCCAGGTGTAGAAGGCCGACTTCTGTTGGTGATGGAGATCTTCAGGGAGTAGAGACATCAGATGACTATAAGGAGGCACAAGACTATTAAACATCCTATAGCAAAAAGGATCCAGACACGGAGATTGAGTCCAGAGAACCAATGTGTGGGATTGAGCCAGTAGGCAAAATCATTAAGTGTATTAGGTGTAGCCTGATTAGACTCTGATTGTAATCTCAAGAGCTGTCCTTGTAATTGAAATTGTAGTTTTTGAATATCACCTTTCAATGGAGAAGCGAAGCTAGCCAGAAGATTATTTTTAACATCCTTCCAGGACTCATTATATGGAAGGGCTGTAACATAGAAGCGAGTGTATTCAGCATCACAGGTTAATTGAGAATGTTCCCATAGGGCTTCTTGTCGTTCTCCAAGCCAAAGGACTGAGGCTTCTAAAGCACCCAGACGCTTGAGGATCTCTTGATCAATATGTGCCATAGTTTGCATTTCAGAAGTAACATTTTGCATATAAGTGTTAAACTGCTGGGCGATCTGAATAGATTGGGAGAGAGCTATGGCGGCGGTAGCTGCCGTAGCGGCAATAGCAGTGGCTGTGATAATAGAGGCTATGAGAATTCCAAGAAACCTTTTAGTTCGTATTTTCTGTAATGCATTAACAACCTGAGTGAGGGGGGAACTATCTTGCCAAGGGTGTGTAACGTTAACGGGCAGCCAAAGGTGACTTTTTTGTCGAAGAACAAATACAGAATTGATGTTAAAAGTGGAGACATTTTGCCTGGACAGACATGGAGTAATCCAAGTAGAGCCACTGGATAATGTTAATTGAAAAGAGGCATTTATTTTAATGATATCCTCAGGACCAGAAGTTATAGCAAAAATGTATGGTCGAGACGTGCATATAAGCACAGAATCGTTATGGTCATGGAGGGTCCTTTGTAATTTGGGGAGTGGGTTCTTGGCATCCTTTGTCCCCATCAGAAAGGTTCCTGAATGGAGAGTTCTTTCATAAAAAAGGGAGACCTAATCACCAAAAAAGGATTTTTAATGGGGAAAAATGAGTAGTTGAATAACGTAAGCGAAGAATGGGTGTGGCTAGGCCAGGGTTCCAGGACTTAGAATGTCCTAGGTAATGGTGTGGGGTTGCCCACTGTCAAGTAGAGCGATTTGGTAATAAAATTAAACCTTGAGGGCCCCAATTTTCTAGTGAAAAGTTGAAAGGGAGAGAGTATGAAGAAAAGTTAGTAGTTCGACAAGTAACCCAAGTATTATCGATAAGGTCTGTAAGAGATAGCTGTGGGTGTTGACATACAGGGATGGAAGGGGGTGAGTGAGTAATATAGGCACTGAACGTGCCATTAATGCCTATGGCTTTAACGAAAAATTGCTTAGAATAGGCTGGTTGCTTATAGGTGCCATTGTAGTAAATGTAACTCATATACCATTGTTCTAGTATAGGCACGCACGCAGAAGCAGTGCATGGCTGGGTAGTGAAACACAAAGGAAGGGCATCAGCATAGAGTGTCCAGTTTGTAGACAGTACAAACCATCCCTCTTCAGGGGAGTTAGTAAGTGGTTTGGAATAGGCCAAATATTGTCCCCCAGTAACGACAGTATCATTAGAGGAAAGAGGGGGCTCTGGTTCTTCCCAAATAACCGGGTGGAAGACAGGGGGGCTAAGAACATGAGCCCAATAGGTGGTTGGGGCAGAGGTTGCTGGTATCTGAGAAAGGAGGAGGAGGAGAACACATACCAAAGTTAGGAATACATTTTTAGGTGTAGGTGGGGCACCTGTAGTTGAGAGGCTATGTTCGGCTTTTGAGGAGAGGGCTTTCAGACCTCCCCGTGTTACCGGTATTGCAGAGCTCTGTTGTTCATTCTCCTTCCCCAGGGGAGGGGGTGATGATGTCAGTTGTGGCTCTGGAGTCGGATCAGATGGCGGCTATGGCAGCCACAGCAGGGGCGGTGGCGGTGGTTCCCAGCGGAAGGGTGGTGGCTATCGCTGGGTCATGATATGGTTTTACTAATCGGACGGGAATCCCAAGTGGACCTGTGGGAGACAAAACAGCCGCATACCCTCACCCCCAGGTTAATAATTCTACAGGTCCTTGCCAGACAGAGGGATTTTGAGGACCTTTATAGAGGACCTGTGGGCAAGGTTGGGTGTCGGGGGGGGGGTAAAATGTCGTTCTGCAGTGGTACGACCATCTTTGGCAACCGATAAAAAGTTAAAAGTAAATAGAGCTTTGGCAAGGCTTTCATTCTGGTCACATACTCTAGACCTGTCATCTCCCCCCTTTTGTTTATTTAAGAGCTGTTTGAGAGTATGATGGGCACGTTCAACTATGGCTTGCCCTTGAGGGTTATAAGGAATGCCAGTGGAATGAAGAATATTCCAAGTGGCACAAAATTGTTGAAATTTGGCCGAAGTATATGCAGGCCCATTATCAGTTTTAAGAGCTTGGGGACATCCCATAGTCGCAACGGCTTGGGTGAAATGACGACAGGCATGAGTAGAAAGTTCCCCAGAAAGGGCTGTAGCATAAAGAAACCCAGAACAGGTATCTACGGATACATGGAGATATTTAAGTTTCCCAAAGGGAGGATAGTGTGTTACATCCATTTGCCACAATTGATTGGCTATTAGACCACGTGGGTTGACGCCAGCAGCAAAGGATGTGGGAGAAAAGTGTTGGCAGTTAGGACAGGTGCGAATAATATGTTGTGCTTCAGTAAGGGAGATAGAAAATTGTTTTTGAAGTCTGCGTGCATTTTGATGAAAGAAATTATGAGAAGTTCATGCATTAGAAAAGGCAGAGCCAGCAAGTAAATTGGCGTGAGAATTGCCGTCAGAAAGAGGCCCGGGCAAGGGTGTATGGGAGCGCACATGTACCACAAAAAAGGGAGAGTTACAGCTATTAAGCAAGGTTTGAAGCCTTTTGAATAAAGTAAATAACTCATAATCGGGACTAAGTCAAAGAGTTATATCGCTAATATGTTGAATATTGTGAACAACGTAAGCAGAATCAGCAATTAAATTGAACGGCATTGATTTAAAAATTTCAAAGGCAGCAACAGCTGCCGACAGCTCAGCACGCTGTGTAGTGGAAACGTTTTGTGTAATGAAATGTTGCCAGGCACCGTCTGTTTGCCAAGTGACCGCTCCTTTTCCAGTTTTTCCTGATCCGTCTATAAAGGCGGTAGGAGTGTTAGCAAGAGGTGAAGGAGAAAGCATAGTAGAAAATTGTAAAGGAAGAAGCTGTAGGGTAGAGAGTGGTTTTGAAGTGGGATAAGAATAAATTACTTGCCCAGTAAAATCAGCCAAAGCAATCTGGAGCTCTTCAGAATTAAGAAGAGCATGATCAAAAGCTGTTTTCGTTACCCCAAAGTATATAAAATGAGGGTCAGAACCCAAAAGCTGTTGAGTGCGGGTGCGTCCTTACATTAATAAGTTAATGCGCTGAGAGAAGCGTGTAGACAACTGTTGCAGAGGGCGATAAGGAAGAAAAAGCCACTCAGGTGCTCCGAAGTCAGGAGTAAATTGACAGAGCACACCTGTAAGACTATGAGGAGTATTTAATAGGAGAAGGTAAACAGGATGATTTATCTGTAAATGAGTCAAAAATTTTTCTTTAATGGCTTGGTTAACAAGTGTTAATTCATGGCGTGCCTGGGGAGAGAGTGTCCTCATAGAGGTTAGAGCAGGGTCACCCTTAAAGGACTCAAATAAGTGGGCTAGTTGAGAGGTTGTTATGCCAAATGAAGGTCGCAGCCAATTAATATGACCAAGGATCTTTTGGAGGTCATTTAGAGTTAAAGCCTTGGGAATTATAATTTCCAGTGTTTTAGGGCAAACGATATGGGTGTCAAGATAGCATCCCAGATACTGCCACGGGGTGAAAGACTGAACCTTTTCAGGGGCTACCTGTAAGCCAAAACCTTGTAACGCGTGTTGAACAGAGACAAGAAGTGAATCAAGTTGTTCTGGTTTGGGATGGGCTAGGAGAATGTCGTCCATATAATGATATATAAGACATGAGGGAAAGGCCCTTCGGACTGGCTTAAGAGCCTTATCAACATAATATTGACAGATAGTTGAACTATTGAACAGTCCACTCATAACGCTGCATAGGATGACAATTATTCATAGAAGGAACTGAGAAGGCAAATTTAGCACAATCATCAGGATGGAGTGGGATGGTAAAAAAGCAATCTTTAAGATCAATAATAATAATATTATATGTTTGAGGAATACAGGCCGGATTGGAAATTCCTGGTTGGAGAGTTCCCATAGGGACAAGACGTTGATTAACAGCCCGTAAGTCATGAAGGAGCCTCCATTTTTTGGATTTTTGGGGGACACAGAAAATAGGTGTATTCCAAGGGCTGCAGGAAGGCCGGATGTGTCTGGCCTCTAACTGTTCCTGGACAAGTTTTTTAAGGTGTTTTAATTTTTCTTCTTTAATGGGCCACTGCTCAACCCAAACAGGAGGGCCAGGTATCCAGGTTAATTTTAGCAGAGGGTCTGTTTGAGCAGTGGCCCCTATGAAAGATCCTGAGGGGTGCCAATTTGAACATTCCACTGGGAGAGTAAATCTCATCCCCATAATATAGTAGGTAAAGGAAGGATAAACAGACAGATAGAAGCGGGCTGTCCATCAGGGCTATAGCAAACAATGGGAAGTGTACTTTGAAAAGGACACTGTGCTCCTCCAACTCCTGTGAGGGTTTCAGTGGTTTGCTTCTTGGGCCAAAAAGAGGGCCAGGAATCAGAGGAGAAGATAGTTACATCTGCCCCAGGATCCATGAGCCCTGTAAACATGCGATTATTGACCTGAACAGTAAGATATGGTCAGGAAGATTATAACTTAGTAACCCAAAAAGCATCAGTACTGCCAAAACCCCCAGCCCGTCTTGGGGTAGTGCGAGTGGAGGGGACTACAAAGGGAAGTAAAATCAGCTGTGCTATCTTATAGAGGGAGTAATGTTCCAATAAGAGAGACTGGAAACCATAATTTTAATTTGTTTTTCATAATCAGAATCTATTACACCAGGATAAACAGTTAGACCTTGAGATGTAATACTAGAGCGACCCATTAGGAGTCCTAAATATCCTCGAGGCAGGGGTCCCCAAACCTGTGTTGCTATAAGAAAAACTTTTCCTGCCTCATCTATTATAGCCCCTTCTGCTAAGGGTAAATCTAGACCTGCACTCCCTTTCGGGGCTGCTTTTAAATCATTGACTCACAAACGTTGCTGTTTGGAGTCTATGCTGTGGTCTCCACACTCCACACTTGGGGGCCCTCTGGATTTTTTGGGGTGTGAGAGCTCTTGCCCCTCTTCCCATTTCCTGACATAGGGTTGCCTTGATTGTTAAATTGAGATCTGCACTGCTTAGCCCAATGACTGCCTTTATCACAGCGGGGACACTTTCGGGTTGGAAATTTAGTGTTGGCATTTTTGTTTTTTAAACTGTGACAGTCCTTCTTAAAATGTCCAGGTTTACCACACCCAAAACAGGTGGCAGTGGATGGACGGAGAGCTGCCACTAATACTTGTGCCTTATGAGTTTCTGTGCCAACATTTTGACATGCTCTAATCATTTCAGCTAAATTAAGATTCTGTGCCTTTAAGGGGGCTAAAACAGCCCGACAGTCAGCATTAGCATTTTCGTAAGCAAGCTGGAGACAAAGAACTTCAGCTGCTTGTTGATTATCTACCTGTCAGAAAATGGCCGTTTTGAGGTGGTTGATAAAATCAATGTAAGGCTCGCTTGCCACTTGGTGAATAGTGGCGAATGAGCCGGTGGGTGTTCTGGAGTCAGGGATTTTACTCCAGGCTTTGGTGGCAGCATCGGAGGCTTGACTGAATGCTTGCCTATTCATCTGACTCTGGGCCTGGGGAGTGGAATGATTCCCAACACCCAGGAGCATGTCAAGACTAACAGGGATATTATGGTTAAGATTGTCCATGGCATAAAGGTTACAATGTTCCTTGTATTCTTGACTCCATACGCTAAATTGAGCAGGGGTTAAGACTGTTCGCATTAAAACGTTCCAATCTCAGGGGGTCATCTCATAGTTTTGTCCTATAGCTTCTACAATTCCTTTT
Source organism: Dugong dugon (assembly GCA_030035585.1). Lineage (NCBI taxonomy): Eukaryota > Metazoa > Chordata > Mammalia > Sirenia > Dugongidae > Dugong > Dugong dugon. The sequence continues at coordinate 23,306,753 of CM057466.1, forward strand.
GTAAAGGAACACTGTAAACCATTCTCTATCATGCTTTTACAGAGTTCTTTAAAAACTTGAAAGTCAAGGCCATCGTGATGGGGTGGTCCTGATCCCCAAATGACAGGATAAGGAGAAAACCCCTCTTTCTCACTGCCCTCCTGCAAACATCTTTCTGTAAGAGACTCATGTTGAGAGAAATCAGCCTTGGGAGGCGTGGAAAGAGGAGGGTCATAAACATTTTCTTTACTAGGGGAGGGAGCAGAAGGAGCTGCCTGTAGGGGCTGTAAAGTAAGGCGGCAGTGATGCCAAGCAATAAGAAGTGAAGCTGGGATGTTCATGTCACGAATGATGTTACCAGTACGTTCCCATGCTTCTACATCAAGGTTTACCTGCAAGGGATACCAAGGACAGGCAGACTCAATTAAAAGCAGAAGTTGGGTAAGGGCTTCTTCTGACACCTTAAGCTTAGAGGCCTTTAACAATCCCAACAACTAGGTTTTGTGTTGATGTTGTTCAGGAGAAAGAGAATTCCCCATAGCCAGGAGGAATAGGAAAATGAAGAAAAGAATGATAGGAAAGCCCCTGGCCTGAAGCCTGGAATCCCTTGAGGGAGCATACGAGAAAGCCCCGCTGCTCCCAGGGCTATAGCAGCCCGAGATGAGAACGTCTGGGAAAGTTCCGCCCACAGAAAAACCCCGCCGCTCCCGGGGCTGTAAGAGCAGCCCGGAATGGATGCGTCCTGTACTTACCACCTTCAGGGACTGAGTGCGAGGATGTCTACAGCACCCTCACATGGGGCACCATCTGTCGCAGCAGCGACGGCTGTCAGGACGGCGGAGACAGTAACCAAACACAACTCTTACAGAGAATTGGGGCCAGGAGGGTCACTCTGAGGAGTTGACCCCGGCTTCAGTCCCAGGAGTTTATTTATAGTCAGTACAGCAAGCAGTGAAGCAAATAACAGAACAATGGGCTTTGGGTGCTGGCAAGGGAGAAGGAATTCAGGTAAACAAGCCAATCAGTAAAGGGACAATAGGTTTGGGAAAACAAGTCATGACAAGTCTCAACATGCTGGGGACAAGTCTCACCATGTTGGGGACAAATCTCAACATGCTGTGCAGCATAGAGGCCTGTGGGGGCTGCAGCCATGTTTAAATGGCATATATCCCCACACTGTTCTTTGTTCATCTTTGTGCTGGACTAGGGTCTTACAGTCTTAGTAGCTGGAAGGCATCATCCTTGTCAGGGGTTAGGTCATTCTCAAAGCTTGTTGAACTGTGTATTAAGCTGGAAAATAGTAATCTGGGAGTAAGAATAAGTGATCATGATACTGACATAACTTTAAGAAGGTAAATCCTTCCCTTTTATGGGCCAATTACTCCCGTTTGTATTTATGGTATGCACTTTGGAAGGAGATAAAAAATAAAGCATAATTTTAAAAAAAATTAATAGTCTATGGCTGATCTGCTAGAAGGTTAAAAATAACTTTACAGAGATTCTAACTACACAGCTATCATTATTTTTAAAAGCTGAAAGCTATTTTTAAAGCTGTCACAATTTGAGTAATACTGAAATAAAATGGCAGAACTTAATGCAAAAGTGAACTATGTTGAACTCAGTTTAATATCTGCATAGTTGTTCTAGATAGCTCCTTCATAGTCAAGAGTTTGGATAGACTCTGTTTTAACTGGGCCTGGCATTGTTTTATTTGTCCACAAATTCTAAACAAGTACAAATGTAGCAGAAACGTTATCAAGGACTAGAACATTAGGTCAATCAGAACATCTGAATACCCCCAAAAAAGTAAGGCATCGATAGTTTTAGGCACTTTTATATCCATTCATAATCTTTTAGGTATTTCAACACGATGGTATTTTAAGATGAATGTGCCCATCACTTTGAAGGATTAAGCATTTAGCATGCCATTTAGATTCTGAAAGATGTGGGGAAATCTTGAATGACAGTGTACTTAGATGGATTAAGAAACCATCCTGGCACTTGGATTCTGAAGGATGGAAGATTTTGAATTTCTCTAAAATGTTTTCACTTACATTTTAAGGGAAATCTTCAAAGGCAACAGCAACATATACGACTTTTGTCTTTTTTTCCACTTGCAAAAGAGATAGATGTTTATTGAAGAAAACCTGGAAATCCAGAAAAATGACGAGACAGGAATAAAATAATTTATTGACTCTTTCCATAAATGTGTTTTTAAGTATGAACCATGCACCATCACAGTGTGTTATGTGGGTGCCACAGATTTCAGCAACACAGATATAGTGAAGGTCTCCAAGTTGCTTATTATCTTGGGGATAAGTAAAGTAGACCTTGAAATAAAGTGTGAGAAGTGGTATGATGAGCAAAATACAGGAGGTGGTAGTGCACAGCAGGGCCATCTAACAAGGTGGCGACTAGGTGGGCTGGTAGTGAGATCTAAGCAGACGCCTACAGAGTGAGCGTGAATCCTGTAAGTGAAATAGTGGCAGGAGCTGAGTGTTTCAGCGTCAAGTGGACAGAACATTTGAAGACCTTGATTAGAGATAACATGACAAAGCCAAGGAATTTTTAAATGTCCAGTTGTCCAGAGTTAACATTCTTGACATTTTTGCATATATTATTCCTGTCTCTTTTTAAAGATGTGCTAAAACACATTTTTAACCCACTTGGATTATATAGTTTTCTACCTACTTTCTTCATTTAATAATTACTGAATAATAAATTGCGTTTATCGGTGCACATCACTGAAATTCTATGTAATTTCTAGTGGCAGCATCGTAATCTATGTAGTTATAATTTTACAATTAACAGAGCTCTCATTGGATGTATTGTCACTAATTTTTTCCTATTATAAAAAGAGAAAGTTGTGATAGACCTTTTACATATATTTCTGACTTTTCCCTTAGTGTCAAATGTACTGTTCAAAAGATATGCAGATTTTAAGGCTTTCCAAATGTATATTAAATAAGCAACCCCATCCCAAATTAAACAGTCACCGGCACGAGTTAGTGTTACTTATAAATCTTTTTAGAGAGGCATTTTTAGAAAAGTGTTACATGTGAGACAAACCAATTGCCCTCAGCAGGCTTAAACTGACTTGGAGTCATTTTCCAAGGCACATCCCCTTAGCGCGACCTATCCCATGGTTCAGTGATCTCTTGCTGTTGCCTAAAAAATCCTTGAGTTGGACTTCATGGAAAGCTTGAAGCAGTTTTAGTCTCTGATCTTGTTTAAAAAACAAAACAAGGGTTATGGTAATATTTGCAAAAAGCAGAAATCTTGACTTCAAATCAACAAATTCCAGTAGCGTGCACAAATACCATGCATCGTGACCATTTCTGCAGCCAGGCAGACAACACACTGTTTGGAACTTGAAGTGGTTCATTGCATAAGATCTTGCATAAAGTGCCTTCGCTAAAGTAAGTAAATAAAGAAGTGGGCTACAACATCGAATGTCCCAAATTTTTTTTTAAAAAGAAAGAAAAGAAAAAGCAAACACTGAATTGAAAGTCAGAAGACCCAGTGTTGACTTTCCTTCCATCCCCAGAGGTCAGGGAGCATGATCTGTCATCTCTGTATCTATTGCTATGAGAGAGCCCAGCAAATGGCACTCAGTAAAACTCAGGTGAATGAATGAATGAGTCAGTGGATAATAGAAATAAAGAATGAATGAATGTTAAGCCTGAGCCTCTTAGAAGAATGAAGTGTGGTTTATAGTCCCGTAAACCACACAATGTCACAAGTCCTGAGTCTGCCCATCCACGAGGGGATATTTCCATGGAGATAGAGGGGCTGCCCTCTCCAACAACTGTCTCCACCCATTTGCTCAGGGACATGTACATGCAATTTTCTTTTGAGTCTCTTAAAAATATCTCGAGAGAATGAGCTTGAATAGGTACGAGAGTTGTCTGCACAATTTTATCTTTTCTTTTTTGGGCTTATGAGGAATTTTTTCATAGTGTTATTGCAACAAAGTTGTGTACCTTAAGAAGAGATGTTGTTTTTGTTAGCTGCTGTTAGATTGGCCCCCGACTCATGGCGACCCCATACATGATGGGATTGGCCCCTGGCGATCCATAGGGTTTTCATTGGCTGATTTTTCGGAAGTAGATTGCCAGGTCTTCCTTTCTATAAGAAGAGATAAATCATCCAGATTCTCCTTCTTGGAAACAGGCTTAGTACTAGACTGTAAGGTAGCCTTTTCCCAAATAGTAAAAACTTCCCTCAAAATGAAGATAACATCATGGCTTTAAGTAATGTTAAAACACTGCACTCTACAGATTCTAGCCTATTAGAGAAAATTGTAATGATGCCCAACAGGTACTTGAAAGAGAACTAGTGAAAACCGTTAAAAGAAAAAAGAAAGAGAAAGAAATCACAGACACAAAGGATTATTGGAATGAAGATTTGGTGATAGACATTTTACAAACCGAGGCAGCGTGGGCGATCTTCAATTTATATTTTTAAATGTGAGCAGATGGGCTGAGCATTCTTACAGAGAGTGGATGTGTGTGTCTATGTGATGAAAATGTAGTTCATGAAGGCTGTTCCTTTGCAGGTGGGAATAATATGAGCTTACTCACTTTGCAATGATAGGAGAGCTAAGATCAAATCGCAAAAACATCTTACATATGGTGACCCAGTTTTTCTTATTTTCTCATTAACTGCTCAGAAGGTCTTTTTTTCCTTTCATTTGAAAATTTCAGTGAAAAGCGTAGTATTTTCAAAAGAAATTTGAATGTCAAGCATATACAGATTAGATGGGTCAGAAAAACAGTATCTATTTTGTGGCTCTAACAGCAATGGGTGTTATAGGGGTTAGGGAGCAAGATAAATAAAGACGACAGGCTTCCTGCTTACAAAGCTAGTTGGAGAGGCAAGACTACCCCGGAAGTAGGAATAGGAACAATCAGTCAATCAGTTTCTTGTCTGTGCATATGCATACATATTGGTTTCTTTACCCTTAACAGTATAGGGTTGAGAGTAAAGACTCTTAAGTAAGAAGGCTGGGGTTTAAATCCTGGCTCCACTACTTCCCAGCTCTCTGACCTTGGGCAAATCACTTAATTTGCCCATGCTTCAATTCTGTCACCAGTGAAAAGGATGGGATGGAAAGGAGAATAGTAATACCTATTAACGGTCATTTTGGAGAATTAAATTAGCAAATATATATGGGTGGTACAAATGGTTAACTCTTTCAGCCGCTAATGGAAAGGTTGGAGGTTTGAGTCTAACCAGAGGCACCTTGGAAGAAAGGCCTGGCAATCTACCTCTGAAAAATCAGCCATAGAAAGCCCTAGGGAGCATAGTTCTACTCTGACACACATAGAGTTGCCATAAGTCAGAGTTAACTCAAAGGCAATTTTTTGGTTTGCTTATAGATAGATAGAAAGACAGAGTTTAGAGCGATGCCTGACACATTATAATTGCTATTTAAACATTTGTGATTGTCTTCATTATTATGTATTTGTAATTACCTGATGTAAAGGTCCCTGGGTGGCACAAACGGTTTGCTTTTGACTACTAACCTAAAGGTTGGTGGTTCAAACTCACCCAACGGCACTGCAGAAGAAAGGCCAGGTGATCTGCTTCTGTAAAGATTACGGCCAAGAAAACCCTATGGTGCAGTCCTACTCTGTCACACGTGGAGTTTTTGTGGGTTTTTTAAAAATTATTATTATACTTTGGATGAAGGTTTACAGAACAAACTAGCTTCTTATTCAACAGTTAGTACACATATTGTTTTGTGACATTGGTTACCAACCCCACAACATGTCGACATTTTTCGTTCTCGACCTTGGGTTCTCAATCACTAGCTTTCCTGTCCCTTCCTGCCTTTTAGTCCTTGCCCCTGGGCTGGTGTGCCCATTTAGTCTCATTTGGTTTTATAGACCTGTCTAATCTTGGTGGAGTTTGGTTTTTTATTTTAGTCTGATATAATACAGGTAAGTCTGAATTTCTCTTTTAGGCAAATGTATCAAAAGGTTAATTTTGTTGCCCTGAGAACATGATTATCCTTCCTGCACCATGTTGCCATTTCCAAATATCTAAAAGCCAAACCTGTTGTCATCCAGTTGATTCCAACTCATGGTGTCCGCATGTGTTAAAGACCAGAACTGCTCCACAGGTTTTTCTTGGCTGTAATCTTTTGGGAAACAGATTGCCAGGCCTTTCTCCCTGGGTGCTGCTGAGTGAGTTCGAATCACCAACGTGTAGGTTAGTAGTCAAGTGCAAACCATTTGTGCCACCCAGGGACCCCTCCAGATGTCTACACCCCTGTAATCACCCTTCTTACCAGACCTTGCTATCTCTCTGCACCTTTCTTTGAAGGCAGATATTTAGCCATATTTACCGCTTGCCATGAAAATGAAAGTTTAAAAAAAAATTTTAATGGAAGCATCCTTTTAGGGCTTTAGCTGTTAACAACCCCACGTCAGCATTTTAAGATTTATTGGATAAATTCACGTTTATTCAACCTATAAATTACAGCTTAAGTCAGGCACCTGCCGTATGCCAGCGCTGTGCATGTCGCTGTGAGTTTGGAGAGATAAAGAATACAGTGATGTTATCAGAAAGATTACAGTCCAATGGGATTCAACATTCACAGACATAATGACAGAACACTTTATGAACTTCAGTCATCTGGCCTTAGCCTTAACCCATCTCCATTTAAGACTCCAGGTTTCCCAGTGAGTCCCTCTATGCCATATGGCAGAATTTCCTCCTCCTGTGTTCTGTGTCTCAGCTTTTTCTAAGTCCGTTCCAGCTCCACCTCTCTGGTGTTGCCCAAATGCACACAGTATCCCAGGTAAATCTGGCAGGGATCATGCTTCCACTTTGTTGCAAGTATCCTTTGTGAGGATTTTGCTGCTGGAACTGAATGCAATAGTGCGGTGGGTCAAATATTTAGGAAGTCATGCACAATGACGCTCAAAACTATGTGTTCATTTAAAACAATAATAATTTTTCTTGTACTAAGCACAGCAATATAGGTTCATAGCTCAAAAGCAGGAAAGACTAAAAAAGAGTAAAGAGACAAAAAGCCATTTATAATCTCAACACCAGAAAGAATATGGCTACCCTTCATATTTTGATATATTTCTCTCCCTTTCTCTGACATCTGAAAGATGTGGGACTAAGCTGTTGTCCTTTTCCTGCTTTTCAGACTTAATATTAAAGTACTGGCCTTTCTCCCATGCCATTAAATATTATTCAAAGGATCCATCTGATAGATTTAATTATGATTTATTTAACCATTTTTACGAGCAGAGGCCACAGTATTCAAATAGCATATTGATGTGGTTTCCCCTCAGTATTTTTCTAAGACATTAATTACCCTTTCCTTTGAGCCACACAGAATGTCTTTTCCAATAAGTGTTTCTTCTTAAACATTTGTACATTATGGAAAATGTACAAGACTTAGATCCAGTTATTCTAATACTAGTTTTTGAGGCTTTGGCCAATCATTTCATCTGACTTACCTCTCTTCTCTCATCTCTAAGACAGGGTAACGTCCCCTGCCTTTGTTACTGGACAGTTGCTGTGCAGATGAAATGAGATGGTGAATAGGCAAATTACAAGAGGAAGAAGAATTCTCTTCCTGTGCATTACTTGGCTCATCCAAAGGCAACATTGCTTCATTTTTTTCCCCCTGTAGAGAAAAGACTGTATTAAGGTACTGAAAAAGAGCATGACTCAGCCTCCTAGACTCCCAAAGGATTTATTAATGCATAACCCCAGATGACCCCTTTCCCACAATGGCCTGGGTTTATCTGCTCATTCAAAGCTGAGGTTCTTTGAATGGTGAAAGTATCATTCTTAAAACATCCATTACAAATAACAAATCCATTGATAGAAGAAAACTTCAGCTATATCTTTTCAAGTGCCATTTTTCTCATTATAAAGAGTAATCTTATAGTAATTACAGCAATATTAACATAATAATTACGATGTAGTAAGCACCCACTAAGTCCCATTTGGGTGTTTCACGTATCACTTTAAGTCTTAACAGCCCTGTAAGTCTATCATTAGGCCAAAACCACTCAGAAAAGAGATCCAGAGTACAACGCCAACAATCAGTCTTAATTGGAAAGAAACTAGATTTAAGAGGTGGTACCAAAGGCAAAACTATTGGCTCAGTGGAACCAACAAAAGCAAAATGAAAATCCAGCATGGAAGCCCTCCACTGCGAGGCAGAGAGCGGGAGGCTTTTCTGACTCCATGGCACTGAGTTAGCCCTTCTCCCACTGCACTGTGGTTATAAACTAAGCCAGCGTTCTCCATTCCAGATGTGAGTTCCACTGGCACATGCTCCATGTCTTGAATACCTTTTGTTAAAGTGGTTTTTCTTAATAGCTGTATTGAGGTAGAACTGACATATTTTAAACTGCACACCATTAAAGTGTATCATCTGTTAAGTTTTGAGATCTGTATACCGCCATAAAACCACTGTCACAATAGTTAACGAATATAACAGGCCCCAAAGCTTTCACTGTGTTCCTTTGTAATTTCTCCTTTCCTCCTTGCCTCCTCCCCATTCCTCAGCAATCACTGATCTGCTTTCTCTCATTATTGATTAGTTTGCCTTTTCTAAAATTGGGTCTAAATGGCGTCAGACAGTACTAATACTAGTCAATTCAATAGTGTCAACTCAACTCTGACTCATGACGATCCCATAAGTCCACTCTTGAGGTAGGGTGGTACTGTGCTCCCTAGTATTTTTAGTGGCTGACTTTTTATTTGGAAGTAGATTGCCAGGCCTTTCTTATGAGATGACTAAGGGTGGACTTGAACTTCCAACCTTTCGATTAGCAGCAGAGCGCGTTAACCATTTGTACCAACCAGGAGTACACTAGAATCGTACAGTAAGTACTGTTTTTTTTCTGGTCTCGCTTCTTTCAGAGTATTTTGTGATTCAAGCACGTTGCTGTATGTACCAAAAGAATTCTTTCTTTTTTATTATTCAGTAGTATTTCATTGTATGGATATACCTCAGTTTATCCATTCACCTGTTGGCGTGCGCATTCATTATTGTTATGATGTTATTGCACAACACATTATGCCACGAATTAGTGATTTAAGTAACAAGCATTTACTGCCTTACAGTTTCTGTGGACCAGAAATTTGGGAGCGGCTCAGCTGGGCGGATCTGGCTCGGGGTCTCTCGGGAGGTTGCTGTTAGCCAGGGCTGCAGCCATCTGAAGGTTTGACTGGGGCTGGAGAAATCAACTTTAAGATGACTGACTTGGTCACCTTTTTACCTCTAGTCCCCATCAGTATACTTAGCTTGTAGTAGGTACTCATTAACGTGTGTTGTAGATAGAGTAGGCTGAGCGCTGATTTTGGAGGACCTTACATTTCAGAACTTTTCTCCTTCCTATAAGTTAAGGAGAATCAGTGCAGGTGTTTGAATGGGGAATGCTCCGATAACCTGTGTTTTAGGATTCTGGCTTCAATGACAGGAGATGCTACATTTTCTGAGTGGAACACCCCAGTTGCTGTTGAGTTGGTTCTGACTCATGGTGACCCCATGTGTTGCTGAGTAGAACTCTGCTTTCATGCCTGTGATCTTTTGGAAGCAGATTGCCAGGCCTTTCTTGCAAGGTACTTCTGGGTGTGTTTGTACTGCCAGCCTTTCAGTTAATAATCGAGAACTTAACTGTTTGCACCACCCAGGGACTATCAAAATGGACAGTGCTGATCAGAGAGGCACAGGTTTTTATTCCCCAAGATTTATCCTTTGAGCAAAAGTTTCCATGGGAAAAAAGTCATTATCAGAGCCTCTCCCACAGAGCCGGCTTGGTAGATTTTCATGAGGTATCTAACGCACTCTACTATCTTCTTACCCCTTATAACATGCTGGAAATATCGACTTCCTTATATATTGGGCTGTATAGATTTGCTGATGACTGGCCGTGTGGTGCAGACAAGTCATTTCTCGTCCATCCCTTAGTCTTGCTTTTCTCATGTCTAAAATAAAGACCACTGACTAGCTAACTTCTGCACTTCTTCTGAGTTTCAGGATTATGTATTACAAGAAGTAGGTAGAATTACTAATTGCAGAGGAAATACCCAGGTATAAGAATCCCATGTATCTGGCTCCCGTACTTAACTCTTTCCAGAAGCAGCCTGATAGAGTTACTCACTTTTTAGCTGGAGGATAATATTTAATTTGGACAGACAGGCATTATTCCTCACTCTTATTATCTTTTATTAGAGCGTCACCAGGCAGAGGGTCTTGCTTCAGGTCCAGCTTAGGTTGGAGAGGCTGTCATTGTACTTTGGCTCTGAACTCAAACGAGGGCTGAACGACATTTACTGAATATGGGAGAGGAGAGACAGGGATATGTTGACAATTAAGTGCTGCTGATATACTAGCATTATGAATCCTTTTAAACTCAGGCCCCCTAAAAAGTCTTCTCACCTCGTTTATTTTGTGTATCTTAATATGTCTCAATTTTTGTTCAGTTTTATTTTCTCTAACAGGCATTCAAAAGTAAATGATATATTGGCTATGCTTTTTTGCTTTTAAACTAAGCAAGCACCACCCCACTCCTTTGCTAAGATACTGTTTAAGGCTAAACCAGGGCAGTGTTCCATAGCATTTGAGAACCCCTATCCTGTCAGGGGAGCCCTGGTGGCAGAGTCGTTAAGAGCTTAGCTGCTAACCAAAAGGTCGGCAGTTTGAATCCACCAGCTGCTCCTTGGAAATCCTATGGGGCAGTTCTACTCCATCCTTAGGGTTGCTATGAGTCAGAATCACCTCTATGGCAATGGATTTGGATTTTTTTTTTTTTTTTTTGATCCTGTAAGGGGAGCCCTCATGGTGCAGTGGTAAAGCGCTTGGCCGCTAACCAAAAGGTTGGCAGTTCGAACCCACCAGCCAGTCTGCGGGAGAAAAATGTGTCAGTCTCCTTCCATGAAGATTTATGGCCTTGGAAACCCTATGGGGCAGTTCTACTCTGTCCTACAGGGTCACTGTGAGTCAGAACCGGCTCAGTGGCAGTGGGTTTGGTTTTTGGGTTGGTTTCCTGTAAGGAATCCCTAGGTGACACAATTGGTTAAGCGATTGACTACTAACCTAAAGGTCAGAGGTTTGAACCCACACAGAAGCACCTCAGAAGAAAGACCTGGCAATCTGCATCCAAAGCCTTGAAAACCTTATGCAGTGTAGTTCTATTCTGTGTTCATGGGTCACCATGAATCAGAACCAACTCAACAGTCAACTGGTTCTGCTCTATTTCCCCAAATCACATTCGTAGATCTGACCACCTATTCTAGAACAGAAACCCTGCTGGCGTGGTGGTTAAGTGCTATGGCTGATAACCAAAAGGTTGGCAGTTCAAACCCACCAGCCACTCCTTGGAAACTCTGAAGCAGTCCTCCTCTGTCCTATAGGGTTACTATGAGTCGGAATTGACTTGGTGGCAATGGTTTTTTTCTTTTTCTTTTTTTTTAATTCCAGAAGGGAACTCTCTTGGAGATACGTCTGTTCACCACCTCAGCCATGGCTGACGCAAGAGTCAAAAACACCTTTTCTAAAGGCTATTCCTCCGTTGGAGGAGCTGTATCATTATTCGTCTCTCTTCCCTCTCTCTTCCTTCCCCTAACAGGCATTGAGCATCAGTTGTATGTAATTTCAAAGGTTGGAAAAACTACAAACTTGACCATGAAGTGGTCTCTATGTTTTTTTTCTCCACTGGCTTCTTAAATGTTTATAAAGTGACACCCTGATGACAGTGAGTCCCTGCTGCATTTGTTATTTTACCTAAAAAACCAGAATTGTTGGTGTGAAGTGTTGTGAATGAGCCACTGTGCGCTTTTACGGTTCTTATTAAAGAAGCCTTGTAAATAATTTCTGAAATCATCTAAGGTGCCACTTTGTAGCGTTAACTTAGTGTGTATTTGGACTTGGTGTGTGGTATTCCTGGGTACATGCTTGTAGCGAAGAATCCTTGGGTTTCAATTAAAGAGTTAGAATACTGTACACGCCAAACTTCGCATTCCTTTGGTTTTGTTCCCTGTTATACAACTTTTGCTGCTCTTATACAGCACACTGTCTTTTATTCATTCCTTTTGATGAGTTTTCTTGGCCACTGTTCTCTTCTAAATCATCTGCAAGCCCATCAGCATCATCAAACAACAGAAGGTGTCTAGCACTTAATCTGTCTGTGATCATGGTAGATTTCAACCCTGCTGCAAGGGTTTCTCAAATGAGCCTCAGGAAGATCAGCTGGGTATGTAGGGAAGAAAATCTAACTAGGTGTTCAAGACCAAGGGTCATTTAGAGAAGGTTGTCAGTTCTATGCTCTGGGAGGACGGACGAAGGAAAAGAGCTCATTTTCGGCAATTAATTTTTTTTAAGAAGAAATGAAAATCCAGGAAGAATGGGATTACTACAGGAGAGTGTTCATGAGTCCTGGCTTCGAATTCATCCTCAATATTCTTACATACTCATATAGTCAGTAAATTGCCTATGACACACTAGGCATGTGGATCGTCAGAGGTGTAGAAGGAGGTTGCCAAAGGCCACTGGGCCCCTAAGGCAGTTCAGAGGAGGGGAGATGACTTGTGGCTGGAAGCTACCAGGTCAGCCCTACAGGAGGCATGGTCATTGTGAGGTCTGGACAAACTGACCATCTAGATGGCCACTGGGGCCGCTGTTTGTTGTTAGTTACTGTGGAGTCAATTCAGGCTCGGGGCGACCCCATGCGTGCAGAGTAGAACTGCTCTGTACGGTTTTCAAGGCTGTGACCAGGCCTGTCTTCTGAGGCACCTCTGGGTGGGTTGAAACAGCCAACTTTTTGGCTTGTAGTTGAGTGCTTAACCATTTGCGCCACCCAGGCAATCGGGACCGCTGAGGGAGATGGTGATTTAGCTTTAGGTGTGGAAGAGGAAGAAGTGCTGCTGCTTTGCTTTGGTGTTTGAGGAACAAGGGCAGAAATGTGCAGAAGCTAAATTGCCCCCGTGGGGAGCAACCTCAGAACGGGGTAGAATCTGAATGACGACGTATTTTTTTAATGAGGCTCCGAGAACCCTATTAAGTTGTCTGTTGCTAACAATATGGATATTGAACGCTTTCGCTGCCTCGCACGAGAAGTCTGGATGGGGCAGGGGGGACCTCCGCACCGACCCGGGCGTCTTCTGCCTGTTGATGCAGCACTACTCCCCGGCTCTCTGCGCTGGCATCGATTCCGGAGCTGCATGAGTCAGGATTGCGCTGAAGCTCGGCATAATGGAGGAAAGTGCTATTTTAGGATAACAGGCATATGATCAGCTCTTTTTTGGGCAGGTTTCACAGGCTGCGATGTTTGCAGAAAGAGTGGCTCTCCGGAATACCTCCCTTTCGGCTGGAGCACAGAAAACAATTTCACGAAGTCACTGCTGCCTCTCCAGCAGAAAGGGTTTTCGCATTTGACACTGACAGTCCATTAGTTGCGTTAACAATAGGAATGCTTTCAGCACGGTTTAACGGAAGATGTTTATGTGCGGTTAATAAGCTACATTCCCCACCCCCACCCCCACCCCACCCCGCCCCAGTAGAAATGAAATCGGAGACTAATTTGGAAGGTGTGGAGAAGCCGTGAAGCATCGGAAGGTTAATGGAATCACGGAATCCTAAATGAATAGAGCTTCCCGTCTGTTTCCCCTCCCGTTGCCGTTCGGACGTCGTTTGCTTGGCTATCTTTCCTCGGATGCGTGCCCAAACGTCAGCTTCCAGCTTGCAATAGTTATCAAGAAGGGATGTGCTGGGACTTCAAGCAGTTTTGCTTTCTCTTTCTTCTTTTTCTTATTACTTACAGTAAACGTAGATTCTTTTGGAAAAAAAATAAAAATGATATGTGTGTGTATGCTCAATTCTAGGATCAGGAAGTTTGGGGCCCTGCATCCCAACCAGTTGTTGATGATGTGGTGCTATGAATACCAAAAAAAAAAAAATATATATATATATTTTGCAGACTCATTCCGACTCCTGGTGACCCCATGTGTTACCAAGTAGAACTGCTCCATAGGGTTTTACTGACTGTAATTTTTATAGAAAGGAGCCCTGGTGGCACAAAGGGTTAAACACTGGGCTGCATGCTTAACCTAAAGGTTGACTGCTGGAACCCACCCAGCGGCTCCATGGAAGAAAGACCTGGCGGTCTACTTCCATAAAGATTACAGCCAATAAAACCTTATTGGGACAGTTCTACTCTCTTACATGGGGTCGTTATGAGTTGGAATCAACTCAGTGACACCCAACAATAACAACAAACTTTATAGAAGAAGGAAGCAGATCACCAGGCCTTTCTTCTGTGATGCTAATGGCTGGGTGACAACTACCAAGCTTTAGATTAGTAGTCAACCAGAAACTGCCTGCACCACCCAGGAAACTGCTATGGATACAGTGGATCTTCATTATATTTCCAGATGGTGTGCACGCTGGTGTGTTTCTCTTTCATAAATCCAGCCAAGCATAACTTGGAAAATCTTTTGGACTCGGGGATCAATTAGACCAAGAGATCAAAGGTTACTGTGATGAAGTCATTGCCTTCCAGGTCATCTTAAACCTTTATATTCTGTAGAATTCACTCCATTCTTCCCTGTCTTTTTTTGGGGAATGTCATCAATTATACAGTTTTAGCTATCATTTTTGCATGGTAGTTTCCCAAGTATATCCCAATCTATAACTAAAACCTTTCTGATAAATTTAGGATAAAACCCTTTGCTGTCAAGTTGATTCTGCCTCATGGGGATCCCACGTGTTACGGAGTAGAACTGCTCACAGGGTTTTCTTGGCTGTAATGTTTATGGAAGGAACCCTGGTGGCACAGTGGTGAAGAGCTTGGCTGTTAACCGAAAGGTCAGCAGTTCGAATCCACCAGCCCCTCCTTGAAAACCCTCTGGGGCAGTTCTACTCTGTCCTCTAGGGTCTCTATGAGTTGGAATCCACTCAACAGCAACGAGTTTGGTTTGTTTTTTTTAATCTTTATGGAAGGAGATCGCCAGGCCTTTCTTCCGGGGTGGTGCTGGGTGGGCTCGAATCACCAACCTTTAAATTAGTGGTTGAGCACAACTGCTTGCACCACCAGGGATCCTAAATTTAAGATCCATATGCCTAAATGCCCACTAGAGCTCTCTATTTGGATTTCCACAGGCAACTCAAACTCATCATGTTCAGAACTGAACCACCTATGCCCCCTCCCTGCCATGGAAAACAAGCAAATAATCAAACACAACCAACCTGATGCTTGTCTTATATCCTCTCTCTTGGTACATGGCACCTCTGTCCTCCTAGTTGCCCAAGCTGGGCCCTGCTTATCATATTCTGTTCCTCCTTTCTTTTCCATCCTTTATATCCACTTAATTATTAAAGGTGTATATTCTGACTCTCGGTTGCCTTTGGATTTGCTGCCTCCTCTCAGTCCTCACTGGCACTGCCTCAGTTCAGAGTCTTATCGTTTCGCTTCTGAAAATTGTCTCGGATCTTTACTGGCCTCATACCCTCAGCCTTGCCCCTCTCCAGTTATTGCTTTTACACGTTTCCAAAATGCACATTTAATTATAGTATGCACCCCATTGCAACCTTCCAATACTCCTCATCTTCCATGGGATAAACTCTAAACTCCTTTGCATGGTATATGCATTTCTCAATAAAGAAAAGTACATGGTCTGGAGTCAGACAGATCTGAGTTCAAATACTAGTCTGCCACTAATTATTGCTTGTGTGACCTCAGGTAACTTCTCTGTGTTTCAATTTCTCCATCTGAAATGTGGGAACAATAATGGTAGCTCTCTGCGGTCAGCCTTGCCTCTGTCCCCATTATCTGCTGCTCTTCTAATTCTGGACGTGTAAGAGAATTTCATTGCCCTAACCCTGGAAGTTACATGGACCCAAGTGACTGGGTCACGAAATGTAAGTAGAAGTGACACGTGTCACTTCTGTGTGGAAATGTTCAGTTGCTGGTACTGAGCCCTCCAGCCCACTCTTTCTTTAGACTATTGTAAAAACATGTGTTGGTATGAAGGTAGCATGAGAATTAAGTCGACTGAATGCTGAAGACAATTGCCCTGGAAAATGACCCCAATCCACAGCAGACTATGTATGTGTGAGAAATAAAAACATCTCGGATGAAGCAGCTAAGATTTGGGGGTTCCTTCTGACCTCAGAACAGTCCAGCTTAAACTGACAGCCTTCTACCTCAAAGGCTGTTATGAGAATTATGTAATGTTTGGAAGTATTTGGCGTAGTGCTTAGCACAAAGCAAGTGATCAGAACATGGTAGCAGCTATCATGGTTATCTTTTCCTTCCTTTTTTGGGCACAGTTTATCCCAGAGACACCTACCCATTTGCTGTTTCACATCTTGGCGTCGTTAGACATCCTCTGCACACGCTGTTTTTTCCCCCTCTTGCTCAACTGACAAAACTTATTCAACCCTAGAGAATCGTGTCTTCTCTGTGGCGGCTTTCCTCATCCTTGCGCCCACCCACGCTCCTGAGTCAGTCACGTGGGCTTTAATGCTGATATATACAAAGGATCGGCCCTTAGCACATCCATACTAGATTGCCATGATCTGATTACGTGTCTGATTCGCCTACTGGCTTGTGGGATTCCTGAGAGGACTGGGCTTGCTTATTTTTCAGTCTCAGAACCTAGCACAGTGTCTGCCACCAAGTAGGTATTTAATAAAAGTATAAAAATAAACAAATGCACTCCCAGAACTAATAAGAGATAAGACAAATAATTCCACTGTGGCAGGTGGTTGGAATAAGATATAAATGCTCCCGTTTCCCTGAAGCCCTCACTACTCTCCATTTTCTCCCTGACCCAGCCTGCTTTTGACTTGGTGACTGTTGGCTGGTCTGTGTTATTTTACAGCTGAGGAGAATGAGGGGCCCTGGTGGCACAGTGGTTAAGAGGTCGGCTGCTAACCAAAAGTTCGTGGTTGGAAGCCACCAGCCGCTCCTTGGAAGTCCTATGGGGCGGCTCTACTGAGGGGAATGAACCCACAAAGAGAAGACATAGGTGGCGCAGCAGGATAGCGTTAGACTTTGGGACAAAAATTAGATGTTACTGTCCTATAGCAACTATACATCTGAAGGCCCGGAGGGTCCGTGATATGTAGATGTGTGAGCTCCCCGCCAGCAGGGGGAGGTAAAATCATAAGAGTATCATTTGGAGAACACTTCGCCCTCGCCCTTCCCAGGCATATTTTTTTCTAGTCAGGCTTTTTTTATAACAGTCTCTTAGAATTTGTTAAGTCTTTACTGAAAAAACAAGCCCTTTTTCCTTTACCTTGTTATTTTTTTTTCCTGTTTTCTCCAACTGCAGTGAGGAACTCCTTTTTTCAAGCCCTTACAATAGTCCCAGTTATGTAAGAAAAACTTTCGATCTGTCTTTTCCCTCTGAAGTTGAAGTATAGCATCCCCATTCATATTCTTTTTCCCCGCGAGCACATCTTAATAGAAACAGTGACTAAGTTTTGAGCTTTGTCTCACCTTTAAGCCTCTGAGATGCTTCTGGATCTTGGGGTAGAACTTTGTTCCTTAACTTCCAAAAATGTTATGGTCCTAATCCTTTGGACTTGACAGAGTGGTTGTGAAGATCAGATGAGAGAAAGTATTTGTGGGAGTTTTGTAAACTGTGAGGTGCTACGTGAAGATAATGTTTTTGACTTTACAGACATTGGCTAATCTGTATGAAATCTGAGAATAGTCAATACAAGGTGCCGGCTAAGACACCTGCTCAAGCTGATATATGCTATACTTTGCTGCCATCTTGTGGCCATTCTGGTACTTGTCAGTGTTATTGGGTCTTAGGCTTAATAGTGTTAACAGTGATTTTTAAAAAATATTTTTATTTGTTTTGTTGTTGTTGAGAATACACACAGCAAAACATACAGGGTGCCATCTCCAGAGGAAGGCTTTCTCTCTCTGTGAGCTCTGGAGGAAGATCCTTGTCATCAATCTTCCCCTGCTCTAGGAGTTCTCCGTGAGGTACCCCGGGTCCAAAGGATGTACTTTGTTCCTGGCACTACTTTCTTGGTGGTATGAGGTCCCCCCATCTCTCTGCATGCTTCTCTCTTATATATCTCAAAAGAAATTGACTCAAGATACAACCTAATCTTGTAGATTGAATCCTGCCTCATTAACATAACTGCCTCTAATCCTGCCTCATTAACATCATAGCCGTAGAATTCACAACACATAGGAAAAGCACATCAGATGACAAAATGGTGGACAGTCACACAATACTGGGAATCATGGACTAACAAAGTTGAGACACACTTTTGGGGGACACAGTTCAATCCATAATAGGCACTAAACACGTTTTTTGGCCAAGTAGTTGGGATGTCCCATGAAACCATGACCCTAAACCTCCAAACCAAGGAACCAAATCCCATGAGATCTTTGGTTGTATATAAGAAGCCTCAGCAGCTACATTTTTTTTTTATCATTGTTCTAAATATATCTATCACACAAGTTTTGCCAATTTAACTTTTTACAGGTGTACAACTTATTGACAGCAATTGCAATAATCAGCTGCACAACCCTACCCTTAATCAATGTGATATTTCCATCACCGTTAACCCCCGCTTTCCCCCTCGTCCCACCCCTGTTAACCACTCATAAACTTTGTTCTCTGTACTGTACATTTGCCTTGTCTTTTCATATAAGTGAGGTTATACATGATTGTAAACGTTCAGAGATTTAAACAACAATAAAGAAACACATCTTTTTTCTTTTTTTTTTTCTTTTCCTTTTAGAGGAAAAGACTGACAATAGAGCTTTGAAATCATCCTCTGTTTTTCTACGTTCTTATTTTAGGGAAACTCAGAGACTAGGCTTTGAATTATCATCGGAAACATTATGGCAGATAAACTTGAAGATCAAAGACTCAGGCTGATCAGAGGGACGAGGGATAGTGTTGGAGGCTTTGGAGAAATGAAAGCATTTGCCCTATTTAAGGAGCAGCCACTAAATACTGTTATTGAAATTCCAACCATTTCCTGCAAAGGAAGCGGTGGTTCACACATCTCTGGGCTCCTCAAAGGCAGGACGTCACTGAGTCTTATCCTTTTTCTCCAGAATCTCTTTATTCTCTTCTCCCTACTGTGTATCTCTGGCCCTTGTTCCCTCTTGTCCAGGCTATTTCAACATCTGGTCTCCCTATGTGCACAATCTCCGCCTTTCAGCTTGCACACGCTGCTAGACTTATTCCCCTAATGCGCTCTAGAAGTAGTATGGAATGATGTTGCTATTGCAGGGGTGTTCTTGACACTGCAGCTCTGGAGCTGGATTGCTTGGGTTTCAATCCTAGCTCTGCTAGTTTAGCTCTAACTGGATAACCTGTGACAAGTTATTGAAGCGTTTCTGCATTTCAGTTTCCTCATCTGTATAACGAAGATCACATTAGTGCCTACTTCATAGGTTTGTGATAAAGATAAAATGAGTTAATCCACGCCACCAAAACCAACCCACTGCCGTCGAGTCAGTTCCAACTCATAGGGTTTCCAAGGCTGTAAATCTCTACGGTAGCAGACTGCCCCATCTTTCTCCCGCTGAGCCACCGGTGGCTTTGAACTACCGACCTTTCGATTAGCAGTCAATCGCTTTAACCACTGCTCCACCAGGGCTCCTAATCCACACTGCAGTGCCTAGCATTGACTGTTAATGCTCTTCATTATTAGTCCTCTCTAACAGAGTGTGAATTCCTTGAATACACGGCTGTCTTTGATGTGTCTTTGCATCTTCCAGTTCATATACTACTTTCTCATTGCAGTGATCTGATAATGTTTTGGGGTGTATATATGTGAAGAATCAGTAAGCCTGTGATGGGTGCATTCAGTTTACTTCTTGAAACTATATCACCATGTCATCAAAATATGTCTAAGGTCATATGGGTATGTGCTCAAATGCACTGTACAGAAACATTTTGAAACTTGCTATACTTACAGTTAATAAATGGTTATTAATGTTTCTTGGGTACTTACTGTGTGAGAGGCTCTGTTCAAAATGGATAATCTTCTTTAATACAAGTACTTCCAGATCAGTACTGTTATTGTTGTTACTGTTGTTAGCTGTCATGCGGTTGATCCTGACTCATAGCGGCCCGCGTGTTACAGAGTAGAGCTGTGCATAGGGTTTTCTTGGCTATAATCTTTACAGAAGCAGTTCACCAGGCCTTTCTTCTGTGATACTGCTGCGTGAGTTCAAACCACCAACCTTCCCAGGTACTATTATTAGCATCCCCATTTTATAGGAGAGAAAACCAAGGCTTGGAGAGGTCCCACAGCCGGTAAGTAGAAGTAACTAGATAAGAGGCCATGCAATTCATCTCAAGAACTCACATTCTAAAGAGACCTCAATGCTATAAATACATTCTTCTCTAATGCCTGGTTTCAATCCTGAGATTCTGTTTCTGAACATCAAAATGCAGGGGCATGTTTTTTGAATTTAAAACCCGGTGGAATCCAGAGAGTCAAGCTTACCACACATGTGGTCTCAGGCCTTGCTCGCTGTAGCTTATTTGGGGGAGCGACGTTCCCTGCCATCAAGAACTGTAATTAACTGGCTTCTGTACTTGGGTGGCACCAAGTGTGGAGAGGTCTGCAGACCACTTCGGCCAAGTATGTTTAAGTAGGTAAGACAATGATTCCATTCCAATCACGTATCATCAGACACACCACAAACCACCCACTGCTCCAACTGTCGGCTTGTGTTGGGATGTCTCCCTGAGAGTACTGGGCCCCTGAAGCACCCAGTGGGCTTGAAAAAAAATGCATTTCTGGAGGTAAGTAGAGCAGCCTGAGCTTCGACGTGTCCCAATAAGACCATGCATGGTCTAGTTATCAGATTTAGTATCAGATTTAGTCCTTATTGTTATGGTACATTTATTCAATAAATAATTATCAAGCATCCTCTATCTTGAAAGAACATTACGGTGACATGAAATTTTTATCTTCCCAGTAGTTCCCTGAGGGGAATCTCATCTATCTGATGAACTGGAGTTAGTTGAACATTCCATGTTGTCAGAGCTCCATTCTTTCTTTTCACATCTTCTCTTCATCCTTCAGGGCCACACCTCAGTTATCTTTGATGCTATTGTCCTAATTTAAAAAAATAAATAAATAAGTTGTCTTCTTAAAACGATTTTTTTTTCCCTATTAAACTAGCTGATATTTTCTCCCCGCTATATACAGAAAATTTGAAACTTGAAAAATGTAGGCATGCTACATGGTGGTCATCCATTGATAATAATAACTGTACATATATCTTCTTATGCCTGCTTGACATGAATTAACTCACTGAATCCTTAGAACAATTCTTTAAGTACCCTTATCATCCCTAGTTTCTCAGATGAGAAAACTGAGGTGCAGAGAAGTTAGGATTCCCAATCAGGCAGTCTGGCTTCACAGTTCATGCTTTCACTAAAAAGGTTTATGCCCTGTAATTATATTTTTCTATTGATAATAGAAGAGTTAAGTATTGAACAGTTATCTACAGTTTCTCTCTTTGTGTCAAAGCATGGATGATATATACATTGCTGATAAAGCACCACCCATTCCTTCTATCTGGAGATTGTGTTCACACTTTTAGACTTGCCAACTCCTACCCAAGATGCCATCCTTAACCATTATCTCTCTCTTTTGGCTCAGCTTGCTTTTTCCTCAGGGGAGCAGTAACCACCCTACCCTGCCTACCCTACTCATTGCCCTGGAATTGATTCTAACTCATTGCAACCCTGTGTGTTACAGAGTGTAACTGA
Organism: Dugong dugon; assembly: GCA_030035585.1. Classification (NCBI taxonomy): domain Eukaryota; kingdom Metazoa; phylum Chordata; class Mammalia; order Sirenia; family Dugongidae; genus Dugong; species Dugong dugon. Next base: position 23,328,485 of record CM057466.1, read on the forward strand.
GCTCCTTAGGGTTTTCTTTAAGGAAGCAGATCACCAGGCCTTTCTTCTATGGTGCCTTTGGGTGGGTCCAAACTGCCAACCTTCTGGTTAGTAGTTTAGCACAAACTGTTAGCGCCACCCAGGGACTGGTAACCACCTGGCTTTTCTCAATCTCCTGTACAGAACCATTGGCAGCAGCCAGGACCAAGCGAGGAGGAAGAGGGGATGGTGAATGAAAATTCTTAATCGTGTTAGCAAGTGGTGAATGTGTGAGTTGTGAAGTTTGGGGATAAAGAGTGTGGCCAAACTTCTAATCCTAGAATCACAGAATCTTGGGAAAGAAGGTACCTTAAAGATTGTGATTGAACACCATTCATCAGATGCTTGAATTTGTCTCTTTGAATATTTTCAGTTTATTCTACCTCTTGTCATATTCCATTAATCTTTCTTTTGGTGAATGTTTACAGCTCAAGTTAGTTTTTCATTCAAAAATTTATACACATATTGTTTTGTGACATTGGTTGCAATCCCCACTATGTGACAGCACTCTCTTCATTTCCACTCCGGGTTCCCTGTGACCGTTCGTCCAGTTCCTGTCCCTTCCTGTCTTCTTGTCTTGCTTTTGGGCAGGGATTGCCCATTTGGTCTCGTATTCCATTAATCTTTGATAGATCTTAATTATTTTGTAAATTTAGCCAATAGGTTCCATGGGCCCCAGTTCAAAAACTCTTGGGATCACATAGACAAGTCCAGTCTTCTCCCCACGACATGTAAAGTAGGCTTATATGTCCAGTATGGTCTTCAGTTCTCAAAAGCCTTTGTTCCCATGACAGAACGTTGCGTGTCCTTGTTGCTCTGGCTATTGCCCTTGAACTTGCTCATGTGGAGAGCACTATGAGTATGTAAGCACACAAGATTGGTTTCAGCGTGGTAACTGTGGTCAGTGTTTGATGGAGAGTATTTAAAATGAGAACTGATGCTGGGTGAACAAAGACAGCATTGTTTCAAAAGAAGGTTGGTGTTTGGAACACAGCAAGCCTCTTAGAGGTAAGATTGATAGCTTCCAAAATTTATCTTCTGTCTCCAAATTAGTATAATGTTGACAAAGTGAATGGTGCATCTATTTGCTGATGACAAATGTGTTTTATTTAAAATAATATATAATTCAAAGCAATTGTATATCCCATGGCAACAAGATGGCCTATATAAATTTTGCTTGTTCATAAGTTATATATAGTACAATTCCAGTTCATTTTGAGTTTTTTAAAAATTTTATGAAGTAAAAATGCATGCATTCTTTATGTTTTTTAACTGTTTAATTAAGGTAAAATCTGCAATCAGTTCACAAATCTTAATTATACCATTTGTTGAGTTTCGACAAATGTAACCAACATATCAATCAAGTCATATAATATTTCCGTCACTGAAGAGCAATTCCTCATCCCCTTCCCAGCCAGCTCCCCCGGCCACACACACATAGACTAGTGCTCTTCCTATTTTATTGTCATAGATTAGTCTTGCCTCCTCTGGAATTTTATATTAATGGAGTTATACAGTGTATACTGTTTTGTATCTGACTTTTCACTCAAATGATATTTTCGAAATTTTTCCATTTTATTATATATGAGTATTTTATTATTTTAAATTGCTGAGTACTGTTCTATTGTATAGGTCCTTGGGTGGCACAAACAGTTTGCACTCGACTGCTAACGTAAAGATCGGCAGTTTAAACCTGCCCAGCGGCACCTTGGAAGAAAGGCCTGGTGATCTGCTTCTGTAAAGATTACAGCCAAGAAAACCCTATAGAGCAGTTCTAGTCTATAACACATGGGGTCACCATAAGTCAGAATTGACTTGATGGAAATGAGTGGGTTTTTATTCTATAAATATACTACAATTTGCTTATCCATTTTTTATTTTGTTAGACATTTGGGTTATTTCCAGTTTTTGGCTATTTTGAATAAAGATACTAAAATCACTCATATACATGTCTTTGTGCAATGTTTTTAATTCTCTTGTGTAAAAATTCATCCAGCGTATTAGTTTAACTTTATAATGAACTGCCAAACATCTTTCCAAACGATTTGATTTTATTATAAACTATATTTTTAGAAAGGTCGTTTTCCAATTGTTTGTAACAGAATCACTCCTAAAAGCAACGTACAAGAGTCCCAGTTGGTCTGCATCCTCACCAGTATATGCTGTTCGCAACCTTTTCAAGTCTAGCAGGGGAAAAGTCTTATTTTGTTCACATTATAACGTGCATTTCCCTGGTGACTAATGATGTTGAAACCTTTTCATGTGTGAATTGTTCATTTGTATAGCTTCTTTGTTGAAGGGCTTGTTCAGCTCTTTTATTTCTTTGTTAATTTGGGTTGTTTGTCTTTTTATTACTGATTTGTAGAACTTCTTTATTTATATTGTTGTTGCTGTGTGCCATTGAGTCGATTCTGACTCATAGCGACCGTATATGACAGAGTAGAACTACCCGCACAAGGTTTCCAAGGCTGTAATCTTTATGAGAGCAGATCGCCAGGTCTTTTCTCCCGTGGAGCCAATGGTGGGTTTGAACCACCAACCTTTTGGCTACCAGCGGAGATGAAAAAGTTCTTTGTCAGATATGTATCTGCCGAATACATATATGTTATTTTGGGGTCTATGTTTATGAGGAATATTGGTTTGTACTTTTCTTTTCCACATCTTTGTCAGAATTGAGGACGTTTCCTTTCCTCCTCTAATTTCTGAAAGAGTTTATTTAAGATGACTATTCTTTTTTCCTTACTGTTGGACATAGCTCAGCAGTGAACTAACTGGGCCTGCAGCTCTCATTATGAGAAGGTTTTCATTTACAAATTAAATTTAACAGATATAGGGTTATATACATTTCCTCTTCCTTTTTCTGCCAATTTTTCAAGAAATTCATACATTTTGCCTAATTTGAATATTCTGGCATTAGGTTATTCATAATATTCTCTTTTTACTGTTTTAGAGCCTATAGTTTCTATGGTGATATCCCAGCTTTTTTTTCTAGTATTGGTAATTAGCATTTTATCTCCTTTCATATACATTAACTGGGCTAGGGGTTAACAATTTTAGTAATTTTTTATTTTAGAGAAAAACTTGCCTTTGTTAATTTGTTTTTAATTTTACATTTTGTTATTTTTTTATTGTGCTTTAGGTGAAAGTTTACAGAGCGAATTAGTTTCCCATTGGATAGTTGGTACCGGAGGTGTTCCATGACATTGGTTGCGTTCCTCACATTGTGTCAACACTCTCCCGGTTTCCCCTCTGGGCTTCCCGTTTCCTCTCATCCAAATTTTCTACCCCTTCCTGCCTTTTCATCTTTGCTTTTGGGCAAATGTTATCCTTTTGATCGTGTGTAATTGATTGTTCTAAGGAACAAGCTCCTTTGGGTTGTTATTGTTAGTTTTATGGGCTTGTCTATTGTTTGGCTCAAAGGAGTTCTCCGAGAATGGCTTCGGTTCTAGGTCAGAATGCAGCCTTGGGAAGTCCTTCAATCTCGGTCAGACCAGTTAGTTAGGTCTTTTTTGTGAATTTGATTTTTCATTCTACGTTTTTCTCCCGCTCTATCTGGGACCCTCTGTTGTGATCCTAGTCAGAGCAGTTGGTAGTGGTAGCCAGGCACCACCTAGTTCTTCTGGTCTCGGGGTTGTGTAGGCTGTGGTTCATGTGGTCCATTAGTCCTTTAAACTAATAACTCCCTTGAGTCTTTTGTTTTCTTCACTCTCCATTTCTCCAGACGGGAAGAGACCAATAGTTGTATCTTAGATGGCCACTTGCAAGCTTGTAAGACCCCAGACGCTACTCACCAAGGTAGGATGTAGAATATTGTCTTTATGAACTACATTGTGCCAATTGACATAGATGTCCCGTGAGTCTGTGGTCCTTTGCCTTCGAGCCTCGGAACTTTGTCCCATGGGGTGTTTAGTTATGTCTAAAAAGTTTCCATAACTGTGCCCCTTGTGTGCTTTACGGTCTATAATAACATACATGTAGCACCTACAAGTTTGTAAGTAGAAACATCCATAACCAAACCTATATCTGCAGGTGGATGTGCTCCCCTGCACCATCCCACACCTCTTTAGCATACCTATCTCCCTATGTATTCTTTCATACATTATTGTTTGTTAATACTATTGTTGCATGATTGTCTATGTTATAGTAATTACCACCAAAAAAAAAAAAACAAAAAAAAACTGTTGCCGTAGAGTTGATTCCGACTCATAGCGACCCCAAAGGACAGAGTAGAACTGCCCCGTAGGGTTTCCAGGGAGCGCCTGGTGGATTCATTCTTGCATACCTCTCAGCGTCTTCCTTTGCCTTGGTTATGTTGGGCTGACTTCCCCCATATTGTGTATTATCTTTCCCTTCACCAATATTAACACATGTCTTCTATCTAGTTAGTAATTTTCCCTCTCTTCCCCTCCCATCCCTGGTGACCATCAAAAAATGTTTGTTTCTGTGTATAATAAACCTTTACTTGTTTTTTATAATAGTGGTCTTATACAATATTTGCCCTTCTGTGAATGATTTATTTTACTTAGCAAAATGTCCTACAAATTCGTCCATGTTGTGAGATGTTTCATGGATTCATTGTTATTCTTTCTTTGCCTAGTATTCCACTGTATGTATGTACCACAGTTTGTTTATTCATTCATCCATTGATGGGCACTTAGGTTGTTTCCATCTTTTTGCTGTTGTGAATAATGCCACGATGAACATGAGTATGTATATGTCTATTTGTTTTACAGCTCTTATTTCTGTAAGATATATACCTAGGAGTGGGATTGCTAGATCATACGGCATTTCTAGTTCTAGCTTTTTTAGGATGCGCCATACCATTTTCCACAGTGGTTGTACCATTTTACATTTCCACCTGCTGTGTATAAGAGTTCCAATCTCCCCACAACTTCGCCAGCATTTGTGGTCTTCTGTTTTTCTGATCAGTGCCATTATTGCTGGAGTGAGATGGTATCTTATTGTAGTTTTGATTTGCATCTCTCTAACGGCTAATGCTCATAAGCATCTCTTCATGTGTTTGTTAGCTGCCTGAATGTCTTCTTTGGTGAAGTGTCTGTTCATGTCCTTTGCCAATTTTTTAATTGAATTGTTTGTCTTTTTGTTATTGAGGTATTGTTGTTTTCTTTTTCTATACATTTTACAGATTAGATCCTTGTTGCATATATTGTACCAAAATTCCTATTTTAAGTCTAGCATTTTGGTAGGCCCTTTAGGTACAATGTCTCATAGACTCTACAACACTCTGCAATGAAGCATTCTTATCTGTATTTAGATGAAGTAACTGAGACTCAGAGAGGTTATGCAGATTGTCTGAGGTCACAGAGCTAGTAAGTGACAGAACAAGAATTTGAATCCAAGTCTGCCAGGCTCAAAGTCAAGTTCCTTTCCACTATGCTACTATCTCTCTTATTCTGTAGGTCTTTCCAAGGGCAATAGCCACAGCTAGATAATTGCCTCCATCTCTGATTTAGAGACGTTATGACCTTTTCCCTAGCTTCTTTGGGTAGAATCCATGTGGGACACCCAGATCTCTATGCCTATAGTCGGTCCCGACTGGAACACTTTTTTTTCCTCAAAATCCCTGAGACCTAGTTTGTCTCAAAGAGCGTAACCATCTTGTTCAACTTCCTTTGCCCAAAGTTTGAATATCTTTTAAAAGTGACAGGACCCTCTCTATAGCCAGAGACAGATAACTCCAAACATGGATGGATTTAAGGGATAGAAACATTTTCTTATACTGAGCTGAGAATCGTCTCCCTAAAGTACTAGGGTCTTGCCTGAGTTCTTTGTGGGACCACCACAGAAAGCAATTACAATATTTCGTCCATAAAAGAGCCCTCTGGATATTTTGTGGATAACTCTATTTTCTCCTGGGTGTTACTTTCTCTAGCCCTGGTCACTCTTGGTGTCTTCACTATGTGTCACCTGATCATGCTCCTCTGAACAGCGCTAGTTGTAACTAAGGATGTCTAGAGGACAAAATCCACAGCTTAGTTAGAAGGTAAACATTTTACATAAGCTAGGCACATACTTGTGAAGGGTTTTCTGTAGGATAGAAAGATCAATGGTCATGTAGGGTCCCGGACAAAGCTGCAGAAGAATGTAGAACAAAATTCTAACTCACAAAAAAAGACCAGACTTACTGGCCTGACAGGAACTGGAAAAACCCCGAGAGAATGGCCCCCGGACACCCTTTTAGCCCATTAATGAAGTCACTCTTGTGGTTCACCCTTCGGTCAAAGATTAGACAGGCCCATAAAACAAAAGAAGAGTAAAGGGGTACACCAACCCAGGGGCAAGGACTAGAAGGCAGGAGGGCCCAGGAAAGATTGTAATGGGGAACCCAAGGTCGAGAAGGAAGAGTATTGACATGTCGTGGGGTTGGCAACCAATGTCATAAAACAGTATGTGTACTAATTGTTTAATGAGAAGCTAGTTTGTTCTGTAAACCTTCATCTAAAGTACAATTTTAAAAAAAAGTTTGAGAAAAATAAAAAATTGGGGTTAGATGCTGTCCTTTATAATGTTTCCTGTCCTTTTTCTGTGGCTGCATATGAGAAATGTCCCCTGGATTTCAGTTCCAGGAAATGTGTGTTTGTCATGATGAATCAGTACACTTACTCTAAGATGATTAGAGCTTATACAGAAGCAATTGTGGGGACCAGAGTATACACATTAGCTTGGTGTCTACACGGGGGAGTATCCTGGGATGTTTGATTCCTCAGCAGCTCTAGTTGACACAGGAGTTCTGTTGCTTATCATGAGTGTTCTTCATCATTGTTGGGCCCTCTCCCACAGAGCAGGAATGGAAGGTAGGATTTGCCTTGGACATGCTTCAGTTGATGTCATGTGAGTCTTTGTATCTTCCAGTAGAGGATTCCAGTTCCCCTCAAGCTACCTCATCTGACTTCTCCTCCAACTCCCAGCAGTAGAAAAACTCACTGTGCAGACAAGGTAGTTGTGGTCACCACCCCTGAAGTAGATGCGTAGGCAGTGAAATATTCAAAAATGTTCTATAGAACTGGTTTACATTCTTAAGCGCACACTATTTTAAATTTCTTTCCCCAAACAATTATGAAACCTGGAATATTTTCCTGTGAGTAAGATAGTGATGTCAGATGAAATGCCTCTGAAAGCAGATATGTACGCCCCTCATTTGTTTCCTTGAGAAAGTGTGTGGGAGAAACAGGGTTAGAGGAAACAATTTCAGATTGTCTTTTCAGCTTGTGAAATATCATAGCATATAAATGTAGTCAGTTGTTTACATCCTCAAATGACTTTGCTTTGAAAATAAAAGTACTGCTCCCTAGAAGGAATATAAACAAGCAAAAAGCACAAGAAACAGTATTTTATTTTATTTTTGTTCAAATTCCCGCTAAAGATACCTGGAGGCAAATTTAAGAGAAATTGATTCTGATTGGGTGAAGAAAATCAATTAGAAATTAAAACTGTTGATGCTTTAAACACTGTCTTTGGAAACAGACAACAAACGTTTGGGGATTAGCAAACTGACCCTGGGAATGGTTTTCTTTCTTAGAATTTCTGGAGAGTTACCTGGTTTGACTCTCCCTGAGCTTGTAATAATTGATCCTGAGGTCCCAGAAATAAAGGGGCTAGAAGTCGAGGTAGACAGATATAATAAAATTGCAAATGGGTACATTTTAAAAAAGAGTATTTGGTAGCTTCCTTCGATGTATCACAAAATCCACTTCCTGAAGTGAGATTTTAGTCCCTAGAAGTCTGTGCAGTGAATCAGAAAATTTCATCCAATTCATAGCTTATGACTTTTCCAGAAAATTTCTGCATCTGCCTTCAAGAGACCTGGGAATAATAGTAGCATGTTTACAAACAACCATTTTATGTTCTCACTGGAGTCAGGGAATTAAGCACATATGCTGGGCCATGGAAGAAGTTTTTTTTTTTTTTTGATGCTGTACCCTCAAGAGATAAATTCTGAATATTTGGCACTATTGTAAGCCTTTTAAAAACACTTTATAAAAATGAAAAATATACTGATATTTTAAAAAACAAATAACATTTATTTCTGCTTTTAAAAGCATCCAACGTTAACGGTAGAAATTTTGAAAATACAGAAATATAGGAATAAGAATTGATGATAACATTTATTGAGGGTTTTTTTTAATGTTCCACAAGTCCTGAGTTCCACGTCTTACATATATTATCTCAGTTAAACCTTACCCTGTGGTGTACTATTGTTCACATTTTATATAAATAGAAACTGATGACTAGAGGGGTTTAGTGGCCTGCACAAAGGCATCGTGCGAGTTAAGTGTTACAGCAGGACTCCAGGCCCGGTGCTCTAACTCCAGACTCCATGCTCCGAACAGCTAGGTTCTATGCTTCCCCTCAATTGCCAATAACCATAAAAAAAAAAACCATCAAGAAATAGCCACTGTTGTATTTTTGTGTATATGCTTTCAGTATTTTATGCCCCATCTGTATGTATGCATTTCCCTGGTGGCTCACTGGTGAAGTGATATGGCTGCTAACCAAAAAGTTGGCAGTTCAAATCCTCCAGTCGCTCCTTGGAAACCCCATGGGGCAGTTCTACTCCATCCTATAGGGTCGCTATGACTCGGAATTGACTTCACAACAATGGGTTTGGTTGTCAATTTGATCCTAGATAGTGTCCGTATGCATTTTTCAAACCTAATTAAAATCATAGTACAAGCTGTTTCGTCACCTTTGATGCTGGTCTTTTCCATGGTTGAACCTATGAAGACTAATAAAATGGCCAAGGCATGATATTGGTACAAGCTAATCCAGAACGCAGCCCTGACACTGGGTGTCTAGGTAAGGCCCTGGATAAAAGCAAAAGGCAAGCAAACAGACAAACATAACACTCTTCACAGAAGCAGCCATCATGCTAACACCTTCTCCTAGGCAAAAGCTACTTTCATTCCTAAGCTCAAGGTGCCAGTGACAGCGTCCCGTGTATGGTAGAAAAGAGAAGAAGGCTGGTTTTCCAAAATTCATCTCCATAGCCCTTCCTTTCCAGGTATAGAAATCTCAAATATTTTTAATGTCCTTAAAATGTTAGAATGAATCCACTTTTAAGAAAGGTTGTTTGCATTTTGAGAACTTTAAATTTTCATTGTAAGAATGACCAAAGGGTGGTTTGTACCAGATCCTGATTAAAGAAAGAGAAAAGTTCTATTTTAAAAATCTATAGTTCCTAGTCCAGTATTGGAAATAGGACAAGGACTCCTATGGTGTCATCTAGGAGTTTGACAACAAAACCAATCAAATTTTTTGGATCTGGCATGGACTTACATCCAATAGGAAAGGTAACTGAAATGGAAAGAGAAAAGGGGAAAAAAACCACCACTTAAACAAATGTTTCAGTTGAAATGTTTCTTGTTGAAGTCTAACTATTTTCTTAGAGTTTATTTTCAAATTGAGATATAATTCACATACTGCAAAATCTGCCCTTTTAAAAAGCGCTATTCACTGTTGTTTTAGTATATTCCCAAGGATGTGCAACCACACCCTTATCTAATTACAGAATATTTTCATCACCCCAGAATGAAACCCCATTCCCATTAGCAGTCACTTCTTGCAGAGTTTTTCTAAAGGAAAAATCTTCAATACTTTTCTTCTAAAAATTCAATTTTCTTAGATCCTTCCCTCAACAAAAATGGTTCTTAAATATTTCTATTGATAAGAGAAGTTATCAAAATAATCTCAAATAACAGATGAATGGTGTCATTGTTGTTGAATATATCTTCAAGTATAAAAATGATTATCAACGGAACCATTTCCCCAAAGTTTTCAATGTCAATAAAATCCCCACCACCATCATTATCATCATCATCACCCCCATTTATATTGAGAACTTGCTATCTGGCAGGTACTCTATTAAGATATTTTATCTCATCTTATTTTGACAACAATCTTGTTAAGTGATTGTTAATACTCACGCCTTTGTCCAATGAGAAAAACCTGAAGATTGTGGAGATGTGAAGTAATGCCCTAAAGTCATCTAGTAAGTGTCAGACTTGAGAAGCAAACCCAGGTCCAGTTTGATTTGAAATCACAAGCCTTCACCACTGAGCTCTGCCGGATGCAAGGAAATGGACTAAGAGAAAACATAGCTAGATTTCAAAACAAAAATAACATTTAAGTCCAAATGGGAATTTTACACAAGCACAGGGTGCTGAAAAAGGTTATGTAGTATTGACTCCTGGAAGGTATTATCCCTGTGATTTATGTATCTGCATGACTGGATTCTCACGATGTATACTTGCATAAGGCTATAGAAACCAGATCTTCACTGTCCTTCCATTTTCATTATTTGATAACTAACCTATGAAACGGGAAATGGAAACAATTGAAAATTCAGGAAGTATGATTGATACTATAGAGACCTCTTCTCCCAGGGCTTTTTTTTCTTGGTCTTTCAGGATTAGGCTAGACTAGTTAATTAAAGGATTCCATTCATTGCTTTCCTGCTGGCTTGAGTTTCTCTTTGCTCCTTTCAAGTCCTCCTTCATTTTCACCACTCCTGAAACCACCTAGCATGCGTGCCATCGATTCTCAGGAAAGACAGAATGCATGGCACATGCTACTTTTATATATAACTGCATTTATAAGGTTATAATAAATTTGATTAGGGTCTTATCTGCAGGTGAGCTATGGTTAACTCAATATGGAAAGAAAGAAATCATGCAACTATTCTGCAATTCTGGGTGAAGTTTCAGTTCAGTTCAGCAGATATTCGTTGGTCATTTTCTATGTTCCCAGACTTGCCATGAAAGGGAGCAAAGTGTGTGTGTGTGTGTGTGTGTGTGTGTGTGTGTGTGTGTTGAGGAAATGCATATAAAACATATGCCCAACTAATTGTAACATAAGACATAATGTGATAAGTGCCTCATGGATGGAATGTGGTAAGATCTCCAATCTCTCCAACTAGATCAAAGCCCTGCTTCAGACACTGTGACACCATACACCTTTCCTCCTTTGCCCTGTCTCAGTTACAACTGCATATTAGTTTATGTGATTATTTGACAAATACTTATTTCCTTAACTTGAGTGCAGAGTCCTTGAGGGCAGTGGGCATGTCTATTTTTCTTCCTCATCACATCTCTGGTGTTTTGCATGATGTCTGGAATGCAGTAGGTATTCATTTGATATGTGTTAAATGAATGAATGAATAAATGAACAAATTATGTTAGAAGACTAAATTACAAAGAGCAGGGAGGAGATGGAGAACCACTAAGAATTATAATCTTTGAATTAAGGATTGTTCACAAGGTACATATTTTTAAAAATATATAATGCATACACATATAATAATACTATAATACACAGATAGTAGTATGTAAAATATGTGCAAAATAATATATGTGATATATAATATACAAACATAGCCTTTTGAACACCAGAAGGTGATGGGTGTACATCTGGTTGACTTCTCAACTGTAACTTGGATTCTCTTGTCAGTTATCTGGTGATGCTATAACAGAAATACCACAAGTAGATGGCTTTAACAAAGAGAAATTTATTCTCTAACAGTTTAGGAGGCTAGAATTGCAAATTCAGGGTGCCAGCTGCAGGGGAAGGCTTTCTCTCTGTCAGCTCTGGGGGAAAGTTGTTATCATCAATCTTCCCCAGCCAAGGAGCTTCTTAGTGCAGGGACCCCTGGTCCAAAGGACACACTATTCTCCTGGCTCTTGTTTCTTGGTGGTATGACGTCCCCCTATTTCTCTGCTTGGTTCTCTCTTTTATATATCTCTTTTATATCTCAAAAAAGTTTGATTTAAGACACAACGTAATCTTGTAGATTGAGTCCTGCCTATTACATAACTGTCTCTAATCTTGCTCATTAACATCATAGAGGTAGGATTTATAACACATAGTAAAATCGCATCAGATGACAAAATGGTGGACAATCACACAATACTGGGAATCATGGCCTAGCCCAGCTGACACACATTTTGGGGGGACACAATTCAATCCATAACTTTCCACTCTTTGACCTACAAAAATCCATGTCCTTGCCACATGTAAAACACATTCACCCTATCATATCATAGTAAAAGTTTTAAATGAACTCCAAGTCCAAAATCCAAAAATTCCTCTTCATCTGAAATCTAGAAAACAAGTTACCTGCTTCATAAGTACAATGGTGGAACAGGTACAAACTAGACATTTCCATTACAAATGGGAAAATTGGAGGGAAAGAAGAGATAACAGGCACAAAGCAAGTCAGCAGAACACATTACATTAGCCCTCAAGACTTGAAAACAATCCTCTGTTCTCTGACATCGTTTACACAATGGCTCTGCCCTCTGAACTATAGATATTGGTCACACTCTCTGGATTCTGAGTGGAGAAGCCTCAGCCCTGGACTTCAGCTCCGCCTTGCAGGCTCACTGGAAAGGCAACTCTGCTTCTTCACATTTGGGTGGCCCCATTCTCCTAGTCCACATGAGTGGCAACTCCACCCTTTGAGACTGAGGCAGCTCTTCTTCCTACATTCCTTGTCTCTTCAGCTTCTGCTTCCTGGTTCCTTGGCCTCTTGGTCCCTCGGGATTTATTGCCCGCTTCTGCCCTGCTGGGGCAAGTGTTTCAAAGCTCTGTAGCTCCACCAATAAGTGCCTGGAGGCACCCCACTCCACCAGTAAACTTCGGCTGGAAGGCACTCAGCTCTCTTGCTCCATGGGCCTACAAGCCTAGCTCAACCAGTAAGTGCCTGGAGACACCTCGCTACACCAGGAAGCTTCCTCTGCAAAGGCACTCAGCTCTCACTGGTCTCCGGGTTCTGCTGCCGCCATTTCTCTGCCACTGCTTCTCGCTGTCTATGCCGTCTCCAGTGAAACAGCTCTCCTCACATCCTTCTGAGTCCTCGCCAGAATTGTTTTTGGCAGCCATAATTCCACCAACAGTCTCTTCAAGGCTTTTTACTACTAGGCACTTTAAAACTCTTCCAGCCGTTATCCATTCACAGCTGCATAACCACTTTCACATTTTAGGTATCTGTTAGAGCAACACCCCACTCTCGGTACCAAATTCTGGCTTGGTTATCTAGTGCTGCTATGGCACAAATACTGCAAGAGGATGGCTTCAACAAAGAGAAACTTATTCTCCCATGGTTTAGGAGGCTAGAAGTCCAAATTCAGGCTGCCAGCTCCAGGGGAAGTCTTTCTGTCTCTGTTGGCTCTGAGGGAAGGTCCTTCTCATCAATCTTCCCCTGGTCTAGGAGCTTCTCAGTACAGGGACCTCATGGCACCAAGAATGAAGAACCAGTAGGGGAGTGAGTCCCTTGGACCTGGGGTCCCTGTGCTGAGAAGCCCTTTGACAAGGAAGATTGATGACAGGGACTTCCCCCAGAGCCAACAGAGAGAGAGAAAGCCTTCCCCTGAAGTTGGTGCCCTGAATTTGGACTTCTAGCCTCCTAGACTGTGGGAGAATAAGTTTTTCTTTGTTAAAGCCATCCACTTGTGGTAGTTCTGTCTTAGCCCCACTAGATAACCAAGACACGCATATAACATATGAAGATGGCCTTTTGAACACCAGAAGATGATGGGTGTGCATCTGGCTAATTTCTCAGCTGGCACTTGGATTCTCCTGTTACTCTATCAGACCTAAAGGCTATGAACAAAACAGATCAGATATTATAGTGTGAATGTTCTATGCTAAGAGATATGCACAGGCGAGCCCCAGAGACGGGCACCTAGTCTAGTTAGGGAAGGATTCTTGGTGGAGGTGACTCTGGATCCAATTTTTGCAAGAAAGCAGAGTATTCCAGGCAATGGTAATGGCTTGTGCAAAGACAGATAGACACAAAATAGTGTAACTCAAGGATATGAATGGAGTTCTAGTCACGTAGAGGAAGAAGATCCAGGGCCTTATGTACCAGAAAAATAAAGCAAAACAAAAACCCAACCTCTATCAAGTTGATTCCATGTCAGAATAGAACTGTGCTCCACAGAGTTTTCAATAGCTGATTTTTCAGAAGTAGATCACCAGGCCTTTCTTCTGAGGTGCCTCTGGGTGAACTCAAACCTCCAACCTTTCAGCTAGCAGCCAAGCACATGAACCATTTGTACCACCTAGGGACTCCAAAACCTTATGTACCAAGCTTCAATGATTCAGCTCTATCTTGAATGCTATAAAAAGTTTTTGAAGAGCAAAATCCTTGAGTATTTGAGTTTTGGAGTAATTAGTTTGGCAATGTGGTGGCTGCATTGAAGGTGGTTGGACTGTTTTTCATAAGGATGTTATAATAGGCAAGAAGTGACAAGGGTCTGAAATTAGGCAGGAACAAAGAGGACAGAGTAGAAGGAAGGTATGGGGGAGATGCTAAGGAAATAATATCTATAATACTCTCTGAATGATTGGAGGTGAGTTAACAAGAAGAGTCTAGGATAGCTCACAGGTTTTTGAATTTGGAACCTGGATAGATGATGCAGTCATTTGCTAAAATATGGAGTTCAGCAGGTTTGGGGAGGAAACAGATAAGTTCAGTTGTAGACATGTGATTTTGGAAGTACATTTACCAGTGGCTTTCGATTCTGACTCATGGTGACTCCATGTGTGTCAGAGTAGAACTATGCTCTACAGGGTTTTCAATGACTGATTTTTTAGAAATAGATTGCAAGGGCTTTCTTCCAAGGTGCCTCTGGGTGGACTTGAACGTCCAACCTTTCAATTAGTAGTGGAATGCTTTAACTGTTGACATCACCCAAAGACCTTAAAAAACAAAACAAAACAAAACAAAAAAACCCATTGCCATTGTTTCTGACTCATAGTAACCCTATAGGACAGAACAGAACTGCCCCATAGAGGTTCCAAGAAGCAGCTAGTGGATTTGAACTGCCAACCTGTGGAGGATCTCGTCGGCAGATAGATTCAAAAGTCATCAATAGTCTAAGAACTGTAATGTGAAAGAGCCCAAGAAAAGTAAAGAGAGTAAAAATATTAGTGGCTGTAACCCTGGGAAATAGCAACACGTGGGGGATAGGAAGAAAGAAGACTGTGAAGTTTAATAGAGAATCCAAAGAAAAACCAAAAAGAAAATGGCATCTCTGAAGACAAGGAGTAAGAGTTTCATGAAAGAAAAGAGTGATCAGTAATGTTAATTTAAATGATTTTTTTTTTTTTTTGTATAGTTAGGACAAAAATGTGTCCATTGAGTCTGGAATAATCTAGCTTATGGTGGTTTTATAAGAAGTTCAGTGGGGTTATGTGGGCAAAGGGCAGCATTGAATAGGTTTGGGAAAGAACAAGAAGTGCTAGAATGGAGACAGTACTGTAGACTCCTCTCTAAGATGTTCACCTGCTTATGGGAGTGGGAGGGAGTACAGCATGAAAATGCACAGTCAGAGGAGGATTTTGAAAATTCCACATGAGGATGTGGCATTCTTGGCTTAAACTCCGTTCCACACAATCACACATATATGTGTGTGTATATATATGTATATATTTGTGAGTATATTTGTGCATATAACAAGCACCTTGTTATCGGGTGCTGTTGATTCGATTCTGACTCATGGTGACCCCATGTGACAGAATAGAACTGCCCCATGGAGTTTTCTTGACTGTGATCTTTATGAAAGCAGATCTCTAGGTCTTTCTCCCGTAGAACCGTTGGTGGGTTTAACCACCAACCTTTTTAGTTAGTAGCCGAGAGCCTTAAAAGGGACTAAAAAAAATCACTTCCTAAATTACTACATCTCCATCAAATCTTCAATATGACTGTAATTAATGTCACTAGTTCTCACTTTCTCTCATCCTCCCCCTGTCCCAACCCTAGGTCGTGACTGCTTGTATCTGGACAGTTAAAAGCTTACCATTAGGAGAGTTAGCCCAAGCCCTAAACTAATGCACTCCCCCATGCCCCTATTTTGAGAGCTGATACTAATGAAAACCTCCTAGCTTACTGTAAAGGCAATACTGATTTTTATTGTTGTCAGATCCTTTAATGAGTGGCTGCACTTTGTTTCTGGAAAGCAGACAATTTCCAGAAAGAAAACTCAATTTCCAGGGAAAGGGAAGATGTCCTGGAATCATTTCTATGCATTTGATCAAATGAGTTTGATTCTGATGCTATCAAAACCAGAGGCCACAGCAAAGTGTCTTATGAACATATTGCACTGGGAGATTGTGCCTGAATCATGGAGTCACAGCTCTGCCCCTGGGAGCCATGTGACTTTAGGGAAGCCACTGTCCCCTCCTTTGTCTTCTTTTCTGTTAAAGAATGGAGCTAGATAATACATGCCATTCCTGGTTTGACTTTATGTTGAAATTTGATTCCTTGAAACCCTGAATGAAGTCATTCTGTATATAAACTTCCTTTTCCTACCTGTGTTGTGGAAGGACTCAGCTCTTGACAAATGTCACTATTTTGGTGTGTTTTCCATCCTTTTCATCCCTCCTGGGTGAACAGAATTGCTTCACTCATCCATGTTCTCATGATGCTTTTCACATGTCTCTACCCATATCAACCAGATTTGTAGAGCTGTCTGTTCTTTCCATTCCCCTCTAAATAGTCAGATGGACCTAGTAACATATAGTAACATTTAGTAAGGTTATTTGGAGAGGATTGATAATGTGAAAGCTAAAAGGGGTTGAGGCTAGTGGGGGTCTTTATCACTATTTTGGTGTCTTTAACACACAAGTTTGTTGGAATTCATGAGAGCATGGAGGAATTAAATACAACCAAAAAACGCTATGAGTCGATTCTGACTCATAGCTACCCTATAGGACAGAGTAGAACTGCCCCATAGTTTCCAAGGAGCACCTGGTAGATTCAAACTGACGACCTTGTGGTTAGCAGCCGTAGCACTTAACCACTGTGCCACCAGGGCTTCTAAATTAAACACAGGCTATTTCAATTATACGGTAATAACTTTTTCTCAATGTCATCTAAATTTAAGGCCTCACTGTAATACATGAGTACATAATTTAAAATTAAAACAAGAATTGTTATTTCTCGTTGCTGTCGAGTTGGCTCTGACTCATGATAATCCACAGAATGAAACACTGCCTGGTCCTGCACCAACCTCATGATGTCCAACATGCTTGAGTCTATTGTTGTCTTCCTACCTAGGGGGTTCATTGTACTGTATCAGACAATGTCTGGTTGTGATGCATAGGGGTTTTATGGCTAATTTTTGGAAGTAGATCGTCAGAACTTTCTTCCTAGTTCACCTTAGTCTAGAAGCTACAGTGAAATCTGTCCACCACGGGTGACCCTGCTGGTATTTGAAATACCAGTGGCATAGCTTCTAGCATCATAGCAATGTGCAAGCCAACACAGTACAACAGACTGACAGGGGGTAAGAATAACATTTCAGATTTAAGGCATCCAGGAATTTTCTTATATTTCATGTACCCTCTTCATCTTAGGGAGCCCTGGTGGTGCAGTGGTTAAGAGCTCTGGCTGCTAACCAAAAGGTTGGCTGTTCGAATCCACCAGCCGCTCCTTGGAAGCCTTATGGGGCAATTCTACTCTGCCCTATAGGGTTGCTATGAGTTGCAATCAACTCAATGGCAACGGGTTTGGTTTTTTGGTTTTGGTCTCCATTTTAGAGGGTAAGGCTCATCGATAGTGGAGCTCTTTTTTGATATCAACATTCTATCATTAGGTACTGAGAAGGTATGATTCTTACTGAAGTCTTCTGCCTCTCACTAGGAATGTCATTCTAGTTCTAGCGTACCCCCTTCTCACTTCCTGGATTTCTGTGTTTTAATCAGGCTTGGTAACACACACTTTTTAAACCAAAACAAAATTTGTATATTTAATTTAGTTTTAAATATATTATTTATTTTGAAGATGTAATATACACACGTGGTAGAAAGTTTTAAAAGTACAAGATGGAGTGCAATCAAAAGTCTCCCTCTCTCCGCCATCTTCAGCTCCGTAGTCCCTCTTTCTGAGATTCCAACTGCTACCAGGTTCTCGCGTACCTTTCCAGAAAGAGTCCATGATTTATAAACATAAAGGTCTCTACATTCTTTTTGTTCTGTATCACACAAATTGTAGTATAATATATATATGTGGTGTGTATATATACATATATATAATGCACTTTTAGAATTTAGCAATGAATCAGAGTTCTATCTATATCAATACTTAGAGTTGCTATTCTTTTTTTAAAAAAAAATGCTTATCACATCTTTGTAAGAATGTGCCACAATTTAACTAGTTTTCTCTTGATAGATGGTTCTTTAATATCAAATATTTTGGTATTATCAACAATACTGTGTTTAGTACCCTTGTGCAGCTATACCTGGAAGTTAATACCCAGAAAAGAAATTGTCTAAGGAACGAATGGCTTTTTAAGATAGAGCCAAATGGCCATCTGCGATGGTTAATTTTGGGTCAGCTTGGCTAGGCTATGGTGCCCAGTTGTTTGGTCAAAGACTAGGAAGGTTGCTAGGAAGGTATTTACATGTGATAAGCATTTAAATTCATTGATCTTAAGCTAAACAAATTACCCTCTAAAATATGGGTGTGTCCCATTCAATCAGTTGAAGGCCTTAACAAAAAACTGAGGTTTCCTGACAAAGAAGGATTCAGCTTCAAGAATGTGAATAGACTACCTGAATTTCCAGCCTGTCACCTGATCTATGGATTTTGGACTTGTCAGTCCCTACGATCATATGAGCCAGTTCCTCAAAATCAATCTCTCTCTCTCTCTGATACATACATATATATATATATATATATATATATATATATATATATATATATATATTCTCTTTCTCTCTATATATATATATACACCTAGTATGGTGAGTTATCAAACATTCTGATCCTCGAAATCTGAGAAATAGTATCTCAACATAGATTTATCTTGTAGTTTCTTTGTTATGAGTGAATTTGATGACTTTTTCCCACATTTAAATGTCAGTAGTAGTTCCTGTACGGCTCGTATCCTTAGTCTCAATTTCTATGGGGCTTTTATTTTTATTCTTATTAATTTATAAAAGCTCTTTATATGTTAAGGAATTAAAATAGATTTTTAAATATTTTTCTCAAATGGAAAAACCCACAACAGTTCCCATTCTATTTCATCAATATTCAGTAAGCATTACTTTAATAAACATATTTAATACATGTTTAGGTACTAAAATACACAAAAATGAAAGACGGACAATTAAGTTTGTAGGTAAAGGAGCTTATAATCCCTTTGAGAGGAAATATATGTACAGGCAGAAAAAGAAATCCTATGATAGAGAAACTACAGTGTACTATTATACTTAAAGGAAGTTCTGATTGGTTTTTAATCTGGAGAAGAGTTAGAGACATCAGTAAGGTTTCCCATTTACAGTGCTGTGGAATTTATGGTAGGCCTTAAAGAATGTGTGGGATTGTGGGGGTTAGAGAAGTGTTCGGGTGATAGGAGAGAGGGGTGGAACCGCTCGTTTGGAACTGTTGCCTATCAAAACTGGATTTTTAAGGTATTTCTAAGACGAGATACAGACATACATGCATGGTTTTGACCCTTGCAAAGTCGGTGGAATATACACAGTACCTAGAATGAAGGTATTATGTTAGCTATACTGATTTTGATCTTTTAGTTTATATGTTCATGGTGACCCCATGTACGCAGAGTAGAACTGCTCCATAGGGTTTTCAAGGCTGTGATCTTTCACAAGCGCATCACCAGGCCCGTCTCCTGAGGCACCTCTGGGTGGATTGGAACCGCCAACCTTCCAGCTAGTCGTCAAGGGCTTAACCAGGGATTGCCATGGGTCAGAATCTATTAGACAGCAACTAACTACAACAAGTTTATATGTTGCTTTGATTTCTTTGTGAAAATACAGTTGATCTCCATTAAATAGACATCTTGCCATTAAAATACTCATTAAAAGCTCTGGGACCTGGCAAAATTCCAAATGTGTTACATTGATTCAGCATAGGCTTCCAAGCAGATAGATGCACTGATTAATTGCACAGCCGATGCCAAGAGTCAACAGAGTCCCCTGTTTAATATGAAGAGAAAATAGATAAGTCATCACCTAAAAATCTCAAAACTGCCTCATACAGTGATCAATCCCTACAAACTGTCAGTAACTCTTTTAAAAAAGGGAAAACTTAAATATTAGGAATTTAAACAAATTCATCAGAACTTGTGAACTAGAGTCCTCAGTCCCTCTGAGAAAGTGTTAAGTTATTTTATTTTGAAACCACACTGGTGGTTGATCAAAGTCTCTAAGTCAATTAGAGAACAGAAAGAATGGTTAACTTGAAAACTCTTAATTAGAGACTGACAACCTAATTAAAATTTTGGTAATTAAGGCAATAATATATCTTAAGTTCAAACTTAAAAATATAATTGCCAGTGAAAGTGTGATTTTGGCTTATGGAATCATACACAGAATTTAGAAAATTTGAACGTTTTTGGTGAAACTAAAATATTCCACTTTCCTCCAATCCATTGTACTTCTGTAGTACTATTTTTGTTTTATTTTGTCTTGCTTTTGGATGTTATAGTACATGTAAAAATGTGTTTTCCTTAAGTATTGGCCAAGATACTTTAGGAAGCTGTACTATAATTGTAGAACACTGGATGCCAAGTATATGAGGAGTTGCTTTAAAAAGCATGTACATCAGAGTCCTGTTAGGTAGAAAACCTTTTATTTTTTTTTTTAAACTAAGTCTAAGTAATAAAATTCCAGATGATCAATTCCTGCTTATACCAACTTTGAGCAAATGTCCATAATATAATACATAATCAGAAAATACTTTGCATTAAAATATTATGTGCTTTCTTCAGTTTAATCTGAACTCATCTGCAAGTACAATGTTTTAGGCTGTGTTCTAGGCTGTGCAGATTGACGAATCCCAGGTTTGGCAGATAAGCTGACAGCTCAAGTCCCAAGAACCGGAGATGAGACGACAGGAAGCAGCCGCAGGATCCAGAGAGAGCAAAAAGCCAGAACGTCTGCTTATATACAGATGCGGGCCACACCCGCAAGGAGACTCCCTTTCATCTGATTGGCTACTCACAGTATATTCAATCATGGGAGTGATTATATTAAAACACGGAGAATCATGGCCCAGCCAAGGTGACACACAATCTTAACCATCACATACAATGACAAAAATACCTCTGTTGGTAATCCCCATCTGTCTTTTCAAGTACTATGATGATCCATTTTCTCTGAGATGAAGACAGCTGGCCACAAGGATCGCTGTGAGAGGCATTTAAACAAGATAGCAGGCCATCTGAATTTTTTAGTGTGACTGGGTTGGCTTTCTTGCCCTGTCTTATTTATAAGAGTTCACAATGCTGTTACACAGTAAGAAGATTCTAACTTAAACCCTTCCTATACCACATAATGGGGCCCTGGTGGTGCAGTGGTTAAGAGCTATGGCTGTTAACCAAAAGGTTGGCAGTTCGAATCCACCAGCTGCTCCTTGGAAACCCTATGAGGCAGTTCTGCTCTGTCCTATAGGGTAGCTATGAGTTCGAATCAACTTGACGGCAACAGATTTGGCTAGTTTGTTTTATATATATATACATATACATACATACATACACACACACACACACACACACACACACACACATATATACACCAATTAATAAAGCCACTGTGTGAGACTATTTAGGAGAACCTCGAACCTAGGGAAGTTAGTTAATAATGCCTTATGTTGCAAAGATAATTAGAATCTTCAAAGCGCTTTCATATGCTTTATCTCATTGGATTCTCGCAACAACCATGCCAGCTAGGCAGGGGGCTCACTGTGAAGGAAGCTTGAGGCTCAGAAGGCCATGTGTGTTTTAACATCACACATGCGCCTGCTCACTCTACTCAAGTTCCCTGGACGAGGGGAACCAGGACCTCATCCTATTCCTTTGCTACTTTTCAAGGAATAATGCTCCTCTCAAAGTAAAGAAATAGCTCTAAGCGTTAGGTTCCAGAGCAAGAGAGCTCTACCGGAAAGCTCTTTGCCTTCTGCTGCAGCAGGAAAGACTATTTTTAGATGTTTTTCCTTTGGCTAATTGTCTCTCCCCCACTGGGGAATTTCTATGGGTAGAATACCCAGATGAGCCAAGTTTCTCACTAATTTCTGCAGAGACTGGAAAGAAGGCAATGGCTCAGTCTGCCCTGAGGCCTTAGAACCTCCCCAGTAATGACACTGTGCTGGCAGGTTCTTCAAAGACCTTGGAGCCCACACAGCTTTGGCAACCCCACTGAGCAAGGGGACTAAGAGGTGAATGGAAGAGGAGCCTGGACTTATCTCTGTGAGTCTTGGAACCACCTCAGATGACCTTGTCTGAAGCTCCGTTCTGAATGTAGCTAAGAGGGTATGGAGCCAGTGGCAGCGGCGGGTTCAAGAGGCCCTCCAGATGTTCTGGTTTTCTTTTACCATCTTCGAGAGGAAAAAGGAAGAGACTTCTGAAAGTGTATTTCTCCAGGCAACTTCAACCTTGAGCTTCGACCTTTAGGGAAGTTCAAGGGAACTCTGAAGGTTTAAGCCTAGAGAAAAGAAAGAGAAAAGGGTAATGAAAACCATTTTACTCTCTTGTGGGGAAGAGCTAACCAGCTAGTACTGGGTGACCTTTGAGACAGGATCAGTATCACTGATTCAGTAACAATGGGTGGAAAGAAGGTGAAGTCAGTTTGGGGCGCAATATCAGGGTAAAGCTTCTAACAGGTTTATGCAGTGGACTACCTGGAAGGTAATGAGTTCTCTGTTGCCTGGACTGTTCAAGCAGAAATGCAGACACTGGCATGGACCCTGGCATCCACTGGAAGTGAAAGTGATCCAAAACCCTACAGGTGGAAAACCCAAACCAAATCTGTTGCCATTGAGTTGATTCCTACTCATAGTGACCCTATAGGACAGAGTAGAACTGCCCCATAGGGTTTCCAAGGAGCTGCTAGTGTATTAGAACTGTCGACATTTTGGTTAGCCGCCGAGCTCTTAACCACTGCTACACCAAGGCTCCATTGCTAACACTAGTATAGCATTTGTATACCAAGTATCTTCTTAGCCCTCAAGAAGGGATGTGTGAGGTAGACGCTCTTTTATTTTAGAGATGAGGAAACTGCGGCACAGAGAAGTATTTTGTTCAAAGTCACACAGCTTGTACGTATTTGAACTTGACCGCTTGTCTTCAGAGTCTGTACTCTCAGCCACTTGCTATACTGCTAAGTGGCTTCTAAGGTCTCTTCTTGCCCTGGATCCAGACATACCTGCCAGTATCTTTGGTATGCCTCGCCCAAAGCACTTCCAACAGGGTATTTATGGCCTCAGAGAATTGGATAAAAAACAGAGCCAAAGGGGTTGCTGGGGGGAAATTGAGAACTTTAAAAACCCACGGGAAAGCCCGTTGGTCATCTTTGGGGCCGGCTGGCAGAGGGAGAGCCTTCCAGAATACTCGCGCCAAAGTAGAGTGCTGTTGTTTTCTGATTTCCCGCTACACCAGCCTCTCCCTCCGCGTTCCTTTCTGGCCTTCCTTCCCACTGCACCTGCCTTCCTACTGCACCTGTGCTAAGCTTTTCCAGGAGACTGGAAGGCACCGGGACAAACAACCATGAAGCTGCCAATTGTCTATTCCACACCCTCTTCCCTGCCCTAATTTAGAGGGGGAGGAGAGATGCCCAGAGTGTAAGGGACTTACCCAAGGTCACAGAGCCCTGACCAGAAAATCCAGGTGGCCAGACTCCCACATCGGCGATCTGTCCATGCTCAGGCACGCCTCGGTTCTCACCCGCACCCAAGAGCTCCCTTAATTCCACATCCCCCGCCTCCCCACCCCCGCCCCCCAGTTCCCTGGAGTCGCTTCTGACGCTCCGCAGCCTCCAGGGTCCAGCCCTTCCTGCGGGCGCTTCCCTTCCGCCGGATTCCCACGCCGGAGTCGCCCTCGGCCCGCGCGCAGCCCGGGGGAGCGCTGCCTTCAGGGCTTGTTCGGCCGAGCCGCCCTGGCCCCACGGAGCCCATGTCCGCGCCCCCGGGCCCGGGATCGCTGCGGCACTGAGGCGGGCGGGCGAGCGCCGAGGTCTCACCTCCTGCCGCTGAGAGCTGGACCTCTGCCCTGGTCCCTCCGGGCGCCGGCACCTGGAAGGAGGTGATGTCCTCCGCCTAGCCCGTCCTCTCGCCCTCCCGCCCTCAGATGAGGTGCCTCCTTCGGAAAGTCCCAAAGTGTCACGGTCGAGCCCACTGGGGTGTGGCTGAGCCCACTGGGGTGTGGCTGCGCCCCCGGCGCGCAGCGCTTCCTCCCCGCTCCTCGCGCGCAGCCCCAGCCCCGGCCCGCTAGGTACGCGAACTCCCCTCCACCTGGGACGCGCGCACGATGGCCTCGGGCCCCCGCTGCCCCAGCGAGGCCGCCTTTTGGTTGGACAATTAGCGAAGGTGGGGCGGGAAGTTGACGAACCCCAAACACGCGCTTCTCCATGAAGATTCTTGAGCTTTCTCTGAAGAAAGGAGTGCATATGCTGCAGTGTCTCTGTGGAAGGAGCCTGAGGTCCAGCAACAGCCTAAGTGGTGAGAAAATGTCCTTTCCCCAGCTTTCAAACACTGCACGTTGCTCTCCCTCCCCTCCTGTCGGCCCCCCACTCCGCCTCCCTCCCCTCCTTTATTCTGCACTGGAAGAGGTGGAAGGAGGGCGTTTCCTTACTGGGGAGAGATAATGGCCCCATCGCCGGTTCTGTCTCTCTCTCTCTCTCTCTGTGTGTGTGTGTGTGTGTGTGTGTGTGTGTGTGTTTAAATCCCCGAAGTCATCACCGCTTTATAGAACGCGTTACCTCTCGCCAAGCGCCTGAGCTGGAACCTGCGGGTCTCTTTTCGAGGGGTGCTTAAAACGACCTGCTTCCGCACTTGCTCGCGGCTCTCTCTTTGTGATTTGCGAGGGCGGCGTGCGACTCGGAGTTGTTCGGTGTCTCCTCTAAGAAGTTGCTGGTGCGTTCGACAGGAGAGGGGACTTTTAAACAGGTGGCTGGCGAGGCAGGTAGCTTTTCTTTTTCTTGCTTTGTCTGAAAAGTAGACGTGTGGCTCTCTTTAGAGAGTGTATTGGGCCCTAGAGATCAAGCGCTTTCTGTCCTTGGTGCTGAAATCGGAGAATCCCAGTTAGCCCTACGCTTACCCACTGGATCCCTCAGGACAGACACAGGGAGGAAAGAAACGAAATCAAGACTATTCGAATGACCTGTGGAATTAAGAAAGATCATTAAAAATTTTAATGAAAAAAATACCAAACTAAAACCAAATGCGTGATTCTTTTCTACTGAAGCCTTGCAAATGGTGTGTTGTTTCACTACGTTTTTTATATTGTCCATCTCTCTTTCTCTCTCTCTCTTTTTTTTTTAAAAGCTGTAGGTTCCTTTTAGGGTGATTATGTCTATGAATCTTGCAAGTGCTAATCTAGTTTCTGTATTGTTTGGTTTTCCCCGTACAAAATGAGGCTAGAGTGTGAGAAATGGGGAAAGGTGCCCTATTATGTCTAAACAAGTCTTTAAAAGAAAAAAGCCATTTTTTGCCCTTAAAATCCAAATGACTTTAATTTTCAGAAATTTAGCAACATTATAATAGATTCTGTGTTCAGAAGTGCTTATGTTATTCTGGGGAATCTGATTCATTTGGTTACGCACCTATTTTCACTCTGTTCTGGATCTGTGTGAATTATATTTGGAAAGATTAGAATATATATAGGTTTCCTTCATCCTTTCTAAAACTTTGCCTTGCTGGTTATGCACCATTCTTAAAAAAAGAAAACTCTTAAAAAACAATTAGGTAATTTAACTATGTGTGAAATATGAGAACGTGCACTTTAAAAACAAAATCAGCAAAGAGATCTAATGTTTTTACTTCTGTTCAAGTCAGAAGATCATTTAGACATTCTTTTTTTGCCACTGTATTTGAAAGTGCTGAAAGTGTCATTCCACAACATTCTAAAATAAGAGGCTTTATGTTGTAGTTTTATGTTTTGATAATACGTATTTCAGGAAACCAGGAGAGATATTTATTAATATCATTTCAACTTTCCTAGCCTACATTAAGTAAAATGTGAATAGATTGTACTTAGATACATGTTTCCTAGATATAGAAAATTTTAAGGGATGCATGATGTGTAATAAAGACAGAACACTTTTTCATGTAAAAGTAAGTAAGATGTACAATTTACAGGCAGAGTCAGTTTTCCAAATAGTAATGGATCCAAATAGAAGAGACAATCTGTGTAATGGGACAACATAATTTATTCTAAGACCATGGGACTTAGAGTCGGTAGACCTAGTTATGAGATGATCTCAATAGAGGCACCAAAAAAAAATCTGTGAAAGTAACTATTTTCATCTGAAAAAGTGGAAATAATCATAGCTCTACCTTGGTTCCTGTATCTGACTTCATCCTCAACTTAACATGTGACTGTGTGAAAATGGTTAGTCTTTATTTATACACATATTTTTAATTTATGGAGGAGATATTTTGGGGCACTGTTACTCTAGAGTAAATGATAGAGTCCCAACTAGTGAAGATGGAGACTCCTTCCCACCCTTTGTTTGAATTGTGGCTCTTACTAGTTTAGGATCTTGGGTAACTTACATGACCTTGCTGTTCCTCACTTTGTGCGTAAATGTAAATTATGAATGCTAATACTACCTCATAGGTTGCTATAAAGATGAAATGAATTAATAGTCGCTAAAGATTTGTTGAACTGTCCTGTGTTCCTGGCACTGTTCTAAGAACTTTGAGCCTACCAAGCAGAACATTCTCAGTGTATTTTAGATATTATATTCTATTTTAAAGTTATTTATTTATTTCATGTGACTTTCACCATTAACATGACCTCACTGTAATTCTGAATGTAATGTTGCTATCCCAACTGTGCACATATAAATTGGGGTTTAAAAAAATAAAAATAAAAACGTATTGCCATCCATAGCAACCCCCTAGGACAGAGTAGAACTGCCTCTTGGGGTTTCCAAGGAGCGGCTGGTGGAGTCAAACTACTGACCTTTTGGTTAGCAGCCATAGCTCTTAACCACTGTGCTACCAGGGCTCCAAATTGGGGTAAAGACATCAGAAAATTCTCATGGAGCAAATCTATAAAAATGGTGCTGTAATGTACCGTACTGATTTTTTTTTAACTTACTCAAAGAGGAATACAATAATATTTTGAACAGTGTCAACACGGAGTAACAGAATTTTATGCCATCTACTTTTTCCCCATTGTTTTACCGATAAGGGAAGTGAGGACCTAAGAAGGGAAGTGATATAATTTGTTACAATATGTTGAGAGATTCTCCTAATGGATTGCTGAATTTTTGGAATTGTAAACGTTTCAATATTTTATTTAGGGTCTATTAAATAAATAGAGCTAAGACAATCCAAAATAATCATTGTTAACTTCTGAATTTCTTAGTAGAGTTAAAATATTTTATGGCTCCTGTCTTTCCTCTGCATTGTCAAATATTAATGTCTTGCCTAGTTTATCCATTATGTTATTAAATGTTTTCTACTTCAGTGCAATGGAGATAGCATGAGCTAGCAAATGGAAGACAAGTTTAGATAAGGCTAAGTGGATTGTTCAAGGATAAATTCAGTCTCTTATGATTCTTCCTTTTTGTTTTGTTTTTTTTTTTTTTTCCATTTCTCGAAATGTTTTTGTTAGTTTGTTTGTTTTTAACATGTGGGAGCCCATCCACTGAAAGACAGATTGGAAGTTTAAAATTCTAAACAGTCCTGCTCAGGGTATATTCGCATTTCTGCTAACCTGATAAAAGACCAAGTTTTTGTTCAAAGGGAGAGTAAAGTAGGTCCATTTTTCTCTGGAGATGGGCCCTGTACGAAGAAACATAGGCTCACAGAATAGTGCCAGTTAAAACAATAGCTCTAATACCTGCTCCTATTTCTGTCAAGATCTAGTTGCCGGGAAAGTGGAAGCAGTCCATCAAAGAAGGGTATTAAGGTCAGGGGTTTTTCATCACTTCAGCAGGAAAGGCCATTCATAAGTTACAGAGAGGGGTCCCTGTCTGACAACCAGGCTCCTGAGAAAACTAGGTGAGGTCTCTCAGCCTGGTAGAGGAGAGCAGCCCTTTTGGTAGTAGATCCCTATAATGTTGTTAGCTGGCATCCAGTCAGCCCCCAAAGTGCATTGTCTGGGAATTGAACCCAGGCCTCCTGCACGGAAGGTGAGAATTCTATCACTGAGCCATCACTGCTCCCCACCATCCCTACAATAGTAGTAATTGTATGTGCTCACACACAGGGAGTGTGGGCAATGTGCTTGCCTTGTCACTTTAGGCTATTCCAGAAAACCTCTAGAAGGAAGGTATCGTCCCGCTCAGTCCATCAGACTCTATTCAGACGGATAGCATGGAGGGTTATCACATCCCTAGGGACTGAGCTAAACAATCACATCATCAAGTGGCCTGGATGTGGGATTGAGAAATTCCAGGCAAAAATAACCCATCAGTCCTGTTACAAACACATGTAAAACCCAGTCACACACTTACTTTCATGTCTAGCACTGGTACCTACATTAAAACTGCCCCCTTATAGTCAGGTTGCGTCAGTCAGTGGTTTATCTAATGGGTACAGGCTTTAAGTACTCTACCAGATGGTCAAGTGATCCAGGAAGGGATGGTTGGTTGGTTGTAAAGTGGTTATTGTTTGTAGGGCTTATTTCCTAGAAAAGAACCTTCTACGAGCGTTACATAGTTGTTTTCAAGTCTATTCTACCTTAAAAGTATCAATATAGTCCTTTAATCTCTTTATTTTTTCTTCTAAGATTTAGGCAACAGATGCCTTCTAGAAATGGAACAAATGAAAAGAAAGTATTTCTAAATTGAGGAGATTTTAAATTTAAATTCAATCTTTAGTAATCACCGAATTTAAAGCCAGGTATTCAGTTGTTCACATAATTTTAATTGTGCAATAGGGATGATTTTTCAGTGTGCAAATTCCTTCAATTATCCAATCTGGGAAAATTTTATTAAAGTGTAGTTGATGATTTAATCGTGGTAATTATCTTTGTTGAAGAATCTTTCTTTGACCTGATTTTTGTGTCATGAGCTTAAAATTCTTCACTATTTCAAAGAGGCTTCAATGGCAAAAATGAATACGAGTTATACAGTGTACAAAATGCCCATACTTTCTCATAGCTTTCATTTTAAAAGGGATATCATTATTTTACATAATATTTTTAGTGTTAACATCAGCAAATTCAAGAAGGTATTGTTTATTATCCACTCATTCTCTCTCGTAGTACTTTTGGAAAGCAATTTGCTATGTGCCTACTATGTGTAAATGTAGTAGTCATTATCACTTCTCACCCAATATTTTCAGTTCTCCCCCTGAGCACATGGTCAAGCGGTACTACCCAGTTCCCTTGAAGTTAATTTAAAAAACCTAAGTCAGTTGCTTTTGAGTTGATTCCGACTCATGGAGACCCCATCTATTGCAGAATAGAATTGCACTTAATAGGGTTTGCATGCCTGTTACCTTTAGGAAGCATATTGCCAGGCCTTGCTTCTGAGGTTCCTCTGGGTGGTTTGAACCACCAACCTTTTGCTTAGTAGCCATGCGCTTAACCATTTGCACCCCCCAGGGATCCTTCCCTGGAAGTTAGATGTGGCCATATGACTTGCATTACTAAAAGAAATGTTTCCGGAAGTGACACATCTGACTTCCTCATGGAAGTTTTAATAGCCACCGCACAGTTCACCTGAGGCTCTTTCCTTCTGATGATGTTCAAAGTAGAGGCTGGTCCATCAACCTGTGTCTCTGAGTGTCTATAATGAACAGAGTCCCACTAAGTGACCCATGGTGGACATTTAGCACAAATGAGAAGTTAAAAACCTCTTTCTGTAAGTAACTTAGATTTCTAAGGTAGTTTGTTATTTGGCCTATCCTGATGGGTATGGTAAGGCAGTGCAGTTTAAAATAATATAATTTAATGGAAGATTATTAGGTATGTTGAAGGTCCTTTCCAGCCAGAACACTCCAATTTCTCTATGATGTCACCTGTAGTGCATGACAAATATATCAGTTTTCTTTTGCTAGTTTTTTAATAATTAGTTTTGCTTACCAAGTATAAGATTTTGTCATTGCCCTTCTAGTAAATTGGTGTATGTTCTGAGCCTAGCTGGCGCATTGTTTCTTAAATGATAGTTATTTCTTTCCCGAAGATGTAATGATGTTTTCCAAGAGTTTTGAGATTACTCTTTGAAAGTTGTAATTTAATTGCAAGGCCCTTAAGGACTCATCTGCTCCTTTCTACTTAGCCTGAAATGTAGAAATTACTTTTGGATGCCCGTAAGCATATCTAGGAAAAGACGAATTGGCAACATTGCCTGAGAAGCACTGACAATGTGTTAGCTCTCATCACTACTGTAGTTTTGCAAGATAAAGGAAAATGCAAATAAACATCCTTTCTTTTCCTCTCCCAGTTTATAGACTAGGAACCACCGTGCATGCGGTGCGTGGGAAGCAAACCTAGGCAGAGCTTTAGGATGAAGGGCATAGGCTGAATGCCTTCAGCTGGGTCATGGATTGCCAAGCCACTTGCCTGACTCTGTTACGTGCAATAGAAGAGGGAAGCTAGACTTTTTCCGAAGCCTAGGGTACATGCATAATGCTAACTAGCTTCCACAGTTGGCAACTCTGCTATCTCTCCTCTTCGCCATCTGAGGGTAGAAAGTTAAAGATACCATGTCGCTGGTAACATAGTCGCCATTTTTCAATTCAACCAACGCTCACTGAGTACCACTTGCAAGGTAGGTTCTCAGTTAGGCATTGGAGACCAGTTGGGAGGTATATATACGTGTATATGTATATACACGAATGGGTATAATACAAGACAACATATGATACATGCCATAAATGAAGTACTTGGGAACCTCAGTTTGTTTAACAAACGTTTACCTGGTTTAAGGTCATATGGTAAGAATCACCCCAAGGAAGGAATAGGTCCCTGGGTGACACAAATGGTTTGCTCTCGGCTACTAACTAAAAGGTAGGCAGTTCTAACCCACCCAACAGTGCCACAGAAGAAAGGCCTGGTGATCTGCTTCTGTAAAGATTCCAACCAACAGAACCATATGGAGCTCAGGTCTACTCCACAACACATAGGGTGGCTTTGAGTTGGAATCATTCCATGGCAACTGGTCTGGTTTTTTAGGATTTATGGTAACTACCCTGAGTTTGAAAGGCATTTAACACTTCAAAAGGTAGTGCTGGGTGGGGCAGATGGGGGCTGTAATGGAAAGGAGAAGTATCTCTGGATATTTTACTGGAAGAATGTGTTTGGATAAGAATAAGATGCAGATATAAAAAGCATTTGCTTTACAAAAGCAAATACCCTACAACTCAATTCAGGCCTACCTAGCATTGTTCTTATTTACATATCCTGCTTGGTTGTCCGTGTTCCTCTCCTCTACCCCTTCTTCAACTTGAGTCCATTTATTTACAGCCAGATGTAATACCTCAGCGTCTAAGAAGGGGGCAGGTTCTATTCTTTAGTACCAGAGTTATAAGTGGACATCCAGGAAATGCATATAGTTCTGTTCTCTCAATTTCCATGGAATATCTTAAAACAATGAGGCTCTTTTCTTTGTCCAGCTTAGCGTCTGCAATTGCTATCTTTATGCCACGTTATTTTCATTGCACAGTGTTATGAATGGCATGTCCGAATATTTTTTGAAATGCCACTAAGTACAGGGCATTTACATTTCCTAGGGTGCCAATCAGAAGGGTACTGTGAATCTGCCAAGACAGTCTCTCTTGCTGAAATGATCTTTCTTGTTTATACATAAGCTTCTAGTACCATCCTACCCCCTCCGCTCATTACTGTTTATAGAAACCATAGCATTGCCGTTGGTGTTACTGATTGCCCACGTTGCTGCTTCAATGAAGCCAGCTGGGATGCGATTGCATGGTCTTTAAATAAAACTTAGCGGCATAAAATGAATCTCCTTTTTGAGGGGAGGGGGTTGTTGCTAGCTGGCTCATTCTCTAAAGCACTAATTATTTGCTTAACTTAGAACAACTTGAGAACCAGTGAATCGCCATGTTGGTTCAGCATCTGACCTTGGCACTGAGGAACTTGCCAATCGGTTCCATAGTTAAAGGCTTTATGAAGCCATTCTCAAAATGAGAGCGATGATACTCTTATCCCCAGCCATTTGAGCACTCTGCAAATAAATCATTGACTGGAAGTAATGGCTGAGAGGCCAGAAGATTAATTGAGATCAAGAATTCTGGGTAGCAATGGGCTGTGCCAGCCCTCTGACAATCAATCCTATGTTCACAGGCAACATGGAGAAAGCCTGGAAGTGGTGAGAAGCAGAGTGGAAGGCTGGTGTTGTGTTTTCTAAAATTGTCACCATATGGAGCACGGAGTACACCAATCGCTCCTTTTGGCCTTTTGGCTTGTAAACCTCACTATGTGTTAGATAGGACAGGATTTCTCCTTTTACTTCCAAATTATGGATTAGGAAGCTAAGGCTTGTCCAGGTGAAGCTTTATATGTCTATGTCTATGTATTCATTTTCTCCTGAAAATTAAAAAAAAATTAAATATATCTAAATCTGTCTAAAATGTTTGTGTATTTATGCGAGTGTGTGTGTATCTCTTTGGTTAAATGTATTGAAAATTGTTAATGGTAATTACTTTTAGGGAATTTGATGTCAGAGATGGAAGACTTGCTATTTTTACATGTATCTGTATTATTTGAATTTTTGAAATGTGTTTCTTTAATAATTTTTTAAAAAACTAAAACTAATGATATATATTTTAGTTTCGTTCATAGCAGAAAACTTTTAAAATATAAAATCTCTGTAGAATAAGAAAATTGCTTATAAAACCATAACGGTGATATATTCTCTTCTCTTCTGAATGTATGAATTTTTTTTAAGAAGTATCATACGAAGTTATACTTTTTATTTGTTTGTTTTCCTATGGGTTTAAATAATTATCCTAAATATGGATACACATATTCATATATTTGGAAATTTTTTTTTCCAGAAGGAATTACAAAAAGCTGTTAACAGTGGTTACTTGGAGAGAGATACGTTTGGTTTAGAGGGGAAAGAGGCTTTTCCTTTTTAGTTTTGTGCATTTCTGTATTGTTTCTAATGGTTTGTACATAATTGACTTTACTTACATAAATATAAATCAGGGTTTAGCTGGGTGAGAGATTGTGAACCATTATTCATTTCTGTATTGTCTTACTTGTCTATATTGAAAAATACTAATAGATACATCATTTTACAAAATACTCTCCTAAACGTGATTTTAAGTTACTTTATAGAATAACATCACATGTCTATGCTATAATTATCAGTCTACGAACTCTTATTGGCTATTTAGATCACTTCTATTTTTCTGTGTCTTTAAACTTCATTATGATGAAAATTCTTGTGTAGAAATCTTTGTGTGTAGTGAACTACTGGGATGATAGTCGGTAATAACTCTTCTTTCTTCTTTCTTTTAGCTCCTTCCCTAATCCTGAGTTTGAAACAATCGAAAAAAAAATAGCCAATGTTGTCAAGCAGATGGCTATCAAAAGTGTCCGCTTTCTTATTGGATTGCTAGAATACTGGGTTAGAAAATAGTCAAAATTGAACTTAACACCTTCCTCCCCAAACAAAACCTGGGCACGTACAGCTCACCAGAGTGAAGGCTCGGGTTACAGAGCAGACTCACCTGCTGAGAATTCCAGCCTTACCCCTGCTGAGTCTCCATAGTGGAATTAGACAGCGATTTGGACTTCACATCTATCTCTGAAGGGAGGTCTGGACCCTCACCGGTTTGTCCCTAGCTAGAAGATCAGAATGTCTCCAGCCAGTGGGCAGATAGATTCCCAGAGTGAGAGAACCCACAACAGGCTAAGCCTCACCTGCCCCATTTTTTCTGCCCCATCTTACCATTCAGACAAGATTTTCCTCTTCCATGGAAAGGAGTGAGAAAGGACTATGGAAGGGCAGAGACTCTCTTCCTAACACTTGTGGAAAAGGCAGAAGTGCCTCTATTGTGGGCTGAGAAGTGAATATGGGGAGTGGGAGAGAATAGTTACCCTAACAGTGTGTAACTTACAAAGGCATAAATATTAAGGGTGTCGATATGTCCTCCAGTGATTTACACTCCTCACAGCCACAGAACAGTTCCTTAATTTCTACTGTATGGTATAGTGTGTGTATCTTTTTAATCTCTACGAGGGGGCACAGTGGTTAAGAGCTCAGCTGCTAACCAAAAGGTCTGCAGTTCGAATCCACCAACCGCTCCTTGGAAATCCTATGGGGCAGATCTGCTCTGCCCAATAGGGTCACTATGAGTCGGTATCAACTCAACAGCAATGGGAGGTGGAAAAAAAAATTTACTGTTAAAAAATGAACTAAAAATTTGCATTTTTTTCATAACTGTTGGGGTTAATTGTTTCATGTATCTAATGACCTTTTGTTATTTCTTTTTCTCTTTAAAATACTCAAGGAAACATCTTTTTTGGGGGGGTATCCCCTCCTTCTAGAGCTGGTTAGTAGCATATGAATGATTAGTATCTAGACAGTATACAATTTCCCAGATTGTTTCATCAGATCGATTTATAGGGAGATGCTTTGCTAACCAGTTTCCTTTTCTGTTTTTTGGATGCAAAAAGTAGAACTCATGGCTTTCGTTTGCAACTTTTCTCTTACCATGTGTTAATGCTCCAACTGTTGTTTGGAAGACATATGATTATTCTTTTACAAAATTATGTATATGTATGTATATATTTATATATTTCTTTCTCATTGAAAAGTAATAAAAATTCATTTTGGCAATCAGAAAAATACAGAAAACCAAAAAGAAAATAAAAATCACCCATTGTCTCACCTTCGAGACAACCACTATTTACATTCTGATATACTTTTTCTTTTACAAAATAGGATCCACCACAATCCAGTTCTGTAGCCTAGATTTTTTTTTAACTTTACAATATATCATCAGTGTGTTCCATGTCCAAATACTTTTTAAAATATTATTAATGGCTACATAGTATTCACTTATTTGGGTGCCATAATCCATTTAACAAATCCACTTTGGTTAGCAATTAGACTGATATATAGCTAAATATAGGAGTCCCTGGGTGGCACAAATGGTTAAGTGCTAGACTACCAGCTGAAAGGTTGGCAGTTCGAACCTACCCAGGGGTATCTGGAAGACAGGCCTGGCAATCTGCTTCCGAAAGGTCACACAGCCTTGAAAACCTTGTAGAGCAGTTCTACTCTGCACACGTGGGGTCACCTCGAGTAGGAATTGACTGTACATCAACTAACAACAATATAACTGAATATATCACTGTATATGTATATATAGGAAACCCTGGTGGCGTAGTGGTTAAAAGCTATGACTGCTAACCAAAAAGTCAGCAGTTCAAATCCACCAGGCACTCCTTGGAAACTCTGCGGGGCAGTTCTACTCTGTCCTATAGTGTCGCTATGAGTTGGAATCAACTTGACAGCAATGGGTTTTTGTTTTTTATGTATATATAAACATATATATCAATGTATATATATATATATATAGCAATATATATTATACATGAAATCTCTATATATGTATATCTGTATCTATATCTAAATTGGCGAGCCCTAAAGCTCCTGAAGCGGACCCAACCCAAAACCCATTGCCGTTGATTCTGACTCATGGTGACCCTATAGGACAGAGTAGAACTGCCCCATAGTGTTCCTTCAGAGGACAGTGACTCTTTTTTTTCTTTTTCTCTGTGGTGTCTGACATTTAGCATAGTGCCTACCACCTGTCAGGAGCACAAAACGCTAGCTGTTGCTCTTTGACATGGTGTTCCTTATCTCTCACTTTTGTAGAAGGGCAATTATGCTGTTGGTAGAAGACATAAGATACAAATATTGTATAAAGAAAGTCCCTGAAATTGCCACCCTTCTTTTGTACCCTAACTTATTCAGGTCCTATAGTTGAGCGTAAAGAGAGGCTGGATAGAGGCAGACAGAGAAGCTGTACCCTGTTGCCATTGAGTCGATTCCAGCTCATGGAAATCTCATTTGTTACGGAGTAGAACTGCTCCATAGGGTTTTCTTGGCTGTAATTTTATGGAAGCAGATTGCCAGGCTTTTCTTTCAAGGCAGCACTGAGTGGGTTTGACCCGCCAACCTTTAGGTTAGTAGTGGAGCACAAACCATTTGCACCACCCAGGGACCTCAGAAGGGTCTGTAGCTGGTGAGAAAAAAAGTGGGGAGCAGAAGAAAATCCCAAATAGTGATGTTTGAAAGCTAATTAGAATTTCAGATGCAATTATTTAGGTGCAGTTAGGATACCATAAATTAATGCCAAATGAATCATACTGGCAAGAAAGATTTGGGGGTTCAGAGAAGAGGAACAACAATGTTAGAGAAAAATGAGTAAAAATAAATGAAACATTTTGAGAGTGATAACAATGACAGAAGCCAAGAGAGAGCTGGTTTATTGCAAAGTTTTTGGCTTGGTTTTTGTTGTCTTTTTGACATCTGAGTTTGATGTGGTAGAAGAACCGAAGAACCTCCTGCAGTCAGGTCATTGCTACTTGGGTAAGAGTTCAAGGTTAAGAGTAAAGATTAGATACACTATGTTGAAATCCAGGAGTTAAAAACTTAATAAAGTGTACTACTGCTTGTTTAAGGCCACAAGGCCACTGGCCAGTCATCAGAGGACACATTTGGAATACACTGAGGCAGAATTCATAGAGGTAGAAGAAAGGCTTTGGAGACTGTCTTAGTTATCTAGTGCTGCTGTAACAGAAATACCACAAGTAGATGGCTTTAACAAACAGAAGTTCATTTCTCACATTCTAGAAGGCTAGAAGTCCAAATTCAGAGCATCAGCTCCAGGGGAAGGCTTTCTCTGTCAGCTCTGGAGGAAGGTCCTTGTCATCAATCTTTTCCTGGACTAGGAGCTTCTCCATGCAGCACTCTGGGTCCAAAGGACACGCTCTGCTCCCGGTGCTACTTTCTCTATGGTATGAGATCCTCATATCTCTCTGCTGGCTTCTCTCTTTTATATTTTAAAAGAGATTGGTTTAAGACACAATCCAGTCTTGCCGATTGAGTCCTGCCTCATTAACATAACTGTCACTAATCCCACCTCATTAACATCATAGAGGTAGGATTTACAACACATAGGAAAATCACATTAGATGACAAAATGGTGGGCAATCACACAATACTGTGAATCATGGCCTAGTCAAATTGATACACATATTTTTGGGGGACACAATTCAATCCATGACAGAGATAAAGAGCAGAGATTTATATCCTGGCCCTGGCACTCACTGGCTGAGTACTTTATGCTAGTTCCTGGTCTCCTTATGCATCACATGTAAAATGGGGCTTAATGATAGTGCTTTGTTTATAAGACTGTCCTGAGGATTAAATGTAACAAAGTCTATGGAGTTCTTTGCCTGTGAAGTCCTAGGCATATTGTTAAGTACTTAGTGTTTTCTGATCCTGTTTTTCCTGTTCTTCATCCTTCCCATTGTCATAAAATACTAAATGCATGCTGTTAGTGTACGGTTTATCCTGACTTTCTCTTAACTTACAGTTAAACAAAAATTCACCAATACTAAAAGTCTACATATATTTAAATGTTATCTGTATGCTCAGCTTTTTCTTATTGTTTAAGACAGGTCGTTATCTTGGTAAAAAGTAATAGGAGTCTGAATCTAGCCAAATTCACTTGTAAAGATTCCTGTTTATTTCCGTGAAACTAATAATCACCATAATATCCACAGAATTAAGAAAAAGACTATATTTGATGTCACTGATAAAAAACAAATGTAAGACGATATGAGGGAGTAATTTGTCTTGTACAGTTAATTTGAGCAATGCTCTTTTAAATGATTTTGAATAACTGAATTTTTGGAATTAAGTGACATAGCACTGGCTTTATTCTTAATATTCCCTGATGCTGGATTTTTGATCCCCTGTTGTGTTGGTACATTTTTTAGAGGATCAGGGAAGGAGACAACCCAAAGTCCAATTAGAGTTTGACATTGTAGAATCAGCGTAACTAAAAAATTCCTGACCTCATCAGCCTGAGAGTAAAAAGGAAAGTCACTTTCATTGTCAAGTCTTGACTGTAGGTTCGTTCAGTAGACTGCTGATTTTCCATTCCTTTGCTGTGTTTCCCTCACCAAGTCATTTCTAGGAAATACTGAGCAGTATTTCCACATTCCACAAATCTGTCCTGGTATTTGTCATCACCACCAGCCCTCTTCACTCTGAACCACAGAGATGCAAGAGTTTTGCTAATCTCCTCTTTCAGTCTTAATGAAAACCAGCCCGTAGGTCTTTACAATAGATTCCTGAATTCCTGAGGAAAGCAGAAGTACGTAACAGTGCAGAAAATGGAAACCTGAAAACAGATACTAGCTATCACCACTCCTAGAATCCAGTCCATAGGCCACGTCCTTCCCTTGGGAGGCTCCTGACAGTCACTCTTTAATCAATGGCCTGTTGCTAGGTTGCACAGCTAACTAGTTATCTCTAAGTAATGGGTAGTCCATGTTTGCCCCCAGGGATTAGACTACTCCTCCCAGTTCCAGAGAGAGAGTGAGTTTATTCCTGCTCTCCTATTCCAGGTTTCATTCATTTTCGTAATGCAGGATGACTTCAAGTGGAGACATCCTTGTCTTTTAGGAGAAACACCCCCACCACAGGATCTGATCTTGCCACTGTTGGTCCAGAAAGAGCAATCACAATAGCCATCAGAACGTTTCAAAACACCTGGGCTATTCAATTTTAAATAATACCAGATGAGGGACACTAAGACTTCAGCCCAGACAGAGCTGGACCTTTCCCCTCATCTTTTCTCTCAGAATGTACGTAAAGGAGATTATCTGGCATACCCTTCTTGGCATGATCTCTACTCACAAACTCTTGGGGCAAATAAGATCGATCTTTTAAGACTAAATAAGGATTTTCAAATATCCAAAACCCTAACCAAACTTGTTGCCATTGAGTCGATTCTGACTCATAGTGACCCTACAGGACAGAGTAGAGCTGCCCCATCGGGTTTCCAAGGAGCGGCTGGTGGATTCGAACTGCCAGCCTTTTGGTTAGCAGCCGGGCTCTCAAGCACTGCACCACCAGGGCCAGACAACCTGAATCTAGGGAGAGGAGAAAATTTAACTCTGCATGAACTTGGTTCTGCTCCACATATATCCAATTTAAATTACTAATCAAAATACTTAACGTCTCAGATTTAAACATCTGCTTCAATGATGGGAGTGGGGGAAGGGTTTCCAACAACAGACAATAGGAAATTGACTTGCCTTTGTATGATTAGAAAGCCTAAACAAAGTAGTTCCTCTCAAAACAAAGGAATTTCTGTGATAAGGGAAATGCTAGTTTCTATCCTAGGAGCAAAAATTCCCAAAAAAGAAAAATCCCAACTGTCTTTGAGTAGATTCCAACTCATGGTGACCCCATGTGTATAGAGTAGAACTGGGCTCCATAGAGTTTTTAAGGCTGAGATCTCCGGAAGCAGATCTACTCAGGAATTCAGGTGAGTGCTTCATCATTTACACTAGCCAGGATCTCTCTAGTGAGCAAAAATTACTAACCCTCAAAATGGTATATATCTAATTATAAGATTTTTTAAGGTTTAGCCTCATTGGGCACCCTATTGCTTGAAGAGTTGAATATTTTAGATTTGGAAAAACAGAGACATTATGGAATGTGGCTCCATTTATGTGTTTATTTAACTAGCATTTACTGAGATTCACACTATGTCCCAAGCAATAAGCCTGCAGGAACCCTGTTCTAAGATGTCATACTTCGATAGAGGAGATAATTTGTGAGTACAGCTAATGCTAATCTGAGGTATTAATGGTGTTTATAGTGGGCCTTTCTTATTCAGCATTACATTACTAGACAAAACTGTGATGATTGGAGTAGAGATAAATTCTCTCAAACGTTTTGAAATTATCTTCTCTGTTCATTACTGTTGGCTGCTGTGATTGTTTGCATGTGTTCAGTTCAAGCATGAGTTGAGTAAATTGGTTGCTAACTTGTTGTCATCACTGTCCTCTGGAAATATCCTAGTTGTAGTTAACATTAGGCTGAGTCACCCACTGGCCCTGGACGAGTCATCATAATGATCTTGTTTTCCAAAATGCAGTACATCTAGATTGCATGACCTCAACTGGAAATAGTGTTCATGGCATTGGAATTGGGAAGACACAAGGAGGAATACGGGCTAAAATACATGTAGTTTGTTTTTTAAGATTAAAATTTAGAAATGGCCAGAGAATTTCAGAGAGCACACACTGATACACCTGTCACTCAGAATGAATAAATTTTAACTTTATGCCATATTTATTTGAGATTTTTTGAAATAATGAAGTCAGACATTACCGATCGAATTAAAACCGCTTAGAGCTCTGCCCCAGCTCTATTCCACAGTCCTTTCTCCTCAGATGTTTAACAGTTGTAATGAATTTAGTGTGTATCCTTCCAGTCCAGGTGCTTATATTCTTAATATATCTAATATATTGCTTTGAGTGTTTATAAAATTTATATAAATGGTATTGAACTGTACTTATCTCTCTGAATCTTATTTTTTTCCACTCAATTTTATGTTATTTAAATTTACGGAGCAGTGGTTAAGAGCTCACCTGCTACCCAAAAGGCCGGCAGTTGGAATCCACCAGCCACTCCTTGGAAACCCTAGGGGGCAGTTCTACTCTGTCCTACAAGTCGCTATAAGTCAGAGTCAACTCGACAGCAACGGGTTTAATACATATTTATTATGTCAGAAATATCTAGATTGGTGTCCGACAGTAGCAGTGGCTGAGGAACAGACCATGGAACCCGATTGCCTGAGTTTACCTGGCTCTAGGTAGAACCAGTTACGTGTCCTTGGGCAAGTTCCTTACCCCTCAGGTCCTCAATTTCCTCATTTGTAAAATGGCAATAACAGTAGCACCCGTCTCATGGGAATTGTGACGAGGAATAAAACGAGTTAATATATGCAGAGCTCTTTGCCTGGCACTTATTAAGTGCAGTGTAGGTTTTTATTATCTGTACACTCACTTGGAGATCTGCGTTGACTCACAGTAGGAGGAGAAGGCTTGGGAGTGGTTCCTGGCTGAGCTGGAACTAGAGCCAACGCTTGACACTGAAGCAAATTCCTTTAAGGGTTTTAGAGGGAAAATAAATAAATGCCAATGGGTGGAGCTGAGACTTCCCTATGCTTTCATATCTGTGTCAGCTCTGCCTTCCAAGCCACCTGGGCCTCCTTGTCCTTCTTATTCGGTGCTGTCAAGTTAATTCCGGCTCATAACGACCCCGTGTGACAGAGTAGAACCTCCCCATAGGGTTTTCTAGGCTGTGGTCTTGATGGGGGAAACCCTGGTAGCACAGTGGTTAAAGAGCTATGGCTGCCAACCAAAAGGTCGGCAGTTCCAGTCCACCAGGCCCTCCTTGGAAACTCTATGGGGCAGTTCTACTGTGCCCTATAAGGTTGCTATGAGTCAGAATCCACTCTATGACAACAGGTTTTTCTTTGTTTTTTTTTTTTAATGTGCTGATGAATCACATGAATCACAGTTCTACTCCGTCCTATAGGGTCTCTATGAGCTGGAACCGACTCGATGACAACAGGTTTTTAATCTTGATGGGAGCAGACTGCCAGATCTTTCTCCCATGGAGCTGCTGAGTGGGTTCGAACGGCCAACCTTTGGGTTAGCAGCCTAGTGCTTAACCATTGCTCCACCAGGTCCCCCTTGGGCCTCCTTAGTAGGTTCCATCCATTTGAAAATAACCAGCTCTCTGAAAAAGATTGAAGTGCATTTCCAAGGAAGACATTGAAACTGAGTTAGGGCTTTGTTCGGATTGGTATCCCCACCTCATGAAGCTATTTGGTGGGATCAAATTTCAATAAGTCTAATGCACCTTGCTGTCTTTATCACAACACAGATATTAGACAGTAAAAATAATACCGCATTGTAGTCTTCTAAATGAGGAGGGGCCAATTATCATATTAACATAGACCATAAGTGAATCAAAATGCAGAATCATAAAATTTGGGTGCCAGCAACAATTGTAGGAATTGAGTGCACTGTTTCAAAAGCCCTGTGTCTGTGTTAAATGATTGGATCTTTGAATCCAGGACTCTTCACTCTTAATACACTTGGGATTTAGAGACCAGTGACTGGGGTAGGAATCTGATTCTTTCATTTTCTCAGTGCATGATCTCAGACAAGTTTCTTATCCTCTCTGAGCTTCAAAGTCCTCATCAATAAAGTGGATATAATCATCTTTGCCTCCATCAGAGCACTGTTGTGAAGTATAAATGAAATAGTGTGTATGCAAAGCAGTGCCATCTACAAAGCATGATAGCATATAACTTATTATTACTGCTATTGTTATATCTGATGGATTTATGACACAAAGCTATATCAGAGCTAAAATAAAGCTCCATCTTATATGGTTTTGAAGAGGGAGTTGATGGCCGAAGCAAGTTCAACCAACAGGGCATTTATAGCATCTTTGCGATAAGAATTATATCTCCCGATAGCCGTCACATCTCATTGCACACAAATGTTTTCTGGCCCACTCTATTATGATGCTGTTCAAAAAGGATGATGCTCCCATCAATAAGGTGGTAGAACCATTTTAGTCTGAATTGTGAAGTGGAACAGCATGATAGAGGTTAGGGCCTTTTGTTGACTTAAGCTTACTTTAAATTCTTTGATGAACGACAAACTAGAGTCTTGCAAAGGGTGTGGTAATGGACTCCATTATTCAATATTGGACTCATTCAATAACGGACTCCATTATTCAGTATTATCACTCTAGTTCTCAGTCAATGGCGAGCAAATATATACTATAAAATCCCCCAAACCCATTGCCGTAGGGTTGATTCTGACTCATAACAACTCTATAGGACAGAGTAGAACTGCCCCATAGGGTTTCCAAGGAGCTGCTAGTGGATTCGAACTGCCGACCTTTTGGTTAGCAGCTGAGCTCTTAACCACTGTGCCACCAGGGCTCCAGATAAATATATACTATACCAGCGTTTAATTTTTGGGAACTATAGGCACTTTTACTTTGAAGCAGAGAGGAGACCCAAGCTACTTTTAGGTGCAATGACCACATTAATGAACAGCCTCTGCTAATAAAAATAGCATGGTCAGAAAGAAATAGAAAACATCTCATGTGAGCACTGGAGCTCAGTCATATTCTAGACATAACTGGGTTCTTAGTATGTGCTAGGTTTGGGGCATATAAACATAAACCAGCCCCTGCCCCAAGGAGTTCACAGTGTGACAGCGGAGCAAAGATATAAGCAAAAATCCACATCTTCAAGGCTAAATGCTAAAGGTCGGGACAATTTACCTCAGGAGTAGAGAGAGAGGAGAGCAGCTCCCTTTGCTTGGTGGTGTGTGTGTGTGTGTGTGTGTGTGTGGTGTGCACACTCAGGTGTAGTGGGGAAGAATTATCTGGGAAGACTTCAGAGGAAGATGCCACCGTTGCATTTTGAAGACTAAATAGTCATCCACTTGACATACAAAATAATGAGGAAGGGCATTTCAGGTAAAGGGAAAACATGTGCAAAGGCATGGGGCCCAGAAAGAGCATGTGTTTTAGGCTAATGAATTTGTTCATTCCTTCATTCATTCATTCATTTATGGATGGCCTACTCTTTGCAGGCACTATTCTCGTGGCTGAGGATTCAGTGGTGAGAGAAACAGTGTTCAGTTTGAGGACTTGCTTTCTAGTGCAGAAGTAAAACAATAAATAAGTAAACAACTAGCATGCCTAGTCCTACAATGTCAGGTGATGCTAAGTGCTGGAAAGAGAATAAATGCATTAAGGAGATAGAGAGCGGAAGAAAAAGCTCTTGAAACAGAGCAGTCTTCTCTGAAGGAAGAGCTTTATAGTACAGACCCAAAGGAAGTGAGGGGCAAGCCTGCAAATACCCAAGAACTTGTTCTGCCTGGAAGGAACAGCAGTTACAAAGTCCTGCAGCAGGAATGGGCTTGGCATCATCAAAGAGGAACAAGAAGGGCACTGTGATGGGAGAAAGGTGAAGGGGGATGGTAGGGAAGGAGATTACATGTTCATGGTCATGTAAAAACAAAACAAAACTAAAAAACCAAACCTGTTGTCTTCGAGCGGATTCCGACTCATGGCAATCTCATGGGGTACAGAATAGAACCGCTCCATAGGATTTTCTTGGCTATAATCTTTACAGAAGCAGA
Source organism: Dugong dugon (assembly GCA_030035585.1). NCBI lineage: Eukaryota > Metazoa > Chordata > Mammalia > Sirenia > Dugongidae > Dugong > Dugong dugon. The sequence goes on from CM057466.1 coordinate 23,372,686, forward strand.
TCGCCAGGCCTTTATTCTGTGACGCTGCTGAGTGGGTTTGAACCACCAACCTTTAGGTTAGTAGATGAGTGCAAACCGTTTGCATTACCCAGGGACCTATGATCTTGTGGATCACGGCAAATATTTTGGATTTTATTTGGAAGATTATGGAAAGCCAATGAAAGGTTTGAGCAGGGGTGTGATATTTCGTTTACATTTTAAATGGACCGCTCTGGCCGCAGTGTGAAAATAGACTGTATCAGGGAGACCATTTTGGATGCTATCACAGTATTTCTGGTGAGAGGCTTGGAATAGAGTGACAGTGCATGAGGTGCTGTGACAGGGTCTGGCTCTGGATGTTTATTGAAGGTAGAGCTGACAAGATGTGCTAGCAGATTGACTGTGGAGACTGAGAAAAAGGGAGCCCAGAGATGACTCAAGTTTTAGATGAAAAGTGATACTCAGTATAGAGTTGGGAAATATGGGGTAGAGCTGCTTTTAGGGGAGGGAGGTGGGGAAATTCAAGTGTTTTGTTTGAACATGTTAAATTTGTCATAGAGATGAGACATTGAATAGAAAGGTAAAAGCTTGGAATTGAGGGGAGGGGAGGGATGGAGATTTGAATATGTGATTCATCAGTACACACACACAAAAAAACCTGTTGTCATCGAGTCGATTCCAACTCATAGCAACCTTATAGAACAGAGTAGAATTGCCCCATAGGGTTTCCAAGCAGTTGCTGGTGGATTCGAACTGCTGACCTTTTGGTTAGCAGCCAAACTCTTAACCACTGTGCCACCAGGACTTCTAGATGATATTTAAAACCATAGAACTCTATTCAGTCAGGTAAGGGGTTTATGTTTATATGGAAGAGAAGAGGTTTAAGGACTATGCGTGGGGGACTCCCAATATGTGGCCATTAGTTGCTAAATCCTACCAAAGAGACGCAGAAGGAGTAGCTTAAGAAGTGGAGAAGGTTTAGGGGCATGTGATACCACAAGAGTTACAGGACGAAAGTGACACTAGGAATGTCCAGCTGGCTAACATGCTGACGAGAGCTAAGTAATATGCAGACGGAGGGCGGATCTTCAGATGGAAATGGGGAAGTCGCTGGTCACCCCAGAGAGCGGTTTCAGTGGCAAGCTAGCTGGGAAAGTCTGACTGGATATTCGAAGGTGAGTTATTGGAGACAGTGAGTATAGAAAAATTTCTAGGAGTTTCACAGTAACATCATGCGGAGAAATGAGGGGATGTGGGATCATGGCCAGGGTTGTTTTTAACAAGAAGCATTATAGAACATTTATATGCTGATGAGAATAATTTATGAGAAAGGAAATCTGAGGTTGACAGAGAAAGAGAGAAGATACTACAAAAGAAAGTGGCTTCCCATGGCTAACACATCCAGGTTTAGACTAGCTACATCAGTCACATCAGACTCTTTCTCAAAAAATAGATGGCTCATCCCGCGCTAGACCCCCCTTTGTGTCAGAAGGGTCTCGAGTAGTGCTGTTTTCAGAAAGGCCATGAGGTGATTGTAACGCAGAGCTAGATTTGGAAACTTTTGCTTTAGGCAACCCAGTGTCCTGCAGTGGTGTCAAGACTCCACGGCTTGAGAGTCGCCGCAGATGGGACTGGAAAGTTGGGCTTAGTGTAAGTCTTTAATCTCTTAGCTTTGGCTTGTTTTGTTTTCGAATTTCCCCTCCTAGGAGTGAGTTTAGCATTGATGACTGGAGGCTGCTAATGGTTTTTGGAGCCCATGTGATTTCTCTGGAGGTATTTATAGAAGTGTCTGCCTCTCACTGTTTGTGATTAGAAAAACTTTGACCAAAATTTTAAGCAAATAGATACCCTTTGAAAAAGTGAGGGTCACGTGTTTTCCTCTTCAGTAGGAACACACAGAAAGAATCGAGAGACTGCCAAATCTAGCTCAAACGAAAGAAATTGGGTCAGAGGGGACCATTACTATATTACACCTCATATACTGAGTCATAGAACCAAACTAGCTCCTCAAACACGTAACTCTTTAGGGAGAATAATGCTGTGAATGGAGATTGGACCTATAATTTAAAAACCTGGGTTACAGTTTTGGCTGGTAGATTTGAACTATCAATCTTTCAGTTAGCAGTCAATCGCTTTAACAACTGCACCACCAGGGCTCCATTAATTTATAAACTCTGAATTTTGACAAGTTTGTTGTGTTCATATGAACCTGAGTATGTTAATTCTCTCTCTGCTTCTGTCCTAGAGTTGTTGCGAAGGTCTAATGAGTAGAAAACACTTCATGATCAGTAAAAATTTATAGATGCATGTGTCTGGATAAATCAACAACAACAACAACAAAACACCAAACCAGTTGCCACAAAGTTGATTCCGACTCATAACAATCTCACGTGTGTCAGAGTAGAACTGTGCTCCATCAGATTTTCAATGGCTGATTTTTCAGTAGATCACCAGATCTTTCTTCCTAGGTGCCTCTGTGTGGACTCGAACTTCCAACCTGTCAGTTAGCAGCCAAGTGTGTTAACTGTTTCCACTACCCAAGGACTCCATATATATCGATAGGTGTGTATTAGTGTTGTTGTTAATTGTGAAAAACCAATTTTGTAAACACAGTTTTACATAGCATGACATAAATATCTTGGCAAAATGATATTCACACCCCACCATTTTTGACAGGAAGTAAAGCTGATAAGGAGTCTATATGTGTGATCATTAGGGTGCCCAGGTTTGTTCATTATTTTTGTTAGGTTTCCTCAGAGATTAGGATGATTTTTGGATTATGATTAAGGAGAGTATAGAAATTATGTGCTAGCCTAGACCCCAAAGTTCTTCTTGTGGCAGTTCAGTAATGGAGATAAGCCCTAGAGCTTCCAGGTGCCTTTCTGTGCTACACCTGTGTTTCAGTCTATGCCCCACAGCATGGAAAAAGTCACAAGTGTGAAAGAGAATAGAATGATATAGTAGGTTGTACTGTTGTACTCCATGCTGCTCAGAGAACGCTTGGAGGTGGAAATGAGATTATATCTGGTGCCACAGAGTGTTATCATGCTGCATTGCATCTAGAAAATGTTGACCAGCGTTCTATTAGTAGGGCTTGAAAACATGACTTATAAGGAACAAGTGAAGACCCTAAAGATATTTAGCCAGAGAAGAGAAAATTGAAGTACACTGTGATACTCTGGTGATTTCAAGAAAGAGAAGTAGGTTTGATGGGCTGAGTTTGAAAGGTAGCTCTGGGCGCCACACGAAGTACAATGACTACAATGTTAGAGAGCACACAATGGATGTTTTGAGTGCTTATGACTTTCTAGTTACTGTTATTATACAAGCAGATACGGGATGACTGTAGAGATACCACAGGGGGATTGAAGCATTTGATTTGAAGCAGAAATAGAAGACCTATGAAGCTTTTTCCATCTCCAATATTCTGTGTCAAATTTAAGACAAATTTACATGTCCACCTGCCACCTGTTAGTTTGTGATACTGTGGTGCCTTGTGTGTTGCTATGATGCTGGAATCTATGCCACTGATCTTTCAAATACCAGCAAGGTCACCCATGGTGGACAGGTTTCAGCAGAGCTTCCAGACTGATAGACTAGGAAGAAAGGCCTGGCAATCTACTTCCTAAAATTAGCCAGTGGAAACCCCATGGATCACAGCAGAATATTGTCCAGTATAGTCCTACAGGATGAACCTCCTAGGTTGGAAGGCACTCAAAACACACAATGGCTGCAACATCAGACTGGAGAATACCAATGATTGTGAAGATGGCGCAGGACCAGGCAGCGTTTCATTCGGTTGTATATGCAGTCTCCATGAGTGAGACAGCAACTAATAATAACAATCAGTTTGTATGTGAGGATGCTCTAGTAAATTTTCTGAGGTAATGGAGGCTGGGGGAAGGCTACGGAGGAAGTCAGAGACACTAGGAACAGTTGGCTATGTTAAGTGGCAGAAAGGAGTTTGAGGTTAGCCCAGGAAGTGTCTAGGAATACAAAACTTGCCACTTCAATTCTCAAGTCTTTAGATAAATCACTGGATGCATGTTCATCTGTGATTTTACTCTGATCCATGGGTCCACAGCAGTGTTGTTGATGTGTGGCTTGGTCTCCTCTAAATGACAGAAAAAATGTCAGCCTCTGAGACTACTTTATATTGCCCTTGAAGAGGTAAAATTTGCTGTAAAGTAATAAAGTCCTTAATGCTTAGCTCTGAATAAGTGGTCAAATGGACTGAAAGAAATAACTATTTAATTTAAGGGCCACTAGGGTCGCTGACTCATAGCAGCAACTCATAGCTACCCGTATGAGTCAGAATTGACTTGACGGCAACAAGTATTTTTGGTTTAGAGATGCTGAGTTGGAATCAACTCAGCAGCAACAGGTTTGTTTTTTTTTTTTTTGGGGGTTCAGTTAACAGTAGGAGCTCTGGTGGTGCAGTGGTGCAGTGGTTAACAGCTCGGCTGCTAACCAAAAGATCGGCAGTTCAAATCTACCTGCCGCTCCTTTGGAAACTCTATGGGGCAGTTCTACTCTGTCCTATAGGTTGCTATGAGTCAGAATCGACTTGACAGCAACGGGTTGGGTTGGGTATAGTTTAGTTAACTGTAAGTCTGTTTGACATACTTAGCTAACTGCGCTGCTAAAGAAGAGTTAACATTTTGTACTTTGACTCAGAGGTTGATGTTGGTGGAAGGAAGCTTTGAGAGAATTTAGTCTTTTTACAGATAAGCAAGCTGAGGTTCACGAAGCGAATCTGCTAAAAGGCACACAGTATCAGAACTGAGACTCAGACCCTGAGCTCCTGTCACCCATTCTTCCGAGGCATGCTGTTACTCTCCACTCTCCCGTGTGTCCCCTCCATTTTTAATTCCTATGATCACATGTTGAGACGAGGTTTTTTTTTCAGTTTTTCTAGAAATAATCTTATCTGAAGCATTACTTCTCATCTCTACTGTCCTGTATATGAATTAGAACAGTCTTTTGGAACTGACCCAGAGGAGAGCTTTTTTTTTTTTTTAAATTGTGCTGTAAATGAAAGTTTACAGTTCAAGTTAGTTTCTCATACAAAAATTTATACCCACACTGCTCTGCGACCCTAGTTACTCTCCCCACGCTGTGACAGCACACTCCTCCTTTCCACCCCAGGTTTCCTGTGTCCATTCAACCAGCTCCTGTCCCTCTCTGCCTGCTCATCTCACCTCCGGACAGGAGCTGCCCATTTAGTCTCATATATCTACTTGAGCTAAGAAGCACGCTCCTCATGAATATCATTTTATATCCCATAGTCCAGTCTAATCTTTGTCTGAAGAGTTGGCCTCGGGAATGGTTTTAGTTTTGAGCTAACAGAGAGCCCAGGGGCCACATTTGCCAGGGTCCCTCCAGTCTCAATCAAACCATTAAGTCTGGTCTTTTTACTAGAATTTGAGTTCTGCACCCCACTTTTCTCCTGCTCCATCAGGGACTCTCTGTTGTGTTCCCTGTCAGGGTGGTCATTGGTGGTAGCCCGGCACCATCTAGTTCTTCTGGTCAAGGAGAACATTCTTAAGAAGACTCTTCCCACGTCTAATGATATAAGAAGCAACTATCAACTAAGACAGCAGCCCAAATCTCTAGATGTTCACACACCTTTTTCATCATTTTGCTATATCTGTGCGTTCCCTATATTGTTATTTTTCTTTAAATCAACACGGTTTTTAAAAATTCAGTTTAGTTTTATCCTATAATATCTATGAAATCACAAGCTAAAGATGCTAGTTTTTTCTAATACAGAAAGTTATTTTAATATAACCATATGTGTGTGTATATATACACACACATACATATACACATACATACACGTACATACATATATATACATGTACATGCATACACATATATATGGACATATATGCATGTACGTGTTTGTGTGTGTATCTATAAAGTTTCATCTGAGTGTGTCACCTAAAATTATTTTGTGTACCATGCTTTTGGAAATAACTGAAGTAATGAGACCATTCCAACAAACTCTTGGCTAATGTAATGAATAATAGTCATTTCTTCCTTTCCACCCTCCCTATCAAACTACCAGTATCTCAAAAATGTAGGAGAAAGAACGCCAATCCCTACCCATGAAAATTTATGTATATACTTCTGTCTGGGAGTAGAAGTAGGCAGGAGAGAATTGAGAGATAATTTGTTAGAAAGTGAATTAATCAGGTTGTTGTTGTTAGGTGCCATTGAGTCAGATAGCGACCCCACGTACAAGAGAATGAAACACGGCCCAGTCCTGTGCCATCCTCACGATAATTGTTATGCTTGAGCCCATTGTTGCAGCCACTGTGTCAGTCCATCTCATCGAGGGGCTTACCTTACCAAGCATGATGTCCTTCTCCAGGGACTAGCCCTTCCAGATAACGTGTCCAAATATGTGAGATGAAATCTTACCATCCTCGCTTCTAAGGAGCATTCTGGCTGTACTTCTTCCAAGACAGATTTGTTCGTTCTCCTGACAATCCATGGTGTATTCAGTATTCTTAGCCAGCATCATAATTCAAAGGCATCGATTCTTCTTTGGTCTTCCTTAGTTAGACATTGTCCAGCTTTCGCTTACATATGAAGCAATTGAAAACACCGTGACTTGGGTCACGCACACCTTAGTCCTCAAGGTGACATTTTTGCTGTAACACTTTAAAGAGAGCTCTTGTAGCAGATTTGTCCAATGCAACACATCATTTGATTTCTTGACTGCTGCTTCCACAGGTGTTGATAGTGGATCCAAGTAAAATGAAATCCTTGACAACTTGAGTATTTTCTCCATTTATCATGATGTTGCTTATTGGTCCAATTGTGAGGATTTTTGTTTTCTTTATGTTGAGATGTAATCCATACTAAAGGCTGTGGTCTTTGATCTTCATCAGTAAGTGCTTCAAGTCTTCTTCGCTTTCAGCAAGCAAGGTTGTGTCTTGCCTTCTGCATATTGCAGGTTGTTAATGAGTTTTCCTCTAATCCTGGAGAAGCGTTCTTCTTCATATAGTCCAGCTTGAATTATTTGCTCAGCATACAGTTTGAATAAGTATGGTGAAAGGATACAACCCTGCACACTTTTTCTGATTTTAAACCACACTGTATCCCCTTGCTCTGTTTCAGCGACTGCATCTTGGTCTATGTACAGGTTCCTCACAAACACGACTGAGTGTTCTGGAATTCCCATTCTTTGCAATGTGTTTATAATTTGTTATGATCCACACAGTCTAATGTCTTTGCATAGTCAAGAAAACACAGGTAAATGATTAATTAATCATAAATTAAACATTAATTATTTAACCAATCAGATGATATTTATAAATTAACTAATGATGATGATCTCTTAACTAGAAAAAGCGATTAAGAAAATGTGAGAAATAAGTATTTCCTTCCTGCTAAAATATTGATCAGTTGTTCAGAAATTCTTTCTCATTCCAAAAAAACCCAAACCTGTTGCCCTCGAGTTGATACTGACTCATAGCGACCCTATAGGATAGAACTGCCCCATAGGGTTTCCAAGGAGCACCTAGTTGATTCCAACTGCCGACCTTTTGGTTAGCAGCCATAGCTGTTAACCACTATGCCACCAAGGTTTCCTCTTTCTCATTAGAGATGTAAAATATAAATAAAGTTGCTTAAATAATTTTTCTCCCTGTAGTGCCAAGAAAAGTTCCACAGAAACAAATAAAAACAGCATCCCAGATTCAGTTTTGGAGATATGCTCCTATGATGGATGATGGTTGACGTTCCTATTTGGTTCCAGATAATGCTTAGAACAGTCTGTCTTATAGTCCCACCTTTCGTGTTATAGCTCAGCTTACCAATAGACACAGCCATGTTGCTTGAATGAGAGACAGAAGTCTTGATCCCATCCGAGGCATAAATTTTAATTCTAAAGAATTCATGGTTTTCTAGAGCAAAGCTTTTCAACCAGTATGCCTAGTTATTGTCCTCCAGCCCGCCCTAGGCAGCCTTGTCATTTCACTTCAGTGGGTTCTACAATAATTCTAATTTTTGTACGTCTGCCACTGCATTTCTGTATTTCAGATGAGAAAACTGTAGATCTGAGAAGTGAATTACCTGTGTAATTTTCCAAGTCTTAAGTAAGTGGCAAGTGAAGATTTGCAAGTGAAGTCTTTAGATTTTTCTTTTTCTTTCCTTTTTTTTTTTTTTTAAATTGTACTTTAGATGAAGATTTACAGAACAGTTTCTCATTAAACAGTTAGTACACATATTGTTTTACGACAATGGTTAACAACCCCACGACATGTCAACACTGACCCTTCTCAACCTCGGGTTCCCTATCACCAGCTTTCCTGTCCCCTCCTGCCTTCTAGTCCTTGTCCCTAGACTGTTTTGCCCCATTTAGTCTCATTTCGTTTTATGGGGCTGTCTAATCTTTGGCTAAACGGTGAACCTCAGCAGTGACTTCATTACTAAGCTAAAAGGGTGTCTGGGGGCCATACTCTTGGGGTTTCTCCAGTCTCTGGCAGGCCAGTAAGTCTGGTCTTTTTTTCTGAGTTAGAATTTTGGTCTACATTTTTCTCCAGCTCTGTCTGGGACTCTCTGTTGTGATTCCAATCAGAGCAGTCAGTGGTGGTAGCCGGGCACCATCTAGTTGCACTGGACTCAGTCTGGCGGAGGCTGTGGTAGCTATGGTCCATTAGTCCTTTGGACTAATCTTTTCCATGTATCTTGTTTTCTTCATTCTCCCTTGCTCCCTGAAGTCTTTAGATTTTTAATCCAATACACCTTCTACCTTAGAATTTGTCTTTAGAATTTCAGATTTCCATATTACTACATTAGGAAAACTCAAAAGCACAATGAATGGCTGATCTTTGGTATTCATATTTTATAGGAAGCTATTTTGAATGAACATAATCACAAAAATCTGTACTTGGTAATTTTCTGCATTGCAGTGTAAGATGACAGAGGTGTGACCCTTGCCTTCAGGGAGATCACAGTCCTATGGGGAAAACATTATATCTACAAACACCTCAATACAAGCAGTCTGGGTTATGTCTTACAAAGTAGGTATGGTATGGAGGGATAGACACGCTATGCAGAAAATGCTATAGAGGAATAAGAAAGAAAGAAGAAAGGAAGAATGAATCAGAAAAAGGATTGTGGGAGAAATGCAATATGTTAATGATTCCTTTCAGCATGGGTATTCTTTTATGTTTGTTTTTGAAAACTTTTGATTTAAGTATTACACACAGAGAAGTGCATAGATCTTAAATATACAACTTGGTATAATTGAGGGTACAGTATTATTAAGTTTGGCTTACACCCATGTAACCATTACATAGATCAAAACCAGTACATTACCAGCATCCCAGTAGCTCTCCGCATGCCTCCTCCTTCCAGGCACTGCTTCCCCAAGGACAGCAATTATCTTTCTTGGACTCTATAGGTTAGAAACTTTGAATGAAATCATGCAGAATTTTTTCTTTGTGTCTAGATTCTTTGTTCAACGTTATGTTTATGAGAGCTATCCATATTGTTACATGTAGCTGTGGTTTGTTCACTATCTTTGCTGTAAATGTTGTTCAAGTTGCCATTGAGTTGGTTCCAACTGAAGGCACCCTTATGTATAACAGAATAAAACATTGCCCGATTCCTGCACCACCTTCAGGGTCTTTAATATGTTTGAATTCATTGTTGCAGCTATGGTGTCAATCCATTTCATTGAGGGTTCCCCTTGTTTTCACCCGCCCTCTACTTTATCAAAGATGATGTCCTTTTTTAGTGATCTTTTCTGATGATGTGTCCAGAGCTAGCAGGACAAAGTCTTCTCATCCTTGCTACTAAGGCGCATTTCAGTTGTATTCCTTCTAAGACTGATTTGTTCGTTCTGCTGGCGGTCTGTGTGCAGCACTTTAATCCATTTTGGAGTTGATGATCATTTGGGTTTTTTGTAGTTTGGCATTATCGGGAATAGTGCTGCTGTGCATAGTCTTGTAGCTGTCTTTTGGTGAACGTATGTATGCACTTCTGTTGCTAACTCCTAGTCATGTGCTAGGAGGAGAATTGCTGAGTTATGGGGTATGCCTATACTAACGTTGGTTAAGTTTCGTTGAGGAAAAATAAAGAAGGCAAAGGACTTCACTGATGGAGGAGGAAACATTGACAGACACCTGTGATGGACAACTCAGAATTCAGGAAGTGATGAGCAATTTGGGATGGCTGGAATATTCTGTGTTTGAGAACTATAGTACAATGTAGATGTTGGGAAAGAGACAAGGAACAAAGGAAGAGCTTTGAGAAGCCCTGAGCTATTCTACAGAAAGATAATTGTATCAGTTAGAAAGACATGAGGTGTAAAAGTCACAGATTTCATTAGATATCTTAATCAAATAGGTATTGATTTTTCTCAGAAACTGAGAAGAGAGGAAGTAGACATTTTGCTGCCTTTTACTCAGTAGCTCCACAAAGCCATCAAGACCTGGACTCTGCCTTTCTACAGTGGCATCCCTAGTGTATTGCCATTCAGATTCTCACTTGTTGCTCTATAATTCTAAGATAGTTGTTGCAGCTTCAACTATCAAGTCCAAATTCAACGCAGCAAAAAGAGTGATGCCAGGGACATCAGTTCTTTCTCATCAGGAGAGTAAGATTTTCCCAGACATCCCCCACAGACTTCCTCCCAAGTCTCCTAGCTGGAAGTGAGGCCGGGGAATTGGTGTATAGTATTAAGGTTGGCTTACATCTATGCTGATCCATTGCCTGGGGCTAAGCACATTATTGCCCTGAAGAAAAATGGGGTTATCTTTGGGAAGAGGAAAAGAGGGGAGATATTAGAAAAGCAGCCAGATGGGTCTCCACAGTAATAATGGCCTCAGAGGGAAGAATGGGAAGGGCTTTTACGTAAAGTACAGTTTCACATTCACATAAAACCATACCAAACCCATTGCCGTTGAGTCAATTCCAACTCACAGTGACCCTAGAGGACACAGTACAACTGCCCCATAGGGTTTCCAAGGAGCAGCTGGTGGATGCGAACTGCCGACCTTGGCTTAGCAGCTGAACGCTTAACCACTATGCCACCAGGGCTCATAAGAGACTTAAGGGAAAAAAATGGAAATTTTTATAGAGAAAATGAATATGCAATTCCCTTTGATGATTTAAAGCTCGTCAAACGTTGTAATTATGACTATTGTTTTTGTTGTTATTATTAGTGAGATGGTGAGGTAAAAAAATATTCAGGTAATATGTCTTAGAGTGAATTTGCTGCAGCAAATCGTCAGTTACCTACAGTGACTTTTGCCAGCTTTTCCAAAGAGCAGAGAGGCATTGTGGGCTGCTGCAATTACAGGCTGAGTGGTGTAAAGAGATTTCTATGATGCATAAATTAAAACATCCCATCATAAGGCTAACAGATCCAAAATAGCCCCAGTTTTGCCTTTCATGTGACTTTATTTCTATCTCTAACCTGCAGTTGTTGATTTCTGACAAATTAATTTGTCATGGAGTTGGTTGAGTTAGGGAAAAAAGGACAGAATGTTGATTCGGTTGTGGTTTCAAAAACTTACATATATTGCCTTAAATTTCCATAGGGAGGAAAATGGTTATATGAGGCTCTTTATGTTTTGAGCAAGTCTTAGAAATCAGGTCAGAGTATAAGCTCTTTCAGCTTCCTGGCTATTTATTCCCTACAAGCTGCTGCAAAATAAGGGGCTTATCCAATTAAGCTTCACAAAACATATTTCTAGCTCCTGTAGTTGTCTATTGTTTTGTTTGGTGACATGGTGGCAGTATTAATCTGACAAGGGTTAAAGATTTCCATCATGGGTAGAACTTGAGAGAAAGGACAGAATTACAACTTGTGTCATCTCCAAGGTGGTATTGCTACAGGTCGAGCTCACTGGCTGAGAGACTTCATTTCACACTGAGAGTAATGAATATCTGTTCTGTCCAAGAAGTTTGGCTTAGAGAGAGGGACAGGAGGGAAGGAATGGGAGTCTGGAAGGAAGGCACAATTCAGACCTGAGTTCAGCAATATTTGGATAACTCTATTTTCATAATGTGGTTATTAATGAAAAGTATAGTGTTTCCATATTTAGGAAACTTCCCCAGATTGCTCCATAATCCCTGAATTATAGATGGCATCCATTGGTCTGTTTCAAGAACGTGTGTAGAACCAATTGAAGTGTTGCTTTAATCAGGAAGTAATTAATGGACGAAGTTCATTGTTCTGGAGGGATGTTACAGTTTGAGACTATAAATAGGCTTAGGAAAACAATATGAAACCACAGTGAACAGTTAAGTGATCAGGGGTATTTGGGAAAGTGAGTGGCGTTTTTGAACTATGCTTCCATTACTTGCGGGATCTAATCAGAATACAACCATGGTCTTTTATTTTGTATCCTCTTAATGTCAGAATCACAAGGCTGGCCTGATGTCCGATAGCTTGACATTCTTCACTAGTGCAACAAATGTTATTGAGAAACTTACCATGTATTACTGTCCTATGACCTAATGCTCTTACATTGTTGAGACATTTTTTTTTTTCCATGATGTTTTTCATGACTTCACCAAATCATCCCGCTTTCTAGGTGGAAGGAAGAAAAACGATCAAACTAGAAATAGGCTTCAGTTAATCTCAATCCAAGGAGCTGTACATAATACACAGTAAGGATTTTACATACTTACTTTTAAATTTACAATTAAGTTTTAAGTAAAGCACTTTAAGCAGTGTATCCACCAGATGCCGTTGAGTTGACTCTGGCTCATGGTGACCCCATGTGTGTCAGAATAGAACTGTGCTCAATAGGGTTTTCAGTGACTGCTTTTGTGGAAGTAGATTGCCAAGCCTTTCTTCCAAGCACCTCTGGGTAGACTTGAACTGCGAACCTTTTGGTTAGCAGTTGAGCACATTAACTGTTTGCACCATGAAGGGACTATTTAGTCCTAAAACACTTGATTATACATACAGTACCCCACCCTGCAAAGCACCCAGCAGTGGCTTGAACAGTAGATGGAAGCAGTACAGATTCCAAGTGTGAGTATCTTCAAAGAGGAACATGGTAGAACAGGTGAGCCTGTTCTCAACCTGGGGTATTGGCTTGCAGGGTGCAGCTAAGGAGTAGGCTATGGATAAGCACTTGAGACAGGATAAGTTGATGCTTTGTGTCTAGGTGTGGTCTTGAAGGGTCAGATGGGCAAAGGGACTTAGTGTTGACCAGTGAACAAAGGTCAGGTCTAGAAAAACGATCAAGTTAGACATGATCTGTACTAAAGCTTCAAGGCAGCAATAGGGACAGCTCCCAAGGTCTATGACTATTTTTAGTTGCTTGTAGTACCTATGAGAAGGAGCCTGGGTAGCGTAAATGGATTGCAGTCGGCTGTTGACCTAAACATAGGCAGTTCAAATCCAACTAGAGGCTCTGTGCAGGAAAGACCTGGTGAACTGCTTCCATAAAGATTACAGCCAAGAACACCCTACGGGAGCAGTTTTATTCTGTAACACATGGGGTCTCCATGAGTCGAAATTGACTCTCAGGCAATGGGTTTGGTTTGGTTTAGTTCCTATGAGGAGGGATAATAAATAGATTAGAAACATCCAGCAGGTGAGAAAATATGAATGAAGTAGGCTACTTCTCAGGCAGTGTGGAGTTGAGAGGACTGTGAAAAATGGAAGATTAAAAAAAAAAGGAAGATTACTGTACTTTCAAAGTAGGGTTATGGGGCAGCTGCTACTCAGCTCTAGCCCATTTGTTCTAGGCAAGAATATAGGCTCAATGTCTCTGGATCTTCCAGATTTTTTTCCTAGATATGCAGAAAATCTAGACTTTTTAGGTGAAACCTCATAATATTAATAATTTTGGCAATTCAAATTAAAACATAAAACATGCTTGTAAACACTACCTTGGCTGTGGTTCCTTTTAAAGCAGTTTTGCTCCTGAGTGACAGAGGCTGTATTCTTCTCCATCTGTGAGTTTTCTGTCAACGGCACACTTAGCCATTTTACCTACTGCAGCCTGATGTCCTCAGAATGTAAGTTTGATCATGTTTTTCCACTGCTTGCACCCCTCAGTGGCCTCCCATTCCACTCAGAATAAAATAAAACCTCCTTAATCTGGTCCTGAGTGATGCCCCTTGCCTACCTCTGCAAGCTCATTTCACGGTCTTCTTCCTCTTGCTCACTATTTTCTAGGCACATTCTTCTTCATTTACTTCCTAGGATACGCCAAACTTTTTCCTGCATTTGTTGTTGTTAAAGGACGTTGAGTTGCCCCCAACACATGGTGATCCCATGTATAATGAAATGAAACACTGCCCAGTCCTGCACCATCCCCATGATTGATTGCAGATCAAACAGTTGTGATCCACAGGGTTTTCACTGATTGATCTTTGGAAGCAGATTGCCAGGCCTTTCTTCCTAGTCTTATTCTGGAAGTTCTGGTGAAACCTGTTCAGCAGTATAGCAACACTCAGACCTTCACTGACCAGCAGGTGGTGGCTGTGCTTGAGGTGCATTGACCAAGAATTGGACCCAGGTCTCCTGCATGGAAGGCGGAAATTCTACCACTGAACTACTGACTCCTGCATGGAAGGCGGAAATTCTACCACTGAACTACTGAAGTCTCTTTTTCCTATATTAGAGGCTTAAAATTTATTCCCTCTTCTAGAACAATTCCCCTTGCCCTGTACTCACACTTTGCTTAGATGGCTCATCCTTTAGTCTAGGTGTCAGATTTTTTTATTTTTATTGTTTTAGTCTAGGTATCATCTTACCACATTCTCTAAGAGGCTTCTATAGATCATCCGATGTCAACTGGTCCCCCTAGTTACTCAGTTTATTATATAACTTTCTTCATTTCCTTCCTACACTAAATGTAATTTGAATTGTTTTAAAAAAAATTTGTTCACATATTAATTAGCTGTCTCACTTATTTGACTGTAAGCTCTCTAAAGGTAGAGAACATCTTAGTCTCGATCACTGATTAATTTCAGTGTCTAGCACAAGTAGGTATTCAATAAATATTAATAAATGGATCATTGCATAGGAAACTAGAAAGATTTGTGTCTTTCACACATTGGTTTGGTGCTGAATTCTTTAGACCTTAAACGCTTCTCAACCTTAGGTAAGGTACTCACCTCTTTAATGAAAAACAATATTAATGTCTGTTGCATATCAATATAAGTTATTTTATTACATATAATATACATACATAAATATAGGCATAAACTTCTTTTTATAGCACTAATGAAATTATGAAATTACATTATTTACAAATGAAATTATAAACAATGTTTTGTATAGACATACAGAAGTAGTTCAGTTCAAATTAATAATATTAATTTAATATTATGCATGTTGCTCAGTATCATATTAATAATTTCTTAATTTTGTTTGTTATTTGGGGATAACCAGACTTCGTACTTAACCAAATATCTGCTAGATAAAAATCCTAAAATGCTGAATTTAATTACATGTTGCTCCATGATTGTTTTGTTCACTTGAAGGTAAAGGTAACAAGGCTTCATACTGAAAAGTACATTAAAATGTTACATGACCTAGTTGGGAACAGGGAAATTTCTCATTGAACCTTCTCACTGTGAAAGACATCTGCAAGGGAAATGTCTTCTCACCACTTCGGCACAAGAATCATTGAGTTTTCAAAAGTCAGCTGATTACTCCGTTTTCTCTATTTGAACTGCTACAGATCACTGATCATTCAGTGTACTGTGATTTCATTTCGATTTGACTTTGAGTGCAACAGATTATGATCAAAAACCCAAACACTGGTTCCAGAATTTTGTGACAGTTAGTCATAAAGTCATCATCCAGATGCCCCAGAATCTGCTTACCTACAGATGTATAGCTAAATATGCATATGCACGTACGTACAGCTTCACAAATATTTGTGTGTGTGTGTGTTTATAGGTGGACGTATATGTATACATCCCACTGCCGTCAAGTTGATTCTGACTTATAGCGACCTCATAGGGTTTCTGAGGCAGTAAATCTCTACAGAAGCAGAATCTTTCTCCTGTGGAGCCACTTGTGGTTTCAAATCGCCGGCCTTTCTGTTAACAGTCTATCACTTTAACAACTGCGCCACCAGGGCTCCTATATATATATATCCACATACACACATATAAAATGTAAAATTTGAATTTCCATGGATACTCCCTACCCAACCTCTTACCTAATTTGAGAAACAATGAATTAGAAGATCCAACTATGTTTTGACTCCATGCAGTCTAGGTATCGAGTATGGAAGATGGGGCACTAAACTAATCTTAATACATGTAGACTTAAAATAAAAATACAAAGAAGGTGAAACTTCCTCTAGAAATACATTGTTGCCTTTGAACTGAACTCTGGTCTGAGGAAGAGCCAACGTGCCGCACAGTTTTGGGACACCATTAACATGCTCTGGGGTTGTGCTCCAGGACATGCCAATCGCATAAAATACAATCTGAATATTGTCCCCTGGACCTATGCAGTGTGGGTCTGTCCACTCAGCACAGGAAAGTGCATCCAATTCTATGGCACCTATGCTCTCTGTCCATCCCCAAACACCTGCACTTTTCCCATTCTAGATCTCACAGATAACCATTCACTCTGATAATAGCATAAATAAGAATTTCCTTTCACAGATGCATTTCACATCCTAAAAGTTAACTCCTGAATATGAGTAAAAATTCGATCATAGATTAATGAAGTAATAAAAGCAACAACTAACTGTATTTTGCATGTTGTGAGGAGATGTGAAAGGCATTCAGCATCACTTATGCTTTTATCACATGTAAGGCTGGATGAAGAGCCGTGGTGGCACAGTGGTTAAGTGCTTGCCCGCTAACTGAAAGGTCGGCAGTTCAACCCCTTGGGAGAAAGATGTGGCAGTCTGCTTCCATAAAGAGTTACAACCTTGGAAACTCTATGGAGCAGTTCTACTCTGTTCTATAGCATTGCTATGAGTCAGAATTAACTTGACAGCAGTGGGTTTGGTGGGTTTTTTTTGTGGGGGGGTTGTTTAAGACTGGATGGAAGGGTCTGTTTGGTGTATCTGATTTTATATTTACATCAGGTTCTAGACCACCTTCTAAATCAGTGAAAACAGATGTCTCTTTCTTTTTCTTTTTTTTAAGGGAATGGAAAGATTTCCTTTGGATTAAAAGAGCGTGTGATAGTGGGACGTTCTTCTGCATGGAGATGATAACCTTTTCACTTTAGTGGTGATAAACAGAGAGTACTCTCTCAGGGACATACTTGTCTAGCAACTCTCCCAAGGTGCTCTTCCTTTTCTATTTAACAAGCTCAAATAGAGTTTTCCATCTCATCTACTTAACCTGTGAACAGTTAGGAATTCAACCATGTCTTAAGGTTTATATTCCATGCTTTTCTTCTTTACCACGGAACCTGTCTTCTCCTTAGTTGAATTTTTAATCTTCCAAATAAATGCTGAAAGTTTCATATAAAAAAATAATTTTAAACAATATACCAAAAAAAAAAAAAAAAAAACAAAACCCCATCGGTGCCGAGTCAATTCCAACTCAAAGCAATCCTATAGGACAGAGTAGAACTGCCCCATAGGGTTTCCAAGAAGCAGCTGGTAGATTCAAACTGCTGACTTTTTGGTTAACAGCTGAGCTCTTAACCACTATGCAACCAGGGTCTCAAATAATATACAAATATGTTTATATATAAATTATTTTTCTTGAGTACATTCATTTTGCTTAGTTCCTTTCAGATACTAACAGACTAAGGATGCAATCTCTTCTATGACTGAGATTCAAGACCTGAATTTGGAAACTCCTAATGATCCTTTTAATGAGGTACAGTACCCTTACCAATCTCAGCAGTGATGAGGTTGGTATGTGATAATGACATCGTATTAAACTCTTGGGCCCAGGAGACTCCATTAGTTGCAACCTCTAAAAATCAACCTACCTTCTTCAGATGGCCTCTTCTTTAGCTCTTCATTTTTGGACAAATAAAAAGATGCTTAGAAGCTGAGCAGGATCTAAGATTCAATTTCTTAGTCTCTGACTAACATAGGCTCTGAGAAGAATTGGGCAGCATACATGTTGTAGTGATAAGGATGATTTTGACCACAATTTACAGAAAATATGACTGAACCTGGCTTAAACACTATGGTGGTTATCTGGCTCATTTTGCTGGAAAATCCACAGGTAGACCAGGCTTGAGGGTTGGTTGTCAAGTATCAGCTCTCTCAACAAGAACTTGATTTCCCTTCATCTTCTTACTCAGGCATCTAGAGTATTGTCGGCTTTGTTGTTAGGCTGGTTCATTTTGTGCATAGGTAAGCTGTTCCTTGAAGCAAACTGGGACTACACCCTGTGAGACAGTGTGGGTACTACTGAACAAAATTCAAGAAATATCTGTGGCCAGGGAAATGCCGTTAATTGATTGGTATAGGCCTGGTTTACCATAAACAAATAAAATGGATTGGATTACCTTGGTTGGATTAGATTAGAGTCTACCCTTAGAGTGAGGGTTAGTGGTAAATCCTATCAAAACAAAATGTCTACTGAAAAGAAAACCCACAGGTCCACTATCAGGATAAATGATATATTTTTTAAACCATTCAAGTTACTTTAGCTTTTTCCAGTTTCAAAGGGTATTTAAAAGTATTTTATGTCAAAATACCTTATATATGAAATTTGTTTTGAAGACTGCTGATGAAGTCTTTACTCAGCAAACCCTAGAGGTCTTTGAATTGCAATTTCTGTTACATACAGTATTCTGAACAAGACATGCAGTGAAGAAAAGTTTTCATCTGTCAGCAGTATAGTTACTTTGTTTTAAGGGGGAGGTTAAATTCAGCATGTTCCTTTAGAGAAGTAAATTAAGCGGAGGGAGCATTAACCAGCGCTACTCTCCTCCCTGCTTCCATGATTAGATCTAGCCAGTTATAATACAGTCTCCTTTGATTTAATTTTTACATGACTGTTGTGTTGGTTCAGCATGTAGAGAAAGAAAACAGTTTGATTAATCAATAGTTATAGGCAAAAGTCAAAAGATAATGCAGTTAAGCTAATTTGGATTCTCGTCTAAATTTCAAAATGTGCTGACCTATCTTTTTTTTTTTTTTTTAATTTAGAGTACATCATATATAGCATAAGACTACAGATGACCTTGACTTTGTCTGATATTGCTGGTGATTGAGACTTTGGGCAGGACTTTTTTATACTGGTTCATTTTGGGAAGAATTGAAAGAGATCTCGTGTTGTTTACCCAGTCTACATTCTGCATTTAGCAATTACTCCACTCAGTGGGCAACTTTATTTGCAGAATTCCTGGTTCTCTTATTATTTCTGTACATGGTAGCTGTGTTTGCCTCAGAGTCTATGTACTTTGTAAGACAGGACTGTTTTCTCTACTAAGTAGTATATCTCTTACCCACTGGGGAGCACAGCAATATGCATCACATCTCGTCTCTATGTGGATTTAGCTATGGGCTTTCATACTGACATCCAATAACTTAATTGTATCTAGAGAAGAATAAAAGGAATTTAACGTTGACATTTAACGTGTGATTATTCCAAGTGAAATGCTAGGGTCCCATGGTCCCAGTTTTGTGTAAGAATGAATTTTATGGGCAAAGATGAAAAGAATGGTAAGGGTTCTTTGCAAAGTCTTGTGGGCTATTTCTTTCCTCGTTACTCTGCCTCTGTCATTGTCAATATACAGCACTGAGATGATTTCTTCAAATCCCATTCTTTATCTCCACCCTTACAGAAAATAATTCTACATGCTGGTGCCAGCTGAATATTCCCGAGCACTGATATCCTCTCCTGCTATTATCCTTTCACCACCTGCAGGATCTTCAATAAAATCCTTCTCCCTTTCCTTCCCTAATCCAAATCCTATCTGTCTTCCAAACTCAGGCTGGCTTATAACTGTGCCATGAACCCTTCCCCAACTCTCTAGGCTATAATACATTCCTGAATTTTTATTCTATAGTATTTAGGGTCTTCATCATACATCGTTTTTATTCTTTAGCCTAGCCCATCTAAACTTTAATCATTTTATAAATATTAGGCACCTCAATATTCTGGAGGATGGGAACTGTCATTTAAATTTTGCGACCCCCAGAATTGGGTACAAAGGAGGCACTCAATTAAAATGGACTGAATGGACCAGGCAGCATGATGATGAGAACATAAAACATGATTACGTTTAACCAGACCAGGTAAAAAATTTCATTCTTCTGTTTTTCTCCCCATCTTATTGGTACCCATCATTCAGGAGTAAGCAGTACGTGTTTGTATGCTTTGTTTTATTTAGGGGGAGACAGAAGAGTTTGTAGACTTTTCTTCTTTTACTTCGATGAAAGAGAAACTAGGTGATGCTTAATGTCTCCCATGACTTTTTTGTTTTTTGTATTTTTGTAATATTATTTGAGTTGGAGAACTGAAATAAAGGAGTTGATTAAATCTGTGTTACTGAGACTTTATGTGAGTGTTAATGGGTCACATCTGGCAATAACATCTGACCCCCAGGTGTCTAATACTGGAGACTGGAACTCTGGGCAGGAGGGCATCTGCTTGAGAAGCATCCTATGATCTACTTCTTGGGAGGACTGTTGCTGCCTGCTGGAAAGATGGTGGGATTGCGTTTTAAATATAGACTGCACCAGTGTCGTCTCCTGTGACCTTGAAGGAGATTTGGGAGTAGAATAATTGCCTTTAGAAGTTGGTAAGGAAAAAAAAGGGAGGCCCAGGCATATAGCCTGTTCGAAAGAAATGAATTCCCTGTATCCGTCAAAAGAGGAACTAGAAGGAGAGAAGAGCTGAGCTGCAGAGGAGAGCATACATCCGCATGATGTTGGACAGTGTTTTTCAAACACTGTGCTTCTAGTGGGCTTCTATATTTTGATCAAGGTATACAACCCGAGATTTATTGTGTTTTAGTAATATCTGTCCTACAGAACACTGGGCTGGGCAGTTTCTGAGCAGAGAAAATTTATAGTAAGAAGTAAGAAACAGCAAAATATCAAAACTACACCAAAGCAATATTGCATGTTTACTGGAATGTGAGAAAATGTTTCTTTTAAGTTTATGCAAGTCAACAGTTACACTGAAACAGTAGCAACCCTGAAGAGCAACAACTAAATCACTACTCTGATCATAGAGGAAAGGATAGATTATTTTTTTCAATTTTCTAAACTTGCCTTTTCTTTCAGCTAGTGTATATCTTTTAATTACTCCAAGTATGCTGCCCCACAATCTAGTAATTGAAACTTTTGCCTCAGTCACAGAAAGACTGAAAACCATTAATAGGTGATAAAGATATTTCTGTGAAGAGTGAACTAGAATACTCCCTTTGAAAAGTTGTATTTAGAGACTGGTGATGGATGTCATCATATATAAAACAAAAATCCTTAGATTTATATAACATCTGATCTGTATACAGTGTTTTAATTTTTTGTTTTCATTTGAACCCCAAAATACTATTATGGGGTAAGGAGTTGTATAGTATCAATATAAAACTGAAGTCAGGCCAGGGTTTAGATTCAAATCCTAGCTCTATCATTTACTAGCTGCAAGGCTACAGATAAATTACTGAACCTAAGTTAATAAGGCTCAGTTTACTCAGCTGTAAAACGAGAGTAAAAGTAGTACCTACTTCTTGGGTTGCTATGATAAAAAAGGGAGAAAAATATGGTGCTTGGAAAATAGTAAGTGCTCAATATATATTTTCTATGTGAGGTTAGATAGAGCAAATATATTACCGTAAAAAGATCAAAAGATTTGCCCAAACTTTGAGAGATGAAATGGAACTAGATCACAGGCCAGCTGCCTACCAAGCTTATTTTAATTTTATCAGTTCTTAGCAGAGTTCAGTATAGAACTTTGGCCAGCATTGTTCACAAACCAGTGTGCTTATTAGTGGCATGAAAATGTAACATATGAATGCCCACTGCAAAAGCAATGTCTGGGGAATTGAATCAAGTGTCTAATTAAATGATACAAAGTAGAATCACTTAACTCCTGATTAGGAAGGGTCAAACTTTCTGTTTATGGGAGATTTCTGTTATTTCATTAACTTGAACAATATAATTGATCAATAAGCATATTAGACTATTAATATCAATATGATTCTTAACTATCCATGCAACATTGTCTGCTATAATGATCATTAGCTAATTTTTCACACTAGATCAAATTGCCTTGTGTGTGCTTCTGAGACAGTTATAACTCTTTCACTCCCCTCAAATCTCAATAGCTGGCGTACTGAGCTACCATATAAATGAGTTGATAATTAAAAATGAAGATAATTATGTTACATAATCATTGGGAATAAATTCGCTTGTACACTGTTAGTAATTTCAGATATTCTATCATTGTCTAGTCACTTTTCATATCTGTTGATACAGATAACTAAAAACCATTGTAGACTCTATTGCAGTAGAATTTTCTTCATTATTTGAAAGATTTTGAACCAAATATCTTCTGTTTATGCCCCAGATTCCCTCTCCACACTCCTATCTCTGCTTTGTCCCGGGGACGCTGACCTGTGTGGCTTCATCAATGGGCTCATGTGCCCTCTGGCTTCCTGTTGGATTTGCCCAATGGGGAGCCCTGGCAAGACATCAAAGGGAGAGAGGAAAGTGAAGTCACGGTATTTAGTCCTCTGGTTCCTTTTCTGTGAGGCCACCTCTGGTTGCCTGTGTCCTCTGACAGAATGTCACTACTTTTTTCTGAGTAGTTCATGATACATAGCTTTCTCTCCTTTGGGCTTGGGTGACCGTTCCCTCTCCTTCTCCCTTTAGGCTGGTACATCTTGCTAGTCCCAGCCTGGGGTTCCTGCCTTCTTGGGAGGAAGATGTGGCAGTCTGCTTCCGTAAAGGTTACAGCCTTGGAAACCCTATGGGGCAGTCCTTTAGGGTCACTATGAGTTGGACTTGACTCGATGGCAGTGGGTTGGGTTCTTGCCTTCTCCTTGTGGTTCCCCTGTATCTTGCTCTCCCTTCTGTATGTAGTGCCTGATAAGTAAACCCTCCTCAAATTAGGCTAATTTAAGAGCTCCCTCTGTTTCCTTTTGGGATCCATGTGAACTCTCAATCATGCAGAAGTCCTTATTGGACAATTACTAATATATGTCTTCACTCATGTTACTCCTCCATTCAGTCACCTTCAATGGCTCCCCATTGCCTTCAGAATGAAGATCATTCAAGTCTGTTTGCAATCTGGCTATAATTAGTCTTCTCATTTTTACTTTCATTAGTCTCCCGGAGGCACCCTTTAGCAAAACCAGACTGCCCGGTCCTTCTCCAGGCACAGTCCTCAGTGTGTCACCTAGATAAAGTCACCTTACTTCTCTGTCTTCAGATCTTAAACGTGAAACTTCTTTCCAGCTCTTTCTCATGATCCAGCTCTTAGCACTTCCGGTGGTAAATCTATGGATGGTCACAGTGGGAATTGATACCAAAGAAATAGATAGGGGCACATTGCAGATGGTTTTGAGGAATTTACACTTAATGCCTTGATTCATCCATTCAGCCAATATTTATCAAGTGGGTCCCCATGAGTAATTCATTGGGAGTAATGCGGGTTGGTGGTGAGAATCCACCTTTGGAGTCAGACGACCTGGGGTTCATACCCGAATTCTACCGCTTTTTCATTGGGTACCTCCAAGCTCCATTTTTAGTTTAAATCTCTAAAGCAAAGATAATATTTTCCTTATAGGTTGCTGTGAGGAATAAATGAGGTAGGCACTGCATTAAGCTTATTAGATAAATGGATACAGAATAGAGCTTCAAAAATTTGTTATTATTTAATAACAAAATTTGTTAATATTTATATTTTCCTCCATTTTAAAGTATAGAACCTCATGTGTGAGCCCTGATGCCAAAGATTAGGCCGTTCTTGGAAAGCTTTTGTCCAGCTGAGTGACCCTGGGTAGTTTGAGGAGGTAGGGAACATTTACTACCATCAGTCCCCTGGTTACAAACATCCAACTTGAACATCCAGCTTACAGAAAGCTCATACTTGCCCTTTAATGTTACATAAATTTGCCCTCACTTTAAAACGATTGAACCAACCCCAACTCACAACAAATTCTTCATCACAGTCAACTTCACTTACTGCATGTGAAGCTTTTAAATCACTGAAAAGGCTTCGAGGCTTTTCTTGCACTAAAACCCAAACCCACTGTTGTCGAGTCGATTCTGATTCGTAGTGACCCTGTAAGACAGAGTAGAACTGCCCTGTAGGGCTTCCAAGCCTGTAAATCTTTACGGAAACAGACTGCCACATCATTCTCCCACGGAGTGGCTGGTGGATTCGAACCACGGACCTTTTGATTAGCAGCAGAGCACATAACCACTGTGTCACCAGGGCTCCTTTTTTTGCACTAAAATAAGGCTAAATTAGAACTATATGCACCTGTTCTGACTTCCCTACAAATTCTTAAGACAGTTAGGAATGGATCTCGTTTGTAAACCGGGGACTCCCTGTATATAATATCTGTCTCAGGGCTCAGTATCCCGTGTCACATCACCTTTAACTTCAGGCTCTCGTGGAGATAAAATAATCCTATTTCTCTGCCAGTTGACAATAAATTGGGGAGCTCATAGGTTGCAGTATTACTGACTGAATTACCTGGGCTAGTTTTCAGCAACATTTTATCTCTTTATCTCTCTCTATTTTAACAATGTCAGGCTTGGCATGTATTGAACTTCTGGAAGGTAGTTTTCTGGCTCTTCCGTCAAGAGTATATTTCCGACTCACAAAAGCTGTGCTCTGTCCTTCTAAACTTCTCTGTCAAAAGAACAGCTTCTGCAGTAAGTTGTGATCTTTCAATTCCTTTGTCGTTAAAAAATCAAGAAACGAGGAGATCGAGTCTAGAGAAATGAGTCTCTTCCAATGACAGTGTAATCCATAATCACTTTTGGGACTCTAACTTTTCTATTTAGTTTAGCTTTGCAACGCTGCCGTCAATGAGTAGGAACATCTTGGGATTTGTGTTCACCACATATCTTCTGCATTTAGTTTAGTGCTTCTGGAACTGGAAGCTGGGAATGAGCTGATATGGCAGATCCTCTAAGGTTTGCAATCATGAGCTCAGTGCATCCTTTTATACTTCATCGACACCTACACACATTGTGTGAGGGATAAATGCATAACTAAATTTTTCAGCCTTCTGTATACCAATGCTCAGTTATGAGATTGAGGGGAAAAGTTCTGCTCTGGATGTGAGTGAAAGCTCCAGAAATGCCCACGAACAACCATCCTCAATCCTCGCTCATTTAGAGCTAGAACAGACCACTGATTTAGGGTTCTGCGGTACGCTCACAGAGCACTGTGTTTTATAGACCAAGTTTTTGTATTGGACACATTTAATGTTTTGCTCTGTTTTTGTCTGTAAAACCAATGGTTGAAAGCTACCCAAATTCAAGTTGTATTCAAGAGCATTCCTTGAGCTACAGATACAGAACACAATTTGAATTTACTTAACTAAAGAGGGGATTTTTAGAAGGACGCCAGGATTGCTCATAGAAAGAAAGCACCGCACGTGTGAGGTTAGATAAGGGATTTCAGGGACAGGACGAGAGACTCAGGAGCCCTGAGAACCTTCTCTCCACTCTGCTGCTCTCTCCCTGTCTTGGTTTTGCTTCTTTTTTCTTCATGTTTGCACAGGGCTTCGGTTGGCTGTGGTGTGAACTCAGAAAAAAGACGAGGTTTTTCTCTAACCACTTCAGTGTATGCAAATTCAAGAAAGGACTCCATCATCGTGGGTCATGTGCCTGCCCCATACAACAGTCACCGTAGCAGAGAAAATGGGGTGCTAGGGTTGGCTAATCCAGCCAACGCACCTCATGTGCGGCCATCACCCGTCTGTCAGTGGAGGCTTGTGTGTGGCTATGATGCTGAACCGGTTTCAGTGAAGCTTCCAGACTGAGATGGCCTACGTAGAAAGGCCTGATGATTTACTTCTGAAAATAAGCTAGTGAAAACCCTAGGGATCACAACGGTCCTATCCACAAACTGTCATGGGATGGCACAGGAGTGGGCAGTGTTTCGTCCTGTTGTGCAAGGGGTCACCATGAGTCAAGGGCCAACTCGGTGGCAGCTAGCTCTAACAACGACACAATTTGCCCAGTCTGGGTTACGTGTCTAGTACTGTGGCCTGGGAGGCCAGAGTCCTGAGACTGGAAACCTTATAAGAATCACTTGGACTAGAGAAGGATCAGTAGCCCCTAAAAATGGATGGATGTCATTACTGGAAGTAGGGGAAGAGATTCTGAGCCGACAAAAACAACAGATGTCCAATGCGCAAAGGAAAACTAATTTGAAAGTTTTCATTTCTAAATAATTAAACAAAACCTGTTTTACCTTATTGCAGAGTTGTATTCATTTAAAAAAATATTTATTCAGTCTCTTTTATGTGCCAGATTATAAAAAGACAGCTATGATATACTTTTAAATTTTTTAAAAATAAGTTTTCAATAATTTACCTTATGTGTTTGCCAGGGTTTTTTCTATGTGTGCTGGGTAAAAAACAACCACAAAGCTCAGTGGCTTACAACAATAAATATTTCATACATACTCATATTCTATGAGGGCTGCAGGTCAGCTGGGGTTAGTGTGGATGTGCTCCCTGTGACTTTTCATTCTGGAACCCATCCTGAAGGAGTAGCCCTTACCCAAGTCATGTATTCTCGTGGTAGAGGGCAAAAGCAAGCAAGCTTGAGCCAAACCACTTAATTACTGCACATTCAAAGCTTCTGCTTAATTATGATAAACATCTGCTGGCAATTCTGTTGATCAAGGCATGTCACATGGCTAAGTCCCAAATCCGTGTGGTAGGGATGTGTCCTTTTGCCCCAGAATGTATGACAAGTCACAGGATAATGGGCCCAGATGTATAATCCTATGACAGAGAGGGAGTAAAAGACTGAGAGCAATGCCCCAAGCTATCTTATGAAGCAATATGAGGCTTTCCCTCTTATTCATTTGCTATGCGTTTGAAAAATAATATATTGGTAAATAATTAATAATCACTATTATTACTTTTCTGCAGAGTAGATGGGATTTAGATAGAGTGTAGTCAGCTTACCCTACGTCACGTCTGGATTCATTTTCCTGGAATCACCGCCCACGTATGCAGCCTTTGATAATCACATGCCTTCAGTCACCCTAGACGAAATCACCAGCTCAGAATAAGGGATTTCAAATAAAGTCACCTGGTCTAGAAAACGTGTTAGAAGTAGGCAGCAGAATAACTCAGCAAAGGCATTCACAGACCAATGATGCAGTCCTTCCTAACGTTAAGTCAAACATTTCTGATTCGAAGGGTGAGGTATGGTTGGAATTTCTCTCTACTGCCAAGTGACAGTTGGCCCCCAAACATACCCTGCATCCTCCATTTCCTCAGTTCTTTCTAACAAACACTTACTCGTTTACTGAACACACACCAAGAGTTAGGATTACAAATACGAATAAACCCATAGACCCTGCCCTCAAAGAGACTGCAGTAAATAGAGTGAAAAAGCACCCAACTTAGAGAAGTGTCTTCTTTTCCAGAAATAGCACAGAAGAGAAAATAATTAAATCCCTCTGGTGGTCGGCATGAGAGGGCAGATGTAGAGATCAGAAGAGACTTCACGGAGCAGGTGATACTTGAGCAGAATTTTTGAGCAGTGAATAGGAAATACGTAAGCAGGTAATTTAATTCATGCTTTGGAAGTACCAGGTAGGCAGTGGTAATAGCAAGTACAAAGTCCAAATCATAGAGACATAGGCTTTGCTTGTTTGTTTTTAGCATCTCTGACAGGACGGAGGACACACAGGGAGAGGTGAGGATTCAGGACTGAGGAACAAAGCAGGTGAGAGCGGGAGAGAGAGAGAATGAGCTCCTCCTCCTTCCTGGAGTAAAGACAGTGCTAATTATTCTCTCTTTCCCAGTTCTCTTCTTTCCTCTTTGAAACAGCTGGATACTCTTTTGAAGTCTTAACTTATTGGTCCTTTGGGAGTGTCTGAAAGACTTTAAGTCTTTCAACTTTTATTTTGGAGGACTTTGAGCTGTGGGCTTCTGGGGACCTTTGGACTCTAAGAGATGGTAGAAATCAGAGGGAGAAAAAGCCGGGTAAAACATGGAGTGGCACCCGGGTTCTAGGTGAAAGGGAACTTGTTATCAAAGGAAATACTAAGTTTTACTGGAAGTATCTGAGAGAGCACAATGGTGTGGCACTAGAGGGGTGATGAAGGGTCCATCTCAGTAGAGCAATAAGGGGGTGCAATTTCTATACAAGATTTAAAACCATTAATAAAACCAAATAAAATCTATATGCTTTTTATTACCACCAAGCACAGGCAATTCTAAAGAATGTTAGTGATAACATACTCTGCCCCTAAAAGAGATTTTGCTAGGGTTGCTTGCTGTGAGGTTCTAAGAATATATATGTAAGCTTGAAATAAGCACATTTTAAAATTAACTGGTCGCTGCTAAGTCAATTCCAACTCGTGGCAACCAAATGTGTTACGGAGTAGAACCAAGCTCCATAGGGTTTTCTTGGTTGTATTCTTTAAGGAAGCAGATCTCCAGGCCTTTCCTCTGTGGCACTGCTGGATCGGTCAAACCACCAATCTTTAGGTTAGTAGTTGGGTGTAAATTGTTTGCACCACCAGGGACCTCTTCTAAAAGTACTTATCCTTTAAAATATTGTATTCTACGTGGAACTTTATTTGGAAATCCAGCTAGATAGTCAACCCTCAACGCATACAAACTCAGCTACGTGCGTTCCTCTTGAGGAGAAGTTAGTAATGGCTCAGAATTATCCCAGCCCACTTTGGGCACAGTTTGCATCTAGCTATTACTGAATTTAAATAGATCTGGAATAAATAATGTTAATTCAGGGTTTGTGAAGATGAAGAAATAATGTAAGGCACCTCAATTCTGTCAGTCCTAGTGACCACTTGGAGTTTTTGTGTTAAAAATTCAAACCAGTGAAACAGAATACAAACCACAGTATACATTGCCCCTTTTTCTAAAAAGTACATTCATGTAATTATTTAATTTCAGATCGTTGTTATTATATTTTGCTAGCTTAATTATATATGGGTTCAAGAAAATAAAATTTTCACTCTCTAAAATATTTTTCAGACTATTATTATTATTACTAAAAACAGTTTTGTTATATGTAAAACCCACTGCCATCGGGTTGACTCTGACTCACAGCAACACTATAGGACAGAGTACAACTGCCCCACAGCGTTTCCAAGGCTGTCAATCTTTAGGCATGCAGACTGCCACGTCTTTCTCCTGCAGAGAGACTGGTGGGTTCAAGCCGCAGAACTTTTGGTTGGCAGCCAAATGCTACCACAGTGCAACGAGGACTCCTTTGTTATATATAGGAGGGAGGTATTAAAAAATAATCTTGTCTGGGTGTCAGCTGCACTAGTTACACCACTGCCTGGCTCCAGAAGATAGGCTCAAAGGCAGGTACTCGGGACAAGCTCTGTCCCAGGGATGAAGACTGTGCTTCTGAGTGAAACATTCCCTGGGAAGCACATCTCTGCAGCATGAGTGTGGTGTTTATGGAGCATCCAACCCTTGACATGCACTGGTTGTTGTTGTTAGGTGCCAC
The DNA here is from genome assembly GCA_030035585.1 of Dugong dugon. Taxonomy (NCBI): domain Eukaryota; kingdom Metazoa; phylum Chordata; class Mammalia; order Sirenia; family Dugongidae; genus Dugong; species Dugong dugon. The sequence continues at coordinate 23,402,241 of CM057466.1, forward strand.
CAAGTTGATTTTGACTCATAGCGACTCCATGTGGCAGAGTAGAACTGCCCCATAGGGTTTTCTAGGCTGTAACTATTACCGGAGCAGATCTCCAGGTCTTTCTCCCACATAGCCCCTAGGTGGGTTTGAATTGCCAACTTTTCATTTAGTAGCTGAGCGCTTAACCATTGCACCACTAGGGCTCCTTTAACACTCTTGGTCTTGACAGTCTAACAGTGAGCAAGGCTTCAGGAGAGTGACAGTGATCATGGTAAAATCAAATACGTGATATTAGCAAACAAATTATAACAGTATAAAAACCCATGGCCATCGGCGTCGATTCCGACTCATAGCGACCCTGTAGGACAGAGTAGAACTGCCCCATAGGGTTCCCAGGGAGCAGCTGGTGGATTTGAACTGCCGACCTTTTGGTTAGCAGCCAAGCTCTTAACCACTGTGCCACAAGGGCTCCTATTCTAACAGTATGGGGAGGAGATAAATCATAGGAGGAGAGGTGGTTTAGAGAGGACGTCAGACAATGTCTCTGGGGAGGTGCTGCTTGATGAGAAGCTAGTGATGTGAAAATATGAAGGAAGCAGAGTCCAGACAGAAGGGTCAGCTGGAGCAAAGGTGCAAAGATAATAGACTGCCTTGTCCAAAGGCTAGAGAAGAGGTCAGTGTGGCTGGAGTAAAGTGAACACGGGGCATACAGGGGTAGCTAGTTTTCCCTTGTGGACGAAAACTGACTTTTTATAGCCTAGAGGAGTGAGAGCTGCATCCTGCTGTGATGAACGTTCATGACAGTCATCAAGCTCCAACATTATAATAATGTATTTAATAGATTTAAGTTGGATTTTTAAAGCATATTAATACGTTTATAAATGAACATCTGCCATTCTGAGTTAAAATGTCTTCAGTGCTGAATTTTTAAAGATGTCTTACCCTTTAGATTCTTGAGGCTTTGAATAACAATGAAATTAATGGGACTAAAATATTTTATGTTCAAGCTACATGATTTATTATCTGCCTTTGATTACTTCATTGGCATCTTATACATTGTCTGTTTTTATTTTTACTTCAGGCGAGGAAATTTGAATTAATTATACCCTTCAGTTTATTGTACACTGTTATATTCCCATACTTATTTCTTTTGAGTTGATTTGGGCTCTTAGTGATTCTATAGGACAGAGTAGAACTACCTTATAGGGTTTCCAAGGAACAGCTGGTGGATTTGAACTGCTGACTTTTTGGTTAGCAGCTGAGCTCTTAACCACTGCTCCACCAGGGCTCATATATATATATGTGTGTGTGTGTGTGTGTGTGTGTGTGTGTGTGTATGTATGTGTGTGTGTGTGTATCTCCAGTAACCAGTTGCCCTTGAATCAATTCTGACTCATGGTGACCCCACATGTTGCAGAGTAAAACTACTCCATAGGGTTTTCAAGGCTTTAACCTTTTGGAAGCAGATCACTAGGCCTTTCTTCCAAGGTGCTTCTGGGTGGATTTCACATGCTAACCTTTCAGTTAGTAGATGAGCCCTTAACTTGCACCACCCAGGAAGGTGCCTCATATATATATATATACAGACAAAGATAGAGATGTCTGTATATGCATGTGTTGGTAAATATACATCTATTTCCTAGATCTACTGACTGAGAGGGTCTAGAAGCAGTGACAGCCCAGCTGCAGTGAGCACCCTTAGTAAGCAGATCGTGATAAACAGAGCCAGGACACATTGGAGAAGCATTTGATTCAAGGGCTGGGGAGGGCAAAATACAAGATGAACCCAGAACATCTTTTGGTACCAAAAAGAAAGGAAGTTCTCAAAAAAGGATGAGGTCTTGTCAAAAGAACACAGGAGCCAACCTGAAGGAGCACTTAGTGGCCAAAGTTGAATAGTAAGTATCCATGAGTCTATACTGATATAAATAAACAATTGAACCAATCAGTTAATAAATGGGGGAGAGTGGCTATTCCTTTGAGAAGAATTCCAATGAGTAAGTGTTGAAGAGGGAAATAGAAAAATCACTATTAGGCAAAGCTCACGGTAATAATTGCTGCTGGCAAGATGGGCAATGGATGCCAAACCCATTGGGCGAGTGTTCGAGGAGAAACAGAATATATATAGTCTCAAAGTATCTTTCCAAGATATTTATTAACTGCAAATGGAAACATAGTAACTTTACTATGGAGAAACTTGGAAGATGTCACCTTAACCAAGTGATCAAAGGTACCATCATGAGTAATAAGATACGGCATCATGAACACTTTGATATGCTGTACAGAGAAGGACACAACATTATTTCTGTGGTATTCTTTCCAAAAAATGCATAATCAAATTCTAATCATGAGAAAACCTCACACAAACCTAGACTGTGAGACAGTCGGCAAAATAACTGATCGATACTCTTCAGAAAGGAATCCCTGGGTGGTGCAAATGGTTAAGCGCTCAACTGCTAACCAAAAGATTGGTGGTTCAAACCCAACCTAGAGGCACCTAAGAAAAAAGTCCTGGAGATCTGCTTCCTTAAGGTCACGGCCTTGAAAATCGTGTGGAGCTGTTCTACTCTGCACACATGGGGTTACCAAGAGTCGGAATCGACTCAATGGCCGAGGGTTTGGTTTTTGTTTTTTTGCCCTTCAAATGTGTCATGATCGTGAAAGAAAGGAAGGATTGAAGAAGTAATACAGACTGGTGGAGATTAAAGAGAAATAACAACCAAGAGGGGTCCTGGGTGGGATTCTGGAATAGAAAAAGGACATTAGTGGAAAAATGGGCGAAACTCAAATAAGGTCTGTAGTTTAGTTGATCGTATGGTACCAGTGTCAATCTCCTGTTTGGATAATTGTGCTATGGTTGTGTAAGCTAGTAACACTAGGAGAGGCTAGATAACAAGTGTATGGCACTCTCTAGACTATTTTTAACGTTTCTACAAGTCTAAAATTAGCTTAAAAGAAAAGGTTTTAAAAATAAGATTGTCTTTAAACCCATCCGATAGGAAACCTTGACCTCTGCGGTCATAGGACGCCACATCTCTTTATACTCATATAAAAGGGGCTATTTGAATCTCTGTCAGCATTTACCCACCCTGCAGAGTGGGCCATGGGCATTTGGTGTCACTATTGCTGCTGTTAGGGGCTGTCGACTTGCCGTGTGCTTATGAGAACTTCGGCTCAATAGAATAAAATGCTGCACGGTCTTGCTCCATCCCCATAATCTGTTGCGGATCCAATGTTGTGAGCAAATAGGGTTTTTACTGGCTGATTTTTAGAAGGAAATCTCCAGGCCTTTCTTGCTTGTCTGTCTTAGTCTGGAAGTTCCACTGAAACCTGTTCATCATCATAGCAACCGGCAAGCCTCCGCTGACAGACAGGGGGTGGCTGTGCGTGAGGTGCATTGGCTGGGAATCATCCTGCGTCTCCTTCATGGAAGGTGAGAATTCTACCCAAAGTGCACCCAGAAAGCCAGTAGAGCACAGACAGAAAGCTTCCCTGTGACCTTTTTCAAGTTTTCAGTGCAAATGCATTTTCTGAGAAAGTTTGCTCTCTGTTAAGTCCGGAATATTGGCCTGGGGGTCAGAAGACTTCTTTTCTAGTTTGGACTCTGCTGTTACCTAGCAATGAGGCATTGGCCGTACGGTATTTCTCCTTATGTTTAATAGTCTATCTTTCAAAAAAAGAGAGCTGAACTAGATAATCGTCAAAGGCCTTTTCAGCTTCGATTTCTATGAATTTACAATCATGTATGCCTCTATAAAACAAAGCAAATAAAAAACAGAGATTCTTCTCTGTGGATGTAGCTGTGTTCTTGACACAGCATGTCAGAAGCAGCTAACCTGCTTAATGAAGGTAATTTCAACACATCTTTAGTAGTTTTCCCTTCAGTATGGGCGTTCAGGTGTCTTACACACCTGCCTCGCATATTCTGGTTAAAGTAAAACTCTGATGCCACCCTGTGGCCAACTCTAGGTACTGTATGGCCAGGAAACATTTTCAAAGAGAGAACATTCAGGAGTTAGAGAATCAGAAAACTTTCAAAGAATTGGTTGAAGTTCAACCACTTCAGGAGGTAGCATATGACCTAGAATGGATGGTACTGAAGGTAGAAATCTCAGCTGCACTGAAGGCATTGGAAAAACAAGGTTCCAGGAATTGACAGAATACTAACTGAGATATTTCAACAAATGGATGCAGATCTGGAGGTGCTCACTTGTCTATACTGAGAAATTTGGAAGACAGTTATATGGCCAGCCGACTGCAAGAGATCCATATTTGTGCCCATTCCAAAGAAAGGTGATCCAACAGAATACAGAAATTATCAAACAATATCATTAATATCACAAACAAGTAAAATTTTGCTGAAGATTCTTCAAAAGTGATTGCAGCAGTACATTGACAGAGAACTGCCAGAGATTCAAGCTGGAATCAGAAGAGGACGTGGAACCAGGGATATCATTGCTGATGTCAGATGGATCCTGGCTGAAAGCAGAGAATACCAGAAAGATGTTTACCTGTGTTTTCTTGACTATGCGAAGGTATTCGACTGTGTGGATCATAAAGAATTACTGATAACATTGCCAAGAATGGGAATTCCAGACACTTAATTGTGCTCGTGAGGAACCTGTACACAGACCAAGAGGTAGTCATTTGAACAGAACAAGGGGATACTGCGTGGTTTTAAGTCAGGAAAGGTGTGCATCAGGGTTGTATCTTTTCACCACACGTATTCAATCTGTATGCTGAGCAAAGAATCTGAGAAGCTGGACTACATGAAGAAGAACGCAGCATCAGGGTTGGAGGAAGACTCATATAGATGACACAGCCTTGCTTGCTGAAAGTGAAGAGGACTTGAAGCACTTACTGATGAAGATCAAAGACCACAGCCTTCAGTATGGATTACACCTCAACATAAAGAAAACAAAAGTCCTCACAACTGGACCAAAAAGCAATATCATGATGAACAGAGAAAAGATTGAAGTTGTCAAGGATTTCGTTTTACTTGGATCCACAATCAACGCCCATGGAAGCTGCAGTCAAGAAATCAAATGATGCATCGTACTGGGCAAATGTGCTGCAAAATACCTCTAAAGTGTTAGAAAGCAAAGCCGTTACTTTAAAGACTAAGGTGCACCTGACCCAAGCCGTGGTGTTTTCAGTTGCCTCAAATACATGCAAAAGCTGGACAATGAATAAGCAAGAGGGAAGAAGAACTGATGCCTTTGAATTATGATGTTGGCAAAGAATATTGAATATACCATAGACTGTCAAAAGAACAAACAAATGTATCTTGGAAGAAGTACAGCGTGAATGCTCCTTAGGAGCAAGGATGGTAAGACTTTGTCTCATGTGCTTCGGACATGTTATCGGGAGGGTCCAGTCCCTGGAGAAGGACATCATGCTTGGTAAAGTAGAGGGTCAGCAAAGGAAGAAGACCTTCAAGGAGATGGATTGATGCAGTGGCTGCAACAGTGGGCTCAAGCACAACGATGACTGTGAGGATGGTGGAGGGCTGGGCAGTGTTTCTTTCGGTTGTATATGGGGTCACTATGAGTTGGAATCAACTCAATGGCACCTAACAACAACAGCAACAGACTTGCAGAGGGGGAAGATACCTCAGAAGTCACCTAAGCCGACCCCAGGGAGGGACAGTGACTTTTCTGTTCTACTTGGTTGTCAAGATTAGAACTAGGAGCTGAACCTAGGCCAGTGTGACTGAAATTAATTTCTTTGTCATACAGGACAAGAGGAAAATGATTCCAAAACTTTTACATTTCATGAACTGGAAAAATTTTAAAACCGTTCTGGAGCAGGTCTATATAGATCTGTCTTCCTTTTATTTTCTGCACGGGAACTTTACAAAAATTATGCAAAAAACCTCAAAATTTCAGAGAAATAGTCACTACCTATTATTTGTAAAAACTTCTAACAGAATGGATATTTTAGCCTTAAAAAGACAGAACATAACTAAGGAATATCCTCAGCAAGATGGATTGACACAGTGGCCGCAATGATGGGCTCAAACAGCAATGATTGTGATGATGGCACAGGACCAGACAGTGTTTCATTCAGTTGGACGTAGGGTTGCTGTGAGTTAGAACCAACTTGTTGGCACCTAACAACAACAACCAGGAATGAATGGTAATTCTTTTATGTTACATCTTTACTATTTTTTCCTTTTGCTGAGGGCTAATTTAACTTCTTTGCTGGTATAAATGCCTGCCTACAGACCACATTTGAGGGAACTTGTGGTATAAAGAAGGCAAAGTGCCCGGGATTTGAAGAACTAAGGCTACTTTCAGCTCCTTCACACTCTAGAATGTGAAGTAATGGAACGTTGATCACAGCCTTATTTCCTGCATTAGCCCTCCGTTTCCTCATCTTTAATGGTGAATACCTCCCTCACAGGAACTTTGTGAAGATTAACTGTGAAAGTTAAGGTAAAATTGTGATGTAAAAGCACAGTAAATATGCTGCTTCTGCTTCTCTTCTTGTTATTGTCACTATTGCTATTATTTTATTATAGTACTGGACTGAATTGAGATGAGGCAAAAGAATTCAGCAATGGTATAGAAAGTCGCTAGGCATTTATTTTCCTTTCCTGCTGAGGAAGAAATCTTTGATAAAAGCAAATAAATTTGACCTCACGCTATATGGAAGCATATGATGTATTGTGCACTGGTGCTGGGCCACTGTATATGTGTGAATTTATTGCGTGCTTAACTTCGTGTCTAAGTGCACATATGAGTGTTTAAGCACCTGTTTTGAGAATTCCCAAGACCACCCACATATCCAGTGATTTGGTAGAAAGACTCATGGGGCTCAGCATATAGTTGTACCCATCACTAAGGCTTATTACAGATAGGGTCCGCAAGGGAAAAAGACAGACAGAGGCTGTAAAAACCCATTCCTGGGCTTATGACATGCTCTCTACCCAATGAGGGAACATGCCGAGTGTACTCCTTTCTCCAACAGGAAAAAATTGCAGTAGCATGTATGCTGTTTCTGCCCAGGGAAGCCCATTGACCACTCAGCACCCAAGGGTTTTATTGGCGGGGCTGGGGGAGAGAAGAGGGGTGGTTACATAAACAACTTATGCCTTGCAGTTATCAAACTTCTAGCCGCCTAGAAGGAACACAAGTATTTGGCATAAATCATATTGTTTGTTCAGTCTATGAACATATCATTTAGAGAACAGAGGGAACACTCCAAAAAGCCAAGTTCTCAGATGGGAATCTTGCAAGCTGGCCCTTCTGGAGATAGCAGCCTCAGGCTTGCTATGCTAATTTTTGTTTTTTTCTTTTGCGTGGTGCCCAAAACTAAAACAACCTGGTCAAATTGTTCTACAGATTCTGAATCGAGGGTAAGTCTTGAGTTTATTTTTATCAATATTGGCTTAGAACTTAACACATTCACGTGATATACGCATGCTAATTTTCAGCTTCTACCAGTAATTGTATATTTGGGTGTTAGAATGTGTGAGTTTTGGAAGATATTTGAGTCTTTCACCATTCCAATGCTGAGTACTTCTTTGAAAAGCTAAGTTTTCAGTGGGCTTACACATTAGAGAACTTTTGTAATGCCTTCTTAACAAGAAAGCATTACAAGATGCTTTGTAATGTAATGTACTAATTCTCAGTGTAAAAATTCTCCCGTAGCCTTCCATGAATAATTGGGACTTAAGCAGATCAGATTTAGATCTCCAAAGGGAATTTACATTAATACACACCAACTGTGGCCATAAATATTATATTATATAGAATAGAAGTTGTAATATATTATAGTAATTATAAATGTGATCTCTAATAAAGGATACCAGTGATCATGGAGATCGTACAGGACCAGGCAACATTTCCTTCTGTTATACGTAAGGTTGCCGTGAGTCAGAACCTACTCGACAGCAACTAACAAGAGTGACATAATAAAAAAGTCAGTAGCATTTAAAAAAATCATTGAAGACTTGGACCTTTTTCTCTTAACTTCAAAATTGTCAAAATGAGCAAGAAGTTTAATTTTATGCTTCAGCTTTTCTCCTCCTGCTACTGCCCTATATCTCTTCTCCTCAGGGGACCTCTCAAAGGTGTTGCCTGCACCCACTGTCTCCACTTCCCCAGCTCTCACTCACTCTTTAGCAACTCAAGGTGGCTTGCAACTCCCCCTCCTCAATCCAATGGAAAGACCTATAACTGAGATATGTCAGGCAGAGACCCTTTCTGCCAAAGGAAACCAAAGAGTAAAACTGATGAGGGGTAGCTGCTCTGGTTCAAGTGGGTTGCAGAGCTATAGCTCCAGCTTGAGAGTCTTCCTCATTCCCTCCAGTGATCCTTATCGCGCCTAGAGCTTCTAGGAGCAGAGTTGCAAAAGCATCCATTAAGGTTAGGACCACCACACTGGCCTAAGATGATATTTAACGTGCACAGTTGGTGGGTGCAACTCCTAGGATATTCTATGTTATCTTCCCTGAATTACTAGGTAAACTTGAAGAGCTTATAGAGTGGGATACCTCACTATAGAACATGTTGATATTTCAAAAAATGACAATAACAAAAATTTCTATCCTCCAGATGTTACAACTTTGAGCATTTTGGTTGATTCTTTCCAGTCTTTCTGGATGCCGGTGGGCTCCTTTTGGCCCACTCCCCCCAACCATGAAACACACAAACCACCAAACACACAACCACCAAACACCAAAGTGACTGGGGTTTTAGCATAGCTACAAGTTTGCTGCTCATCCTTTTCATTTAACCTTACAGCATAACCGTGACTTTATATCTACACACACTCTTCATATGGCTTATGTTTAATGCTCCTGTAAATGTTTCAGAAGCCACTACAATTGTATGGGTTTGACAAAGTACTTCTCTTATATGGCTGGACATTTAGATTATTTATAATGTTTACATCAGTTATATGTATAGTTAATATATTATTGTCATGTACAGCTTTACCCATATACTTTTTCCCCCTGTGTTTATGGATATTTCCCCTATGGGCTACACAGATCAAAAGTTAGGGATGTTTGGTGCTAAATGTGCTCAGTGTACTTGGACCTTAGAGAAGCCTGGTATTGGCCAGATCCCTGTCAACAGAGTTAGAGTAACTTACACTCTCACCATTTCACTGGTGTTAAGGAATTCTTGTTAGTTTCAACATTTGTTAATGACACTGTTTTAAACAGAGCGTTTTCTTTAGCGATTTGGCAGAGTGGTTAAGAGCTTAGCTGCTAACCAAAAAGTCCGCAGTTTGAATCTACCAGCCACTCCTCGGAAACCCTATGGAGCAGTTCTACTCTGTCCTATAGGGTCACTATGAGTCAGAATTGATTTGAAGGCAATAGGTTTGTTTGTTTTGACTAGTTACTAGAAAGTTTGAAAAATATTTCATTTTCAAAATGTAACAAAGCCAAGTTTTGATTTAATTTATTCCCTTATCTTCTAATCCTCTTTAATTAATACTAGCTTATTTTCTCAATCTGTCTTTCTCTCTGTCTTTAGAGGCAGATAGTTGAAAAGTGAATTCAATTAATCCCAGTTCGTATAGCTTGTAAGGATGAACATTCATAAAATGTCTTTAAATGAAGAAATTAAAAACCACATGGGATAGGTAATCCTACTGGTTTACATAGAAAACACAATCCCAATCACCGTTAATTCTTCACAAGAATTTTCTGTTGTTCTTTTGCTTTGAGGTTTTTAACAGAATTTGGGTATGTTCTGTACTGCTGGTCATTTTGACATCACACTTCAATAATTTCAATTATCATTACAAATTTGGCAAGTATGTCCCAAGAAAATTCTTTTTTTCTTATGATCTCAAATCTGCGTTTTGTGATTTGGAAAAACGAATGCTGGTCTGTGCTGTGGAAATATATCTCGGAAGGTATTCAACTCTTAAGGCGTGTCCCTGCCAATATAATTCAAGTTGCACATCGTAGGGATTGCAACTAATGTTACATAACAGTATGTGTATAAATTGTTGTGTGAGAAATTAACTTGAGCGGTAAACTTTCACCTGAAGCACAATTTTTTTTATATATATATATATATATATATATATATATATATATATATATATATATATATAAAACAAATGTTTTACAACAGTCATTAAAAAAAAGCTCGTTATTTTTATGATTGCACTTTTCCAGGTAATCTTCTGCCTGTGAAGGAAGTATTTTTCTTGACGCAGTAGGTGTGTGGGGTATTGCCCCAGCCCTGAGTGTGTGGCGCCAATGAGCAGCAGCTGAGCTCTTAACCTCTGTGCCACCAAAAAATAAAAAATAAAACCAAACCCGTTGCGGTCAAGTCGAGTCTGACCTATTAACCCTGTAGGCCCAACGTCCTTCCTCAAACACACTAACGTGTTAATTAAAAGATTAAGGAGCTTGACTTGGATTTTTGAGCTGATATTATGGTAACATTCTGTAAAAGAGGATTTCAGATGGTCGGACAGGAGCACGATTTCAGTGCCCGCCACGGGCCTCATTTTCCGTAGATGACCCGCTGGCGTACCGGGTTAATAGAAACTGCTCAGTGGTGCCACGCATCCACGGCCAGTGCAATACCTACCATACCGTAGTTATTTATGCCTCTGCCGTGATGGTGTGAATTTTGTCTTACTGAGTACACCTTAAGTTTCCAGAGGAAGAGATGTTGGCTTATTGAGTTTTAAACTGCTTCCCCTCCCCCGCTCCCTGTCACTGAGCACAAACTTTGAAACATAGCAAGTGTTTAATAAGTATACATACTTGGCTGAAAAAGAAAGATTAGTAGAAAGAATGGTGGGAGGTACCTAGGAATTAAATGATTGGCCTTTTGTTCCAACTTGATTGAAATGACTCTGGGAAATTCATTTCATCTCTCTGAGCCCCATAATCCTTGCTCTAGTCACCTCAGAGGACTTTTGTAAGAAGCAAGTTAAATAATAAATGGCAAGGATGTCAACTGTAAACCACTATTCAAATGCAAGGTCGATATTTTTAAGGGGTTTAAAAAAAGGTACTTTTTCATTGTTCCAGGGAGGTGTAAAGAAATCCCTTCCCATCTCTTTCTGCCTTTTAATATTAGATTCAAGAAATATTTACTGAGCATTGTATTAGGCATTGATGGTGGGGAAAGATTATACAAGCCTTGAACATCACAGTCCCTGAACTTAAAGAGCTCAGGATCTCATGGGAGAGGAGTAGATACAGAGTATGATTAGAGGGAGCCCTGGTGGCACAGTGGTTAAGTGGCTACTAACTGAAAGGTCAGCCATTCGAACCCACCAACTGCTCTGTGGGAGAAAGATGTGGCAGTCTGCTTGTGTAAAGATTACAGCCTAGGAAACTCTATGGGGAAGTTCTACTCTATGAGTCGAATCCACTCAATGGCACACAGCAACAACGTGATTAGAGCTATTGCTACGGATGAAGGGCTGTGGAAGCACAGTAAAGAGATGACTGTGGGCATTTACAAGAGGAATTAGGAGAGCTTCTGAAGTCCTGTCCTTGCTGGCTGTGGAGCATGTGGGCTGTAGTTTGGGGTCTAAGGGAAATAGTATCATGTGTCATTGTTTGAGAGTGGATCCTGAAAGACCAGCTAAAACCCAGTAAGCTATTGCCGTCGAGTCAATTCCAACTCATAGTGACCCTATAGGACAGAGGAGAACTGCCCACTAGGGTTTCCAAGGAGTGACTGGTGAATTCCAACTGTCGATCTTTTGGTTAGCAGCTGAGCTCTTAACCACTGTGCCAGCAGGCCTGATACGTGAGTCTTATATTCCCCTATCTTCCCTAGGATGACTCACAAGCAGTCACACAGGCCATACTAGCATATATGTGTGTCATTTGTTTCTGAGCAAAAATAGTAAAACAGCTTTAATCCAGAAAGCTGCAGTTTCTTCCAGGTGAGAAGCCTATCATTTCCTGACACATCAACCCCTCGCCCCCTACCCTAGCTTTCGCAGATGTTCCTCTGATGGATGTCTTAGTTACCTGGTGCTGCCATAACAGAAATACCACAAGTGGGTGGCTTTAATGAACAGATAGTTATTTTCTCAGTTTAGGAGGCTAGAAGTCCACATTCAGGGCACTGCCTCTAGGGGAAGGCTTTCTCTGCTCTGGGGCAAGGTCCTTGTCTCTCTTCAGCTTTTGTTCCTGGGTTCGTTGGCAATCTTTATGTTGGGTGGCGTCTGTCTTCCTCCATCTTGCTTCCTTGATTCTGTGCTTAACCTACTCTTAGATCTCAAAAGTGATTGGCTTACAATACTCTCTATACTGAAATGACCTCACTGACACAACGAAGAAAAACTCTATTCCCAAATGGTATTATAGCCACGCTATAGGGGTTAGTATTCACAACACATTTTTTGGGGACACAATTCAATCCATAACAATGGATTTGGAGCTGTTACATCTTTGGCAATTACTTACAGGTTTAAAACCCTTTTTTCTTACTCCAAAGCAAAACTGTAGAAAAATATATACTCTCTGGACCCGCCATGAATCCACTGGGGAATCTGCAGTTTCCTGGTGAAGCTCGTTGCCCCAGTCAACTTTGCTGAAAACCTCATGTCCCAGGGTAGGAAATAGAAAACGCTGTAAACAGAGTACGGCATGAAAGGAAAGAGAACACGTTGTCTCCTGAGAGTGATTTCATTTCGCATGGCAACCATGCAGAACTCACTACTTGGTGAAGGGAATCCTCACAGAGATGCAAGAGCAGCGGGAGGCGGGGGCCTCCTTGAACCTGGGGAGAGATGGAGGATGGGTCATGTGATGGGAAATGTGGAGTTTATCACTGTTAAGTCTTCACTGCCTGTAGATATTTATTCCCAGAATGGTTTTCTTTCTGATACTTTGGCATTTTCAGGGCAACCCATCTCTGGTTTGTACTTTCTCAGGAAATCAAATGCATTTCTTTGTTAGTCTAAGCAAATATAAGGCGGATGTAAGCCTAAGTTAAAGCTCATGTCTGGTTTGGGTAAATTTGTGCTACTGTCTCTCCAATTATAGAGATAATGGAAAGTTGTTAAGAATGAGGATTAAATTCTCCTAGGAACTTGAAGAAAATTCCATCAACAGTCTCCTGTGGTAAAGCTGTGATCTGACTAGTATACTAGAGTTTTAGCCTGTGATGTAAAGAACGTTACCAAGAAGACCTCAGGAGCCCTGGTGGCATGGTGGTTAAGAGCTTGGCTGCTAACCAAAAGACTGGCAGTTCAGATACACCAGCCACTCCTTGGAAACCCAATGGGGCAGTTCTACTCTGTCCAATAGGGTTGCTATGAGTATGATTCAGTCAAATTCTTGTATTCTCTACGCCTCCTTTCCACATAAGACTTATTTTACTTCTATGTGAAGAGATGAAATCCTTCTCTGTTCTATAGAAGGCACTGGATCATGTTGCCAGGCAGGTGGCCAAGTGGGACCTCATGTTTTTCAGTGGACATTCTGAGCTGACAGACTGTAACATTGTCATTCCTCTGGCTCAGTTCTGAGGCTTTCGGTGAAGCTCAGGCAGAGAACCCAGGCAGGTTTCTGAATTTAGAAAGAGTACCCTTTTCCTGTTCAAGTTGGGCATGAATAGGAATGAGATTTATATGATCCAAGTGGCTAGTGTTGCTAGGTGCTGTGGAGTTAATTTCAACTCATAGCCACCCCACGTAACAGTAGAACTGCCCCACAGGATTTTCTAGACAGTGGTCTTTACAGGAGCAGATCACCAGGTCTTTCTCCCACAGAGCCACTAGGTGGGTTCAAACCACCAACCTTCTGGTTAGCAGCTGATCATTTAAACATTGTGCCACCAGGGCTCCTTCAAGTGGCTACTAGAGCTAGTGTTTTTGGGAGAAAGGAAGAAAGAAAAGGTTGGAGTGTGCTTTATATTTTCTTTACCTCTGTGTCCAGAAACCTAATGCCTTCCTTTCTGATTAAGTCCCTAATAGTAAAGTGTTTCCTAATTACTCCTCCCACCACCATAAAATAGAGTCGATCATCTCCCTTTCCACTGACCCAGCTGTCCCTGGTGAGTGCTTGCATTATTGCCATATCACACATGCCTTCATGTCTCCTTATCCTAGAAGACATGGTGGTGAGATTTGATCCAGTTAATCTCTATGACTTAAATGACTAACACAGCTCCCACACATGGAAGGCGCCCAATAAATATTTTCTGAATGATGTTGAATCTCAGACACACACATAAACATAGCTCTATTCATGGAAAATTCTCTTTGGGATTATTAAGGATTAAAAAAAAATGTACAATAAAAACATAAGCAGCTCCATGTTTTAACCAGTCAGATTAAAGTACATACATTTTCAAGATGGCTTTGTTTTTCCTTTTGGAAACCGTGCGCCATTTTAAAATCAGTTCTATTATTAATCCACATCAACATTTGAATCAACGCACATGGTGTGCGCAAGTGTGAGACTCGTGCAGAATGGTGCTTTTTTGTTTTCCCTTTAAAAACAAACAAGTTTAAAATGTCTGGTCCCCATGGGAACCAAGCCACAGACATAGAAGGGATGAAATGAGAGTCACAGTTTTGTGATTGTTGTTACTGCGTAGCATTTTCCAAATCCTTTTATTTCAAATCTGGCACTCATAATCAGTGGGGGTTAAACAATTTAAGATGACCAACCTATGTCTCTTAAGTGCTACACAATTTCTTTGAAATGGAACACAATCAGAAACAGAAAATGTGAAATTTTGTGTCTTTTCCAATTAGCATTTGCAACAAAAACTAGTCTTAACTTCTAGATCACATGGGAAGTTCGTTAACTTATCTGAGTTAGTGAAATCAAGCGGCCACAGTATTTGAGAATTTTATTCTAAATGTCCAAAGGATGCCAGGGATTTTGCTGCAAAAATAAATAAGGCAGAGTCTCTGTATGCATGAATTTTAGATTTATAATCTAGAGGAGAGTGCCTGGAATTTGCATGTATGCAGGTCGTCCATTCCCACCATGATATCTTGATTCATTGGAGAATGGTTTAACCGAGTCCCCAAGATATTTACTAAGTATCTACATACTGCAGGGTGCAGTACTTGCCTTGAGGTCCTTGGTGGCAAAGGGTTCATAGACTAGTATATGAGGTAGAAGCATAAATTGACTTATAATACAAACCAGACTCTATTAAGTGCCAACACAGGTTTAGGAAGAGCACAAAATGGGATTACAAGGAGGGAGAGACTTTTTCCACCTGGGATGACTAGATCAACACCTGAGTAAGTGCTCAGTAAATATTTGATCAATTGATGATTTTTTTATTAATCAAAGAAATACAAATAAGACTGAAATATCACTTTTAGTCTACATAATTAACCTTTTTTTTTTTCTTAAAGAAAATACCTAGTATTGATAAAACTAAATCTAGATTACTGTTGGAAATATAGGTTGGTATACTCTTCCTGCAGAAAAAATTAGAAAAAAAATCAACATATATTTATCCCATGGAAATAACCCTATGTGTACACAAAGATTTATATAGAAGAAGAAGCAAGATTATTTAAATCAATTTTGGTACATCAATACTATGCAGTAGTATGCAGCCAAAGTACCAAAAGCAATGTTATAAAACAGTGTTAGAGGACATGGCAAAATGTTTTCAAGTGTTGTTAAGTGAAGCAAGCAGTATATAAAATAACATGTACAATAATGTGAGCCCATAGATATATGAGTGTGTGTGCACGCGCATAGGTGCACACTTGCTTGCAGGCATGGAGGGGAGGGGAGAGAAAGAAAGAAGTCAGCGAGTAAACTAGACAGCTATTTATTAACACTTGCCATCTCTAGGTGGTGGTATTTAGGTGATTTTATTGTTTCTTTAAATATGTCCATTGAAACATTTTTACAGTAAGTATGTATAATAAGAAAGATTAAACACATTATTCAGAACTATCTAACTATAATGAGACTATCTGTTAGATCTGCTTGGAAACAGGCTTCTGATTAAAAATATCCCCAAGTATCAGCCAACCGCTCCCTCCTAATTCCAAGGATGCTCAGTAACATCACATATTTGGTTTTCCAGGTTCTTTGTACTGAGTCTTGGAAAGCAGAAATGATTTTCTGATACCTGGATATATGTACAGCAGGAGGATAATAGTTTCTAATTTTAGAACACATTTAAGTTTCAAATATTCTATTTTATATTCCCCATAAACATGAAAATGTCATGGATGCTGTCTTAGTCATCTAATGCTGCTATAACAGAAATACCACAAGTGGATGGCTTTAACAAACAGGAGCTTATTCTCTCACACAGTTTTGTAGACTAAAGTCCGAATTCAGGACATCAGCTCCAGGGGAAGGCTTTCTCTCTCTGTTGGCTCTGGAGGAAGGTCCTTATCATCAAACTTCCCATGCACTAGGAGCTTCTCGGCACAGGGACCCCAGGTCCAAAGGACATGCTCTGATCCTGGCACCACTTTCTTGGTGGTATAAGGTCCCACTGTCTCTCTGCTCAGTTCTCTCTTTTATATCTCAAAAGAGATTGGCTTAAGACACAACCTAATCTTATAGATTGAGTCCTGCCTTATTGACATAACTGCCTCTAATCCTGCCTCATTAACATCATAGAGGTAGGATTTATAACACATAGGAAAATCACATCAGATGACAAAAGGCTGGACAATCACACAATACTGGGAATCATGACTCAGCCAAGTTTATACATATTTCTGGGGGACACAATTCAATCCATGACACTACCTTTGTACAGTTTAGGTAAAGTGAGTAAAGTTGAGTGGATACCATCATATGATTGATTTGGATGACTGACTAGATCCTGGCTTTTGGTGACCACTCTGCAAAGTCCCACTGTGTCAGCCACTTGCTTTCTATCTTTAACATTCCATGAGTTGTGTAAAGTGTGATTAAATCTTCCTGGTGTTTAATATATGTGTATTGAGTTGTGTTTGGAGAACCAAAGAAACTTCTGACATTTAGTATCATGGAGGCATTTGGTCATTAAGAATGTATTCTCAATTTCATTTATTAATTTACAAGAAAAAAGGAATAGAATGATATCTGTATAAAAGTATTCATCCCAGAGTTATTTATGATGGTGGAAACTGAAAATAATCTAAATATACAACAGTATACATCTAAATATGTAGTAGTAAAGGCTAAGTACGTTAGGAGAACAATTGATTGGAATATTATTTTTATTGACAGTGCTATAAAAAGTTTGTAACAGCATAATGTATGCTTATTACAAAGTGTTAGGTAAAAAGTTATGAAATCTTATCCATGTCATAAACACAATAGACTGTGTATCCTTCTTAAGAGATCACTCGAGGGGAGAGGCTAACCCTGCCCTTCTCTCTGTCTAAGTATATGTTACACTGTCATTTCTGTTCTACTGTAGGTACACCAAGGAGCCCTGGTGGCACAGTGGTTAAAGTGATTGACTGTTAACTGAAAGTTCAGTGGTTTGAAACCACCAGCCACTCCGTGGTAGAAAGATGTGGCAGTCTGCCTTGGGGACCCTATGAGTCAGGATCGACTCGACACCAGTGGGTTTTAGTTTGGGGTAGAGGTTTGATGTTGATGCAGAGGTTTTTTGCAAACACATCTACTCCCAAAATTCCAAACACAAATTGGGGACAAAGCCCCTTCTACTTTTAGTTTTCTCCTCAGAAAGTTTCAGTCTTTTTGCCATCTGCCCTGACTCATAGCTCTGAATCCTAGAGCTACAGAGACACCAGGAGCCTAAGAGTCCTCGAGAGTTTTTGACCCCCTTCTTGTCCCTCCAAGAAACTCTGTATTTCCTCTTCGAACAGTTTCTACATCTGCTTTCTATCTGAAAAAAATTTTCTGCATATCATATCCTCCTCCTTTCCTACTCTGTGGGCTTTAAATTCTAAAAGGTCTTGCCTACTCCTTCCCAAGCAATATATCTCAGGGCTTGGCCTTGTTGTCAGAAGTTCAGTAAAAGTAAATTTTTCACCAGTAAGAGCAAATATGTTGGAAGGTATTTCAAAAATATCCTTCCCATTTCAAATTAATAACAATTAAAATGAAAATAAATATTGGTATAGGTTTTGGGGAAATTGATACCAGAAGAATTGTTAAGACTGTGATGTCCAAGCCCACAGACATCTAGAATACCTGTACTTTAGTTGTTAGCCTTGTAGCGTCTCATTTATCATTGTGCTCACAGTTGATTGGTTATACACCAGGTATCTTCCAAGTGTCACCTGACCCGTTCCATACTGTGACATCTTCCCCTCCTCAGGTCTGCAGTAATTAACCACCAGTACCATTTCTTAGGAGGGAATGCTGGTGGCACAGTGGTGAAGCACTCATCTGCTAACCAAAAGGTCAGTGGTTTGAACCCACAAGCTGCTCCGTGGAGAAGGGATGTGGAAGTTGGCTTCCATAAAGATTTACAGCCTTGGAAACCCTATGGGGCAGTTCTACTCTGTCCTATAAGGTCACTATGAGTCGGAATCAACTCAGCAGTAATGGGTTACCATTTCTTAACTTTGGTGAAGTTCATGCTAATGGTTTGATGCACTTTGTACTTTTCTAGAACCTTCCTTCACCATATGAAAATGGTTTGAACCATGTAGTCTGGCAAATAACCCTTGATGCTTTGCTATGTTTTTATCGAGAGAATCTTTCCACTTCTTTGTGCCACATTTCTGAAATGCAACACCCTTTCTGTCTTCTCATGACCTGTCAGCGCTATCTTTTTTTAAGCTTCTGAAGTAGGCCTTTTGCTTTTTCTTCTCCTTCTACTAGACATTCAATTATGTTTCCTTCTAAGTATGTATCTTTTCAAATTTATAACATTCTTAGACTACATTTGTACCAAGAATTACCCATTTTATTCCACTGATGAAAGAGAAAAATCTCTATTTTTGTGTTAGGACTGTGGAATTAGAAAAGACAAGCCTTTTTTGCTAAGAGAAATGTGGACATATACATAAATATATCTTTTTGCCAAATCGTGATTAGAAAGGAAATCGTGGTCCAAGAATATTTCATAGAAAGAAATCTCCTTGGTCCTAAAGATGCATTATTTATACAGATGTTGTGCTATTTTGTCAGAACTACTTTAAGCTGATAAAGAAATGGAATTTAAACCTAAATTACCTAAATTTGATCTAAACAAATTAAGTCACTAATCAAGGTAATTGATTAGTCAGTCCATGAATATACCAGGGACAGCCAGAAGAACAAATAAATCTGTCTTGGAAAAAGTACAGCCAGAATGTTCATTAGAAGTGAGGATGGTGAGACTTCATCTCATGTACTTTAAACATGTTATCAGGAGGGACAGGTACCTGGAGAAGGATGTCATGGTTGGTAAAGTGGAGGGTCAGCGAAAAAGAGGACCCTCGATGAGATGGATTGGCACAGCAGCTGCAATAATGGGCTCAGACATAACAATGATTGTGAGGATGGCGCAGGACCAAGCGGTGTTTTTCTCTGTTGTAGATAGGGTTGCTATGAGTTGGAACTGACTCAATGTTACCTAACAACAATAACAATCAAGGTAAAGCAAAAATCCCAGGGGACATTAAGTTGTAGTATCCTTGGATTCCTGTCTTAAATGAAGTATTTTACAAGTTGTATTTTCCCTTTATTTAATCAGAAGACACAAGGACTCTTTTGCTGCCAATTATTTGGCTACTGCGATGGTCTTTTATATCCAGAATGTAACCTTTGCATACAAGGCTGTATTAAGTGAAAACGTTTGTAACTCTTGTTTGTAAAAATTGCACTGAGTCACAAATTTTTATCTGGGAAGAACAGAATATTAGTTAAATAAATATTTGACAGTAATCTTTGATTTAATTTGAAAAGAACATCACATGTCCCTCTTGTTTTTCCTTTCTTTTTCTTCCAAACTGTCAATACTTTGTGCGAGCCTCTGAATAGCAAGAAACCACGGAATGGGATCAAAGCAGCTCCCTAGTTGCTTGGTCTTAGTGCAGCAGGCAATTTGTGATTGATACGTGTATTAGAGGTCTCCAGAGAAATAGAACTAAACCAATAGGAGATTATATATATGTGTAATACCAAGATATATATAATATATCAAGAAAGAGAGGAAGAGATTGATGGATTGATTTTAAGGATTGGCTCATGGGACTGTAGGGGCTGGCAAGTCCAAATCTGTAGGGCAGGCTGGAAACAGGCAGGATATCTGTGTTACAGTCTCCAGGCAGAATTCCTTCTCCCTGGGAAAACTCAGAGTTTTCCCTGAAGACCTTCGACTGATTGGATGAGGCCCACCCAAATTATTGAGGATAATAATCTTCTTTACTCAGAGTCAAATAATTGAAAATGGCAATCACATCTACAAAATACCTGCACAGCAACATTGATACTAGTGTTTGACCAACTACTGGGCAGCATAGCCTAGCTTAGTTGACATATAAAATTAACCTTCACATTACATAACTCAAAGCTTTGTTTCAGCCTCCTAGCTGGCTACTGGGCTGCTACAAAACCTCAGAATTCTGAAATTGGCCTTTCTTTGTTTTCGTTTTTATAGACATAAATAGTTACTATGTGGAATAAGTACTAAATATGGACTCAGAAAGCCTAATGTTCAGCTCTGAAGGTCTTGTGGTAGTCTGAGTGCCCTTTTAAAAACCATTTTATTTCTGGACTCCTGAAGTTTTCTAATCTGTAAATTGGGACCTATTTGTCTCCGAGGGAGTTGAATTCAATAATGGAAGTAAAAGCACTCTAAATTTTATTCAAAAATGATAATAACGATGGTGATTCTTTCTAGAGTTACTATTAGTTCAAAAACTTCACAACTTTACTTATACCTGCGTGTACAGCTTACCTTTTCTTTTTTTTTTTTTTTAATATATATTTTATTGTACTTCAGGTGAAAGCTTACAGAGCAAATAGTTTCTCATGAAATAGTAGTACACATGTTGTTTTTTGACATTGGTTAACAACCCCACAACGTATTAAGCCTCTAAATTCTCAACCTTTTTTTTTGATGAAAATTACAGATGGCCAAAGATACACCGTTTCAAAAATTTCTACATTCACAGTTCAGTGACATTGACTACGCTCTTCCAACTGTGCTGTTATTCTCACTTAAGATGAAGGCTTACAGAACAAGATAGTTTTTCATTTAACAGTTACTACACATGTTGCCCTATGACAATGGTTAACAATCTCACAGCACATCAAGAATATCCTTACTCCACCTTGTGTTCCCTATCACCAGGGGGCTTCCTTGTCCCCTTCTGTCTTCTGGACCTTGTCAGTGGACTATTGTACCTCTTTAGTCTCATTTGTTTATTTATTTATTTATTTATTTTTATTTTATTTAAACACCATTTCAAAACTTTTTACTTACACATTTAAGTGATATTGACTATGCTCTTCCAATTGTGCTGCCATTCTCGCCCAAGATGAAGGCTTACAGGACAAAACAGCCTCCCATTTAATAGTTACTACAAATGTTGCCCTATAGCAGTGGTCAACAATCTCACAATACATCGACAGTGTCCTTATTCAATTTGTGTTCCTTATCATCAGTTTCCTACTCTCCCTCTGCCTTCTGGCCCTTGTCACCGGACTCCTGTACATCGTTAGTCCCATTTAGTTTTACTGGGGTGTCCATTCCCAGGCTTAACATCGAACCTTGAAGGTAACTTCACCTCTGAGCTGAAAGGGTGTCTGGGGGCCACAGTCTCGAGGTTTCTCTAGTATTCTTTAGGCCAGTATATCTGGTCTTTTTTTTTTTTTTTTTTTTGGGAGTTAAAATTATGCTCTACATCCTACTCCAGCTCTGCCCAGAACCCTCTGTTGTGATCCTGGTCAGAGGAGTCATTGGTGGTAGCCGGGCACCATCCAGCTGTACTGGGCTCAGTCCCGTGGAGGCCTTGGTAGCTGTGGACCATTAGTCCTTTGGACTAATCTTTTCCTTGTATCCTGTTCTCTTCGTTCTCCCTTGTTCCCGAAGGGATGAGATCATTGGAGTATCTTAGATGGCCGCTCATAGGCTTTTAAGACCCCAGACACTACTCACCAAGGTAGAATGTAGAGCATTATCTTTATAAGTAGTGTCATGCCAATTGAGCTAGATGTTCCCTGAGATCATGGTCCCCAGAGCCCTCCGTCCAACAACTCAGTCCCTCTGGGGGTTTGGATGTGTCTATAGGGCCTCCATGACCTTTCCTTGTGCAGGTTGTGTTAGTTTCCCCTGTACTATGTACTATCTCATCTCTCACCCAAGTTACCACTTACTTATTACCTATTTAGTATTCCCCCCCCCCCATCCCTGGTAACCAACAAGGATTGTTACATTTTGCATGTGAATTTTTTCATGGGTTTTTACAATAGAGGTCTCATACAATATTTGTCCTTTTGTGATTGACTTATTTCACTCAGCATGATGTCCTCCAGTTTTATCCATGTTATGAGATGGTTCACCGATTCATTGTTCTTTCTCGTTGCATAGTACTCCATTGTGTGTATGTACCATAGTTTGTGTATCCATTCGTCTGTTGATGGACATCGAGGTTGTTTCCATCGTTTTGCTATTGTGAATAATGCTGCCATGAACATAGGTGTGCATATGTCTATTCGAGTGATGACTCTTATTTCTCTAGGATATATTCCTAGGAGTGGGATTGCTGGATCGAATGGTACGTCTATTTCTAGCTTTCTGAGGAAACGCCATATCATTTTCCAAAATGGCTGTATCATTTTGCATTCCCACCAGCAGTGTATAAGAGTTCCCGTCTCCCCGCAGCCCCTCCAACATTTGTTATTTCCAGTGTTTTTGATTCGTGCCAGTAATGCCGGGGTGAGGTGGTATCTCATTGTGGTTTTAATTTGCATTTCTCTAATGGCTAGTGATCGCGAGCATTTCCTCATGTGTCTGTTGGCCATTTGAATGTCTTCCTTGGTGAAGTGTCTGTTCATTTCCTTTGCCCATTTTTTGATAGGATTGGTTGTCTTTTTGTTGTAGAGGTGTTGGATTTTCTTGTAGATTATGGAGATTAGACCTTTGTCTGACTTGTACTGTCCAAAAATTTTTTCCCAGTCTGTAGGTTCTCTTACCTTTTCTTACAGAAGCATATCTATTCAATAACATTGGGAAAAACTGTCCTTCAGTGTGTACCTAACCCTTTCCCCCCTTCCTTGACCCTCCTTTTCACCCAGCAACAACAAAGCATGTAAAACATAGCCATACAAACATGTAACAAATCAAATCCAGCATTCTATAAAAAAGAGAATAAATTTTGTTTAAATGAAGTTTATCCCTGGAAAACCAGCTTGGTTTATTGATTGAAAAACTTCAATCAATGTAACTCATCATATTAATTGAATAAGAATTAAAAATCATATCATCATCTCAACAGATGCAGAGAAAGCATTTGAAAAAATCAAATACCCATTGAGAACTTTCTCAGTTTGATACAGGGTATCTACAAAAAAAAAATAAAATAAAATAACAACTATATCTAACCTCAACATTAATGGTTAAATATTGAATGATTTCCTACTAAAATTTGGAATAAAGCAAGGATGCTCATTGTCACTACTTCTAGTTAACATTGTATTATAAGAGGAAGTAAACTTGTTTAGAATTAATGCTGAAAAATGTGCATATCCTATAATTATCTATTCTGCTTTAAGTACTCTAGATAAAACTTCCACTCATCACCAAGAGATACATACAACTATGTTTATAGCAGCTTTGTTTAGACTATCAAAAGTCTGAAAACAATCCAGATTTTATCAACAGTGGAATAGATAAATAGATTTTAGCACATTTACACAAGGGAATATTATACAGCAATGAAATAACTACATCTTCATGCTATTATATGGATGAACCTTTGAAACAAACTTGTAACAGAAAGTAGTAAAAAAGCAAATTGCAAAAGACCAAATACACTTTGTTAAATACATATGACAATCAGGTCTTGACAGATTCATTGTGCTTGAGTTTAGTAACCTCTTAAGTTCCCAACATTACTCACCTCCAGTTTATTAGATAGAGTATGGCCTAATCAGTTACCTCATATACCAGCGAAAGCTGGACAATGACAAAGGAAGACCGAAGAAGAATTAACACATTCGAATTACGGTGCTGGTGAAGAATATTGAGTATACTGTGGACTACCAGAAGAATGAACAAATCTGTCTTGGAAGAAGTACAACCAGAATGTTCTTTAGAAGTGAGGATGGCGAGACTTCATCTCACGTATGTTGGACATGTTATCAGGAGGAATCAATCCCTGGAGAAAAACATCATGCTTTGGAATGGAGGGTCAGCAGAAAAAAGGAAGACTCTAAACCAGATGGATTGACACAGTGGCTGCAACAATGGGCTCAAACATACCTGCTGTTACGAGTATGGCTTAGGAAATAGTAATGTTTCATTCTGTTATACATAGGGTCTCTTTGAATTGGAACCAACTCAACGGCACCTAACAACAACAGCAGGGCCTAATAGTCATCACAAGCATTTCTCTTTATATGGCACTCCCTGTACAATAGACTTAATGACACAAAGTAATTCCCAGTTTTAGTTCTCATGGTCTGGCCATAACCACCCTTTTAAAATTTTCCTGTTGTTAAGCATAATACATATCCTCCTGTCAAACTGGGAATTCTCATAGTCCTTCCGTTCTCTCAGTTCTCCCTCCGAAACTCTGATGTTATTATCTTTCAACCTTGGTTCTTGACACTTACAATGGCATAGTACCAAGAGAGTTGCTGGAAGTCGGAGACTTGGATCCTATTCCTGATCGTTCTCTGCAACTTCTGTGTGACCTTGGGGAATTATCTAAATATTTATCATTGAGCACCATCAATGTGGAAAACATTATGCTTAGAGTTTTGACAAGAAAATGTATTACTAAGAGATTACCTGCTCCCGAGGAACTTACAGTCTCTCAGTGAGACCAAGAGAGATGCATACTTGGTGGTATTACAAAGCAGGGCATGGTAAGCATTATAAGAGAAGCACAGATTATTCTCTGGGGCTTCCAATGATGAATACATCACATTTCATATGGCTAGTGGAGACAAGGAAAAGATTCATGATTAAGGTGATATTTGAAAGGAGAGTAGGGAAGTAGGGCTTGAGCGTTGTTGGAAGTGCAATCCAGGTAGAGGAAAGCTCATGAACAAAGGCACAGAGCTGTGTTGAGCATATTTTTGAAGCAGTACTCAAGGGGAAATGCTTTGGAGATGAACATACCAGAGACCGAAGGAAATGCAAGGCAGACCCAGAGTTTGGTATTTTTACTCTATCTGAAATTACGACCATTGGATACAGGGGCTAAGTGATCGGTACACTACCAGCAATTGAGATGAAATCATGGCCAGCTTGGTAGTTCTGGATGCTTAATCCACTGACCTGTTTTAATTGAGTTTTCTTTAGATTCTAATTTTAGAAGGTAATTTTTTTGTCTTTCTATACTATACTATTAATAGTCAAGCATCTTTTCCGTTCAGTTTGGTTTATGTGGGTGATCATAAAATGATTACATTGTGTTTGTTACAATCAGTAGTCATTTCATCCAAAGTTAGGTTGTTACCTACCTGCTGTCCTGTGTTGAGTTTTATCTGCGTTGGCTACTACCTTTGGCTTCTTGAATTCCCTCTGGGTTTAAAATTAGATATAATGTCAGTCTTCACTTTTTGAATCTTAATAAAACCCATTGCCATCAAGTTGATTTCTGACTCATAATGTCCCTTTAGGACAGAGTAGAGCTGCCCCATAGGGTTTCCAAGGAGCATCTGGTGGATTTGAACTGCCGACCTTTTGGTTAGCAGCCAAGATCTTAATCACTGCACCACCAGGGCTCCTTGAGTCTTAATAGGGATTTTTAAATTAGAAGGTTTGGGTTTTGGTGTTGGCCCTGTTTCTAACTGGCTGCACTTGCATTTTTTCATCTTGCAAGATGGTGCATCAGTTTGGGTCCAGCCAGGAGACAGAAACCACACAGTAATTTGAACAGAGGTTGTTTGATGTAAGCATTATTGACTTGAATGGGGATTGGAGTAATAGGGACTCGGCTAGTAAGAAGTAAAGAACTTTCTGTACAGTGCAGCAATAGCAGATTTAAGGAGCAGCCCCTATCTAGATGGCTAAGATAGAATGCCCAAAGAAGAACCCCCCTACACACACTCCCAAGCTAAGGTCCAGACTCTTTGGAGAGAGCATGGCCATAGCTTGTTAGCTGATGAAATCACTTAAGTGCCTCACCAGGGGGGGCTTGCTAGAAAATGGCCTTCTGGGTGGTGGGGAAGCAATTGACATGGAGGTGCAGTACTTCAGGACTTGTTGCAGAGTTGCTGAAATCACTGCTGAGGAAGCTGTTTGTTGCTGGGCGTTGCTGGCTACCAGATGCTTCAGGAACCAGGGGCGAGAGATGCCTCTCTATGCAGGAAGGACGTATTGGAGAAACTCTGCTCTGCAGGAGGTCTCATCCTGGAGGAAGCACAGGCACTGCAGGAGCTGAGTACTGGTGGGCTCACAGAGGTTGCTGGGGTGTCAGGAGCTTGCTCACCTGCAGGATAGTATAAGACCTGGGGCACACGTAGCCACATTGGAAGGGCTATGCTTAGGTGGTCACTGGGCTGAGGCTGGGGCTGCAAGCTCACCAAAGGACTGCACATTCTTGGCATGAGGCCTGGGCAGAGTGCCACTGGATGTCCCCTCACATGCTAGCTGTTGGCTGTCATGCAGGAAGAATAAGGAGAGTATCAGTACAGCAGCACACTGGAAGCAGGAAGCAAAACCCCTTCCTCTAGCACCCTACCTCTAGTAATGCTTAATATTGAGCTTGCTGCAAAAGAGTGGTGTTTAAAGGGTCCAGGGCCATTATGACAGGGCAGGTAATGAAGGGTGGATTTGAGCTGAGATACAACAAAATGATAATTTGCAGATAGGATATACCCCCTAAGGTTATCAGAAAGATTAAATTAGATATGCGTTTCAAAGACATTCTCTACTGTGAAACTATGTACAAAAGTTACGATTTATTATAATTTAGCACTATGCTGACATAAATCTGCAGTGACGGAGGTGGACTGGGCTGATCGTACTGCAGCAGATCTGCTCTTTTGTCTTTAGGGGATTTATTTCAAGATTATACTTGGCCATGTTGCACTCCAGCTTAAATTTATTTGGGCCTCATAAGCTAAAACTGTCGGTGACCATTAGTTAGTACAAAAATAGTATTTATTAAAATCTCTTCTTTCATGCCAGGCCTTAAAAATACATTTACTCCTGCTGATATTATTAGCCCCATTTAAAAAATGAGGAACTCAGGTAAAGTAGCTCACCAGGACCACATAGATAGAAGGAGTTGAACCAGGATTAAAATGCAGATTTTTCTGATACTATAACCAGTGTGTTTAACTTAGATCCAAAGCATGGCATCTCCCAAGCCTAGGGCATCCTCAGACAATGCATATTTACTATGGATCTGACCAGTCTGTGTGGCGCGTACCTTTCTGTTATGATACCCTCCTTTTTGAAGTGAACATTTCCTTTTGTAGGAAGCATTCCTCAAGACCTTGCACATCTGGCGCTAGAAGTATAAAGCACAGATAAGCAGGAATGGATTGAGAGCGGCTCGCTCTAGCATCAGAAAGTGATTTCTTTACAGACTGCAGAACAACTGAATGAGGCCAGCTCTGGAAAAAACCATCAGTCTTAAACACCTCATTGGTAGATCTCTGCGACCATTTCACTAGGACGCGTTTTAGGGTAAAATTTTGACTAGATTAAAACCTGATTAATCATAGGAGCTTATTTGGAAATAACCCAAGTGTCCATCAACAGTAGAATGGATAAAGAAAAGTGTAGTATAATCATATAATGAAACACTTTAAATAAACGAAAATGAATGAACTACTGCTACATTCAGCAACATGGGTGACTCTCAAGGTATGGTATTGAGCAAAAGAAGTCAGGCAAAAAAGATTTTGAAGTTCGAAAGCAGGCAAAAACTAATTGATGGGAGGCTGGGCATAGGAGAGGCTTTGGGGAGCTGGAAATGTCAAACACTTGATGTGGGTTGTGGTTTTATGGGAGCAGAATTTCACAGAGCCATACAGTTAAGATTTATGCACAGGAACTAGGGTGTATTTTCAATAAAAAAATTAAAAATGGTTAAAATGGCTCTATCTAGTTGTATTTTCTTGGCAAGAGGTTTGTACTCTTAATAATAAGATAGAAAGTTAGGTAGCCACTAAATGAACTTGACAAAAGTTGTTTAAATTATAAGGAAAAGAAATAAGTGCTTAGGTTGTAATATTTTTTTTTTTTTAGAGGAAAGACAATAGGGCCCAAGCTTAAATGCAGTACATCATCCCCACTGTGTAAAATAAATGTCTAGAAAAAGAAATACATCCAGTGTTGGCAGTACTGTAGAAATGGGTGAGTTTTCCTTTTTCTACTTCGCTAACTTCAGATTTTCTGCAATCAAGGTATAAACACTTTTACAAATAGCTGTAATAGTTATTGAGAAAAAATCAGCTTCAGGGAGGTTCCTTACCTTATGAGTAATAAAACCTCTCATTACCTAATGAATAAACACAACCTCCTTATCTGAATGCTTTAGAAAATGGCTCTAACCTGACTTTCTAGCCTGAATTCTTCAAGCATTCTCTATGCCTTAGCCAAAACTGAACTTTATCCTTTTATTTATTGATTCAACAGGTAATTGTTGAGCATCAGTTATGTGGCAGATAGTCCAGGTATAGAGTCAGATGGCAATGGTTCTTGTCTTCTTGGTATCTATTCCCTCTACAAGGGAGGACAATACATGAGTAATTATCATGAAGATTGATGAGGTTGGAGATGCTGAAATCCAGGGTATTATGAAAGTATATGCAGAAGGAAGACCATATCTAGTCTACAGGGACAGGGATATTGCTGGAAAAAAGTTTTGTTTAAGCAGAGACCACAAAGATGAGTCAAGTTGGCCATTTATAAAAGGATGGGAAGTGTGATGGTGGACAGTGGTGGGAGCAATGGATTAGGGGTCTCAATAAGAAGGAGGAATTGTTGTAGAGTGGTGTAGGAATGTACTAGAAGGGTAGGAGGGGGTGAGTCAGAGTTGGATGTTTGAGATAAAGATTTCAGAGGTGGCAAGTCCATATGTAACATGGGAGTGGGTTACTAGGTGGGTTACTAAGCACTGAAGGTGAAGATGCCAATGATCTGGGTAGGTTATACGTGTGGATGGTGACCTCACTGAGCAAGACCACAGGGGAGGGGTGAAAAGGAAGGGATATCTTGGCTTGTTGGCTGCTGTTCGTGCTATTTCCTCTGCTTCAAATACCTAGACTGTGCATCCTTTGAGGCACACGTAAATCATACCTTATTCTATGAGGCCATCCCGGAATTACTCAACTTGATACATGCTACCCGTTCGTTCTTTGATTCCATAGCATCTAATGGCTCGCTAGATGAGCCGGTGCTCAGTAAACACTTGTTGAATTTAATACTTCCATGAGGCATCACTATTAGAAACAGGCACATTGAGCTGAATGAACTGTGTGTTTAACCTAGAACTATTGTTACGTTCCAATACTTTAGGCAAATTGATTTGCCTTTTCTGAAAGCAGTTTGCCTGAAGAGTGAGGATCAATGTTTCTCATTCTGTATACAGCAACATAGTTTTTTTTGTTTTAAGTTTCCATCTGCTTGTGCTAAAAAGGTAAAACTGTGGCTTTTTAAGTGGTCATTCATGTTTGTGTGTTCTGTTCAATGACTGGCTATAGTCTGGCTTTTCTGGAGAGAAATGTGCAACCTTCAGTGAGACGCATCATTTCCATACAGATGCCTCTACTGTCTGGAATCAAGACAAAGTCTGTCACTTGGCTGTCCCAAAGAATGCCTCTTCTGACATTATGGAGCGATTTGTTCAATGACACAATTGCTAGGCAGTGGAACAGACCACGGTCTCCTTTGTCACTCAGAATTCCTGGGCACCACAGAGAGCCACGTGGTTGCCACAGGACTGGTGTGTCTGGATAACTCGGCAGTCTCGGTGCTTGAGCAGGGCGGAGGGGAGCTGCTCCACTGGGTATATGGTCTGCTGCTTGGAAGGTGGATGGGAGGCTTGCTTTCCCGCCTGTGCTGCAAGTCTTTTTGCTCGCTTAGTCACCTGAAGCCAGAGGATTGCAGTAACAATTTCCTAACAGTTTGGGATGAATTCTTTAAATCCTTGCTATGTGCAAAACATTGCTACATACTACATTGCGGGGCCGGTAAAGAGATGAGCGGTAGCTCCTACCTCCCAGGGTGTCTTGGTGAAGATCTCGATGAGCTAAAATAGAAAGGTGGAATGACCTGACTATTTATAACCTGTATGAGGTTGTGAACGGGGTGACAGGCGCAGAGGGGGAGGCATCTGTTTGGATTGTCTTGAATAAATCAGGAAAGCTTCCTAGAGGAGGTGCTCCAGGATGCTGGACTATGAAACGCTTGTTACTGTGTTAGTTGTGATAGAGTCTGTTCCAACACAGCGACCGCATGTGTGCGGACTAGAACTGCTCCGTAGGGTTTTCAAGGCTGTGACCTTTTGGAAACAGATTGCCAGGCCTGTTTACCGAGGCACCTCTGGGTGGTTTTAAACCACCAACCTTTAAATTAGTAGTCCAGTGCTTAACAGTTTACGCCAGCTGGGGGCTTCTTATGAAATACTAGTGATACTCTAACAGGCAGGAGAAAGGGCAATTGTCTTCCTAAATTGTTGGCTTTCTGGATACAGTGCAGACAGCAGTGGGGTCTCTAGCTGGAGTACACAGTATGTAAAAGAATCATCTGGGGCGCTAGCTTCAAATGCCCATTTCTGGACTCCAGCCCCCCAAATTCTGATTCTGTTGATCTAGTGTGGGGCCCAAGACGCTGCGCTTGAAGCTTGAAGAGAACTTGATATGTGATTTTAATGCCGATGCTCCGTAAACCACTCCTTTGGTAATTGCTAGTGTTAAATATGAAAAGATAATGAATGGACTTTTGCAAAATAAGTGATAGTTCCCAGGAGAGAAGAGATTTCTTCAGGGAGGACTTAGTACTCTACTTTAAAGCAGGAGAAGAATTTAGTGCTTATATACTATGTAAATTTTAATTTGAATGTAATCTGCGTATTTAGTGTTCCTTTTTCTTGCTTTGAATTCCTGACTACTCTAAGCCCTTTATTTCAAAAAGAGAAACCGGGGTTGTCCTTCACCTTAAATTTTGTCTGAGGACAAGTTCATTCTACAGATATTTCTGCTACAACTCAAAGAATACCTAGGACTGAGAATTCATAAATTCAGGCTTCGCTTCAGGGACTGGAAGGTGTTCAAGCCATTTTAAAATACCAGTCTCTTAAACGTGTTTTGAAAGCTAAACCAGCCTTCATTTTTTTCACAGAGTGGAGCATTTTCCTTGAGTCCACGAGGTGGCAGTCTCTTACCGTTCCTGGCCTCCCATGCCTGGCTGGCGGAGCTGCGATAGCTTGTCCAAAAGCGGAGAGCCAGGGGAGATCCTGTCAGTATCATGGAACAGGCTTATTTGAATTATTCTTAGAACATTAGGAATGGAGACTATACTCTGCTCTTTTCCCACTTATTCCAGTCGAAATGCTGAAGATCACATGGTCCTATTCCAAAAACAGTATTAAGATCCACCGGCTAAATAAAAGAAACAAAGACAGCTTCACACAAAGGCAAGGGGGAAAAACAAGACCAAAAAAAAAAAAAAGGAAATAAAGTCTGAAAGTCAACAACCTATAATCTTTCTAATAGACTAAATAAGAAACATTGCAAGGGGAAGGAAAGATGGGAATTGTGGCAGACGATGAATTCAGGCTCAAAGAAGTTGAACTGAAAGCTTTCTTCCTCTTTTCCCAAGGTCAACTCTCAAGGTCAGATTGGAGAGCACTGAGAGGAACATGGGAGATAGTATAAGCCATAACATGCTAGTCCTAGCTTTTAGGGCTTAGTTAAAAACCCGCAGTAGCTAGACTGATGGATCATTTTCATATTTCTTCCTCTCAATCAACTCATTAAAGTTCATTCAAATGTCTATGATCCTGTAAAGCCTTAGTACTTTATAAGGTACTACTGGGACTTCTGGAGCTTGGGAAGTCCATGGTCCCTGAATTCAGGATGAGTTTTCGAGTCCCTGGCCTAGCCTGATGCCTGGCATTGTACCAGCACTGCATCCCTGTACCAGCAATTCTCAGCATTTTGATTGAGCACTCTGATTGCTGCCTGCTCCGCTTGCTGCTCTCCTAGTCCCCATAAGCTCCAGAGCCTTGCACGTGCTTCGTGGAGTAGCACTTGACCACGAGCGGGAGTCTTCATCTGCACTTATTTCACAGGAAGCAAATGCATAAGTGTGCATGCGAAGGTTAAAGCAAAGCCCCAACCAAGATGGAGATTTTGCTGAGCTAGAAATTATTTTTTTTTAAAAGTTTGGTTCTCCAAGCTTATAATGAATATTGGGAGAAATTTTGAACTTGGGTCCTAGACAGAATGTTATTTGAAATAGTAAACCAAAATAAAAATTATTAGCATCACTTCCCAAAGCAGCATGCTGATTATGTTATACCAGCTGATCAAAATCTTCAGTGACCTTCAAGATAAAGTTAAAATAATAAGCCAAGTATTCAAAGCTCTCTATCAACTTTTCCCGCCCTATTTTTTACGCGTGTCCTATATTTCAAGTTGCTTATACTTTTATAAAATATGTATCTTCTACAGTATCTTTTTTTGAAGACTTTCATGTAAGAGAAACAAAGGATATTCCATTCTGACCAACTATCTCATTCTACTGTTGATTCCAATCTAAATTTAAGAGCCACTGAGTCGGAATCGACTCGACGGCAATGGTTTTTTTGTTTGTTTTTTTGCGGGGGTGGGGTGGTGATAGAACTGGAGCCCTGGTGACGCAGTGGTTACGAGCTTGGCTGCTAACCAAAGGGTCCGCAGTTCGAATGCACCAGCCATGCTTTGGAAACCCTATGGGGCAGTTCTGCTCTGTCCTGTAGGGTCTGTTATGAGTCAGAATTGACGGCGGTGGGTTTGGTTTTTTTGGTGGCAGAACAAGAGGAGCCCTGGTAGTGCAAAGGTTAAGTGCTCAGCTGCTAACCCAAAGGTTGGTGTTCGAAGCCACTCAGACGTGGCAATGTGCTTCCATAAAGATTACAGCCTAGAAAATCCTATGGGCCAGTTCTACTCGGTCCTATGGGGTCGCTAGGAGTCAAAAATCAACTTGACGTCACCTAACAACAACAAGTGATAGATCTGGAGTTCCTGGTTGAAGCAATTAAAGCCCTTGGCTGCTAACTGAAAGGTTGGAGGTTCAAGCCCACCCAGAGATGCCTCAGAAGAAAGGCCTGGTGATGTACTTCTGGCAAAGAAGCCATTGAAAACCCTATGGGGCACAGTTCCGCTCTGACACACATGCAGTCCCCATGAGTCAGAATCGACTCAATGGTAACTGGATTTGGTTGGAGATAGAACTGTACAGAGCATTGAAAACCTCACTACAGGTGATTCCTGAGTAACTGTAATGTCTACACACTTTACAAAGAGGACAGTATCATTGCGAATGTCTGAGTTTGTGATAAATCTCAGCTGAAATCCAATCTTCCTGAACAAAACTCATCCTTTCAGCTTAAGGAAAGACCCCATTAGAAAGACAGAAAGCATATACCTCCCATTTCTCCATCTGATAACAATAATAGGTCCTTCAGCTATGACTCATCTCTGTTATCTGGCAGTATTACTTTGGCACTGCCTGAATAACAGAACTCATTTAAATACTGAGATTTTGGCTTGAGGGTTGATTTAGAATTGATTACATCATACCAGCATGGTATTTTATAGTTCTTTATCGTCTTCTCTCAGAAGAGCAAAATCTGTGTGTATACTCCTGACCTGATGTGATCTATGATCACATAGATCAAAATTAGGGTATCACTGAAAGATATCTCCTTCCATTGTAGATCTGATACTTTTCTCTCTATCACCTCAAAGTTACTGCCCACAGTTAAACTCACCAGCTTCTTTCTCCCATACCTATTCTCTTTTCTTTTATCATTTGCTGATCTCAGTGAATTGCCTCATGAATTTATTCAATAAATAATTATTAGGTGTCACTGTGCCAAGCACCGTGCTAAACTGGCAGCCAGGGACTGTATTCATTTGTTTTCCACTGTATAATCAATGCCCAATACAGTGTAGTCAACCCTTGATAAGTATCAGTCAAATGAATGCATGAAGGCACAGAGGTGAACAAGACAGACTCGTCTGAATTATCTACCCGTCACAGCTCGTTACACACTGTAGGCCTCTCTATGTATTTGTTGATCCTTTAGGCAAAAGAAGATATCATTCAACAATACTCTAATTTTGACCTATGTGATCATAAAAAACTCATTGCCGTTCTGTTGACTCCAACTCATAGTGACCCTATAGGACAGGGTAGAACTGCCGCAGAGGGTTTCCAAGGAGCATCTGATGGATTCGAACTGCTGACTTTTTGGTTAGCAGCCAAGCTCTTAACCACTGCATTACCAGGGCTCTGATGTGATCATAGATCACATCAAAATTAAACTTATAAAATGTAGGTACAATCGATAGGATTAACGAGTCAGCAGCAAAGGCAGTTTCTTACTGTCTTTCTCAGACAAACTCTAAGTTGCATTGAGTTAATCGCACATAGAGGCTAAAATTTGGGTACAACAATGGACGTTTGAACTATGAACAGGGAAATTCTGTAATGGTTGGAATTGTTCGTCTGGAAACCCAGAGCCAGTCTTTGTGAGGTAATTGGTACCTGCCCATTCGTGCCACACAGGCTGCTGGCTTTTGAATTGCTGAGGATTCACTTGTTAAATAATTGTGTCTCATGAAGTGGAATCTCTCCTGCTGTCTCTTACTCACAGAGAAGAAGAAAATAAGACAGACAGAATCTTAGGGGTGAATCCAAAGGCCGTCATTTTCCATCTGAAGAGGGCTTTTCATACTGGAAACGAATAAGGGACAATGCCTTCAATTTAGCGTCCGTCTCTTCAAAGGGGTATAATTGGGTAAAGAGCTTCTCTCCATGGCTCCCTGGCTCCGTGGCCGTGACAATAGCGTGTCAGAAAAAAATGCGCAGCGTTATTTTTGGGGGAGGTTTTACAGAGAGGAAACTGAGGCACAGAAGGGAAGGAATTAACCTAGAATCAGAGTCAGTGGCCGAATGGGGGCTACATCCCCGTGACTGCCTGACTAAATAACCTTTCTACTCAGTACTCTCTTCCTTCAGCTTCACTCAGTCAGATATCCGTTCATCCGTGCCTTTATTTATTCAACATTTACTGAAGATAAGAAAAGCTGTCCCAGTTTCTGTGATAAATGCTCATGTTTTAAGGCACAATATCTCTTTTAACTTAATCTTCACAGATATATAATTGAGGCAGCTGAAGACCAGGGAATTCAAGTAATTTGCCCACTTTTACATAGGTAGTTAAGTGACAATACTGGCATTGGAAATCAAGCCCCCAAAGACAATTCTTTTTTTATGTAATATGTCACTATTGCTTTACCAACGCCCACCACAGTGTTCCAAACCAACCCATGGCCGTCAAATCAATTCCGACCCATGGTGACCCCATGTGTTACAGAACAGAACTGCTTCCTAAGGTTTTCTTGACTGTGATCTTTACAGAAGCAGATCGCCAGGTCTTTCTTCCATAGCATCACTGGGTGAGTTTGAACCATCAACTTTCAAGTTAGTAGTTGATTGGGAAATGTACGGTGTTTGTTGTATCCGGATCAAGGTCTTTTATCCTAGAGCATTTTCTGTGAAGCCTTAGAAATGTAAGATGTGATTCCTACCATCAGTGAGCTTTCACTGAACTTGGAGAAAGGTGCTGGGTGCATTCCAATGTGAATAGAACTATAAGCCAAGTGTGGTCAACAGATTAGTATACAATATAATGCGTATTATGGGATGGGATGGAGAAATGGTGTCAACTTCACAATCGGTGCTTACAGGGACTGAAAAATCAGATTGTGTGACTGGTGAGTAAGACGTCACTTGCTTTACTTTGCATTTGTTGGGTGATTAACATGTATTAGAAAAGTAAATAGAGTTAGGTTCTCCAAAGTGGCAGATGTTTGAAAACCTCTTACCATCTGCAAAACAGAAGATTGTAAGAGATGCTGCCCTACATTTTTGCAACCTCTTTCTTTTCAATTACTATAGATTCCAGAAGGGAATTGTTTTTTAAAAGATGCTTAGAGGCTAGGGAAAAATAAGAGGGCTAGTGAAGGGAAGTCTTGAAGCTCAACACCTCAACATTCAAACTGATGATCTTTCCTCAGTATGTCTTTTGGAAGTGTCACCTCATTCACTGACTGGCACTCAGACTATCCCGTTATGCACTTCAGAAACCTGGAGATGATCATATACATCCTTCCGCTCTCCCTAGCCCCCAGCCCAGTCTGACTAATTGCTTCACTGCTACCACTTTAGTCTTATCTCTTTCACTTGGACTCTTGCAAAACACCCTCAAGAATTCATCCTTCTCCACTAAATGCCCCCTACATTCAACGATTTCCCAACCAGAGAGAGAGACTTTTTAAAACTGCAATTGTATTTTTTTCTAGTTCATCCCACCAACACTTTAAAACCATTCAGGAATTCCTATTACACTTATAATAAAGACAACCTTTTTCTACAGAGCCATCTTTTTTCCCAGTCCTTTTTTTATTTTAAATTTACTCTTGTCATTCATACTCTCTCACACCATAGTCTTTCTACACGCTATTCGCACTATCTGAAAAGTCTTCATTTAGGTAGCTCCTGTCTCAGTCCTCGGCTCTCAGCTCAACATTCCTCAGTAAATCCTTCCCTGTTTGCCCTGAGTCAAATCTTGTTGTATCCTTCCACACAACCAGGTACCTCTGCTTCTTCATAGATGCAATTTCACAATTTAACTTGTGTGATGATTTGATTCATGTTTGTCTTTACCTCTACTAGACTGTAAGGTCAGCAAAGGCAAGGACCAGGTCTGGTTCTGCTCACCATTGTATCCCAGCACAATGCCCAGCACGTAGAAGGAACTCTCTAAGTATTAGTTGAGTGGATGGGTGAGTGAATGAGCCAATAAAATGGGAATATTCTAATTTCAGGAAGAGAGAATTAAGATGTGGCTTAAAAGTATCTCCACAGGAAGTTATATCACACTAAGAAAAGTATGATGTTCTTTTCAGCTCTCCCGAGGATGGGTAAAAGAGCCCAGCACTGTGCTAGACATAAAGAAATACTGAGACAAATTACCGGTGGAGGCTGTAAAATCTATAAAAAGTCTATATACTAATCATCGTAGAATGTGTGTTGACAGGAGAAGAAAAAGGCTGGATCAGTGGACCCTCTAAAGGGGCTATTGTGGTGAACAAAGTTACTATTTCCACAAAAACCTTCAGGAACTTTTAAATTCCTGCTTAAATATTAGACCTAAACTCAGAATCTGATTACCCTTCACAATCCTCCATAAGAATGTTATAAAGGCAGACAGCTCCATGTTGACAACTATTGTGTTGGCTCACCGCGGAACACACGCACTTGTCAACGGACTCAGATAATTCGTGGTGCAGTTCGGGACAAAGTGGCCAGGGAGGGTTTCCCACACTTCATAATTCCCAGGTAGAAACTCTCTTGTTTTAGATTCAGCCCTAAGGGGCTACTCCTCTTTTGGTTTTAGCAGGCCAACCTTACTTCCTGGAAAACCAGAAGCTGAGGAAGTCTGTGGGGCAGGGGTGTCCTGAAATGTTGAGGCAAAGGCACACACACAGTCTGACTTTCTTGGTAGCACTGGAAACGCCACTGTGATGATGCATTGGGTAAGCCTGAGCTTTTTTTTTTTGCTAGAATTCTGATAAATTGTGGATCTTAGAAATGAATGCTTCTATTCTTAGTGATGTCTGCCAAACTGTAGCAGTAAAGGTGGCCTCTTCTCTGGGACCTCACTTTGGCTTTTACTCTCCAGAGGCTGAGCCAAAGGAGATTCATTAACTAGTGATCTGACTGCAATGGCACCTGGAAATAAAAAGGCTAGGAATCCCTGATGCTGCCTCTTAGCTGGTAAGGCAAACCAAATCTATTCTCCTGTTGTCCTGAGGATGGCTTCTTCTAGATTGGCTATAATTTTCCAGGAAGACTTAAAATTCATCCTTTGTAGTTGTTTTATCTTCTTAAGCTAATTTAAGAAATGATCAATGCAAGCTTCAGGTTGCAGATATGCAAGCGAACAAGGCATACTCCTTGTCCTCAATGAGTCTAACATCTGGAGAGAGGTAAGACAAGAAGGTCGTAAACCATACTTACGTTAGCTGCAACGTGATACATATCCTGAGAGAGGACTAAAGAAGGTTCATGGGGGATACCATGTCTATTTAGGATCAGAGATGCCTTCATTGTACATTTGAGATTTTTTAGAGAATGGTAGTATCTCATTAATAGGTGAGAATGAGTAAAATAGCCTGGTTTAAGGTACTTATGGAAACTTGAAAAATACCTCCAGAAGGCATTGGAAATGGGAGACTGGAGCTCAAGATATTTTTAAGTGTTTGAGGAAAAGGTTGGATTCATCACTACAGAAAGATTTTTTAGTTAATTGAGGGAATCCTCCTTTTCTCAGAAAGTTCTCCCTCCTCCTCTCTGCTGACTTAACTCTGACATTTTCTCCCAGCATTTCTTGCTCCAAGGACCTTCTAATTAATCATGGACAAAACTAACATGCAATTCAGATTATATCACTTTCATCCTTAAAAACCTCCATAGCCTCCACAGCATAGAGTGAGCACTCAAAGGATGTTTACTGAATGACTAATAAGTTAATACATTAAACTGTTGTGTCTGTCGGCACTTATGTAGTTAAAGTGAGACCCTATTTTCGTTCATGTTCTTCTGCACCCAATACAATGTTGGGAGAGATGGCACCTTGCATTTAGTCAGTGATCAAAAAAATGTGGACTCCATTTTACTCTTTTCTGTGAAATGTCATCCTAAGCATAATTTTACCTTGAAATTTGAGCCTACAGGGCAAGAAATCATTAATCAGTCAGGGTATACAGAAACAGACATAAACTTAGAAGCATTCTGCAAGTACAATTATTTTGGGAAAGTAACATCTTCTAACCTAATCTAGCGGTTCTCCACCCTGACTGAACTTTAGAAACACCCAAGGAGCTTTTAAAAAATACCAACATCAGGGCCTCCTTCCAGACTAATTAGATCTATTCATGATCATTCCTTTACAGCTGAGGTTCTCCAAGAGTGGGCCCCAGAACAGCAACATCAGCATCACCTCGGAACTTATTAGAAATGGAAACTCTTGGCTCCACCCCAGACCTTCTGAATCAGAAATCTGGGGGTGAATCCCAGTAGGTTGTGTTATAAGAAGCCCACCAGGTGACTCTGGTGTGTATGAATGTTTGAGGACCACAGCACAGCACCAAACTGGCTTTCAGTACCACTATATCCTGGGGGACAAATCTAGGCACAAAAGAAGGTGAATCTCTCTCTCTCTCTGGCACCTCACTAAAGCAAAGTATATAATTTCGGGCCCAGGAGGCTTTCAGTATCTATCACTGTAAGTGGGATCACCACCTAGAATGGGAGTGAGCTTCCTAAAGAGAGACCGTGACTGTGCCATCCTGGGGTCATGTTCTTCTTTCCCTCAGAACCCTAGCACCTAGCACTGGGCCTGGCATGAAGCAAGTGTTCAGTAAGAGTGAGAAGAAAACTTTGAGGATTACTTAGGTGTGGGTTTTAAAATTAACTTTACCCAAAGGTTTTGGTCTTTGTCTTTGGTTCCTGAGAAATAACCTCTTAAAAACATTGGAGATTTAATTAAAGCCCGTTTGATAAGGCCTCCAGGCCACACCTCAGGTGGGGCTGGCCAGGTCAGAAAGACCACGCAGTGGTGAGTGGTTGAGATATCAGCTGACCTAGAGGGAGGGCATGATTCAGTCAATCATACCTACATAATGAGGCTTCCAATAAAGGCTCCATGTACTTCCATGTGCTCCATGGGTTTCCTGGTTGGGGAAAGACATCAGTGCATGTTGGGTGGTGGGGGTGGGGTATCATGAATCTTTTTGGGACGTGGAAACTTTACACTGGGAGCTCCCCCGGACCTCTTCATATGTCCCTCTTCATTTGAATCCTTTTGCTGTAATAAAACTGTAATTGTAAGTGTAGTGCTTTCTGGGGGTTTTATGAGTCATTCTACTGAATTGTCTTGTTGAACCTGAGGGAGTAATGGGAGCCAGCAGGGCAGAAGTACGAGGCTGGGCATGCCAGAGCTCATGGCTGATATCCTGAGGGGGTAGAGGGAACCCCTAAATTTGTAGCCAGCAGTTTAGAAAGTGAAGATGTTGTGAGGACTCCCAAGCTTGTGGCTGGCATCTGAGATCTTGGGCTGACATGGCAGTCTGGAGGACCGTGTCCTTTAACTTAGGAGCTTGGACCTAGATCTGGGTGGCTAGGGCCAGAGAAAGAAGTGCTGCATGTGCAGCTGGTGTGAGAACAGAAGTGGAATTGAACTGATTTGATACACGTATTTGGTGTTGGAGAAGTGAGAAGTGGGAATAGGATACTCTTCCACTCATCAGGCTAAGTGAAAAGAGTAGATGTGTTCGTTGTAGCGTTGCCTTCTTTAAATTGCATTGTTTTTCAAAAATCTCAAAATATTCTTTAAAAACATGCCAGGGTCAGACTCAACATTGTGAAAATGGCAATTCTACCTAAAGCAATCTACAAATACAATGCAATTCCGATACAAATACCAACAACATTCTTCAAAGAGATGGAAAAACTAATTATTAACTTTATATGGAAAGGGAAGAAACCTTGAATAAGTAAAGCACTACTGAAGAAGAAGAATAAAGTTGGAGGACTCACACTACCTGACTTGAGAACCTACTATACAGCTACAGTACTCAAAACAGCCTGGTACTGGTACAACAACAGAGACATTGACCAATGGAACAGAATTGAGAACTCAGATGTAAATCCATCCACCTACGGTCACCTGATTTTTGACAAGGGCCCAAAATACATCAAATGGGGAAAAGACAGTCTTTTTAACAAATGGTGCTGGCAAAACTGGATATCCATTTGTAGAAAAATGAAACAGGACCCATACCTCACACCATATACAAAAACTACTTCAAAATGGATCAAAGACCTGAATATAAAGCCTCAAACTATAAAATTCATAGAAGAAAAAATAGGACCAACACTTCAGACCTTAATACATGGCATTAACAGGATACAAACCATAAACATCAACACAAAAAACCCAACAGATAAACTAGATAATTGGGATCTTCTAAAAATCAAACATCTATGCTCTTCAAAAGATTTCACCAAAAGAGTTAAAAGAGAACCTACAGACTGGGAAAAAATTTTTGGACAGTACAAGTCAGACAAAGGTCTAATCTCCATAATCTACAAGAAAATCCAACACCTCTACAACAAAAAGACAACCAATCCTATCAAAAAATGGGCAAAGGAAATGAACAGACACTTCACCAAGGAAGACATTCAAATGGCCAACAGACACATGAGGAAATGCTCGCGATCACTAGCCATTAGAGAAATGCAAATTAAAACCACAATGAGATACCATCTCACCCCGGCGTTACTGGCACGAATCAAAAACACTGGAAATAACAAATGTTGGAGGGGCTGCGGGGAGACGGGAACTCTTATACACTGCTGGTGGGAATGCAAAATGATACAGCCATTTTGGAAAATGATATGGCGTTTCCTCAGAAAGCTAGAAATAGACATACCATTCGATCCAGCAATCCCACTCCTAGGAATATATCCTAGAGAAATAAGAGTCATCACTCGAATAGACATATGCACACCTATGTTCATGGCAGCATTATTCACAATAGCAAAACGATGGAAACAACCTCGATGTCCATCAACAGACGAATGGATACACAAACTATGGTACATACACACAATGGAGTACTATGCAACGAGAAAGAACAATGAATCGGTGAACCATCTCATAACATGGATGAAACTGGAGGACATCATGCTGAGTGAAATAAGTCAGTCACAAAAGGACAAATATTGTATGAGACCTCTATTGTAAAAACCCATGAAAAAATTCACATGCAAAATGTAACAATCCTTGTTGGTTACCAGGGATGGGGGGGGGGGATACTAAATAGGTAATAGGTAAGTGGTAACTTGGGTGAGAGATGAGATAGTACATAGTACAGGGGAAACTAACACAACCTGCACAAGGAAAGGTCATGGAGGCCCTATAGACACATCCAAACCCCCCGAGGGACTGAGTTGTTGGACGGAGGGCTCTGGGGACCATGATCTCGGGGAACATCTAGCTCAATTGGCATGACACTACTTATAAAGATAATGCTCTACATTCTACCTTGGTGAGTAGTGTCTGGGGTCTTAAAAGCCTATGAGCGGCCATCTAAGATACTCCACTGATCTCATCCCTTCGGGAACAAGGGAGAATGAAGAGAACAGGATACAAGGAAAAGATTAGTCCGAAGGACTAATGGTCCACAGCTACCAAGGCCTCCACGGGACTGAGCCCAGTACAGCTGGATGGTGCCCGGCTACCACCAATGACTCCTCTGACCAGGATCACAACAGAGGGTTCTGGGCAGAGCTGGAGTAGGATGTAGAGCATAATTTTAACTCCCAAAAAAAAAAAAAAAAAGAAGACCAGATATACTGGCCTAAAGAATACTAGAGAAACCTCGAGAGTGTGGCCCCCAGACACCCTTTCAGCTCAGAGGGGAAGTTACCTTTGAGGTTCGATGTTAAGCCTGGGAATGGACACCCCAGTAAAACTAAATGGGACTAACGATGTACAGGAGTCCGGTGACAAGGGCCAGAAGGCAGAGGGAGAGTAGGAAACTGATGATAAGGAACACAAATTGAATAAGGACACTGTCGATGTATTGTGAGATTGTTGACCACTGCTATAGGGCAACATTTGTAGTAACTATTAAATGGGAGGCTGTTTTGTCCTGTAAGCCTTCATCTTGGGCGAGAATGGCAGCACAATTGGAAGAGCATAGTCAATATCACTTAAACGTGTAAGTAAAAAGTTTTGAAATGGTGTTTAAATAAAATAAAAATAAATAAATAAATAAATAAACAAATGAGACTAAAGAGGTACAATAGTCCACTGACAAGGTCCAGAAGACAGAAGGGGACAAGGAAGCCCCCTAGTGATAGGGAACACAAGGTGGAGTAAGGATATTCTTGATGTGCTGTGAGATTGTTAACCATTGTTATAGGGCAACATGTGTAGTAACTGTTAAATGAAAAACTATTTTGTTCTGTAAGCCTTCATCTTAAGTGAGAATAACAGCACAGTTGGAAGAGCGTAGTCAATGTCACTGAACTGTGAATGTAGAAAATTTTGAAACGGTGTATCTTTGGCCATCTGTAATTTTCATCAAAAAAAAAGGTTGAGAATTTAGAGGCTTAATACGTTGTGGGGTTGTTAACCAATGTCAAAAAAAAAACAACATGTGTACTACTATTTCATGAGAAACTATTTGCTCTGTAAGCTTTCACCTGAAGTACAATAAAATATATATAAAAAAAAAAAAAAAACATGCCAGGGAATTATAAAACCTGGCTAAACAAATGTTATTTATCATTTGTGCTACTGAAAATGTGATTAGGAGGTTTGAAAATTACCCTGCCCAGGGAAAACAGATTGCATCACCAGAGCCAAAACGGAACAAGGAGAAGAGAACGCTCACTTTGATTAAGGCGTGGTATACTTCATCAGAAAGGAAGCCCGATGGCACAGTGGTGAAGTGCTCAGCTGATAACTTAAAGGTCGACAGTTTGAACCCACCAGCCACTCCGCAGGAGAAAGATTTGGCAATCTGCTTCTATAAAGTTTGCAGCCTTGGAAACCCTATGGGTCACTTCTACTCTGTCCTATAGGGTTGCCATGAGTCAGAATCAACTCAACATTAATGGGTTTTTTATCCTTCATCAGCAAAAGTGATAGCTCATTTCATTTTTCAGAGTGACTTGCCTTTTAGAAAACACAGAATTTCTGAGATGGAAAGATGTGAGGAAGAAAGTAGGTCAGGTTTCCTTCCCTACAGATGAGGAAAGCAAGGCCAGAAGAGGGAGGAGGACACCTGTCCACAGTCCCCTGGCTAAGCAGTGCTGCTCCGGGACCAGAACTTGGGTCTCCAGTATTTCATCTGTCACACGACATGGCCACAACTGGGCACCAAGTGCCTGAAATGTATAAGTGGAGGGATCACTGAAGTTGAGGTTTGTTACAGGAACAAGCCTTGGGAGCAGCAAGACAGAAAAGCCAGGGCTCTTTTAGAGACGTTTGCTAAGATCTCCTGTCTCTTGTCAGTGGCTTTCAACTTCAGAATTGACATTCATTGACATTCTCACTGTTTTTCCTCTAACAATAATTAAAAATTCATTCATCATTTAGTGTCCAAAGACATCAAGTTAATTTTTTTTTTTTTAACTAGTATTGCTCAAAATGAGAAAGAGAGCTGAGTTAAATCCAAAATATTCCACCAACATCACAGCCTTGAATGTTTTCTCCTCTGAAGCTTCAAATTTGTGGTTTAAAGGTAGAAACAGGGATTTTTTAATGCTCCCTAGATGGTGGAACATTAGAGCAGCTATCCAATTCCTTATTGCAGAAATGAGAAAACTGAGGCCAAGAGGGGTATTGGACTTGTCCAACATACTATAGGAAGAGTAATTGCAAGAATGGGACCAGGCTCTTTTCTCCTAATTCTTTCTCCAGTGCTCCTTGAACTCCTTAGTGACTGAGGCATCACCACTGGGAAATTTACTCATGGATCTGAAGAGCAGTTGGATGAAAGAGTACTGCCGTCCCCAAATGGAGAGAGTAGCCACTGT
This sequence comes from Dugong dugon, assembly GCA_030035585.1. Taxonomy (NCBI): domain Eukaryota; kingdom Metazoa; phylum Chordata; class Mammalia; order Sirenia; family Dugongidae; genus Dugong; species Dugong dugon. Next base: position 23,447,135 of record CM057466.1, read on the forward strand.
GAGTTAGTTTATCCTTCTAGTTTTGATATCCTGATCATGGGGGTTTTGACTAGCATACTGTGGTCTGTGGTTAAAAAACAAAGCAAAACAAAAAAAAAAAACCTTTAGATGGACTTTCCAGTCACTACTGAGTCACGCTCGTGTTTGGATAGCAGTGATTGATCCTTATTGTAACTAAAATCAACTCCACAATCCATTTTGTATTCCAGTAGGCTAGAAAACAGAACTACTAAGAACTCAAAGTCAACTCAACATCATGATTGAATCACAGAACCCTTGCCTCCTTTCCTCTTTGCCAATGCGTGTGCACGCACACACACACACACACACACACACACAGTCACAAGCTTGCTCCTGTGGTGGTACATATAGCATACTGCTAAGGAGTGTGAGCATTGGGTTCAGGCTGCCTGGGGTTAATTCTCCCTCCACCCTTTACTAGCTGTGAGACTGGAACTTATTTAACCTCTCTGTGCCTGATTTTCCTCATTTGTTAGATAGGCATAATAATAAGCTTACCTCATGGGGTTGTTTGGAGGATAAATGTACACGTAAATTGTATATTAATGACTGGCATGGAGTCAACATTCAATAAATGCTGGCTATTGTGATGACGATGACTATAATGTACAATGACAATGTCCATGAATAAAGAGCTTGACTTGTCTCTCTGCTTTTCAAGGTAAAACTGACGTACTTTACCTCCACTGATCAGAGGTTGCTCTGGCTTTGGCTTCATAGGTTCCTCACTTGTACAAGCCCTTCCAAAACTCCGGGAGCATGTGCCCACATGTTCATATGTTTTTTTGTAAATTTGCAAAAGTAGGATATTTAAACAACAGTTGGTTAAGATTGTTCTGTTTCCACCCAGCCATCCCCTCTACCATTCTTCCACTCTTGAGTGGTGGTAGAGTGGCCACCACCCATTTTTGGGATCTGGTGAAGAAGAAGTTGAGTTGGGGATACATTTAGTTTGGGTTCAACAGGGTATCATTTAGGTTTTCAGTCACTTACGAGTGTACCATTGCTGGCCCTCCTGATATCAGAATGACCAGGAATACTCCAGCTGCCCACTGTGCTGACTCAATGGGGTCATGGCACAAAGATTCAAGGCCAGAGATTGTAATGTGATAAGAACATGTCCCATGTGGAGGAGAAACGTACAGAACTGGTGTGTGGAAAATTCTCCCAAATTTTACAGCTCATATGTGATAGAAATTGGGTTTTTTTCTTTTAATCAAATTTGATACTAATCCTAAATATTTACATGACATGAAACAGAATTAAACATTTCTTAAATCTTACTAATTACAAGCAAGTTGATCAATCAAGTTAGAGGCAAGATTAATTTATCTTTATTTTTTTCTATAGAAAACATTGCAAAATTGCTGTTACTGAAGAAACAGTGAAAGCATATACAGACAAAAATTATAGGGAAAAAGTATTAAAGCTATGTCAGGCAGGTCATTAATAAAAGTATTATGTTACTCTTTTCTGGATGATTTGATGTATGTGGAATTTTTTAAAAGTGTGCAAATTGTTCAGATTTCTTTTCTTGTTGTAAATAAATATTAAATTTATAAGTAATTTGTAATTTTGTATTTTCTCAAAGAGAGTTCCTTAAATTGCATAAGCATCAGGCCACACAAAACTTGCCTATGCTCTTGCAGTTGACTAGTTGTGAGATGTTAAAGAAGATAACTTCCTGGGCCTTACTGTTTCCATAAAAATGAGGATACAAGACAAGATTACTTCTAAGGGTCTCTGAGGATCACTTCTAGTTTTAGAATTGTGTGATTCTGTCTTCTCACCACAATGACTGGTATGGTGGGGTCCCCAGATTGCCCTGGAACATGACTACATAATCTAAGAATGATGAATCAATGCCCTTCCTAGGAACTCCCCGGGTGGAATGTGTCCGGGGATTGAGGACAGTTGGATTCTCAGATGAGTCAGGTTCGGTGATCTGAAGGTTACCATTCCTGGGAACTGTGTGGGTCATCAAAGCATCGCTAAAATGATGTGACTTCCTTAGGGAACTCACCAGTCATACAGACCAACCAAAACAACCAAACCAAACCTGTCACCATCGAGCCAATTCCGACTCATAGTGACCCTATAGGACAGAGTAGAACTGCCCCATAAGGTTTCAAGTCTGTAATCTTTATGGAAGCTGACTGCCACATCTTTCTCCTGCAGAGCGGCTGGTGGGTTCAAACTGCTGACCTTTTGGTGAGCAGCCGAGTGCTTAACAACGGCACCACCAGGATTCTTTTCGTACAGATCACCGTGGCCTGTTTCACTTAAAAAACCCATTATCATCTATTCAATTCTGAGTGATAGCAACCCTACAGGACAGAGTAGAACTGCCCCATAGGGTTTCAAGGCTGTAATCTTTTCAGAAGCAGACTGCCACGTCTGTCTCCTGTGGAGCAGCTGGTGGGTTCAAACCACCAACCTTTCAGTTAGCAGCCAAGCGCCTAACCACCTGACCACCAGGACGCCTTTTGTTTCACTTAGGGAAGGTGTATTAGTTTTCTCAGGTTGCAGAACAAATTACAGAAAATTTAGCAGCTTAAAACAACATATGATTATCTTGTTTCTGTGGGTCAGTCAGGAGTTTGAACACAGCCTTGCTGGAGCCTCTGCTCAGGGTCTCACAAAACTGCAGTCAAGACGTGGATTGGGCTGAGGTTCTCATGTGGAGCTCAGGGTCCTCTTCCAGGTCCATCCAGGTTGTTGGCAGAATTCAATCCCTTGTGGTCATAGGACTGAGGCCCCATTTTCCTGCTGGCTGTTGGCTGGGACCACTCTCAGCATCTAGAGGATGCCTTCAGGTGCTTCCCCTCGGGCTGGCTCCATAGGCAGTTCACGGCACGGCAGTTTGCTTCTTCTGTCTCCAGTCTGCTAAGAATGAGTCTTGTATAACATAGGCTAATCCAGGGAAGGACTATCCCATCTTATTCACAATTGGCAAAGAATATTGACTTATATCATGGACTGCCAGAAGAACGACAAATCTGTCTTAGAAGAAGTAGAGCCAGAGTGATCCTTAGAAGTGAGGATGGTGAGACTTTGTCTCACATACTTTGGACATGTTACAGGAGGGATTGGTCTCTGTAGAAGGACATCATGCTTGGTAAAGTAGAGGATCAGCAAAAGAGAGGAAGACCCTCAATAAGATGGATTAACACAGTGGCTGCAACAATGGGCTGAAGCATAGCACCAATTGTAAGGATGATGCAGGACCGGGCATTCTGTTGTTTCATTTTGTTGTACATAGGGTCGCTATGAGTTGGAACTGACTCAATGGCACCAAGCAACAACTCTAGGGGCGTGGATTATTCAGGATGTATACATCAGGGGGCAGAAATCTTGGGACCATCTTAGAATTCTGCCTACCACAGAAGGGAAGCATACCACTTGTTGAGTACAAACCACCTGTTACTTTATTATGTTCTTTTACTTATTTCTCAGAATATTTCTGTGAGATAGCTGTGAATATCCTATTTCTTATGATAAAGAAACTAAAACCTATTGCTGTTGAGTCGATTCCAACTCATAGCGACCCTATAGGACATAGTAGAACTGCCCCATAGGGTTTCCAAGGAGCAGCTGATAGATTTGAACTGCCGACCTTTTGGTTAGCAGCCAAGCTCTTAACCACTGCGCCACCAGGGCTCCAAAGAAACTAAGACTTGAGAAATCAAGTAATTTGCTAACGGTTAGAGAAGTAGAGTCTGGATTTGAATCTAGGTGTATCTGACCTGAACCTGTGGTCTTTGAAACATACTATGTAGCAGAATTCAGTTCCCTTTGGCTGTAGGACTGAGATATCGTCTTCTTGCCCATTGATTGTCTGCACAGAAGGACATTTAATGACCTCTCTAAACACATCTGCTCACAGGTAATACAAGGAGTGGCCCTGAAATAAAATCACCTTGTGATGCATCCTGCCTGCTTAAAAAAACAAAACCAAACCCATTGCCGTAGAGTCAATTTCGACGGAGAACTGAGTAGAACTGCCCCACAGGGTTTCCAAGGAGCAGCTGGTGGACTACTGACAACCTTTGGGTTAGCAGATGAGCTCTTCACCATTGCACAAACTGTAAATATAATGTGAGTGTTAATTAATTCATGCAGTACATAAGGCACCATTTAATGTTTAAACCTCCTCTACCCCCAAGATTTCAATTTGTCTAACTTCCAGTTTTTAATTTAACTCAGCAAATATTTCTTGAGCTTTCCACGTGACAAACACTATAGAAAATAAAAATTAATCAGGAGCATGTTCTAAACAATAGAGTGGTAGAGTGGCCAAGCACTGAATGCAGAGTCTGGAGACCTGGGCTGCAGCACTTCCATCTACCAATCACTTCAACTTTCTGGCCCTTGGTTATGTCCCATCTGTAAAACTTGCCTTGTAAGGGTGCTTGTAAGGATCAAATGAAATGATTTTTCAGATAACTTATTAAAAGTTGTAAATTATTATCACACAAGTTTTATAGATATCACAAGGCCATGCAAGGTGCTACAGAAGTATGAGGGAAGTAAAGATTATCCTTGATTGGGGGATTTGGGAGGTCTCTTGGAAGAGGCTGAATTTGGCTGGGCTTTTTTTCATGTCTCCCAAGACCCATTAAAGAAAGGGAGTATTATGTAGGATGGGGGTAAATACTTAAAATTCAGTTTGATAATATGTATAGAAATAGTCGCTGGGCATTGAATCATCTCCACTGTACCACAAAGCTGTGTTTTATATGCAGTCCTGATCCATTTAATTACTTAAAAGTCACTGGGTACCTCCCTGTAATTACAGTGATTATAACTTAAGTGACTTCCAATTTGAGATGCACCCTTCATCATTTTCAAGCGCAGTTTTTTAAATGTTCAAGCTCAAATTATTTTTTTAAGGAAGTAGAGTTTAAAATAATTTCTTTCTCAATATCCTTACCCAGTAAAACAAACAAACAAACAAAAAATTCTTACCCTTTGGATAACATAAATGATGGTGGGATTGATATTTGTGCAAGTTAAAGAGTTCAAGGCCCAATTATTTTCTGCTTCGATTTTTTAATTACATGTTTTCATTAATGGAAGTGTGCTGAGTCATGGAGCGTGTTTAAATTTTTGGTTGGTAATATGGATTTTGAGAAATATTATCTAGTACTACATGGTTACACAGAACATTTAAGGTTCTCGAACCCCATACTTGGCAGTCACCCATCTGTACCATTGGACTTTGGTTTCTGATGTTTTCTGTGGCATCTTGCATTAGGTTACATGGGGGAATCTCTGGTTTTCCAAATATGACACACACACAAAATGAAAACAAACCCAGCAGGACTCCCTAACTATCATACAGGAAACCATAAATTTGCTTACAAGGCTTACCTAGGGATACAAAAGCCAAAAAAGACAAAAATTTTACCCAGTCACACTTCCTGGTTGCACTACCTTACTTGCAAGTCTCATACCCCAGCTATTTTGCTTCAACTAATGATTTTTCACCTTTCGCTGTTACGCAAAACTCCACTGGAGGGCAGCAAATACTTTCAGTGGTAAAAGTAGTCTACCAAAGAATTTGAGAGCTGGAAAAACTGGGTGGTATACCATAGATACCCCGTGTGATGAAAGGAGAAGAGGGTATCGTGGTTAAATTCAAAATCTTATTTTCTAAGGTCAGTGTGAATTTGTTTTAGTTTTGATGCTTATAAAATTGCATTTTTTTTCTCCCTTATGAACATTGTGGGGATGGAATATAAATAAACCAACCTAGGAATTTGTTAGTTTAAGTGCTGTTGTTGGTGCCTGCCCCTCCCCTCAGCCATTTTAATCTCTGCAATAATCCTAGACTTTCCTAAACTATACTTATCCTTTTTCCTTCCCCTACCCTAGCCTCCTTTCTTTCTTTCTTTTTTTTTTTTTTTATGGTTAGCTTTGGGGTTCCCCCCCCCCCCTTCCAGTTTTATCTAAACAGTTGCAAAGATTTTTATATTTGTAGAAAGCAACAAGGACAGGATGCTGGTCAGATGCTAGAAGTAAAAAGGAGGCAGTGCAGCCCTGACTAAACTGTAAAGCCTCCTGCTTGGGGACTTCAGTTGTAACTATAGTAATTGATCTTATTTATAAAAACAACTCCACTAACTCCTTCTCTCCAACTGTAAACACAGAGACAGCTTCGAGAATAAGCCAAAAACATGATCTCATTAGATTTTGAAGATGCAGAACTCCTTTGGGCCACTTTTCACATTGATCAATTTCCAGGATTATTCTCTGTCTCAAGGCATTGCATTCTTTCCCTTAACAGCAAGCACACCTTCTCTCCACCACTTGGCTTTTGACTGAAGGGAAGTATAGGAATATATTGAATTTGATTTCTTGTGTCACCTGTGTTACCAAAAATCAAAACCTAGAAAATCTTCTTGATCAAATGTGTAAACATATTTTTTAATATTTGGAGCATGAATTTTCTCTTCCTGTTTGCCTTTTTTAATGAGAAACTGTTGCAGAGTTACATTGTTGTTAATGTCTAGTTGTTAAGTGGAAAAACATACAATTTACTAAAATAAACTAGATTCCAGATTCATCTGTGGGTTTCCCCCACTCCTTTCTTTCAACAGCACTTTTGATATCAAGCAAGTGACTTCCTTTTGAGATTTAAAAAAAAGGGAGGGAAGAAAAAACTAATAAAGCCAGACTACCTAACCCTTTCTTGCATGTATTTGTTTTGGTATTGTGAAGTTGTGTTAAATAGTACTGACTTTCTACTTGAGAAGTATCAATTTTTGGTTATCTTCTCTGTGGCACTTGACATCTTAATTGTCTTAAGCTTTTTGGTGGATATCTTCTGGCCCCTTGAATGCTGCCAGAGGCTAAAAATGCTTGTTTTATATTCATTCCACTTGCATTGTCTTCTGGGATCCCTTCTGCAGTCTAAATTATGGCTGGGAAAGGGACTTGAGAAGATTGCCTTGAATTAGTTCCATAATCATGTTAGATCCCATCATGAGTTCATTGAAATTTGTGTTGCATATAAGGCAATCTTCCCTGATGTAAATCTTCCTTTTTTATGTACATATATTTTTTAAAAATATGAATAAACATGAAAATTTAAAAGCCAAACAATAAATAAATAAAACAAGCAAACAACCAACAAAACCAAAATGGTCTTGTTTTGCCTGGATCAGAGAACAGTATTACAGCACATCACTGGAATTTTTATACCTATGTATTTTCCTCCCTAAAGGTGTTAGGAAAGGCTTCTTGGAGGAAGGGGGCTTTGGAAGAAGAGGGTAGTAGGATCTGAATTGGCAGAAAGCAAGAAGAGGCCATTCAGGTTGAAGGGGACTAACATGAACTAGGTTGTAATGAGGATGCTGTATGGCTAGAAAAAAAGGATAACGGGTGTATTAGTTTTCTAGGACTGCTATAACAAATTACTGCAAACTTGGTTCCATAAAACAACAAGAACTCATTCTTTTACAATTCTGAAGACTAGAAGTTCAAAACCAAGGTATTGGCAGGGCCGTGCTCCCTCTGAAGGCCCTGGGGAAGAATCTTCCCTTGCCTCTTCCTAGCTTTGGGTGGCTCCTGGCAATCCTTGGTATTCTTTGCCTTGTAGCTGCATCACTCTGATTTTTGTATCCATCTTAACACGGCCTTCTTCTCTGTGTCTCATTGTGCATCTTTTTCTGTCTCGTCTAAGACACTTCCATTGGCTTTAGGCCCCAGCCCAATCCAGTATGATCTCATCTTGATCCTTACCTTAATTGCATCTGCAAAGACGCTACGTCCAAATAAGGTCAAATTGTGAGGTTCCAGGTGGACATAAATTTTGAGAGACACTATTTGACCCATGAAGATCATGGGTCTTACCTGAACAGAATATTGTGGGCAAAGGATGGCTTAGTGTTTTATAGTTTAAAGCACTTCACCTGTTATCCCATAACAATCCATGGAGAAAATCAGGAAACATATTCTTATCCCTGATTTATAGATAATGCAACAGAAACTAGGCTGTGGTAAGTAACTTGCCGAATAGAATTTACCATAACCTAGCGTCATGGATTGAATTATGTCCCCCCAAAATATGTGTCAACTTGGTTAGGCCATGATTCTCAGTATTGTGTGGTTGTCCTCCATTTTGTGATTGATATAATTTTCCTGTCTGTTGTAAATCCTTATCTCTGCCTGTGGTTAAGAAGCAAGATTAGATTATGTTAAAGAGGATTGGGGTGGGATTGTAACACCCTTACTAAGATCGTATCCCTGATCCAATGTAAAGGGAGTTTCCCTGGGGTGTGGCCTGCACGACCTTTTCCCTTACAAGAGATAAAAGGAAAGGGAAGCCAATAGAAAGTGGGGGACCTCATACTACCAAAAAAGCAGCACCGGGAGCAGAGAGCATCCTTTGGACTCAGGGTTCCTGTGCAGAGAAGCTCCTATATCCAGAGGAAGATTGATGAGAAGATTCTCCAGAGCCAACAGAGAGAGAAAGCCTTCCCCTGGAGCTGACACCCTGAATTTGGACTTTTAGCCTATTTTACTGTGAGGAAATAAATTTCTCTTTGTTAAAGCCATCCACTTGTGGTATTTCTGTTATAGCAGCACTAGATAACTAAGACACCTAGCTTTACCATAACCTTTGTTCTTTTCCAGTCCTTTGCACTGATTTGTGGAAGGCTGGATATTATTTATAGTTCCTTGAGAACATAAATGATGTGACACCAGTAGGGTTTTAGGAATATTTATATGATGCAAAGGAGCCCTGATGGTGCAGTGGTTAAAACACTTGGATGCTAACCATAAGGTCAGCTGTTTGAACCCACCAGCTGCTCCATGGGAGAAAGATGTGGCAGTCTGCTTCTGTAAGGATTTACAGCCTTGGAAACTCTATGGGGCAGTTCTGCTCTGTCCTATAGGGTCACTATGAGCTAGGATCGACTAGACAGCAGTGGGATTTTTGGTTTTGTTTGTGTGATGGAGAAGGAAGCCTGTGGAAAGGATGTGAATTCCATCCACAAGAGCTCAGTCTGGTTTGCGGCTATGTCGCCAGTGCCAAGCACAGTGCTTGTCCCTAGGTGGTCAGGAAATATTTGTCGAATGAATGAGTGAATAAGTATAAGAAATGGAGTCTCAAAGAGGCCAATGAGGAATCTATTGTAATAATGAAAATGTGTTTATTTTCTGGTGGTGACACCGATCTTTATAGCATCTTGTTGTGAATTCCAAAGGCATCGATCTTTTCCACTGGCAATTCTTTATCTCTAACAAAATGACTTCACTTGGATATATCCCATAAAGGTGGAAATCTTGACTCTCTTTTCACTAATGCTACTGTTTGTCCTCTTTTGATTAGAAAGGCCATCCTTAAAAATCCTGGAAAGAAATCCATGAAAGAGATAAAAAGTACTCTAAATGAACCTTCAACTACAATGTTGAGATTAATTCACTCAATTCTGCTGCTATGACCACGTGGCAGTCCCCTCACATACCATGCACTTTTGTGCTTATTTTTCTATAAGGTTTTCTTTGTATAGAATCTCTTTCTTCAGCTCCACACTGTTTATCTGTTCACCTAAGTCCTATTTCTTCTTTAAAAATAACACGTTGTGCTTCTTTAAGATCTATCTATATGGCATTAAATTGGCAACAATAACTCAAAAGATTAGATAGGAATCTTAGGGGGGCTGTGAGTTTATGTTAATGGGGAGAACCAACTCAGGAAAGAAGGGTGAGAAGGGTGACACAGCTGGAAGAAAGCAATCAATGTCGCTGAATTGTACGTGTAGAAACTGTTGACTTCATGTATGTTCTATGTGTATTCTCAACAACAACAACAAAAATGAAATTATTAAAAAAAATAACATGTATTAGGGAAAGGAGATTCTGGTGATAATTGTAAAACCTGATCATTATAAAGACGTAGAAAGTATAAAAAAAAATAAAGAAGGAAATTTAAATCTGTCATAACCTCACCAAATAGAGATAAGCACTATGGATATTTGCTGTTTGCACATCTATCTGTTATGTATTTATATAAGGTTCTATACCCTATATAAATATCTTAGGGCTCTCTAGAGAAATAGAACCAGTGAGATATATATATATGTATATATATCTATATATACATATATATATTATATCTATATATGTATACATACACATATATGTATTTTATATATTGGGAGGATGGCACAGGACCAGGCGGTGTTTCCCTCTGTTATACGTAGGGTCGCTATGAGTCAGAAACAACTCAATGGCACCTAACAACAACAACAACAACAAATACATATATACAGATAGATAGATAGATATAAAGATTTATTGCAAGGGATTGACTCACAGGATTGTGGGGCAGGGGGGCTGGCAAATCTGAAGTCTGTAGATCAGGTGGCAGGCTGGAGACTTCTACAGCTTGTGCCCCAAAATCCATAGGTCAGGCAATTAAAAGAATGAAGAGAAAAAGAATTCAAGTACTGCCAAAATAGCTATTTGTAGTCTACAGGCAGAATATACCCTAAGGAAACCTTCTTTTCAGCTAATGGATTACATTATTTTAAACTACATTGTGGAAGGTTATTACATTACATTGGATTACATTATGGAACAGCAACTAGACTAGGCTTGGCCAAGCCACTGGGAAACACAGCCTAGCCGAGATGACACATAAAATTCATCATCACAATACACGTCTATTCAATAACATAGACACATACTTCTTATATACAAACTCACATATAAATTCTTATTCATACATATATATGTGCAATATACAGTTTTAAATGAAATTGAAATCATATGTATTATACAATATTGCATTCTGAATTTTCTGTTAATACTGTATTGTATTTCTCTATTTTATTTTATTTGATAATATGATTTCTAAAGATTGCTCTGTTTCTTTATGTATATAGGATACTTTTAAAATACTCTATCTTTTTTTTTTTAAGTATTTAGGTTGTTACCTTACCACTGCTTCTTTTGTTGTTGTTAGGGGCCGTCGAGTTGATTCTGACTTATAGAGACCATATGTACAACAGAATGAAAGCTGCCCGGTGCTGCGCCATCCTCACAATCGTTGTCATGCTTGAGCCCACTGTTGCAGCCACTGTGTCAGTCCATTTCCTTGAGGGTCTTCCTCTTTTTTGCTGACCCTCTACTCTACCAAGCATGATGTCCTTCTCCAGGGACTGATCTTTCATATACTCTAAATTGTCTTCTAAAAACTTTGGGCCAGTCGTACCTCTCAGCTACCATGCGTGCCTCACCGTGCTTAGCCAGTTCTGTTCTTTTCTTTAGAAACATAGCTAGAGAAAATGTCATTTTAAGACTGTCTCTGTCCTTTAAGGCCTGGCTTTACTGTCACCCCTTCCTCTTTCTGAATCCAGATTTTCACAGCACTTTGGACAAGCTCTTCCTTATTTTATTCTGACCTGTAGTGCAATTATTTACTAGGATCTATTACGTTCATTAGACCTTAAACTACTTGAAGGGAGAGCCCATCATTCATCTTTGTATCTCTCTTAGCACTTAGGGCAGTGTCTAGAACATACTTGATATAATTAAACACTGAGTGTGTGCTGTGGTCAGAGTGTGTGAAGGAAAGATCGTATTTGTAGGGGACTCCCTACATTTCCTGTTTAATGACCAGGTAGCAGTTGATTCTGTTCCCTGATAGGAGATGGGGCAAGTTAGGCTGGTTTGACATATGAGTTTAATGTTTCACCAATGTTTCTAGGTACTGTAAAGGTTAGTTCAAGTTATACATTATTATAATAATGTCTTGAAATACAGTACTTATGTAAGTAATTCGTAGCCTTTACTTAGTCAAAATCATAATGTGAAAATCAATTTGAAAAGTTTTAAGTCATTTCTTCATAATTAGAGTTGAAATTGACTAGACTATTTAGAGGTGACAGAGATGTTAAAATGAAGAAAGGTATTGAAAATCAGAGCTCAGTCAGGCAGGAGATGCCAGACTGATTCTGTGAGGAATGGCTGAGGGAATGAAGGCTATTTTGTTAAGAGAGACAAGAAGGAACGGAAAAGATAAATTGCTCCCTGCAAAAATTTGAAAGGCTGCCCTGCAGAAGCAGTATTAGGAGAATTCTGAGTGCACTCAGAGGGTGAAACTAGAGCCAAGGAGAAATATGTTTTCTCTTCATATCAGAAGGACATTTTTACAGACATAGCTGACCAAAGATGAAGGAGAAGCCTTGAGGTTGTGACTCCATCACTAGAGGTTTTCAAGAAATGCTTGTTGCAGAACTCAAATTCTAGTAAAAAGACCAGACTTAATGGTCTGACTAAGGCTAGAGGGACCCCGGAAGACATGGCCTCTGGACTCTTTGTTAGCCCAGAACTGAAACCATTCTCGAAGCCAACTCTTCAGACAAAGATTAGACTGGACTATGGGACGTAAAATGATACTTGTAAAGTGTGTGCTTCTTAGCTCAAGGAGATACATGAGACTAAATGGGCAGCTCCTGTCCGGAGGCGAGATGAGAAGGCAGAGAGGGTCAGGAGCTGGTTGAATGGACACGGGAAATCAGGGGTGGAAAGGATCGTGCTGTCACATTATAGGGAGAGCAGCTAGGGTTACATAGCAATGTGTGTATACATTTTTGTATGAGAAACTGACTTGAACTATAAACTTTGACTTAAAGCACAATTAAAACAAAACAAAAAAAAATGGTTGTTGCTTGATGAGGAGTTGGACAAGTTGGCCTGCCAACCCAGAATTCTCTGATTCTTTTAGAATTGTTTTCTGTTCTGCAGATTTTGTGATTTGAACTCAGTTGTCTCTTTCCCCTGTCATTTTTGATTATAGGAAGTGGAGTAATGGTGTGAAAGGAGCCTCTTGGTTTTCAGTCATTTTCTAGTCAAGTTAGCAATAAAAATACAGGAACAAGATGGTATATACTTTTTAAATTCTCCTTCACACTTTTTATTTTTAATGTATCTCTGCCATCAGGGAGTCAAGTTATTTTGCTTCTCCCCTTTAGCTAAGATCTAATCAGCCCCTTTCCATTTTGACTTTCAAGAAAATCCACCTGATACAAACTTTAAATTAAAAGATTTCACTTACTGCCGCTTACAGATGCCACCAGTGTTTCTCTATTCAGACCCCCAGCTCCTGTGTAAGTAGAGAGAACGTATCTCTGAGATTCATCATGGGTGGTAAAGGCAGTGTTGGCTTTTGTTAGAGTGATCCGAGTAATTTCTCCATTTGGATCCCATTTGTGTTGGAGTTCTTAAGATAAATCATATCATCAGCTGTTCCTTCTTTCTTTTGGCCTACATGATTTCTTCAAAATACCGAGTGGTGCTTGGGGGAAGTGATCTACTCCATTGTAGCTGGGGCTGACATGAAACCTCAAGTATCCCTTAAACAGAGAAGTGTGCAGTGGAATTGAGAAATTATTAATATTGGGCATAGATCCAACTGCTTGAAAAACTTAAGCTTTCAGAAACTCAGATATTCATATAACAAATATGCCCGAATATACTGGTTATAGTATAGAAGCAGGATTCTGGATTCTGTATGGATAGCAATCTTGTCTTTCCTTACCGACTCTCACTAAGCTGATCCAGGACTACAACGTTTTCCTGACAACGTTTTCTATTTAAAAAAATAAAATAAAATAGTAGTTAATGAAAATACTTTCTTTCTTTCATCCCAGAGCTAAATATATTACCTTAAACATAGCAGGAGCTCAATAAATGAATTGAATACCTTCCAGCCAACTTGCTTATGATTTTGAGAAATATTTCTTCTTCATGGATTAACTATTGGGAGAGTGACAATCGAAAAGTAAATAGCGGGGGTGTATGTGTGTGTGTGTGTGTGTGTGTGTGTGTGTGTGTGTGTGTGTGTGTGTGTGTGTGTGTGTGAAATTGTTGTAGGCATTTTGTTTCAAAGAAGGCCCAGTCCTTAAGGTAATTATAATATAAGCTTATCTTAAAATTACTAGTACATTTAACTAAAATGGAACAGTGTCAGCAAAGACAATAATTTCATTACCACTCAGAACAAATAGTGTATAGCTTTGAAGGTGGTGTATGGGAGATTTGGACAACACCTTCAAAACCATACAGAGTTGGCTTTGACATTTTGGTTTGTTTATTTGTTGCAAAGAATACCTTAGGTGCCTTTCACCTCTTTTTTTTTTTTTTTTTCCCCTTGATATTACTTTCTGGTACAATACACTGGAAGTATTCATTTAGAATGGCCTTAACAGACATCTTTTCAAATCTATATTTTTGTTTACTTTGACTTACTTGTCAACATTAACAAACATCAACATGTAGGCTATCCCCATCAAGAGTAATATATATTGTATTTTGAGCCAACAAACATCAACATGTGACCAAAACCAAAAACTCATGGCTGTAGAGTTGATTCCAACTCATAGTGACACCATGTGCTACACAGTGGAACTACTCCATAAGGTCTTTTTTGGCTGTGATTTTTATAGAAGCAGATTGCCAGGCCTGTCCTCCAGGGCACTGCTGGGTGGGTTTGAGCCACTAACCTTTAGGTTAGCAGTCGAGTTCAAACCATTTGCGCCATCCAGGGACCTTCAACATGTATGTGACAAGCTTTTTTTTTTTCATATTTTTCAGGGTTACCCTCACTGAACCACATCTGGCCTTTCAGGTGAAGTGTGGGTACACAGTTCTAGAGAAGGAGTAATGGGTGTAAAAAGTGGGGAGATTGTATAATCTCTCCAGACGTTACTATTAATACCTCCTTTTTATCCAAAGGAGGAGAAGCACACAAAGGAAAAGAATATGAAAGAGGAGGAGGAAGAAGAGGAGCAAAGGGGGGAACCGGGCAGAGGGGGGAACACGGTTTTCTTCCAGTCCATTTCTCTTCCAGGATACTGTACTGTAAAGGACTAGCTTTTTCCTCTTTCTTATCAAAATACAGTCTATTCTCTTTACCTAGTCTTCAAAAGCCTGTTTCAAGAAGGTGTTAATGTGTTTTGTGATTTAAAATTTTAATTTGTGATGGCTTTTATGTTTAAAGTGAGATGTCTTAAAAAGGTGAACTCTATACCAGTCTTCTTCCCCATTTCTTTCTGAGAAATTAAATATCAATTTGTGAAGCACTTTTTTGTTGTTTGTTTATGAAGCATTGTACCTGATGTTTGGGGTGGGTGGGATAGGTAGACTTCCTGCCCAGAAGGAAGTCATGGTCTAGGGGGAAACCTGCATATTTGCGTGTATAAATTATAATATATAAAAGGAAAAGCTCCAGGCAGTGTTTTGTTCCGCTGGGCACGGGGTCACTATGAGTCAGAATCAACTTGATGGCACCTAACAACAACAAAAGCCACCCACGGGGCTTGAAAGAGGATTAATAAACTGATGGAGGGAATCATGAAAGGGTCAAGGAGGAGGTGATATATGGGTCAAGTCAAATGCAGGAGAGGGAATTTCAGGCAGAAGGAATACCATGTGCAGACTCCTGGAGGTTTCAAGGCATATTTGGACGAATATCCTCAGATTCTTCATCTATAGTTAAGTGGCTGACATAACTGATTCCTAATGCCCCTGTTTATTCTTTCTTTGAATCTGTAGAATAGAAACATTACTAAAAATTTTTTTGTTTACATTTTCCTGTTTCAAACTCTGACATTGTCACCAGGTTAGAGAAATTATGCCCAGATTTGAAGTTCTGTCTACCATCTTCTGAAGCACTTTTCAGTTATGAGGGCAAAAGGGAAGATTCCTTGTTGGTCTTTCGACCTTTTCTATGTTGATAATATCATAAGTAGTGTTTCCTCTTTTTCTTTCTCCCCGTCTCCCTCCCTCCTTCACTTCTCTCTCTCTCTCTTTTTTTTTTTTTTTTTCATTTTTATTCCTTATACTCTGGCTATTTTGTAATTTTTAAAGGGATCTCTTTCTGAATCATTAGTTTGGAAAACCAGAAGTGTGAAAAAAAAAATCAACATCATTACCAGAGTGGCTGTTTTCAGTCATAGTAACTTGCTCCTGTTCTTTTCATACATGGGAACTTTTTCTCTCCTTTTCTTCTTTCTCTCCTTCCTTCCAACACGCATTTAATTAGAAGCCTGTTCTAAAATGAGGAAGTTAGAGTCCCAGCCTTCAAGGAAGTTACAGTCTAGTAGAGGAGATGAGACATGACTAAGACATGTATTAATATAATGCAAGGTAGGAAGCAATCTTTGTTGAGAGCCAGAAAGTACTATAGGCGTTCAGAAAATAGAGGGGTCCATAGGAGTTCACCAGAAAGGTTGCAACTGGGAAGGATTTTGAAGGGCTTGAATAAGGAAAGCATTTTCCACCTGGCACAACTCTCTAAAATATTAATATCTTTTTGTTTGTGGTTGGAAAAATACAGTTGAGGTTCTAAAATATTCTCTGTGGCTGGTGACCTGAGTGCTTTGGGTCTGTACTATGATCTCAGCAAATACAAAATCAAGAGGGATGCTTTTTCAGATGCCATCAGGCATAAGAAGAAGCTATGTCCCCCATACCTGCTGCTCTGTGGGCAGCTGTACTAAGTGAGCTTCCTCTGTTTCTTGGAAATAACATCAAAGGGTTCTAGTCCTTGATGCTGAGTTGTAGCTACATTGATGCTCTATCAGGACCCTTCACAGGAATGTACTTTAAGAACCACCTGGGAATTCTCTATTTTTAAAAAAGATTTTTCTCCATGTGGTGCTTATAGTCCTTCCCACAAACCCATACTGCTGGGTCACTAAGTGAAATGATGTGAGGACCACTATCCGTATTTCTTTCCCAAATGAAGGAAATGTCCACCATATTGATTAGAATTAACCTCAGATTCCCCTGTACTTTATGTTTCTTTTTCCATCCAGATATTGCAAATTACAGACTGAAATTCCCATTTAGATTTTATATGTGTTTATATGTTTATTGAGTACCTAGCATATGCCTGCACATTGTTAGGGACTACCACATACATCACGCAAAGATGTTACCCTTATCTCACCTACCTTTATAACCCTCTGTAAACGTTACTGAAAAGGCCCAAGTGGCCACATCATAATAAAAATAAACCAAAAAAAACCCCAAACCCGTTGCTGTCGAGTCGATTCTGACTCATAGCAATCCTACAGGACACAATAGAACTGCCCCATAAAGTTTCCAAGGAGAGCCTGGTGGATTCGAATCGCCGACCTTTTGGTTAGCAGCCATAGCAGTTAACCACTACGCCACCGGGGTTCTGCACATACTATGTGGCATAAACCAGGCAAAGTAATTACTTTAATGTATGTTCCTACTTCTTCAAAATAATCTTAGTAGTAAGTGTTTTTATTCCCATTTCAAAGATGACCGTCAAACAAAGGGACAAATAAATCCAATAATTAACCCAAGGTCCCACAGCTATTTAGTTAAAGAATAAAGATTTAAATTCCATATTCTGATCACAAGTCAAATGCTCTTCTTACTCTTGAGACATTTGATTCTTTTGAATCCTGATGCTTCTTATGTACCGTGTCTTTTTTTCATTACAGGGAAGGATAAAAGCAAATAAGTGAGCTGTCTCTCCAGCTCTTTGTACAGTTACGGGAGTGTTACCGTCTTTATTTGCATTACACTTGTCACCTCGTACAATTCTGAAATAATTTAGGAAGTTAGTAAAGAATATTACTATACATACTGGGGTCAGAAATGGGGTCATCTCTAGGGTAAAATGGAACATCTGTTTGAATAGCTACACAGATAATCAAATTCAAAGCCTGATATATTTTCGAAAGTAGCATTAGACATAATACGGTATTCCTAGATAGCTGCCTGCCTCATCTTTTACTTTACATTTTTATCTGTTCATTTTTAGGTGAGCAAAGAAGATATTGTATTAGTTTTCCTTAAGAAGATAATATGATGTTCATCATTCAACAAAGTAGTTCCCAGCCACCCGCTGTGCTAAGTGTGGCCTAGTGAGAGAATTGGTAGGGACAAGGTCTGGGGTTCTCATTCCAGCTGCCTCACTGGAGTCAGAGACAATCAGAGCTAAAGCAGACAGTGGAGGTGCTAGTCCAACACCTCCTTATACAGATAAGGAACCAGAGCTCAGGGAGAGGAGGAAAGGCCCAGAGGCTTAGAGCAAATTAATGGTAGAACCAAGACTAAATCCAAGACTTTGGCTACTAGTTCTATGATGTTTTTCACGTATGACCTCAGGAAAGCTTGTGGATATTTATCGCTGCTTTTCCCCTTAAGAAAACGAACAGATGTGCTAATGTGGGACTTGTCAAAAACATTTGTAGAAAACTATGAGGGTTGTTGAGAATAAGCATAACTTGTTAGAACTTGGTTCTTTTGCAACTTTGTCTCACATGCTATTTATATCCATTTAGGATTGTTGTAGCAAGACACTTCTGTCCCCATATAATTTTAACACATTAAATTTTAAGTTCATATACTTTAATGTAATGAATTTAATCTGATTACTATCGATTCTTTTGTACCACACTTAGCCCAATCGCTTTTATTTTAAGAGGTATTAGTAGAGAACTTTATTGGTTGAATCACGTCACAGTCCTCTTCAAAAACTTTCATAGCTCTTCCCTGCAAGATGAGGCAAAAACTCCATACCAATACATTCTATGCCCAGGTGATTTGTCACCAAAAATCCTTTTGAAACTGATTTCTACCATATGCTTCCACAATCTTATTTTCTGAACCCAATGAACTAGCAACACTCTCCAAATACTGCTCATTCATTTATTGTTTGTCGATCTGCTTATTTTTATTAATCAGGAGCTTGGTATATAAGATATAATAGTGAACAAGACACACAGGGTCCCTGCCCTGGAGGATTTCACAGTCTGATAAAAGCTTGACATTTGACACTTCTGTGCTTTTCTTCTTCTCTCTGTTTAGAAGGCCTTTCTTAGCTCTTTGTGTGGGAGGCTGCATCCTGCTTATCCTTGAGTGGGCAGCTCTCATTCCTCTCCCTGATGAAACCCTGCAAGACCCCTTCCAACTGAGAAGAGAGGCCCTGTCTCCTGAACATTCCAGCACAGAGCCCTCCTCTCATTAGCATGCATTTCATTCTGACAGTTATCACAACATGCATCAAGTTCACCCACCAGACAGTAAATTCATTGATGGGAGAAATTATGTTTTATTTTATGCACCCATGTGCTAAGCAATTTGGCATATGGTAAGTGTCCAGTAACTGAGGGATTAAGAGATGGATATAGAAGGAAAGAAAGATAGTTCGGTTGGAAACTTGGCAATAGACCACATTTATCTTATCCTTTCACCAGTCTCCTTACCCAAGCGTTTTAAAAACTATATATGTATTTGGAGCTGAGTGTTGTTAGAGTGAACAAACATGGCTGTTTACAGCCTCGCCTTCTGTGGCATGTGAGTTAAAGTACACATGTTCAAGACAAAGGCAAATTCATTTCTTCACTGAGTTTTCCCTAGGCTATAGTTGCTTTTAAAGATGAGTTGCAGGCTAATGGATAGTCCAGCAATGAGTTGCAAGTTTTGCATTTAATTGAATCTTTGCAGCCAAAGAAGCACGAAGGGTGAACTAATTAAAGAGATTATTTATATGACTATTGGATGGTGCAGCATCAAATGCACATATTCGAGGCAGTGCCTGGGGTGGACTTGCCTGGCAGAGAAGACCCTGGGGCAAGTTTGGTGTCCCGCCTTTCACCTCACATGTCTTCTTGGCTTGTGGCATCAGATATTTGCAAGCAGTGCCACCTGGTGAAGAAAAGTCTCATTAACATTATGGAGAAGTCTGTGTTTTGATGATACTTCCATGGTGACAAAAGAATTATGACTCTTTTAGCCTGTGCAACAAACCAGTGAGAGAAATTCCTATTGTTCTAAATACTCCTGTTTTATCTGAAAGTAGATGTTAGATGGAGGAGATGAGAGGAAGCAGGCAGTGAGGAGAGCCAGAAGAAATGCTAACTGGAAGCATTTTAGGGAAGGCATTTTAGTCTTTTACGGAGATTTTGTAATTCATTTGATCTTACCTGCAAAAGGTAAGTTCAAAGAGCTGGGGGGGGGGGGAGGGGGGCGCGGGGAACCAAAGAAGAAAATACAAATATTTGAAGGTAGAAGATCAGAATTACAGTGTTAATGCCACTAATTACCAGATAAGAGGCCCTGGTGGCACAGTGTTTAAGAGCTCCGCTGCTAACCAAAAGGTCGGTAGTTCGAATCCACCAGCTACTCCTTGGAAACCCTGTAGAGCAGTTCTATTCTCTCCTATAAGGTTGCTATGAGTTGGAATCGACTCGACGACAAGGGGTTTACCAGGTATGTGACCTTGGAAACACCCATTTGGTAGTCTTAGCTTCCGATTATATATCTGTAAATAGAGGATAACAACAATGTTAATCACAATAAATAACTACCTTCCTAGGTGGTTGTGAGGACTGAATGGGAAACACCTTTCATTATAAACTGTGGCATGCTATACATATTAGTTTTTAATTGTTAATCTTTTTCTCTTTTTTCTTTTTAACGAATCCTGAAAGATAGCCTTTTATTGAAAAAGTAAACCTTACACCTGAGAGCGACCACTAATCTTAGAATCAGGAAGCCTGAGCTGTATTCCTGCTTATGCCATCAGGAGTTATGTGACCTCAGGTGTGCCACATCTCTGTCAGTCTTTAAGTTCATAACCTTTAAAATGGCGGCACTGCCCTATATGATCCTCAGGGTTCCCTCCATTCTGGTACTTATGCTCTGTGATTCTGTATCTAAATCTTTGTAACGGAAGTCTACTACATTCATTTGCCAAATGATCCTAAGGAACAAAAAGGTTGCACTGTTTGCCCAGGGTCTCTCAGTAAGCTAACAGCAGTTATGCATTAAAATGCAAAACCCCAGAACTTAGTGACTTCCTGTTGTGCGGAGTTGTTCTTCTAGATACAGTGGCTCCCCTAGACTGAAGATTCTGAAAAGAATATCAGAGGTTGACATTTTATAGGGATTGCCAGCATAATATGTATATTTTTTAATCTCATACACATTTCACTGGCTGTAGGGGAATTGGTTAGCAAACCCATACACACTTTAATTACACAGATACACAACAGGGGGCTCTCTAACAAAGAAGAAAATTAGTGAGACACACGTTTGGGCCTGATTCTGCTTCAGAAGCAGAATACATCTTGTTCATAATTTTCAAGGAAGTAGCAGTGAGATGCTGTGCTATTACAGGGTTCAGTAAGGATTATAAACTCATGAGGCTGTCAGTAGTGAGGCTTACATGTTTTCGATTCCAAGGCAACAATGTGATATTGGAGGGTTAGTGTTCTGTCTGACAAAGGCAGCCATACCACGAATCCTGGAAGGGCATTCTGAACATGTTCAGATCTGCCAGAATCTTCTTGTTGGTCGATTTCTGGGTGGAACAATAAGGAAGGATGGACTGAGAAACAACTGGACAAGAGATCAGAGGAATCTGTCATAACTGGAAAGTGGCACTAGCATGTGCAATGTGGTAGAGTGGAAAGAACATTCCTTTGGAAGCCAACGGATTTAAGTCCTAATTTCATCACTTATTAGCTAGGACTCGAACAGAATTTACTCCTCTTTCAATCTCTAGCTCTATAATAGTATAAAATAATAATAATAATAATAAAAACCCATTGCCATCGAGTCGATTCCGACTCATAGCAACCCTATAGGACAGAGTAGAACTGCCCCATAGAGTTTCCAAGGCTATAAATCTTTATGAGAGCCCACTGCCACATCTTTCTCCAGTGGAGTGGCTGGTGGGTTTGAACCCTTGGCCTTTTGGTTAGCAGCGGAGTGCTTTAACCACTGTACCATCAAGGCTCCTCTACAACAGAATCCTAATAATAATCTCTGTCCAGCCTATCTCACAGGATTGTTGTGAGGATCAAACGCTTGAAAATACTTAAATTGTAAGGTGTCATATGATTTTTATTCCTCTGTTCCAATCTCCCAGCTCATGCAGAGCCTCCGCTATTTAGAAGGGGAAAGCACAGGACTGTTCCCAAGCTCTCTTGGTTGAGAACGTTGTCTTCATCAGGTTAACCCAGCTACATCGAGTCAGTTTCCATTCATAGGGACCCCAGGTCCCAGAGTAGAACTGTACAACATAGGGTTTTCAATGGCTGATTTTTAGGGAGTAGATCACCAGGCCTTTCTTTTGAGGTGACTCTGAGTGACTCGAACCGCCAACCTTTCGATTAACATCTTAGCGCATTCACTGTTTGTACCACTCAGGGACTCCTTGCCTGTCATACAGGGAAAAAAAAGAAGCAGAGATGCAACAACCACCACAATCACCAGCATCAGCACATGTACTTACTGTTATCAGCACCATCGTCACCATCGTCACCATCCCGACATGACTGGGAGGTGACTGGCCTCTTAGTAAGAGGCTAGATTCAGATGTCTTGTGCTCAAATCCTGGTCATTTCCTTTATTAGCTGTATCCTTAGGCAAGTTGCTTAACTTCTTTGTTCGTTCATTTCCTCGTTGATAAAATGATAATAATAATACCTACTTCACAGAGTTGTTAGGATAATCAAATACGTTGATATGTATAAAGTGCTTACAACAGTTTTTTTTTGGGGGGGAGGCCGTAAATAATAGGTATCCAAAAAATGTTTGCTTTAATTAGTACCACCTTTATCTGGAGTTATAGAGAAGTGGCTTGTGGTAAAAGATAAGGTAGGTTTAGTTCTTCTGAAGGCTGAAGGCATCTATATAGGGACCCAAGGGAGGAAGGTAGTTAACTACCATGAAGTTAAACCGGAAGATGAAAGAGAATACATCCTAACCTGTTTTGCATAAGTAATATGACATTGGTAAGCATTATATTTACAGTGATAAAATTTGAGAGGAGGAAGAGACCTAAGCAATCATCTGGTTTACCTCCTCATTTTAAGAATGAAACAAACTGAGGCCCAGAAAGGAGGAATCATTTGTTCAAGGTTCTATATTGAGTAAGTCGCATCAGAATAATAATTCCGCTCTGATGATTTTCAGGCTGGGTTCAGATCCAGGCTTGTGGACTCCTCTCACTATAAAATTCTCTCTTCTTTTTATCTGAAGTATTACAAAACCGTTCATCCACAGTTCGCTGGGATTTCCTGATCTATACGCGTACCGCATGCAGAAAAACAAGTAAACTCTGAAGCGCAACTATGATGGGAACAGCTCTGTTTTGTTTTGTGTCGTCTCAACAGTTAACAGACCACTTCATCATCATTTCTCACTCATCCTCCCCGACCCCCTCACTTGGAGATATAGGGACTCAGTCTGAACCAAAATTGGGAGAATTTAGCAGCTTCAGAGAGTATCATTGAGCTTAGAGTCATTTCTTTTCATGACAATCTCTGCTACAGCTCCTAGTTGTCCTTTCTTTTTCAAGAAAGTGGTCACATTAAAAATGTTTGGGTACCTTAGAGAATATACTCTTTTTTTTTTTTTTTTTGTCGTTTAGAATCTTTGAAATGAATGTCAGGTCTGGTTCCATGACCCTTCCCAAAGTAACCTTCCATTAGAGGACTTAAAAAATAAAGACCATTAGTTATTCTCTTAAGAATTTCCCATTTTACAGATGAGTGAGCTGATGTAGGGAAAGATTAAATGACCTTTCTAAGGTCACACCACTCATATCTCAAAAATGCCAACTCGTGGGACATGTGCTTCGTCTCCAGTTTTGAAGCTCATGGTGTGTATGGTGTGTATGTAGTAACTAAAAATTATCAGCAGAAACTGGGCCGATGACCTTTCAAGCCTCCTAACTATGCTCTCTTCACGGTGTTCGTCTTGATATGCTCCCCTAGTCTACTTCACTGAATCTTGAATCTTGTCCCATCTGACTATCGTTTTCTGCCTAACCATCAGTTTCATCATTGAGTCATCCTTTATCTATTTTTTACCTATTTACTTTTTTTTTTTTCCTAAAGTTTTTCCAAGTATTGCCTTGGATGCAGACTATGATGATTTTGTTTTATTCTCCAACCTAGAAATGTTGACTGTAACCACCTTATAGGATACCCATCTTTGCTCTTGGAACTCTCTTCCTGTGGTGTTGCTCCTGATCTGGACTTGAATATTTCTGATGACAGGGGGCTCACCATTCTGAAGCAGTCTATTCCGTGGTTGGTCTATGCTTCTGTATATATAACTGCTTCCCTGAATCCAAGTTTGCCTCTGGAGCCACATAGGATATCTATTGCTCTTTTGGATGAGTTCTTCAGACATTTGAAGATAGACATCACTTTCCTCAATTTGTCTCTCCCTGGATCTAGTTATCGTCTTTCAAAATGGGGCTGTAATCACCAAGAAACAAATAGCATGGATGCCTCTGACTTAGATTCTGAGTGGCCTTAACTTAAGTTTATCTTACTTTTATAATGCTTCAGGAACATGAATGGTCCCCTTATAGTTTCATTTTGTGGGTTCATCTTCTAAAATGGGTCCTGAAAAGAGCTTTGGATTTGGGGTCAGGTAAACTAGATTTGAATTCTGGGCCTGACCCGTACTTCAGACAATTAATTAGCCTTCCCGAACTTCAATTTCCTCCTTGTAACATGTGGATAATAATGTTGCATTATAGAGTTATTGTGAGGATTAGGTAAAGTGACATATATAGTGTTCAGTACTGTGTGTGATGCATTGCAGACACCTGATAGCCCTTAGCTTCTCTTCTCTTTCCTACCTTATTCTTCCTTTCCATCAAAAACATTTAACTTATGCTTTGAACATAGAGTTTTCAGTTGGCATTTGTACATGGCTCAAGTGAAAATGCTTAAGATTTGTCTGAAGTTCTGTAAGGATAGCGTGTAAGGAAGACCCAGTAGCTCCGTGAATGAAATCAAACCGATTCCTCCATAGCTGGCAATGCAAGAGAATATTTCATCGTGAGGACTAACTCATCTCAGGGATGCACACTGGAGGCTCTCACTAATTATGCCACTTATTTCCATGGTGCTACAGATTATGAAGTTGCTGGCCTAAGCATTAACATAAAACTTTTCCATTAAGTCTAAGCAGTACAAGAGAGCCTGGGCAGGGAAATTAATAGAAAACTTTTTGAAAAGCTAGGATATAACAAAGGAAATTAAAACACAGAGAGTAATTTGCAACTAACATCTAGGTCACCTGATATGGTTCACTTCATAGAGTCTGTAGCTCCAGACCAATATGTTAGTAGCCCCTATAAGGTGGTTTTCCTGTCTAGCTTCTGACCTGCGTCTGTTTGGTAAAGGATCTTTTACGCGAATGGATTACTCCTCAAACTACAGATACAAGAGAGCAAGGCACACCCTTTTCCTTGAGTTTGAAATTAATTTTTCCAGGTCCAGATCCCATTTTTATTTGATGCCTGAAACTGTGACTTTCCACTCCCTTTAGGGAAGACTCTTTCCATTCCCTACAGTGGTGCAGGCTTACCCTAGGATTTTCTAAGGATTGTGTCATCAGAGAACAGAAGTTTAATGTTAGTGCTAGACGGCGATCAGGGAAACCCCTTCCCAGGTGAAGACCATGTGTTTTCCACCATACTTATCAGAGTTTTTTCTTTTTATAGCCACTGCTTCAATGATGTTATCAGAGACTAAAAGTGATGCCACTGTCAATAAAAACATGCTTAAAGTTTTGCTGGAGCCCTGGTGGCACAGTGGCTAAGCACTCGGCTGTTAATTGAAATGTCAGCGGTTTGAATCCCCCAGCCACTCTGCGAGAGAAAGATGTGGCAGTCTGCTTCCATAAAGATTTACAGCCTTGGAAATCCTATGGGGGCCGTTCTACTGTGTCCTATAGGGTTTCTATGAGTCGGAATGGACTCGACGGCAGTGGGTTCAAATTTTGCTGAGGTTAAGCCTTGAGATTGTTCTTACTCATTCTGAACATTCATTATTTTCAAGTAACAATTAAATAAAAACATATTTACAGAGTACTTACTCTATGCACAATACTCTATTAGATGCTTAAAGGAGCAACAACAACAAAATTAAGTCATGTTCTTGCCCCAAAATTCTATGTCTAATCTTATATACAGATCCAATTTATAATGTTATTTGGTAATGCATTCCACTTATTTTAGCATGAAGCCAACATTCTATCCTGACTTTTATCCTTAGAAAATAATAAATGCTTCTGGTTACTTACCTTTTAAAGGTCAGCTACAGTTATTTCCTTGTCTTGCCCCTTTTTAGGGATCCGAGGAAGAACCGCCACAATGAAGGGAAGGGAAATCTCTTCTCCACTGCTGTGCTCTTAGCATACTCAACCAATCAGCAGACAATTGTCTAGCTTACTTTTAAGGAAGTCTCTTTACTTACGATCTCTAGCTGATTACAATGTGTATAAATTATCTGGAATGGGATGATGACCTCATGAGATCCCTACTAGTTAACACTACAAGTTTAAATGTGAATATTTTGGTCAAAATATTACAAAAATACTGTTGTTTCTTCCTGCTCCAAATATTGTTTAAAGATATCTGAGCCCTGCAATGTGTATCTGTCTATAGCCATAACTAGCTAGCCATAAACTCTGGCTTTCGCCTTTAGATCTCATAAACACACAGTCATCTACACCAACGTCCCCTTGATTCCGTGTAGAATCAGAGGGCAAGAATAAACATGGAGGATAGAGTTTTGTGTGCAAATGAATGCTAAGTGAATGAGCATTTTACTAAATGCTTTTGTTTACTACCCTAGAATTCTTGAAAGTTTTCTTATTTACCTCCCCAGTGTTCTGAAAGGAAGCTCCTTAAATATTTTTATTTTGAGCTACTTTGCTTAACCTAGCACTGCTAATTTCGAAATATTTAGATGCTATATTTCATCTATCCACCCATCGATTCATTTATTTCATTCACTCATTTCTACTTTTCCTGGTTTCAAAACCAGTGATTTCTTCTCAATATATTATTTTAACTGATCTAGCTCCTATATTGTAGGCATTCTGTAGGCAAGTAAGCTTAGGCTCAGGTAGGTTAAGTACCTTATGCAAAGATAAATTGCTTACTTTAAATTGCATACACTTTCTACTATACATTTTATTTTCAGAGAATTCTAAAAATTTAGTACTAGAAGCGATCTTATTAATCATCTTGCCCAAATTCCCATTTGATCCTTTGACAGTTTCCCTAACCATTTTCGTGTATTTTTGTTATTTCCAATAAAATCTTATTCAGTATCAGATACCTACAGGCGAGGGATCAGTGGGATCTCTCGCTTACTATCTGTTATTTGCACAGTGCCCAGTGCTATGCATATGCAGAGGGCAAGAATATGAATTGATATGATTTTAAGAATCTCTTTTGAGTGTCAGTCATGTGCTGGATGCTGCAAGGGACTGCTAGTTCAACAAGATCCATTCCCTGAAAATTTGGAATCGAAAATTAGAAATGAGAGCCACTTGGAATGGCCCATGGAGAAAGCATCTCTGTACAGCTGGGAGCCAGCAGGAATGTTAGGATTATCAAGCCACTTTAAGGTTTAGTCTTATTCTGAAGCTTTAAAAATTGGCTACTCACTTTATCTGATGTGTGTGGCTCTCTTCTGTTTTCCTTATTGTTGCATTCTTTTTCTTTGGTTAAGGTAAGTGAGGGTGTGACACACACATACACACAGAGGGGAGAGAGAGAGAGCAGAACGAAATTAGAACTGAAAATATAGGCCTGGATATGTGGAATGGAAGTTAGTCAGACTAGAAATTTAGGAACCATGGACCTTCTTGGGCTATCACATTTCAGTAGATAAACTGAATTTAGGTAGAGCATTTTAGGGGATGTTGATAAAGTAAAATAATCAAGTTGAAGACATGGAGGGTGTCCTTGAGTTGACTCCCCGGCATAAGAGTAAATGTTCTGTTATCCTCTTTGGGATGACCTATGCATCTATTTAAAAAGAAGGATGAATGGATAGATGGATTGATGGGTGGATTAATTAATTTGTTTATTCACCAAGTAGTCATTGAGTATCTACTCAATTTTAGCCACTGGAGAGAGGAAGGTAAACAAAATAGACAATGCCCCTGTCCTAATGGATTTTACATGCTAATGGGGATCTTCTAACCATGTTTCTCTTCTAGAAGGATAGCATGCCACTGGATTAATGACAGTGGGAATTAGAGAAGAGCCAAAATTATGGGGAGTGTGTTGAGACAGATTTTCTAACATCCTCCTTCTAGCTGGGAAGGAAAATACCCAAAGTGCCAACCTTCTCCTAAGTGGCACTAGCCAAACCAGTGTAAATTTTTTAGGAATGGGAATGGAGAAAATGTGAATTTATGTCCTTATACATCTCTTTAATTTCTATTTTGATTTAATTGCCCCATAGTTTTCTTATAAAGCTCAACTTGACTTAGTGAAGTAAGGAGGAGCGTGTTTGGAGGCCACACACCGCTGTCTCAGAAGAACCAGAGAGAACAGAGTGCCTGTCACGGCCAAGTGTGGTAGAGCCACCACTTAGCCGCCTGGCCCAGAGAGAGGTAAAAGCTGCAGAGGGTAAGGATTTGAGGCAACTGGGTCCCCCTCCCTTCCAACATGGAATGATCTCTTCAAGGTCATTCATAAGAGTATATAAACAAACCTATTGCCGTCGAGTCTATTCCAACTCATAGTTACCCCACAGGACAGAGCAGAACTGCCCCACTGGGTTTCCAAGAAGCAGCCTGTAGATTCGAACTGGCGACCTTTTGGTTAGCAGCCATAGCTCTTAACCCCTGAGAAGAAAGGACAGCTGAAATTCTCATTTTTTTTTTTTTCCTCAAAGTGATTTTATTTAAAACATGACAGGCATTGAGGTCAGCAGACTTGGATTCAAGTCATAGGTCTTCACTTATCTGTTGTGTGACCTTGGGAAATCACGTCACTTATTAGAGTCTTCTCGGTTTGTCTGTAAAGGTGGGATTTTTGTTTTATCTTCTTAACTTTCCTCACAAGGTTTTTGAGATTCTCAGAGAGATAATACATGGGAAAATGATTTCTAAACTGTAACACGCTCAATCAATGTGAATTATAACTATGTTCTTACTGATTTTGTTTCACTACACGATTATCGTTATTCATGGCATTATGTTTTTTAATGACATGCAGTATAATACAGAGGTTAAAAGAGAAGCTCTGGAAATACGCTGCATGGATTGAATCTGAGCTCTATCAATTCGTAGCTGGGTGACTGAGTTAAACAACTTAACCTCTCTGTGCCCTGGTTTCTTCATTTACTAAATGAGGGTAAGGACACAACCTACCTCATAAGATTGTTGTAAGGATCAGCGTATCAATAATGGTAATGTACTTAGAACAGTACAGGGTGCTTAGCATTGGATACACATTAGTTATATCTTATATTTCTTATTCTCCAAAACATTGATAATTTCTCTACTTTTCTGGCTTTGAGAAATGACCAAAACTAGACAGATATATAAGATGTAATTCAATTGTTGAATAAACTGCCATAAATGAATTTTCTGTGACAAGGAATTCACGAATTATTAGAAAGTAATTGTTCCCATTGGCTTTTGCCGGCCTATTTTAGCTGACAATCGGACAGAGAAAAGCAAATAGAAGGGCAACCACTGTATGAAAAAAATTAATGGAGAGAAGGTCTTCTGGCCATCAAGCTTTTTGGCTGTGGTGGAACCCAATGAACTCATAATCACCAAGCTTTGAATCAGGGGCCTGTTCTCAGAACAGGATGATGTATGAGTAGAGCTAGGCTCCCTTGTGTTTCCAGCAGACAAGGACCTTGACAATATCCCACTAATGAAAATTCTGTTTGCCATTACAATGTCAAGGTTAATCATTCATTTCAAGTAATTTTCAGTCTTCATTAAATACATTGTGTCCAGGAGTGAATGATGATGTATATGAATCACACACCATGTTGTCCTGTTTTGGAACACCCAGATTTTATAGCAGGGAGTTGATTTAAATGGATATTTTCATGACCGCAAGCTCATTCTCATACTTCACCTTATGATCCCATCTTCTTTGAGCTTTGTAACAGTCAGGGAGGTAGGTACATTAGCAGGGAGGGAAGTATTATCATTAATCTATTTTGTAGACATGGTGTAGAGAGGTTGAATGACTTGTCCAGCCGTAGTTGTTGTTGTTGTTAAGTGTTGTCTAGTCAATTTCGACACATAGTGACTGTACGTGACAGAGTAGAACTGCCCGGTAGGGTTTTCTAGGCTGTACTCTTTATGGGAGCAGATTGACAGGTCTCTCTCTGGCAGAGAGGCTGGGTGGGTTTGAACTGCCAACCTTTCGGTTAGTAGGCAAGTGCTTAACTGTCGAGCCACCAGGGCTCCATTCCACAAAACAAGAGCCAAATAAGATCATGGCAGCAAGAATTGTAAGCTTGTTGAGGGCAGGGAGAATGTAGAGGTATATAGAGTTTCCCCTGGGGATTAAAACATAGCTCTGAACACTATCCATGCTTAATACAAGGTTTTAAATTGAATGAATGCAATAATCCTAATGATTAGATGTAGAAGTTGGAAGGACTGGCCTAAGAATAAGGGAAAGACTATTCAATTCTCAGGGTTTTTTCCTTCCAAAAAATGGAGACAATCAAGACTGCCCATGTTTATCTGTTTGGAGGTCAGATAATAACATAATAATATAAGTATCCCTTCAATGAGTATCTGACAGCTTTGTCCAGAGTAATTCAAACTGTGTCTATGCATGATGTCTTCAAAATTGTTAACAGGAAATTCTCAAGTTATTCAAAGAAAGATGGCATACAAATCAAAGTATTGTTATTTCTTAGACTTCAACTTTTCAATTAAAATATCTAGTTGTTTTACTTAAGTCATCAGTAGATTGATTTGATTTCATTCTTGACCCCCAAAATGAAAAGATATTGGAGATGTCTTAGCCGTGGAGGAAGATTTAGGAGATTTAGTGGACAATGGTAGGTAGGACAACGATGACTCGCTCGATACCAAAAGGTTAATTTTAGTATTGCTGCTGAGCTGAACAGCCAGGTCCTAGATAACTTCTCAAATTATACTCACCTCTTCTTCGCCTTGGAAAAAATGGAGAAAATGATGCTGCTGAGACCTACAGGGCTAAACAGTTCCAAAGTACTCTGAGAATAGCTCCAGCAGTGTGAGCGGGAAAAAAGGGAAAGTCGTTTTTGTCTGATAGAATCAAAACACCACATTCTTTTTTTTTTTTTTTTTTGAATTGTACTTCAGGTGAAGGCTTACAGAACAAATAGTTTCTCATGAAACAGTAGTACACATATTGTTTTATGACATTGGTTAACAACCCCACAACACGTCAACCCTCTCCCTTCTCAAACTTTTTTTTTTTTTTGGTGAAAATGTACATAGCCAAAGATACACCATGTCAAAAATTTCTACATGCACAGTTCATTGACATCGACTATGCTCTTCCAATTGTGCTGCTATTCACACTTTAGATGAAGGCTTACAGAACAAAATAGTTTCTCGTTTAACAGTTAGTGCATATGTTGCCCTATGACAATGGTTAACAACCTCACAACACATCAACACTATCCTTACTCAACCTTGGGTTCCCTATCACCAGCTTTCCTGTCCCCTTCTGCCTTCTGGACCTTGTCCCTGGACTGCTGTACCTCATTAGTCCCATTTGGTTTTATGGGGCTGTCCACTCCCCGGCTGAAGGGTGAACCTCGGAAATGACTTCACCATTGAGCTAAAAGGGTGTCTGGGGGCCGTACTCTCAGGGTTTCTCCAGTCTCCTTTAGGCCAGTAAATGTGGTCTTTTATTTGTGAGTTAGAATTTTGTTCGACATCCTTCTCCAGCTCTGTCCAGAACCCTCTGTTGTGATCCTGGTCAGAGCAGTCACCGGTGGTAGCCGGGCACCATCTAGCTGTACTGGACTCAGTCTGGTGGAGGCCTTGGTAGCTGTGGTCCATTAGTCCTCCACCACATTCTTTTAATAGAGATCTGAAGAGAGAAATAATGTCACTCTCAGAAAGCTGGCATTTACTGTTTTTGTTTTGTTCTTTAAATGCCTACCTTGATGCTGTCATTCAAGACAGACAGGAGAACTTCAAACAGCAACTGTTTTCTGCTTTTTCATCTCTTCCACCAGCACTTCCTTCTATCCTAAGCTGTGACCTTAGACTCACCTTCTGCATCAGAACCTCTTCATTTCTCGTAAACCTACAGAAAAGAAAATTCAACTGCACTCAAAGTTTAGAGAACACGCACTCTTTTTAGGCCTTTTTTGGGGGGCATAGGACTGCAATGTTGAGGATTTGTGCCAGGTTTTGAGGAGCCCTAGTGGTGCAGTGGTTAAGAGCTCAGCTGCTAGCCAAAAGGCTGGCAATTTGAATCTACCAGCTGCTCCCTGGAAACCCTATGGAGCAGTTCTAGTCTGTCCTAAAGGGTCACTATAAGTCAGAATCGACTTGATGGCAACAGCAGGCCAGGTTTTGGGTGTCTGGGTTCACGTCTGTCTTCTACTATTATTTACATTGTATGTATCTATTAAATTCTCAAACTCTGATGCCTGAAAAACTTGTTAACACTTCAAATTCCTGGGATCTACCCACAGAGATTCGGCTTCAAATTGTAAGGAGCCACCAGCAATCTGCATTTTTGACAAGCAGGTGAATCAGATGCATGTTCTTTTAAAGACATTAAACACTGCCATCATCTCTGTCACTCAACTGGCAGTTTCCAGTTTTGAAAGTGCTTAGACAAACATATTCAGTGCTGTGAAGTAGATGGGGATGATTATGCCCATTTCAAGGATACAAAACAGACTCAGAATTCAATAGTGATTTCCTCAATGCCTCATTATATACCACCTTCTTGGTCAATTTCTCTGGATACCTCCCCTTAGCTGACCTGTTTCTGTTTGAGTGTTGGAATTACAAAAGGCAGGGAGGCCCCAAAGCCAGTTACTACTTTCTGTGCCTGCCTTGCTCAAGAATGAGACAAGTCTTCTGGTAGCCAAGGAAAATCATTTTATTTGTGAATGTGGGCATTTCTCGAACTGATAGTCCCCATAGGGTGTCACTGATTGCTTTTAAGTAATCCCCTTTCTCCACCCAGATGCACTTTTGAAAATGTATTCTGCTTCATTTTGGGAGAATGAATACCACCCCCCCCCCCCGCCCCACACACACAAATACATCCATAAAATACATTTTTTCCACCTGTCTCTTTCTCTATTGTTGAATTCCAAGGATGCATCCACTTGTCCTCATTTAGCCCCACAGAACTGCTGCAGGCGACTGCAGGGGACGTGTGTGCTTCCCACTGACAGTTGGGATTCCCCTCTCCCCAGGGATGCCTTGCCTATTTCATCCTCCTCCCAGCTGTCTGCCCCATGAGCCCCTGTCTGCCAGCCTCTGAGACCGCTTTGCCAGCTGCCAGATTGGAAGCGCCAGGCCCCCAGACACAGAAGAGCTGCTGGATGACAGGCTTGGTCTAAACAACCTTACGGATCACAGTCCTTCTCACTGTCCAAGTGAATCTCAGCTAGACCCACAGCTGTGTCACCACATCTAGAGAATTCTTAGGGCCCCTGGGTTTCCCACAGCCATTTCCAGTAGTTTCCAGGGCTTGCATTTTCCTTGCTCTCTATTAAACTGTATCCAACATACATTATTCATTTAACCCTTTGGTGTCCATGTATTGAGCTACCCTAGATGCTTAGGGAAGTGTCTGTGAAGGGAAGGGAGAAGGGGTATTTGAAGACAAGTCGAAGAAAGATTGTAGGTATAACTAATAGGCACTTCCAGACTTCAGCATGAATGGAAGGTGCTTACTCCTTTTGTGTGACTGAAATCTTTCATGCTGTGTTCCAACTTGGATGACATTATCTCCTCTGCTGAGTTTTCTGTACGATGCAGCTGTCAATCACAAGCAGCACCCCCGGACACCTAACTGCCCTAAAGCTGGTTGCTGGCTGCCCTTGCCTACATCACCCCCTCACCCTACCCCCATTATCCCCTCTGTGCGGGGCTTACTTGGCCCCTGTTTCGGGACTGAGCGTGTTTTGGAGTTTTCCAGATAGAACCAAGAAATCTAGGTTGCAAGTAGCCCAAAACACTTCTTCCTGTTCCAAAACGTGCTAAAGGAGGGCCCCAACATGAGGGCCCAAGAGGCCATTGTTACTTTATCCAGTGTCCACTGCCTTCCTTCCTGAACGGAAAAATTCTACATGCTCCAGCTTATTGGAGAGACGGTGGACCGCGTTCTCTCAGCTCGCCCACCCCTGGCCCCTTCTTTGCGCACCAAGGGTCCTTTAACCGGCCGGTGGTTGTGTTTCCTCTCGGGGGAGGGACGGGACGGAGCCGACACGAGCTGCAATTCCCTCGCTCTGCCTCTGAGAATTTCTCATCCAAACCTCAATCACGTAGGATTGCGTAGGGAGGAGAAAAAGGGAGACCGGAGACAGAGGGGGGAGGGGGTGGCGAGAGGGTGGGAGAAGAAATGAGTCTGGGAGCCTAGGGCGGGCGGGAGGGAGGGGAGGAGGACCCCAGCGCGTCGCGCTTCCCTGCGCTCAGGGAGCCCGCCCCCCAGCTCGGCCCCACCTGGGCACTAGCGCGCTCTCCCGCGGGTCGGCGAGCGGTGCTGGCGGAACTCCCGCGGCCACCGGCTCTCTGTCCCACCCGCGGTCTTGGTGGCGGTCGCCCCAGCGTGGACTTTCCTGCGGAGCTAGCTCTCGAGGCTAGCGAGCCGGCTGTGCAGCGGCCAAGCCACGGCGGCGGCAGGGAGCCGGTGCGGCTTGGCGCGCCCAGAGCCTCGGCCCCTGAATGGGACTCCGCCCAGAGCGCGCCCCCTCTGGGGCCTGGGGAGGCGTCGGCGCGCCGGTGGGGGGCGCCCCCTGAGCCCGGGTCTCTGAGCGGCCACCGTGCAGCAAGTTGGCCGAGTTGGCGGCCGCCCGCACCTGTCTTCTGGCTCGGCCCCAGAGTCCGCGTCCGGCCCCAAGGGCCCCGGCTGCGCTCTCGGCCGCCCCCCGCCGTTGCTTCGGGGGGCCGGGGGGCCCCGCCTGCGCCCCCGGCGCCAGACCATGGTGGGCAGCTCCGGCTCCGAGCCGCAGCCGCCGCGAGCCGACGTCGCCCGCAACCAGCCCCCGCCCCACCCGAGCGGACGCGCGGGTGTTCGCTGCGCGCGGGTCACTTCCTTCCTCTGCCGGGATGGGCCGCGCGGGACTGAGTGAGCGGCCTCGCCACTGGCGGGTAACCCCCATCTGATCTGCCGCCGGGGAGCTGCCGACTGCCGGGGCGCGCGAGCCTGGGGCCCGGGCAGCGCGGCGATGACCTGATCCCGAGCCCGCCAGGGCGCCCCTTCCCTTCCTCGCTCCCTGCTCCATCTGAGCTCGTGCCGAGACTGGCTGCGGCCCCGGACGCACCTAGGCGGGGAGCTCCAGTTAAAGGCGTGTAGGCGCCGAGCTGGAGAGGACACCTTCAGCATCTCTGCCTTTTGAGGGGGCTTATTTAAACAACTGAGTCATTCCAGATTTAGAATTCCCTAAATAATCACCAACTGTGCCCGTCTCGTGCCGGAAAGCAAGCGGAGAGAGAAAGAGCGCCCGCTCTCGGGACCCCGCGGATCCCCGCACTAGCCTCAGGCGGGTTTCTTCCCTAGGGGTGCTTGGCCCTCGAGGATCTCCCTCCTCCTACCCTGCCTCCTGCTCGTCCCCGTCCCTCCTTCCCTCTCCCCCTCGCTTCCCGCTGTCTTTGCAGCGCTGCTGGCGGGGAATCGTGCACACCGCGGCTGGAAACAGCTGCCCCCGCCCCGCGCCCCTTCCCAGGCTCCAGCTAACCGCTCCCACTTGGCGGCTCGGAATTCCAGAACTCGGATTGCCAGCCCCTGGAGAACCGCAGCCGGTGCGATGCATTCCGTAGACCTCACCCAGCCGGGACGGACCTCTTAATTTCCAGAGCTGCGGGCCGCAGGGAGTTAATTCGCTGCCTTCCTCGCCTTCTCTCTCGCGGTTGGTGGCTCGTTTTCTAAAGGAACGTTTTATTCACTTTTTAGTATTTTCTACCGGGGACACTCTACCCGCCTCGGTCCAGACTCTGCCTTGTAAATGGGTTTTATAGGTATGTATGTGTAGATATACTTTGAACACCTTGCAACGCTTGCGCCTCTCCAACAGGGGCACAGCTTGTTATTTCGGACATTCTTCTTCCCCTTCCACTTGGTACCCCGAACGCAGTGTGACCAAACTCCCCACTGCCCCTTGGACGCGGATCGCCTTGGCGTGCAAGTTTGGGGTGCAAGCGTCTAGTTCTCTGGAAGGCCTGGGACCGCCCCGCCCCCACCGCCAGCGGTCGGGGAAGTTTACATCTGGATTTTCACACATTTTGTCGCCACTGCCCAGACTCTGACTCACCTTTTGGGCGCCAGGTTTTCGGTACTGCAACCTCCTCAAGTATTAGCACTGCCTCCCCGCGCCTACCTTGTCTCTCCCGGCCGTCGAGGTCCTGCCCTCGTCCCGGCGGAGCGCGATCCCGAGGGCGTAGCGGAGCCCGAGGCCTGGGCCCCGCGCTGAGCAGCCATGGCTGCGGCTATAGCCAGCTCCTTGATTCGGCAGAAGCGGCAAGCGAGGGAGTCCAACAGCGACCGGGTGTCGGCCTCCAAGCGCCGCTCCAGCCCCAGCAAAGACGGGCGCTCCTTGTGCGAGAGGCATGTCCTCGGGGTGTTCAGCAAAGTGCGCTTCTGCAGCGGCCGCAAGAGGCCGGTGAGGCGGAGACCAGGTCAGTAGAAGCCCAGAGGGTCGGCTCTCCAGAGGCTGACACCCGCTCTTCCCTTCTGGAAAGCACCTAATGGTACCCATGGAAGGGAGCCAGGATCCCCATTTTCCATTCAGGTTCCCTTTCTTCCCTAATTTCCAGATAACTCCCCACCATCCTCTGCCAGTTAATAGCTTCTCGTCCCATATGAGGGAAAACACTTTCTACCTTGACGATTCCACGGTTTGACTAAGGAGTGAGTTGCATGTATACATGCTTCTGGTCCCAAGTAGCCTATACAGTCCTTGAGGGCAGTGGCCACCTGTCTCTCTCTTTCTATCTCTTCCTCTATCTCTGTTTCAGTTTCTCTCTCTCTTTCCCTCATTCAGCCATCCATCCATCCACCCACCCACCCATGCTCCATCCATCCATGCATGCATCCATGCATCCATGCATCCATCCGTCCATGCATCCACGCATCCATCCATCATCCATCCATCCATCTATCCATCAATCCATCCATCCATCGCTTAGTACTGCTCACTGAGGATGTAAAGCTTAGACCCTATTTCCCTCACAAAAGTTAGCATAGTACTTTACACACAGCAGACATTTCACAGACATCAGATAAACTTAAATTTATTCTCTCTTTTTCTAACTCTTCTTCTAGCAACACCTGGTGCCATGGACAGCCTTTCAGACATCCCAGTCAATTTCTCACCTCTCCATCTGCCTACGTGCTCTTTTCACTTCCTTTTACAGAGACCTCCTTTTCCCTGTTCTCTTCCTCCAGCCACTCATGGTTTTCAAGCGCTCTTCACATTAACTTTTCTTTCCTATTCCCTCCAGCCTCTACACACTCACACTTTGGGGACATTATGAGAACAGCAAAATATTTGCAGGGTATGTTAAGAAAACTTCAGACGTATCAGAGATGCTCATGGCATGGCCTTTCTGAAGCTGATTCTCTTCTGCAGACATCAGCTGAAATGGTTGGTTGTTGATATGTCTCTCTGTGCAAAGGGGAATTAGATACCTTGAGTTTCAACATGATCATTCCCAGCTCAAGCCAGGCTGGTGTCCCAGCTTGAGAGAAGGAAAGCAGGACTGCAGAAGTCTATGCTACCACCAGACTTTATGGATCCTTCTGGGTGTGGCCACAGTGTCATTTGCAATCTGCAGATAGTCTACTTTTACTGTGGGCAAGCTAAAGGAAATGCTGTCTATGAGGCTGCTCTGGATCAGTTGACTGGTTTAGGTTAGCCTCTTTGCAGCTCCGATTACTGTGTTCTCCTGAGTTCCAGGAGTGAGGCGCGTGGACTCAGTTCACTGGGGTAAAGAAAACACTTGCAAAGTCTGGATAAGTACGGCTAAAAATTAGCTTAGAAACTTGGGACCAAGCCTTGTGAAGAAGTCATCTTATTTCATTTGCCATTAGCTTTTTGTGATATTATTCACTCCATAGGGGGCTCATTTTCTTATTCTGTGATGATGTTAAAATAGTAAATTTCAGGAGTTAAATATATATATATATATAATCTGGTAGTGACCCAAGGCAAGAGCCAGGAAAGTCTCTGTTGTTTCACACCCAATTAATATAGACTGCTCATTTTATGAAGTGAAGATTTATGCAAAGAAATAGAGTTATCTTTGCACAGTAGATAATTAATATTAGGCGAAACTAAAATGCCTCTTTTGTTCCACAGGGATCATTTGGCGATCATCTTTTCTCAGGGCTTTTGTGGCCTACAGAGGATTTCAAAGCTCTGAATTCAGTGCGACTCTGATTTATCAGTCTCTGAAATTTGTTCTTGCCCTCTAGTTGGGATAAGTATGTGATGTTTATGAGCAGATCCTACTTAGTCTCATTGGTTAAAAATAAAGTAATAAATATAATAGATGGATTATAGTCATGAATGGGCAAGGTCAATTCCCCTGAGCTTTGTTCAGGTTGACTTAGAGAGGAGCAATTTGCATGGCTTAATCCTGCATGGGAAGGAAGGGTTGTATGATTTGCTTTCGGGGGCTCTTTCCTTAGCATCTCGTTAGACAATAGAAAACTTGAGGGAATTGCCAAATTTATTTTCTTCGGTGTACATTTACTTTGATCCTCCTTTTCATCTACTTAGTGTACATCTTGGCAGAGAGAATCCTGACTGGTGAATCCCTGTTGCTAAAGTGTCACGGTGATAAGCTGGCAGAGAGATGGCAGGACCTGTTCAAACTTGCCCAGTGCATGGGCATCATGTGTGTGCCTGTACACCGCAGACTTCAGTTTGCCCTGAAGGCTGGCTTACAAGCCTGGGGATGTCGGGTATGGAAAAGCTTTTGGGGAAGATGATAGTGTGTTATTATCATTACTAACAAAAGCTAAATAATTAATCTGTTGATTTGCTGTCAGCAACCATGATTCACATAGCATGGGATGAGCCTATTTATAGAGAGGGCACTTTCCACGTCTTAATTCCAGAGAGGATTCTTCAGCTGGATTGAGGGGGAAGTTGCTAAACACCCCTAAAATATGTTAAGTAAAATAAAACCATTTGAAGAAATCAGTTTTATAAGCACTTGGATGTTATGCTGTTAATATTTGAGTTCTTGAAATTACTAGCCCTTCTAAGCCACATCCTTGTGAACTATAAACTGAATCACAAATGGTGAAGAGGTGAAATGGAATAACATGTGCTAATAAAGAATTTATTCCCTGAATTTATGACACTGAGGCATGCTTTCCACTGACCAGACTTTCTATGGGAGGGAGGCTGAGGTAGAGAGGCTAAGGCAAGTGTATGATGGGAAAGGCTGTGGTTATGTTTCTGATTTCAGCACTGATATACTGAGTGTCACTCGGTCTCTTTTCTTAGCTCACCAAGTTTTAGTATGTAGAATGTGGAAAGTTTGTAAACACAGTGGGGATACTTAAACCCTCAAGGTAAAGGGTCAGATTTCACAACTACGGTATTGCAGAATACATTCGTGAGAACCAGCAGGGGAGGACCTCATACCACCCAGCTCCAGGGGCACCAGGCACATCAGCAGCTGTGCGAACGCCATCCCTAGAGCACAGTGTGGTGGCGCACCCGGATATTGTGCAGACGAAGCCCGACCTTAGAGATGAGAAACCCTAGAGCCAGTGCAAGTTTGGGGTACCTGCAAGGCTACACAGCTAGTTTATGGCAGAACTGAGACTCGAGCTAGATTCAGTTGATTGTTCTTGCCTGTGTTCTTCCCAGCAAAATACGGGGGGGGGGGGGGGGAAGGAGTATCAAGAAGAACTGGGTGTCCTGTCAAACAATTTTGTGTTTTGTTTTTCCATTAGGGACTGGTATTATTGTTATATTTATTATTGTTATTTTATAATTAAAACAGGAATGGGGTGGCATGGAGGAGGTGACTCTTAGGGGAGGCATAGGATAAGTCAGGCAATTAGAGTTCTGAAACTACCACCCTATAGCTAGCATGCGTTATAGAAAGAAATCCAATACTGAAGACATAGCAGACATTACAGGGGTAGTTATCCCCTTAGGCACTGTGTGGGCTGTAACGCTTTGGAAATGAAGCATTGGAGATCCTAAACTGGCAAGTTGCCTGAGGTCATGGAACCATGAAAAAGTCGTTATAACATTTCTGTTTGTGCACTTTCTAATAAAGAAAAGAGCACTCTAATGATGACTATTTGAGCATTTATGAGTGAAATACCTGTACAAGCAAGACCTGCTAGAATATGTGCTTAATTGTTGATGCTGCTGAACTTGCTGTATCTAGGCTATTAGTAGGAGCCCTAGTGGCAAATGATTAAGCACTTGGCTGCTAACTAGAAGGTCAGTGGTTCGAACCCACCAGACAATCTGTGGGAGAAAAGACCTGGTAAACTTACTCCCGTAAAGATTACAGCCTAGAAAACCCTATGGGGTAATTCTACTCTGTCATACAGGGTTGCTATGAGTTGGAATTGACTTGAGGGCGCACAACAACAACAGCAGGCTATTAGTAGATCCATATGACTTAAATGACTGATTCATTTCCAGCATTTGCGTTACTTTTGAGTAGAGACACTTATGCAAATGATAAATAATAAACAAATGAATAATTATTTATGTTGTGACTCAGAAGTTACTGCGGGTAATGAGTAGTATTCACGATCAAGAAAGGGAGAGGTGTTTATAGAATCTCTGAATGTCTAAGTGGCCATGAACCTTGGAGGACATCCAGTATCATTCTTTCAATTTTTTAGATAAGATTCTCTCTGGAAAGTGGAGAGTAACTAGGTAAGCCTAAATTTGTAAGTGATTTTGGTGTTTTTAAACTTTTTATATAGTTAAGTCCCCTCCTTCAAATCACAACATTTAAAAAAATAAGCAATCAGGAAAACCCTCTCATCTAAATAACTAGATATTTTTCATAATTTAAATCCTTAGTTTTATATATGCTTCCCTTTTTGAAAATGATGGAGTGTAAGTCCACTAAGTGGATAAAATTAAATCAAAGAAGTGATGGTAATTTTAGCAAATTTTGTTGACTCTCATTTGTCTTATTTTTGAGTCCTTGCCTCTGCTGTTTTTCAAAGTATTTCAGGATTCTTCTAACTTATTTTGGTAGATGCGTGGTATTTAAGCACACTCATTTAACATTTTACTATCAAACATATTGTTTTGCATAGAGGAAGAAAACATTACAGAAAATAGAAACTTCAAGAAGAAAAATGACAACAAAGGGGAAACAATGATTAATCATGTGATCTATGGAATAGAAGTTAGATTTTTTTAATAAATGGAAATAATTTTGGCCAAGCTATATATCAAGAATAGATCCTTACAACAGGTGACATTAGCCATGTATAGCAAGTACTTTTATTATATTTTCTCTTTTAAAATTGTGACTCATGTTTGAACTACAAAATCAGTCTAATTAAATTATATTTGGTTTGATGTTTGTTAAAAAAACAAACAAACTTGTCTCTTCAAACACCCACCCTAGGGTTTAAACTGATATATGTGTTTTTTTAATCGTATTTTCTCTATAACAGTGCATTCTCGTCAACAAATCATGTCTCCATCGTAAGAACATTTTAAAATAGCAGCTACTGTGATCTTGATCCCTTTCATTCCACAGAGATCTCATCAAGCCGTAACTCAGGATTAAGTCTTCAAAGTTTTAATGAAGCTGATATTCTCGAACAGAATTAGAAAAACAATTTGCGGGAAATGAGGCAGTATCTGTATTTGAGGAAGAAATAGGAATATTTTGTGAGATGTTTAGAAAAGCTTTGTCTCATAAAATTCAGTTTGAAAAAAGTCCTGGGTTTATTGGTATAGCACCCCATTGCGTTTATTCTTGGTGGGGGGAATATTAGTGCATTGGATATTACAGGGTAGATTTGGTTTGGGAAATGTATTAACCTTGGTGGCCCAGTTATTTTCGGCTTTGAATTTTTTGTGGATACCA
Source organism: Dugong dugon (assembly GCA_030035585.1). Lineage (NCBI taxonomy): Eukaryota > Metazoa > Chordata > Mammalia > Sirenia > Dugongidae > Dugong > Dugong dugon. The sequence continues at coordinate 23,489,252 of CM057466.1, forward strand.
TGCATTTTCATTAATGGAAGCCTGCTGAATCATTGAGTGTGTCTGAATTTTTGGTAGGTAGTATGGCTTTTTTTTTTTTTTTCTTATCCCCTCCCACAAGCCTACCCTAATGTTAAGTGGTACATATGAAGTACCACTGACTACACCCAAGAGTCCCCACTGGGGTCTATTAGTACATACGTGTAAACCAAAAAAAATACAAAACCCATTGCCGTGGAGTCGATTCCCACTCATAGCGACCCTATCAGACAGAGTAGAACTGCCCATAGGGTTTCCAAGGAGCACCTGGTGGATTCGAACTGCTGACGTTTTGGTTAGCAGCCGTAGCTTTTAACCACTATGCCACCAGGGTTTCCAGTACATATGTGTAACAAATAAAAATTTTCAAAATTTCTGTTTTTCCTAACAAAAATTCAGACACCTCATACAGTACCCTGTAAAAACAGTAATTTTCAGCACACACCCGTTTCTTCAGTTTTAAACAGTCATAAAGGCCCCTGGCTTGCGACATCATGCACTAACAGTGGTACAGCAGCTTCCCAATAAACCCCGGAGGCTGAAAAAGTCGCTGTATGTACCGCCGGGCACAAAATAATACTGATTAGTTTTTTTCCGTCTGTGCTTCCTCATAATGTATACTTCCTATTCAGTTTTTCTCCTAGAATCATTACAGATTTTATGGGTACTCTTAACGTCAGCCTTGTTAGACATAGGGGACCCACTTAATATACTACACGTTGGATTCTGTCTAATGGCTTAACCATGTAGCTACAGAGCTTTCCTTGTCCAAAGAAAGATGTGCCACATCTAAAGGACTCTGACTTCAAGACCGTCTTCTAAGCATCTGTGAGAGGGAGGGGCCTTAGATGCAAAATGTCTATAAATTAATAATAACTTTTAATAATAACAACTAACTTGGCTGTATGACTTTAGCATTTAGGTTTCTTCGCAACTGTTGCCCCTTTTATTCTTTGTAGTGCTCTGCTGAAGTAGGTAGCCCCATCTTAGAAATAAGGAAACTAAACCCCAAGTGGCAGAGACTCGTTCAGGTTCATGGAGTCAGAAAGTGGCTCATCTGCCACAAGGTTCCAAGTCTCCACACTGAAGGTCGTCCGTCTTCCTAGTCTACCCCATTGAACTAAGAAACCCCGCATTTTAACTCAGTTCGAGTCAAAGCTAGGAAGCTATTGGAGGAGGAAATCCAATTAAGAGTTGAAAGAAATGTGGGGAGTGATGACATGATTTGCTTTGCTCTGTACATAACCTAGAGCCCCCGGGGAGGAGGAACCAGGTGGAGAAGCTGGTGGAGATCACCAGGCTGGTACTAAAGAAGCAGTCCCTTGACTATATTGTCATGTGTTGATTCCAGGCTCCTAATGGAATGTCTCTCTCTCTATGCCAGGAGCCTCAGAGGTTTCAGGAGCTGCCACTTGGGGCACCTATGGGCCCATGGGGAGACTTGGGTCCAGAGGGGCAGACTTTCTTGACTGTAAACGTAAACAATTGCTTCAGATGTTTTCCAGAGTAAAGTTCAGGAGAGCCCTATAGGATTTGATTTAGTCTTTGTGCGTGTGTTTGTTACCACTTAATTATACTGTAGCTGAATAGTTAGGTGCATGGACTTTGGAGTGGGATCTGAATTTCAGTTCTGCATAGATTATTTGTAAGTGCGTCGAGCTTCTTAATATCTCTGAGCCTCGGTTTGATGAGTTTTAAACTGGTGTTATCTATCACATTTGGTCAAGAACCACTCCCCTCCCCTTCAAGGAAGAGCCACTTAAACTGAGTTCTGAAGAATGAGGCAGGCAAAGAGGGATGGAAAAACATTCAAGGTAGAAGAGAACAGCCTGCCCGAAGATTGAGGTGATAGGGAGCTTGGTGCTTTTGAAGAAATGGAAGTGTAGATGAAGCAAAGAGAGCAAGGGAGAGAGGGGTGCAGGGGATGTTGGAAAGCCTGACAAGGGCTATATTGTGCAAAGCCTTAAAATAAGCCCCTGGGGAGATTTTGTGTTTTAGTTTAGGGTCCAAAGAAATTTCCTAAATAAAGGGTGTTTTGATGAGAAGTGCGTGTCTAAATGGTCACCCCAGCCGTGGAGAGAAGAATGGATTGCAAGGGAGTCAGGGTGGAAACAAAGGAGCCATAAGGAGGCTAGGACATCAGTCTAGGTCACTGGTTCCCGAACAGTGGAGCAAAGGCTCTGGGAGTTCCTTGAAACCTTTCCGGGGCTCCATGAAGTCAAAACTACTTTTGTAATGATATTTCATAATAATATTAATATTAATACATCATTTGCCTTTTTCACTGATTCTGTCTCAAGTGTCCAGTGGAATTTCCAAAGACTTTATGATGTATCCACAATCATCCGAAAAGGCTATTAAAATCCTCCTTCCCTTTCCAACCACATCCCTGTGGAGGCCAGGGACTCTTTGTGTACTTCAACTACAACAATATATCATAGGAGATTGAGTGCAAAAGCAGATTTGAGAATCCAGCTAACTTCTATTAAGACAGACCTTAAAAAGATGTGCAAATATACAAACCTCTAGTTTTTCTATTTTAAAAAACATGCTACTTTTGTTAACATTTAATGGGTTTATTGTTCGTTTTTAATAAATAAATATTTTAAAATTTTTCCCGTGACTTCTAAATATGGTAAATATTAAGAGATATAAGCCACATAAGCAAAAGCTCTTTAGGGGGACTCAGTCATTTTTAGGAGTGTAAAAAGGTCATGAGATAAAGTTTGAGAACCACTGTTCTGGGCCGTAGATGATGCTGATAAAGAATAAGGTGGTGGTCAGGTATATGAAAAGAGTAGAGTTAACAGAGCCTGACAATAGGTAGAATATGAGTTGAGAGAGAGGAAAGTGCTTGGATAATTCCTGCCTGAATCATTCAATAGTAAGTGGTACTTTGCTGAGATGGAGGAAGACTGGGGGAAAAGCAGGGGTGATATGGGTCAAATAGTATAATCTGTAAACTATGAAGTGCTGTAGAATACTGAGGTGAAAATTGGGTAATGATATTATTTATTGTTCAATAGTTTTACAGTATACTGAAGAACCTGAATACTTTATAAGGCTGTCTACTTGATTCTTGAACCCTCAGGGAAACTTTTTGGGATATTCCACTTCCACCATTGGTCAAGAGCTACTACCTATAGGTCAAGGGCAATCCCGTAAGGAAATATGTTTTTGGCAAAGAAATATTGTTTAAAAAATATTAAGGAAAGTAGAAAATCTTAATAACTTTTCTAGTCCTTTTGAATCAAAACAAAATATTTGGCATCTAAGAGATGTTTGAAGGCATTTGACCTGGTTCAATCCTTAATATTCATGTTTTAAAATGGATTTCGTGTATGTGGCACCTAAGTGGATTTCGTAAGTGAGTTTGGACAAAGCTCATTGGTATTTGTGTAGTCAAGTGACTTTAAAAGGCAGAGTTTTGGAAGTCTTGCTTATTTGTCTACCTACTATCAGTCCTTTGAATAGTGGTATTCCTAAATTGAAATAGCGGTATTTATTTATTTATTCTCCAGGCCCCCTGCTTCTAATCACACTTTCGTTAATGCCTCTTAATTGGAGTTTACGTGTATACGGTCTTTTTTACAATTACTTTTCAGAGATCACTAGACAGGGCTGTAAGGTCTAAGACCAGGCTTGGTTCCCTAAAAGAGGAACCACGAGGGGTAGGAGCGCATGCAATCAAATTGTTAGAGCTTAGAGATGATACCGGCCAGAGGGCCTCAGTCTCAGCTGGAAAATGAAATCAACTGGGAGTCTGTAAAATGTACTAATGCTGCATACCCGGAGGGTTGATTTAGTGTGTACGCTGTGGGGCCCAGGCATCAGTCACAGTGTTTGTTCCTTTGTTTTGCTTTGTATTTAATCCCCTAGATGGTTCTTATGGGCAGCCAGGGTTGAGAACCACCAACCCAGTCCAGTCCCTTCATCTCATAACTTGTGACCTTAAACAATATATATATATGTATATGCATATACATGTATATAATTTATTAATGCATTTAGGGACACATTTATGATGCACAGAAACTGTGTATACTAATCTTAACTAAAACCAAAAACTCATTGCTGTCGAGTTGATTCTGACTCATAGCGACCCTGTAGGACAGAGTAGAACTGCCCCATAGAGTTCCCAAGGAGCACCTGGTGGATTCGAACTGCGGACCTTTTGGTTAGCAGCCGTAGCGCTTAACCACTACACCACCAGAGTTTCCACCTAATCTTAACTGGTGTACACAAATTACAAAACACAAACCCTTCCGTTTGCTTATGGTTGAAACTTTCAGGTCTTTAGTGGCATCCAGAGAACTTGGAGCTGCACCTTGCTGTGTTTATGTGCCTCATCTTCCTCACTAGAATGTGAGTTCCCGAGGATGGGACCTGACGCCTGTTCCTCACCGGATTTCCAGTGCCTAGGATGCTGCCCATGTCGTTGTAGCTCTTCAACAACGGATAAATGAGTACATAACCTAACACCACTGAGGAAGGGGGATTCTTAAGTGAGCGTTTCCAGTTCCCGCGTAAGGAGGCTGAGCCCTAGCAAGACAGAGGCTTCCGAGTTTCACAGGACTACTTAGTACTAGATTCTAGATTTGAGCTCCGGTTTGTTTTTACTAGTCTTGGTTTCTTTCCCTTCACCCAACACAGGAAATGGACCTCAGTTTTCTTATTTGAAAAATAAGGGAGATATGTTATAGGATATTCTAGTTTGAGAAGCCATTAAATATAGCCCCCCTCTTTCTCCAGGAGAAACGCGTAACTGGGGATACGAAACACTAACCTGCTTGCTGCTTCTTACTTAGAAAGAAAGGTAACAACCATTTTCTAGTGTGCTGTTTTCGATATGTCTAATGCCATCCCATGGTTTAATTACCTGTAATGTGCTAATAAGTACATCTTTATCTAAATGTCAGTATTTATTTTGACCATAATTTAAGCCTATTCTGTCCCTTCAAGGATTAGAAATTAGATCTAGTAGTATGCCACAGTGTTTCAGACATTCAAAACGTAATGGCAAAAAGGAGATTGAAAAGGAGTATGAAAGAGAATCCTGAGAAGAAAATGTAAGATCATATACATTGTTCAGAAAAGAAAAATTTCTAGAAGAGATATTTTTTATTGCTAATGATGACTTAAATGTTTTATTTTAATGTTGGGAATTCAAAAGATGACTCAGATTACATTCGTAGTGCTTCAGAATCAGATAATGCTTCTCAAATAGTTAAGAACCAGGGGCAAATTTTAAGTAAGTACCGTAAGTTCTTGTTGTTGTTAGTTGCATAGAGTCAGGTGACCTCATACACGGTGGAATGAAACACTGCCTGGTCTCACTCCATTCCTGTGATCAGTTGCAAATCGGACAGTTGTGATCCATAGGGTTTTCATTAACTGATCTTGAAAGTAGATGGCCAAGCCTTTCTTCCTATTCCGTCTTAATCTGGAAGCCCCACTGAAGCCTGTTCAGCATCACAGCAACATGCAAGCCTCCCCTGACAAATGGGTGGTGGCTGTGCTTGATGTGCGTTGGCCAGGGATCAAACCTGTGTCTCCTGTGTGGAAGGCAAGAATTCTACCACTGAACCACCAATGCCCCTCCATGAAAAGCAGGGATCCGTAGTAAAATTGCCTGGTTAGCACAGGTGTCAGATTCTGTTTTCAGACAGATAGCTCTAGCCAAGCCACCCACATAGTGTCCATCCTGTATGAGAAATCAAGTTGGAGAGAAGAATTTAAGAAAGGACAGCCACACAAAATGATCCAAATAGGTTAAAATAGAAAAGGCTGTTCAGTGCCACAATAGTTAATAAAAAAATGGAGGAAAACAGAATCTCAAATTTTAAGGAAACTCAAGTTTCTTATGCTACGTTGCTGCTATGCTTTATTGGTTCCAAGTAAGCCGGGATGGACCTTTGCCACTGGACAGTGTGGCCACGAAGGACAGGGGCAAGTGGCATACGAGGCCATGGCCCCGAATCCTAGGAAAGGAAGTCACCTTGATAGAACCTGAGGCTTCCTCCAGTCTTCTTTTTGTAGGGTGTCCTTCTGAGAGCTTGGAGATTTACTTTCCATCTGGAAGAGCAGAGAAGGTTCCTGTTTGCCTCATTGCAGCACCTGTCTTTCCCAACAGGCCCCTGGGCCATCGTCCTCTGCAGCTTTTTCTCAGGAAACAAGTTGGCAGCATCACAACTGGGCCGCCTCCACATTCTGCAGCTCTGTTTCCTGAGCAGTCTGCCTACTCCTCCCTCTCCACCTACACACCATGAGAAAAACAGCGCCAAGAAGGAAACCTGCTTTGACATCATGCTTTTCCTAGTATTTCCCCCAAATTTCCTTCTTTGAGGTGTTACTGAGCTACGTTTTCTGGGTTACCATGTGGCCTCTTGAGTTTACATCCTATTCATTATGATTCTGCTAATGGAGCCACCAGCTTGATTGGGGGCCTGTTCCTTCAGGGTGATATTTGGTCTAATGAATGAAGATGGAGGTTCCTAGACCTGACATCTTGTAACTTTCCACCTGAACTACTGCCTTCCTTTGCTCTCTCCTTTGCTAAGCAACCAAATTCGGTGTGAAGCTGGTTTCCACTGAGTGGATGTCCATGCTTGTGGGAGACGGAAAGCAGCAAGCTTCATATACCTGGTGACCGCTATTTGAATCTAGGCAATTGCCTGAATTCTACCTGAATAGTCTTGTTGGAACTGGCACTTTGGTTAGGACTTTTGTCTCATTATATCCTGCACTTGAGGATGAGTATCTGGGACACCAGCCTTAGGAGTCCCACCTGCTGGGGTGTATGACTTAAAGCGTTGCTGGGCTTGAATTGGAAGACTTTCTTCAGAGGTCGTTGCAATCAGCCCACCCACCCTACGGATGAGGGAACTGAGACTCAGAGGGGTTCAGTGAGGTCACACAATGAGAGGTAAAGCCAGCACTGAAACATGGATTAAGCCTATGCCTTACTGCTATGCCGCAGCTGCCTCCTTCTAGGACTCTGCCCAGTGCTGATAGCAAGATCTGTCTACCTGTTGGTCCTGTTCTGTGTCTTGAGCAATATAAATGTGAGTTAAAAAAAACATTGCCGTTGAGTCAATTCCGACGAAAATGTGCGTAGTTGATTTTAAATATCTATGGCCAAGCTATATTGCCAGAAACCTAGTGAGTACCTGTTTGTCATATGCCTGAGAATGAGGTACAGAAATAATGAGAAAGTCTGTCTTTTTCCTGTAGAATGATGTAATTATATAATGAAGATCTGTTCATTTGGATCAGATTGATATTATTGTGTTCTAAGTTGTAGTCTTGCTGTATTGTTTTGGGCAGTTTCTCCTGCAGTATGTATATCTCCAGAACAAATAATAATTCCTTAATTAAAAAAATTAGCCACAGCCTGTCTTTTGAAAATGCATGTATGAATTCAAGGCCTTGCTGTAAGTATACTACTTTGTTATTTAAATCATTAACACGAATAGGCAGCTCAATCAAGATTCTTTCTCTATCCTTCCCCCACATACTGCTCAAGCCCATCCCAACTTTCTTGACATTCATAGAACATTTGCTGCATTTATTCATTTCAGTTCTTTTAGTTTATAGTTTTTTTTCCCAGCAGGGACGCCATTAACCTCTCTACCTATCCTTCACTTACCCAGACACAACCCCTGATTTATCCACCTTGCTGCAGTTCTGCCCGTTATTTGCATCTCAGCTCAACTCCCATGTCTTCCACGAGATCTCACATCCTCCCAGGCAGAATGAATCACTGGCTGTTACAGGCTTCATTTGGCTTGGTGCCTGTATTGTTGTCTGTAGTTCCGTCTGCCTTGTCTTATGATTACTGGTATAAGTACCTGTCTCTGCCCCTGTAGTGAGAGTTCCTGGAGGGCAAAAGTCCTGCTTCTGCCTAGTAGGTGGTCAGAAGTAACTCATCAAAAGGAGCCGAGTTACGGTGGTGACTAATGTGCTTATCATATCAATCCTAGTCAGGCTTCAAGGGAATTTCTGTACAAATGTGAAAATGTTGAGCAGGTGGAGAAATTAGTATTTTAGGCTAATGTGCATCTCCCTTCATTTGATATTAAAATGCAAAAATACCATTAGTTCATTTTCATTTGATACATAGCTAGTAGGTAACTGCTTAGAATCCTACGTCTTCCCTTCTTCCCAACCCAAACTCCATTTGTACCCTTGTTTTACTCAGTCTGTACTGTGCTTAATACAATCATGTCTTTCCTCTTTCTTAGAAGAGTAACTACTTATGAAGGAGGATGTTTAAGTGGAAATGTTAAAAGAGGGAGCATCTTTATATTAATTTATGTCTTTGCCCCAGAAAGCATAGAGGAAGTGGGTGGTGTGGCCGATTTGGAAAAGGGCCCGTTTCTGTTTTGACTAGCCTTGCTTTCTTAATATTGGGTTAATGGAAAATAACCTTTGCCATTGATTTCAAATTCAGTCATGCTTGGTCCTTACATTTACAGTTGAGACCAGCAAGACTTTTTAGTGTTAAATACCCTTGAGGGAACGTATTTACTCTGGATTCACTTTCCTTGATAAAGCTGTAAGTGATGAGGGGAATACAATATTGATTGGGCCAAATGGAAAAGCTTCTTTCTACCAACTCTTTCTTTCCTCATTGGCTTTTCTTCTTTCCTCTTCTCTCATTCCTAAAGCTATTGATGGTAGTGTTAAGTCTTCTGTGTATGGAACAAAATCCTTTGCATTTACTATTTTTCTTGATTTGAAATCCAGGCTTTTTAGTCAGAAGATGTGAATGAAAGAGAAGGCCTTTGATTCAGTCTAAGGTTAGTATCTTGTCATAGAAATAGACACGGATAGAAATAACACTGGACTCAGAGTACTTGTGACACTGGGGAAGTTCTTTTTCTTCTCTCTGATTTAGTTTCCACATTTTCAGGATAACAGGGTCACATCAGATGACTTCTGAGGTCCCTTTCAGCTTTATCATCCTGAATGTGTATTTCTGGTGTTAATACTTTTAGAGGATAAGTGGATAGATTCCAAGATACTTCTATGTCATATACAAGCAAGTGGTATGTTTGATATGAAGTTCTAGAAGATTTGACATGCATATTAAACAGGATAGCAAAGACAAATAACTGATCTCTTCTGTATTCCTTTTGTGTTCTTAGATCCACGAATGTAATTAAACACAAATTCTATTTCTAAATTTTTCTTTTACTTTTTTAGTTTTTAGCATTTCATTGGCCACTCAAGATAGACTCTTATGGAAGTTTGGACCTCCGCACTGGAGGGATTTAATATGATGGCAGAACAAGTTTTTTCTTAATGAAAATATATTTATTTACTATTGTAGTCTTAAAGAGAAGATAACAAAAGAAGACAAGATAAGGAACTATATGATACTGAGTGAAAGTTGGCAACTTATTTCTGCTCAGCTAATATGGAAGCTCAGATTTGGGGACAGTTTTAAATTAAGCAATGGGAATGTTGTGCTAAAGTACAGGAATTACAATGATAGCAGAGAGGAAAGTCATGGCTTAATCATTAAATTTTTAGGTTCCCCAGACTTTGGTTTACCTTTTAGGTCCTTTTCTATCAGGACTTCATTAATAAAGGGAGGAAGAAACTCACATTTACTGGACATAAGCTTGACATAACTCTTAGCAATCATCACATTTCATACTATGGTCAGTTGGTGAAATTTCATTATGCTTATATTTTTACACAAATAACGTGTGCCCTCTACATTTGTTTGCCAGCTGCGCCCTCCACCTGCAAGGTATTTTTGTAAGTGCGCTGTGCTAATTTTTTTTTTTTTTTAACAGCAAGATGTTATAAAGAAATTGGCATAGTGGCACTTATCAAAATACCTCGTCAGGGGAAGGGTGTGGTTGGCAAACAAACATAAAAGGCCTGCATTATTTGAGTAAAAATATGGTACCAGGGTAATATTAGAAGATTTAGAAAGGGAGGGTATAATTAAAATGTTGCCTAATATGAGATTTTAGAGTTTCTATGATGTTCATTTACGGTTATCACCCATATTATCTGTTCATTTAGGGATTATTGGTATTTTTCCTTTTTATTCTTTTCTATTTTCTTATCTGTGGAGTATGATTACAATACATAGGATAATTCAGTTTTATCCCTTGATCCATTGTTCATGTTTCCTCACCAAAAATACGTTAGTTTCTCCTGCTCTCTGAATTTGAAGTCTAACACAAAGTCAGTATTAACCCTTCCAAGAGAAGAGCTCTTTTGGTTTCTGAAGAAAATGTCGTAACAGTCAATACCTGCTATCTCATAATGTTTATCAAGTAATTTTTATATCTTTAGAGAAGTAGTTTGGAAAGACACTATAGGATTATTTCTCTCTATATAGATATGATCTGACCCACTGCTGTTGGGTTGATTCCGACTCATAGAGACCCTATGGGACAGAGTAGAACTGCCCCATAGGGTTTGCTAGGCTATAAATCTTTACGGAAGCTGACTGCCACATCTTTCTTCCACATATAGATATGAACTGAGAGTGAAACGTAGAATTCTTTCGAATCATTGATTGGTTTACTGTTTAGTAGAACTTGGTGTTTGCAAAGTCATTTCGTGGGGTTAGTCCGTATGTAGAACCAACCAAAAAAAAAAAAAAAAAAACACCATTGCCGTTGAGTAGATTCCAACTCACAGCAACCCTATAGGTCAGAGTAGAACTGCCTCATAGGGTTTCCAAGGAGCGGCTGGTTGATTCAAACTGCCGAACTTTTGGTTAGCAGCCATAGCTGTTAACCACTGTCCCACCAGGTCTCCATACGTAGAACAATCGTTTTTAATCTATTTCATGTTAAAGACAAAGCCTAGCATAGTGCCTGAATGCATAGATGTCACATAAAATGTATTTGTTGAATGAATAATCTTACCAATGACATAGGCCTTAATAAAACCAGGTAAATACAAATTATTACTTCTGGTCAAGATGGGGAGTAGGGGACGCTCCTTGATGGTCTGTGAGCACCCATAAGTAGAGCCAGCTTCATATACACTATGATCCTTTGGGAAGTCTCAGCTTGATTCAGCTCTATCTTACACAGGTAGAATTAAAAGCAGAACTGTACGCATTAATATTGTAATCATAGAGTCTTAGGGCTTTAGAAGACTTTCAAGGTAATCTAACCTGTTGATATTTAACTCTTCTGATCCCATGACCATTATGCATTCATTTACATATTCATTCAATTATTTTACAGACATCCATTGTCTACTTATAATATATCTAGCAGAGAAGTATGGGACAACAGAGAAAAAGACATAGGCCTTTTTCTTAATGAGGATGGGTTAGTGGGAAGTATGGAACATCAAGAACTTCATGTATAATCTAGCTTCTAATTGAACAGTTTAAGAGTCAGGAAACTTACTATCACTAATGGCTAGTCTGTATGTTTGCAGCTGTAGTTATTAAATGATTTTTTTTTATATTAACCCAAAATACGTCCCCTGAAAACTTCTTAATTCAAGTCTTTTGGAGGAGAAAAACGATAGAAAGCTATAATCCCTTTTCTTTATAATGGTTCTTTAGGTCAGTGCTTCTCAAACTTTAATGTGCATAGAAATCTCCCAGGGATCTTGTGAAAATGAAGATTCTGATTCAGCAAGTCTGGGGTGGTCTTGGTATTCACTCCCAGGTGATACTGCTGCTGCTGGTCTAGTGGCCTTGAGTAGCAAGGCTTCAGACAATTTAAGGCTATAGTTACGCCACACCCGTCTCTCTTCCTCTCCATTCCCTGTCTTACCATTTGCAATCCAAGTTTTTCAGTTCTTCCGCATACAACACAGCTTCTAGCTCCTCTGTGGAGGTAATAGGATATATTGGAAAGTTGACAAACTTAGAAGGTGAGAGAGACAAGGTCAAGTTATTTAACCTTCTGAGCCTCAGTTTTCTAGTCTGAAAATAAGTACACCAATACTAACCTAGCCTCAGTTTGGAAAGAATTGTTTGGAGATAAAGGATTTATAGCAGCTTACATTGCATGGCATGTAGTAGGTGTGTTGACCCATCCTGATGACCTGTGTTAGGACAAGCACCAATTTATCAGTATCATGGGAGCGGATGTGCTTGGAATCAAACACAGTAATCCAGGTTTGGTCTGATCAGCCCAGAATGAAATACTCTCCTAAATGAGATTTTCTGTGAAGGCTTTATGAAGTCACTTTATCCCTGTGTGTTGTAATATTTGGTTAACTATCCTGGCTGCTGCTGTTTATAATGTTCTTTGAGAAAATGACTTTATAATTTCACAGTAGGGTTTTTATTATTTTTTAATGTTAACCAAACTCTTAGGATTTTTATAAGAGGTTTTTGCCTGCATTCAAGATTAAGTCTTCAGTTGGTCCAGACCTCATCTGGATTGATTCAGGTACTTTCACAGGTAGATTTCACAGCATGTAAACTGCATGCTCAAAGGCCTTACTGTGTTTAGTTTTAAGAGTCCTGAGCATATATTTGGTTCACAATTTTACTGTTACAATCTATGCACTAATATAATGAAGAAAAATACATTTTACTAGTCCCAAGACTGTTACGCTCATTGTCTTCCTTGTGCTGATTGTAAGCCCCCATTCATCATTCAGACGCACCTCGCAGGTCCAGTACCCACTTACCTTGTACATACTTTTATCATAACATCTATAACACTTTACTGACAATATTATTTGTTCCTTACAGTTTTTGTTCTTCTGTTAGACTCTGAACTTGTTAACAGTTGGGTCCGTGAAAGTTGGACCATCTTTGTAAACATCAATGTTTGCTGAATGATATCTTTTTTTTTTTTTTTTTCCTTTCCCTTTTCTCTGGCATGATTTATCTCTGGATGAGCTCATCTTTATTGACTTCATCTGTCTTCTCTGTATTTATGGCTCACAGATTAACATGTGAGCTCCTCATCCAAATTTCTAACTACATGGTAGATACCTCCATGTGGTCGTTCTACTGATAACTCATATACAGCTTACCTCATCTTGAATTTATTATTATCTTCTTCCAGATCCTAATCTGTTTTATATCTTGAGTTTCCCATCTCAGTTAATGGCACTTATGGTATACAGTAGGCACTTAGCAAGTATTGGTAGTTTTTTTACACCGAATTTCTCATTTGCCAAGTTAAGATCCCCATTTATCTTTGACTCATTTCTGCTTTATCCTCATATCCAGTCACTCATCTCATTGATTTTATCTCTGCAATGTTTCATTTATTCATCCAGTGTTCACTGTGGACTTACTGGGAACCATGAGGGATAATAGGAGTGGCATACCATGGGTAGTAGAAATGGTTAACACACTCAGCTGCTAACCTAAATGCGCAAGACCACCCAGAGGTGCCTAGGAAGAAAGTCCTGGTGATCTACCTCTGAAAAATCAGCCATTGAAAACCCTGTGGAGCACAGTTCTACTCCAGTACGCATGGGGTTGCCATTAGTTGGTGTCAACTTAATGGCAACTGGTTTTATAAGGGATAGTGAGATGAATCTGGTATGGTTACTATCATCAAGTAGCTGACAATATAGGTTTCATATTATCTTTTTTCCCTCCCTCTTGTCAGTTACTGCCAACATTGAGGAGCTTCTCATTACATGCTGGACTGTTGTTAAGTCTCCTATCTGGTCTCTCAATCTCCCTTTTCTTGAGTCCCTTATCATTCTTTATGCAGATAGAATTTCTTAAAAACTTAACTTAATATCATGTTACTTCCCCCAAAAAAAAACTTTGCAGAGGTTCTCAGCTGCTTACAGAAACACCTTTGAATGGCCTTAAAATGACTATGATTCCCTGAGCTCTTGTCCTATCCAATCTCATTATTCTCCCCTCTTAGTGCATTTATCCGCAGCCCCCACACTCTGAGTGTGTCATGTGAACTGGGCTGTGGAAGATGAGAAGGATTTCAATTGGCAGTAAATGTGGGTGGTAAGCACATGAACAAATGAATAGAGATGGGGAACTGCATGGCTGCATGTCCCAGCAATTACTGAAACGCAGAAATACATGACACAAAAGGGCTTCACCCCGTCCCTCCATTCTGATATTGCTAACGTAGTTTTCAATCTAGGCAGCCATTTTGGATCTGATCGAAGGAAGGAAAAATTATGGACATTTGAATATTTGTCATAAACTAAGGGAACTAAGCCAGAGACTGAGTCAGCCTACTGGAGAGCCCTTTCTTTCTACACCTGGGTTTTCATAGCACATTTCTTGGTTTAGATTAAATCTTTAAAAATAAAATGAGACCTTTAGAATGTGATATTTAACTATAAGTTATTCTTTTTATTGCCCAGATATTATGGATGATGATCTTCCTGAGACACAGAATATTATTTCACCATTTGTTCCTTGGGTTGACATTTCTGCCATCATCTAGTATAACTGCAGCTTGGGCCTGACACCCCTGGTGTTTCACTTCCTGTAGAAATAATGCATTTTGAAAGGTGGAGCTTATGCTCGATACACTTACAAGAGCATGACTATTTATTAACCTTTTGTATCAAGGGAAGATTTAAAATTGATTTGCAATAGAATCAAGATAAAGTGGAATTGATCGAAAGGTTTGCTTTTTGCTTCTTTTTTGACTGATGAAATCAGTTTAACACTAGATGAATGCTTAGTTTCCTTTATCAAAGATGAAAAAAGGAAGTGCTCATGCTGAAGGAATAGCATTAAAATGTATGTAAGCAGTTCTCAACCTTCTCCTTGAGGAAATGCTCAGTCCAGATTGTCCAGAAGCTTTGGGGACAACTGGGGAATATATGTTGTCAATTTAAGTATTTTCACATGGGTCAACCATTCCATCTTTGTTGCTTTATAAGACATTTATCTTCTTTTTGTTTTCTTATTTTTGGGCTGCATTTCTCAATAATTGGGTGTCACACTCATCAGTATCAGGAAATAAGTGGTAAAATTTTCATATTGCTTTGTATTTCCTAAGGGGAGAGAAAGTTTTTGCTATTTTTGTTTTTCCTTTTTCATTGATTTTTTTAGAGAATTGACTGTGTTTCTTTGTATGTTTTTCAAACTTGAATACTTATTTATAGTATTCTACAGTCTGGCATCATATAGCAAGTTGCTTTCAAAAATGTGAAATTTTTTTATAACCTTAAATTTATAATCCCATTAATTAAAAGTTACAAGAAAAAATATTAATTTAAAAATTTTAAAATTTACCTTCTATATTCTTTTTGGACTCATAGTGACCATTTACAACAGTGTAGACTGCTGCAGTGGTTAAATGCTTGGCTGCTAACCAAAAGGTTGGCAGTTCGAATCCACCAGCCACTCCTTGGAAACCTTACAGGGGGAAGTTCTACTTTGTCCTATAGGGTTGCTATGAGTAAGAAGTGACTTGATGGCAGTTGGTTTGGTTTTTGGGTTATATTCCGTTTATCTCCAATATATGTATTCCAATTATCATTGTATTGAAATTATTTGATTGCAAGTCATCTCCATTAATAGACTGAATTCTCTTACAGCATGATCCATGTCTGATTTCTAATTGTAACCTCCACAACATCTGGTAAAATATCTGGCATATTATTATATTTCACTTGATTAAAAAATAGTACCTAGTATAGGGTGGCAATGAGTCGGAGTCTACTCGATGGCGACCGGTTTGGTTTGGTTTTGTTGGTTAGTATATGTCAATCTCTATAACTTCTCAACATACTTTAAATGAAATGCAATATGAATCTCCAACATAGCAGTGCATTTCCTGAAGTTGAGATTTCATTACACTGATTTGGATTGTCTTTGTCTTTGCTTATTTTCATAAACACTTACGTTTTATGTACTTACAATTACATAAAATCATCAAGAGTAGCTATAATCAAACTTTAAAGTCATACCATTTCTCTTTTGTTACGCTCTTTGTTGAAAATAACTATCCTATTCTGACTTATCTAAAGAAAGAAGTAAGGCATAAAATGAAATACGGTTTTAAAAATTTATCGAAGATTATTCAAGTAGTCCTTGACTTTCTAAATTAGTTTAATAGGCCATTTTCCTTCTCTCAACTTAAAAAAATGTATATGTTTGGATGTCTAATCATCTAACTCAGTGGTTGGATACACTTAAGTTCATTTGAACCTTACAATTCTAAGTTTCTGAGTAACTCCTAACCAGTCTTAAATCTGTCGAGTCTATTCTGTGAAATCACAAAAGGTGTCATTTGAGTTCTTCCTCTGAGATATTATCATAAAATATTAACCAGCTCTTCTGTAGGGTTCTCCCATAAGCAGGCATGCCAGGGCATGTTGTGATTCGCTGATAGTAATGGGATCTGATTATTATCCTAGAATTTGCAGTGTGCTGCTACCGTTATGCAACATGGGCCCTGTGGGTGTTTTCCTGTACTCCTTCTCACACATAGTACAGATCCATGCTAGCTGCTGCCCTTTTTCATTTCCATATTATTGTTACACAATTCTGTGTTGCCATGTAAGTAGCTACTACAGCCATTTGCAGGGTATAGAGATAAGGAAGGATCAGACAGGTTAATGTCAACTTTATGGTCAAACAGTGAGTTAGTGGAAAGGTTGACACTTTTAACAATGAAGTACATGCTGTAAAGGCACTAACCTGGCAGGTGGTAGCCGCTTAGTGAATTTTAGTTTCTCTTTTGCTCCTGTCTTCCCCACCTAAGACACAAATCCCTTGCCATGGAGTCAATTCCGACTCATAGCGACCCTATAGGACAGAGTAGAACTGCCCCATGGGGTTTCCAAGGAGCACCTGGTGGATTCGAACTGATGACCTTCTGGTTAGCAGTTGTAGCACTTAACCACTACGCCACCCGGGTTAATTCCAGTTTTCTTTCCATTATACAAGGTTGGCTCTCCCAGTCGCTGGCCACCTCTTTATTGAGTAGGTGCAGAAATTCGTTTTATAAATCAGTTAAGCCATTGATAATTTGATCATTTTTAATTTGTGTTTTTTACATGCGTCTCTCTTTCTGCTCATGCATTGCTGTGGGGGAAACAGAAGAAAAAATAAATCACTTTAATAATGATTATATCAGAGCCTTCTTTTAACTTTCAAATTAATTTTTATCCTTCTAAATTTCACTTTGAGCCCTGGTGGTACAGTGGTTGAGCCTTCGGCTGCTGACCAAAAAGATTGGCAGTTCGAATCCACCAGCTGCTCCTTGGAAACTCTATGGGGCAGGTCTGCTCTGTCCCAGAATGTCACTATGAGTTGGAATCGGCTCGATGGCAATGGGTAATGGGTAGGTTTCACTTGAGTGAAAGGTATAATTTTTACAATAAATTTAAAAGAACCAGAAAAGTAATTTTTGATGAGATTTGAATGTTGTTTTGGAGGGTGATGTTTATAAGGGCTTCTGAGTCATAAATCAGTCAGAACTTATGACAGAAGAAATTTGTGGAGGCAAAAATCAAATAATGAAATGGGACTCGTACGGTCATTGCTGCAAACCATATCTAAGGTGTGTTCCCAAGATACACTGCAGCTAGCATCTTGTGTGTGTGCGTGTGCAGACACATATGTTTGCACACTAACACAAGCATAAATGTATGAGCAAATGAGTTATCCAGAAGAGTATTCAAAAGAATGACTAACCAGTCACAGATCAGTATGCATTTCAGTCAGCTGAGAACCGTAGAATTAGCTCTGAATTGAGAGAGAGAGAGAGAGGGAGAGTTAGAGAGACAGAGAGAGAAAAGAGATATTTGTTCATGTTCAGACAATGTCAGATGTGTGTCATCTATGATTCATTTATTCAACTCATATAGAAGCCTTTAATATACACTAGTAATTGTGCAAGGTACCCTGGTGGCACTATAGTTAAGCACTCAGCTGCTAACCTGGAAAGGTTGGCTGTTCGAACCCACCCCAGCATCTGCCCGGGAAACAGACCTGGCATCTTCTCCCATAAAGATAACAGCCTAGGAAATTGTATGGGGCAGTTCTACTCTGTCACATGGGGTCGCCCTGAGTCAGAATCAACTTAACGGCACCCAACAGCAATAGTAATTGTGTTAAGTGATAGTTGGTTACTTAACCTTTCTGAGCCTCAGTTCCCTTAATGGTAAAATAGTTTAATAATAATACTAATGGCTCTGCTAATTCTTAGACATAGGGACCTTTGTCCTGGGCTCCAGTCTGGCCTCTTTCTGTCTTATCCTTCTGTAAAGGGCAAGGAGTCCAAGGGGATCAGGGGACATGTCCATTGGGAGCCTTTGTAGCTCCCATCTGTACCACATTTTGGGAATTTGGAACCCTAGAATTTCCTACCCAAACAGCACCGAGCCCCATGCCATGAGCAGTGTGTGTGTGTGCCTCTTTGTAGGATCTGTCCTCCCCAGAGAAAATTGCATTGCAGGGTGTATAACCTGAGGCCTGAAGGGTCTCCAGGAAGCACCTGTTTGCAGGAAGTATGGATGACAGCTGAGCATGTAAGCTGTTGTGTCCACATGAATCCACATGAGATACCTGGCAGTGTTGGCTGGGGTTTGAAAGTGAAGGGATCTGAGAAATCTAAGCTTGAACCTTGGCTTCTAAATCATTACGAAGGTATAATTTTCAAGTAGCAACACTGAACATATTTAATAGCTATTTTGATTATCAATGTAAGTATTAAATATATATTATGTGGCCCTTATGTGAATAAGGAAGACTGAAGAAGAACTGATGCCTTTGAATTATGGTGTTGGCAGAGAATATTGAATACTATGAATACTATGGACTGCCAGAAGAACAAAGAAATCTGTTTTTGAAGTAAGTATAGCCAGAATGCTCGTTAGAAGAGAGAATGGTGATACTTCGTCTTTCATACTTTGGACATTTTATCCTTCTCCAGTCCCTATGTAGATATGTTATCAGGAGAGACCAGTCCCTGGAGGAGGACATCATGCTTGAAAGTGGAGGGTCAGTGAAAAAAAGGAAGACCCTCAACGAGATGGATTGACACAGTGGCTGCAACAGTGGGCTCAAACATAGCAACAATTGTGAGGATGGCGCAGGATCAGGCAGTGTTTCATCCCCTTGTACGTGGGATTGCTGTGAGTTGGAACTGACTTGACGGCACCTAACAACAATTTTTGGACCTTCACTTTTTCTCTTGCCCCCCATCCTACAAATATTAGGAATGGGTCTCAATAATGCCTACCTTAAAATTGTCTTTCATGGAGCAGATAAGTGATATATGTTAAAATGTTAAGACAGCAAAATGTCCAAAAATTTAGGATATGTTATTATGTCATAATATGAAAAATAAATAATAACAGAAAGACATTGTAGGCATAAACTGTGACAGACATACTAAAATTCATCTAAACGTGACAAGCTCTTTCGTAACTGTGTTTTTGCATGTGCTTCTTTAAAAACCATTTCTTCTCCATCCGTCCATCCATCCATCCATCCATCCATCCATCCATCCATCCATCCATGCACCCATTCATCCATCCATCCACTTACAATCTATTTATCTATCTATTGCTACCCTATACAGATGACCAAACCAAACCCCTTGCCTTCAAGTCGATTCTGACTCATAGCGACCATATAGGACAGAGTAGAACTGCCCCATAGGGTTTCCAAGGAGTGGCTGGTGAATTTGAACTGCTGACCTTTTGGTGAGCAGCCATAGCTCTTAACCACTGAGGACCTTGTAAAATGGAGAAGGTAAGTGACTTGTTCAAAATGATAGGGACAGAGTCAGGAAGTGAGTCAAGTTCTCCTGACACTTAGTATGTACCCTTTTCACTCTTCAAGTCTGTCTTACCCATTGCCGCCAGGTTGATTCCGACTCATAGCAACCGTATAGAACAGAGTAGAACTGCCCCATGGGGTTTCCAAGGAGCGGCTGGTGGATTTGAATTGCGCACCTTTTGGTTAGCAGTGAAGCTCTTAACCACTGCACCACCAGGGCTCAGGGCTACTCAAGTCTGCCTTAGATACACTGAAAGTATCTGCCAATCCTGTATAGCTGCGAACAGCACCCATGGAGCTTGGCAGTGGGGAACCTGTGGTGTTTTGGCGATAAAGCCATAACTCAGCAGATGTTCGGTATAGGTGTTGTTAATTGCTGTTCAGTCAGCTCCGACTCATGGAGACCCCATGAGCAACAGATTAAAAAGTTGCTTGGTCCTGTGCTATCTTTACAGTCATTGGTATGGTCGAGTCCATTGTTGTGACCACTGTGTTTTAAGTGCCTTCCACCCTAGAGGGCTCACTTTCCAGCACTGTATCAGACAATATTCTGTTGTGATCCATAGGGTTTTCATTGGCTAGTTTTTGCAGGTAGATTGCAAGGCCTTCCTTCCTAGTCTGTTTTAGTCTGGAAGCTTTGCTGAAACCTGTCCACCATGGGTGACCCTACTGGTATTTAAAATAGCTTCCAGCATCATAGCAACATGGAAACCACCACAGGATAATAAACTGACTGATGAGTGGTGATACACACACACACTTTTTTTTTTTTTTGTCTTAGAATCTACACATAGGTACTAGAAATTCTGAGTGGGAATTACATGCCATAAAGAGTAGCCACCATATTATTTAGGATCTTCTCAACACTTTTGCTTCAAAGTAAGCAAATCAACATCTGTTCTGTAATCCTTCCTCCTGTCACAACGGAGAACCGTTTTTTCTTCCAGCTAAGATCAATCTCTTTGGTTCTAAATCTCATCCCCTCCCACCTTCAGAGGAAGGTTACATTACCTCTAATTCCTGGATTCTTGTTGTTTTCAATTCGAAATACCAAAGTCTTTCTAACATATCAAACAGCCTTCCCACAACTCCCAAACATGTGTCAGGGGACTACCTTTCTTATGTTCAAACTTCTTTTTAAAAATCCTTTATATTTACTGCCTACTTTCCTTTGCCTCTCACTCCCACATCATCCTTTTCTAATCTGGCTTTTTACCTTTAACACTAACAGCACTGCTCTTGCCACGGTTACTGATAAGCTCTGTTCTACTAAATCTAGTAGGCATTTTCCAGTCTTCATTTACATGACCTTTGGGTAGCACCCAACACTACTGATCAACCCCTCCTTCTTGAACTATTCCTTACTCCCATCTTCCTGTTACTCTTCAGTCTCCTTAATCAGCATATGCTCTTCTAGTGCATTTTTGGAGATTGTCAAGCCAGATCCTAAACGCTCAACAGTGTGCTCTCATGGCTTGACTTATGCAAAGTCAACTATTGCCACATTTACATCTTTAGTCAAGACCTCCCCTCTGAATGCTAAACCTATATATTCAATTTCTACTTGGTACCTCAAACTGATTTGTAGAGTACCCTCAAATCTATTCCTCTTCGAATACCCCCTTCTTCGAATAATGGCACTATCCATCTTCTTGTTTAAATTAGAAACCTTGGAATCATCCTTGACATTTTAAGCTTGGTCTGACTACAGAGGCTGATCTGGGTTCAAAGACTGTTGAGGATGACCACTTGGACTTGTTTAAGATTGCCCTTTTGCCCTTGCGTTGCTTTACTATCACACTTCCATATGAACAGTGCTAAGGATACACACAAGAGCAAGGATACAAGTCAGCATGTACAGTTCCCCTTTGCCTCCGTACTATCTCACCAAGGCATGCCGAGCTCCGTGGTCAGTGCAGCTCATCAGGAGAGAGGGACCGTCATCAGGTCAGAGAAGTGCAAACTCTTGGTTTTGTCTTTCCTGCCATGCTTGGGAGTGTACGTTATTTTGGGGGGTATATATCAGTTAAGGATCTACTCTATTATTAATAAAATTCTGGTTATGCAATGGTTGCATACTTCCAGTTGCTATTTGTACTGCCCTCCCGCACATCTCCCTGTTGGCCCACATGCAATTAATAACTAAGTCAGTTCTACATCCTAAACTACTCTCTGTCTCCACAAATGCTTGCTTAATCCATGCCATTGTCAACTCTTGATTGGTCTACTTTTGTTGCTTTCTGTCTCTCTGCTGCATGTTCCCCACACTCTCCTATCTATTCTCTCTCTTGACATCTCTGATGAACTTTTAAAATATGGGTTAGATTTTATCATTCTCATGCTAAAACTTTTCAGTAATTTCCGTTACTCTTAGGAAAAGTTAAAAGTATTAAATGCAGACATTCCTTCTACAGGTAATTCTTATAATATGAATTTGATAATACAAAGTATTATTTAGAGGAAATAATTCATATAAATTATGTGACTATAAATTATAATTGGTGCATAATTATAATGTATTCAAAATCCACTTCTTTTGGTTGATTACTTGCTCTAGACTAGCCAAGAGGGAAGAGGGTAAAAAAAAAATCTATTGCTTGGTCAGACCAGCTTCTTTGAGTAACTTTGTGCTTTGTTTTTTTTATAGCAATTTTGCTATTGCTACAAGCATTATGGAAGAAGATTACCCAAATAATTTGTAAGAAAAGAGAGACTATTATTCTTGGACAAAAGGTAGATAAAAATCAAAGGCTTAGATTTGTGCGGTGATGTTCAGATATCTGAAGTTCCACACCACTGGCATAGCTGGGAACGGGTGGTCAGCCCAGGTATATGTGGACCACTGGACCAGATCAGTTACCCTAGACTCCCCTTTCTATGTGTTGCGTGAGTCTTCTGCTGTTTCAGTCCAGTAATTTCCAGATGATCCTTGCTTTCACTCTGCTTCTTCCAACTTGGTCTATAACATTGTAAATGCTCTGGACTCATCTTGTATCTGTACTCTAAACTCCAGCCACACTGGCCTCCTCTCAATTTTCTAGACTCGCCAAAGCCTTTTCTGCCCTTGAGCCTTTTCTACAGCTGCCCATGTTTGGAATGCTACTGCTTTCCACCCCCCCACCTTTCCTATCACCTAGCTGCGCCATCTAGCTAATTCCTCCTCATTCTTTAGAAATCGTCTTCATTGCTGTGTCCTGAAGGAGGCTGTTTTCGCCTCTTTAGAGACAAAAAGTAAGGTCCATCGCCCATAACATTCAAAAATTCCCCTTCAGAGCAATTCTCATATTTGTAATTAATGACTTGTAGATTATTTAATTAAGTTCCCCCTTCCTCAACAGAGGGAAGACTTCATGCTGGCATTGGCTAGAACTGTCTTGTCCACAGTTGCAGTTCTTGGCTCAATACCAAGCCTGGAGTATTGCTGAAAGAAAGGACAAAAGTAAAGATGGAAGGAAAGTCCGGCAGGCAAGAAGGCAGGCAGCAGGCTTAGGAAATATTTTTTGCCTCACTGTTTCTTTTGATATGTATTTTTCTGGACATATGAGGTCTTGGCTTAGAAGTGCCTTGTATCTTGTATTTCCGAGGATTTGCATCTCTGGTTACTGAGATAATTATTGTTTTATGTCCAAAAAACCCCAAACCCATTGCTGTCGAGTCGATTCTGACTCATGGCAACCCCATGTGTTACAGAGTAGAACTGCTCCATAGGGTTTTCTCGGCTGTCATCTTAATGGAAACAGATCGCCAAGGCTTTCTTCTGTAGTACTACTGGGTGGGCTCGAGCAGCCAACCTTCAGGTTAGTGGTTGAGCGCAAACCATTTGTACCACCGAACAACCTAACCCTTTGCTGTTGAGTTGATTCTGACTCATGGCGACCCCACGTGTTACAGAGTAGAACTCCCCCAGAGGATTTTTCTTGGTTGTAATCTTTACAGAAGTAGTTCTCTAGGAGTTTCTTCTGTGGAGCTGCTGGGTGGGTTTAAACTGTCACCCTTTAGGTTAGCAGATGATCACAAACCAATGTAGCAGGTACTTAATTGTCCTGTCCAATACCCACTAGCCACATGTGGCTTTTGAGAACTTGAAATGTGGCCACTGCTAATTTAGATGTGCTGTAGGGTCCCTTGAGCCCTGGCAGCATAGTGGTTAAGAGCTCAGCTGCTAACCTAAATGTCGGCAGTTGGAATCCACCAGCCGCTCCTTGGAAACCCTATGGGGCAGTTCTACTTTGTCCTATAGGGTTGCTAAGTCGGAATCAACTCGACAGCAATGGGTTAGGTGTTTTGGGTATCAGTTCGCAGTGAGTTGGAATCGACTCAAGGACAACGGGTTTGGTTTTTGGTTTTTTATAAGTGTAAAATGCACAGTGGATTTTGTCCCTGGGTGGCGCAAATGATTAAGCACTCGACTACTAGCTTAAAAAAAGGTTGGCATTCCAACCCTCCCGGCAGTGCCTTGGGAAACAGGCCTGGCAATCTGCTTCTGAAATGTCCCAGCCTCTAAAACCTATGGAGCAGTTCTACTCTGCACACATGAGTTAGAGTTGATTCGACGGTAACCAACAACAACGGTATGAAGAAAAAGAATGTAAAATATCTTAATAATTTTGTATCAATTAGATATTTTTGATATATTAAGTTTAATAAAATATGTTATTAAAATTGTTTACCTGTGTATTTTACTATTTAAGATGTGACTACTAGAAAATTTAACATTACGTGTGTGGCTTACATTATATTGCTACTGGATAGCATTGACTTAGGTACAGAACATAGGATTCTTTCCCTTCTACTAGACTCTGAAGGTTAGGGAAGCAATTCCAGTGACAGAGACAACTGCCTTCAACGATGTTGTGCTGAGAAATCTAAGAAGTTCTCCTGTATCCCTTATGAGACAGTTAGGGGCTGATGCCCTTAATTATTGCTTCTTGTATCACTATCAGAAATACAATTTCTGGACATGAGCATCATTTCTGAAATAACATTATTACCTTTTCGTAATGTTTTAAAATTTAACTTATTTATTTTTCTCTTATGAATTTCGACTCTGAAATCCACCATCTCTACTACCTTTGTGAGATTCTAGATGGCGATTTGATACGTTTCCACTCAAGCAAATGTAGGTTGATAAACTTTCAGGCTTTGAAACAGATTGAGAGTTCTCTCAGTGTGAAAGGGGATGTTGAAGCCAACCATAAATTATCTTGGCGCCAATATTAAGCTCTACAACTCTGAATTCCAACAGGATGCCAGTCCATTAAGCAAACAGTTGAAATATGCTTTGCCTAAAGGTTTGTCTGCAGTACAGTCAATTGTAATGCTTAATAATGAAACGCGAAAGAGAGGCTTGGGCGCCTGGAACTGAAACCACCCATCACATAATTATTAGTAGATATTAATTATTACTGCTTACAGTTGGAATTGATTTAGTGTTCTTAGAGGTTTCTGGCACAGCTCTTCATTTAAGTCTTGTTATTAATTTCCATTATTTTCTTCCCCCAAAGCTCTGAGCTGTAAAAGGTCTCTGTTATATATCCCACGGTAGTGTTTGAATCTATTCAGATCTGACTTTTTTATGATAACCAAGGACTAAAATATAAGGACATCCTCAGTCAAAGGCCTTGTCATTATCAACATTATTATTTTAAAGTTGTCGAGTGAAAGATCTAAAAAGGATCTTGAGGATCCAACTCCTTTAATTTTGCGGGAGAAAACTGAGGGATGAAATGAATTGCCTAAGGGTTTACTGGTGTTAGTGGCAGGGTTGGTGATGCAGTTCAATCCTTCTGACTCCTGGTCCAGTCCTCTCTTTCTAGTAACTTCTGTTGAGCATATGGCAGTGCCAAATGTAGTGACTAGAAATTAATAGTGTTATACTGAATAAATGATGATGACATTCATAGGTAGGTGAAACGTAGGGAAAATCCACGATTATTTATATGTGTGTGTGTGTGAAATTTCCATGACATCAGGGAAAGAGGCACTTTGTAAATATGCTTACTTTGTTGAAGGTTTCCAGAAGGCCTCAGACCTATTTTAGTGTGCCTCTTGTCCTTATATTTTTTCCTTTTTAAATTGCAGATATCAGAGTATTAAGGGACATGCTTGACTTTTTGCCTAGGCTCCCTCAAGAATATATAATTATCACCATGTATTTATTAAATAGTCATATGGGAAAGGTATAAATTGTTGAGGCCAGATAGGAAGTGCTTCCAATTCTATGGAATTGAGGGAAAGAAGGGTGGATTAAAGATAAAACAAGAACATGTAAGTGTTATTTGCTTAAAACAAAATGCAAACTTTTACCACGCACAGAATGTTCTTAGAGAACTGTTTGCTAAAATGCAAAAAAGGACTCTCTGCTCTGTTGGGTTTGGAAATCTTCAATTTCAGTTTACTAAAGTTATGCTTATCAGTAGTCTGGGGTTTACCTATTTAGTTTTCCTACTGTAAAATTAGTTTTTTCAATATCTTTTTTCCTATCTATTTTAATAATTTTAATACTTAGGAGACAAGGGTTCTGGTCCAAGTTGGATAAATACGTAATATCAAAGTTTGGGAACATATGACTAGTAAGCTCCCTACTGTACCCCAAACTCCTTGCACAGTGGCCGGCCCTGGTCAGCCCTTAATTAATATATGCAGCTTGAATGGCTGCTTGACACTAAGACGGAGTCAGGTGGGCGTGCCTGTGACTCAGTCAGTCAGATTGTTTTTTGCTTTTGTTCTTGTCCTATTTGGCTGCATAGTTCTAACTATGATGATAGTTTTGAATGTTACACAGTTTTAATTTTACCGACATAATATACTGTGTGTTAAAGACAAGAGGCATATGAAACATTCATGTTGGAATGATAAAACTGTGAGTATTGTAATGTGGGCAGTTGCAAAAGGACTATGCCTCCTGCTTAAAGTAGGTGATCTTCTGAAGGAATATAACGAACAATAAAATAAAATAAAATGCATAGTTGAGCTCAAAATCAAAGAGTGGACATCCCCAAGTGCTAGAAATGAATATTGTTTTGTCGTTGTTAGTTGCCCTGGAGTTGATTTTCAACTCATATCATCCCCATGTTACAGAGTAGAACTGCCCTATAAGGTTTTCTAGGCTGTAATCTTTATAGGAGGAGATCATCAGGTTTTGCTCCTATGGAGCTACTGGGTGGGTTCAGACCACCAACCTTTCGGTGAGCAGCCAAGCACTTAACTGTTGAGCCACCAAGACTCCTTCTAGAAATGAATGTTGTTGTTGTTAGGTGCCGTTGAGTCAGTTCTGACTCATAGCTACCCTATGTACAACAGAACGAAACATCGCCCGGTCCTGTGCCATCCTCACAATCGTTGCTATATTTGAGCCCATTATTGCAGCCACTGTGTTAATCCATCTTATTGAGGGTCTTCCTCTTTTTGGTTGACGTTCTACTTTACCAAGCATGATGTCCTTCTCCAGGGACTGGTCCCTCCTGATAACATGTCCAAAGACGTGAGACAAAGTCTCACCGTCCTCTCTTCCAAGGAGCATTCTGGCTGTACTTCTTCCAAGACAGATTTGTTTGTTTTTCTGGCAGTCCATGGTATATTCAATATTCTTCACCAACACTATAATTCAAAAGCATCAGTTTTTCTTCAGTCTTCCTAATTCATTGTCCAGCTTTCGCATGCATATGAGGCGATTGAAAATACCACAACTTAGGTTAAGCACACCTTAGCCCTCAAAGTGACATTTTTGCCTTTCACCACTTTGAAGAGGTCTTTTGCTGCAGATTTGCCCAGTGCAATGTGTCATTTGATTTCTTGACTGCTACTTCCACGGGCATTGATTGTGAGTCCAAAACGAAAACCTTGGCAACTTCACTATTTTCTCCGTTTATCATGATGTTGTTTATTGGTCCAGTTGTGAGGATTTTTGTGTTCTTTATGTTGAGGTGTAATCCATACTGAAGGCTGTAATCTTTGATCTTCATCAGTAAGTGTTTCAACTTAAATTTGGATGATGAATACATGGATACTTGAGGGGAGGCAGTAGAGATTGGTAGTCTACGGAGTGGATTCTGGAACCAGACTGCCTAGGCTCAAATCCTGGCCCTTCCACTTACTGAATGTGGGACCTTGAGAGGTTACTTATCTTCTTTGTACTTCAGTTTCCTTAGCTGTAAAATGGGAAAAAGTAAGAATATTAACCTCATAGAGCTGTTGTAAAGATTGAATGAGTAAACATACACAGAAGTCATTTAACAGTCCCTGATCCATGGTAAGTCCTTACTGAGGATTATTGTTATCTTGGTATTTTCTGCATGTTTAAATATTTCATGTTAAAAAGAGCATTCTAAGAAATGAAATAATGAGAAGGTAAAATTATTAAAATCTTCAAATTGTGATCAAGATAATCTTCATCAAAACTTAAGTTAAATTCACTGATCAGAATTACGTGGCACACCAACAAGTTTTTAGAGCTTCAATATCAGTGTTAAAAGAGAAAAAATCTCATGAACATTCTTTTAAATTTGGTTTCTCATTTATGATAATAGATTATCCACATGCAGAATGAGTAATGTGGGTATACACAGCTTGCAAAGAGCTTCAAATGTATTCTCATATGTTGTCATTTAGAAACAAAACAGATTCTAAAATTAAACTAGTTTTTTGTTTTTAAATAGAACAGGGCAAGATTTTGAAGCATCAAATAAAAAAATTTTTTTTCTATTTTTGATTCTGTAACAGTTAAAATTCAATGTACACGTTAACATTTTGTTGGTTTTCTAAACAAACATATGCCATTTAAAATTTTTTATTTGGCGACAAATCTTGTCTTTTCTTAATAGGATGTGCCACATGTTGATGGGAAACTGTTAACTTTTAAAATAAATTGTGGATGTTGTTAAAGTCTAGCTGGCATCCTCTGCTGTGGGTACCCATAGTTAGCTACGGGTAAATCAATTCCTGCTCCACTGAACCCTGGAGTATGCTTCTTGAAATCGACCGTAGAGAAACAGGGTTTTCCTTCAGAGACGCCTCCCTTGAGACCGTTGCTTGGCACTCTTGTCAGAAACCACTGGTTCAGTTCTCTGTCTATGGAATCTCAGCATCCATGGTCTCTGATTTTCTGACGCAGTGGCAGTTCCTTGTACCTGTTTCATTTGCTTTCTAGATATTCCTTGGGACCTCCCAAAGTGAATTTGGGATATAGCACACAACCCATATTTGCATCCCAGGCATACTATACACATTTGATAAAAATATGTCCCATTCTCTTTTTTTTGTGATACACTATCAGGTAATGGTTAAGACCTTGACTGCGAGCGAAAAAGCTATGAGTTAGAATCGACTCGACCACAATGGGTTTGGTTTACGGGTTTATCAGGTAATAAATTAATTATATTAATATTGTGTGTATAAAACCAAAACCAAAAAACCAAACCTGTTGACGTCGAGTTGCTTCTGACTCATAGCGACCCTGTAGGACAGAGTAGAACTGTCCCATAGGGTTTCCAAGGAGCAGCTGGTGGATTCAAACTGCCAGCTTTTTAGTTAGCAGCCAAACGCTTAACCATCATGCCACCAGGGCTCCAGTTGTTCATATAGTTTATTCTAAGTGAGCTCTGAAATATTTGTTAATATACAGTGGCAAGAGATGTAATCTTAAAAAATATATTTTCTCCATTTTAAATTCTAAACTACTGATAGTAGTTTATAAATACTTATTTTTGCTTTTGAGTCGCCTGCGTTTCTAGGGATTCTAGATTTGTGGCCTCTGAACTGTTCCCATACTGTCATTTTGTGGGTGAAATCTGAATCCCAGAGAGAAGAAAGAAGCTCACCGAACAAATGTGTGTTTGCTTCCTACATTGTGTTAGTGGGCGTGAAGCTCAGTGCTGTGTATACTGTGATGGGCAAAAACCAGCACAACCTCTGCCCTCATGGGTGCTACACTGTAGAGGGGAAAGGAGATATTAAACAAATAAACAGAAATAGATATATAATTACAAACTGAGGTAAATGCTATGAAGGGGAAAAAACATAGTGCGCCGACAGAGAATATGGCTATGAATATGAAGACAGATTTAGATTGAGGGCTAGGCAAGCCCTCTATGAAGAAGTGATGTATCAGCTGAAACTTGTATTTTCTTCAAGCTCACCCAGTCTAGACCAAGGGAGATGCATGTGCAAAGATCCTGAGACAGGGACAGAAGAAGGCAAGTGTGCTTACAGCTTAGTGAGCCAGGGAGAGAGTAAACTGAGATGAGCATGGAATGGTAAGCAGGAGCCAGATGGTGCGAAGCTCTTCAGGCCATGTTAAGAGTTTGACGTTTTATCGTAAACGAAATGGGAAGCTATGAAAGGGTTTAAGCAGGGGAGTGACATGATCCAATTTATATTATAAAGTATTAGCTTGTCTATAATGTGGTTTGGAAGGGAAAAAGGGGTAAGAGAGTGAGGAGGCTGTTTGGAAGAATTTAGCCGGGAGCTGTTGGTGTCCTGGACAAAGGAGGTGGCAGTGGGGATGGAAGAAAGTAAATAATCGAGATCAGACTCCAGATGCCTGGGTCCTCCTGGCCAGCACATCCCACTGCACCACACTGCCTGGCTTGAGCTTGTTACTGAGCGGAGGCTGATTGATATGCTCTTGGAGCTCTAAGCTGCACTTTTTCAGAAAATGTTATTACCACTTGAATGCACTCCAGCTGACTCTGCAGATTTTTCTTGGTAGATGCTATTAGAAAAAAAAAGACAAAAAAAAAAAAAAGATGATAGACCAAAATCACATTTTACCTGCAGATAATTGGAGTTGCTGGTATATGAGGGAATGTACCAGGCTTGCCAACCTGGGGTAAACAGATCTGCTCTGAGATACGGGACAGTTTTAGGGCAGATCCAACATTTGTGTAGCTCCTCTGAGGGCAAGGAACTTCCCAAATAATGTGCCGTCCATTTATTTCTTGTGCCAAAAGATTTGTCTGTGAAAAACAGGCTTTCAGAATAGCTGAGATTTTTCTATAGTGAATGAGCAAGATTTTATTACAGAGGACTTTCTGTGCTCATAGAAGGGTCTACTTCCCACTCCCTTTTTTATACCAGGAGACCTTTTTGTACATTCTATGCTTCAAGCCTTATCTGTATCTCTAGCATAGTGTTTGCTGTCTATTTGTGGCCCCTTGCTTCACAGATGTGGGCTGATGAAGCTAAGGAAGAAGAGCGATATATCTGCATGTTAGACTTCTTCAAAAGAAGAATTGATTAGCAATAAGATGTAAATCACAGAAGGATTTGGCTTGAACACATGGTTCTGGCATTTATTAGTTTGTGATTTAAAACAAGGGAGTTAACCTCTATAAATCTCATTTTCCTAATCTATAAAAGAGGTCCAGTAATAGGGCCTACCTCAAATAGATTCTGTGAGAATTCAGGGAGACAATCCACAGAAAGTGCCTAGTATATGGTAAGTGCCTGAGAATTGTTGTCTGTGAATGAAACTCAGTAACCTAGTGTTAACTTCTTCTAACCATGGGTCCTTCTATCCACATTAACTATGGCTGGATATTAAATCTACCATTTAAGCATGACCATTTCCTAGTCATATAGCACACTGTAAAATGTGTCCCCTTTATTTCTTAGAACAGGCTTTGGAAGTTCTAGTCATTGAAACAATTTCATAAAAAGCCAAGAAGGTACCAAGAAATGAAATCACTTTCTGGATATCATGCAGCTGGTTTGGGACCAGGCCAGGATACACTCTGGGTGGTGTGAAAATGGTTTTCATTTTAAGGGGGACAGAACAGAAAGAGCGTGGTGTATGAAAGAGCCCTAACTCCAGGGATTGGGAGATATGATGGCACTGGTGTTTCCCCTCCCCCTGGTGTTCTGCTTCTTCATCTGTAAAATGTCCTGCAATTAGATCATCTTGAATGGCTTTTCTGGCTCTGAGATCTTAAGATTCTGGAATTATCTTCATGTTTGAATTGTCTCATAGTCTGCATTCTCTAGAGCTCATTCTTGAACTGTCTGGAAGGCCGTGTTCACTCCAGGTCTTCTTCTGGGTGGTAGTGTTTGGAGAAAGACCCTGAGTTGTGACTCAGTGAGGATGACCAGAATCAAACTCCCTTGCATGAATAGAAACACTTAGAAAGGCAATTTGGCTTGCTGGGAATGTCCCAAATTATGCGTTCTTCACCCACACCTTCCATGATATGCTACACTTAAATTAAATGGGGCTTCTAATCCTAATCCCGGATTTGGATTTTGGCAGGGAGAGGTTGCACAGTTTTTCTAGAACTGAAGTCAGACTGCACATTGTGTTATCCACTAAGTGTCTGGAATGCTGTCACCACCAAGCACAGTTAGTCTTCAGTCTGACATCTTCTCTGGATCCCCACTGCCGACCTAAGTCCCTTCTTTCATGTAATAGCTCCCTAGCTTGTTTCCGTGGCCACAGATTACTCCACTCTAGTTAATCCTGCTTTATTGTCGCCCAATTTGACTTGTAAAAATCCTGTGGTGATAATTGCATCCCCTGATTTTAAATCCTTCATAACTCCCCATTGCCTAAGGTTGGGATCTCTGAAATGGGTGGGGCACGACAATCTTTTGGTGCATGGAAAGGAAATATTAGAACTTCTGTTCATGTTTGGTATTGATCTCATTTTAAAGTTTCTACTTCAATTTATAATATAGCCCCAATTAACAGAGTAATACATATATATGATTTAAAAATAATAAATACATGTATAGTGTGGCTGTATATCTTAAATTTCTTCAGATGGGGTGTTTAATTTCAAAAGTTTAAGAATCATTGATTTAAAGGATTAAAGTTCAGCTTTTTAGCTTTGCTTAAGGCCCCTCAAGTGTTCTGGACCCATATTTCCTTTCGACTATCACCTCCAGCCACTGTGGGCCTCCGTTCATTTCCCCCACTCTGAACGCACCCATCTGCTGAACAAGCGCCAGTGTCCCTGAACACGCTTAGCCCACGCCCCCCTCTGTGCCACTGGTCATGCTGACGCCCCTCAAAGCAACATCCTTCTGCCTGTTCAAGATGGAGCAGTTCTACTCTGTCCCCCAGAGTTGCTATGGGTCAGAATCAACTCGATGGCAACAGTTTGGTTTTTTTGGTGTATTCAAGGCTAAATTTAAAGAGTTGCCTGTCTTTGAATCCTTTCTTACTGCTTTGTGTCCCAGAACCCACCATCCCAGAAAAAATGAACTTCCCCACTCTGTGAGTCTGTGGCATTGTGTTTGTTCCTCTATGACAGCACTTTTCACATTCACTTCTATAATGGTGAGTTGTGTATTGTCTCCATGACGAGGCCATGGGTGCCTTCAAGGCAGGAATTGCATCTTACTCATCTTTGTATCCAGCACCTAGCGTGGGTTGGGAGTCAATAAATGGAGTTTGAGTTATTTTCATGAGCGTATCATGGAGAAGAAATCTGGGAGGGAGAAGTGAAATAAAACCAGCTCAATACAAAAATCTTACCCATACTGGCATTTCAAATCTTAGCTCAGTTTCCCTGCCCTGCTTCTCCTGCCTTCCACAGCTCAGACAGCTTCGGTGAAAAGGATACTCTGGAAGAGTGTGTCCTTTCTTTCCGTTTAGCTTTGAGGCAGCGCGAAGTTAAGGATTGCCTTCTCAAGGTCACTTGATGCCCGTTGAAGTATGAGGTAACTTTGGGCTTTGGAGACTGCAATTTATGGAGGACACTGCTGTGCTTGCCAGACTGTTTGGTGTGCAGGGGGGCTGACACTGAAGATGGGGAGAAACACACTGAAGCCTGGAGGCATTCTATTCAAAGGCTGTAAACCGGTTTTTCTTTCAAATGAGAAGCGCCTCTGAAAGTCACAGGTGGAAATGGAACATGCCAGAAGTAACATATTTCTTTTTTTCCTTCAATATATGAACACTCCTCACCTACCCTGTGCCCAGGAAAGTGTTCCTTGCTGGGATAGAGTGATGCATAATTCAGGGTCCTTGCCCTTGAGAAGCTCCAAGTTCAGCAGCAGAGATAGACGTGTAAACAGCCAGCTGTAATAGTGCCGCAAGTCCTTTCCTAACTTGCGCGAGGGAGTTCTGAAGATGGAGTGATTAAATTTTGCCTCAGGGTGTTGGGGAAGCCCCCTTGGAAGAAAGCTGATCGTAGAAAACCGAACAGGAGTTCTGGGCAGAAGAAGAAGGTAGAGGTTGTGCATCTTAGGCAGAGGAAACTACGTGAGTGAGTGCCCAGAACAAGGCTCAGCAAACTTTCTCTGTAAAGGATCTGTAAATATTTTAGGTTTTGCAGGTTTTTGTAGCACAAAAGCAGTCACAGACAGTGTGTAAATAAATGGGCATGGTTGTCTTCCAATAAAACTTTATTTACAAAATTGGACTGCTGGCAGGGCTGCTGTTTGCTGCGTCCTGGTCTAGCAGAACCTTTAGATACCTCATGGTTTAATCTGATGGTCCCTAGTATTTTTTCTTTTTATTGTTGTAAAAATATGTATATATAATA
This sequence comes from Dugong dugon, assembly GCA_030035585.1. NCBI lineage: Eukaryota > Metazoa > Chordata > Mammalia > Sirenia > Dugongidae > Dugong > Dugong dugon. Next base: position 23,523,440 of record CM057466.1, read on the forward strand.
CAACATTTGCCGAAGTAATGTTTTTCACATGTGCGATTTGTTGTTGTTAGGTGACACCGAGTCAATTCTGACTCATAGCGACCCCATGTACAGCAGAAGGAAACACTTCCCGATCCTGCAACATCCTCATAAATCGTTGCTACGTTTGAGACAATTGTTGCAGCCACTGTGTCAATCCATCTCGTTGAGGGTCTTCGTCTTTTTCACTGATCCTCTACTTTACCAAGCGTGATGTCCTTCTCCGGGGACTGGTCCCTCCTGATAACAAGTCCAAAGTACATGAGATGAAGTCTCGCCATCCTCACTTCTAAGGAACGTTCTGGCTGTCCTTCTTCCAAGACAAATTAGTTTGTTCTTCTGGCAGCCCATGGTATATTCAATATCCTTCTCCAACACTGTAATTCAAAGGTATCACTTCTTCTCTGGACACCCATATTCATTGTCCAGCTTTCACATGCATATGAGGCAATTGAAAATACCATGGCTTGGGTCTGGTGCACCTTAGTCCTCAAGGTGGTATCTTTGCTTTTTAACACATTAAAGAGGTCTTTTCCAGCAGATTTGCCCAATGCAATATGTCATTTGATTTCTTGACTGCTGCTTCCATGGATGTTGATTGTGGATCCAAGTAAAATGAAATCCTTGACAACTTCAATATTTTCTCCATTTATCTTGATGTTGCTTATTGGTCCAGTTGTGAAGATTCCTGTTTTCTTTATGTTGGGGTGTAATCCATAGTGAAGGCCGTAGTCTTTGATCTTCATCAGTAAGTTCTGCAAGTCCTCTTTGCTTTCAGCAGGTAAGATTGTGTCATCTGCATATTGCAGATTGCTAATGAGTCTTTCTCCAATCCTGATGCCCTATTCTTCTTCATATAGTCCAGCTTCTTGGATTATTTGCTCAGCGTACAGACTAAATAGGTAAGGTGAAGGGCTACAACCCTGAAACACACTGTGATGGTTAAGATTCTGTGTCAACTTGGCTGGGCCATGATCTCAGTGTTTATATGTGATCACCCCCATGATGGGATCTGCTGTGAGTAACCAGTCAGTTGAAAGGGAGTTTCCTCGGGCATGTGGCCTGTATCCGAATATAAGTGGACATTCTGGCTTTTGCCTGCTCTGGATCCTGCAGTTGGCTCCTGTTCTTCTGACCTCCAGTTCTTGGGATTGAGCTAGCAGCTTCCCTGCTGATCTTGGGATTCATGAATCTTCACAGCCTGTGAGCAAGAACGCTGCTCTCCAACCTACCGATCTTGGGTTCACCAGCCCCTGCGACTACGTGAATCAGGAGAAGCCTCTATCTTGATCCACGGACTTGGGAAATTCCAGCCTCTACAATCACGTGAGCCACTTCCTTGATATAAATCTCCCTCTATATGTATTTAAAGGCTTTACTGGTTTTGCTTCTCTAGAGAACCCAGCCTAAGACACACATCTTTCTGATTTTAAACCACACGGTATCCCCTTATTCTGTTCGAATGACTGCTTCTTGGTCTATGTTCAGGTTCCTCAGGAGCACAATTAAGTGTTCTGGAATTCCCATTCTTCACAATGTTATCCACAATTTGTTATGATACACACAATAGAATGCCTTTGCATAGTCAATAAAACACAGGTAAACATCTTGATGATATTTTCTGCTTTCCGCCAAGATCCCTGTGACATCGGCAATGATATCCCTCCTTCCAAGTCCTCTTCTGATTCCAGCTTGAATTTCTGGCAGTTCCCTGTCAACGTACTGCTGCAACTATTTTTTGAATTATCTGTGGCAGAATTTTACTTGCATGTGATATTAATGATATTGTTTGACAGTTGGATCTGTTGGATCACCTGTCTTTGGAAAGAGCACAGATATGGATTTCTTCCAGTCAGTTGGCCAGTAGCTGTCTTCCAAATTTCTTGGCATAGAGGAGTGAGCACTTCCAGTGTTACATCTGTTTGTTGAAATATCTCAGCTGGTATTCCATCAATTCCTGGAGCCTTGTTTTTTATCAGGCCTTCAGTGCAGCTTGGACTACCTTTTTCAGTACCATTGGTTCTTGAGCTTATGCTACCTCCTGAAATTGTTAAACGTTGACCAATTCTTTTTGGTACGCTGATTCTGTGTATCCCTTCCATCTTCTTTTGATGCTCCCTGTATTGTTCGATATTTTGCCCATAGAACCCTTCAATATTGCAACTCAAGGCTTCAATTTTCTCTTCAGTTCTTTTGCTTGAGAAATGCTGAGTGCATTCTTCCCTTTTGGTTTTCTAATTCCAGGTCTTTGCACATTTCATTATAATACTTTACTTTTTCTTCTCCAGCCGCCCTTTGAAATCCTCTATTCAGCTCTTTGACTGCATCATTTCTTTCTTTTGCTTTAGCCACTCTGCATTCAAGAGCAAGTTTCAGAGTCTCTTCTGACATCCATTTTGGGTCTTTTTTTTCTTTCCTGTCTTTTTAATGACCTTTTGCTTTCTTTACGTATGATGTCCTTGATGTCTTCCCACAACTCATCTGGTCTTCAGTTAGTAGTGTTCGATGCATCAAATCTATTCTTGAGATGGTCTCTAAATTCAGGTGGGATATACCCAAGGCTGTACTTTGGCTCTCATGGACTTGTTTAATTTTCTTCAGCTTCAGCTTGAACTTGCACATGAGTCATTGGTGGTCTGTTCTGCAGTCAGCACCTGGCCTTGTTCTGACTGATGACATTGAGGTTCTGCTTCTCTTTCCCAGATGTAGTCAGTTTAATTCCTGCATATTCCATCTGGTGAAGTCCAACGTACATAGTCACCATTTATGTAGTTGAAAAAAATGTATTTGCATTGAAGAAGGTGTTGGTCTTGCAAAATTATATCATGTAATCTCTGGCATCGTTTCTGTCACCAAGGCCATAGTTTCCAACTGCTGATCCTTCTTCTTTGTTTCCAGTTTTCACATTCCAATTGCCAGTAATTATCAGTGCATATTGATTGCGTGTTTGATCAATTTCAGATTTCAGATATTGGTAAAAATCTTCAATTTCTTCATATTTAGCATTAATTATTGGTGTGTAAATTTGAATAATAGTCCTTATTAATGGGTCTTCCTTGTAGGCGAATGGATACTATGCTATTACTGACAGTGTTGTACTTCAGGATAGAGCTTGAAATGTTCTTTTTGACAATGGATGTGATGCCGTTCCTCTTCAATTTGTCATTGCCAGCGTAGTAGACCATATGATTATCCAATTCAAAATGGCCAATACCTGTCCATTTCAGCTCAGTAATGCCTAGGATATCTATCTTCAAGTGTTCCATTTCATTTTTGACAAATTCCAATTTTCCTAGCTTCATGGTTCTGTACATTCCACTTTCCAATTATTAATGGATGTTTGCAGCTGTTTCTTCTCATAGTGAATCATCCACATCAGCAAATGAAAGTCCTCAAAGTTTTACTCCATCCATAACATTAAGGTAGACTCTACTTTGAGGGGGCAGCTCTTCTCCTGTCTTATTCTGAGTGCCTTCCAACCTGAGGGGCTCATCTTCCTGTACTATATCAGACAGCATTCCACTGCTGTTCATAAGGTCGTCACTGGCCAGTTTTTTTGGAAGTAGATCACCTGGTCCTTCTTTTTAGTCTGTTGTAGCCTGGAAGCTTTGCTGAAACCTGCCCACCATGGGTGACCCTGCTGGTATTTGAAATACTGGTGGCATAGCTTCCAGCATCCCAGCAACACGCAAACCACCACAGTATGACAAACTGACAGATGAGTGGTGGCTTATATGATTACTACTAATTTAATTGCTTATCTGTTCATTTTCTATCTTTCTTACTGCAATGCAAGCTTCAGAGACTGTTATATCCAGTGGTGTGTTGTGCTGGAGTCTCTTGTGCTCCTCTCCTCCCAGCTCTCACTCTGCGTTCAGTGATGTCAGGTGTAGTTTTAATTCGGCCATGGTAGGATATTTGCATCGTGGAAATCAGCACCATGGAAATCACATCTTGTTTTGTTTTGTTTGAGAGGTGTTTTTCCAGCACATCATAGGTTACACCGCCTGTGCCTAGACAAATAACTACCGCAAACTCAGGTGCTCAATAAATAGTTGTTGTTTGAATGGAATGTGCCGTTAGTATCTAATGACTGAAAAAATAGGTATGCACTTAGGCATGCAGGATGTTCTTGGAATTATTAACTCCTCATGGGGAGATCCATGGCCCTCGGGTAGATAACTGTTGATGTCCTCCAACACCTTTATTTAACAGAAGGGAAGACTGAGGACTAGGGGCAGGAAGTGACTCTCCTTACTGCATACAGTGGATTCTGCTAGGCTGTGGTGACAAGTGCATGACCTTATGCTTTCAGCTCTGCATGGTGTTCCTTTAAGCCTGTCCGTTGCAGTCTATTAAGTGAATGAGGGGCCTTAAGCTTGTTTCTCTTCTACTAAATAACATGTATTTTTAATGAGTTACATCTCTCAGTGTGGTTATAATTTTTGCAGCATGTTTGAAAGCCCATATTAAGGTCTATCCCCTTTCAAATGTCTTACCGTATCCCATTTCTGATTTGTCTGGGGCTTTGATTTATGGTATGTAAGTGTGCCTTGGTCTATTTCCTTTCGCTATGATTGGCCAGAAATGTATCTGTTTATGGACAATTTCCAATCCTAATAGTCTAATTTTGAAATCTGCAGCAGTGTAAGGGCCCAGAAGCACTTGACAAGAATCCCATTTAGCAGCCTCTTCAATCTCACCTCCTTTAAGTGGGCAACATTAAACCTTAATACTGAGAGCCCATTTGTAAACCCACAGAGACTGATTAAAAAACTCCATCAAACTACTCCACAAGCCGTGCTTAACATTTACAAAGAATTTTGCATTTTCAGGATGCCCGATAGTCTTTTCAATTCCCTGTCTTAAGTTCAAACCAAGGAAACAGAAAGTTGTATATAGTGGTCCATCTGGCTTATCCCAAAGCTTTCTGGGAGGTCAGGGTTGGAGAGGACCTTGCACTGTCAATCAGAATGCCCCAGCTTTTGGAGACATTCATGTCCTTCACAGCTCTGACCTTTTTTTTTTTAACTTCTTCCTGGTTGCGTATGTGCAGTGAGAGAATACTCACTTACTTAGGCAGCCTGTTTTGTCTTTGAATATAATTTATAGGAAATTCTTATCTGTTTCCCTGTTACTTTCTTCCATTGGCCCAAGTTCAATCACCATGCAGCCACTCAGAACAAATTGGCTCTTTCTTCTGTGGGCCCTTAAGAATGTGAAGAAAGGCCTCACATTCCCTGAGTCCTCTCTTCTATGAGCAGCCTATCAACCTTCCAGACTTCCATTGTCCACATGAAGGCTCTTTTACCCTCTTCATTTGGCTCTCTTCCCTCTGGACACGTTCCAGTTTGCTGATCTCCTTCTTTACTATGTTCAGTGAGGGAGATTTATAAGAGCCATAGACGCTAGCTAGAGCTGCCTTCTCATTTACTAACTCTCTAACATAGGACTGGTGTCCTGGGGGCACAGTGGTTAAGAACTCAGCTGCTTACCAAAAGGTCAGTAGTTCAAATTTACCAGCTGCTCCTTGGAAACCCTATGGGGCAGTTCTACTCTGTCCTGTAGGGTCACTATGAGTCGGAATCGACTAGACAGCAGTGGGTTTTTAATGGGTGACATAGGACAAGTGATGTAGCATTTCTGAATCTCTATAATCTCATCTGAAAAATAAGAATACACACACATTCAGTTGCTTTAAGTAACTGAATGTGTGTGTATTCTTATTATTGTACTGTTTAATTAGTACAATTGAAGAAATTGTGCTAAAATTGCCAGGAGAGTACAAAGTAGATGGGTTGAAAATATAACCATCATTATTAAAATGAGTACTGTTAATTCTCTAGATATGGACTCTATAACAAAGTTTGGAATCACAGTTATTACATTTTTCATTTTAGACTGGAGTCTACATGGGGATAATTTTTCTGTTTGGATATAAATTCTGAATAGGCTAGCTCTAGATAAACATTCCAATTTTAGTATCACAAGTTGTAGAGACACACACACACACACACATATATATTTCTTGCAGTTTCCTGTAACCCTTTTGCTTCCTCACTCCCACGCTCCAATAACTGAGGCACAATTAGGTGCTCTTCCCCTTCTTTCTTCTCTCTTCTCTACCTTTTTCCCCCTCTGCCCCCTCAGCCTGCATGTGATGCGGATTGTGTCTTGGCTGCTCTTTGGAAAGGAAAGGATGATGAACAGTCAGTCTGTAGGAGATGGGTTCTTGTTCTAACTCTTTTGCTTGTTACCTGGGTGACACTGGGCAAGATACTTCCCCTCCCTCAGCCGGAGTAGACTGGCCCTAGATCAACATTTCAGTGTTAGTGCCTTTTATCTTTGCCATTGATGAAGGAAGGGGTTGGAGTTCCAGGTCTCTTCCAGTTCTAAAATTCATTTTCTTTTTTGTAATCTTGTATTCATCTTGAGATGTGTGATCTGGCCGCCATGTATCTGTTTGGAGTTTCAGTGGTTTTTCTTGGTAACTGCTGCATAGCCCTACACTTCAAGCCAGCATGAATGCCCAGATAGTTCCTTCGGGTTTCGTTTTTCCTGATTGAGTGTGAATTCAACACTTCTGTTGACATTGTCATGTCATCCTGAAGGCAGTGGTATTGATCACGAGTTGACATCCTTTACCTTCTTTCTCACTCAACTTCTTTGAGGGTAAAATATCTCGTTTGCTTTTTTGGCTGCAATTATTGTCTTTTAATAAACTTTTTTTAGAATGGGGTTAGTTTTATAGAGACATTATAAAGATAGTACAGAGAGTTCATATATTTCCCACACTTAGTCTTCCCTATTATTGACATCTTACATTAACATGGCTTCTGCTCATTTTTGAACTGAGGACCTCTTATGTGTTAGGCCAGCATGATAATGAGTAACGAGAAACGACATCATGTTTGGTAAAGTAAAGAGCCAACGAAAACCATCAATGAGATGGACTGACACAATAATGCGACAATGGGCTCAAACATATCAGCGATCACAAAGATAGCATAGGATCAGGCAGCGTTTCATTCTGTTATACACAAGGTTGCCATGAGTTGGAGCCAACTTGATGGCAGCCAACAACAACAACGAAGTTAGTCTTGTACATTTGTCACAATTAATGAACCAATAACTATATGTTATGATGAACTAAAAGTTACTTGGGTCGTCATTTTCCCCACTTCCTGCAGTGAGGTTATCTCACCCATTTATAACACAGATTATTCTGTCATAGTCTCCATTGCATTTTGGGATCCTTTGACATCTTAAATGGTTTTTTAAATTTGCATACATTAAGGTGCACTCAAAGTGCTGTAAAGTTTTGATAAATGCATGGTTTCATGTCTCTGCCATTATAGGGTCATATAGAATAGTTTCACTGCTCAAAAAATCTCCTCATTGCCTGAATCCCTGATCTTCTTAAAACTTTATAATTTTGCATTTTCTAGAATATTTTCTAAATGGAATTATACAGGATAGACTTTCATATGGATTTCTTTCACTTAGCTACGTGTTTTTAATATTCATCTATATTTATGCATGGCTTGAAAGCATATCCTTTTTTATCGGTAATGTTTGTTTTAATTTTTAAAAATGTTTAGATGTCCTTGACTCCAGGAATTAAATAACAATAAAAGAGTAGATTTATTTATTTATTAATATTTGAGCTTTGGTTTATCTAAGGCATAAATAAGGTAAAAATGCGTTCAAGATTATTTCAAACATCTGCAAATGAAAGGAGAGAAAACCGCCATTGTGATGAGCATTGGCACAGATTCTCTTTCAGTATTCTGATGATTAAGTTGCACTTGTCTCGTGGTTACAGTTTAGGTCCTGTGTAACCTTCTTCTTTCAACTTAGTTTTCTTTGGCAATCCCTTCTTTCTGTCTTTCTTCATTGACACTCAATAAGTCATCTATTCTGTTGATTTGATTTTCACAGTCTCAATAATCCATTCCCTCCTTTTATGTCCAAAGGGCTTAAAAGATCACTACGTCTTTCAAAGACCGAAAACTCACTTCCTTAGATAGCCTTAGGCAGATCACTACTTCCTTACTGGTCTTTTTACCAGATTTGGAAACCCTGGTGGTGTAGTGGTTAAGAGCTATGTCTGCCAACCAAAAGGTTAGCAGTTTGAATCCACCAGGCACTCCTTAGAAACTCAACGGCAGTTCTGCTCTGTCCTGTAGGGTTGCTGTGAGTCTGAATAGACTTGATGGCAATGGGTTTTTTTTTTACCAAATTTACCTAACTAGTTTCCTTGTCCCCAGTCTCTTTTCTATCAATCCATCCTCTACAAAGACACCAGAATAGTATTTCTAAAGTACAGATTCCCAACAATGCCTACCAAGTAAAATGTAAAGCTCCTAATTTGACAGTCAAGACTCTAATTAACTGGAGTCCTATCAAACAAACCTTTCCAGAGTCTGCTTCATTTTCTTTCCCCATGTAACCTGTACCCATGGTTGCCAGGCTATGGAATTTTATAAACCAATAATAATAGTTATAATTGGGCATTGACATAGATTTGCCAACTTTTTAATTAACCAGGTGAAGTAAAACAAGTTGCTGTAAGAAATACTCCCAAATTTGCACCATGGCCAAAAACCAGTAGAGGTTTATTTATTATTTACCTAACTGTCCAAAGTGGGTGTTTTTGATGGCTGCTGGCTTTTTTCCATCAGTTACTCAGGCACCTGATATTCCTCCATTTTATTGCTCTGGCATCTCCTAGGCTTTGTCATCTAAATCCAGCCAGCGTTAAGAAAAGAAAATGTGGAAGAAGAACATTTGCTTTTAAAATCCTTGGCCTGAAAATGGCACACATCACTTCCATTTACATTCCATATGACACTCATTCATATGCCAAACCTAGCTGCAAGGGAGGTTGGGCATATGGTCTATCTAGGTGCCAAGAAAAAAGAGGAGATATATTTGAATAAAGAGCTAGCAGTATTTGCCACACTACTTTAGAGGACAAAAGACAACAAAACAAACCCCCCATCCTCTAGTAATATGGCCATCCTTCAATAAAAAACAATATAGTGGAAGAATATTATCTTAGAGTCAAGGATAGTCATATAAATTGAACAAATTTAGCTTAATTTTTTTTTGCTCCATTGACCTTATTTTCCTTAATGTTATTGTTGACCTCTGAATGTTTGATGAGAACAGGCACTTATCTGCATATCAGCATTTGAGAAACTCTACCCAATATACTGTGCATACCAGACTCTGCATTATTTCCAGCGTGCCCATGCTGGATTTTGCCTCCATCCATTGCTTCTTTGTCTGGAATGCCCTTCCTCTAGTTTCATTGCCTATGAAAGCCCCACTCATTTCCAAGGTCCAGGCGAAGTATCTGTGCCCAACCTCCCGACAGAATTAGTCCCTTCGCCTTGGTGCTATTATGCCACTCTGCTTCTGTCCCTCGTTTAGCAGCTACCCCTCACTAGTGTTATATTTAATTGTGTTTTACTTATTAGGCTGGGTGTTCTCTGAGAACAGTACAGGTTTTCTTCATCTCGTAGAGCCCCAAGCATAATCTTTGTCAAATAACATGTGTTTGTTGAATGCACCCAGGATTCTAGATGTACCAAAAAGTCGTCCCATATTTTATCCCCATTCTTGAAAATACACCAAAACATGTTCTTTTTTTTTTTTTCAAATTATAAAAGTCATCCTCTCTTATGATAGCCAAGCCTTTGTGGAAGCGGTGACTCTCGAGCTGAGTCTAGAAACGTTGGTAGGGTTTGGGAGTGTCCAGCAGGCTATATACAGTGTTCTCTGACACATTCTCAGTGCAGGACATTTGTTCAATAGATGTTCAGGTCTTCTTTGAAACGTTTATAGTGCAGGATGTTCACTGTCATGAATTATCACATAATTAATACCCAAACTCCAAGCTTGTTCTTGCACGGATCTTGGGTGGGGTGGGGGTTGGTATGTAAAAGCCTAATGCTCATTATTCTTAAAGGGAGTTACCAGTCTGAATTTCCAGTGCCTCCACAGGGCCATGACTTCACCATGGCAAAGGAATGGTTAGTTACAGCTGCAGCCAGAGGAGCATGTAGAAAACAATCAATCACTTGCAGACATTCATGATTCAGCTGCTATACCAAGGAAAAGATGACTTCTTAAAGTTATCTTATCAATCTTATTGGAAATAAAATATGGATTATAAGACAGTTTTCCTTTCCCTTCTTTCTCTTCTATACCCTAGTCTTAGCCAACTTTACCCCTTCAATGATTATAGAAGCTCAGTTAGTATTTTACTAAAAACAGAAATCAGCATATAGAATCTGTTCTCAGAATGCTCTCTTTGCCTGAATTACAATGCCTCCTAGATTTTCATATTTGAAAAATTAGACCTTAGATTTTACATTTTTAGGGGCTCTTTTCCAGATCCGATCAAATCCATTTATTCATTTGAAAAATTTTCAGTGATTATAGTTAGGATAGCAATTATTTCTCCCATTATATAGATAGGAAAACTGAGACTCAGATGTCAAATAACTTGCCCAGGACCACACAGTAATTGTGGCTTAAAGCTGGGTCTTCTGATTTCAGATCTGGAACTAAGTGTGCCATGTCAGGAGCTGACTGTCAGTCATCTGGCCTCAGGCAGAGGCACATGGAGCAGTGTTTGCAGTGAGGTCAGCTAGCTGCACGCTCCTCCGAGATGTCCTTAGGATGTTGGATTGAGTGGCCCATAGAGAAAATACATTAAGATGAGTTCTTCCTTTGGTTTTGCCACCACTTGGGGCAAAGTGTACTAATGTGCTCAAGGTAAATAGAGAAGGGATTTAAAGGTCACTTAGTTTAACTTCCAGATTTTATTGATAAGAAAATTTAGGCCCCTAAATTAAATAAATTGAATTTAACTCATAAGTAAATACAGTTATTCATCAGAATGTCTTCTTTCCAATTGTTTCTTCCTCACCCTACCTCCTCCTTCCCAACTTTTCTTGGCATCTCTTTTGCTTCACATGACTAGTTTGAAGAAGACGTGTTTCTATAGGCATCACTCCATTATTCCTGAGTATGTATGATCAAGTTTTATGTACAGAAAACATAAATATATTATATAGAAGCAGATCCATTCCCAAAGAATGAAATACATCAAATCCTTAATTACAATTCCCTTTTAGAAATGTGTTCAGTTTAACCTCAAGATTTTGACCCCCGGACACCCTTACAGCTCAGTAATGAAGTCACTCCTGAGGCTCACCCTTCAGCCAAAGATTAGACAGGCCCATAAAATAAAAGGAGACTAAATGGGCACACCAGCCCAGGGGCAAGGATGAGAAGGCAGGAGGGGACAGGAAAGTTGGTAATGAGGAACCCGAGGTCAAGAAGGGGAGCGTGTTGATGTGTCCTGAGGTTGGCAACCAAGTCACAAAACAGTATGTATATTACTTGTTTAATGAGAAACTAGTTTGCTCTGTAAATGTTCATCTAAAGTACAATCAGAAAAATAATTTTAAAAAAATACCCTCCCAAAATGTGTTGTTTAGCACAGAGTACCTAGTGTATATTGCCTGACCAAAAAAAAAAAAGAAATCTTGTAAATATTGGTTGAATATATGGATTGCGAAATGAAGTTGGCTAACATATATTCAGTGATTGTCCTTCTGAGGATAGCATATTTCTACTTCCGGCAGTCATAGGATTATCATCTTTGCCTCAATTTTTATGACCAGTAGCAGCACTTTTCTGTTTTCTACTCATTTTCATGAAATAATTAGGGCTATAAATGCACTGGAATAGTCTAATTTTTGCCCAACACTACAGTAGAGGCAAAGATGGTGGCAATGCTACAGAAACTATTGTTGCTTGCAGCCAGCAACACAATGAGAAAGCTTCAAATGCTTGTTTGTTAGCTGATGTGCACAAATCCATAGGCAGTATACAAAAATCAGTTTGGTGGTGTCGGTTTGTCGGGAGTTCTTGAGAGTTGAGGACCTCTTCTAGTTTGAAATATTTAGGGAAACCTATGTGACTTCTTCTTTTTTCTTTTATTATTATTTGTACTGGGAAAATGACTTTTTGTAGGTGAGATATTTAGTGAGGGTGAAATCTGTGTTTGCGTGTACTGTCTAGTGACATCTCATGACAATGGTAGTTTTGACTTTGCCTGTGGTTTTTCTCCAACCCATCAGTTTGGTTTATTTTATTTACTTTGTTCTTGTTGTTGAGAATATACACAGCAAAACCTACACCCATTCAACAGTTTCTATATGTACAATGCAGTAACATTGATTACATTCTTTGAGTTGTGCAACCAGCAGCCATCTAAGGCACAACAATTGCTCTCTATTCACCTGGAGCAACAGAGGAAGAAGGAGAGTCAAGAATAAGAGGAGAAATGGAACATGTGGCTAATTGCCTCCATGAACAACTGGCTCCTTTGCTGTGAGACCAGAAGAACTGGATGGTGCCCAGCTACCTTCACTGAACATGATCAAAAGGGGGGAAATATAGCACAGAATTTAAAAACTCATCAGTTTTTGATGGGCATCCAGCAGAAATACAGCTTGTCTGAGGCCTTATTATAACTGATGGAAGCTTAGGAATTTTAATGTCATTTTAGCCTAAACAGTAATTCTGGAATGGGGCCATAAACTTGGTGGCATCTTGCAGTCAGACACCAGATGCCTGAAGAAGAGAAGTGATTCACTTTTTCGCATGCCTCTGTATTTTCCCAATCATAATTAGCTTTTATTTATTTACATTTGGTTTACTGCTGCAAAGTATTATGACTCTGCCTCTAGTAGGGAAAAAAAAAAAAAGTAAAGCTATGTTACTGAAATATCCCCCTCTGCAAATACTTATTTCAATATCGAAGCCATTGGTATTCATGCATTTACTTAGAGAATGTTTTAAACAATTTGCAAATGTGCATTTTTATTACCTAAATAAAAATTTGAATAATCATTTCATTTGGTTTTGCAGAACCCCAGCTGAAAGGAATTGTGACGAGGTTATTCAGCCAGCAGGGATATTTCCTACAGATGCACCCAGATGGTACCATTGATGGGACCAAGGACGAAAACAGCGACTACAGTAAGGAATATTAGCTTTCTGCAATCCAGTCACAAACCCAGTGTACCTTAGATTTCAAACATGGCTGGGTAGCCTTTTGAACTATTTAACTGCTTGTAAGCTGGCATCTTTTCCTTTGTCCTTCTTGCCGTCATTTCCTACAGCATAGAGATGATGTGGGAAGAGAAATTACCTACTAAATGAGAAGGTGGGAGACTTGAATGAGTTCCAGTTGTTGACTGGATAAGAATATTCCACCATCCCAGTGTTTGTAGTTAAAAAACCAAAACCAAACCCGTTGCCGTCCCGTCCATTCTGACTCGTAACAACCTTATAGGACAGAGTAGAACTGCCCCATAGGGTTTCCAAACAGTTGGCTGGTGAATTTGAACTGCCAGATTTTTTATTAGCAGCCAAGCTCTTAACCACTGTGCCACCATGGCTCCATTTGTTGTTAGGATGATGATAAATACTCGCAGGAACAATGAAGACCTGCCAGCATTAGATGGCCTTTAAATCCTGGAACTAAATAATAAAAATGTTATAATAATTCTCTGAACTTAATTTCTGGCAGATCAAAATTACACCTTAAGATACACATTGAATGTAAGTATATGTATAGGTTATTTTATTTTGAGTAATAGGAAAATTGCTGATTTTAAGAGAAAAAATATTATGATAAATTTTTATGGTCTATATAACATGATCCTAAAGACAGGAAGACCTGTTACAAAATTTTGTTTATAATTTTTTGAGATAAATGTGTCAGATATAAAAATATTAATAATAGTGATCCTGGAGATAGTTTTTAGCTAGTTTAACTATGGAATTGGCTAGTTTAATAACTAAAAAAAATCATCAAAGTATGACAGAGTATTTTTACATTTTAGAAAAATTTTAAATGCAAGCTTCAGACCCAAGAGTGGTCATACTCCTGTCTTTCAGTTTCTGCATAATCATATATGAATACGTGGAGGCAAATTTGCGCTACTCTAAAATTATGTTGGGTGCCATATTGTTTCCTAAAACGTCTCTGTATTCACTAATAGACCCTTGTGGTGATTACTGTTGTTAGTTGCTGTCAAGTCAATCGCGACTCCTGGTAATCCCATGTGTGCAAAGTGGAACTGCTCTGTAGAGTTTTTAAGGCTGTGAAGCAGATCACCAGGCTGTTTTCCGTGTCACTTCATGGGGGGTTCGAACTGCTAGCGTTTCAGCTAGTAGTCGAGTGCTTAACCATTTGTGCCACCCAGGGACTTCGTTTGATCTTTAATGCCTGGTAAACAGTTAATCGGAGCCCTGGTGATGCAGCAGTTAAGAGCTCGGCTGGTAACCAAACGTTCAGTAGTTCAAATCCACCAGCTACTCCTTGGAAACCCTACGGGGCAATTGTACTCTGTCCTATAAGGTCGGTATGAGTCGGAATCGACTCAACAGCAACGGGTTTCGGTTTTAAACAGTAAATGCTCATTAAGTGTTTGTCCAGTTGGGTTGTATTCTGATGGATATGATTTTCTAGGCAGACTGACAATCTGGTAAATTGCATATGCTATTCTAGCAAGCTTGATATTTTATAGCAAAATATCTTTTAAATTCATAATAAAGATTTACAATCCCTAAAGCATGAAAATGCTCTTATCCACCCCCTTCTAAATTATTCTTTGTTCCCTTAATATTGCACATGATAAAAAAAGAATTACAATAAAGAAAAGATCTTATTCTGAAGAATTTCATCCCAGTTTTCTTGCTCTCAGTTTTTTGCAAAGTAGTTGATTAGCCTACTGTGGTTTGCATTGTTGAGCCGTGTTTGTGTGAATGCATCCTTTAAATGATTCAAGCTTTCAACTCAGTAGAGAAGAATGAGGATGCTTTTCTCTTCGTGTAGGATTTGCATCTATTGCATCTGCGCTTGGATGGAGATTTAGTAAGGCTTCAAGTACAGGTGGAAAGAACCAGGGGACTGCTTAGCTGTGGCAGCCTGTACTAACTCTGAGTTATCTCTTGATTTCAGTTTCTTTTTCTATAAAATGAAGTGGCTAAAGCAGATGACAATATTAACATTCTCTTTCAGCACCATCCAACCAAACTAAAAAACTAAATAAATAAATAAAGATTGAATAATTATAAATAGACGGAGATAGATTCAGTCCCTATATAAGGAAATGGTTGCACCCAGTTCCAAAGGATGCAACCTTGACCCGGCCAGGTGTCTTGTAGATGTACGCCTCTTCTCATGGGGCAGGGGTGGGGAGTGGGATGCAAGTGTGGGGTCAAACTAACACAAATCTTTCCTTCACTGTTTCTAGAAAAAATAATAGAAAGTGCATGCTCTGCTGATGCTGGGCCAATGGCTAGCATGCAACCAAACCTACGTATAAAAAAAAAAAGTTGCTGTGGGGTCGATTCCGACTCAGAGCAACCCTATAGGAGTGAGTAGAACTACCCCATTAGGGTTTCCAAGCAGCAGCTAGTGGATTCGAACTGCCGACCTTTTGGTTAGCAGCCGAGCTCTTAAGCACTGCACCACCAGTGCTCCAACACCCACATATACATACATACATTTGCACACACGTACTTGTGTGTGTGTAATAAATACATGTATCAGCATAACGGCTGTATACATCTCTCTCTCACGCACACACAGGGGGTGATACATTTGTCAGATATTTTAGAAACGGTCTGAACCTGCAAATTTAAACTAATTTTAATGTTAAGATAAGCTGTTCTACACAGTTTTTGATAAACTGATATTAAAAATCGTTTAGGATTGTACAGAATATAAAAACGAATATAAATTCGTCTGGATACCCACCCCTTGGTGTGACATTTAATTGCAAACCCCAGTGCATTTGACCCCTCTGTGCGCTCTCCCTGGGGCGTCCTGTGCTCCTTCACTACCAGGTGTAACAGTGACACTGACTTTGGCATACGTGTTTCCACGCAGTTTTTGACACGTATATGTAGGCTTGCATCATTTATAATATTGTTTTCCACGCTTTTAAAGTTTTCATGAAAGAAGGTATTTCTGTATGTATCTTCTGCTATGTCGTTTTGCCCCCAAATATTATGGCTGTGAGTTTCATGTTGTTCTAAGTTGCTGTGGAGTCGATTCCAACTCATGGTGACCCCATGTGTGTCAGAGTAGAACTGGCTGCGACCTTTCGGAAGCTGATTGCCAGACCTGTCTGCCAAGGCCCTTATGGGGGATTTGAACCAACAACCTTCTGACTAATAGTCAAGCACTTAACCTTTTGCATCACCCATTCTTATTTTGGTGGATGATTATGGTTTCTATTTCAGGGCAATTGCAAACGGAGTTGCTCAGATCATTCTTACAGAAGATGGAGAGGCCTTCCCTGACCATCCTTTATAAAATTACACATCCCACTTGTCACTCTCTGTCCTGATACCCTGCTTCATTTCTGTTATAGCTCCTATGATCACCTGATGTATATATTGTTTCTGTGTGTTTATGTTTGATCTTACCCCCAGCAGAATGTAAGTTCCACGAGTAAAGAGATTTTGTCTTGATCCCTGATGTATCTATAGGACCTCCAATGGTCTCTAACACATAACTAGCACTGAATAAAAATTGACCAAATAAATGGATGTCTCCTTGTACATATGTGCAAAAGTTTCTCTAGGTCATGGTCTTAGTTTCTGAGTGCTGGTATAAATAGAAATGTGGTTGGATTTAAAGAACAGAAATTTATTTTCTCACACTTCAGGAGGCTAGAAGTCTGCCTCAGTACATCAGCTCTAGAAGACTCTGTAGGTTCTGAGGGGAAGATCCTGGTCTCAACTTCTTAAGTCCAGGAGTTCCTCAGCTCCTTGGTAATATACACGTGGCATCTGTCTTCCCCTACGTGTGCTTGCTTGTCTCTGTGTCTATGCTGCTCCTTATAACTCAGAAGTGATTAGGTTTAGGACACACCCTATACTGACAGCCCTCATTAACGTAACAGAGAAAACCCTATTTCTGAATAGAATTCTATCCACAGGTATAGGAATTAGAATGCCAACATATATTTTTTGGGAACACAATTAAATCCTTAACTGTTATAGACTAAATATTTCTACCCCTGCTCCACCCATGCTTTTTAAACTCCTTCCCCCTTTCATTTTAGTAATTTTAGACTTCAGAAAAATTGCAAAGCAGTACAGAGAGAGTTTGCATATACTTTTCACCCAGCTTCTCCTAATGGTGCCATTTTACATAGCAACAGTACAGTCATCAAAACCAGGAAATGAACACTGGTGTAATATTATTGAGTATACATTTTATTCAGACTGCACCAGTTTTACACTAATGTGGTTTTTCTGTCCCCTCCCCATATTTTCACTGAAAAATTTCCAATGAAAATGAATAATTTTTACTAAGACTTTTTCCAAGCAAGGCTCCAAAAAAAACCAAACCAAACCAAACCAACTCATAGCGACCCTATAGGACAGAGTAGAACTGCCCCATAGGGTTTCCAAGGAGCCACTAGTGGATTTGAACTGCCAACCTTTTGGTTAACAGCTGAGCGCTTTAACCACTGTACCACCAGGGCCCCAAGTGGGAACTAGGAGTAAGAATGTCAGAGAGGGATTTAAATTCTGCTCATGTTTTCTACGAGAAAAATTGTAAGTCTCTGAAACTGTTAAAATGCCTTTTCTTTCTCCATCTTGTCTGTGAGTAGGAGTAAAAGCAGTAGATTGTTTGAAAAAAAAAATCTTGTTACTATAAGCATCTGTCAGAAATGTTTGGTTCACTAGGCACCATTAGGTCGAAACAATCTTACCCTGGTATGTGGGGTAGAATTGATCAAGACACCTGTTCTTTTGTTCATGAAGAAAAGACTAATTACATGTAATTGAGTACAAGCACAAATGGGTTTGTCAGCAGTTACAGATAAGAATATCTGCAAATGTCATGATGACAAAAAATGCAAAATTGTATTGGAATCCTGGCGCGCATGCACACACAGACACAGAAGACAATGACAATTTGGAAGGTATTAATAGGAATATTTTACATAAAATTAGAAAGGTAATTATTCTGCTCTGCTAGTTATCAGAGCAGAGATACATTTGAAGAGGTCAGACGTGCTGGGGTGAAAACAAGATATTATAACCAAATGCTTTGTTCTCTTTTTCTCTGAACAAAAGATATTAAGACCCATTTGAATATGGAATGAGGTCTCTGAAAAGTTACTACCGTGGTGAAATTAGAGATCTGCAAGCAGATGCTGTCCAGACACTTGAGAGGGTGTTACATGAAAACTCAATGACTTTTGAGGCCCCCTTCAGCCCTGAGATTCTTTTTAAAATTATTTTGAATAGGTAAATTAAGTATTTGGTACAAAATTGTGAGGGCACAGACAAGTATACAGCCCCTGACAGCCAGAGCAAGCCTGGCACGCCCAGCCAGGCCTTGGTGCTCTGTAGAACATGAACAGTTTCACAGAACACCAAATATAAGGCCACTGGGATGGGGGGGAATCAAGACAAAGGCAACACCACCCATAATCATGCATGAACACAGACACAATCAAGAACTTTGTCCACAAAATGGCCAAATATTTCCCTGTCCTGGTTTCTCTGTACTGCTGCTGCTTTGACAGTCACAGCTTTAACCTTTCTCTGTTCTTGCTTTATAGATAAACCAAAAAAACTCACTGCCATCTAATTGATTCCGACTCATAGTGACCCTATAGGACAGAGTAGAACTGCCCCATGAGGTTTCCCAGGAGCGCCTGGTGGATTCGAACTGCCAAGCTTTTGATTAGCAGCTATAGCTCTTAACCACTAAACCACCAGGGTTTCCTCCTTTATAGATAGGTAGCAATTATTAAGATACTCCGTCATCATTATAGCATGACACCTGCTTTCTTAGAGCGTTCAATCCAAATCAAATTCCCATTTTTTTGAACCCTAAAATTACCCTAACACATCTTTGTTTTTGTATTTTTAGGGTATATATAACCCTAAAATTACTCTTAAAAATCCCTAAAATTACCTAACACAAGCCCAGGTCCTACAATAAGTCCTTTCTAATGCCCTCTTACTGAGACACCCTGCAGTTCTACCATGGTATGCATTTTTGTTTGTTGCTGTGTCATTAAACCTGACTTAGTTCAATCACCGGTGAGCTCCTGATGTTCTTTGGCTGGACGGCACTGTCAACATAATTTTCTGTCCTTTCTTCTTCTGCCCACTGGCCAACGTTCTTGATGTCTTCCAGAGATATTCTATTTTATGCATTCATCAACATATACAATATGATCTCTTTCTCTCTCTACCTACCTACCTACATATCTATCTCTCTATGTTTCAGTACCTTTTCTTTTTCACTTAAAATGTATACTTGCAAGATTTCTCCATTTTAGGACACATTTAATGCCATAATGTATTTAACCTAATTTCCTATGGATGGACATTTTCGTTGTTTCTAATATTTTGCTAGTACAAACTATGCTCTAAAAAATATCTTTGTACTTCAGTCATTTCACATGTCTGCAAGGATTTATACGCTGAATACTCAGAAGTAGAATTGCAGGGTCAAAAGGTAGGTGCTTTTTTTTTTTTAATTTCAAAAGATATTATCTCATTGGAGCCCTGGTGGTCCAGGAGTTAAGAGCTCAGCTGCTAACCAATAGGTCAGCAGTAGAATCCACCAGCTGCTCCTTAGAAACCCCGTGGGGAAGTTCTACTCTGTCCTATAGGGTTGCTACGAGTCGGAACTGACTCGACAGCAAAGGGTTTATTTTTGTTTTGTGTTTTTTAATCATCTAATTGCTCTCCATTGTACACATTTATATCCCCCAACCGGCAGTGTCTGAGAGCGTCCTATTTTCTTACCCTCTTGTCAATGCTGTGTGTTGCCAAACTTTTGATTCTTTCTTATCTGAAAGCGTAAATTGTAATTTTGCTTATTATGAGTTAGGATGAGCATTTACTCACAAGTTTCAAAAGCCATCTGTACTTTTTTCCCCCTTTGAAATGCCTATTTATTTCCTTCGCATTTTTTCTATTGGATTGTTGATCTCTTTCTTTTTATTTGTAGGAAGTCTTTTTATATTGAAAAAAATCAACTCTTTTTTACAGAAGGTGCAAACAATTTTGCTCATTTTTTGGTTCATTTTTTAAATACTTTGCCATGCTTATTCTGTTTTAATTTAAACATGCATTTATTGTTGTTAGGTGCTGTTGCGTTGCTTCTGACTCATAGAAACCATATGAATAACAGAAGGAAACACTGCCCAGTTCTGCGCCATCCTTACAATAGTTGCTGTGCTTGAACCCATTGTTGCAGCTACTGCGTCAGTCCATCTCACTGAGGGTCCTCCTCTTTTTTACTGACCCTCTACTTTACCAAGCATGATGTCCTTCTCCAGGGACTGGTCCTTCCTGTAACATGTCCAAAGTATGTGAGACGAAGTCACGCCATCGTTGCTTCTAAGGAGCATTCTGGCTGTACTTCTTCCAAGACATATTTGTTCGTCTGGCATTCCACGGTGTATTCAATATTCTTTGCCAGCACCATAATTCAAAGGCATCAATTCTTCGATCTTCTTTATTCGTTATTCAGCTTTTGCATGCATATGAGGCAATTGAAAATACCACGTGTTGGGTCAGATGCAGCTTAGTTCTCAAAATGACATCTTTGCTTTTTAACACTGTAAAGAGGTCTTTTGCAGCAGATTTACCTAATGCAGTACACCATTTGATTTCTTGACTGCTGCTTCCATGAGCGTTGATTGTGGATCTAAGTAAAATGAAATCCTTGACAACGTCAATATTTTTTTTCTGTTTGTCATGCTTATTAGTCCAGTTGTGAGGGTTTTTGTTTTCTTTATGTTGAGGTGTAATCCACAGTGAAGGCTGTAGACTTTGATCTTCATCAGTAGGTGCTTCAAGTTCTCTTTGCTTTCAGCAAGCAAGGTTGTATCATCTGCATATCACAGGTTGTTAATGAGTCTTCCTCCAATCCTGATGCTGCGTTCTTCTTCATATAGTCCAGCTTCTTGGATTATTTGCTCAACATACAGATTGATTAAGTATAGTGAAAGGATACAACCCTGACGCCCACCTTTCCTGATTTTAACCCGTGCAGAATCCCCTTGTTCTGTTCAGACGACTGCCTCTTGTTCTATGTACAGGTTCTGCATGAGCACAATTAAGTGTTCTGGAATTCCCATTCTTTGCAGTGTTATCCATAATTTGTTATGATCCACACAGTAGAATGCCTTTGCATAGTCAATAAAACACAAGTAAACATCTTTCTGGTATGCATGTATGCCCTCAGCATATCTTTCCTATTTAGAAAATATTTTTTCATTCCAAGATTATGAAAAATTCACCCAAGTTTTGTTTTATTAATGTTATGATTTTATTTTTCACATTTAATGTTTAATTAGTCTGGAATTTATTTATGAGGTCCTTTGATTCTAGACTTCTAATAATTGGTGTTTCTATCAGTTGTTTTTATAGTTTCTTCAGATTTGATGAACATAATGACTTCACCGTGATTTCACTATGAAGGAACACATTTCACAATGATCTGCGCCTGATTTTCAAAAATTCAGTTGGAAATTAAAACAAATTAATCATCCAGTTATGTTTTCTGTACAGTAACATATGATGTTTGACACCATCATTCAGAAGTATATAAACATAGCCAAAGCCAGCAGACGCTCTGTATTGCTAAACTATGATCAGCAACATGATCCAAATGATTGGTTGAGGAAAATTACCAAGGATACACTGCGTCTTTTATTAAAGGGCATCAGCGGTGCTGCCAAGAATTATAAAGATGTTCTCTTTCCCTAACAAGTGGCCTTTCTGGACAGGGAGTTCAGCTCATTCACCTATTAAAGCATTTCCTTTATAGTACTCAAGGGACTGTAAAGGCTGTGCTACATCCAATTATAGGGATATTATTTTCTCCTAGTGTCATCTATATTTTTAAGATTACATCATGGATTTGGATGTGTGAAATCACATCTACATGTTGGATAGAAAGAAAAAGAAATGCATGTGTTATCCTGCTGATTTTCTTTAAATAAGTTTATTTACATAATCTTGAGCAACACTTTGGTACATATAATATCGCTGCTCTTTTTTTTTGATTGTGCTTTAGGTAAAGGTTTACAGAGCAGATTCGTTTCTCATTCAATAATTTACACACAGATTGTTCTGTGAAATGGGTTGCAATCCCTGCAATCTGTCAGCACTCTCCCCATTAATACCCTGAGTTGTTCCCCGTTTCCATTCCTCTGGTTTTCATGCCTCTTCCTGCTTTCTCATCTTCGCTTTTGGGCCAGTGTTGCCCTTTTGGTCTTATATAGATGCTTGTTCTAAGGAGTACTTTCCTCTTGGGTGTTATTGTTTATTTTATGTTATTGTTGTTAGGTGCCATTGAGACAGTTCTGACTCATAACAACCCTGTGTACAACAGAACAAAACACTGGCCAGTCCCATGTCATCCTCACAATTGTTGCTGTGTTCCAACTCATTGTTGCAGCCACTATGTCAGTCTGTCGCGTTGAGGGCCTTCCTATTTTTCACTGACCCTCTGCTTTACCAGGTATGATGTTCTCTGCCGGGAGTGCTCCCTCTTGATAACATGTCTGATATTCTGCTGAAAGGTTATCTCCAGGGATAGCTTCACTTCCAAGTTAGAGGGGTGTCTAAGGGCCATAGTCTCAGAGTTCCTCCAACCTCTCTCAGACCAGTAGGTCTGGTCTTTTTATGAATTTGAATTTTGTTCTCCATTTTCTCCCTACTCTAACCACAACGTTCTATTGTGATCCTGGTCAGAGTGGTCAGTAGTGGTAGTCGGGCACCATCTAGTTCATCTGGTCTCAGGCTAGTGGTGGCTGTGGTTCCTGGGGTCCTTTAGTCCTTCAGACTTATTGCGTCCTTGAGTCTTTTGTTTTCTTCACTCTCCTTTGCTGTGGACAAAAAGAGACCATAGTTGTATCTTAGACAGCCACTTGCAAGCTTTTAAAACCCCAGTTGCTACTCACCTAAGTAGGATTTAGAACATTGTCTTTATGAACCATGTTATACCAATTGACTTAGATGTCCCCTGAGACTGTGGTCCCTAGCCTTCAAGTGAAGTAATGCAGTTGTGCAAGGTGTTTGGTTATGTCTAAGAAGTTTCCATGGCTGTGTCCCCTGTGTGCTCTATTGTATATGTGAATATACATTCAGCACATACAAATATGTATGTAGAAATATCCACAGTCAAACCTATATATGCACGTGGGTGTGTTCCCATACATCCTCCTCCACCTATTCCACATACATATCTACTTATGTATCCACTCATAAATTATTGTCTGTTATTCCTGTTGTTGCAGGATTGTGTATGTTATAGTATTTACTGTCATTGCCTTTCATTCTTGCATACCTTTCAGTGTCTTCCCTTGCCTTCGTCATGTTGTGCTGGCTTCCCCCATACTGTGTATTGCGTTTTCCTCCACCAAAGCTAATATGTGTCAACTATCTAGTTAGTGATTCTCCCTCCCTCTCCCTCCCATCCCTGGTAACCATCAGAGATTTTTTTTTTTTTTTTCTGGTGTGCGTATAAACCTTCTTGACTTTTTATAATAGTGGTCTCATACAATATTTGTCGTTTGCTGATTGACTTGTTTCACTCAGCATAACATCTTCCAGATTCGTCCTTGTTGTGAGATATTTCACAGATGCATCATTGTTCTTTATTGTTGAGTAGTATTCCATTGTGTGTATGTACCACAGTTTATCAATTCTTCTGTTGATGAGCATTTCCATTGTTTCCGTATTTTTGCTACTGTGAATAATGCTGCAGTGAACATGGGTGTGCGTATGTCTATTGATGTGATGGCTCTTATTTCTCTAGGATATATATTTATCAATGGCATTGCTGAATCATATGATATTTCTATTTCTAGCTTTTTAAGGAAGCACCATACAGTGTTCCATAGTGGCTGTACCATTTTACATGCTCATCAGCAGTGTATAATAGTTCCAATCTCCCCACAATCTTATCGCATTTATTGTTTTCTTTTTTGATCAGTACCATTATTGCTGGTGAGAGTTGGTATCTCATTGTAGTTTTTATTTGCATCTCTCTAATGGCTAATGGTCACAAGCATCTCTTCATGTGTTTGTTAGCCACCTAAATTTCTTCTTTAGTGAAGAGAAGTGTCTGTTCATGTCCTTTGCCTATTTTTAAATGGGATCATTTGAATTTTAGGAATAGACACTTGTCGGGTATGTCATAGACAAATTTTTTTTTCCCAGGCTGTAGGTTCTCTTTTTACTCTTTTGGCAAAGTCTTTTGATGAGCATAAGTGTTTAATTTTTAGGAGGTCCCATTTATCTAGTTTATCTTCTACTGTTTGTATATTTTTAGTTGTGTTTGGTATTCTACTTACGACATGTATTAGGACCTTTAGTGTTGTCACTATGTCTTTTCTATGATCCTCATAGTTTTAAGTTTTACCTTTAGGTCTTTAATCCATTTTCAGTTAGTTTTTGTGTATGGTTTGAGGTATGGATCTTGTTTCATTTTTCTGCGTATGGATATCCAGTTCTGCCAGCACCATTTGTTAAAGAGACTTTCTCTTCCCCTTTTAATGGACTTCCAACCTTTGTCAAAGACCAGCTGTCTGTAGGTGGATGGAGGTTACTTTTAGGTTCTCCGTTCTGTTCCATTGGTCTATGTGTCTGTCGTTGTACCAGGACCAGACTTTTTTGACTACCATGGCTGTATAGTAGTAGGTCCTGAGATTGGAGAGTGTGAGGCCTCCTACATTGTTCTTCTTCTTTAATAATGCTTTACTCATCCGGGGCTTCTTTCTTTTCCATGTAAAATTGGTGATTAGTTTTTCCATCTCATTAAAGACTGTTGTAATTTGGATTGGGAATGCATTATATTTGTAGATCTCGTTGGGTAGTACTGAAATTTTCACAAGGCTAAATCTTCTTATCCATGAGCATGGGTAGGTTTTTCTGTTTATGTAGGTCTCATTTGGTTTCTTGCAGTAGTGTTTTGCAGTTTTTCTTTATACAAGTATTTTACATTCCTAGTTATGTTTATTGCTAAGAATTTTATCTTTTTAGGGCTATTATGAATGGTATAGTTTTCCTGATTTCCTTTTTGGAGTTCTCTTTTTAGTGCAGAGGAATCCAGCCGATTTTTGTAAGTTGTTCTTGTACCCTGCCACTTTGCTGACTACTTCTATTAGTTTTAGTAGCTTTCTTGTGGAGTCTCTGCAATTTTCTGTGTATATGATCATGTGATCTGCCGATAGGGATAGTTTTACTTCTTCCTTACCAATTTGTATGCCCTTTATTTCCCTTTTTTGCCTTATTGCTCTAGCTAGGCTTTCCAGTAAAACAATGAATAAGAGTGGTGATAAAGGGCATCCTTGTCTGATTCTGAACTCAGGGGGATTGCTTTCAGTCTCTCTCCATTGAGAATAGTGCTGGCTGTTGATTTTGAGTATATGCCCTTAATTTTGTTGAAGAATTTCTGTTGTATTCCTATTTTGGTGAGAGTTTTTAATCAGGAATGGGTGTTGGACTTTATCAAATGGCATTTCTGCATCGACTGAGATGATCATGTGATTATTGTCCGTTGTTCTGTTTATGTGGTGTATTATGTTGATTTTCTAATGTTGAGAATGATCCTTGCACACCTAGTATGAAGCCCATTTGGTTGTGATGTGTTATTTATTTATTTTATATGCTGTTGAATTCTATTGCCTAGAATTTTGTTGAGGATTTTTGCATCTATACTCATCAGGAATACTGGTCTATAATATTCTTTTTTAGTGGTGTCTTTGCATGGCTTTAGTATCAGGGTTATGCTGGCTTCACAGAATAGATTTGGGAATAGTCCTTCCTTTTCTGTATTCTGAAATAGTTTGAGTAGTATTGGTGTCTGCTGTTCTCTGAATGTTCGGTAGAATTCTCCGGTGAAGCTGTCTGGACCACAGCTTTTTTATTTTGGTTAGGAGTTTTTTTTATGACCTCTGCAATTCCTTCTTTTGTTATAGGTCTGTTAAGATTTTCTACCTCAGTTTATATTAGTTTTAGTTTGGGTAGACAGTGTGTTTCTAGAAGTTTGTCCATTTCTTCTAGGTTTTCAAAATTTCTGGAGTATAATTTTTCATAATATTCGGTTAGGATCCTTTTTATTTCGGTTGGTTCTGTTGTAATGTCATCCATCTCATTTCTTGTTTGGGTTATCTGCATCTTCTTTTATTTTGTCAGTTTAGTTTCGGTTTGTTGATTTTATTGATCTTTTCAAATAACCAGATTCTAGTTTTGTTGATTCTTTCAATTGTTTTTGTTTTCTGATTTGTTTATTCCTGCTCTAATCTTTATTATGCCCTTTCTTCTAGTGACTATAGGCTGCTTTTGCTCCTCTTTTTCTGTTTGCTTGAGTTGTAGGTTAAGGTATTGATTTTGGCCCTTTCTTCTTTTTTTGATGTGTGCATTTACTGGTATAAATTGACCTCTGAATACTGCCTTTGCTGTGTCCCAAAGGCTTTGGTATGTTGTGTTTTCATTCTCGGAATTTTTTTTTTTTTTGTTTCATTTTTAATTGCTTCTGTTACTCAGTGGTTTTTAAGCAAGGTGTTACTCAGTTTCCATGTATTTGATTTTTTTTCCTTGTTCTTCCTGCTATCAATTTCCTTTGTAGCATTGTGATCAGAGAATATGCTTTGTATTACTTCAACATTTTTGAGTTTATTGAGGCTTACTTTGTGGCCTAAAGTATGGTCTCTTCTGGAGAATGATCCATGTGCATTGGAGAAGAATGTGTACTGTGCTGCTGTTGAGCGGAGTGTTCTGTATGTCTATGAGGTCAAGTTGATTGACTGATTGTTGTCTTAGTCATCTAGTGCTGCTATAACAGAAAATATCACAAGTGGATTGTTTTAACAAAGAGAAATTTACTCTCTCACAGTCTAGTAGGCTACAAGTCCAAATTCAGGGCATCAGCTCCAGGGGGAGGCTTTCTTTTTCTGTTGGCTCTGGAGGAAGGTCCTTGTCATCATTCTTCCCTTGGTCTGGGAGCATCTCAGCACAGGAGCCTCAGGTCCAAAGCACACACTCTGCTCCAAGTGCTACTTTCTTGGTGGTATGAAGTCCCCACTCTCTGCTTGCTTCCCTTTCCTTTTATGTCTTGTAAGATAGAAGGCAGTGCAGGCCACACTCCAGGGAAACTCCCTTTACATTGGATCAGTGACATGACCTTAGTAAGGGTGTTACAATCCCACCCTCATCTCTAACATAAAATTACAATCACAAAATAGAGGACAACCACACAATACTCAGAATAATGGCCTAACCAAGGTGACACATATTTTTGGAGGACACAATTCAATCCATGACATGCTACATGTTTAGTTCTTCTGTCTTTGTTGAGTTACTTTCTAGTTGTTCTGTCCTTCTTCAAAAGTGTGTGCTAAAGTCTCCTGCTATTATTATGAACTTATCTGTTTCGTTTTCTATACAGTTAGAGTTTGCTTTACGTATTTTGGAGCTCTTTCGTTGGCTGTGTAAGTATTTATTATGGTTATGTCCTTTTGGTGGATTGATCCTTTAATCATTCCTTGTCTCTTATGTTGGATTTTACCTTAAAGTCTATTTTATCAGAGATTAGTATTGCCACTCCTTTCTGCTCTTTTTTAATTACTATTTGCTTGAGATATTTTTTTCTATTCTTTGATTTTTAGCTTGTTTTTACCTTTGTTTCTAAGGTGTGTCTCTTGTAAGCAACATAGTGATGGGTCATGATTTTTATCAGTTTTTTACCCTCTGTCTCTTGACTGGTCCATTTAACACATTTACATTCAGTGTGATTATCAATAGGGGTGAATTAACTGCTGTCATTTTGTTGTGCTTTTTTTGTGGTGTTGAGGGTTTCTTTGTTCTGCTTAATTTTCTGTACTGGATTTTTTTTTTGTTTATGGATTTTCTTTTCATTTCCTTTGTTGTTGTTGATTTTGTGTTTACTGAGTCTTTATAATTTTCTTCTTTTTTGATTTCAGTGAGTAGGTTTGTTAATTTTCTTTGTGGTTACCTGGAAATTTACCTTTGTCATCCTAAGTTTGAAACAGCATGTTATTTCTCGATATCACCTTGACTTCTTCTCCATATGGAAGTTCTGTAACTGTGTCATTTATTCTTCTTTTTTATTTTGAACTTGTCATCATTTAAAGATTGTCGTGTCTGGTTTTCCGTTTTCAACCATGTAGATTTATTTTATTTTTGAGAATTCTGTGCCTTGGTTGGTAACTGTGTGGTGCTGTCATGCATTTTAATCTCAGTTTGTTGTCTTCTGTTGTTGGTTATCTGTCTGAAGGACTCCCTTTAATATTTTGTGTCAGGTTTGTCTGGTTTTTACAAATCCCCTTAATTTCTGTTTATCTGGAAAAGTCCTAGTTTTGCCAATGTATTTGAGAGAAAATTTTGCTGTACATGTAGTTCTTGGTTGGCAATTCTTTTCTTTCAGGATTTTATATATGTTATCCCATTTCCTTCTTGCCAACATGGTTTCTGCCAAGAAATCAGAGCTTAATCTTACTGATTCCCCTGTGTAGGTGACAGTTCATTTTTTCTGAGCTGCTCTCAGGATTTTTTCTTTGTCTTTGGTTTTAGAAAGTTTGATTATGATATGTCTTGGTGACTTTCTTTTGGGGCCTATCAGGTATGGGGTTCACTGAGCTTCTTGAATGGATATCTCCTTGTCTTTCATCATATTAAGAAAGCTTTCTGCCAGGAAATCTTCAAAAATTTTCTCTGTGCTTTGTTTGTCTTCTCCTGTTCTGGAATTCCTATCAGGTGTAAATTATTCCTCTTAGGCTTTCTTCATTTTTCTGAATGTTCTTCAAACAAATTAGTAGCAAAGGATTTGTTCTCTATTTCTCTGATTCTATCTTCCATTGATTCAGTTCTACTCCTATGTCCTTCCATTGAGTTATCTATTTTTGAAATTTTTTTGTTAATCTTCAGGATTTCTAGTTGCTTTTTTTATATGGTTTCTAATTGTGTATTTATTTTGTCATTTTGTTCTTGTATTTTCCTGAATTCTTCTAGAGTTTTTTCCTGTATTTTTCTTGGTTTTGTCTGTGTTTCCTTGACTTCTTTCTTGATCTCTTGGAGGATCCTATGTATAAGTCTTTTGAATTCCTTATCAGGTAGTTCCATTACCATTTCTTCCTCAGGAAGGTTTTCTGGCCATTTATTTTGGTCACTTACTTGAGCCATCTTATCCTGCTTCATTATGTGGTTTGATATTGTCTGTGGTCTCCGAGACATTAAGGTGTTATTATATTTATTTATTTATTATATGTTTGTTTGCTTCATCCTGATTTTTTGTTTTGTCCTGTTTTGATATGTCCAGGTGGGCTGAGTGGGTGTGCTACTCTGGTTGCTAGTTTGGCAACACTGGGTTGCTCACCACCTGTCTCCTGCTGGGTCAGATAGTGGCTAGGAGTGTGAGCGTGGGTCTCTGTTGGCTACTCATGTGGGGCAGCTGAGGGTGGACTGGATGGTTGTTGATCACTTCCTATCATCAATCCAGGGGCTCAGGAGTTGTTGTTGGCACTTACTGAGTGGCTGGGATGGCAGATGTGGTGGGTGTGGTGGGCCAGCAGGAGGCAAGGTCACCGCCACTTGTCAGGTCTGGAGGGTAGATAGTGAGGAGTGGATGGCAGGTAGGCAAGCATGCGGGGGTGCGGCCATGTCCACTCATAGGGTGGGGGGGCAGGTGGTGGGTGGGTGCATATGCAGGCGTATAGTCGTCACTGCTCCCCAGGTCGGGGGTGGGGTGGGGGTGGCAGGTGTGTGCATGCATGCTTGTGCAGTTGCCACAGCTAGCTGGGTCGGTGGGGGGCAAATGTGTGTGACAGCAACTGATTGCTGCTGCTTGCTGGGTGGGGATGGTGCATGGTAGGCAGATGAGCACATGGAAATGCGGTTACTTCCTTAGCTTATTGGTGGGTAGGTGGTGGCAGACAGGGCTGCATGAAGGGGGTGGAGAAGGCTTGTATTATGATCTCTGGTCAAGCTGGGTGGCTAGAGAATGACACCCTTTCCCACTTTTGATCAGGAGGGTGGGAGGAGGTGGAGTACACCCCTTTGGCTAGTAGATGTAGGTGCCTTGGCACTTCCTGTCTACTGTAGCCAGCAGTCAGTACCTGCCTCCGATCAAGTGTGGAGGGGGCTGCCCAGAGTTTGGTCAGATGGGGGAACCTCCTACCGATACTCTGCAGATCCAGTGCCCCGTGTGTGTCACTCACCCCAGAGGTAAGAAACTGCTGCTCAAGAGTATACCTGACTCTGGATCATGGCTCCCTCCCTACTCCGTGTATGACGTGATCCCTCAAATTTTTGCTCTCCTTTCTGTGTTTTCCTTCCTTAGACTTGAATCTTGATCCACTCACCTTGCTTCTCTGTGTGTGTGTCTGTACAGTTTCTCTGTCTCTTATGGGAATTCTGTGAAGTTGCTTTCCTTTGCTTCTCGCCTGGGGTCACTACTGACTTTGTCTCAAGATGGCCACATTGAGCCTGGATGACTGGCAGAACCCCTCCTCTCTGTGTTACTCCTCGTGTGCCGCGTTGATTCAATGTTTTCTTCTAGATGGTGTTTGATTAAATTCTTTATCTTTCCTTTTTTATGTTCAGGGTCCCAGGATTGTTATCTGCATCTGTTTCACTTGGTTTTTTGGGTCTTTGCTGTAGAGGGATGGTATAGTGCATCTGACTAAGCTGCCATCTTGGCTCCTCCAATATTGCTACTCTTATAGTAACATATGTTTTCAGGAGCAAAATTAATCTTTAGCCTTAGCTTATAAATGCAGTTAATTCATTTGATTTATTTTTGAATAGAGAAAAATGTTGTATTTTGATTTTGATACCTAGAAGAAGAGTAACGGGTTTTTGTCTCAGGCATTTGTTACAAATTCATGTTGTGTTGATTGCGTTTTAATTTTAAAGATGGTGTCTTCAAATAATATTCGTGAAAAGCTTGAACAAGAACCAATTAGTATTTCCTGAATAGTTTACTCACATAGTTTCAATTGCTAATCACAAGTAAGTAACTTCCAAACTTTTTTAACCTTGAGCCTCTCACCTTCTTCTTGGGCTTATATTTCCATTTGATTGTAAGACTTCTGCCTTCCTGTGTCTATCTAGTCATTAAAGCAAGACATCATCCATTTGAAATTGTACTCAGAATTGCTCTGTGACTATTTATGGGCATATTTCTAGATGGTAAACATAGTGGTTAAGAATGTTATGCAAACTACTTCAGCAAGTGCGTTCTTAGAAAACCTGAGGACCAAGGTTGTCTTTAATCTGTTCTTGATTTTTGAAGTAACCAGTGTTGGCCATGAGAAAGTCACATGAACTTTCTCAGATGTATACAATATCAGATTGTACAAAATGAGAGGAACAGAAAATCTAAGATTTTATTAGTCTTTCCTTTACTTCTCTCATATAGAAATAAATGTATACTCATTAAAAACTTTAACAACTTCCATTTCCTTAAATACCATTTTTTTTGAAAGGTATGTTGACAGCAGGAAATCTTCAACTTGTACTTCCCCTTATGATATTCTCAAGGTGTGTGTAAAGATTTTGAGAGTTACACTCATAAATGATAGAACCAGAATTTGAATCCAGGCTATCTGACTTGAGAGTCTGTGCTGTTGGGCCAGTTACTTAATCTTTCTGCATCTTAATTCCCTCAATTTTTAAATGGAAAGAATAATAATACTTAGATCATTGGGTTGTTATGTAGGTGAAATGGGTTGATTCTAGAAAAGCGCTTAAAACAGTGCCTGGCACATAGTAACTTTTAGTAAATTTTGTCTTTTGTTCTTGATATTATGCTCATCCATAGGGGTGAGAGAGCCCTTGTTCACAAGGAGCTCATAGACAGTGGCCATTTAACAGAAATAGAACCCTTAGCAGAGCAGCTGTATTTACATAAAATAATCTAAAGGTACTGGTGCTGGGTGTATTGATGGATACTCTAGGTCCATGATTCCCAAAGTGAGGCCCCTGGACCACAGGCATCAACATCATCTGGGACCTTGTTAAAAATGCAAATTCTCAGGCCCCACCCTAGACCTACTGAACCAGAAACTCTAGGCTGAGGCCCAACAATCTGTGTTTTAACAAACCCTCCAGGTGATGATGATGCACTGCACTGGGCAGAAGTGGTAACTCTTCATTGCCCCCCAGGATTTGGAGTGTTCACATTTGTTAAAGCAGACAGTCTCTGTCCTGGGTCTGTCATACGTAGTTTTATGAGTTCCCGACTCCTAATATAATAGGAAAAACATAGGTTTGCAGGTACCGAAATTCAGACTTTCTAGTATTTCAAAAACTTGCATGGAATCTATTCCACTTTGATTTATTACCTGGAGAGAGTCAGGGCTCATTTCATATGATGAAACATTGGTTTGGGGGATTACAAATGTTTGTGTGTGTGTGTGTGTGTGTGTGTGTATGGTATGTGTACATTTATATAGTTATAGGTAAACCTATAGGTAAACCACATAGTTTTATTTTATGTCTTCAAACTTCTATATACGCTGTTTCCTTTTACTTGGAATGTCTTCACCAATCTAATTCACCTGGAAAGCCACTCTTACCCTTCAGAACCTATGTCAATCCTCGTCTCCTTTGTCTGTGTGAAGCCTTTTCCAGCTCTCCCCCTCAACTGCCGCTCTCTCCCTGCAAAATCCCATATTAATCACTCACTTCACTCTACTGTATTCATATGTCTACAACTCCACAAGTCACATTACCAGGCAATTCCTAATTTGCATTTGTGTTTCCCCTATTAGAGTGTAACCTCTTTTTTGCACTTCCACCTACCTACTCCAGTGATGGTCACTTACCACACCTTCAGAGTGGAGGCCTGCAGCTATGTTTTATTTGTCTGGCAAGCTTTAGAAAATGTAAATGTGTATATTCAAGAAATGCATGTATTTGCCTTTACTCACATTCTCTTCCTACTTGCCAATGCCCTGAAGACTTTTGAGTTTGGTATACATGTTTGGATACCCTTACTAAAAGTTTGTGAAATCAAAATAACTGAACACAACTTTAAAGGAAGAGTATTAAAGCACTTAAACATTACCAATGACAAGGCAAAGTAGTTTGGACCATGAGGCAGCTAGCCTAGTTTCTTGTCCAGATTGCATTCCTCATTATAGCTGTGTGATCTTGTTTAAGTCATGCAACCATTCTGTTCTGTTTGTCTGCTCAGTGAAATGAGGGGTTTGGAAAGAATTCCCTCCAAAGCGCCTGACAGAGCTGAAATTTTGCAAGCCTATAAATTGTTAATGATTTTTGGTTTTTACCTTCAACCAATTTGAAACTTTCCCTCTTAGGCACATTGCAAAAAAAAGCAAAATTGTATAAGATATAGTAAAATAATTTTTTAATTGAATTTAAAAACAATAGTGACGTCATTTCTACTTCCAAAATATATACAGAATTTGGCCACTTCTCAATACTCCTATTGCCACTAAACCAAAAAAAAAAAACCAAACCCCTAGCCATTGAGTTGATTCCAACTCATAGCAACCCTGTAGGACAGAGTAGAACTGCCCCATAGAGTTTCCAAGGAGTGGCTGGTGGATTTGAACTGCCAACCTTTATGGTTAGCAGCCGTAGCACTTAACCATTATGCCACCAGGTTTCCCTACTGCCACCACCTACTCCAAATCCCTCTCATTTTTGTCTGGACATCTACAATAGCCTCCTAACTGGTCTCTTTCCTTAAAACTTTCTTCCATCAGTGTATTCTCCATGTTAAAACTCATTCGTCTGCTAAATGCCTTTCATCACATCCCATTAAAGGTAAAAGACAAATTTCATGTTATGACCAATAAGGCTCTGTGTAATCCCTGCCCATTACTTCTGAGTTCATCATCCTATTCGCTCCCCTGTCTCCTTCTACTGGCCCCCTTGCTGTCCCTCTCTGACTCAAGACATTGGTACCTGCTATCCCTCCATCTGCCTATAGTATTCTTCCTCCAAATATCTAAATAGCTCACTCCCTCCTCTTCCTCACACCCTTACTCAAAAGTTAGCTTCTCAGAGAGGCCTTTTCTGGTTCACCTGCATAGATTTCAACTCCTGTTTTCCACACTTCACTCTCCCTTTGCTACATGCTTTGTTTTTGTTTTTTTCCTCTCCAGAACACTGCCGCTATCTAATAAGTTTATTTATCATCTCTCTCCTCCACTGAAGTGTTCCCCATACACACCACACATTTTTCTCATTTCATACTTGCTTATGTAATTTCTTCCACTCAACACGCCGTCTTCCGAAAGCAGTAGCAATTTCTTTTTGTCTTTGAAATCCTTTTCTGATTTCATTAACCAGAAGTCTTGCTTTTTCCTATGGACACACTCTAAATCTCTAAATATATTTATTCCATTTCATCTGTATGTATTTGTTTGTATATCTGACTTATTTACCTCCTTTAGATTTAAGCAGCTTGGGAGCATTGACTGTGCCTGATGTACCTCTGTGTCGGCAAGCAATAAGGCCTTAATAATGGATATGGAAAGGTTAATTCAGAGTAACAATTGTTGAATCAGGCTGCCATTTAAATTTAAAGGCTTAATCAAAATGCAAGCTCCAAAGAGCAAGGAGTTTTGTCTGCTGTTGTATCTCCACCATTTAGAATAATACCGGGCACATACTCGGCATTCAATATTTGTCAAATAAATTAATGAAAGTGAATTCACAGAACAACCGCATAAGAAATGAATAAGATTTTGTTGAACAACACCTAACTTGAAGGATTTTTGCAAATTGGATCATGTTTGCATTTTATTTTGAGAATGACAGACAATTTAAGAGAATTCAGAGGATGGATAAGGAAGTCATTTTCCATTATGAAAATTGGAAGAAAATTGAGTATGCTCAGCCTGGAAAAGTGAACTTTATTGCAATAATAGTGGAAAAAAAAAACAAAACAAAACACTGTTTCACAGTATTAAATATTGCTTCAAAGTGTTATATGAATATACATTCCTGGTTATAATTACCAACTCATCGTTTTCTGAAAGTATGTAAAACTTACATTTACCCATAAGAAAGGGAGCCATTGCTTTTATTCTTCAACTAGGTCCAGCAGCTAAATTTAAGCTTATTTTGCAGGAAAAATAAAATATACACTCACGTTGTTTATGATTAAGAAAAAAAGTAGGGGAAAGGATGGAGTTCTTGAAGTAGCCGGAGAGAGTACTAGAGTTGTGACGAGTTGGAGGTTACTAACCAAAAACCAAACCAAATCCATTGCCGTTGAGTTGATTCTAACTCATAGCAACTTTATAGGACAGAATAGAACCGTCCCATAGGGTTTGCAAAGAGCAGCTGGTGTATTTGTACTGGCGACCTTTCGGTTAGCAGCCTATCTCTTAACTACCACAACACCAGGGCTCCAGAATTATTAAATCTTCCCTGAAATCACTTGATTTTGAAGCTCTGAGATGCAGGTTGACTTGCTCAAGGTTAGTAAGTAAGAGTCTTGTTCTGCAAAATCCAGATATTTTGTTCTTTCTTGTATATCATGTTATTGCTTGAGAGGCTGTTGAATTTGCCCACATTCTCACATTTAATGTGGGTTGTAATTAATGGCAGTTTGATTTGTTATATGTGGCTAGCTCAAATAGGCATTCAATAGCCACCAACTACACAGGGGATAACTCATAAACTTATGCTCATATGGACCAGTGTTTTTACAGGGCATACTACGAGTAAGCATGAAGGAAGAACTATATATTTTCAATGAAGGATTTGAAAAATAAAATGGTTCCCTATGTGTGAGGCATTATTTTATGAGTCTGTGAGTTTGGAGCATATCAGATAATAATAGCTAATCTTCATTGAGCACTTTCTAAGTGTCCAGTTCAGTTTGAAAATTTTATAAATTTAATTCTCATAATAACCCTATAATATGAATACCATAATCATTCCAATTTTTCAGATGAGAAACTTAAAGAAGGTTAGTAATTAGCTCAACATCACACTGTTAAATAAATTATACGCCTGGGATTTGAACTCAGGGACTTTAGTTCCAGAATCGGTGCCTCCACCCACTTTACACTGAATCCCCCATTTGTCTTTCCTGGTGACTGTTTCCCAATGCATAATAAACATTCCATTAAACCATAAGTCTGCATTCTTCTGACAACACATTTAAAAAGCATTCAGAAGGAATATGGTCTTCTTATAAAATATTACGGTGGTTTACTTTAGACAGGCTAAACACTGAACTCCAGGGGATTTTTGTTTTCCAATTTGATGTTTTCAAGCTATAAATAAAAACTGTTTTTGAAAATAGTAAACCATTATACAATGATTGTAAAGATCTTAAATAATCTGGCTACCTGGTTCAGATACCTGACTTGGGAACTTTGAGGTGTGCAGGATGTGCATGTTTGTGTGTATGTATATTTTCATGTATTATTCTAGATAGAGTGGTACAAAGCAGGCATCCAGCCAAGATCTAGTGAGGTTGCTCTTAGTACATCTGCTTCCTCTGACACAGAGACAGAATGTGGAACACATACTCATGTCAAAATATGTCTGTACAGCATTACTAAGCTCCCTCCATAGTATTATATTTGAATTTAAAAACGTATCCTAAAGAAAGTTTATCTTTATTCCCTCTTACTTGGATTGGCAGATGCCATTTTTATTGTTTCTGCAGTAGATCCTAGGGCTCAATCCCAATACTTGAGGAGGTGGTGTGTTGTACAGTATTTTAGAGAGAGACAGTCATGGATGTCCATAGGTATGTCTCCACTTAACAGCTGTATAGACTCGGACAATTTGCTTAGTGCTTTGATGCCATAGTTTCTCATCTGGAAAATGGGGATTATACATAAAAGCTGTGGAAAGGAAAGAGGAGAAAGCTACGCTAGCTGAAGTATGATCAAGGGACATCGCAGGTAAAATGTAGGACTTGAGCAGAGC
Source organism: Dugong dugon (assembly GCA_030035585.1). Taxonomy (NCBI): domain Eukaryota; kingdom Metazoa; phylum Chordata; class Mammalia; order Sirenia; family Dugongidae; genus Dugong; species Dugong dugon. The sequence continues at coordinate 23,560,502 of CM057466.1, forward strand.
TTTAAAGATTGTGCAACAAGCCCTTTTATCAGCCACATCTGCAGCGTTGGCGCTCTTCTAGGCCCTAGACTCAACTTTCTCATCCTCTCGGGAAATTGGATCAAAGCCTAATTTGGACAGGGTTAAACCCCACTGCACTTGGGCTTTCCCTCTTAGCGGTTAGAATAAGCCCAGGTTTGTTCTCTGTCCTTTGACACTCCTGATGATCTGAGCAGGGAAAGTCCTTCCAAGATGCAAGGGAAGACGATCCGTCTTGCTGATATATCCACGTTCTTTAGAACAGTGACTCTGAAGATATTTCTCACATTAGAATCACCTGGGTAACTTAAAAAATTCCTGATGTCCAGATGAGATCTGCAGAATCTCTGAGGATAGCATCCGGGCGTCAGTGGTCTTTTAAAATAACCCAGGTGACTCCCAAGTACAGTCAAGTGTCAGCACAGTGATTTATTTTAGAGCATTGCTTCTCAGAGTTGAGTGTGCATTCGAGTCACCTGGAGGGCTTGCTGAAATACTGATCATTGGGCCCTACCCCCAGAGTCAGATTCAGAAGTTCTAGAGTGGGGCTCAAGAGTTTGCGTTTCGCACAGGTTCATAGGACTGGACTTTGAGAACCACTGCTCTACAACAGTTCTCCAACTTTGTCGTTGTTGTTAGGTGCCGTCAAGTCATTTCCGGCTCATAGTGACCCTGTGCACAACAGAACGAAGACTGCCCAGTCTGGCACCATCCTCAAAATCGTTGTCATGCTTGAGCCCATTGTTGCAGCCACTGTGTCAGTACATCTCATCAAGGGTCTTTCCCTTTTTCGCTGACCCTCTACTTTACCTAATGGATTATAATTACCTGGCGATCTTGTTAGCATTCAGATTTTGATTCAGTTGGTTTTGGATGGGGCCTGAGTTTCTGCCTTTCCAACAAGTTCCAGGGAATGCCAAGGCTGCCCACATTCTTAGTAACAAGGTATGGTCCACTGATTGTAAGCATCAGCATCCCCTGGACGTTTGTTAGAAATGTCTCAGACCTACTGAATATGAAATAGATTTTTAACAATGCTGCCCATTAAGATCATCTGAGCAATTTTAAAAAATACTGATGCCTAGGTTCAATACCAAGAGATTCTGATTTAATTGGTATGGCTGTGGCCTGGGCATCAGAATTTTTAAGAAACCCACAGAGGATTGTAATATGCAGCAAAGTTTGTGAACCAGTGAACTAAGTTATCTTTGGAGTTTTCCAGTTTCTAAAGTCTGAATTCAAAATTTGCATTCTCGAACTCTTGAGACAGAATTGTACAATAGAACATTTACTTTAAAGGACAGTAAAACAACATTGCTGTTCTTTTATGGGATATTTTGTGATATTTTGTTGTAAAAGCATACCCTTTGCACTGGAGATGGCAAAAAAATGGCACAAGTCCCCCTCCTGTGTCCATGACAGACATCCCTAAATCTCACAACATTTACTGCTGCCTAGCCTCAAATGACTTGCTAAGGCACTGTTCCAGGCAGCTACAAAAAAGTGATTGGAATTGCACATATGCCTGCCATATGCATGCTTCATTTTCATTAACATCAACATATTGAGGGCCAACTGCGTCCTAGTTATGTTGGGTTACAAAGATGAATCTGATACAATCCTGCCTTCTAGCTACTCCCACAGCAGTAGGGGAGGTTGGACTTCTATATAAAACAAAACCTACCAATATAAGGTGGCACTGTACTACCAGTGATTAAAAGAATCACCAGATTTCAGAGATGAAAGAGGTCTCCAAAAGCCATGGTGCTCAGTGAAGGCGGTTTTTACACTGAATCTTGAGGAATAGGAGTAAAATAAGCCAAGTGAGGAGAATTGCATTTCAGATGAGGAGGCAGAAGATAGTGGAGTGGAGAAGGCTCCTGCCATGATGGGGGAAAATGAGATCACTAGTTTGGTTGAAGGAATTATCACACGGCCATATTTTAGAATGCCTTAGCTGACTGTTTTATAGGCAACGGGGAACTGATATAAGGTATTGAGCAATTACAATTGAGTGACAAGTGAGATGTGGTACTTTAGAAGCATTTTCCAACTAGGGATTATAGTAGAGATGAGCTGAGGGAGAGATTTTAAGGTAGAAGAGAATAGTAAGGACAAAATCATCATCTTATTTGTCCATTTCTAAAAACAGAAAAAAAAAACCAATGTATTAGTTTCTATAGATTAACTTAATATTTTTGGATTGAGGTTTTTTGTTTTTTTTAATCATGAGTAGTAAGTGTAACATTTGGGCCTCAACACAACTTAAAAATAGAATCATGAATGTTCCATTTGTGGATTTTCCACTGACTTTCAACTATATTTAAATATAAATGTTCACCCTTATTGTGTGTAGAAATTGACAAAAGTGCTTTCGTATTTTGATAATGAACAATAACAAAGTACAAAGCTTTAGTTGAGCGTATCTCAGCCATCTCAAATAAGTTTGCTTGTGTTGTGTGTGTGTAATGATAAAAAGGTTTTGTACCTTCTAGGTGGAACATCCCTGTGTGACTTAAAAATTCCTCTAAGCCCTCCACATTTCTTTACTATTGTTCCTTTTTTTTTTTTCACTTTATTTACAACTACTTGGGTGGCAATTACTAGAATTTCTCTTTTATACTTTAAGAGCAATGATATTTTATTGCTTTATCGCCATCGGAACCTAGGTTCACATCTTAGCTTCTTCACTAGAAGACTCTATGACCCTGTGAACTGTATTTTTGAGCTTCTATTTCCTCATGTGTGAAGATGGCTACAGGAATGGAATTAATTTTTCTATGTTAGACTTTAGCCACCATGTTGGCAGGGCTATGTTTGTCTTTTTCACCACTGTATTACAAGTACTTAGCACAACGATTGGGATATATGTGATGGATTGGTAAATAAACCCAATAGGCCAGAGTACCATTTTTTGCAACATAGTGTTTGATGTATGCTTTTTGGAAGATACAGATCTGAAAGCTTCCAAACATCAAGGATTTCTTGGAGGATGTTTTTCCCCGTTGATCTTATGGACTGACACCTGTGCTGATCACCGAAGTCCTCAAATGGGCTGTGAGACAAGTCTTCTGTGTAAGACAAATCGGCTGTAGAGGATGAGTGATGACAGGCATTTGCTTTCATTATCGATAATGATATGCTTCATTTTTCATCTCAAAGGGGAAAAAAAAAGAATCACATTGAATTCACTTGTTAACGATGCAAGTTTTTGAATGTCTCTGAAGTATCCTGGGAAAAGTTGTTGGGTGTTATCAGGATTAAAAGCCAGTGGCAGGACTTCTACCAGAGCTATGGGAAACATTTCAACTAGCTTTTATTAAAGAAAAGGATCATCATGGCGCTCATTTTCACTATGTTGAAAATCCACATTGTTTGCTGTCAGCCTATGCCTAGAAGAAAAATTTAGACACTAAGCCCCAAACCAGTAATGAGTTCCATAAGTCAGTAAATTCAGTGGAGAAACTAAATCAGTAAGTTGGATTATCTGACCAATCCAGTTGTGTACAAAATAGGACATCAGACTGAAGGCACTGATTTAGCATAACCTCAAGTGTGTTGATTTTTGCATTGTTTAAAAACCCAAACCAAACCTACTGCTGTTGAGTTGGTTCTGACTTATAGCGACCCTATCTGGACAGAGTAGAACTGCCCCAGAGAGTTTCCAAGGCTGTAATCTTTACAGAAGCAGACTGCAGCACCTTTCTCCCGTGGAGCCACTGGTGGGTTCAAACGGACGACCTTCTGGTTAGCAGCCAAGCTTTTAACCATTGCCCCAAAAGGGCTCCTTGTGCATTGTTTACATTGTTTTATTTTAAAGATATAGTTGTTTTTGTTTCCTGAGTCTTTGATATAGAAATAAAATACCTTGCTAGTTTCTCCCAAGACTTTTTAAGAAGTTTTAGTTGAAATACGGTATAATGATCACCCTGCCACCTCACCCCCATCATGACCGCTCTAGATTTGGAAATAGAAACCAACAACACGAATAATGGCACTTTGTATTTTACTTTTAGAGTTTAAGAACTGCGTTTTTAAAAGTTTATTCTTTTAATTGATCTTCACAAAAGCCCAGTGAAGCATTCAGAACAAGGAAACTGAGGCTTGGAGAGGTTAAATTACTTGGAGTCACCAAGATTACAAAGGTATTTAATTTTAAAACCTCCTACTTAAAGCTATGTCCTCAGAACTAAAGTTCAGTCCTCAACCTGGTCTTGAGTCCTTGACTTTAAAGCTAAAGACAGAGGAAAATCACACTGTCCCTTAATTTCTGTAGGAGATGTTTTAGAGAGTTAAATTCCGCAACCACGATTGTTTAGGCTTCTACTATGCAATGCTTGTGGGTCCAAAAAAAAATAAAACATGCCATACTCTTGAAGACTCCCTGTTTTGTGAGGAGACTCAGTCAAACAATACATATGAAAAAGCAACATGATAAATGCTGTGTATATAATGCTGTAGAATTAAGATCAGGGAATAATAAATGTATGGAAACACTCCTGTGTTGGAGGACTTAAAAGCTAGTTTGATGACTACTCAACAGAAAAAGTATCTTCCTACTGAGAAGAGGGAAGTGGAACAATTGGCCTCAGTAAATGATAAATAAATGCCAGAAATAAATATACATTTCATGAATAAGGAAAAACCAACTGAGTGGCCTGCAAATATTATTAAAAATATAACAATCACAAATATTATTGCAAGAAACTATAGGATTAGAGGAGAAGATAACCTGGTACCAACTTATTTTTTAGGTTAAGATTTTGTAGGATATGACATTATTCACACTCTAACAAAATACCTTTTTTGAGAACATTTTGAAGTGATTGATATTATGGGAAATGATATTGAATTTTCAAGAGAATCTGATACTGGTACTACCCACTTTATGAACCTAAATATCTCCATTTTCTTAGTTTTTAATGGGTCATAGAATTCATTTTATTGTTGTCCATTCTACAAAATTAACCTGGAATGTCAAAATACAGTTGTACTCTTTTATGATGTAAATATGTTCATTGTTAGAAGCAATAAGGATTCTGTCCTTAGAAGTTATAGGAATAATACTAGATTTACATGTTACAATGTTGAATTTGTCATGAGCTTTTCTTTCTTTTTACCTCTCTCTCTGTCTCTCTCTCTTTTTTCTCCCTCTTCTTTGCCACTTCGTCGATTGTAACATTAAGGACCTTCTTTTTTGGATTGGTTATTAGCTTTTTGTCGCTGAAACAATCTGGTAAAGATAATAGACAAGTAGCAAATAAGTTGACTAAGAACATAGCACTTTTACAAAGCTGTTTTTCCCCTCTGATCCAGTGCAATTTTACAAGATGTCTAAGTTATAACAGATCTCTTCTCTTCCACTTCATTCCCTCCAGCCCTGCCGTCTTCCCCCAAACACCCCAGCCCCATGCAGCCTGTGCTTCGGCCATCTCAGACTTTCTACCATGTAGGTTTTCTGGTTTTCTCTTTAGATTTCCATATTTGAATTTTATTCTGTGTTGATTATGTATGGCAAATATTATCTTCAGTTTTTTTCGTACATGTTTAATTATGGAAATATGACCTAGGAAAGCTATGAATAAGCAAGCTTAAAGAGAAACACTCCCTCATTCATTTATTTATTCAGGGAAGATTGAGTAGCAGCTTCTAAGACCCAGATGCCATGCTAGGCAATGGGAGTAAACACGAAAGTGTCCAATGCCTTCAAATTGCTGGACAGAACGGGGAGGTGAATCTTTAGAAAGATTAACAGATGAAGGTGTATGTCCCAGGGATCATGTCTGTTGGGTTCGTTACTACTTCCCCAGACCAAACACAAAATTTGGTGTATAGTAAATGCTCAATAAATATTTATGGAATACGTAAACACTTTTTGAATCAGGGAAATAGTAGAGGTATTCACAAGGTGCTGTATGAGTATCTTATCCTATAGTTTAGGGTAGTACTTTTCATTTGCTTTGTACCCAAAAGAGAAGTTAGAGCCTTTTATGCCCTGAAATGAAGCTGAATAGTCAGATATTTAGTTTGATGTAAAATGACATTTTGCACATCAAGATGCCTAGCATAATGCCTGACAAAAAAAGTAAGAATTCAGTGAATATATCTTTACTTTTTCCTTTCTCGTGTACTATGTTTCTTTCATTCTGTGTTTCTACCTAAATTTCAACCTGAGACAGACGGGTTTTGTAGGGTTATTTGGAGGTCCCCTTTGAAATAATCAATCCAAAATTATGAAATGGAATTTAGGTACAAAAGGGACCATTTCGAGTAAGAAAATAGATCACAAAAATATAAAATTTTAAAAAGCTGAAGCTACCATGAAGACTTTAAAATCCAGAGAAATAGCAAAATACTTTCGTTACTTAACTGATAGATGCCAGTCAGTAAATCACTATTCTATTATTTTTAGCTGTATACTCTCTGAACATCTTTCATATGACAATGGCTTTACAATACATTTTGTGTGGAAAAAATAGAAAGATAATTCAGCCATCCCTGTAGCAAGGTTAAAGTTACTCCTTTGTTATAATTTAGAAAAGTTTCTTTTAGCTTCACAACTCATAATTTACAATAAAAGAAAATCACAACTGTTAATTTCATGTAAATGTTTAGGATTATTTTCAAATTGGGGGATTTTCTTTCAGATATGAATTGCTAGATTTTAGGGCGTTTCTAGTCCATCCCCCGCCTACCCTGGTGAATAATCTTTGAACTGATGCTAGTTTATTAATCCCAGGGCACACTGGTAGGCCCCCTCCCAGCGCCTTGGATGGAGCCCATGTAATTTAGGGGGCTGTAAAACTCAAGCTTCGTTGGTTTCACAGTAAACCCACCTCAACTTTGGTCAGTAGGGAAAATAGAACAGAGTTGTTTTAAGGAAGAAAATTATGAATTTTGATAATATACTTTAGATCCAGGGCAGGGAAGCTGAGAAGCAAGAGAAAGAACTTGGGACTAAGTGTGTCTTTTGAAGCAGGGCATGAGTCTCAGTATGAAGATATGGGGAGAGCAATATTCCAGGAAGAGGGAATGAAGTAAACACAAACATGGAGTTTACAAGGTAGGAGAAAACAAACCTATTGCCGTCAAGTAGACTGCGACTCAGAGCAACCCTACAGGACAGAGTAGAACTGCCCCATTGGGTTTCCAAGGAGCAGCTGGTGGATTCGACCTGCCAACCTCTTGGTTAGCAGCCAAACACATCACCACTTGTGCCACCAGGGCCCCAGAAGGTAAGAGGAGGGAGATTAAATTCCTAGAAGCAGTAAATAAATGCATTAGAGTGAATGGTACCATGTGGTAGAAATGTACATTGCGTCTATATATGACCTTGATTATTAGGCTGAGATGTTTTGAGTTTTTAATTTCATTCTTATCTTAAAAAAAAAAAAAACACTTTTGTTCCAATAAGGAAATATAAATTCCTGGAAATAATGTGTCTTTTCATGGCCCTTATAATCAATAACATTTATTGAATAAATGTTCTGTACATATAACTGGGCTAGACGTTGCGGAGATGTACCCTTTAGAATCTTGCATTATAGGAAGGGAGACAGACTTGTAAACAAATAACTCTAATACAATATTCCAGATGTCATTATGGAGATATGCCCATGAAGCAAACAATTCTGGAAGGAAGAACAGCTATCTCTGTCAGGTTGGGGCAAGACTCGTGAAAGAGTTGAATAAGGTATGCCTTAAAGGATGAAAAAGAGGTTAAGATCAGGTTAAGAAGTGGCAAGATGGACTTTCCAAAAACAGAGAGAGGACAAAAGGAAAAGCAAACAAATAAAAAATCCAGCTGGAAAAAGATGAAGGGGGAACTTACGAGGAAATGCTGTATGAAGCTGGTTAGGGTGGATGGGATGTGTGACAGGTGATAAGCTGCACATGTGGGTGGAGGCCAGGTTGTCAAGAGCATTAAAGGCCATAGTAAAGAGTTTGAACTTCACCTTGTAGACAGCCAGGAATCACTAGAGGTTTGTAAGCAGGGAAACAGCAGGAATCAATGGAAGCAACTTGAAGAATACTGTGGGGTCAAGTCGCCCAGTTATTCTGAATGAGGGCAGTGGGTTTGAGGATGGAGAAAAGACTGGAGATTCACTGAGCAGAGAAGGGATTCGGGGAAAGGGAGGCAGAGTTTGCTACACTGAAGATGAATCAAAAATAAGAGTAAGTCATTTGCCATTTGGGGAGATTTTTAAGAGGCAAGTAAGGACCCTTCCAAAGAGAATAGTTTTTAGCTTTTACCACTGAAAGTTCTATTCAAAATTGTTTACTGAGTTTTTTTTTTTTTAATGGACTTGGTAACTCTCCCAAAACATACCGTCTAAAATCTATTATTACCTTAGGGTTCATATAAAACTTTCACAAAAATTTTCTTGCCTTTGCCCCTGCCTGGATTTTCCAGTTTTCCCATATTCCTCACATGGGAAAAACTTTATAATTCTGTTTTTCCTTCTGCGTCACCTAAATGAACTAATATTCTTAGCATTTGTCCAGGGAAATCTTCAGAAAAACATTATACAGGATTTTGGATTTAATTACTGTTTCTCACAAGGATAGTCATTGAACCTAATATTTTCCAGCCGCTGTTATTTACCGTATATATAAGCACCTTACCTATTTTTTCCAGCTGCTGTTATTTACAATATATATAAGCACCTTACCTAATAGTTCGTACCTTACCCAGTAATTCCACTATCATTAACAATCTGTATCAGTTAGGATTAGAGGTGTCTATGTGCTGTGCACACTGAAATAACAAGGACTCATTCTCTCACAGAAAAGGCAGATATAGCTAACTGACTGCTGGACACAGCCCTCAGGGACCCTACTCTTTCCAGCTCTCCTTGCCTGCGCTCCCACGGGAATAGTCCTTGTTTTCATGGTTTGAGATGATTCAGCCACCACTTCCCCATCCAAACAGCAATGAAGCCCAGGGTTGCGCACCCATAAGCTGTCTTTATGGAAGGATTCCCCAAGCTTCTAAAGTCACATCTGCCTACGTCCCATTGACTAGTACTTAGGTCAAAGCCACACCTGTATATAGAATATGTGGGAAAACATAGCTAAATCATCTGTTACTTCGGGAACAGGTGAGAATAGATGTTAGGAAAAATTCAACTTTAAAGGGAGAAAGGAGGAAACATTACATTTTGGACAGATAACCACAGAGAGCCAGAAAATCTTTGTTTATATGCAGTTTCAACTGGGTTACTTCTCTGAACCTGTTGCTCTTCTAAAAATTAGGATAATTATTTTTTTCTTAAAGTCTTTATAGTATTTGTGGTTATCAGGATCAAATACAGTAATGAATTTGTCAGCACTTTTAAAATTAAGTATATAAAAATATCAAGTTTTTTTTTTTTTTTTAAGTAATAAGCAAGCTGCTGAATATGACTCCATAAATATTACTGAGACAGTATGTCAGTTTTCTGCCTCAGGCCTTCGGTACCCTTATTTGACAGACAGAAGGATCCGACATTAACTCATGTAGAGAGAATATATCTCTGTTTATGAAACACTTTCAAGAACATGATGATGAATTTGATTCTTCTTTTAACTCTGTGCAGTAGGTAGGAGTTAGCACTCCTGTTTTACAGGTAGGAAAACTAAGACAGGGAGGGTAATTGAATGGCTCAAAGTCACTGGGTTTAGAAACTGCATTGTCTGCAAGCCTTTCACCTGTTCCTTTAATTTGTCTTGCTGTTCTAATCTTATGTGCCACCCTTCTTGTTGACTATTTGGTAAAATCTAGAATCTCTAAGATTAGAGTGACAGATTGTCAGTTATTTATCCCACTTTAAGCACATGGTGTCCTTTCCCGTTTCTCCCCAATATGACTCAGGTCCTCCAATGTGCCTGTCCCTTCCTGCATACAGACTTTACCCTGCAGAACCACCTAACTTCCTGCCTCATTGAAATGTCCTTCTGTTCTTGGCTTACTCAAATTCTGTCCATTCTTGAAGTGTCAGCCTGGTTCCCACTTTCTTTGTGGGGCATTTCCCGAATGTTTCAGGCCACACAGATCTCCCACTTTCCTGCACTTCTGTAACATGGAGAATATAGCATAGAAAATGCATATATTACATTCAATTATAGAAGCAAATCATACACTGTTTCAGATTATTCTATCTGTCTTAGTTTTCTCTGCCCAATTAGACTTAAAAGTCTTGTACTTCTCCAGTTATTTTAGTAGCACAAGGACAGTGCTGAGAATGTCAGAAGAACTAAAACATAGTTCAGATTCAAACAGAGCCACCAATTAATTCTTAAGCATCTACTAAGATTCAGTCTGCAGGTTTATGACAAATGAAGAAATGACTTTCAGAAAGGCAAAGAGACTGGTCCAATGTCAAACAGCTTGGAATAGAATCCTGCTCTACGAAACTGTGGTCTAAGGTTTGACCTACCGCAACAACAATCAGTTGAACATTTGACTGAAAGCTTTGTTTTGTTTAAGTTGAGGGGTTTGTGTGTGTGTGTGTGTGTGTGTGTGTGTATGTGTGTGTATGTGTGTGTGTGTGTAGCTTACTATCCTAGGTTGAGAAGACCAAACCCCATTGCTGTCAAGTCGATTCCAACTCATAGCAACCCTATAGGACAGAGTAGAACTGTCTCCATAGGGTCTCTAAGGAGCAGCTGGTGGGTTCAAACTACCGATCTCTTGGTTAGCAGCTGAGTTCTAACTGCGCCACCAAGGCTCCAAAGCTGAGAAAAGCCCAGAAAAATAGAGGCATTCCTGATCGATGGTAGCCTTGACGTTAATTTACGTATACCTTATACGCAAAACTGAGAACATGACCAGACTGACGGATATTTTGTCAGCAGAGAAGGCGGACAAGAAACTTGTAACTAAGTCAGGATATTAAAGTGAACTGCAGGGATATTTAGTGATGCATGCAGTCTTGAGATATTTAGTTCATGTCTACGTTGCCGTCTATAGAACCTAACAATACAATTGCTTTTTCCCTGTATGTAATGTAAATTCTTTCAGGGTAGGGGCTTGTGTTATGCTTATGCTCATTTTGTAAACCTAACAATAACTGGAATAGCTCCAGGAATATGTAATTCATAGAAATCCATTGTTGGAAGACAAGTAGAAGATTATCTTCGTTATCTACTTTTCAGTGCAAAAATTCTTTCTCCAAGTGGACATCTAGATTGTTGAATATTTTTAGTGATGGTTAACCCAAATATTTAAAAGTACAAGCTTGTCTCCTTTTCATCTTAGGATGTTGAATTAAATTTCCCAAGTTACATTTTAAAGGTTTTTCATATATATATACACACACGCATATATATACACACACATATATATATACACATATACATATATATAATAAGGTGCCCTGGTGGTGCAGCAGTTAAAGCACTTGGCTGCTAACCAAAAGGTCAGAGATTTGAACCCATGAGCTGCTCTGCTGGAGAAAGATGTAGCGGTCTGCTTCTGTAAAGATTTACAGCTTTGGAAACCCTATGGGGGGCAGTTTTATTCCGTCCTATAGGGTCGCTATGAGTCAAAATCGACTCCATGGTGGTGAGTTTTGTTTTTTGGTTTTTATGTATAATACCCGTTATAGTTTATCTGTCAATCATCTATTTATCTATAGACATTTACATGTAAAAAAGTGAAATATCATAAGAAAATTTCTCCTGCCACCCGTGTTGCTAACAGCACGTTAGTGATTTTGCGTTGATTTTCTGTGCTCAAGACAATGCTCAGAGCGACATGGGCAGGACTGAGCAGGAGTTCTGGCGCGTGTTATAGAGATCATGTTTTATTATTATTTTATTATTACAACTGCAGATATGTTCTCTACATTGAGAATTTTGGGAACAAATTCTTTGTTTGTTAGAAAAAATATTTTATAATGCCTTATATTAAAAAAATATAATACGAAAAAGAATTTTTTAGTGGAGTAGGGATACTGGAATCTCAGATCCACGTGGGGGCCTTAAAAAAAATGAAGCCAAACCCTTTACCATCTAGTCAATTCCAACTCGTAGCAACCCTATAGGACAGAGTAGAACTGCCCCATTGGGTTTCCACGGAGCAGCTGGTGGATTCGAACAGCTGACGTTTTGGTTAGCAGCTAAGGTCTTAACCCCAGGCCACCATCTAACCCCTTTATCACAGACTGTAAAACAGGAGCTGAGAGTTTGTGAGAAGTCACGTAGGTACTTAACGGTGTACAGAGACAAGAAGCTAGTTCTCACTGTAGGCCTCTCTCTCTCTCTCTCCCCACCCGTTTATATTTGTTGTTGTTGTTGTTAGGTGCCGTTGAGTTGTTTCCGACTCATAGTGACACTGTGCACCAAAGAATGAAACCCTGCCCGGTCCTGTGCTATGCACAGTCGTTGTTACGCTGGAGTCCATTGTTGCAGCCTCTGTGTCAATCCATCTCATTTAGGGTCTTCCTCTTTTTCGCTGATCCTATGTTTTACCAAGCATGATGTCTTTCTCCAGGGACTGGTCCCTCCTGACAACATGTCCAATTAACATGGTTAGGTTTTAATTCTAAAAGAGTCAATTTAAGAAGCAGGATTATTCATTCCAAAGGTCACTGATCCTTTCCTCTCTGTCTTCTTTTCCCTCTTCAAGCTCTCTTCAATCTAATTCCTGTGGGCCTGCGTGTGGTGGCCATCCAAGGCGTGAAGGCCAGCCTCTATGTGGCCATGAATGGTGAAGGCTATCTCTACAGCTCAGTAAGTACCTTGTGATGGGTGTGTGTGCAAGCGCATGTTTGCTTGTGACCTGGCATTGAAAGGTAATCGAGTAACCGTTACTTAAGGGAAGAAAATTAGAAGTTGAAGTCATTTTGTATTTTCTGACCTAATCAGACTTGCTCTTAGAATTTATTCCCCAGTGTTTCAGGATTATTATGAAGCTCTTACAATTTGGAATGTTAAAGTCCGTGTCTTGTTGCATGAGAAAGAGCCAGTTACTCTTCACGTGATATAAATTCTCTTTGTCTAGCTTCGACTTCTGGAAGGTAACCTGTCTCCTGAATTTTATATTTTGGTTTAATTCGAGAAGTGAGGCATTTTCTCTTTTTTCCCTTTACCTCTCCTTCAAGCACAGAGGATGGTTTGCAAGAGAAATTCTTTAAATTGTCTAAGAGTCTTCTCTATTGCATTGTGGAGAAAGAACTTTCAGAAGAGATTTTGTTTTTGTCTGCATTTAATAAATATGTGTAGTAATATGTCAGATTCCAAGGTCACTTCCAAGGCATGTGGATTTATAGAATGAGATATAGATTTGGCGCTGAATACTTGGCTTTTTATTTGCATTTTAATTACTATTTAGATGTCCCTTTGGGCAAATCACCTCTCTTTGCTTAATTTCTGGGCCTTTCAAATGAGGGGGTTGGAGTCCATGTTGTCCAACACCTCTTTCAAATCTAAATTGAGAAAATTAGGTAGCAATCAGATGCTACTTTATCATCATTTCTGCTGAAAATAATACAGGTAAATAAATTTTTGGTCAAAACAATGGGCTTTCATTCTACCTGTGTCATAGTCCTAACAGTTCTTAATAATGTTCAGTTACAGACTTCATTTTTTTAAAAGTAAAAATTGAAATAAGAAAAAGAAAGATAAAAGTTTGTTGCTTTGAATAATTCCTGTTAAACTTTTTTTCAAAAGTTTTGAATATAATAAAAACTAAAATATAGAGATGATCTTGGTATCATACTGATTTAACGATTTAATCTGTCATCAAGTAAGTAGCTAAAGGCAGACTGTATTACATATGTTATATTTAAAAAGCCAGAATGTAGGCTGTAATTCTCCAAAAGCTGTAGAATTCAGATCACTGGACTTGAATTGATATCTGAGATCCAGGAAGAATTAAAATGCAGGAGTTTGACAAGAGTGTTGTAGGCGGGAGACAGTCGGGTAGGAGCCCGTGTGTGTGTGTGTGTGTGTGTGTGTGTGTGTGTGTGTGTGTGTGTGTGTGTGTGTGTGTGTGTGTGTGCGCGCGCGCGCGCGCGCGTGCGTGTGTGTGTGTGTGTGTGTATTTGTATGACCACCACTAGTGGACCATAATCATACAGTGCTAGGCAGAGGAGCCTGGGAATCCAGGATGTGATCACTGAACTTCGTCCTGTGCAGCCTTTCAGAGATACATTCTTTCTCTCCTTGTTGTTCAGAGCTGGGTTAAGACACAGGGAGCTTTAAGTCCATAGCAACGGGCTTTAAGAAACTCTTAAGTAGAGAATTTTGCTGAAGGAGCTTTTTTTTTTTTTTTTTTGGTAATAGAGCTAACACTTTTGTAAAGTCAATAATCACCTGTTCAGACATCTGTTCTGTGGACCTGAATTTTTAGTTCTCATCTTCATTGAAATCAAACTGGTCTGATATCAGGAATCCCAATGGTTTTCCCTGCTTATGGTACCATGAGGCTACCAGGGACAATCTTGGCGTCACTGACACTGAACATCAGGTTCCCTGATTTGAAATTAATCCTCTTTCTGGATAGATCTGATAGGAGTAAATACTGGTTTTTAATTTTAAACAGGAGCTCTATGTCTGAAGATTTTGTTAAAGGACGAAAGGGGGCTAATAATAGGGTAGGCTGACCTGAAAGAGAATATGATGTAATCACACCTGTGCGGAGTCCTCAGCAGGGGTGGGCCACTTCGTGGCAAGGTGAAAACAGGCTGTTAGCACTGGATTTCCTAAGGTGTTTTGGTATACATTAAGGCTTGAAGTCATTTGAAAAGCAGTTTTCTATGTCATGTGAAATGGTGCCGTTGGGTTCATCAATAAAGACCATGACTAGAGTGTGTGTAGGGAGTGGAGAGTGGCTGAGAGTATTGGGAGCAGACTGAAGAAGTTCTAAAGAACACATTTAGAATTCAAGTAAGACAAATGAAATCATGTCTCTAGTTTCATTTGCCTGGTTTCTATTCATATCTAAGCTAGGAATTAATTCCCCTTGCTATTTTTGATTTGTCCCTCCCTTACTAGGAGACAGGAAGAGAAAGTGTTAGTAAAGACAGAGCAACTCTTAGGTAGCATAGAGCTAGAATTTTAAGACCCGTTCTGGGAAAAAAAAAAAAAAAATCTGTGTTTTAATAAGTGAGTTTAGTCCATATATATTTAGTGAGATTATTGTTACATCTGGATTTCAATTTACCATGGTAGTTTGAATTTTGTTTTTTATCTTTTATGCTTCTCTCTTCTTTTTTTCCTCTTGCATTGTTAATTTTTCTTGTATTGCTTTTTTATTCTGCTAGTTTGTAAACTTAGCTTGTATTTCTATTTCTTTAGTGATTACCCTTAGTTTTTTAAAACATGTTGTTAGTGGCTGTCAAGTCAGCTCCAACTCATAGCGACCTTGTGTATAACAGAAACACTGCCTGCTGTTGTGCCTTCCTCACAGTCGTTGGTACGTTACTGCCATTGTGTCAATCCATCTCATTGAGGGTCTCCCTCTTTTTTGCTGGCCTCTACCAAGCATGGTGTCCTTCTCTAATGATTGGTCCCTCCTGGTGACTAGTCCATCCTCATTTCTAAGGAGCATTCTGGCAGTACTTTTTCCAAGACTGACTTGTTTGTTCTTCCAAACAAAATGTTCATGGTATATTCAATATTTTTTGCCAACACCACAATTCTAGTGGGTCAATTCTACTTTGGTCTTCCATTTTCATTGTCCAGCTTTCACATGCATTTCACTGAAAATGCCATGGCTTGGGTCAGGCAGATCTTAGTCATCAAAGTGACACCTTTGCTTTTTAAGATTTTAAAGAAGTCCTTTGCAGCAGATTTGCCCAATGTAATATGTCATTGGATTTCTTGACTGCTGCTTCCATGGACATTGATTGTTGATCCAAATAGAATAAAATCCTTGACAACTTTGATTTCTTCACCATTTATCACGATATTATTTATGGGCCCAATTGTGAGTATTTTTGTTTTCTTTACATTCAGGTATAATCCATACTGTAGTCTTTGACCTTCATCAGTAAATACTTGTAGTTGTCTACATTTTCAGCAAGCAAGGTTGTGTCATCTACATATCACAGGTTGTTAATGAGTCTTTCTACAATCCTGAAGTCGCGTTCTTCTTCACATAGTTCAGACTTATATAATTATTTAGTTTGCTAAATATTTTTCAAGTTTCTGTCCTCCATTCAAACACCTCATGTACCTTAGCACATTTTCCTGACTAATAAACATCACCACCCTTCTCACCAATTTGAATAGTTCCACTTTTTCTTTAGTGATATGCACAATTAGTTATTGTTTCTCAGAGAATAATTAAACTTACCAACATTTTAAATATTTTTGCTTCTTGTAATTTTTATTTGTGTGTGTGTGTGTGTGTATCAAACTTGGTCCCTCTGAGTTTACTTTTCTTCTTAACTACGTCATTATTATTTCATGTGTGTGTGTGTTCCGGTCTGTGAATCATGAATCTGCTTAGTCTCAGTATCCGTGAAAATGCCTGCCTTTCATTTTCGCTCAGATAGTTATAAAATTCTGAGCTGACCAGTGTTTTCCTCAGAACTTTGAAAATTCTTACGACCTTCTGGCATCTATCGTTGACAAGGAGAACTTTGTTGTCATTTTAATATGCTTTCATTTTTGGCAGTCTTCCCTATGGAAACCTCTGAGACTTTTTTTCTCTTATTTTCTTCATGTTCTGTAACTTCATGGTAATGTCTTGGTGTGAATCAGTCTGTATTGCTGGGGATTTAGAATGTGTTTTTGATCCAAAGACTCGTATTTCTTAATTCTGGAAAATGTTAACTCTTACTCCTACAAATTTTCTTTCTTTATCATGCTTCCAGTCTGTTGTGTTGGAAATACTACATGACATATGGGAAAGTTTCAAATTTGTAATTTCAATCACTGTATTTTTCATTTTTGAGATGTCTAATGGTTTTTGTTTAATACCTATCTATTCTTGATTTATTTCTTCCTGTTTTTACCCTCTGGCTTTTTTTTTTTTTTTTTTTTTTTCTTTTTGTGGAAAGTCATTCACTCATTTCTTTCTGTAAGCATCCTTAACATCCTTTATCGGCCATTTCCATAAAGTTAATTTCTTTTGCAATGAATTTATGTCTCACTCAATGATTTTGTTGGCTCTCATTTTCAGAATTGTTTTCATGTGTTTGGACTTTTGGTTTATAGGCACATTTCTCCCCCTCTCTCCTTCTCCCTTCTTCTTTTCTTCCTCTGAGGCCTGTTTTCCTTCACTTTCTAGCCCCTGCCCCTTGGGCTACTACGAGTGGCCTCAGTTTAGAACAAGACTTTAAGAGTCACTTCAAGGCTCCTATCCTAAGGTAATACTGGGCTTAGGGCAGGTGGCCTGGGCCAGGGTGTGGCTTGGTCCTCATGGTGTGGCTGGCTGTGATCTTCTCTACCTGCATATTGCTTAGAAGTAGTAAAATCTTTTTTTTTTTAAATCTTATCCTTCTTAGAGTTGGCTCAGGAAGACCCTATATTAGCCCTGGTATGAGCAGGAAGCTTGGCTCTGGCCCACCATCTTACATGGGAGATGTTATTTCCCTTGACCTGATCAGAGTGAAACTCTTGGCCACAACGCCTCCTTCAGGACCTGAAGCCCTTCAGGCCTGCAGCTTCAATCTGCTCAGGACTTTGTGATTCCCTTCTGTGGAGATGCTTGGCCCGCTTTGATCCTAGCTATGCATCTAGGCATAACATTTTTATCTTTTATTCATCATTGTTATCTGCTTGGAGCAGAATGAGTGCGTCATATGCTGAACTCACTGTGCCTTTTTGAAAGAAGGTCCAAAATAATTTTTAATGGCATTAGACAATACTTTTATTTTAAAGTAGAGTAAATAAAAGTTTTAGAAGCCATCACTTTCCAAAGCAAAACAAGCTTGTGGGTGGGTGTTATCAACTTATGTTCCTGCAACACCTTCTTAAGTAGTTCAGGAGATACTGCTGTGGTATCACAATCTATTGAGACAGATTTTCCTACAAATTTTACCTTATACAGACAGTACCCTTGATTTTTTTGTTGTTGTTATTTAACTCGTTCTAACTGACTTGAAATTTAGTATCCTTTGATGTTTCATTCTCTTTGAATTGTACTAGTTTTTCAAAAAGCTTGTAAAACCACCTACAAATTTCTCAAATTATCACAATGCTTAAAGGCACTTTGTGTGTCTGTGTGGGAGTGTGGGAGACACAGAGGGTGAGGCCTAAACAGATCTCCTCTTTCCACTCTTCTTTATAAATTTATTCACACTGGTATCTTCTTATATTTAAGTATTTTGAAC
The DNA here is from genome assembly GCA_030035585.1 of Dugong dugon. Classification (NCBI taxonomy): domain Eukaryota; kingdom Metazoa; phylum Chordata; class Mammalia; order Sirenia; family Dugongidae; genus Dugong; species Dugong dugon. The sequence goes on from CM057466.1 coordinate 23,578,786, forward strand.
TGAGCCTTGTGTACAGAAAACAATCGTGGGTATTCATCTTTTGGTATAAAAGCATAAACCCAGATTACTTTCAAACTGTGATTAGAAAATTGATGGTAGAGCATTTTAAATAATTATTGTATTGGATGATATATATAATACAATCTGGAAAGGTAAAATAATACTACTATAGTGACAAGTCTGATGCTATTACATTTGCCTTTTTCTGTTCTCTAGCTACGTAATCCCTAGTCCTCTTTGTAGCTAAACTCAGATGTTACCTGATAAGTCACCTCTCTCCATTACCATTTCTCAATGAGAATTGGGTACTATTTGTGCTTTACTATCACAGCACTTGGATTATAATTTGGTGGTGGACAGGAATTATGTCATATTCATCTTTGCTACGGACCCCATATTTCTTCCAACTACAGCATTAAGCACGTTCTCTGGTAGAGGAAGGTTCTGAAGAAGACTTGTTGAATTTGAAAGAATTGCCTACTCCTAGTATAGCCAAAAAAAAAAAAAAAAACACCAAAAACCTGTTGCCGTCGACCCTATAGTGACCCTATAGAACAGAGTAGCACTGCCCCATAGGGATTTCCAAGGAGCAGCTGGTGTATTCAAATAGCCAACCATTTGATTAGCAGCCAGGTTCTTAACCACTGCACCACTAGGGATCCACTCCAAGTATCCAAAAAAAAGATTGCTATCAAGTCAATTTCGACTCATAGAGACCCTATATAGGCCAGAGTAGAAGTGCCTCCATAGGGTTTCCAAGGAGAGCCTCATGGATTCTAACTGCTGACCTTTTGGTTAGCAACCGAACTCTTAACCACTATGCCACCAGGGTTTCCACTCCAAGTAGAGATGCTACAAATTCCATACAAAAACTGGCCAATTAGCTATGATTCCATGGGTTACATCTTTCCTGGTGGCCTAACAAGCCACTACACAAATGCTGTTCTGCCCTCAAAGTCAATCTCAGTAAACCTACAATTGATTCAGCAATTGAAAATTTATCACGTTCTAGGCACTATATTGTACACTATATTGGGTATATAAAAATGGATAAAACAGATAGGGTCTGTATCTTCCTAAAGAATTGCCTGTCCCATTGAAGTGAATGCCCTCTTCTATCACCGTACTCCTCTGTCTCTGCCTCCAGACCCATCCCCTCACTTCTGCCCACTAGCCCTTTTCCTCCCCCAACTTGTAAGATGGAAATGATGAGAGAAAACAATGACATGAGAGCGCTAGCTGCCATACCATTAACTGGGAAGTAAAAACAGAACTCAATGCTTTGGACAATTTGCATGCCTTGACGTTTAAACTTGAGAAAACTTGCAGAGTATCGCACTTACAAGATTTCGATCTGAATAATAAGAAACATGTCTACAACTTATAACTAACCTGAAAATGATTGGATAAAATAGACATTTAGAGGTCTTTTTTTAATGAAGAGTTTGATGTGCGTAGCACACATATCACTGACATCTCGGTGATGAATAATGATTAAGACGTTTTCAAAAGGTTTCTTTTTCTGACCACGATCATTGCTGATTTACTCTATAAACTTAAAAATAAAAAATGCTCTGGCCTTAACGGCGATTATTTCCAAAATCTGCATTACGTATCTTAATGAATTAATGAGAAATTGTTTTTCTACTGAGGGAAAAACTAAAGTCAAATTATATGAACACAAATTTTTTATTGTTTTACACTGTCTTAACCCATGTAACCCAAATATATTTTAAGCTAAATCAGTGATAAAGTGACTGGTTTAGGTCAGCCTATGTTCTAAGGAACAAGTGGTATTCTTATGAGTTGCCCTGAGAGAAGCTGTACCAATGGACATGCTGGTAAGTATAATATAACTTGTTTAGTTTTTGTTGTTTCTAAAGACCTTTGAGATTTGTTTTTATTTTTCACAGCAACCCTGTGAGGAAGGACAGGCATGAACTAGTGGGTATTTATGAAAAACAGGCTTAGAGAGATTTGTTGACTTAAATAAGCCCATCCTACTAAATAATAGAACCGGAACTTAAACGCAGGTCTTAACTGCAAAAACAATGAGATTTTCATAATACCACACTGCCCTTGTACTTACATATGATGAAAGTTTTGCATCGTATAGGATTTCTCATTTTCCCCTGCACTTTCCTAGAAACTATCTTGTTTGAGCCTTGCAGTAACTTTGATAGTATTATTGCCAAGTGACCAAAGGTATACCTGGGAAACAGAGAGGTGAAGTGATTAAGAAGAGGTCACTCAGTATAGGTGAGGTAGGTCAAGAAAAAGGAAATTCTAGTTCAATGTTCATTTCTTTAATCAAAATTATTTTTCCTATTTGCTGTTGCAGTTAAGGATGTGTCACTCTATATTGTTACAATATAATGTCAAGAGCATGATTCTTTTGAAAGCCAGGACAGCCTGTAACATCATAAAACAACAAGAATGAGAGCAAGATCGCTTGATTGATTCTTGTTCTTTTGCACCACATTTAGAATTCCATACCTCATTCGAGGCTTCAGCCAGAGCAGACAGTGCCAAGTTTGTGAGAAGATCCCGATTTTATATTGAAAAACTGAATCAAGAGCTACTGAGAAACATGGAGGACTCCACTGAGGAAGAACAGAGACGGCTGCTGTTGAGAGCTATGAGGGAAAAAACCAAAAGACTAGTTTACGCTCACAAGGTGGGCAGTGGGAAAAAGTATTTTTATTTTATTCTAATTTCTTTCACTTCTCCACCATCCTAGATGATCAAATTGTCGCATCATTCAAGACCCCGTAAAAATTGTCCTAATTTAGGCGGCCAAAATAATTTCCACATTTTGTCTTCAGTAAGGCATTTAGCTGTGTATCTTCTTTTTTTCCTTTTGTTGGAGTTATTTGCTTTCATGCCGTGTCTTTGCTATCTGATGCAAGTTAGGGATTATATCTCATATGGATTTGTACCTCCTATTGCAGTGAAAGCTGTAATTCCCATGTAAAGACATCTATTAACATCTCATCGAATCAGCGGATGGATGCAGTGTACTTCCGGTGGTAATTCATTGTCCATCTGGTCTTTACTCTTTGGTCTTTTGTTGTGAGTCTAGGCATTTTCCAGTTCAGCTTTGAATAGGATATAACTGTCCTTTGATGTTAAAGTTGAAACATTTCAAATCTGCCAGAGGAATCTTCCTGCTCATCCTTCTCCAGTGTGGAGGCTGATACTAAGTTGTAGTTTTAAGAGTTGACATTGCCATGTTTTCCTTTCTACACTAAATACTGCTTATCAGAGTGGGAGGGGGCAGCAAATATTGACCTGGACATCTTCCTGGGAAGTCAGCTGGTCATTAGGGTTCATTCCTAAGTGCAAGATTTCCTACCCATCTTGAAAGGAAATGGCAGTTTTGTGGGTGTGTGGGTGTGTGTGGGTGTGTATGTGTGGTGTGTTTTAACATATCTAGAACAGAGGTACCATTATGGAATTTGAATTTCCTCGTTACCTTACTTCCTCATGGAAAGTTATGAAATCTGAGGTATATTCAGAGCTACTCCTTGGGACAAAAAGGGGAGTCCCTGAAGAGTTTCTAACATTGAGAGAGAGGGAGGGAAATAGACAGGGAGAGGGTGAGGGAGGGAGGGGGAAGAAGGGAGAGAGAGAACCTCAGCCATCAATGCCAAATGAATCATAGAGTTTTGAAGTTAATGATGCCTAAATAGAGAGACGTCCAAGGTCAAACCATGGAGGGTTGTTCAGCAATTACTAGATTATTAAATATTCATTTTAGATCATTTACATCAATTTTTGTCTGTTCACAGTGTGGTTTCCTTGAATTTTATAACATTTCATTTTTATTTTAGGGTAATTTCTGGCCATAGAAAGGAGATACCTTTTTTACTATTTCTCCCTCTCCCCCTCATATGTTAATTAATTGAACTGGGGTATTATTTGAACCTAAAAAAAAAAAAAGGAATGCTGCCAGCTGAGGAATCTGATAGTTGTTACTTGTAAACACGTGACATGGATTTTTTTTTTATTGGGGTTGGGTTGTCTTTCTTTAGAAAGCATCAACAGGTCATTAGTTATCCTTTCGGTGGGGATGAGATAATGGTGAGCGTGTGCTTTTATCTTATTATGATGTTTTCAGTAGTAAGTGGTGCTGGTTTTATTCCAAGAGTTTATAACTTCTGGAAAATGTTAATACTTTAGCTCCAAGGCTAGTCTTAATTGTGAAAATTAGCATATGTGCTTCTAATCATATTTCCCATTGAAAAATAAAAACAGGATTAAGCTTCTAAGAACAGTGCTAATAAGGATCTTTGGCAGAATCATTTAAAAAATGATACCAAATTTTATGGGTTTTTTTTTTTTCTTCTTCTTTCTTGACATTGGGCACATTAAGCAAGAATATTCTTTAGTCATTAGTGAATCAGGCAGTATTCTGTAGTAACTAAGAATGTAAACTTTAGAGATAAAACTGGATTTAAATCCTAGCTCTGTAGCTTGCTTTCTTTGTGTCACTGGACAATATTCTTAACCTTCTAGACTCAGTTGCTTTACATGTAAAATGAGGAGGATAACGATAATGCTTGCTTTATAGGATTATAAACCCATTGCCATTGAGTCGATTCTGACTCATAGCAACACTGTAGGACAGAGTAGAAATGCCCCACAGGGTTTCCAAGGAGTGGCTGGTGGGTTTGAACTGCCGACATTTTGGTTAGCAGGTGCAGCTCGCCATAGCTCTTAACCACTGTGCCACCAGGGCTCCAAGTACAGGATTATAGTAAGGATTAAATGAAAATGTGCATATAAAGCCCTAGTACATAATCCAAGTTCTGTGTTAGCCATAAATGGTAGTTGTAGAAGTAGTAATATTAGATTAAAGAAGATGCTTGATATACCCTCTATGAGTTCTGTACCATCAATCCGTCGGGCTTATATAGGATTAATCCCACCCTTACTTTTGTGGTGGTCCCTGGTTCGTCTAGTCCAATCAGTATCTTTAGTCACTCTGACGTGGTAGACTGGTTGCATGGTACTCGTCATCTAATTAGGGCCAGTGAGCTTCAGGCCTAAGAAAGTTGAAAGGGGGCTGCCTTTTTTTTTTTTTTTAAACTGGAGTTGGAGCTGAAAGGATCAGAGGACCACTACCATCTTAAATCCACAAGGGGAGATCCTGTCTGAGAAGAAAGCCAACATTCAGAGGACAGAAAGTCTAGGTCAAAAGATGGAGAAGTCAGATCTCATGCATATCCTGTGATGCTGTCCATCAAGATTTACCGGAAAGGAGCCCTACCTCTGAAATTGTCGGTTACGTGAGCCAGTAGTTGCCCTCTTGCTTAAACCATTTTGTACTGGATTAAAACAAAACAAAACTAGTAAACTGATAAAGAGATCAATCAGTCTGCAGAGTAGTAAAGTCTCAGAGAAAGCTGAAACTCCATTTACTCTGTGTTCTCTATGCTACTCCCGCTGAAGGATCACCCAGTGGTTTCTTTCTGAAGAGTTATGACTTTGCTATGGCTTCCTGGGCCAGTCTGATTTCCAGAGCAGTTTCCCAGTCCTTGTTAGACAGTTATGCCTTCTCTTGCCTTCCAGCCTCCCAAGCCAATTGCCTTAGTTATCTAGTGCTGCTGTAACAGAAATACCACGAGTGGATGACTTTAACAAACAGAAATTTATTCTCTCACAGTTTAAGAGGCTAGAAGTCTGAATTCAAGGTGCCAGCTCTAGAGGAAGTCTTTCTCTCTATGTCGGCTCTTGGGGAAGGTCTTTCTCTCCTTTCAAAAACTCTGAGCCTGGAGTTCCTTGGAAATCTCCATGTATCTTGGCATCAATCTTGCTCTGGGTCTAGGAGGTTCTCAATGCAGGGACCCCAGGCCCAAAGGATGTGCCCTGCTCCCAGCTCTTCTTCCTTAGTTGTAGTAAGGTCCCTCCTCTCTCTGCTTGCTTCTCCCTCCTTTTATTTCTTGTCACATAAAAGGTGTGACTCAAGCAGGGTGTGACTTGAGTAAGGGTGTGACTTGAGTAAGGTTGTGACTTGAGTCAGGCTGTGACTTGAGTCATGCACACCCTTGGTAAGGGCATGACTCAAGATACACCCCAAACTAATCCTGCCTGTTAACATATTAAAAATAAAAAACCAAACCCATTGCTGTCAAGTAGATTCTGACTCATAGCAACTGCATAGGGCAGAGTAGAACTGCCCCACAGATTTTCCAAGGAGCGGCTGATAGATTCAAACTGCCGACATTTTGGTTAGCAACCGTAGCAATTAACCACTATGCCACCAGGGTTTCCTCCATTAACGTATAGAGGTTAGAATTTACAACACATCACACAATGTAGGACAATTACATCAGATCACAAAATGGAGGACAACCACACAATACTGGGAATCATGGCCTAGCCAAGTCGACACGTATTTTGGGGGGAAATAATTCAGTCCATGACACCATTGTAAGAATTAGTAGTTTTTATATTTGAATATTTGTTGGGTTTGTAACAAGAAAACCACCAAAAGATATGGATCATTTTTTCCTTTTATTTATTTTTCTCTAGCCTGAGCCAGTTTTTCCACTTTTGGGAGCTTTCTTTCTTGGAAATATCTCCTTATATAAGCCACTTGGAGTGAAACATTCTACATAAAATAAATCTATAGGCCATGACTTTCATGGAATTTCAGGAACGGTAAAGGGGAGGAAATTCTGAGTGCTAAATATAAAGGGAAAATCAGTGTGTTTTCAACTGAGATTTGACTAACGTAGAGATGTGGTGAAGCAAGGAGACAGCAGCAGGGCTTTCTTGTGGCCAAGTCTTCAGAGGTGTTGACCCTTTGAACACACCAAACCAAAAAAGCCTAACCAGTTGCTGTCGAGTCTATTTTGACTTATGGTGACCCCGTGGTGTCAGAAGTGTGCTCCATAGGATTTTCAATGACTGTGATCTTTTGAAGTAGATCACCAGGCCTTACTTCTGAGGCACCGCTGGATGGATTCAAACAGCCAAACTTTTGGTTAGTAGCTGAGCTCCTAACCATTTGTGCCACCCCTGTTTATTACTCTTGAATAAACAAAACTGAGAAAGAAGAACATTCAAAAATAAAACAAAACAAAAAAACACCTTGATAGGGGGCCAAGTGAGAAATGATGGTAGACAGGGAGAGATCGCAAAGTACTACCTTCTTCTCTAGCCTGAAGCCTGCTGCATTCGTGGAGCTCCTAAAGATTCTTTCTGCACCAGAAAGTTTCAAAACCTAGTAAATAAGTTGGGGAAATTGATTAGATATATAGAAATGTAGGTGGCAGGTATATTTCAGCCAGTGTCAACTGGAAAGCAAGAACTTTATTTTGGATCTGCTGATAATATCAGCCTCCCATGGGCAAAGCATACATCTTGGTTTGTTTGGGACAGTTCCCATTTCGGCTTGATGTCTTAGTGTAGTTATTGATAGTGCCCTATTCACCCTCAAAAGAGCCCTGAATTAGGGCAACAATGAAGCAGCCATCTTATGAACTATCCTTTGCATGACTCAGCAAGTAATCTGAAGTGACCATATATTCACAAAACCTCATATCTAGTTTGTAAATTTCCTCTTTTCATTATTTTGCTTCCCAAGATCAACTCTTAATGACAGTGTTCATAAGTTCACTTCTCTTGCATCAGATAAGAGTTGAGTTTGGCAGTGAGTAAAAAGACCCCCATAACAGTGGCTTGAAGAAATTAGGAGTTTAAGTTTCCTTTAAGCAACCAGAGGTCTACAGATAGGCAACTATGGTGGTGGTTCATTGGCTCAGCACGCTCACTAGGACCAACTTCTTTACATTTATTTGTCCTGGGCATCATGATACGCGATAGTTTCTACATCCCCAGCTACCATGTGCATAATCTAGGCACTGAGGAAAGAATGGTGCCTTTATCAGGAAAGCATACATTGCCAAAAATTCCAGCAGATGTCTGTTAGGGCTCACTGGATAGAAATATGCCACGTGACCACCCTAGGTGGAAAGAGAGCTGGGAAGTATGTGTTTCTCTTTATTTTAAGCAGGACACATTGCCATGCCCATCAAAGTCAGGGTTCTGTTAATAAGAACGGGAAAATGGATATTGGCTGGGCATCTGACCTCTTCCATACTTCTCCAGCCCCAGAATCTAAATGTATATAGTAAAAGACTTTAGGTAGAGAGAGAGCGAGACTACGCACAGATTGAGACATAGATATACATGAGTAGTTTCTCTGTTAAGTTGCATAAGATCTTTTGAATCACCCTAAATATTAGTTTAAAAGTTTATTAACTTCTCCTAGGAAGCTAAATATTGAACTCTAGAGACCAGAGGAAAGAGAGATAACCTATAATTTTATTTAGGTCCAAAGAGATAAGAGCTCACCTGGGGTTTGGAGACAGAAGCTTTCCGCTTGAGTTTTCGTGGAAAATCACTGGATATTTCCTCTGAAATGTCTTTCGATAGCTAAGGCAAGGATGAATATCATATTTTTTGCAAATAATGTGCCCACATAAATAACGCACCCACACACATATAACGCTCGTAGTGCACCTAGGAAAATAATGCACAAGGGGGTTGTGCGATTGGCAGAAAACATGCGTTATTTGAGTAAAGACATGGTAAGCATCATTACTTCCACTTTTGTTTCTCTGTTTTGCTAGATGGGAAAAGGTTCTCTCTACAGGGAACTGTGCAAGATCACTAGTGAACTAAAAGCCACCATGGAGGAAAATACAGCATTGGTTTTTTTTATGGGTGTGTTTGCTTGTGGCTTCAATACAGCTGCTCATGAAAATTCCAGGATCAGCAGGTTTTCCATGCTCATATTGGTCTAATCACTTACCGCCTAGTTATTTAGAATTGAACATGTACCACACATTGTCTTAGGCACCGGAAATAAAATGAAATACACTTCCGTGCTAGTGGGAGAGACAGACAACATGAACACAGATAAATGTGAAACCTTACTGAATTTTACTTCTTCGGTTAGATTCCCTTCATCTGAAATACCAGTGCTAATATGCACTTATTTTTCAACAAATGAATTTATTCATTTATTCAATTTCAAATATTTATACTTAGCATGTGCAGACTACTATTATATGTGCTCAAATCATGTAATACCATGGAGGAGAGAAGCAAGGCAAACACTGTGCTTTCATACTGGAATAAAAGATTGCAATTGCTAAGCACCATAAAAGAGGTAATACAGTGTTATAGATGCATGTTACATTTATATCTTGGTATTAAAAAAAAGTTTTTTAAACTATATTAGCTTTTGTCATTGATTTCTTTCTGTTATTTGTTTTAATCTTGTATCTTGACTCTTTTTTTGTAGAATCCAGGAAGAAGTAGTATATGTTTAAAAATTTGTATACTGCTTAATGAAATACTTTCTTCATTGCTAATATTATTAAGGACTTTTCAGGTGCTTTCTTAGTTATTTCAATTTTTAAAAAAATTAGTTGGTGTTACCTTAAAATCCTGAAGTCTGCTTTGTAACATGTTACCAAGAAAAAGAAGTTTCTCATATTAAAAGCTAATTTTCACACCATGTACACAAGTTAACTCAAAGTGGATCATAGGCCTGAACGTAAGAACCAAAAAACCAAATCCAATGCCATCGAGTCTATTCGGACTCATAGCGACCCTACAGGACAGAGGAGAACTGCCCCTTAGGGTTTCCAAGGAGCGGCTGGTGGATTTGAACTGCCGCCCTTTTGGTTAGCAGCTGAACCTTCAACCACTGGGCCATAGAACTATAAAACTCTTAGAAGGATAAAGCTTTGTGACCTTGGATTAACCAATAGTTTATTAACTATGACACCAAAAGCACAAACAACAAAAGAAAAATAGATAAATTGGACTTCATCATAATTCAAAATTTTTATGCTACAAAGGACACCATCGAGAAAGTGAAAAGATAGCTTAACAAGTGAGGGCAAATTCTGAAAATGTCTCTGATTAAAAAATAACTTGTATCTAGAAGACATAAAGATCTCAGTAATAAAATGAGAAATAACTTAATTAAAAAATGGGCAAAAATATTGGAATAAACATTTCTCCAAGGAAGATTTACAAATGGCCAGCAAGCACATGAAATGATGCTCAACATCATTAGCCATTAGGGATTAGCAAATCCAAACGACAATGAGATACCACTTCACATCCACTAGGATAAGAGTAACCAAAAAGACAGATAATAACAAGTGTTGGAGAGGATATGGAGACATTAGAACCCTCACACACTGCTTGTTGGAATGTAAAATGGTGCAGCCGCTTTGGAAAATAGCCTGACAGCTCCACAAAAGGTTAAATATAGAGTTAGCATATGATCCAGAAATTCCGCTTCTAGGTACACCCCCAAGAGAAATGAAAACACAGATCCACACAAAAACTTGTGCATGAATTTTATAGCACTATTCTTCATAAGAGCCTAAAAGTAGGAACAACCCAAATGTTCATTAACCAGGCATTATCTATGATGAATGGATAAAGTGTGGTCTATAAATACAATGAGATATTTTTTGACAACAAAAAAGAAATGAAGGATTGATGCATGTTACAACATGGATAAAACCTTGAAAACATTATGCTAAGTGGAAGAAGCCAGTTACAAAAGACCACACATTGTATGGTTCTATTTATGTGAAACATCCAGAAGAGTCAAATCTGTAGAGATTGAAAGTATGTTAGTGGTTGTATCGGGCTGGTGGAGGGTCGGGTGGTGGTGGGGAGGATAGTATGTCAGCGCTAAAGGGTGTGGCATTTCTTTTGGAGATGATGAAAATGTTCTAAAATTAAAGGTTACACAACTCTGTGAACATACTAAAAACCATTGAATTGTCTACTTTAAATGAGTGAACTATGTGGTATGTGAATTATATCTCAATAAAGCTATTATAACAAAGTAAATTTTATTCAAATTGTCAATTTAATCATGATTTAATAGAGATTAAATAGTAAATAAAATTTTTTTTCTTTAATGTATTCAACACACTGTAATTGAATTTTTGTCTGTTTAAAGTAACACAAAGGTGTGACTTTTCTCACAATTGGAGAGGTGTGACAAAATTTTAACACTGGTGTTGGAGCAAAAAGTGGGAAAAGGAGTGAAAACAGAGTAGAATTCAAGCCCTCATTGTGAACATGTGTCCTACAACTATAAACACCAATGATTTTGACCACAAAATACTAGCTATGAGAGAAGTAGTATTCTAATAAGATTAATATTTGTGAGGCCTAGTATTTGGCTTTACTTGATGAGCTTGGAGCCCTGGTAGCGCAGTCGTTAGGAGCTCAGCTACTAACCAAAAGGTCGCAGTTTGACTCCACCAGCCATTCCTTGGAAACTCTATGGGGAGGTTCTACTCTGTCCTATAGGGTCTCTATGAGTGGGAATCGACTCAATGGCAATGGGTTTTTTTGTTTGTTTGTTTTGAAGAGCTTGAGCTTCTAAATTATTATTATTGTCAAGGCTTTAGAAATTTATCCATACCTGTTAATAAGGTGGTATACTTGGATAGGTGTATGTTTAAATCAAAGGAGCTCTGGTGGCACAACAGTTAAGTGCTTGGCTGCTAATCAAAAGGTTGGCAGTTCAAACCTATCCAGCCACTCTGGGGGAGAAAGACCTAGTGAGCTGCTTTCCTAAAAACTACAGGCAAGAAAACCATATGGGGCAGTTCTACTCTGTCACATGGGGGTCCCTATGATTCGGAATTGACTCCATGGCACCTAACAACAATGTTATATCAAGTGAATCCCTGAGTGGTGCAAATGGCTAAGCTCTCAACTACTGGTCAAAAGGTGGATGATTGGAACCACCCCAGAGACACCTTGGAAGATAGGCCTGGCGATCTGCTTCTGAAAAGTCACAGCCTTGAAGTTCTACTCTGCACACATGAGGTCACCACGAGTTGGAATCAACTCAACACCATCTAACGACAATAACAACATGTTTAAATCACAGAATATATTTTTGCTGTCTCTCTCTTTGATGTGATTTATAAATGTATTGTGAGGTGTTCTTGAATATTTGTCCCCTCAAATTGCATCCTGAGGCTGTGTAATGAATAACAGATATAGAAGTGTATATCTCTATATTGGTCATGCACATCAACGTCTTGAAGACAGAACTTATTACTTCCTAATATAAGCTTGGGAATTGCAAGCTAGGGTGCAGTTTAAAATATTAATATTTTCAAGAGGCTTTAACGGAAGTTTGAAACACATTGGGATATTTACAGAAAATTACACGAAGATATTGATACTTTCTATAGTTAAATCTTATTTTTATTTTATGCATATGATGATAGAATCACTTGGAGAGCATCTCTACAAAACAGAAATAGCATATGGTTGAGGAGCAACTTGTGTCTTCCACTCTCAATTAGGTTTGTTTCCCTTTCTTTGTCATTAGACATTATAAGCATATCTCGTTATAATAGAGGCTCATCTGGTGAAGTGTGGGTATGACTCTCTGGTGAAAAATGTGGGTGTGAATCTCTGGGGAAGTGTGGGTATGAATCTCTGGGGAAGTGTGGGTATGAATCTCTGGGGAAGTGTGGGTATGAATCTCTCTCTGGTGAAGTGTGGGTATGAATCTGACTTATCATGGCATTATCACAATTATTTTACCATCATTCTTTTGTGTTCATTACAGCATTTATTACATCTGTTACTCAAGTCCAGGGGCTGGATCAGTCAATGAATCAGATGACGTTTCATTCTCAAAAGATTTACCATTTTAAATATTCTATATTGGATTAACTGTGGGTAGTTTAATTCTGGCCATCTTAGAAAGAGAGAGAGAGAAATGCTCTAAAACAAATACCGTGAAGTATGTAGTTTTCAGAGATAGAAAAGACTTTCAATATAACTTAGTCTGAAGTAAAATTTGATGATTGATGCCCTCCATAGCTATTTAGTCTTGCTTGAACACCTCTCATTCTATGGGAGTGTCCCACCACTAAGACTTCCCATGTTCTGATCCAAAAAGCTGGTTTGATGTAAAGAACACAGTGTTGGACATCAGTCATACTTGGGTTGTAATTTCCCCCTGCTGCTGGTTGAGTTTGGGCAGTTTGCTTAATGTCTCTGAGTTTCTCTTTACCATTTTTAAATTGAATGCATTATATTGACTTTTTAAGTTTCGTAGAGGGAGCAAAAATTTAAATACTAGGTAGTACACTCAGATGAATAATAAACACCTAACAAGTGTAATCATTTCTTTCTACCCCCCATAAGGGTAAAATCACTTGGCAACGTACAAGATGTCTCAGTGTACTATGTATGTTTTGCATGTGAAAAAGTTTTTATTTAGGTATTTTGATTGTTGCAGAAATACAGTGATGCTTTTACATCTGCTCATTCTCCTTCTTAATTTCTTTCATTATTCCTGTCCTCTCCCCCTCCTTTTTTCCACATCCCCAACCCTGCAAACTCTGGAATGGTGTTCTATGTTGCCCCCATCATTTTGTATTTCACCATTTTAAAGGTCAGCTCCCTGTACCTTCTAGGTTGGCCTTTAGTTAATCTGACATACTGAATTGCACAGATCAGGAAAGATTGCAATCAATGTAGTTTTATCCCCACTCTCTACAGTATCCTCGATACTAACACTAGAGCTACTTTTCTAGAGATCAGATTCTAGCCACTTCCTGCCTCTAAAACTTTTGATGAGTTCTAGTAACTCGTATTATAAAACCTGAAACTCTTTGGCTGGCCCTTGAAACCCTTTAAACAGTTCAACCCCAACGACGTAAGTCCATGGCTTCCTTTCTATTTTCGTTTCCATTTCTGTTATGTTTTTCTTTTTCTTTTTCTTTGTGTCATTTTGTATATTTGAGCTTTCCATGTCCTCAGTCCCAATGTCTTTTTTTTAAATGTTTGCTTATCAACTTCCCATTCCTCTCTTAGTACCCAGTCATCTCCTCCATGAAACCTTCCCTACATTCCCTGTGAAAACCGAATAAATCTATCCTGCCTTTCCTTATCCTTCCATAGCTTTTCACTTGTTCCACTCTCACACCTCTTTATTCTATGCTACCTTCAGTTTGCACTTTTGTCTCCACCACTAAATTGTCAACATCTTGAAGGCAAAGACGGTGCCTGAGTTATCTTCTAATTCCCATTCTACCAATTTCCTGCTAAGCCCTCCCCCGCCAGTCATCCACCCAGCAGTACCACCCACCTAAGCAATGGAGTTGTCAGTGTACTTCTGTATTGTTGCTTTAGCTTCCTTTGCTCTTCTAACACACATAAGGGTTTTGTGCCCTGGTGGAAGCCACTCTTGAAACCATATCAGACTGACTACTTGGGACATTAATCTCAGTGAGAGGAAAACAGCTATGGTTTCTTTTTTGATTTCTCCTTGTGTGTTCTAAATCATGAAGGTAGCCTTTCTTTCCATTAAAAAACCCATCACCATCGAGTCCATTCCGACTCATAGTGACCCTATAGGACAGAGCAGAACTGCCTCGTAGGGTTTCCAAGGCTGTTATCTTTGTGGGAGCAGACTGCCACATCTTTCCCCGGAGGAGCAGCTGGTAAGTTTGAACCACCAACCTTTTGGTTAGCAGGTGAGTGCTTAACCACTGCACCACCAGGGCTCCTTTCTTCTTTCCATGAGCAGCTATACCCTGTTGTGCACTGTATTTCATTGTCTTGTTTCGCCCTCTGCATATTATTTTTATAATCAATTTCATATGTTTATGGTTACACCTTTGCTTTAAAATGATATAATATCCAGAAATGGAGCTGCTCTTGCATGAAAAATTGAAGATGATTTTTTAATTTATAAAAAGGAAGTAATATTCTGTAACTGAAATAAGATATTTACACTGCATTTGACAGTCTACAAAGCACGTTTGCATCCACAATTTCGATTCCGACACCTGCGGAGTATGCAAAGGCAAGGATTATTGCCCTTTTTTATGGATTAGAAAGTGACAACTGTGAGGGTTAAGGGATTTGCCAGACCGTAAACTAATTTTCCAATGTCTATTCTAAGGCATTTTCCAGTGTACAATGTTGGGATACTTAAAATTCACAATTCAATTTCTTGAAATGATTTACTTGTGCAACTTTTCCCCTCGTACTTCATCAAGGAAATCAAATTGGTGTAGTTTAGTAATTTAAAGGACTTTATCATTTTGTTTGAACTTTTCTTGATATTTTAAGATGTATGTTTTCCCATTTGTTGTTGTTAGATGCCATCAAGTCACTTCTGACTCATAGTGACCCTATGTAAAACAGAGCGAAACACTGCCCGGTCCTGTGCCATCCTCACAATCATTGTTATGCTTGAGCCCATTGTTGCAGCCACTGTGTCAGTCCATCTTGTTGAGGGTCTTCTTCGTGACGACCCTCTACTTTACCAAGCATGATGTCCTTCTCCAGGGACTGATCCCTCCTGATAACATCTCTAAAGTATGTGAAACAAAATCTCACCATCCTTGCTTCTAAGGAGCCTGCTGGCTGTACTTCTTTCTTATTAGTTTTGAGTGCTTTGGTAATATGTGAGATAATATGTGATTGGAAGAGTCACAAATTGGTTTCTGGATTTTATCTCAGGATTTACTCATATGTCCCCTTCAATGCCTGATTTTTAATGTGAAATTTTGGGGAGATGTGGTATTTATTTAAAAAGGTTTTAAAGTTTATCTGCTAATTTTTCATCCCAATAGTAATTTGCCATTTTTATTATAATCTGAAACATAAATATTGAGTAGAGAGCAGTACATTGTTAAAGTGAGGGTGTATTTTTTAAGACTTCTGGTTTGTAATGTCAGTCTCTCGTATTTCTCAGTCCTCAATTCTCAAATCTATATTTACAAACCCAATACATTATTGATATCTTTTTCATTATGAAATGAAGAGATACAAAGGCCTCCCTATCTAAGATGCATTGCATGAGAATGGAAAATGAAGTTGAATAGCCTACATCTAAGATGAAAATATAGAGGGAAGTAATTGGTCACACTCCAAACTCTTTTGAGAGGCAAATCCAGGAGTCCAAAATGGAAAATGAAGTTTTGAAAAGCAGTCCCCAAAGAGGCATGATTCATCTTGTGTGGAAGTATATATAACTCTCTGAGCACTGTTATCTGCTTGACCATTTCACTGGCATCCTGGTGTGCCTGTCTTTGCAAATTATCTTCTCAGCAAACTCTTAAAGCAAAGCTCAAATGCTTTCTTGACTGTCAGCTTTTTTTCTCCCCCTCTCTTCATTCTCCTTACAGTATTGAGACATCCTCCCCACTTCTCTTGGTTTTTCTATTTTTGAGGTCTAATGTTCTCCCCAAAACTATGCTTCTGCCTCTATTGTCCAGCACTGTGCCCACTTGGCTTCATTTTTAAGACTCTCACTTAATGAATGTCATCGTAAAGGTCAACTAGACTAAATTAGGGGCTCTTTTTCTAATATTCACCAAAGGTAGAATCTATCTTTGTTGAAACAGCTCTGCTGTTGAGGGCTTTGCTACCTGAAGTGTACACTGGTGATAATTGCTAGGGGGTTCTTCTCTTTAGTGTGCCCCTTTTGATCCTACTTCTGCAGCCTGGAGTCACAGAGAGCATAAATTAGTTGCTTAGCACTGTGCTTGGCACATGGTTAGTGTTCTCAAACTGTTGGTTGTTGTGAAGATCCAATGTGTTTTTCTATCTCTTGTTCTATTATATCTTTATCTCAACCGTCATCCACATATATATCTTTATCTGTCTATCTCTCCCATCACTTAGAAGGATGCCTGATACTTAGTAAGGGCTTTAAAAGTGTTTACTAAAAAAAAAAAAAAAAAAATTCTTTATCACAGGACACATTTCAACTCTGTTGAAAATATTTGAATAGTGTATGAAGTGATTTGTGGTTTCCTGTGAGAGTGTTAACCAGTTCCAGTTGTCTCATAAGTAAGTTTTTTTTGTTTTAAGTTAATAAGTATTTTTAATAAATAAATGAACAAACAACAGAATCATTCAATTTTGGAAGTTGAAAGAAACTTATGAGCTATTAGCGTCAGCATCCCCTTTTCATATTACCCACCACCGTCGAGTCGATTCTGACTCACAGCGACCCTATAGGACAGAGTGAAACTGCCCTATAGGGTTTCCAAGGAGCTGCTGGTGGGTTTGAATTGCCAGCTTTTGGTTAGCAGCCAGACACTTAACCACTGCCCCACCAGGGCCCCTTTTCCTATTAGAAAATAGAAATCTCTGGCCTAGACTTTTTAAATCTTTTCATCATCCAGCGCTCACACTTACATGTCCATATCTTTCTGAAAATGTGGTATTATTAATGCCATGCAAGTGAAGTTTTATTAGCTCCTGCACTGGGTTAGCTGTTGCCGAATACTAGGTGATGCTCTTGGACCATCAAGAAACTATTCGTGGTCAGGATGAGTTGGTCAACAAGGTAGGGCTGGAGAATTAAAATTCCCTCACATGCCTTTAGCAATAAATGTTTGAGAAATTTTCTGAAATTGCATTGTTTAAAGCACTGCTGAAGTTTCCTCCTGAAAGTGGCAGTTTTATGAGCATGCTGGTGTTCTCCAGTGCTAGCTTAGAAAACTGCCGTCAAGTCGATTCCAAGTCACAGCAACCCTACAGGACAGCGTAGAACTGCCCCATAGAGTTTCCAAGGCTGTAATCTTTACGGAAGCAGACTGCCACAACTTAGTCCTGTGGCGTGGCTGTTGGGTTAGAACCACCAACCTTTCGGTTAGCAGCTGAGTGCTTTAACCACTGTACTACCAGGGCTCCTAATGCTAGTTTACCTAATCTTATATATCATTGTTGTTGTTAGGTGCCATCGAGTCGGTTCCGACTCATAGTGACCCCATGTACAACAGAAGGAAGCACGGCCTGGTCCTGCGCCGTCCTCACAGTCGTTGCTATGCTAGCGCCCATTGTTGCAGCCACTGTGTTAGTCCATCCAGTTGAGGGTCTTCCTCTTTTTCACTGACCCTCTACCTTACCAAGCATGACGTCCTTCTCCAGGGCCTGGTCCCTCCTGATATCGTGTAGGAATAGTTGCGCCATCCGATTTCATCCCACCTCACATTCTCACAGTATTAAATGATGGAATGGTGTTGACAATGACACTTACGTGAGCTAACACTTGTAAGTGTTTACTTGATGTTTGGACTTTATATAAATGTATTCATTCAGTCTTCACAGCAATTCCCCAAAATATGTCCTGGAATTAGCTCCTTTGACAGATGAGGAAACAATGATGTAGCAACTTACTCAAGATTACCCACATGGGAGCTGAGGCTTTTAACTATATCAAATATTAGTTTTTTAATAATAAGAAAATGTAGTTAATGCTATTTATGTGGTGCTTGGCATGCACTAATTTTTTTATGAATCCCACAACATCCCTGTGAGGTATGTTAGGTCAGGTGGGTATGTCTGTCCCTGTCTTGGTCATCTAGTGCTGCTATAACAGAAATACCACAGGTGAGTGGCTTCAACAAATAGAATTTTATTCTCTCACAGTCCAGTAGGCTAGGAGTCCAAACTCCGGGTGCCAGCTCCAGGGAAAGGCCTTTGCTTTCTGTCGGCTCTAGAGGAAGATCCTCGTCATCAGTCTTCCTTTGGTCTGGGAGCTTCTCCGTGCAGGAACCTCAGATCCAAAGGACACACTCTGCTCCGGGCACTGCTCTCCTGGTGGTATGAGGTCCCTCATCTCTCTGCTTGCTTCTCTCTTTTATATCTCAAAAGGGATTGGCTTAAAACACTATCTAATCTTATAGATTTCTTCAATATAACTGCTGCTAATCCATCTTATTACATCATAGTGACAGGATTTGCAACACATAGGGAAATCACCTCAGATTACAAAATGGTAGACAATCATACCATACTGGCAATCATGAACTAGCCAACTTGACAGATATTTTGGGGAGGCACAATTCAATCCATGATAATCCCTTTTTAAGGGATGAGAAAATTAAGACCCAGAGGAACGATTTTACATGAGTAGTAAATGATAACACCAATGGGCAACTTCAGGTCTATTTACTCCAAACCCGAAGTGTAGTTCACTAAACTCTGATGTATGTTCTTAACTTAAATACACATAGACATAGACATGTCTAACTTTAGGCAAGTTTCTAATCAATTTGACTAAAATCGAATAGTTTTTGGAGTTTGAGAATGTACATTTCAGTCTCTTGATAATTATCTTATGCTTCATACAGTCTTCACTGGAGTTGCCAGATAAATGAGATGTCACTGTCCTTAACAGCAAGGATCACTGCTGCTGGCTTCTGATTGGTTCCATCTGTTGCTAGGAGGAGTTGCTGTCTCCCAGCAGCTGCCAGCTAGGCAGGCGTTTCTGAGAGGAACTGAGCCCAGGTTCACAGTAGCTAGAAAAGGAACGTGTCCTAACCTGGCAAGGACATCCTTCAAGTCGATGTTTTTGTCAACGAGGCTGACAGAATCCCTGATTTTGATGCATTTCATTGCTTTCCATGAAGCCCATTTTTGTCCTTTTTCCTCCCTTTGTATAAATTTGTTCCGTTGCTGACCGACCATATTCATGCGCCTTCCAAAAGAATAAGTAAATTCCAATTAACATCTGAAATGCAGAAGAATTTAGTTCTAGCTCTACCAGGAAAGTGATAAGTTGTTTGATTAAAAAAAAAAGTAAGGACTGTTTCTTCTAAATAAGGATGCTGGCACACATCATTTTCCTGGCAATTATAAAAAGGAGTTTAAAATGTTCCCCTTAGGATTTTGCTGAAAGAAAGAGAATCGTTTGATTTGGATGGCTTCCCATATTGAAAATCCTGTTTAACTGCAATGCAACTAAAATAGGTACTGGGGAAGGAAAAGCATTATGTTCGGTTCTTCCCCTTCTTGCCTTTACATATTATGATGTCTGCCTGGAATGTTCTTCACCTGTTTCATTAACTCCCCTTCGTCCTTAAGATCAGGCTCAAATGCAAGACTTGTGGCAAAACTTTCCAGAACCACTTCTACCACAAGCACTAATTCACTCCCTTCTTTGTATCCTCAAAATACTTCATTTGTATTTCATTTTGGGACTTAATAAACGATCTTTATAGTCACTATTTGTTTTCTATACGGCCATTTCCCTTACTAAGCTGTTGAATGTCTAAGGTTCAAGGACCATATTTAATGTACTTTTGAATTCTTAGCACCTAGTATAGTGCCTGGCCTTGTTAGACCCAAACAAAAGAACCCACTGCCGTCGAGTTGGTTCCAACTCAAAGCCACCCTATAGGACATTCCCCACAGGGTTCTCAAGGCTGTAGATCTTCAAGCAAGCAGACTGACACATCATTCTCCCACAGAGTGGCTGGTGGGTTCGAACTGCCGACCTTTCAGTTAGCAGCCAAGCACTTTAACCATTGTGCCACCAGGGCTTTTTCCTTATTAGATGCTCCTCCTTAAACCCCTACGTCTAGCTCCAAGGTGTTTAATGAATTAGGAAATGTATATTATTACGTACTGGTGTAGTGGTTAATTGCTGGCTGCTAACCAAAATGTTGGCAGTTCAAATCCACCAGCTGCTCGTTGGAAACCCTATGGGGCAGTTCTACTCTGTCCTGTAGGGTCGCTGTGAGTCAGAATCGACTCAACAACCACAGATGTGGCTTGGTTTTTATTCTTCTTCACCTTTTAACAGCTGAATTTTAGTTCAAGAGGCTCAAAAGCCAGGTGGAAAAGAAAAAAAGATAAGGTGTCTTCATATCTCTGGCCCTGAAATACATTATTAACTGCCTCAGGTTACACCCACAATCGGAGTATGTTCTAATTACAGAGTCTAGGACAGTTCAGCACAGCTTATTTAACCTGGAAAAGATGTCAGAAAGCCACTTGGCCCCCGTGCTCTTTGGCAGATGTGGAAAAGAAGGCACTGGGGTGAAGTGGCCTGTCCAAGGCCACCCAAAAGACTGGTGGCTGAGCTCTGCTTCAGCCCCTTGTCAGCATTCTATTAGATTGTTTCTCCCTCTGCCCCGATTGTTTCTTCCACAAAGCAACTATTGTGTTTTACTCACGTTTGCATTCTTTGTAGCACTTCTCAAGTTGTACTCCTATGTACTGTTTCTTGACCCTTATAATGACGAGTGCCACTACAGGACACCAAAGAAAAAGGAAATCATAGAAGACCAAAGACAGAAAGAAAATATTAGCCCAAAGGACCCAATGAAACAGAGACTCTATCAGACTGAGACCAGAGGAACTAGATGGTGCCCAGGTACCACCAATGACCGCCCTGACAGGGAATACGACAGAGAGCCCCAAACAGAGCATGAGAAAAACGTAGAACGGAATTCGAATTCACGTAAAAAGACCGGACTTAATGGTCTGACAGAGACTGGAGGAACGCCCAAAACCAGGGCCCCTAGATGCTCTGTTAACCCAGACTAAAATCATTCCCAAAGCCCACTATTCACACAAAGATTAGATAAGAGTATAAAACAAAAAATAATACACCTGAGGAACATGCTTTTTAGTTCAGTCAGATACACGAGACCAAATGGGCAACTCCTGTCCAAAGGCAGGATGAGAAGGCAGGAAGGGACAGGAAGTGGTCAAATGGACACGGGGAACTCAGGGTGGAAAAGGGGAGTGTGTTGTCACACTGTGGGGATTGCAACCAATGTCACCAAACAATATATGTATAAATTCTTGAATGAGAAATTAACTTGAGCTGTAGACTTTCACCTAAAGCACAATAAAAAAAATTAAAAGAAAATAAAAATGAAATCTTAACAGTATTAATTCTCATGTAAACCTAAAAAAGCTAAAATATATGTTTCGAACCCTTAGGCAGCATTCTAATTCCTTTGTTTGGATTTACTTGTCAGTCTCGTGAAGCCCTATGGATTCTCTTTTCAGAATAATAATTTTCAGTGCACAAAGTGAAAAAATATATAAGATTACAAAGAAAACCAATTATACTGAAATACGGTTACCTAAGACCCTCACTTCTCATGACTACCATTAGGAAAAGACCTGGTTTCACCAGGATTGGCTCCTCACACCCCCACCCCCAGGCTCTGGTCCCAGGCAGTTGGAAGATGGGTGGGTTGGTTTTCCAGAATTGTCATCTTGGGCATACCTGTTTGGACTTCTGTATTTAAGCTAAAAATGAGGGTGAACTATAAGTTGTCTTCCAGACAACTCCATTGCTAAAATGTTGTTGTTGTTAGGTGCTGTCGAGTCAGTTCTGACTCATAGCAACCCCATGCACAACAGAACAAAACACTGCCCATTCCTGTGTCATCCTCATAATTATTATGCTTGAGCCCACTGTTGCAGCCACTGTGTCAAGTCATCTCTTTGAGGGTCAATCTCAATGACAGATATGCTGCAGCAAATATCCAAATTGGCCTTGAAGTTGGATACACCTGCATTGATTGACACTTGCAGTAGATCATTGTAATTCAGTAAGTACCACATATGGTACATCCTGGAGAAGAGCTGCTGTATGATAGAGGAAGATCTTCCAACCCAGGGCATCTGATCTGCAAGGACCAATAGCTGATGTGCCAGTGCCTTTCTGAGCAGGTCTTGGGCTGGCGGAGAGGATTGCCTGGGCTCCCTGAGGCTTGGCTGGAGTTTCCTTCGACTTTTGTGAGAGATGAACACGAAAGATAGAGAAAATGGGCCCCAGTGGGACAGGTGTAGCAGTAAAAGAATGGAAGAAAAATAACAAGTCTAAACACCTAAGGCCACTCTGTGATTCTGATACTGAAATTAAGTTATCCCAATAAGGAGATATCCAATAGAATACATGCAGCTGTGGCACATTGGAAAGAACCTTCATTTTGGAGCTGGAGGACGAGTTAAGATACTGATTCAGTGCTCTGTACCTTGCCCGCAGCACAACAGACATGATGATCTCAAACTTCAGGGGACATTCAGTCCTTTCCTCATTGTCTGGAGTCCCTGTGTTGTTGTTGTTAGATGCCTTAGAGCCAATTCCAACTCCTAACGACCCCATGTGACAAAGTAGAACTGCCCCATAGGGTTTTCTAGGCTGTAATTTTTACAGGAGCAGACCACCAGGTCTTTTTCCCCCGCAGAGCCACTGGGTGGGGTCTAACCGCCAACCTTTCAGTTAGCAGCTGAGCGCTTCACCGTTTGTGCCACCCAGGCCCCTTGGAATCACCCGTATTCCCCTCAGATTGTAAACCCGTACAGGAATGTTTAATTTAACCACTTTTTATTGAGCGTTTATAGTGGATATACACTATTGGAGCTCATTTTATGAACTACAGCGCTTCTCACATAATACATAAGGAAAAAATAAGCTTACAATGAGAGTTCTTGTAGATTTACTGTGGGTTTCCACATAAGTAATTACAGTGTGATACCCCTATTCTTTCAGCCCTATATTCAAAAGAGACTTAAACTCCCCCCATTTTTTTCATATAATGCCTATTACTATGGGGAAACAATTTTAGGACTATTTAAAATAGTTTTATTAAACTGTATCCTCAAGCACTGTAGAAGCATACATTTACATACAAGCTATTTGTATGGTAATCACAAACCACTGTCATCCAGAATTTCTCAGCGGCACAGATCCAGTTTGAATTCACAGGGTGTATTCCAAAATAATACGATTTTAGCTACAAATTTCTCCAAATTAGTGGGAGCAGGAAAGCAGTTCCTGTGCTTTGGACTTCACTCATTCTGGAATTTTCTTCCCCAATTTCTTCTACCTATCCAAAGCATGTTCATCTAAAATCCAAGTCAAAACTATCTCTCTTGTGAAGGCTTTTTCTTGAATCCTCACCAAACAGAAATCTTTGTCCCTGTTTTTGTGCTTCCATCCCTCTGTTGTAGTCCTTGTTATCTTGATTTTTCATTTACCTGTCCGCTTCTGGTTAATTATAAACTCCATGCAATCAAGGGACGGGTTTATTTCTCTCTTCTGGCTAAATCAACTAATCCGATGTCTGGTAAGTAACGGTGCTCAACCAATAATGGTTGAATAAATGAATGAGTGAGTACATAAAACTGAGAGAACACTAGTTCTTTATTCAATAAAGATTTTGTGAATGACTACCAGGCAGCTGTGTGTCATGCACTATGCTGAAGATTGGGTGTCAAGTGGCGAACTTGCACCTTCCGCCACAACACTAACAGGCTAATGAGGGTTACAGTAACACAGATGCCTTCTCAAAGTTAAAGGATATTTCCATACCCACAAATCTAGGGATTCCACTATGTTTGAAGATGTACGGAAAAATCTCCAGCATTTAACAGTTTAACACTCATTCAGGTACAGAGCTGAGCCTTCGAGAATTTTAGTGGGCATGAAGAAAACAAGGTAACTCTGCTATTAGTGTCTAAAAATTTTTTTTTTTTTTTAAATCCTAATCTGTTGCCGTCGAGTGGATTCAGACTCATAGCAACCCTGTAGGACAGAGTAGAACTGCCCCATAGGCTTTCCAAGGAGTAGCTGGCAGATTCGAACTGCTCACCTTCTGGTTAGCAGTTGAGCTCATAACCACTGCACCACCAAGGCTCTGAAAAGGTTAGACATGTGAATCATACCAAAACAGTGCCTCTGATTTTGGAGATGCTAGCAATTCTGTATTAAACTCAAAACAGTGACTCCTCTATCATTTTTACCAAACTCTTTCTTGCCTAAAATCCTCATTTTTATAATCTATGACTTCTTTCCTCCTCAGATGAGAATTCTGAGGATTAATTATTGTAAAGCACGCTGCACGTGAAAGGCCTATATAAATTCTAAGCGGTGTTGTTATGTCGCGGGTGATGTGCCGATGAAATATTGACAAAAGCACCTGTTTGCTAAAACCTGCATTGATGTATTAAACTCGTGCTGTAGAACAGTACCTCTGGGGAGCCTTAGACATTCTTTTCTTTAGATATGTGAATTGGCAATTATGATAATTATACTGCAGTGCTCCTTATGATGCAGACAAGAAGTCTGCAGTTAACAACATAGGATGTGGTCTTTGAGTTTCAATTACCAGAGTACACTTTTCTCCTCCCTCTTCGAGCAGCTGTTGACCTGAACCGGCCTAGCAATCCAAAGGGCTGCTTTTTTGTTCTTTTCCTTTGCTTTATGGCATATTTTCAGACAAGTGAATGAAACATTGCCATTTGTGGACTATGACTCAGAATGGGGAAAAATTCTCCTAGCCAAATAGGCTTCTTTATTTTTTGAAGCAGACGTACCTAGACATCGAGTCTAGTACTTAGTTTAAGTTTGCATTTATAACATGGGCAGGTAGAAGGGGTCATAAAGGGTTAGCAATATCCTTGTCATGCCAAAAAGAGTTCTAAATAAAGCAATTTGCAAGAAGTTGGGCTATCTTATAATAGGGCATTCTGCTGACTACCCAGATTTCCTTCCATTTGTAAACCTGTAGCTCTTTTAGGTTCTCTAGGTTTGGGCTAAAAGGTCTTCAGGAATAATATCAGTACAAATGAGATAAGAGGATTAAAGTATAAAACCCAAATATTCCTTATTATGAATCTTTGCTTTTGGTTTCAGATTTAAGAGCATTAGAGAAACTTCCAGAAAATTTCCAAAAGTAATGCAAACTTTTCATACACAACTATGGATTATTTAAGTGCACTCGACCTGTAAAGAACAATTATTTTATTCATTGTGAAGGCATGATGCTCTTTACAAGGGAATAAAAGAACTAAATGAAACCAAAGAAGATAAATTTTACTCTCTTATGTTTTGAGATTTCGTGTTGCCTTCTTAAATCATGGCAATTTTTGAAGATTTGGTTTAAAAATAGAATGAAATATCAGTATGGCGGTTTTTAAAATCATACTTGTGTTGCAATATCTGTGCAAATGTGGGAATGTTTCTGATAAAAGTTGTCTCTCTACAAACTCTTCATTTTGGTAAATATTTCCGGAAAAAATGATTTGATTTCATATAAGATTGTTTGGCTATTTCTTAAGACGTAAAATTGATTCACCTTTAAAAATATTCCATCAAAACAATTTGTTATAGTTTTCTGTTAGAACACTTCATTAGTGTGCCATCAATAGTGTCCCTGCTGTGATTATATTCAGCTTCTCTTAGTTGGACAGAAAATTAGGGAGAAATACAAAGATTAATCTGATCCATCCACACTTGGATAGTCTATCTTTAAATTCTGAAGCTTAACACATTTTATTTTTTGAAGGCTTTCTGAGGTTGACCCATTGATCAGGATAAATGGCATCTAATGTTCATACCGCCATAGGGAAGTGATTATAGCTGCCAGAGGCCTGAGAAGATACCTGCCATATGAAAGGTGCTAATAGTAATTCATGGAGCCCTGGTACCATAGTGGTTAAGAGCTCAGCTACTCACCAAAAGGTTGACAGTTCGAATTCACCAGCCGTTCCCTGGAAACTCTATGGGGGCAGTTCTACTCTGTCGTGTAGACTCGCTATGAGTCTCAATCAACTCGAGGGCAATGGATTTTTGTTTGTTTGTTTTGGAATGGTAATTCAAAGGTCATAGTGGATATACTGGGTTAAATAGTGTCCCCCCAAAATTTATGCCCACCCAGAACATCAGAACGTGGCTTATTTGTAAATAGGGCTTTTGCAGATATAATCAAGTTGAGTCCGATTGGGTTAGAGCAGGCCCTGAATCCAATCACTGCTGTCTTTATAAGTGAAAAGAGAGTGATTTTTGGACACAGAGACGCAGAGGACACACACAGAGGGAAGAAGGCCATGTGAAGACAGAGGTAGAAATTGAATAATGAAGCCACCAACCAAGGAACACTAAGGATTACTGCCAACCACCAGAAGCTACGAACAGGCAAGGAAGAATCTTCCTTAGAACCCTTGGAGAGAGCACGGCCCAGTCTGTGCCTTAATTTCAGACGTCTAGCCTCCAGAGCTGTAACAGTAGAAATTTATGTTGTTTTAAGCCACTCAGCTTGAGGAAATGTGTTATGTCAATCCTAGGAAACTAGTACCATGGCCTTGGAGTGTCATTGTTACCAAAATTACCGTGGTGTTTGACAGTGGATAGATACGTGAACTGGAAATGAGGAAGTCCAGTTTCTAGTTCCAGAGCTGCCACTGATACAAGCCACCAAGTGCAGTGCATTGCCAGAAGGCTCCAGGCAGGGTTAGCTTGGGCAGATCTGCCTTCCTAAACCAGAGAGAGTGAGGGGGAGTGAGTGAGGTCTAGCAGGGGGTAAGGGAGGGAGGCAGGGTTCATGCCGCTCTTCCTCTGGATCACTCTGAGCCTCAAAGCCCCATCATGTTTATTTAAACGAGACACAATACTCTTACATCCACATAAAGCCTCTAGTATTTTTAGGATATTCAACCCAATGGAGTCCATTGGTATCATTTGAAATTTAGGGTCATATGGTCAACATTTTGTGGGTCTTTGTCTCAAGAAACCACACCTCTGAATGACTTCCTGGTTCTCTGTAACCCAAAGGAGCCTTCTTAGTGGTAAACAGTATGTCTTTATATAGAGATTCTATATTTTATTTGACCATAGTTGACCCAAACTGATTAAGACTCCTTTGTATTTATCCATTTGGAAGATTATTGTTACTTATCTTTTCATTTTATTTACTAGCTGCAAAACTTTTACCTATTCAACTATTAACTCTCCTTAGGAAACTATGTTGGAAAATGAGAAAGAAAGCAAAAGTTACCCTATGAAAAAGAGAAATTGCATTGTCTGTATGGATTCTCTTGTATTTTCCTTGTCAGTGAAGAAGTGACTCTGCTTTCCTACGATCTGATCTTTTCTGTAGTTCTACCAACTTGGATTGTTTTATTGCTGTGCACAAAGGAAACCGTAAGCTACTTAAAAAAACAAGAGGAAAGAGTGACCGCCGTGAGAGCAAAGAGAAGCAACCCTGAATCAAAAGAAAAGGCAGGGGAGTGTTAAATACAGAGTAGAAAAACTTCCACAAAAAAGAGGAATGTTTCAAAGGCGGTAAAAACTCCAAACTTCTAAATAATTGTCAACAGCAATCCTAATATGTAACATTCTTGAGAAGTCCCCTTTACTGAGGTTTTACACAGCTTTTCTTCAAAATCTCATGAAATTTGCCACTTGTTTTTGAGACAAGAGATCTCAAACGAGAACAAATCAAAACAGCAGAAGAACTCCTAAATCAAATTGGCATTGAGGACGTGACGATGCAGTGCTGGAGAGATACGTGAAGTATTATTTTAGAAAACCCTTTTAAAATTAGGTTAGAATTTAGTAGTGGAGACTGGACTGGAAATCCCCACACTTCATTTTCTGTTCAGCTTGAAAATTGTTAACAAGTAATTTTTTGTATAATTTTCTTTTGTTTCCCAAGGGGAGATGTTTTTCCTCCTCCACAGCCTGCTTTTTTTTTTT
Organism: Dugong dugon; assembly: GCA_030035585.1. Lineage (NCBI taxonomy): Eukaryota > Metazoa > Chordata > Mammalia > Sirenia > Dugongidae > Dugong > Dugong dugon. The sequence goes on from CM057466.1 coordinate 23,607,122, forward strand.
CCTCTCCCTTCAAAAAACATGGCAAAGGCATAGAATTAGATTAACCACAGAAAATGTTGATTGACTTAAATGAACACCCCCACCCCCTTCATCTCTCCTTCTCATCCCTCTATGGAAGAGATTTAAATGAAATTCTGAAGAAACATTTGATCCAAATCATCTAAGAAGTCAGTTGTTCAACTGGTATACACACACACACACACACACACACACACACACACACACACGTACATGTATGCAAATATTCATATAGACCAAGAGAGACACAGAGATAAAGACTGGCATTACAAACCAGAAAATGGTATAGACCTTTGAAGTATTTCCCCCATATTTATCTCAATACCTTGGACATAAAGAGGATTATATAAATATTTGAATGAATGATTTTTTCTTTAGTATCTTCCTATTATTTTTATTTGTTCCGTAAGTGAAAATACTGTAGAAAGAAGAGAGAGATAGATGTTTCCATTTTCATTTATTAAGGCAGAATATTAGCACCCATAAGAAAATTTTCAAAGCAATCCAAGTCACTTATATAGCTACACTTTCCTAAAGGTGTCTGAGTGGGAAGAACTAGACGGTGCCCAGCTACCACCAATGACCACCCTGACAGGGAACACAACAGACAATCCCTGACGGAGCAGGAGAAAAGTAGGGTGCAGAACTCAAATTCCAGTAAAAAAGACTAAACTTAGTGGTCTGATTGAGGCTGAAGGGACCCCAGAAGACATGGCCCGTGGACTCTTTCTTAGCCCAAAACTAAAACCATTCCCAACTCTTCAGGCAAAGATTAGACTGGACTATGAGACATAAAATGATACTCATGAAGAGTGTGCTTCTTAGCTCAAGTAGATACATGAGACTAAATGGGCAGCTCCTGTCCGGAGGCGAGATGACAAGGCAGAGAAGGTCAGGAGCTGATTGAATGGACACGGAAAATCCGAGCTGGAAAGGAGGCATGTGCTGTCACAGAGTAGGGAGAGCAACTAGGGTCACAAAACAATGTGTTTATAAATGTTTGTATGAGAAGCTAACCTGAATTGTAAACTTTCACTTAAAGCACAATTAAAGATAAAAAAAGGTGTCTGAGTGGTACAAATGGTTTGCTCTCGGCTACTAACCTAAAGATTGGCAGTTCATACTCACCAAGAGGTGCCATGGAAGAAAGGCCTGGCAAATTGCTTCCATAAAGATTACAACCAAGAAAACCTTATGGAGCAATTCTACTCTGTAACACTTGGGGTCACCACGAGTCGGAATTGATTCTACAGCAATAGGTTTAGTGTTTTTTTTTTTTTTTGGCCCTAAAGTAAATTATCAATTTTCTTCACAAAAATTGCAAAAGAGAGATGCCGACTCTGTGGAATATATTGTTTTGTGTCTGTGACTGTCTGTGAACAATCAAAAAATGTGGTTGATTTTCTTGATGGTATGCTCAACAAAAAACCGACTTACATGTTTGAAAAGAATCCACATGGTTTGACAATAGATAATAGTAGGGTCGATACGTAAACAGAGCAAGTCCTTAGAAAATCACTTGTATGATGTTGAACAAATGACTGATTCTGAGCAATAGTGGTGCGTGGTTTTATACTTAGGGTATAATGAAAATCTGGCGTGAATTTTAGCCATTTTCATATTTGGGTTGGTGTCATTGTACATATTTTGAGCTTTGACTGTGAAATCTCAATCCATTGCCTTCTTATTTCCACTTATGTGGTATTTTGAATTGGTTCAGACACATGGTTCCAGTGCTAATTTGATACAAATATTTTCAACTATAATACACTTAGCTTTTATGAGGACTTTGGGGAAAGACTTTTTTTCCTTTTAATTAAGAGTCACAGTCTGTTCCTGCAGGAGTTTACTGTAAAAAGTTACATGATTTTTGTATTTTGTCTTAAAACTTGGATAGAATATACTTTTATGGCTAATTTATTCCATGTGTTTATTTTTCCGTTCTTATTTCCATAATTTTTGTCACATTTATACCTGTTAATGTATACCTTTTGATCTGTATTAGTAAGCCAGTTCTTCCCAAGGTATTCAACTGAGGGAAAGATCACATTTGGGGGAAATATCCTGGAACACTCCCATGGCTATGAAACAAACAAACAAAACTGACTCACAGCGACCCTGTAGGACAGAGTGGAACTGCCCCATATGGCTTCCAAGGAGCAGCTGGTAGATTCAAACTGCTGGCCTTTTGGTTAGCAGCTGAACTCTTAACCACTGAGCCACCAGGCCTCCCCTGGCTACGGTGCTCATTAAAAAAAAAAGAACATCCGTAAGATCCTCAAATTTATGTCCACAGAAAAATTAAGAAGTTAAGAGTGTTTCATAGAAATTGCATACATATGTGTATTTATGTATACACACACACACGGTATATACATATATATGGAAATGCATATATTTTTGCTATTCAAAAAACTCTCCTAGTCAATGATATTAAGTCGCCAGATGACCATGGAAAAGCCATTTATTCACGTACAAATAATGTACAGTCCATGAAGATGGATGAACCTTTTCTTCTGAGGAATATTTCCTTAAGCAGGGAACATGATATTCTAATGATATTTAGAAGCCAAGGGCTAATGATAGGGTCTATGTTGATACATAGATACCATACATATACATACATGGGTATACATGTATATGTACATACATATATATAAATACATATATATACATGTATATGTATGTATATATTTCTTATGTGTGTGTGTATATATATATGTACATATATATAAAGGAGCCCTGCTGGTGCCGTGGTTAAGCTCTCGGCTGCCAACCAAAAGGTCAGCGGTTCAAATCCATCAGTTGTTTGGCAGGAGAAAGATGTGACATTCTGCTTCTGTATAGATTACAGCCTTGGAAACCATATGAGGCAGTTCTACTCTGTCCTACAGGGTCGCTATGAGTCAGAATCAACTCGACAGCAATTCATTGTTTTTTAGGTGTCTACATATATATGTGTGTGTGTGTGTATTTATATATATATAAAATTTTACAGCTTACCAGACTATAACTGATTCTAAAACCCCCAAATTATTCACAATGGCATCACCTTTATATAACCATATATTTTCTTTTAAGCAGAGTCATTTTAATTAAATATAGCATATGAACCTGCCTTTTCTCACATGAAGACGTAAGTATCATGATGGAGTGGGGATTTGAGAGGTCAAGTCCAGGCCCGGCTGCTTACCAGCAGTGCAACTTGGGCACGTCCATTCTCTGTAAGTCTCTGCTTCTGATTCTCTAAAACAGGAACTCGAGCCCTTATGGTGCCGCCTTTGGCTTGTTGTGAGTGAGGATCACGTGACGTGATGCCGGTGGAAGGAGTCAAGGCCCTCAAATGCTGCCCATAGGTCAATGGGGATATGGATACTGGTTGCTAAGATGCTCAATAAATTATCGAATGCATTTAAAGATAAAGTACACTTGTAATATTTGCAGGCTGCTCAGAACTGAAGTCAGAACCCTCAGTCACAAAATGCATATTCTGCCAAAACGTCTTGCACATTATCAAGAAATGTTCTCCCAAAAGGAGATTTGCAACTGTTCTAAGGGACTAGATCGTTCGTGTAGTGTGGATACACTGCATTATGTACACCTGGAGATACTCAGTGCTAGGCACCATTCCGATGTCAGTCATCTATGTAGTAATCACGGACTTCTCTCCTGTTCAAGCCATCATCTAGAACCCTATATGGCTGAAGAGTCTCCTATATGCCAATTAGACTAGTAAATCTTGATGCAAGTTAAAAAAAAAATCATTGAGGTGCATTGTTTAGCTTGAATATGAATACCTCCTTCATAATGATACTATTACTATATACAAAAATGAGAAATCATGATTTGGTGATTGTCTGGAAAGATGTTCTTATTTTAAATTGCCAGCTATAAACTGGTGAAATGTTTTGGCAAATGAGAAGTGACATAATTATTTTGTTGTTGTTGTTGTTAGGTGCCGTCGAGTCAGTTCCGACTCACAGCGACCCTATGTACAACAGAACAAAACACTGCCTGGTCCTGCACCAGCGTAATTAGAGCTACTAATTATTGCACGTTTAATATTTGCCAGGTACTGTGCTAGGTGTTTTACATGCATGCATTGCCTCATTTAATTGTTAACCCAACTGCTGACATATTTTGGTTAGCAGCCAAATGCTTAACCACTATCTAAGGTTACACAGCTAGTAAATACTATACTTCAGAGCTGAATTTATCTGGCTTCCAATGGCTTGCCCTTAACCATGGCACCTAGAAATTGTCCTCCACAGACACGTGCAATTCCTCCAACTTTGCCTTTATTCACTATTCTGTGTCATAGAGATATGGTTAGTAGGCAGAATAGTTCAGCAGAAAGGACTTGGGTTGAGATATTTGAAGACCTGAGTCCAAGTCCAAGCCCCCAAGCAAGCAGAGTCGTCTTGCAAAAGTCCCTTGATCTCTTTGAGGTTCAGTATTTTTACCCATGAAAGGAAGATAATAAAACCCATCTGAGGGCTTACTGGAAGCCCTGTCATATAACAGCCCTGTCATATACTACAGTTACTAAAACTAGAATTGATTTCTCTTTTTAAACCCTATTGGGTAAAATCTCCTTATTTCCCTAGTGAGGAGGAAACTGATACATGTGGAACACCTAATATGTGTCCTTTCTTTATATTAATTAATTAATATTGACAACAAACTTAAGAATTAGATATTATTGCCCAGTTTTATAGTAAATGAACAGAAGTGCCAAAGTGGTTAAGTCTCCTACGTGAATCAGAGGTGGAGTCAGAAATCCCACCCCAGACTTTTGTCTTCTGCAGCCTGGAGCCAGGTCTCTGCAGTACCCAGCAAGATTCCAGTCTATTCCTCATACAAGCGGACATTGAATCATCTTTGTATTTTGCCTACTTGATCCTCTACTGGAGATTGTTTGGTTTTTTCCTCTCCATATCTTTCAAGTAGCTGTTCCTTCTTGCTGTTTGTGTCTCGCCTTTCTTTTGGCAGAAAATCTGGAAGGTTCTGACATGCCTCCCCTAATGTCCAGTCATGTTACCTACTTTGTTTTCTTTATACCATTTGTCTCTGTCTGAAATTATGTGTATCTTCATCTAGAGATTGATTGACCCCTTACTAGATTGTAAACTCCATGAAACTAGGGACCTTGTCTACTTTGTTTGCTTCTTTATCCCAGAGCTTAAAAGAGGGCTTGGCACAGTAGGTGCACAATCTCTATTTGTTGAATGAATGAATGATGTTCAGCTGTCTCTCAAAACCTAGCTTCTATCTAGACTTAGGGCTGATCAAATCGTTTTAAATGTAACCTTCAGTGTCCTGAATGCTCATCAGTGTTTTTCCTGAATGTCACCTAATTTCCTACAGAGATTTCTTGGTGCTCATATAGGCTCGAGCGTCGATGAGGAATTTGATTCAGTGCTGGACAGAGGCGAGGGCACTCTGACATGGGATCTCTTGGCATGATTATTGGTGGTTTTTAGCCATGACATAAAGCTAAGCATAGAAGACAGGGTACAGGTAAGAAGGCAGGAGGAAGTATTGAAGACATTGAAAATGCAAAGGCAGTGGGTTCTATCCAGTGCACACAGTTTGCAGCCAATCTTTAAAGTGCAGTTCAAACAGAAAAGTGAATCTCTAAAAAGGGCCCATGTGCCTTGGTAACCAACACAAGTGAATTTCGGGAGAGACTGGCAAATACTTATTGTCTACTTCTTTATTTCAAACTCATTAAGAAAGGGTCTGGTTTGAGCTCTCCTTGCCTGAGTCCATCAGTCAGAATCAGAATCCTGAAGATAAAAGCTTTATAGTTTATGGTTTAAGAAATGAGATGGTCAAGGCTGAACTTTCAAGCTTTTAGTTGAAAATGTGGAATCATCAATTACGGTAAGTATCACCTGGGTTTCGAATATAAATTTAATCTGGGTATTATCTGTAACAAATGATCATACTATAATTTAGGGAAGATTTTTAAAAAGATTTTAATCAGAAGCATAAATCTAATTCTCGAAGGTCAATTTATGAATCTCTGGGGAGAATAGAATTTCTCTCTGTTTTGTATTCTTAAATGACACCCAGATGGTTTATATAATTGGGCTGTGGCTTTGATAATATTTCTTGATAACTGAATGTAATCTGTATTAATTGCTATCAAATGCCCTGGTTCCTTGCTGTGAAATATTCTTATTCTGTTAGAGACTTGTTTTTGTTTTGTGACTGATGCATCATCGTCACACAGAGTAGTACTGCAGTTCACAAACTATTTTTCAGGACTCACATTTTACTTAAAAAGTTGTCACTTCTGCCCAAAATTGTGCCTATAATAACACTCCAAGCCTTGAAACAGTTCTGGCAAAATTTTTGTTCTGAAGTCCTTCCCTTAACCTATTTCTAGGGATGATAATGCTTAGTTCAACAGTGACTGACTAATAACTCTACATTTTCTTGATGATGTGGGTCCTCATGAAAAGACACTCCACCAGGTAACCCTTTCTGGCTCAGTCTAGGTTAAGAAAGTATCTTTCATTTATACTCTGACAGGGTACTTATACCTATCATAGCATTTACCACTTTGTTTTGAAAACAGTATAGTGTGTCTCCTTCCACTAATACACAGTGAATTTCTCAAAAGCAGGTGATCCTGATGTCATATCAGCCTTTGTACACTCAGGTTTTAGATCAGTTCTTGGCACATATCAAAACCAAAAAATAGCCCTTTGCCCTCAAGTAGTTTCCAACTCATGAGGACCCCAAGTGTTACAGAGTAGAACTGTGCTGCAGAGGTTTTCTTGCTGTAATCTTTACAGAAGCAAATCACCAGGCCTTTCTTCTGTGGTGCTGCTGGGTGGTTGGTTCAACCTGCCAACCTTCAGTTTAATACATAAGCACAAACCATTTGCACTATCCAGGGACCTGCTTCTTGGCACTTAGGAAATACTAAATAAATAGTTGTTGAACTTGAACTCTAGATGAATACTCTGCTCATGTTCTCAGTTAGGTCATGGTTGTTTGCCCCTCCCCTGAATTACTCCAGTCAGTTTTGGGGTTAGTGGTTTTACAGCTTCTGCCAGCTTTTCTCTTGTCACCGATTCTCACTTGTGTTACCTTTCAAAGCCTTTTCCGTGCTTGCTGCTTCTAATCTGCTTTGATGCAACAGACCAGATACTAAGCACATTAAAACAATAATCTAAATTTTACGGACTGTTAACTTCTGAACAACTTCTGAGCAAAGCTATGGGCTTAGCATTGTGTTGGGCATCATTGTGGCAGAAAAAAAGTACGAGACACGGTTCCTCCCTGACGTACTGGAAGAAGCAGTATGTGAAAAGAGAGCTCAGCTGGAGAATGAGGGAATGTATGTTCAGGACTCAACTGTGCAGTGCAGATGAGGGTCAAGTATGGCTAAAGGAATTAGAAGATCAAGGGAGGTTTAGTTATCATGGCAGGCTATGTGGTTAGAACCAAACCTTGAAAGTTAAGCAAGAGAAACAGGATGAAAATTGTTTGTAGGAAAAGATCTAGTATAGTCAAATATTAGATTTTTTCTTTTTTAATTTCACTCCTGGGAGACTCTCGTTTCTTTTAGGTTATTCAGGAAATCCATGGTCTGTTTGATTGTTAATTTTCTTTCTTTTCTTTTGGCATGTTTTTTTTTATTTTGTCCATTTTATTTTTATTCGTAAGTTGCCTCATCATCTTAGAGTTAGATAGGATCTAAATTCTAAAGAAAATACTTTAGAAGTTTAGTATGATTCTAAAAGTTATTGCCGTCAAGTCGATTCCAACTCATAGGGACCCTATAGGAGAGAGTAGAACTGCTTGATAGAGTTTCCAAGGACAGGCTGGTAGATTCAAACTGCCAGCCTTTTGGTTAATAGCCATAGCTCTCAGTAGCTCTTAACCATTGTGCCACCAGGGCTGCTTAGTATGATTAGGAAGAATGATAGCGTTTAACCCAATAGAACTGACCCATAGATCATGAGGTTTACATCTCTGCAAGAAGCAGTAACCCTTTGTACACTGTAGCTCAGCAGCAGATATATAATGTCTTCAAGTTTCCTATATGTGGCCAAAACTTACGGAGAAGGTGATACCCCTGTTCTGCTATCGTGGAACAATTTCATTGTTTGATCATTTGCTGATAAAATGAAGAAGAGCATTTGATTAAAAAAAAAAAAATGAGTACGCTCAATCTCAGGAGAACGCTCAAGACAACAATACAAAGTTGTTTTGTAAATATTCGTCAATATAAACTGTTACAATGAGTAGCCTCTATTTTTCTTCACCCAGCTTTACAAATGTGTCTAGCCTACCCTCTTATATGTGGCCTTTTGAAGTCTGTTTAAAAGTTCTTTGTTGAAAACTTGTTTTCATCTTTAGTAGGCATACCTGAAACCACCAGAAACTCTGGCCATGAATCCAGAAAATCATCAAAGCAATCATACCAGAGATAACTCTGAGTAACTGAAAAAAGAAGAACAGATTTCTGGGGGCTTGAAATTCTCCATAACTCAGTAACACCACACCGTTCAGCACTAGTAACTGTGAAGGGAAACTCTTCCAATCTGAGTCTACCATTGATATCTATTTGGAGAGTTGTGTGATTTGGCAACATCCTTAGGGAGGCTAACATATTGGAGAGAAAAAAAAAAATCATAACCCCATCAGAAAATTCACTTCTCTCTGACAGGTACCAGCAACACATGTGTGGGAAAATCCAACTAGACGTCTGAAGACGTACCATTTGGAGCGCTGAGACTAATCCTTTCCCTCCTCAGATTCTTTGGGTTCATATTATGGCAATTTTTTTCTCATACTTCAAGATTCAGTTCAGTTATCACCTCGTTTTTGAAATCTTCACTTGTTTTAACAGCATTAGTAACTCCCCCTTCTCTGAGCCTGACATTCTGTGTTTATATCATGAAATAAGATAGTTTGTTTTAATTTAATATACTATCTGTCTCTCCTAAACTGTAATCTCCTCAGAGACAGGCACGTGGTTGTGTTCATTTTTATATTTCCAGCACATGGTAGATAGCCAAACATTTATTATCATACTATATGAGCACGCTTCGTTAGCTTCCAATTCTCTGGTTATTTCCCCCAAAACCAAAATAACCTTGAAATAGTCTGGAATCTTCCTTTAATACTCTCACAACAGGATGTATTTGCAAAGAGGTGGTAATTCATTTATTTCATGCAAGAAGTTTTAATAACTAAGGGCATCCATGAAAATAATTATAGTTAGTCTGCCGCAAAAAGTGGTTCACAGCAAGACCACGGAAAATATAAGCATAATTAGGTTTTAGTACATTTCGGTTTTATTAGAGGTGGGAAATGAAGTAGAGACCTTCAGGATTTAAAAGAATGTCAGGTTATAATGAGAGAATGATGGTAATAAAACTATACTCACATGATGGATTCTTAGAAAAATGCCTGTTTATCTGCACAGGCCATTTTTTTTAAAGGAACAAATTGCATCGAGTGATATTTCATTTACTCATGTATCTCACTGTCTTTAATAAGTTGATATTCTTCATAACCCATTGATCTGGAAATAAGTTCTTGACATAAATAGATTTGTTTGAGATTGTAACGAAAAGAGCACTTGATTTAGAGCCAGGAGACTTGAATATTAGTCCCGGTTTTGCCCGTTATGAATGCTGTGGTTATGGGCAAATCCCTCAAGTTCTTGGAGGCTCTGATACATCATCTGTAAAACAGAGAGAACAATTCCAACCTCGCAGGAATTAATTGCTTATCAATGACTAGGCGTCACAGGGATTAAAAGGGTGATTTATGTTACACTTGGTGTTACAGGGCACCAGTGTATAATTCAAGGCTGGAACAACACCTTCCTTTGCCAGGTCATAGTAAATCCCAAATAGTAAGTGATATACTGGATCAGCTTGTTGTGCATCTCTGTAATGTATCTTTGAATATAGGTCAATTTCTCCACTCATGTAAGGGAAAAGCCTAGTTGGGGTAGCTCCCAGGCCATCCACTCAGCTCACTGAGTTTAAATCCCAGTAGCATTCAATGCCAGAGTCACCACCAACCTTGGAAGAGCCCAGTGCTCTCTGCCTAATACCAAGGCCAGTGAGTCAAAAGTCCAGCTTCTCCAGTAGTGTTCTCAGTGGCTTCAGCAACTCATTTTAAGAATTCCAGCCCAATGATTCTATGATTCTCCGGAAGTCAATATATTACAATAGAGGGTCCAAAGTTCAATGTTTTCTGAGTAATTGGGAACTTGAGCCTTGGAGTTTTGTTCTTTTTACTCTCGGACTGTATCACTCTGTCTTGAGAGTCGTAACAAACATTACTCCTTCCCCGTGGAATGGGAGATAAAAGGCCGCTCTGGAATGTGACCTGCTTCTCAGAAATCCAAATACATCAATACATTTTGTTCTTCCTCCTTTTACCTCCTTTTCTCTTCTCCTCCCATCCCCCACAGCAAGTCTCATACCATTGGGAAGCCAAATTGCAAAGCTAATACTCATTTTTTTTTACAATTATGTTGGAAATTTCTGGTGTCAAGGTTATTTGAATGCCAGGGTAGGTGACAACAATAATTGGGGCATATTTCAGCAAGGATCTCAAAGTGTTTGATTAGCCAGACATGCATTTACCAATATTAATTGAACATCTGTGACGGGCAAGGTGCTGTTATCCTCCAGTTATCCTCAAGGGTAAAACATGGGTACTACATGGTTCTGGCCATCAAGGAGTCTCTAGTATAGAAGGGATGTTCTCTATACTAGAGAAGGGATGTTGAAGTTTGGGGTATTGATTACTGACTCCTCTTTTCTCGGTTCTAATCAGTAGAAAATATGGACAAGAGGACAAATGTGGATCCAGTGATGAGTTTTATTATTGGTGGCAAGTGCCTAGCAGTTGGAAATCCAGCAATGCAAAATTCAGTGCTGACATGAGACAAAAGTATGGGGTTACTTCTGGGTCTCTGAATGCAGACCTTAGGGTCTACCTGTGTCTGTAAAGTGACCCAGGTTTTCTCACGCATTGGGCTATATGGATGTTCTCTGCCAGAGCACGAGTGAAGGAGAGTATGGCAGGCCTCTAGATTTGCCCTCAGATGAGAGAATCTGTGTTCTCCATCAAGGGTACTGACCAAATACGGACAAGGAGGGTAAGGAGGAGCCTTAATCTCAATCAGGTAGACCATGAAGTAGACGGGATAGTGCTTTATCCCACTTTTGAATCTAAATTGTCCAATCCATTTTTTTGACACGACCCAATGAATAGCAAGCTTTGGCCAATAGAATTATCCACGCTTTATACAGAAAAAACAAAGGTAGAAACAGCAACATGAAGTACAGCATTTCTCTCTTGTGATAAAGGAAGAAGATGGTGAAAATTTACTCTTTTATGAGAAAATGTGATTCTCTCCACCTACCTCCTGGGCAAAAATCAAGCTCTGTGTGTCTCTGTACTTCCCCCCATAATCCCATCTCACCTAGCTCATTACGTGCGGTACCCCCTTGCCATCACGTCAATTCCAACTCATAGCGACCCTATAGGGCAGAGTAGAACTTCCCCATAGGGTTTTCAAGGCTGTAATCTTTACGGAAGCAGACTGCCACATCTTTCTCCCGTGGAGTAGCTGGTGTGTTCAAACCACCAACCTTTTGGTTAGCAGCCAAGGGCTTAACCACTGTACCACCAAGGCTCTTTCTACACGCAATATAAGTGCTCAATGATCATTAACTTTTTAATGATACCTTGTGTGAGTGAGAAGTTGTCGATTAGGAGGAGTCTATCGTTATAACTTTAATTTTTATTTGTTTAAGTATGTCATTAATTCTACCAGACAAACCAAACCTGTTGCCGTTGAGTCTATTCCAACTCATAGTGACCCTATAGGACAGAGTAGAACTGCCCCACAGGGTTTCCAAGCAGCGGCTGGTGAATTCGAACAGCGGACTTTTGGTTAGCAGCTGAGCTCTTAACCACCGCACCACCAGGGATGCTCATTAATTATATGAAATGTAAATATATTTTATTCTCTTGCATAGCAAAGTAATTTATTTCTGACAATTAGTTAACATTTTAGACTTCTCATACTGGATATTGTACAGTCCATGGTAAATAAATTTTTCTTCATTGCCTGATCCTAAATTGAGAAACTGATTTCCTATTTGGGCAGTTTTATTCTCCAATATCTCTATCTTTCAAGATATGCAGAATACACATAAAGAGAATTTGGTGGGAAGAAACATCATGTGTTGAAAAGAAACTTCTTTGAGAATCAGGAAACTTCCTCTGCTCCCACTTTGCCTTCCAATTCTCAATGGAACCTTGAGAAGTCCTTTTACTCTTAGGCAGCTAGTATTTTGGTCCTGCTTATTATATATCAGTCACTATTCTAGGCTCTGGGGTTATTGTAATGAGCCAAATATACAATTATTTCTACCTTTATGGAGCTTAAATTCTAGTTCCCCTTTTTGGGCTTCTGCATATTTCCCTATAAATAGGGAACTCCCCCCTTGATAATATGAAAGGATTCGATCTGAAAATCTCTTAGGACCCGATCACGTTTAATGCACCAGAATATGATCCAGATATGCTGTGGCTGCAGCAGTTAAGGACTCAAAGTTTACCTTCTGCAGATAGTAACAGCTTAGCTCCATAAATACCATGGTCACCATGGGGGCAAGTGTCTTCCTGTCACCACCAGCAAGGGGATAGTGCCCAGACAGAAGGCTTCTGCTTCATATCCAAGCTGGACAGGCATTGGTTCAGAGCTCCTAACTGGTTTCTTATTGAGTTGCTAAAATAGAAAATGATTCCAACCTTCTAATGGGGAATCACTTAAAATGGCAAGATGTGTGATGTGGACCTCCATTAATGTGGCTGCAGAGTTTGGGATCATCTGCAGACCATTGTTAACCTTATCAGGGAATTTAAAGAACACCGGTCAGGGTAATCTTCAGAATCTCAAGAGTATATGATAACAATTTGCATGATTCTCTGGAACCATGCTACTTACTTGCTGCGGTCTTTACGTGAGAAATAAGACTGTTCCATTGTAAGCTCAAAAAACATTGTCTTGAAGACTGTCTGACTTCCATCCCATTGCTGTTGAGTCGATTCCGGCTCGTAGCGACCCTATAGGACAGAGTAGAACTGCTCTGTAGAGTTTCCAAGGCTGTAATATTTATGGAAGCACACTGCCACATCTTTCTTCCGCACAGCAACTGGTAGGTTTGAACCACCAACCTTTTGGTTAACAACCAAGTGCTTAACCACTGCACCATCAGGGTTCCTTCTACCTGGCCTAGCTCATGCTAAAAGGAAGTATTAGGTCAATCAAAGCCAGACCTGAGAGAACAATCTTAGCAACAATGAACAAGTAAGTTTTTTATTCATGTTCAATTCTAAGTACACCATAGCTTACGGCCACTGCCCATAATATGTATCTATCATGTATATAATGTTGTAAATAATATAATCATAGTATGTGATAAGTGATATGATCATCCTATGAACCTACCAGTACGAAAACACATACTTAAAACGTGAAGAAATCTCCTTTGTGAAGACCTCAGAGTGGAAGCAATGCGTGAACTGAGTCATGAGGTGTGATGAGGCTCTTACCGTTCTATGAAAATGAGGAAAGGCGTTCCAGGAAGCAGGAACAGCACATGTAAAGAAACAAACTATGGAAAGCATGTGGGATATTCCCTTAGTTTCTTAGTGCTGTTGTAGCAGAAATACCACAAGGGGGTGGCTTTAAAGAACAGATACTTATTTTCTTACAGATTAGGAGACTAGAAGTCTGAATTCAGGGCACTGGCTCTAGGGGAGGTCTCTCTTTTGTCGCTGGGAGAAGATCTCTTTCACTTTGTGTAGACCCAGCATTCTTTGATTCCTTGTCAATCTCCACGTGGCGTGTAACTTCCCCTTGATTTGTCCTTATGTCTCTGTGCCTGGTCTGCTCTTTTTATATCTCAAAAGTGAGTGGCACTGTGGTTAAGAGCTCAGCTGCTAACCGAAAGGTCATCAGTTCAAATCCACCAGCGACTCTTTGGAAACCCTATGGGGCAGTTCTACTCTGTCCTACGGTGTTGCTATGAGTCGGAATCCACTCAGTGGCAATGGGTTTACACTGCTATGGCCTCATTAACGTAACAAAGAAAAACACCTATTGCCAAATGAAATAATATCCAAAGGTCTGGGGTTAGGATTCTGGCACGATTTTGGGAGACACGATTTCATCCATGAGAGAAGTCCAGTGGAAAGTAAACTGCTTAGTGCAGGGGATGAGTGGAAAATTCATCTGAGATCATATGGTGAAGGCATATGTGAGATATACTGAAATGTTTAGGCTTTTTAAAGTGTTTGCCTTAGTTTGCGATAGAATTCAGAAGGCTCGTGGAAATTGATAATACAGAAGTAACGTATCAGTAATCAATGGAAAAAAATCAAGCCATAGAAAATGAAGATTAAAATAGGGCATCGATACGTGTATATAAAAACAGATCCCAGCTATGCAGGGCTTGTAGTCATAAGAGCCTCGAGGGATTCTGTTTGATACAAAGAACAGAGCTAAGTGGAAACCACAGTAAAAACAGATACAGTCCTTTACAGAGTTCCTATTGTTTAATTTTAGGGGGTAAAAAACTTAGATAGTCCTTAAAGAAAATTGTCCAACAACATCTCGTAGAGGGAGTATTGATGGATGGCACACAATGGAAAATACTTCACAACAAGATAACTCTATAGGTATAAATTATTTTTGACTCCTTATATGTGACTTCAGTAAAATGAATGTGGGCATATTTTATATACATTTTTTTTTATGAGTGAACCTCACCCTGTTGTTGTTTTCGTTGTTGATTTGTGACTTATGGCAACTCCATGTATTACAGAGTAGAACAGCTCCATAGAGTTTCCTTGGCTGCAGCCTTTATGGAAGCAGATCACCAGGCCTTTCTTCCATGGTGCTGCTGGATGTGTTTGGACTGCCAACCTTTTGGTTATCAGCTCTGCACAAACCATTTGCACCAACCAGGGACCTTCACATGTTTTATATTTAAGAGTCTAGTAGTGTTATACTCTCTTCTTCTTTTCCCTAGATTCAGTTCATTCATTCATTCAGAATACATGTACTGAGCAGCTACTTTTTACCAGGCATTTATTTAGGTTTTGAGGATAAATCTGAGAACAAATGAAGCTCACATTCTAGTGAGCTAAATGGTCAGTTACGCAGAAGTATACAAATATGTAGCAGTGATAGGTTAGAGAATACATGTTGAAAATATAAACTCCACAGTAATTTAAAATATACATTTCATTCAGTTAGGCTTCATTTAAAGCACAACATACCATTTATTAATGTTCTTAAGGAGAATGAAGACGAGATTTATAGCCAGTGAATAAGTAGTTAGAACTTAGTTGTGTTTTTCAGATGAGTGGAGGCTAGTGCTTATTTCTAGTTTATACTGTTATTGGAGATTTATGGAAGCTGCTCTGCATGCACACTCCCAGCAGACAGTCATTCATATACTAGCACCTGCAGTGTAATCAGGAGACTTGAAGAAAGTAAGTGGACTCAAAAGATCAAAGCTTTTCCACCCCAGGATCGTGTAAGAACTGTAGGGAATAGATTTGGAAGGGCTGAAGCCACGTATTTGTTGTTTTAGGTGAGCCGTGGGTGAATTTCACCCAGGTGACTGCCTCTTATCCCTCCCGTCTAATCCTGTGGGATCTCTGAAATCTGTTTTCTCCGCTCGTTACTAAGTGCCCAGGCTGAGGTCAGAGTGCTAGCTCTGCAGGCGTGGAAACCTACGTGAAGTTATTACACGGATGCCATATCTGATAGATTGTGTCGTGTAGCTCTCAACTGCTAACAGAAGGTCCCTTGTTTGAACCCACCAGCGACTCTGCGGGAGAAAAGACCTGATGATCTGCTCCTCTAAAGATTTACAGCCTAGGGAATCCTAAGGGGCAGTTCTACTCTGTCCTATAGGGTCGCTATGAGTGATAGCTGATATAGGGGCTCTCGATGACAACCTATTTTTAAAAAGCCCATTGCCGTTCCAACTCATAGCCACTCGATAGGACAGAGTAGAACCTCCCCATAGGGTTTCCAAGGAGCAGCTGGTAGATTCGAACCACCGACCTTTTGGTTAGCTGCTGAGTTCTTAATCACTGCACCACCAAGCCTCTGAGCACCTATTAACAGGCAATATCTCTACACCCCACACATTCAATGTGAGAAACTGTAGGAAATACACAGAAAGCAGACAACGTACTCTGAGGCCTCAGCATTCACACAGGCAAATAGAAAGATGAAAACAAGGCTTTTTTTACAGACAGGATCTTTTACAAAATGTTTGGGTAATGAGACAGAATCTAAAAACAAATAACACTTCGCAGAAGGCATAAATGTTATAATTTTAATTCATCCAATGAATCGCTTCTGGGAATGAAGTATCTTCAATAGGAACTAGAATATGTTAACATACGTCATTGTCCTCATCAGTGTTTTGTGTGAGTTCTGCTTTGTGCCTGTCAACAGTCTGGGGTCAGAGCCTAACGTTCTTACCCACTAACTGCCTCAGTTTCCTCATTTGTAAAATGGGGATAATAATAGTTTTTACTTATGAGTTGTTGTGAAGATTAAATCAGTAAACAGAAAGCATTTAGCGTGGTACTTGCTACATAATAAAAATTATGACTCTCAGCTCCATTAAAGATTTGTTTTGGAGATGTAGGAGTATCCTAACTATTGACTTTAAAATGCTGAAAGACTTGCATGACAGGAAATGAAATCACAGACTGTAAACAATAAAAAATATGGAGAGTGCAGCTAATGTCATAAAACAATTTGTGTATAAAATTTTTGAATGACAAACTAATTTGTGAGGTAAACTTTCACCTAAAACGCCATAAAATTAAAAAAAATTTTACATATGGAGAGAAATTAAAATATTGAGTTATTTTCTAAGCTTATCACTAGCATGCAAAAAGACAGAATACCGTGTTTTAAATTTTAAATTCTGAATTCATGTTACATTTCTTATTTAATGCTAAGCTGTGCCAAGGAAATAAATGTGTTATCTGCTCCATTAACTAAAATGTGCTTGAAAAAAATCTCATTACAGTTGCAAAGTAGGATTCATAAACAAGCTGCCAAAACAGCTGTGCAGTTCTAAAAATACTAATAATAAATCTAAGTATAACCCCATCACACTCTCTTAGAAAAAATTACAGCTAGACTTCTTAGATCTTCGAAATTTTCTTATATTTTCATCCAGTTGACACAGTATAAAAATATTTTTTGATTGCATGTTATGTTAAGATAGCATTTTTCAAAGGAGAATCTTTTATGTAAATACCAATTTGAAAAGTGTTGCATCAGCCATACTAATCAAATACTAAGCTAAAATGTTTGTATAATTTAATACGCATTACCTGCCCACTACATGCGTATTCTTATCAGGGCTGGAAATCAAATCCAAAGCTGGAAGGAACTCTCCAGCTCATGCCCCTAATTTAATAAACATGAAAACTTAAGCCCAGAGAAGGGAAGTTATTTACGCAAAAGCAAGATAGTGACAAACCTGCTGTGTCCGCCACCCCCATTTTTATCTGTTGTTTTATTCTTTATGACACACCTAAGTCCTCAGTCACTGAGAGAGGGGAAGACCCATTCGGTAGCCCGTTGAGTATCGCTGGTTCAGGTGAAGGCTTGGCGGCTTTCTCTGTATGTCACATGCCTAGAGGTGAGGTCTGTGGGCTCTGGAGACAGGCTGACAGGTATATCACTTTTGGTTAGAATTTAATCTCTGCGTCTCAGTTTCCTCATCTATAAATTGAGGAGTATAATAGTGACTGCTTCAGAGTGGTGTTACGAGAATTGAATGAGGTGAATATATAAAAGGCTTAGAAGAATGTCTGGTAGGTAGTCATTCAGTTAAGGGAAGCTATTAATAATCTTATACATCCTCTTTTAAGATTTGGTTTCCTCATCTATAAAATAAGAGACACATTTACCTCAGAGCCACTTCCTGGATTCAATAAAATTCTTTGTGCGAACGCACATGATGTTGTTGTTAGGGGCCATCAAGTCGGTTCCAACTCATAGCCACACTATAGGACAGAGTAGAACTTCTCCACAGGGTTTCCAAGGAGAGGCTGGTGGATTCGAACTGCCAACCTTTTGGTTAGCAGCTGGGTTCTTAACCACTGCCCCACCAGGGCTCTGAATGCCCATGATACATATATAGAAATATGTGAACTGATACACGAAACAAGCATGACCCATAGGATGTAGTTGAATACAACTTGCTTTTTTCTTTGAATGTCTATAAAAATGTTATACACTAGGGGAAATTTTCCCCATGTCCTTGCATGAAACCCATTGCTTTTCCTAAAGTTCTAAAATGCTTATTCATTAAGCATTAATTTGTTAACAAACATTTACTGAATGGGTTTTTCATATAGAGTATATTTGGAGGTTACTCTCTCTCTCAGGGGTTTTCTAGATTCTTCAGAGAATTCCTCTACTAGGTCCTCTTACTGCAAGTTTGTTAGGTTGATGATGGTTTCTAACCTTCAAGGCACCATTCTCCCATCATCCCCTGGTTTTCTAGTTTCCACTCTATGTAGACTTTTCCTGGGGATACCTACCCCATCCTGTCCTCTTGGATGTGAGTTAAAATTGTCCTAGGCTGCCCCTTTCTACCATGTGGCTCACCACCTGGTCTATGAAGAACACTCGGTCACCTTTGCCTTGACCAACTTTGGAAATGCAGGCCAGTCAAAACATAGCCACCAAATCAGTTCTTCCATCTTTTTTTCTAACTTTCCAGATGGTAATCTATTTGATACTGGTCTCCAATACTCCCCACTATGGTGGGAAGAAGATGAGGGTCTCTGAATGGTCCTACTGAAATCCCTTCTCTAGGTTTAAAGTCCCATCCCACCCTCAAACTTTCTGTATCTTTATCAAAGAATTTAGAGCAGTGTAACCAATTTTCATGTTACCTATTATCAAATTTCCATACGTTGTTTTGGCACCTTACTTAGGAATTCATGTCTATCATATCCTGGTATCTTAGTCAAAATTTATAGTTTTAAAAATCTTTCTATATATGCAATACCCATCCAATAAATATTTGTTAACAAATCAGTGCTTTTCAGTTTTTCTAAGAACTAGTTAAGGTGAGTGTCTTGGTTATCTAGTGCTGCTGTAACAAAAATACCACTGGCGGGTAGTTTGAAAGGATAGAAATTTATTTTCTCATACTTCACAAGACTAGAAGTCCAAATTCAGGGTGTCAGCTCTGGGGAAGGTCCTTCTTCGTCTCTTTCAGCTTCTAGTAACAGCCAGCAATCCCTGGCATTCCTGGGCTTGTAGATGCATTTGCCTGTGTTGTCACGTTGGATCTGTCTTCCCATGTGTGTGTCTCTTTGTGTCTGTCCTTCCTCCCTTTCTTAAAACACCACTCAGAAGTAATTAGGTTTCGGACCCCCCCCCCCCACTCCCGTATGACCTCATTAACATAACATAAGTAAACCCACATTCCCACACAGAGTCACATTCACAGGTACAGAGGTTAGGGCTTCAACATATCTTTCTGGGGGACACAATTCAATCCATAACAAGTAGTGTCTGAAATAAAGTTTATATTTAAGTATTGGTATGTTTACTGTCAAAGTATCAGGCATTTAAAGGGAAAATGTGTGTGTGTGTGTGTGTGTGTGTGTGCACGTGTTGGGGGATTGTGGTAGTCAAATTCCCATATAGATACTGGGCAGCAGACTTCACTGCTCTGAATACATGCAAGGAGGGAAGAATGTTCACCCTGTGACCTTTGGACATAGCCATGAACACTGCAGCACAACCATAGCTTCTGAAACCAAATCTCTTTGTTATCGAATCGCAACCAGTAATAGATGTGCTTTTCTTGAACCAAAGGCTTCAAGTGAAGGCCCCACAGCATGTTGGCCAAATAGTTGCCCACACTGCAGATCAATCAGCGTTCTTTGTAAACTCTTGGAAGTTCTTCTTCGTCTGATGTTAGTTTTCCAGTCACAGTTATGCACATGAGTGGTAATATCCACAGAGTGCTTTCTCATTGAGCCAAAGGGAAGTTATAGATGGGCTATGATTACCCCTCAAATTGGATTCTCCTTGCCAGCTTGCACCTTCACCCCACCCCTGGCCCAGGCTTGTCTGTCACATCTGAACAAACTGGGCAGAAACACTTTCGCTTAGAAACAACCCAACCTCCACAAAAATCCTTTTTTTTTTTTTTTCCTGATGGGAGCAGCAATGAACCATTTTATAAATGAATCAAGAACATTAAAATATGAATCAGTTTCCCATAGGGCAGCTTGGTTTTCTCTGAGTTGATAACAAAACAAATTAAAAACAATAAAGTAGAACAAAAAAATTAGTGAATCCGTAACCTAAAGCCTTGTCCAATCACACTTAAAAGATGGTAGTTTGTTCTGAATGAGAGTATAAACAGGCTTGTTCATTTTACTGTGCATTAGTTTTCTAGAACTCATCTATGTGGTTGCATAGACGAGGGGACCATCCATTTTCTCTGCACATTTCCACTGAGAGTTGTTACGTCGGAAGAGCAGGAAGCTTCACTCTTCGTGTATGGACTACATTCTCTAGAGTGAACATACCCCAAGTGATGAATCGGTTCTCCTGTCAATTGGTAGTTTCCAGGTTTTTGCTTCTTGAACAGTCCATTCATGAGCATCTTTTAGCTCTAAGGTTTAATGGTTCTTAATGAGTTGTTGACTTTTAACCTTGACAATCTAGAAAAGTAAGAAACTGTTGTTTTATCTCTCATCCGTGGATGTTAAATTTATGTAGAATGGTTTGTTGTATAGAATATCCTCTTGGTAATATCATTTCTATTAGTTTTAGGTTCAGGGAAGCAGAAATTCTAATCTAGCCCAATGGGATGAAATTAAGAAGATATCCTTAGCAAGGAGTTTGGGATGTGGAATTATCTGGAGAATATGATCAAGCCAACCTCATGCTCTGTAACTTTTAGTGATTTCCCATAGACCAAAAAATAAAGTCCAAATTCCTTCGCCTGACATTCTTATCTTTCCACGTTTCCCCAGAGTACATTTCCAGTTGTTTTACTCACCTAACAACTTTAAACTTAACTGAAAAGGATGTCTTACGATTCCTTGAGAAAGCTCTCCTTTTTTGTTCTTCTTCTATTGCATTTTCTTGTATTGTTTCTATCAGTCATTCAAGATACCGCTTAGAAAACACCACCTTTAGGAGCCTTTTATAGTCCTACAGGTAGATACAACTCACCTTACTCTCTCTCTCTCTCTCACACACACACACGTGCACACACGCACACACACGTCTGCATCTCCCATATGATTCTGCCAGGTACTAAACAAAGGAAATAATAGATACTAATAATTTTTAATCCAAAACATTAGTGCGCAGCTTCATCACCCATGTTGTTAAACAGACCTGTTTTTTGTTTGTTTTTGTTTTGTTTTTACTTTACAAGGATTCTTTTCCCGTTCAGAATAGTCAAAGGAACATGCTTTAGGCTTCTAGCCTGTTTAGCGTCTTTTAAAGAAGTATCTCCATGACATCATGTCGGGAAGGGGGAGTGAAGCCTTCCATGGTGACTAATTTAAAAGAAACAGAATTTGTTTGGAAAAGGTCTATGCTTTATGCAAGCTAATTTTTTTAGGGTTATGTTACATTCTTGTCATATTCCTAACTGGATATTAGACACACTATAGTAGTCAGGGTTCGCCAGAGAAGTAGAACCAGTCGGTGATGTGTGTGTGTGTGTGTGTGTGTGTGTGTGTGTAAGAGAGAGATTTATTTTAAAGAATTGACTCCCATGATTGCGGTCAGGTGGCAGACTGGGAAGTCCGACATGATGTCTATGTTACAGTCTTTAAGGACAATTCTCCTGCTTTCAGGGAAACCTCAGTTTTTGCTGTTAGGCTTTCACCTGATTGGATGAGGCTCACCCACCTTGTGGAGGGTAATCTGCTTTACTTAAGGTCAACTGTTTTAAATGTTAATCACATGTAAATTCCTTCATAGCAACAGCCAGACTAGTGTTTGGCCAAACAACTAGGCACCGCAGACTAGCCAATGTTGACACATAAAATTAACCATCACTAATGTCAATAAGGGCAGCTACTTAGATCTCCTTAAACATATTCACATGTTATTGGTCTTGACTTCAGAAAACCCAGACACTTGGACACCAGCTTTAAGTGGAAACCAGTTCTTTGATATTGTCTCATTCTCTGTCTCTGTCTCTGCCTCCGTCTCTCTCTTTCTCTTTTTCTCTCTGTCATCATCATCTAGTTCTTAAACCATGAATATCTTGGGGTAACCACCAAAAGTTTTTTTTGTTTGTTTTCTTGTTCATGCTTATCACCAGTGCAAACACTTTCCTATTTTTATTACTAATAGATTCGCTCAAGTGAGTTAATAGGTATACTTTGACAAATTATCAAGTATGTCAACTGTTGGCAAATGTGAAGTATTTTATGTAAGTGTTTTGCTATGTCATTTTTTGGCATAGTTTACATATTTTATATATGTATATACTTGTTACTGAATTCTTCACTGTATTAGTAAGTGTGCTTAGTGAACTAATATGTAAATATTATATACATATATATTATTTTTCAGAAGGGAGCCCTTTTGGCACAGTGGTGAAGAGCTAGGGCTGCTAACCAAAAAGTTAGCAGTTCGAATCCACCAGCCGCTCCTTGGAAACACTGTGGGGGCATTTCTTCTCTGTCCTATGGGATCTGTATAAGTTGGAATCAGCTTGACAACACTGAGTTTTTATTTATTTATTTATTTAGCCGTATTGGAGTGTGGGACTTTTCACTCTGTGCTGCCTAGCTAAATAAGAATTTAGGTGGAAGATTTATCCGATACTTTCCGTCAACTTCAGTGTCTCTCTGGATATGGGAAATAATGCTTATTAACTCAGTTTCCCTCTATTTTTCCAGACTTACCTTTAAAAATAGAGTATAGAAGTGTTTATAGATGTCACAGAAGATAATTAGGATGTGTTAACCTTGAGGCATCTATTTTAGGTTTTCTGTTGGTTACCATCTCCCTCAGCCTGTGTAATTATCTGGCTGATGGTGATCAGTCATAATGATGCTGATGACAGGCATTTTTCATTGTCTTCTGTTCTCTTCTTTTTAATCACTCACTTGACATCTCAAAGACTCAAATCCTTGAATCAATCCACCAAGCAGGAAGGACACAGGCAGCAAGCAGACAAACCAATCCCTCAGCTTGCCATCTCAAGGTTGTGCTCAGAGATTGAATCCCTTCCTCTTATTTGTGCCAGCATTTTTTAAAGAGAAAGTTTTATGGAAGTGGAGGTGAATTTTCCAAAGTTTTTGACACCCTGTGTCAGAAATGCATTCATTTGCTTAACATCTGCCGAGAGTCTACCTAATGTACAAAGCCTCGGGAAAAATCACTCATTGCCTGGAGAAAGGTTTGCAGGCCAGCAACAGACATGGACATGCAGCCACCTAGTAATGCAAGGAGATCCAGCTTGACTCATGGAGCTTCAATCTGAGACCAACATGAGCTATCACTTAGGCTCGACCCTAAGTAGACGCCAGCATGCCTGACTGAGAGTTTCCAGATTCATCTGTGCTGACAACCCACCCTTCTTTAGCACCAAGAGAAGCTGGGTTTTTTTTGTGTGTGTGTGTGTGTGTGTGTTGTAACCTACTGGTTTTACAGGAAAATGGTAAAAAGCAGTTAAACTATTTTTTCTTCTTCTGGTCATGTCTAAGGAAGCAGCATGTTTATAGTACATTTTTCATAAAGCTTTTTCTTTCTCTTTGAATCATAGTATGATGTACATATTTGTACTTTTCTGCTGGAATGGAACCTCATTCGTGCCAGCAAAGGTAGTCTCTCTCAACCTTGTCCATAACTAATTTCAGAGTGCCTGGTGCAAATATTTGAAGAGATTCCCTTATTAATTAATTTATGGACTAGCCTGAGTGGTTCAGTAGTCTTTGTTGGAAGAGGGGATTGATTTTCTTAGGAAGGGAGAAAATCCTTCATAGACAATTCTTCTTCACCCTACACATACGTGATAAAACTAACCTGCTCTTAAATCTGTGTGAAGCAGGGGCCTGTATACTTCTCTTGCTCTCCTCCTGCCGTAAATCTAATCTAGCCAAACTAGTTCTTAAAGTTACATCATCAGTGCTTTGTGCTCATCTCTGAGGATTCTGAAAAAGAGATGGAGGTGGAGAGAGATGATATTTTTCTCCTGAAACTGCGCAGGAGCTATAAAATAGCTGTTGTTGTTGAGTGCCATCAAGTCGAGTCTGACTCATAGCGACCCTATAGGTCACAGTAACACTGCCCCATGGGGTTTCCAAGGAGTGGCTGGTGAATTCCAACTGCTGACCTTTTGGTTAGCAGCTGAGCTCTTAACCGTAAAATGGTATGACAGTGCTAAACTGTCAGGTTTAGCAAACCACTAGTCAGAAGACATCAGACTAGGAGAGAACCTTCTGGTCCAACTCATGGCTGTGTTTACAGTGGTAGCAGTCTGTGGAGTTATACTTGGACCTTCCAGGTCATGGAGAGTTCCTTCTCTTTCAGTGTGCGTGGACCGTGGTACTCAAGAAAAATCAAGCACATTTGGAGCTTTGTGACAACCCATACATATCTTGCCTCATCTATAAGTAACTTCTTTATTTTGCTTAAATAGAGAAAGATCATCTAAACCAGTAGCAAGCATATCCTGTACTCACACAGTCCCCTTTCGCTTTACTGAGAGTTAATGTTCAGTTAATTTAGTGGTTTGTAACTTTCTAATAATTAGGTTCACATTTTTGTGTCCATTATCAAACAGCAATATTTCACGAATTACATTTTGACATAGCAGTTTCGCAGGATCAGATTATGCTTATCCATAAACATCCCCAGTGTCCGCTACCGCTCCCGCCCCCCCGCCCCCCCGCCCCCCCCACCTTTCCCTGTCTGCCAGGGTATAAAGCTAAGCTTGAAAGGAAATGATCCACAGTGAAGCTTAGCTGCCACACACACACACACACACACACACACACACAAGAATTAGTAACAGTTATTGAAAATTCCTGGAGTGAATTGTGTTCGTATGAAATTTTTTTTTAATTCATTTTGGATTTGTCCCTGAGTGATGATTTCATTTTGAGATGGTACAAAGGAATGTGGGCCAGTTATTTTTTTATGCAGCGCTCTGACTTTTCCAAGACTCCCCGTCATTTTTATTAGCTATTTCTGATAATATCATGGCGAGGAGGAAAGTCAGTGGTCTTCCCTCTCCTGTCCAACCAGAAGACCCTAGACCTGGAGGGGAGAAATGAGCAGGACCAGGTCAGAATGACTTAAGGCTAGAATCACTCTTAGAAGAACAATTTTGGAAAGTCATGTAAAGAGGTCTGAATAAGCTGAGTAGTCAGCCCACAGCCTGCGCAACCCTGATACTTTGGAGTTATTTCTGTAGTCCCTCGAAAGCTGATGGGCCCAGGTTCTACACCTCTTCCTTGAGACTCACAGAAAGCCTTTCAGATGCCTGCATTAAATTGCCTTCATGTTTGTTTCTAAAACATTTTTAGAAAGGAATTTATGAGGGTGGACTGACCTAATTTAGGGACAAGGGTTGGGAAAGATATCCCCAAAGTGGCAATGTTGGAATGGATATCTAAAGGAAAAGTTGAGAGTAAACTGTTACTCCTCTTAGCATATTAGCAAAGGTAGGCAAGATAGAAGAAGGTGCTAGAGAAGACTAGGGTCAGGGAGGTGTGTAGAGGATGGTAAATTGAACCTCGTAGGTTGGATTTCAAGTATGAATGGGATACCTTGATGCAAGTTTTTATCAGGAACTCTGGGCCAAATCAAGCTGTTTCAGCCATGTTATTGTAACTTCAAAGATCCTTGGTGGCACAGTGGTTAAGTGCTCAGCTGCTAACTGAAAAGCCAGTGGTTCAAACCCATCAGCCAGTCCACAGGAGAAATATATAGCAGCCTGCTTCTGTAAAGATTTATAGCCTTGGAAACCCTATGGGGCAGTTCTACTCTGTCCTAGAGGGTTGCTATGAGTTGGAATCAGTGGGACAGCAATGGGGTTTATTTGGTATGGTTGTAGATGACCGTGGACAGAGACACCGCATATGACTACACAGCATAAATTCAAGGTAGTAGCACCCCCTTGAGTCATGTGATGCACAGTCTACACAACCGAGCGAGGTGGTGTGAGCGGAGGTGAGGGTAACGGGTATGTATAGGTATTGTAATGTCCAGCAAATGGACAGAGAATCAGAGTCACATAGTTCTGGTTGATAGAGTGATTATAGCATTCAGCAATGCAGACATTGTTGTAGGCTCAGGGAAAGTTTAATAAGTTAATGATACAAAATGCAGGGGCAAAGACTTAGAAGAGAGGGCTCTAAATGTATGCAAAACTGCCATATCTATTGGGTGTCAACAAATACATTGAAACAAAGAAGACCGTGTAGTTTCTAGTATGAGGCTGTGATGCATTCTTCCTTGGCAACGCTTAGGTCCCTTATTTATAAAATGGCCATTTTGTTTTGTGTCCAAAGTTATTGACTTCTAGATGATACTTGGGGAGAGATTTGTGACAATGTCTAATTGATTGATCAGGGTCCAGTTTTCTAAAGAACCATCCCCACAGCCTGGAATAGGGGTAGCCTTCCAATACCCCAGCTGTGAAACTCAGAACGGCAAGAAAAAACTGTTCATCGATTTAATTTGAATTGAATCTGCGGCCTGTTTGTTGGAATTCTAATATCCCATCAGCACCAGCTATATCTCCCTGTTATCCTTCCCCCTGAATTAATGGATATTTTCTTTTTTTAATTTTCAGTTCTAGGATTGCCCTTTTCTATAACCTGGGAGAATATACAGGTTATATAAATATGGAAACGTATTTGTCATTTTAGTTTATCTTTTCTGAAAGCGTGAAAGATATGTAGAGCGTAAGCTAGATTGATTCTCGGGAGCTTTAGGGATTTGGCTCATCTAAAATTAGTTTGTTGGCGCCTATAATACACTCATTTCTTTATTTCTCTCTCAGTATCCTTCATAAGTTCTGCTGTGGTTCATAATAGCTTAGATTGATTGGTGTGGAGTTTTTTTTTTTTTTTTTAAGCTCATTTTTGCCAAATGACATAAATGAAATAAGGGAATTTTATGAAATGCAAATATAATTACATAGCACGAGTGGAGACTTTTTAAAAAGTCCAGTTCTTTGCTCATGAATTGATTTAACAGTTGCCAACTAAGTTGCAGGAAATTAGGTGCTGCAAGACACGCAGCCTGAGGCTTCTTGGAGGGAAGAAAAATGCTTTCATTTTTCAGTGAGCTGTGGGAAGTAGTTCCAAGACCATCAGGAAAAGCTTTATTTCCGTGAAAAAGAGCTCTGGGGTTATCAGAGCAGAAGGGCCTTGAATTTTACATTGTGAAAGGTTTCTACTGAACAAACCACTGTATCTTGACTCCATTGACCTTGCAAGGCAGGAGGGTATGGAACACAGAATTGGAATTGTAACTCCACAAAAGTTATTCTCTTTCAGTAATACTGCAGAGTTACAAATGTCCCATCGAAATGAATGAAACATCCACCCACTAACCTGAATGAAAGACTGTTTCTCTTTATAACATGGGACTAAGCCAACAATGAGTTCAAGGTCTTTGACTCAGTTATTCAACTCATGGAAATTTGTCTTAATAAAATTATTTCAGACAATGAATAATGCTATATACATGAAGATATTCTTTGTAGTATTTGTTATTAATAGTAAAAGATGGGAACAGTTGAAGCAGCCAGTGGTATAGAAATTATTAAGTACATTCAGGTACACAGAGATAAGAAATATTTTGTAGCTATTAAAAGTTACTGGGTAGACTACGTAACTGTAGAAAATTGGTTGCAATCTAATGTTTCATTGGGGCAATGGGTAATAAGTATAGTTAACATTTTGTGTATGCCAAACATTATTTATGTGCTCAATATTTATTCATCCTCACAATAATTCTATGAGGTAGATACTATTATTATCCCCATTTTACACATGAAGAAACTGAGCAAGGTTTCAGAGCTAGTAATCGTTGCGTCTGGGATTCAAACCAGAGACTCTGGCTCCCGAACTGACACTTAATCAGCAAACAAATGGGTACGTTCAGAATGATTACAACCTGGTAACACGGAGTGCGTGTAGAAAGCTGGAAGAGAATATACAGAAATAAAATTAGTTAAGAGTGTTGAAATTTGGAAGAGACATATTTTTAAAAATTTCCTTTAGTGTATGAACAGGTGGATTTTACTCTTTTCAAATATGACTTGGTAATGTGTAACAGCTCTAACTCTGCTATTAAAGTAGGTCATTCATATATTATAAAACAGAGGAGATCTCCTTCCCACTAGCCAATTATTCTATTTGAAAACCTACTCCCAGACGTCTGGTGTTAGGTAAAGGCCATCAGACAACCTCCAAATAGTAGAATAGTGGATATTTGAAGAATGAGCCCTATGCAGAAAATTGGAAGCAGCCGGATTTGCTAATATGTAGGTCAGACAAGTGAAGCCTGGGTAATCTGGTCATAATCTTCTAGACTATGATGCAAAGGTAAAAAGAATCATAGGTATAACTGGCATAGGACAATGTTAAGTTAAACTTGAGGAAGAGTGACCTTTAATAGCATTATGTTGGGTTGTATATTCATGTTTTAAAATAAAAGCTTGATCTGTAAAACAGCAATACCCACCCTTTAGTGGAGCAGAAATGCTCATATATAGAAGGAAATACTATTGACAGAAGAAGGCTGGAGATGTTGTATATGAAGTAAACATAGAATATGTCATTGAGAAGGAGAAATGCAGAATATGTGATTGAGATGGAGAAAAGCGGGGCTTAAGTTGAACTTTTTAAAGACACATTGTGGGAAATTTGTAATTTTTGATGCAAAAATCTTTGCAATGGTTTTTATGAGTTTGAAGCGCACTTAAACATTATATTCTTGTTGTTAGCTGCCTTCAAGTTGACCCCCACTCATGGCAACCCCATGCACCACAAATAAAATGCTGTCTGGTTCTGCACCATCCCCATAATCAGTTGCAAATTGGACAGTTGTGATTCATAGGGTTTTTTTTTTTCCATTGGCTGATTTTTGCAAGTAGAACACTAGGCCTTTCTTCCTAGTTCATCTTAGTCTGGAAGCCCCGCTGAAACCTGTTCACCATCATAGCAACACACAAGCTTCCACTGAGAGATGGGTGGTGGCTGCACATCAGATGCGTTGGCCAAGACACATTTTACAACGAACAGAGTCTTGTAAAGCTTTTCGACTTTGAGTCTGTGAGTGGGTTTGGGTTAGTACATCAAGCCCCTGAACTTATACAGCAAATTTACACGTGTGCTGTGCACATGTGTTGTACACGTGTGTAAATGTGAAGATTTTCCGGGGGGGGACATCCATGGCTTTTATCAATATTAATAAATCTCCACTGATGTTTTACAGGAAAAGAGAAGGTGGGGTCGTGTTATCCCATATAGAGTTAGAGAGTCTTGGGGCATCTCCTAAATACATTGTTGGAAACTCTCATTGGAAATGAAAATTGATAGCACAATTATTTAAAAGGCTTTAATCTATGATCATTGAAGAGTGTATTTCATAGGAATTTTACACTGGGCTACAGTTCTACCTTGCCTCTCGTATTTTGGCATAAAGATGAATCAGGGCTTTGGGACGATGCCTCAGTGTCTCTCCTGTGGCTAGGAGGTTGCCAGCTGGTCAAGCTTAGTCATCTGAGGTGCTAATATTAATGAGCACTGTAACCTGTGGTACCCTACAGATGAAGTCACCTCTCCAAGGACTAAGGCTCAATTAAACCTCCCTTGCTTACCTTGGTGACATCTGTTCTTTGCATTGTTGGGAAATATGTTGTCATTGTTTAGAAAACTGTCTTTCAGGTTTCATGTAAACTAAACCTACAGATGGCAAAACTTTAAATAAGCATGAGACATCTGCTGATTCCTCAAGGCTATGGCCTCTTGAAGCAAATAACCAATGTGAAAGGATTTTTACAACTCTTCGATTTTACAGCTTAGGTTTTATGGTTTTTAGTTTAGTGCTTTATTGGGATATAATTCACGTTCATTGCTTTTTCCCCCCTGCATTTGTTTTCCCTTTTTTAACTTTAAAAAAAGTGTGTGTGTGTCTGTGGTGTGTGTATGCATGTGTGTGGTATGTGTGTGTTTGTACGCATGCTTGGTGTTTAAAGATGGAGCAAAATTTACTTTTGAGAAGAACATGGTTACTCGAGTCACTTGGGTTTGTAATATAGGGTGGAGTAAGACTGAGATCGCTATGAGTCAGAATTTGAAAAATAAGTCCCAGAGTGGAATATGTGTCAAAGGAAAATATAGCAAGATTATATGCTTGACAGAGTCTAGTATTTGCCGTTGGTTGGAGACAACTTTTCTCCTGAGGTTTGTTTGACTGAGACTCTCAAGTTGTATGTTGCTTATTATTTGGGAGGGCAATAGACCTATTTAAATATCCCCACTTGGTTTTCCATTTATACATTCATTCATTCAGTCTTTCATTTCTTCAGCAAACATTAATGGATTGTCTACTGTAGACAATGTGGCTATGTATGCTTGTTATTATGGAAGTTACAAAGCATGTAGTAAATGATCCCTGCTTTTAAGGAAGAACTTAGAAATAACCAAAGTACAGGGCAGGTTGGAGGTCATAATATAACAGAATGGTAAACAGAATGCTGTGGGAGGGAATACAGAAGGAACAATTAATTTCAACAGAAAGTCACAGAAGGTTACATGCAATGGTGGCATTTCATCATGTCCTTGAAGGATAGGTAGGATTTTGGTAAGTGGAGAAGGGAAAAAGGTGCTAGAACTTCCAACTTGAGGAAAACAACAATTGAGTGCAAGGCACTGTGCTAAATGAACTATTTCCGTAATCTTATGAGCCAAGTTCTATTCTTATCCCCACTTGACCAAGAAAGAAATGGAAGCTTGCAGAAGTTCAGTTCATTTCCAGGCCAAAAGGGGGCGAAAGTGGCAGAACCACTGCAATCTTTGCTCAGCTGAAAGACCAGGTTTCTGTTATTCATCATCGTATCTGCACAGAGGTTCACAAACTTTTCTTCTAACGGGGCCAGCTATTAAATATTTTAGGCTTTGTGGACCACACAGTCTGTTACAATTACTCACCTCTGCCACTGTAGTTATAAGTAAATGTGCATGGCTGTGTTCCAATAAAACTTTATATAATTTTTAATGTGTCATGAAATATTATTCTTCTGATTTTTTTCAACTATTTAAAAATGTTAAAACCATTCTTAGCTCATAGGCTCCACGGAATCAGGTGGCAGGCTGGATTTGATTGGCAGAACACAGTTTGCTGGGTGGTGGAAACCCTTTGTGCTTGACTACTGATCTAAAGGTTGATGGTTTAAATCTACCTAGTAGTTCCATGGAATAAAGGCCTGGCAGTCTACTTCTGTAAGATTATAGCCACTGACAACCCTATGGAAGGCAGATCTACTCTGAGGCACCAAATGTCTTAGACTGGGTTCTTTAGAGAAGCAAAACCGGTAAAGTGTATAAATATATATAGAGAGAGATTTGTATCAAGGTATAATGGCTCATGTGGTTGTAGACACTGGAACATCCTTAGTGTGTGGGTCAGAATAGAGGCTTCTCCTGATTCACATAGCCCCAGGGGCGGGTGAACCCAACACTGGCAGGTCAAAGAGCAGGACTCTTGCTCACAGGCTGTGAAGAAGATTGATGAATACCAAGATCAGCAGGCAAGACCACAGGTAAGCTTCTAGCTTAATTTCCAAGAACTGGAGGTCAGACAAACAAGAGCCAGCTGCAGGATCCAGGGCAGGCAAAAAGTCATCATGAGTCAGAATCAGCTCAAAGGCAATGGGGTTGGTAGCACATAATAGGTGCTTCATAAAAATGTGTCATGAAAAATGAAGAATGAAGACAGTTCCCCAACCCTTGTTTCACTTCACTGCATCACACAACTCCAGAGGCCTCCATTCTCTTGCTAGTCTGTGTGGCTCTGACACTGCCTACAATTGTGAACTCTGCAGCCTGAGCAGCTAGTGACCCTGTACTGAGGGATATGACATCGGATTCTACTGCATTGTATACAGATGCATCTGCTGAGACATTCTAGGTCAGAAAATCAGCTGAGATAAGGCTTCGATGCTGTTATCAAATCAATCAGTAAGTATTTTCAGGCTTGCTCTTGAAATGACCAAAGATATGTCATACCTAAGTCACCTTGTTGGCCCGTCTTTAGAGCAAGAACTTTTTGTCTTATCTCCTTTAAGAACTGTTGAGCTGTCATCAGTGCTCCTCTTTTTGTTTTTTTTTAAAAAAAGAACGAACAAATAAACAATAACTTGGGAAACGAAACAAAACCCTGATGCTTGACTTATTTATAAAGTGCACATGATGCCAGTCTGAGAAGGCCCTTAGAAAGCACTGAGGATATCCAGTATATTTGAATATTCCTAGCAAGATCCAGTACACCTGGATCCTTGAAATAAACCAGTGCACTTATAGAGACAGAGACAAAGCTGTCGGCATCAGATAGCGGATCCCAGGAACATTTTATAGTTTACTAGATTTCTAGATTTCTTGCTGTAAGTTCCTAGGTTTAAAAAAAAAAAAAAAAAAAATCAAACTTGTTGTAGTTGAGTCAGACTCACAGCAGCCCTAGAGGACAGTAGAACTGCCCCATAGGACTTCCAAGGAGCAGCTGGTGGATTTGAACTGCCAACCTTTTGGTTAGCAGCCATAGCACTTAACCACTATGCCATCATAGCTTCTGAAATCCCACTCTTGTTGGTCTAGAAGTAGAGTCTTACTAAATACCAGTGGCCATGGAGTCGACTCTGACTCATGATGACCCATGTGTGTCAGAGTAGAACTGTGCTCTACAGAGTTTTCCAGGGCTAATTTTTTGGAAGTAGATCACCAAGCCTTTCTTCCGAGTGTCTCTGGGTGGACTCGAACCTCTAACCTTTCAGTTAGCAACCGAGTGCGTTAACCATTTACACCACCCAAGGGGAGTCTTACTAATCCCTAGTGTATTAGAGCTTTTGTTGCAGGTTCTATCTAATCATTAGTGAAGATTCCACTTAATAAAATGCATAGTGGGACCTTGACAACTATCCTCTCTTGCCTCAGTTTCGTTCTCTAGAAAGTAGAGTAGTAATAGCCACTTGTTTGGATTGCCACAAGGATTAAATGAGATAATTCTTTTAATTACTGTCTTACTAGGATTTCTGTTTTACTTCTTACTCTTGGCAGAAATAAAAATAGAATTCATGTTTTCTGGATCTATGCTGTATCTATTGGGAACTCACGTTTTTCCTCTTAGACCCTTTTGGATTCCACATTGAATGTGAACAAGTCATCTCCTATCTGTGTTCTGCCAACACTTACCCAAAAAGTCTGAGGTACCCAGCTAACTGAACTCTTTGGTTTTTAAGAAAAGACTTCCTTCTTGAAAGTCATTGTGTTAATGGCATGCATTAACACAAAAGGTCACTTGGGTTTACTTTCTGTGTGCTAGGAGAACATCATACATTCTCCAGATTCCTGGATATGCTATCTAGTTATGGTGATTTATGAGAACAAATCTGAATGTCTTATGCCAAATTCTTAGCAAGTCTAACTCACAATGAGATATGAGTTTACATGATGGGAGAATTGATTCATTTGATTTTCCCCAAGGGAAAACAGTGCTTCACTCTTGAAAAATGAAATACATACAACATCAGCTCCTCCTTAGCCCCAGTAAAGAGAGTTTACTTTAATTCCACAGAACATCGTGCTCAGGCTCATTTCTACTTTGTATAGTGGTGCTCAGTGTTTAACGTTCGTTTGTATCAAGGAAGAATCACGCTAGCAGTAGGATGCTTTGTTGAACTGCATTTAATCAGCGTCAGAGGGCATCTCTCTAACACCTTTCTCACTTTGACCCTGAAATCAGTAGGCTATTAAGTAAGGTCTTATTTGAATTTTTATGTATTAGAAGTTTGTTTCCTCTGATTCGAATTTAAAAATTCAAGTTCTTTTATTTTAATTAAGAGATTCCGTGGCATAACCAATGTTACATTTTATCACTTTGTTTCAATCAATGCTTCTCAGCTTGGCTGCACCTGAGAGCCACCTGGGGTCTTAAAAAAAAAAAAGACTCATCCTTGAACTCAGCCTTCGGAAATGCATATTTAATTGGTCTGGAGTGTGGCCCTGGTATACATTTTTCTTTCCTTTTTTCCCTTCTTTTTTTTTTTTTTTCTTTTACTTTAAAATGACAGATGACTTTGGCATATAGTCTGTGATAAAAACTAATGGTATAAATTAGCACTTCTTAACTTTTAATGTGCACATAAGCCACCTAGGGATTTTGTTAAATGCAGGTTCTCATTCCTAGGTCTGGGATGCGGTCTGAGTGGGGCCAATGCTGCTATACGGGGACCATATTTTCTGTAAGCTGAGTCCAAATTAAGACCCAATTTAGTTAGAAAACTTTTTTTATACATGAATGCCTTGACTAAACAATTGTCTATGAAATTTGGTTAATTAGTTACTGAAAATGACCTCATACTCTACTTTTAAAAAATTACCATATTTGCTTTCACATTGCTTAATTTAATCCTACATGTACTGAGCACCTATTATATATGCACTGTTTTTCTAGGCTTTTGAGGAATGCAGAGAGTAGAAAAATCCAAACTATGTCTAAGAAGCTGAAAGAGGGGAGAGGGTTAATACTAATGACTACACGTCAAAGTGAAAGACGTTATATGAGAGGCTGAAATTTTTGATTTTTCACTTAATTTTGAAATATTATGTCTTTTTGTTAGAGACTTTTTAGGTTTTAAAAATTATTGAAGTCTAAAATATTTTTTTGTTTACTTCTTTGTCTCTCTCTGTGTGATCTATTTTGTTGATGGATGTATCCCAAGTACCTAGAACGGTGCTCGATTGAATAAAAACTTGAAAAATGTTTGTGGAGTGAATGATAGGTAACAAATGTCTGTCATTTAGGACTAAGGAGAGTGACTTTTGAAACAGGCAGTGTGATAAGCCGTCAGTAGTAAAGGTGAAGACACCTAATATGTCATGGCACCAAACCAAAAACCAAACCCGTTGCCGCTGAGTCGATCACGACTCTTGATGGAAGCGGACTGCCACATCTTTCTCCCGAGGAGCGCGGCTGGTGGGTTTGAACCGCCAACCATTCCGTTAGCAGCAGAAGTTAGAAGTTAGAGAAGGAATGAAAAGAGGATATTTGCAGAGAACCTTCTAGAGATCGGGTATTTCCAAACCGTATCAAGGAGCAAGTATCACTCTGCCTACTTTACAGAACAGATAATCCAGTCTTTGAATTTCACTGGAAACGATGATTAAGAGGACAGTTTGTTTAAGCAGCTCCCAGCTGTATGACTGGAACACTTTGTTTTCTTATTGAAAACTTTCAATCTACAGATAAAGAGGAGATCATGGAATTTTCCCAAGCAATTTATAAATGTTCACTTTGTTAATGAAGAGAAAGTTCTCTAAATAGAAGATCTCTCCTTCGAACTTATTTCTTTCTTATTTAATAAGTCAAATATTTCTCTATTTCAGTTTTTTAGATGATCCAACACAAAGGAGACCTGGTGGCACAGTGGTTAAAGCAATTGACTGCTAACTGACAGATTGGTGGTTCGAAACCACCAGTGGTGCCTCCGGAGAAAGACGTGGCAGTCTGCTTCCATAGAGATTTACAGCCTTGGAAACCCTATAGGGTGTCTAGGAGTCGGAATCAAATCGACAGCAGTTGGTTTGGTATTTTTAGTTCTTGAAAGCAAATAATAATACTCCCTAATGTACTTGTAGGATTTAGTGAAGATAATAAATTACAAAATTCAAGATTTTGATTGCTTCATGAGAAAAATGTAATTTTTTTTAGTCTTTTGTTATTGTTAATATACAGTTATGTAATTAGCCATTTAGTGTCTCCAGCCAGATCTAGAATCTATTTTTGGAAAATTCTTACAATAGTGTAACTTTTAATGCTTAGGACATAAGAAATTGAAAGGATTGTGTTAACCACTTTTTTTTTTTTTGTTTTTGGGCCTTCAAAAAAGAGTTGTTGCATATCTTTCAGGAAATGAACGAACTGATCAGCGGCTCAGCTGCCCAGGGAATTGAGAGCGAAGTTTACGTCTCCCCACCCCAGCTTACTTGTACAAACCAAATGTCAGAGACAGCACGCGGGGAACTTGTAATGGTTTAATTTACGTGTACGGAGTCAGCACAAAATTAATAGCAGTCTGTCACGAAGCTTTGTTAGCTAATTGCTGGGTTTTAATGTTAAGCAAACGAGTGTGAATTTTAACACCTCTGTGGAAGAGCCTCTTTGAGGGCCTGTTTTTTCCCCTTTCTCTTGGCACACAGGCTTCAAGTCAGCTTCTGAGTGTGTTTTCTAATTTTTCACTTGTTAAGGGACAGCCTCTGTTTCTTTGACAGTTGACCCCTCCCTAATAAAATCAGCTCCACACCTTCTCAGGAAAACAGACCATAAAGCAGAATTTCCAAGGGCCATTGCAATTCTTCTTATCTTCATAACACCCCTCAGACAATTTAGATAATCTCATAGACTGCTGGAGAAATGGCTTATTGAGTTTTCTGCAGTCTGACCCTACATAAAATTACTGTAGGAAATCAGTAAGGTAGTGAGAATTCATTTTACTAACGTAAAGCGTAATCTGTAACTGCTGTGTTAAAAGTGTGTGTCTTATGATGTAAACAAAACGAGAATTTCATTTTCGTTTCCCACTGTGTCCCTTATAGTTTATGTTGTCGTGTGCCCGAGAGTCAATTCCTACTCACAGCGACCCCGTAGGACAGAGTAGAACTGCCCCATGGTGTTCCCTAGGCTGTAATCTTTATGGGAGCAGATTGCCAGGTCTTTTCTCCCGCAGAACGGCTGGTGGCTTGGAACCACAAACCTTTCTGTTAACAGCCAAGCACTTAACCATTGCGCCATCAGGGCTCCTTCCATACTTTTCATCTGTTCCTGAACGAAACGTCAGGCAGGCTCCTGCCGTTTCTACAGCCCTAAAGACGCTGGAAGTCACAAACCCCGAGCCAATCCGGTAATGAGAATGTCACATCCAAGGTATTAATCCAATCATCTGAGCTTTATTTATCAACAGGTAAATCCTCACCCAGATCAGGCTTGCTTTAAAATGGAAGCCTGCAGTTGAAAAGGGAAGGATGAGCTTGGCTTCTCCTCCTTAGAGTCTCTTTCTTACGTCTTCCTTACCGTCCAGCTGCTGTATTACATCCACCACAGCCAAGGCGTTGTGTGTAGAGAGGCGAGGTATGAACAGGATTTGTTTGCTTAGGTGGCTTTGTAGACCTTGGGTTTTGGCAGATGTTTAAAGTTGGGGTCCTTGGGTAGACGAGGCCAGTAAAAGCTGTCTTTTGCCTTCAGGGGGGCTTTCCTGGACTCTTCAAAGATTCCCTGCTGCCTTCTCTCTCCTGCACTCCCTTAGCTGACATCGCTATTGCGGGTGGTCCCTTTGTAGCTCCTTCAGCCTCTGCACACCCACACGCTCTGTGGTACACCTCAGACTCTTTGTGGTGAGAGCCCTCTGCCCTTGCACCCCAATTTAGCACATCTATTTCCTCTTTGTGCCTTGGCCCACATCTGGTCCAGGGGAAAGGCTATGCATCTCTTCCCTAATGGCCTCTGGCAGAGGGCTCCCCCCCACCACCCCGTCCCAACACAGTGACACTCTCCTATCTGCCTTCAAAGCAATTAGTCAGACTTTCCCTTTGTGTATTTTTATGGCTCAGGTTAGATCCTGAGTCAAGCTCTAGCCCTCAGCATCTCTTGGCAGCTGAGAACATATTCCAGAGCTTTCCAAGTGCCTACTTGAAGCCCTCTTCATTAGCGTTAGAAGATAACACCCATTAGCCTTTCCTTCCAAGTCACAGGAAAGGAAGACCTCACAGCACAGCAACAACGTTCTCCAAAGAAATCAATAACCAGTTCTCTTCAAAACCCTTTTTTGAACCCCCAGACCTCTGTTTATATCTTAAATTAGCTGAAGGATGCAAGAATAATGGAATATGTTCTCTTCCATCACCTGCGTAAATTCTGCATCTGTACATCTGTGTAATACATTCTGATAGCCACTGTATTGGTTACCTAATTAAATCTGAGGCAAGAAGAATTGCAGTCCAGTGACCTGTTACGTATTTAAACAAGTTGAGGATGGGTACTATTCAATTCAGCGTGATTCCTTAAACCTGTATTAGGCACTAGCCAAAGAAAGGCCTGACGATTTGCCATCAAGTCTGACTTGGAAAAAGTACAGCCAGAGTCCCCTTAGAAGCGAGGATGGTGAGACTTCGTCTCACGTATTTTGGACATTTTATCGGGAAGGATGAGTCCCTGGAGAAGGACGTCATGCTTGGTAAAGTTGAGGGTCAGCCAAAAAGAGGAAGTCCCTCAGTGAGATGGGTTGACACAGTGACTGCAACAATGGGCTTAAACAGCAACGATTGTGAGGATGGAGCGGGACCCGGCAATGTTTCGTTCTGTTCTCCATAGGGTCACAGTGAGTCAAAACCAGCTTGACAGCACCTAACCACAAGTCTACATATTTTTCTCAATAATTTCTGCCTGCCAAAAGCAGCCACATGAAGGTGGTCAAGCATTAGAGACATATCTAACACATTAAATCCCTCCTCCATGATGTTGTTGTTACTAGTTGCCATGGAGTCGATTCCAACTCATAGCCACCCATGTTTGCAGAGTAGAACTGCTCCTTTGGGCTTTCAAGGCTGTGACCTTTCCAGACCTGTCTTCCAAGGTGACTCTGGGTGGGTTCGAACTGCCGAGCTTTCAGCTAGTTGGCAAACACTTAACCATTGGGGTCACCCAGGAACTCCCTCCTACACGACAGACTGAAAAAAACGAAACCAAACCGCTTACCGTCAAGTTGATTCTGAGTCATAGCGACGTGATAGACTAGTGATTACCAACTCTGACTTTAGAACCAAAGTCTTAGGTTTGAATCCCTGGTTTGATCATGAAATACCCAACACCCAACACAATATTTTCATTGCTGTATCTATCCTATGCTTAGGCAAAAATTGCCTTTACATTTCTACTATTTTGTGGAAAAGAAAGATTGATCCTATTCTTACATCTTATGATTATATGGAAAGAAGGTATATCTGACTGTGTTTTTCCTTTGAGGAAATAAGTTTAAAGTACCCTCAATTCACAGGTTTCCTCAGAGAAGAAAATAGAAATCGCCCCCCCAGCTTAGAAACGTTTCCTTGAAATCCTTTTCTCTTATCCACAGAATGCACATATTCATACATAGCATGTCAGAGCCTTATTGCAGTTTGTCCATGCACTTAGAGTTTCCTTGTTTCAGTTTAATGCTTTCGGGTTACATAATAGCATTATTGCATTCAGCTCACTCAGTTCTCTTTTTTGTCTATTTTTTGGATATATTGGCAGCTGCATTTTACATATAGAAAGTTGCTTTAAAACCATCCAACCATAGTTTCCAGTATCTATTTTTATTATAGTTCGTATTCATCACCTAAGCATAAGAAAGAACAAATTACCATGCGACCCTGTTAGTCTATTACGCAGTATTTTCATTATAGAGATTTCCTTTTCAATTTCTTAGCACAACCTTCTGTGAAACTAGACCAGTATTTTCAGTCTCTGCTTCTGTTTTGCAGTTGCATTAATCAAGCTCAACCAACTCCGTGACCTTGAAAAAGAAACTAAACAGACGAATTGCCCTTGGGTATCATAAATTGACATAAGAAAAGCTGCTCTGGGTGGATCTCAAATGCAACAAAGTAATTTTCTTGGATTCTTGAGAGAATAATTTTATATTCTCTATCAGGATGTATTCAGCTGAAAAACTGCAGTTACATAAGAAATACTGATGGTCTTGCAGATGAAGAGGATAAATATGCATACAGACACACATATATCACACATCCATAAGATAAAAGCTAATTCGTCACTGACACATTTCTGGAGTTGCTAAGTATTGACAACAGAATTCAATATTCAGAGAGTTTAGAGAAACAAGAGGTTTTTTTTTTTTTTTCTGCTCACTGCTTTCCTTCTCCTTAGGTGGACTAAAACTTTCTTTCATATATCATTGTAGAGTAACTTTCAGCCAGCAGTTTGCCAGCTTTTGCTAATCTGCCCTTGAATCACACAAATGTTTTTTATGTGTTCTTTAGTGGTAAGAGGAAACCTTGGTGGCGTAGTGGCTGAGTGCTACAGCTACCAAAATGTTGGCAGTTCAGATCCACCAGGTGCTCCTTGAAAACTCTATGGGGCAGTTCTACTCTGTCCTGTAGGGTCACTATGAGTTGGAATCGACTTGACGGCCACAGGTTTGGTTTTTTTTGGTTTTTAGTGGTATGAAACTAAAATAACTCAGTACCATTGCAATCTTCATTTGGGTTGTAAAGACTAAGTAGCCAATATTCACATTTTCCAGACTTTTTTTAAAAATGAATCAACTTCAAAGTCCTCATGGCTTAACTATATTCTTATTATAAATAAACTACCTTGATTGCATTAATGTTGTCAACTGTCATTTATCTTTCATTATATTTATGATCACAGATTACATGTTTATTCATGTATATTTTTCCTAGGTCCAGAAAAAACTTCCCATACAATTAATTTGTAATGTTTCTGTTCATCCTGCTGTTATTTTACCACTGTCTCATCAATAGGGATGCTTCAGTGATCATAAATTCCCGGATAGAGTAAGGATTAGAATTCAGGTGTTTGAATCTCAAACATTCACTACAATGTTAAGCCTTCTCAGAAGTCAAGCCCAACTTTTAAAAATAGAATATTTAAAACTGTTTATCACCCAATCTTGTGTAAAAGGCCCCCCCGTGGTGCAAGTGGTTTGTGCTAGGCTACTAATCAAAAGGTTGGTGTTTCAAACCCACCCAGCAATGCTTCAGAAGAAAGACCTGGTGATCTGTTTCCATAAAAGATTATAGCCTCGAAAACCCTATGGAGCACAGTTCTCCATAACACATCGGTGACCATGAGTTGGAATTACTTGGCAGCAACAGATTTATCTTGTGTTAAAAGATTAATTTGTAGTTTTTGGTATGAAATATGAAGAAATCAGTGTTTACTAATGACCACTGGGATGTTGTTCTAAGGTTGACAACTGTCAAGGCAGTATTTTCTCACTTAAGAGAGAAAAAAATTCTCTGGTCAAGTGACTAGAACATTTGACTAAACCAGTCAATCAGCAAAATCAGCACCGACAATCCCTTCGTGATACAGATAGACTGCAGTTAAGCATCATGGCACCAAAGGTGAAAACCAAATGGCTCTGATGCAGCGGGTATGGAGAAAGCCATTCTTTGAAAAATGAACTTTAAAAGTCAAAACCACAGTGGAATGCTGGCTAAAGATTTAAAAGAAATTGCTCAAGAGTCAGGGATACACATGAGGACAGGAAATATGTGTGCAACTGATACAGGGATTAGGGCATTATCCCTCTCTCTGATGTAGAGATCATTTAGTGATGGACAGACTCTATTTTGATTACTGTCGAATAGGGCGTTTAAGTCTAAATAACACAGTGGCAAAACTGAGGCATGCATCCAAAAGGCTGGTTCCATAGCAGAAATATTAATGCTGAGACAGACATGGGTTTTAGTACCAATAAGATTCTCCCAGAAGGAGGTGGGATGGTACTTACTTAATCCACTAAAATGTGGGAAAATTAGAAAAGGCAAGTAGCACATTTGGTACTGATTTAGTATTTTGAAAAATAACTGAGTTACATTAGATTACCTTTATTTAGTGCCTTGTAACTTAACAAGGATCAAGAACTAGTGTGATCTTATCTTTTAATCTATCAGAGCATAAATACAGTTTATGATCTTATGGAAAATATCTATTGAAGTGTGAGGTTTTCTGAGAGACACGTCGTTTAAAATCCAAATGGAAAATTATACTTTGTGAAAATTAATTTTAACTTCCGTATAGTCACTAACTAGATCCAAGCTGATAAAAACGAAAGTTCAAAAGCTGATGTTACCTCAATTCAAATTGTCTGTGCTTAGGAATGTATATTATTCATGTAGTCTTCAATCTATCTGTGCATTGTCTTTATATCTACCTATCATCTGTCTGTCCCTGGGTGGTGCAAATGGTTTGTGCTTGACTACTAACCTAATGGTTGACAGTTCAAACCCATCCAGCAGCACTGAAGAAGAAAGGCCTGGCAGTCTATTTTCATAAAGATTACAACCAAGAAAATCCTACAGAGAAGTTCTGCTTTGTAGCATATGGGGTCACCATGTGTAG
This sequence comes from Dugong dugon, assembly GCA_030035585.1. NCBI lineage: Eukaryota > Metazoa > Chordata > Mammalia > Sirenia > Dugongidae > Dugong > Dugong dugon. The sequence continues at coordinate 23,649,636 of CM057466.1, forward strand.
GAATCAGCTCAATGGCAATGAGTTTGGTTTTGGGATCTATCTATCTGTCTGTCTGTCTGTCTGTCTATCTATCTGTCTGTCTGTCTATCTATCTATCATCTATCTACTATTTATAATTAAATACATCAAATAAAACCATAAAGTAAATTACTCTAAAATAAGTTTGTGTAGAACTTACTTATCTATTCTTGTGCTATAACACAAGGAATCTATTTTATTTTGGACTGATAAAATGGATCAGAAATAGAGTATTGGTAAGATAGAAAAATCAACTTAAGACTTCTAGAAAATATTTTGACATTAAGTGCATGAAATATGTAGCATATGCCATACTAATTGGCATGCAAATCAGTACGCTTCATTTTGAAAGAAACATGAGTATGTATACAAATCTGAGTTTTTTTTATTTTTTAGATATATAAATTATAAAAATATTTGTAAACAAATTTATACTTATGAGTAAATATAAAAATATAATTATCTACATATTAACAAGTCCATCAGTTTTAGGTTTGTGTGTGTGTGTGTATGAATAACACGGCACTAGATTCGAATCGAGGTAGAAATCAACAAGAGGATAAGTTATTGCAAAAATTGCAAAATATTTCTCCTTCTTACATACAATCCCAGTCCAAAGGACAAAGGACAATGTATATTTGGTCAGATGATTGAAAATTTCAATTATTTGTTATGAAATTACACAACCTTTGTAAATCAAAAGCTGAGGAAATTAAAACAAGTGCCTTAAGGTACATAGGAAGTAAGATTTTGCCTAATTGTAGATAGCAGGATATAATTATGACAGAAGCTGAGGACAGGAGAGGGCTGACTAACTGGGTTTGCTGTTCTCCAGCCTGAACCTGAATATTTATGGCAATGAATTCATCATCGGGAATGGCACAACAAGACAAGACATAACAGGAGTGACTTGCAGTTTCCCTCCCTTCCAGAAATGGTGTTCTCAAAGCCCTTAAATCTCAGTTTAATGGGTTTTGGTTACCTCCTTGTTATGGAATACAATCTAAAGTCTTGTCAGGTAGGTACACTTATTAGATGCCACATAACTCCCAAGAAGGACATTGATGGCCACTGGAAATATTGACGGCCACATTCCACAGACTTAATCCACACCTCTCTAGGAAAATGTTTCTGCTTGGCTGTGTTGAGAGGAAACGTAACAGACTTCTTTCTTTTATGTTAAAAACTATCGAGGAGTCAGATGTGGGAAATATGTAAATTCAATCCTTGAAAAATATAATTTTTAAAGACTGCTTTTAAATAACAAAATTATATTTACCTTTGATGACGCATCATAGATTGCAAGTAGAAACTTAGAAGCCGTAGGAGAGAATCAAGTTGTTTCACATTTTGTACGTAAAACAGAATGTGACTTGATACTAAATTTCTTATTACAACAAATGTGAGCAGTAATTTATTGTAAAAATGTGTGCCGTGATATACACATCAGCACGATGCTCATAGTGCATTGATAATTCAGATTTTCCTGGGTTCTATAACACTCTTTTTTTTCCTATAAATCAACCTATTAGAATGCACGTAGTACAGCACTGGGGGCGCAGTGGTTAAGAGCTTGGCTGCTAACCAAAAGGTGGACAGTTTGAAGCCACTAGCCACTTCTTGGAAACCCTATGGGGCAGTTATACTCTGTCCTATAGGGTTTCTGTGAATTGGAATCAATTCAGTGACAATGGGTTTGGTTTGGTTTTTGGTTAATACAGTAAAACTCTGAAATGTTTTCTCTCCCAAAGTAGGTCCTAATTTCACATGTATACCTAGCCCCTAAATGAGTCGGAATTGACTTGAGGGCAATGGGCTGGGTTTTGGGTTTTTTTAGTCCCGAGATATGCAGATGACACAACCTTGCATGTTGAAAGTGAAGAGGACATGAAGCACTTAACTGATGAAGATGAAAGACTCCAGCCATCAGTATAGATTAATTCTCAACATAAAGAAAACAAAAATCTTCACAACTGGACCAATAAACAACATCATGATAAATGGAGAAAAGATTGAAGTTGTCAAGGATTTCGCTTTACTTGGATCCACAATCAACGCCCATGGAAGCAGCAGTCAAGAAATCAAACAATGCATTGCATTGGGCAAATCTGCTGCAAAAGCCTCTTAAAAGAAGTGTTGAAAAGCAAAGATATCACTTTGAGGACTAAGGTGCGCCTGACCCAAGCTATGAAATTTTCATTCCCCTCATATGCATGTGAAAGCTGGACAAAGAATAAGGAAGACCGAAGACAGTCCTGATGCCTTTGAATTATGGTATTGGTGAAGAATATTGAATTTACCATGGACTTCCAGAATAATAAACAAGTCTGTCTTGGAAGATATACAGCCAGAGTGTTCCTTGGAAGTGAGGATGGCGAGACTTCATCTCACATACTTTGGACACGTTAGCAGGAGGGATCAGTCCCTGGAGAAGGACATCATGCTTGGTAAAGTAGAGGGTCACTGAAAGAGAGGAAGACCCCCAACGAGATGGATTGGCACAGTGGCTGCCATGATGGGCTCAAGCATAGCAACGGTTGTGAGGATGGAGCAGGACTGGGCAATGTTTTGTTCTGTTGTACATGGGATCACTATGAGCCAGAACTGACTCTACAGCACCTAACAACAAAAGTTATTGACTTTTATAAGTGGGGAAATTTCACAGTGTTTATAATATTAATAATTCTAACTTTTCCACTTCTTTAATAATAATAATTAAAAAAACCAAACCTGTTGCCTTGAGTCAATTTCAATTCATAGCAACCCTATAGGACAGAGTAGAACTGCCCCATAGGGTTTCCAGTGAGCAGCTGGTGGATTCTAACTGCCGACCTTTTGGTTAGCGGCCATACCTCTTAACCACTGTGCCACCAGGGCTCCGTAATAATAATAGCTACTGTTAATGTTGAGTTCTGACATTGTTCATAGCAGTTTGATAAATGCTCTGACTGCAGAATTTCTTTTTATCCTCACTATAGCCTTATATGGGAGGGATGTATTATTAATGGAGCCCTGGTGGTGCAGTGGTTAAGAGCTCAGACTGCTAGCCAAAAGGTCAGCAGTTCAAATCCACCAGCCACACCTTGAAAATCCCATGGGGCAGTTCTACTCTGTCCTATAGGTTTGCTATGAGTCGTATTATTAACTCATGTTTCACAGACAAAGAAACTAAGGATTCAGCAGATGAAGTATTTTTCCCAAGGTCTCACAGATGGTAAACAGTAGAATTACGGTTCAAACCCTGATCAGTGTGCCTCCAGAGTTCAAGCTCGTCTTACCATTCCACGTTAATGCCTTTCATCTATCCTAGACTAAGCCATGATATACATTCCGGTTGAGTGAACGTTTTGAACATTAGCAAAAATTGTGGATTGTTACCTAATATTCCAAATAATTTGGAGGGATTTTATAAATTCAGTATAAACAAAATTTAAAAAAAAATTTACTGGTTATATAAACACACTTTTTAAGTTTTATAATTTCTTTTGATTGCATTGTTAAACTTTTCATTGTGCAAATGTCAGAGAGGTTTAACTCATAATTTTATGTGAATATTTAATATCTTCCAACGTGATCATTTAATGTTTACATATTAGCTGGAGAATCTTGGCTGATGCCTTTTCACAGAATCAGATACTTTGAGTTTAAAGGTACATTACAGATTACTACTAGTCCAATGTCAAATCCAGTGCAGTGGTACTGTGTAAATGTTTTCTAAATAGGCTCTGTGGTTATCTTACGTGATAAATTTATCAAATATACGGTCTGTCACTACGCTGAAAATAGCTATAACACACACAGGATATCGAATAAATAGTTGTCTTCTATAAAATTCTATCAATACTAAGGTGATACACATGTACCTGTTTTGAATCATTTTGTTACAAATGAATAACAAGCGCTATGATAACAGTAATAAATTGCCCGTTTCCTTTTTAAAAGTAAGTGAATGGTTTTCAAAGTCAGTGATTCCCTGAGAAAACTTTTCTTCGTTTGATGTCCTGCTAGTCCCAGGAAAACTTTCTCTGGGGTGACAGGAAAGGGCAGAGCTCAGAACATGATTTAAATAGCACCATCTTCCCTTTCAAACCCCAGGATTAAGTCACACCCAGGCTTTTTTTTTTTTTTTTTTTTAAACCGTTTTATCAATCCTTATATTGGCTTTAATTTGTATTTCTGGACAGATTTTACAGAGAATCGATGGACCATCCTAATTTCCTCACTTAGATTGCTTACCCTTGGCCAAAGTTAAATAATTCCTTTTCTCCTGCGTCTTCCTTGCCTTCTTTCATTCCCTCTCTCTTCCTTTTTCCCCTCCCTCCTCCATCCCTCTCTCTCTGCAGCCACATGTATCCTAAGTACTTACACATTGCTCTTGCCAGGATTTATAGTTTCTCAATAATCATCTTATTTCCTCTTTCCCTGTGCCTGTTCTTCAGTGGGACTAGTTCCTTGTCTGACCAAAGTTCAAGATCAATAAAATGGTCTCTGTGCTCTCAGAAATCTTACCTTTTGGAGTTTTGAGAGTAGGTGACTGAGCATTTTTGTAAAATATGCAATTGTGAGGAATATTTCCGCTCCTAGGGGCCCTGGAAAATCAAAATGTCTTTTCATCCAAGAGTTGGGGAATATATCAAGATCATTTCTGACCACTAACATAAACTGTATCAAAAATCTTGTCTTCTAAGGTGGGGTGCAGAACTCATATTCTAGCAAGAAGACCAGACTTAATGGTCTGAGTGAGACTGGAGGAACCCCAGAAAGCTTGGACCCCGGATTCTCTATCAGCCCAGAACTAAAAGTTTCCGAGGCCAACTCTTCAGACAGGGATTGGACTGGACCGCGGGACGTAAAGTGATACTCGTGAGGAGTGTGCCTCTTAGCTCAAGTGGATACAAGAGACTAAACGGGCAGCTTCTGTCCGGAGGTGAGATGGGAAGGCAGAGAGGGTTAGGAGCTGGTTGAATGGACATGGGCAATCAGGGGCAGAAAGGAGGAGTGTGCTGTCACAGTATGGGGAGAGCAATTAGGGTCACATAACAATGTATGTATAGATTTTTGTATAGGAGAGTGACTTGAAATGTAAACTTCATTTACACTACAGCAATAAAAAAAGAAAAGGAGGGGCATCTTTTGAGTCCTAGACAGACTTTGAAGCCATGGAGGGGATTTGTTTTTTTTTTAATACTGTTAGATAAATAAAGTCTTACAACGAGGAAAAAAAAAATCTTGTTTCCTTTGTCAATAAATTTACTTCTTTTGTTTCTTTTCGTGGTGTTAACACCAAGTCAGTTCCCCCAGGCTATAATGAGAGCCGTGTTTAACAAAGGCAATGACATGCAAATTACACTTGATATAATGTCTTTTTATTAGCATTTATCATTCTTAAGCTTTTTGCTTGTTTGTTTATTTTCAGTTTCATTGAGATATATGACTCCTGTGAATTAAGCAGTATTTTGCAGAGTGTTTTTGGTCTGATTATCTAATCACAGTTTCTTACCATGGCTGACATTGATCAGAGTAAAGATGATCATTGCATTAGTTGAACACGTGATTATTTCTGAAATAGTTGGCAGTAGAAAGCATCTTGCAGGGCCATTGATTCTGGTACAGATATATGGATTCCCTCGGACGCTCTAGGGCTGGAAGATACCTTATCCTTCCTTAAAGGTCTGGGGTTTTTATCATCCTGTTATTGAACCGATTCTTCCTTGGTTCCGTTTAAAATATTTCCGGTTTGCTTTTGAACATGGTGGATAACTGGTCAGAGTTCCCTTCATTTTTAAAAAAAAAATCATGTTTCGGAAGATAGCTTTTTGTTTTTTTTTTTTTTTTTGCTGTCTCTTCTGTAAATTCAAGGTTTTTTTTAGACATGACTTTATAGGACAGTGTGTTGCTGTGTGAAAATTCTCTCTACGTTTTCCACTTAGATGGCAATATAAATGTGAGGGATTTTTATTTGTGATAGTGACCCAAACCAGATAATTGAGCATGTGAAATCTTCCAAGGGGAGATTAGTCTAAGGAGCGCTTACTGATCATACCAAAAAGCGGAAACAATGACAACCTTTGCACGGAGCACTCACTGCTCTAAGGAAGAGAAAGAAAAAGGTAAGGTCCTCTTTCTAGGTGAATCTTGGGCTAAGTTGTATGTGCTGGAAGGACGTGGAATATTTGATCCACAGCAAATACACACACACTGGAATAAAACAAAAGAGTTTTCCAAGAGAGTGACAAAGTATTTTAATTTTTTTTTTTTTGTCCCAATAGCTTTCCATTAGTGATTCATATTCAGCTTAATTTAAGAACCTGTCATTTCCTTTATCTAAAACCCACTATAATGGGCAAGGATATATTTTCTTCTAGAAGAAATAGTGTGTCCTGCATTTGCTGTTTTTGGATACTTGTACCTCGACTCCAGTCATCAAGTGTGATCTACCTGACTTCCGTATCTAGGAGAAGTCAGTCTGCTTTCTCTCTAGAAAGACCAGTAGTTGTTGCCTTTTGTGTATACACTCTTCTCTAATTTGAAGCAATTATCCAAATTGTATCCTTTCTTTGTAGTCAACTATAATTAGAAAGCCTTCAGAATAGATTTACCCAAACCCATTGCCATCAAGTCAATTCCAACTCATAACGACACTGAAGGACAGTGTCGAACGGCCCCATGAGGTTTCCAAGGCTGTAAACCTTTACGGAAGCAGACTGCGTGTCTTTCTCCCAAAAATAGACCTACTTGCCCATAATTTATGGAATTCTTGACATCATAAAGAAAGCATCCATTTTACATTGTGTTAAGATTGTCCAGAAAAAGAACGCTAGAGGTATCATCCCCTATATTTTTGATAAATTCTTTGAAAAGCAATTTTCCAGGTGGATTGTAATTATCATTGAATCAGTTTTAGCACGAAGTGACCATTATTCTCTTAAGTTGGATATATACAGTATTGTCTTTGTTACCTAATGCTGCCTTAACAAAAATATCACAAATGGGTGGCTCTAAAGAGCCGAACTTTATTTTCTCACAGTTCTGGGGATTGGCTGGGTCTTGGCTTTGTTAATTGTTTCTGTGAACCTTTCTCCTAATTTCTGGTGTCTGCCAGCACTCCTTGGGGTTCCTTTGCTTGTAGGCAAGTCGTTACATGTTCATCCGTCTTCTCCCGTGTGTCTGTGTTGGGGCGGGGTCTGTGTCTGTGTCTATTCTTGTGTTTTCCAACCCAGAAGTGAATAGGTTTTGGATCTACCTTACACTGGTATGATCTCGACTGACTGACTGGTTATTAGATTAGATTACATTAGATTAGATTGCATTATGGAAGGTCATTACATTACATTATGGGAAGTAATCTGCTCTACTCAGGGCCAACTGATATAATAACTTGTAACTACTCCATGACAACATCTAAACTAGTGTTTGGCCCAACAATTGGGAACCATTGCTTAGCCAAGTGGACACATAAAATTAACCATCACAGGTATGATCAGAATTTTAACAATAGAACAGACTTTAAATGTAATTTAATTTTAGTAATACTTTAATATTATTTCTTTTAAAATATCACTTGTGCTGGTAATTGTGGCATTATTTTCTCTCAAGATGTATAATATTAGGAGGTTTATAAAATGTAGACTATTCTCTAATGCCCAAGTTTTGAAGGTGCCCTGTTTTCTTGTCCCAACTGTAAATTACACCAAACCCATCAAAATCATGACTCTTACTTTTCTGAATGTCCAGTTAACTACATAATGTTTAATGCTAGAATACATCCCATGTCCAAAAGTATGTTTCCCTGAATGTTTTTCTTCAGTCAAATGTGGCATATTCTGTATCTGAGAAATAAATTTAAAAGGATATCAGAATAAACAAATAGAAAGTCAAATTTTGACATACCCTGAAAGTTAGGTTATGTCTCAGATTTAATATAAACCCACATTCGATATGAATGTTATTTGAATTCTCAGTGTTTTATATCCTCCACATGAGTGCACGTTTCAAATACAAGAAGAATGGAAAATGGAGCGTATTTATGAATCAATTATAATGTTGTCTTTAAAACGTGGTTTAAAATATCAGAGCAAATGACATGCATGATAAACAACATTCTCGTGTCCCGTCTAGACTCCAGCCACGTTCAAAGGCTGAATCTCTTGTAACATAGCAATGGTGGTGATGTCATTCAATGTCTTTGCATGCAAACTACTCGAAAGGAGCCCCAAACTACCTTTGGTCAGAGTCACATAAAAACTGATAGGATGTGAGTTATACTGATGGCCTCATTGTTCCGACAGCACTGAGAAGGTCACCTCACATGGCTGTCTCCCTTTTGTGCAGTCTGGCAGTAGGTAAAGTGCCACCAGAAGGTGAGGGAGTTTTTGCTTTCCACTCTGAGGCTGCTGTGTGAACAATCTCAACTCATCAAAAGAATCAGAGCAAATAATGCCTGTTTAAGCACCACATATAACAATCTATGTTCCCTAGCAATAAAAGATGGAGTTTTCACAAAGTCGTTCATAAGACCCACATTCTATGTGGTGGAAAAAAAGTCCTCCTCTATTACTGAGGTCTCCATATTGTATTGTATATCTAAAAATAGTATTCCAGACCCTACTCACTGTTCATGATGTGGTAGAGAAGTCCTCTTAGTGCATTACTTATCTTAAATATTCTGGGAGAGCTAAGGGCTGAGGCAGGAAATTGTATCATACATTTGATTTGGAACAATTGTTAGGCCAAGCTTAACCTTTGGCACATATACATTGCATGCCCACTGCTTACAGTTTTTAAACAAGTTTTTAATACAAAATTCTTGATTCACACCTGAGTTTTCTATAATAGTATTTTATTAATTCAACTGGTACTTAATGAACACAAATTTTGTGAAAGACAATCTGATCAGGGTTATCTCACATGCCCTGCCTATTTTATTATTAAAATAGTATAGTATGTTGCATTGATATAGCTTTTACAATGTATATTTTAAAAAAAAGCCACCACGTTCATTATTTGATAATCACAACAGTTGTGTTCTAGTCATGGCTGACTGATAGCCATGATTTTTGTGCATTTGAGAACCAACTCTTATACTGAATACAAGCCAAAAGCCAAGTCCGTTGCCATCAAGTTGATTTTGACTCATGGTGATCCCATGTGTGACAGGATTTATTGGAACACAGCCAAAGGATTTATTTGGCTGTAAACTTTATGGAAGCAGATCACCAGGCCTTTCTTCTACTGAATACAAAACTGAGCACTAAAACCAAACTATCCAAAATCCTTGGCTGACTGATGAAAAATCACTGATTGTAGTGTGGCTAAATAGTAGTAATATTAAATATGGCTCATCAGCTAGGTAGGATTTGTCAATGGACCAAATTAATTATGTTAAGCAAAAAGCATAATGTACTCTAAAGAAATGACTTCTTAAAGGTTTTATTGGAAGCTTATGAAATAATTCTTATTATTGGGATCACTCTGAAAACTTTGTCTGTCTGAAGTGCGCAGAATAGTTGAAAGCCACGTTCTGTAAATCGTGATGAGTATATTCAGTGTTACTACTTATACCACGTGAATAGTGATACTTCCTTTATTGAGAAAACTCAGAGATAGCAGGATAGATGAGAACACTTGCATGAAGAACATGAAAAATGCCACGTTGGGCCAGATCGACACATTTGAAAGCAGCAACAAAGAACGTATTTGAGAATTATCTATGTTGTCCTCCATGATAATGTTTCCAATTCAATTTATTAAACATATCCAGGCTCTTTAATGGCTGTTTATTAATTTCCCATTTGTGATTTTTATGTCAACACCTTTGGAACATGTACAGTACACGTGATGATTGGATGCAGTTTGTCTTTGGAGCAGTAATTATTGAGATGTTTGGCGTCACTGGTACCAGATAATAGTATGCAAGAGCAAAATAATAATAATTTGTTGTTCAACCATTTATCCCTCCCCAAGAGCGTTCATGACTGATCGTGGACTATAAAAGGAAGAAGAGGATCATGAAGAGCCAGTTAGATTTATTACACAGTTATGGGTCCCAATAAAAACTGTCTTTGAGTGTTAATCCACGCTCTGTTTGAATCCATAGAGCAATGAAGAATGCTACCATCAGAAGCTGACCATTTTTCATTTTGAAACCCCCTCATATTGGTAAGGTCTTACTGAGAACCAAGATCTACCTCACTCTGTTTGGGCCATACTCTGTCCTCAGCCACGGAGAAGTGACTCATCCTTAAAACCTTCTTGGATTTAATGTCTTCAGCTTTTCATGCATTCCTCATTAACTATGGTAGAATCAATAAGTGTACAATGAAATAGTTCATTAAATGCTTGACTCTTAACTCTAGCCACTGATCTCTAGGTGTGAATTTCAGAAAGCTTTCTCCAAAATATCTACCATAATATGGACCCAATCACTGAAATTCTCTCCTCTTACTTTTTTGACAGCGAAGGTCGGCTTAACTTAAATACAATGGTATGCATGCTTGTGAGGTGAGCAGAGTCGATTGAGCCAAATCCGATTGCATGCATGGGTAACTGCAAAATACAGTGACCTTTCAGCTAATAGACTCTGAATGAATGTTTTTGTAGCCAGGAAGAAAGACAAAATTACTTACCAATTTAATACTTTACAATGAAGAAACAACTCTTCAGTCCTGAAGTCTTTTGGGAATGTCAGATTAGTAAATCTGCTTGTTGAGTATTTGGGAAATGTGCCTACAGTGTTCCTATCCTCAACATTCTGTTTGTTTCTTGAGAGCTTCTTTAGATTTTCTCATCTCATTAACATGTCTGGGAAGTAGAACTCGGTCCTACAAGGAAAAACTGTCATAACATCTGAAAAATAAGTCCTAATATCTTGGGTCAGTGAGACTATGTCTCCATCGATAAAGTATCAGAATTTTCACAACTCTATGGGCAGCGCTACGGAATTCAACATAATTTGTGTTTATAATGATTCTGATTGGTAGTGAGTCCCTGAAAATATTGTATATGAAGCAATTAGTTTCATTTATGCGTTTGCTCCATTTATAAACCCCCGCCCAAAAAAAACAACAAACCCCAAACCCACTGTTGTTGAGTCAGTTCTGACTCACAGCGACCCTATAGTACAGACAATCTATGTTCCCTAGCAATACCCCCATAGGGTTTCCAAGGAGCAGCTGGTGGATTTAAACTACCGACCTTTTGGTTAACAGCCACAGCACTTAACCACTATGCCATCAGGGTTTCAGCTGTTAAATACTTGGGTTACGTTTTTCTTTCCTTGAAGATTATGTGGGCATTGCTCCACTGCCTTGTAGAACTGAATGTTGTTATGGAGATATCCAAGGTCAACTTTATTGTTTCTCTCATTGTACTTGACTTGCTTTTATTTCCTGGAAGCTCAAAAAAATCCTTTCTTTATCCTTGAAGTTAGTTGCTTTCAAAAGGTATATCTGAAAAAAATAAAAGATATGTCCTTTTGATGACCAAGAGTATAGTGATAATATCATAAAATAAGAAATTATAAGTAATATAAAATGTAGAGATAAAGTGCTCTGAGAATTTGGAGGGAGATTTTTTTTTTTTCTCCCTGAGAAAATATCAGGCAAAGTTTTTCATAGGATTCAAGCTGCATCTTGAAGGATTAGGACACGGGAAACTGGGAGAGAATAGAATTCAGGTGGATGGAAATGGAAAATTATGTGATATACGGTCGACTCTTCATATCTGCAGGTTCCACAGCCACGGATTCGACCAACCTCGGATCGAAACATTCACAAAAAAAAAAAAAAAAGAGAAAGTTCTACAAAGCAAAACTTGCATTTTTTTTTTCCAGTGGCGCACCGAGCATGCCACTGAATCCACAAGAATGAAGTGATGTGTGGGCATCCCCTGCTGTAGCCTTCCGCCCTTTCCGGGATCCTCGGTCTCTCCGGCGCTGATTGTTTGAGTATCGTTCGCTTCTCAATCGTTCGCTACTTGTGTTGTGTGCACCCTTTGTTTCGTGAAAAGATGGCTCCTTCAGTGCAATCGCGTGGTCAGACCAATCCTTCAAAGGCTAAGTGCGACAGGGTTGAGGAGAGCGAATGCAAGGAGTTTCAGGCTAATAAGGGATGGCTAGTGGTACAGCGGTTAAGAAGAGCTCAGGCTGCTAACCAAAAGGTTAGCAGTTCGAATCCACTAGCTGCTCCTTGGAAACTATAGGGCAGTTCTCCTCTGTCCTATAGGGTCCCTATGAGTCAGAATTGACTCGCCAGAAATGGGTTTAGGTTTTTTTTGTTTTTGTTTTTTAAATAAGGGATGGCCGGCTAGCTCTGTAAAGTACTCCAGCCTCCAGAACTTCAAGGTCACAGGCAATTGGCATTGCTGAGGCTCAGGCAGCATCCGCACTCCCAGAAGAGCTCAAGAAACTCGTAGAAGAGAAAGGCTGCCTTCCAGAGCAAGTCTTCTGTTGTGATGAACAGCTGTGTAGGTAGCATTTACGTTGTATTAGGTATTATAAGTCATCTAGAGATGATGTAAAGCACACGGGAGGATGTGCAGAGGTTATATGCAAACATTACCCCATTTTATATAAGGGACTTGGGAATCCTTAGAATTTGGTATTTTGGGGTTCCTGGAGCCAATCCCCCATGGATACTGAGGGACGACTATAATCGCTGTGCACTAGGGTTATCTATTTTACTTGCATATGAGTGGCTGGAAGTCAACAAGTGCTTCTGATATGTCTTTTTCCCTTTGCAACTCCTGGCACAATCTTTTGCATATGATAGTAGCTAAATTAATATTTATTGTTCCACATTATCATCCTTACATGTAGCAGGAAAACATATTTAAATTAGTATTCAGAGTAAGAACTGATTTTATTATCCGAAAATTATCTTAAATTCAATGAAAAGTTGGCATTCCCAAGTAGATATAGGCTATCAGGGGAAATCAAAACAATTATTGTAGCCTTTTTCTAACATCAACTTCTCTTGTCCTTTGTGAATGACAATTATTTTCACTGCTTGGTTAGAAAAATCTAAAAAGCTCTTCAATATTTGGTAATTAGATATAGGATTCATCACTTGTTATGCTTCTGTTGAATAACAAACATATGGAAAAATCAAGCATGAATGCACCTGTTTTTTCCTATTTCCTCTGAGCCTTCATCACAGTAATGGATTTCCCTAAGGGTAGGGATTTCACTTACACAAAGCCTACGAAAAATTTATAAGATAAGTTTCCTTGTTGAGTTCTGCCCTACCAGCACGGCTAGATCTTCAACATTCATTAAAAGACTCCATTATTTCTAAGATCCCCAGGCCCACATACCTACTGTCTACTACAACTGCTTCATTTTACCCACTTTACCCACTCGCAGTAGCCCTAAGATACTTACTAAGGCTTTCCAATCTTAAACTTGCTGTGACTTGAGTTACGCAGTCAACAGAATTATGGTCTAGCATGTACTTGAAGAGCTGTTACTAGAATAAGCTTCAAATAATTAATGCTTTTGTCCCAACTTGGTCTTACAAAAGCAGCTTCTCCATCATCATTCTCTGCAATAAAGTACAGTATGAAAGATGGGGAGTCTCCTCATGCTTCCTTAGATGGAAGAATATATCTACTAACATTAGTGGTTCCGGGAGAGTCAATGAAAACAAAATGAACCCAAATGTATGTTTTTTCTTGTCATTAAGCTTGCATAGTATTATAACGCATGAATGCTACCGTTTGAGTATAACCCATATGGGAATAGAAAGGAGAAAACATTTTATTCTCCCCACAGGCTCAGTTGATATTTTGGGTCCTGCACATTTCTAGGTGTTGTACATGGACATTACAAATAAAAGAAGTCACATCATTTCGCAAGTACGAAAACTGGGCAAGTTTCTGCACTGAGCAAACTCATTCTGTAGGATTGGAACTTTGAGCTGTATAAGTGTAAAGCTCTTTCTCGGATGCTGAGCTACCTTCCCAAATAAGTACTGCTTGTGGAGAATGTACTTCCCATCAGATCTGGGAAAATTAGGAGATTAGCATAGCCTTTACTCCTCATGAGCCAATAGGCAGCCCCAATTCACCACTGGTAGGTTCAGGACTGTCCAAAATTTGCCATTGCTAATGTTTTCCAGGAGGTTTAGATATGGAACCACTAGAGGAATTCACTTAGCTAGAGTAAATTATGGGCCTGTAAGGAACCTTTGAAGCTGCAGTAGGATGATGGAAAGAACAATATGCTTAAAACAAAACCATCTGGGATCCATTCCAAACCCTGCTCCTTTACAGAGCATTCCTCGAGCCTCCATTTACAGATCCACCAAGTGGCAAGTTGTTATTCTGCACATCTAAAGAGATAATTTATGCAAGTGATGTCTTTTGGTGAAATGAAATTGCTTTTTTATAGTCCAGCCATCTGATTCCATAGGTAACAAAACTGACTGTATGTGATTCGGCTGGTTAGAGAGACAATTTTCACAGTGGTAGGGAAAAGCAGCCGTGTATCTTAAACACGGTTTCAAAGACATGACTTATGAATGGGAAGTCACAAGAAGAAAAAAATAAAATAAAAAAGATGTAGGTGACTGACTACTGAATTGTAGAGAAATCTCAGAACTTATTTCAAATGAGTATGTACTGAGAATTAATTATGTCTTAGGCATTGAACAATGAAACGAATCTGGGAGAGGCCATCAGGGAATTAAATCTGCAGATCAGAAGTGGTAGGCAGTACGGAGTTGGGTGTCTGTGTTCTGCAGGTCAATAATTCATCTTTCATGAGCTGATTAACCTAGTCTTGCTGTTTGTTTTCATCCACCGCCTCTCATTATAGGAGCCCTGGTGGTGCAGTGGTTAAGAGCTCGGCTGCTAAACACAAGGTCGGCAGTTTGAATCCACCAGCTGCTCCTCGGAATCCCTATGGGGCGGTTCTACTGTGTCCTATAGGGTCATTATGACTGCCCCAACTTAAATACATGAAAATACAAATTTAAAGTGTTTATTTGGAGTCCACAGAGCACTTGGTAACTCAAGCTCTTTTCTTCTCTCACTGTTATTAGTGCTCGGTGACTTGAGTTTTAAACAATAGCTTAGAAAAAAGGGGCTGATCACCTGTCCAAATAGCCATTTTCACATTTTCCATGCATTGCAAGGTCTGTTCAGCATGACTGAAAGCTGCACCAATAATATAGCAACAGCGTTCCAAGTAAAGAGAAGAATTCAGAATTCTGCCAGAGGTAATTTCCAAGGCCAGAGAGAATGGTGTAGGTTTTCTCTTCCCAGATAAAATTAATCAAGGATATTATTCCAGGTGAACTTCCCATTTTTCACATTTAATCAAATTTAGCAATGTCTAGAGACTATAAATCTGAACTATTTAATTCAGGTGCTTAAAGATTAGGAAGGTAAATGATTTTCTTAAGTAGGTCATCCTTAGCTTAGCGTGTTTAGTTTTATTAAAGCTTTCATTCCTCGTTTTGAAAATTCTGAGACCATATCTGCTATCTATTTTTTCAACTCTATTTCCACCACCTGAGAGGACATCTTCCCTGATATGCCGAATTAATTTGGTATGTCATTCTCTGCATTTCAAGTCTTCCTCCTGTCCTTTAAAAATCATGCATTGAAGCTTTTAACCTTATGACAGTAAAAAATGAGGAAATACAAAGGAAGAATTCTTTTTTTTCCTCCTGAAATTCTAGGTCAAACTGACAGAGGAACTCATAAGAAGTAACTATGCTCAAGAATATTAAAGAATATCAAGCTTTTCTTTTTCCCTATTCCAAGAGTCCAAGTTAGTTGGAGTTATTACTACTGACAGTTTCTTACTATGAGTTGTGCAACAAAAGTTTTTTTCTCTAATTGTTGCCAGATTATAATATTGCCATTACCATTTCTCAAGACACATTTTAAAAATTTGTTAGGTACATAAGTAATTATCTGAAGGCAATCCCTACTCTCCAGGTATATGCAGTCTAAAACAGGCCACCCAAAGCAAAACAAACCCATCACTGTCGAGTCAAATCCGACGCACAGTGACCCTATAGGACAGAGTAGAACTGCTCTACTGTAGATTATCCAAATAGCACCTGGTGGGTTCGAACTGCCGACCTTTTGGGTAGCAGCCGAACTCTTAACCACTACGCCACCAGAGTTTCCAAAATAGGCCACGCTGATGCAAAAGAAACATAAATCAGGGGTATGCACCTGACAAGATAGTGGTGTAGGGTAATGCCTAATTTGAATATGCAATAGCAGCACCAACATGGTCAGTAGAAAGAAGGGTCATGGGTTCACTGAGGTTTCCCAGCATGTAACTGAGATATCGATACATCCCTAAGGTCAGATGATAAGACTTGCGAGTTAGATCACCGCTTTTCCAACCTAAATGTGCAGGAGATCACGTGGTGATATTGTTAAAATGTGTATTCTGATTCAGCAAGTCCGGAGTGGGGTCTGGGATTCTTCAGTCCAGCCCCTAAGGATGTTGATGCTACTGCACCCCACGCGGCAGTTTACACTCACAATCAGAGAGATGAGAATCTCACAATATAATAAGCTCTGTCTATCCTGAAATTATATATGATCAGCTATAGAGTGAAGATTATGCTGCCTATATTGCTGGTAGCTGCCATTGAGTTGGTTCAGACTCATGGAGACCCCATGTGTGCAGAGTAGAGTTCCATAGGGTTTTTAATGCAGATTGCCAGGCTTGTCTTCCTAGTCACTCAGAAGTGGGTTGGTGGGTTTGAACCACCAACCTTTCAGCTAGTAATCGAGTACTTAACTGTGCCACTCAGGGAATCCTTGTGACATTTTAATAGGTTAACCTAAGGAATATGGTTGAACTCCATGATTGGAATCTTACAGGCTCTGATAATGTCTAGTTTTGCTCCTTTGTCTAAGACACAGCATCAGACAGTTGTGCTAAATAGTTGCCTAACCTGTAACCAAAGCTAGAACCAGTAAAACAAGTGATATTCTTTATCTCAATCTTGATGCTCATAGCGCCCTAAGCCAACATGGATTGGGAATTCTCTTACGATATGCTATTCTGTTGTTAGCATCAGTTCTTTCGTAAAATAATGATGATGATCCTGTTTTCATCTTTCATGCTACAAGATTGTATCATTTCTTGTTCTGGGAGAAGAAAAATACCCAAGGGCATCTTAGATTATGATCAAGTTCCCACATTTTTAAGAATCCTGTGTATGTACACTGTGCAAAGGTGCTGAGCCTTCACAAGCTGACTTGGAAACCTTGCTGAATAGTTGGAATGCAGTTGCGGGGAGAGCTGAGTAACCTACATTTAGCCTAGTTTAATTTGTCTTTATCGTTAATACCTGTAACGCAGTTGGCGTGAGTGCAGGCAATCTGCTTAGCAGAATGACGATGTCAGGACTCAGGCAGTAGATTTTTACCCAAGTGTGAGCGATATATGTTTGACGTCGTCATCTCTGATCATTTATTTTTTATTTATTGGAATCCCTGGGTGGTGCAACTGCTTAATGTTCCGGGCTGCTAACCACAAGGTTGCTAGAGGCACCTTGGAAGAAAGGCCTGGTGTTCTACGTAAAAAAAAAAAAAAAAAAAAAAAAAAATCAGCCAATGAAAACTATGGAACCCAGTTCTGCTCTGACATACATGAGGTTGCCATGAGTTAGAACTGACTCGACAACTGTTTGTTTGTTTGTTTTAATAAACAAGCAAACATTTTAAAGTAATACATTCACCTGTAGAAAATATAGAAAAGTGCAAAGAAGAAACTAAAAACTTTTTCATTTTTTAAAAATAATTTTTCCTTGCTTCACCTATTTACAATTTCTTTCCAATGCTCCTCAATTTTACTTTTACTGAAATTGCATCAATTTTGAACACAATTGGAAAATGATGGCTCTGGATCTTGGGCTTCAATAAGAAATAATTGACCTGCATTTGTCAGTGAGGGGTAGTGAGGATAAGTCTTCATTGCTAGCCTTTCCCTTGACTTTTAATCAATTCTTTCCTCAATTTCATACGCTTATTAGTTACTTTCTGTTCACTTACTGTGGTGCAGTAGACTTTTCACAGAAACTAAATGGAATTTTAGCTTTACCAGGGAGAAGGGAATAATTTCTCCCTAGTTAAACATAGCTTCATGTACTCAAATAATGGAGAGAATGAGGAAAGAATCAATATACATTTCACTTATGGACTCTGCTCGCTAGTCTGCTTCTGGAGACGGAGAACATTGAACTGGCATCCCTGCGAGAACAGACGGAAAGAAATCTCATAAGCTAAGGACAGAGACAAAGGATACGAGGTTAACGTTTTTAAATGTCAAGTGTGTAAGAGTTAGGCTTCTGGATTGATTTTTACTTCTCTTTCTACAATTGTTGCTAGCAGAGAGGAAACAGGGTCATTGTAGGACTTTATAATATCTGGTCTTCTGTTCCTTTTTTGTATAAGTATGTGTGTATGCATGTATGCGACTGTGTATGTGCAGGTATGCCTAGGTGTGTGTGTGTTTACTGATCAATTGATCAATGGCTGCGGTAATGGTATTTTATGTTATCTTTTGCAAAGGACAGAATTCAGCTTTATTCTTATTTTAAGGATTTCAGCGTGTTCATATTGCAAATGGATGATGTGTTTTTGCAAAAAAAGGAACTTGCTCTTCTGCTCAGCACTCAGTTACGGAGAACTGATATTGTGTGAGTTGTTATGATAATCACTCATGAAACAAGACCTGCAAAATATTGTCTCTGGTTTAAACCAGGGCAAACACAGGTCATTACTGAGAAAGACCAAGGGTCTACTTAGACTGGGGCATATGACACATGAACATGGGCTGTGGAAAAATGGCTCTCGCTTGCCATGGCAGGGAGTTTAGTGTTTTCTCTGCAGACAATGAGGAGCCGTTAGAGAGTTATATATATGTATATATATAGATATTTTATATGTACGTATAGATAGATAAATATAATTCATGTAACATCAACTTCATTCTCTTAAATTCTTTTTTGTGACCGGTTTCTCTCACTTAGCATAATGTTTTCAAGGTTCATCCACATTGTCACATGAACCAGTATGTCATGCCTTTTAATGGCCGAATAACATTTCATTGTATACACATATACCACCCGGAGCCCTGGTGGCGCAGTGGTTAAGAGCTTGGCTGCTAACCAAAAAGTCAGCAGTTCAAATCCACCAGCCGCTCCTTGGAAACCCTGTAGGGCAGTTCTACTCTGAGGGAATTGACACAATAGCAACAGGTTTGGTTTTTTTGGTTTGGATACATACACCACATTGTATTTATTCATTCATCAGTTGATGGAAATTTCAGTTGTTTGTACTTTTTGGTATTATGAATAATTCTGCTATGAACATTTGTGTACAGGTTCTTGTGGGGACATAAGTCTTCAGTCTTCTTGGGTATATACCTATGGGTGGAATTGCTGTGTCACATGATAACTCCATGTTTAGCTTTAGGAATTGCCCAAATGTTTTCCAAGGTGGCTGCACCATTTTAAATTCCCATCAGCAATATATGAAGGTTCAGATTTTTTCACATCCCTGCTGGAGACTTGACAAGAGGATTATATGATCATAATTAGGTTTTGGTAATGTCATCTGGTAGCAGGCATGACTGACATGAGCTGGAGAATAGAGACAGAAGAAAATGAAGATGATTATACAAGCCCGGCAATGGATAGTTGGAGGCCCAGAAAGAGGATGGAATGGAGGAGAAAAATGCGGGCTCTCACCAGTGAGTAGTCCTTGTAGCTGGTGAGGAGGACAAAGAGTACACTGGGGTTTTAAGGTAGAAGGGACATTTACAGAGTCTAAGGCTTTTAGGGTCATCATGAATTGGAATTGACTCAATGGCAACTAGTTTGGTTATTTTTGGATAAGGTTTTAGGGTTTAAAGTCAATTCAGTTTGCGACATACTGACTTGCTGACTTCATAACCAAAAGGAGAAGCTAAAGGGTTAACCATGCTTTTCAGCCGGGAAATTTCAGCCTTGAGATAGTGAGGAAAGAGCTGGCCTCATTTTCTCTAATTTGCATTTGTGTGAATGTGATCTGTGGTAATAGGTGGGTCGGTGTTAGCAGGAAAGGCAAAGTCCTGGGCCTCTCCCAAACTTACTAAATCAGGATTCTGAGTGGGGGACTAGGAATTTGTATTTTAACAAGTGCTTCTGCTGATTCTTTTCCATGCTAGAAGTTTAAAACTACTGCTCTCGATTACTAGCTTGACAAAGGCTCATTGCAAGAACCTCATTGACAGTGGTAACTGGGGCTACTTTGAGGATTATGTACATTTAAAAACAGAATCAGGAGACATTTTCCACTTTGTCTTTCTTTTAATTCTGACAAATTTTTCTGAGGTAGGACTATTATAATCTTCATCGTAAAGATGACAAATGTGAGCCTTGCAGGGTTAAGCACCCACAAATAAGAGGAGACAGAATTGAAATCTCAACCCTAATGTCTTCCTATATTACCAAGCCATTTTGGTGTAATATTTATTTCATTTATAAAACAAGGGTTGGTGAAAAAAAGAAAGAAAATGGATTCCTCCTCCCAGTTGTGGGTTTGCTTTTGATTGACTAGAGTAGAAATGCAGATTTAAAAAAGAAACTGGAATTGGACATCATCACCATCACCATCACCATCGCCATCATCCAGAAGCACTTCTCAAGATCCTTTGGTTGAGCTGCGTGTGCATTGCAACTTGCAAATATAGAAATGCTGTATCCGTTTACCAGGTAGTAATAATGGACTCGGTAATTGGATGTCTGCAAACATTTTAACAACTCTCAGGGTATTTTACAAAATTCCAACCCGGAGGCAGGCTGTCTCAGTGCTAGTTTTTAGGATTGGGCTGCAGCCAAGGTGACCTTCGTTTTGTTGCTAACCAAGCTGCGGTGGGCTTGCAGAATCATAACAACCCACTCTATACACACTTTATCATTCTTCGTTTGACGGGCTATGGGGAAGCATCTTCTTAACACAATGTATTACATTAGACAGGAGGATTTGGAGAAAAAAATTATCGCTTTGGTAATAGTGAATAATGTAACAGTATTATATTATTTAGTAGTAAATATTATAAAGGATTAATACGAGTCAACTACTTTTTTTTTAAAATTAGATTATACATTTTTAGCTCCTCAAGGGCACTGATTATCCTAGTTCAAAGTTATAGTCTTCAATATATTTTGTATATAATAGACAATTAAGGCACCCATATAATTTATCATCCAAACCTGGACAATTTTCAGAGTAAAATGAGATACCATTAATAATTTTGCCAGGACTACAAACATAAACCAGAATTGTTATCAGGCAAATTGGATGTATAGTCACCCTACATTAATGAAATGTTTTCTTAAAAGGCATAAAAATTAATTTTCTCATCATCTGAGGAACCACAGGCTCAAATCTTATGAACTAGATCACAGCAGATAATAGAAACCATGCACCCTCTTGATTCCTTATTATAAACTTCAGTTCCTTCTTTCAGGAGCAGCTCAGTGGCACACACAGCAGGAAACCGAAGAGAATGCTGTGGGGAATTAAAACTCAGAACAGTAGCTATGTGCTGATATTTACCTGTTAAGCATATCTTTTACCTTTCCCAGAATAGAAATTTTAAAAATGGCATTCTGCTTCCTTAAGAGGGCTTTGTGTTGTTTTCAAATGTAGTCACTCTGGGTTTCCTAGGTAACCTGTAATATTCAGTGTTCAGGCGCCTTTGGTAAGTAAAATGTGTTGACAGCACATACAGCTAAGAAACCGGTTTTATCTTAGATGATTCAGGACTCCTTTAATGTGATTTTATTTGATCTGAAAATATTAATGATCTCAAATTCACTCTCCTAAGCTACGTCTAGCCCAGGGTAAAGATTGAGCAGAGGCGAAGCGCAGAGTGTATAGGGAAGGGGTGAGGATGGTTCACTCAACTGAAGAGGAAGGAAATGAAGTATCTGGGGAAGATTCTCAACTACATCAAAAGAGAGATACTGAGTTTCCATTCAACATTCATTTTCCTGAATTCTAATAGCTAGTTCAAAGGGATCTGAAATGGACACTGGTTCTTTCCTGGACATTCTTCTGAGGGTGGTCTCAGCCAAAGAACCTTATCTGGGTCTCTCTACTGGAGTCAGCTGTTTTGGATATTGTATCTCAGAATTCTTTGTGGAGCATAAGAGAACAGGAAACCTGGCTTTCATTGGTTTTTCTTCGTCTGCCCGGTTAGTACTAAGTCCTCATTCTCACACGCGTGCTCTTATCAAAGTGGCCCCACCTCTGGAGTTTTCTTGTCCCACTGCCCACTTCCTTTCTCCATTTACTTCTGTTTCCTCTGGATTTACGGCCAGTGCTTAAATATGCATCATACTTAGCATGTTCACTCACTTTGTTCTTGTGGTTTTCTCTTTGCGCAATCCCCCTTTCTGGTCAAAATTGAGTTTGAATTACAACAAATCTCAAATGGCATCCGACTCCTTTACCGAACGATTTTTTCTTGTTTGTTTCTATTTTGCTTCTTCCAATGCTCATATTAGTTAGTCTTTATGGTACTTAAATTATAATTGTTGCTTTTTATACTTGTCTGATCCCACCTTTATGCTGTCAGTCATCAGTAGAGACAAGGAGTGCATCTCAAATATCCTGGTAATTTTTCTATGCTTTATGGATTGATAAATGTTAGTTGACATAAATTGCATCCTATGTTTAGATTTCTGACACTTGAACCTTATTTCTTTCTTTATGTTATCCATATACATTGTTCCTCTGCTTTGCTTCAGCTAACTCTAACCCTAAGGCTCCTTTTTTTGTCAGAGACTTCCTGAATCTTCATCTAAATATAGTTATTTTAAGGACTATTTATGATGTTCTAAAAACCCCAGAAGTTGGTCACTGTGCTATTGGTATCTCTTCCACCCCCAACACCACTGGTGTTTGTAGATGTGCTGCAGTCTGACACTCTCGTATACCTCTCTCGGTTGTCTTGGTTCCCACAGACACACAATACCGCTTATTTGAGTAAGGCCTATGGCTCATGAGGAGCCCTGGTGGTGCAGTGGTTAAGAGCTCCGCTACTAACCAAAAGGTCCGCAGTTCGAATCCACCAGCTGCTCCTTGGAAACCCTATGGGGCAGTTCTACTCTGTCCTGTAGGGTCACTGTGAGTCAGAATAGACTCCTTATGGCTCATGAAATAACCTCTGTTAAACTCTGGTTTATATTAGGTGGGCGTAACATAGAGGGCAGTCGTGGTTCACTGGTAGAATTCTCACCCTCCCATGTGGGAGACCCGGGTTTGATTCCTGACCAGCATACCTCAAGTGCAGCCACTACTCGTCTCTCAGTGGAGTTTGAGTTGTAGCTGTGATGCTGAGCAGGTTTAAGTGGAGCTTTCAGACTAGGACAAACTAGGAAGAAAGGCCTGGTGGTCTACTTCTGAAAATCAGCAAATGAAAACTGTATGGATCACAACAGTCTGATCCTGTTGTGCATTGACTGTCACCGTGATTTGGGGGGTGATTCTACGGCAGCTAACACCAACAACAAGTGTAACACTTCAACCTAGTTACCGTTTTTCCATTGGCTGATCTGTCAGGTTAACTATTTGTGTATATAGATACTAAAGGGCTGTAAGGAGTTGGTGGGTTTAAACTGGGAGGGCTCTGGAACATGGAGAATGCATGGAAGAAGAAGAATCACTAATCATCTATTAATGGGGGGTGTTACGGAGTCCTGGTGGCTCAGCGGTTAAGAGCTACAGCTGCTAACCAAAAGGTCAGTAGTTAGAATCTACCAGCCGCTCCTTAGAAACCTTATGGGGAAGTTCTACTCTGTCATATCGACTTGATGGCAGCAGGCTAATGGGCTAGTTAGGTACTGTGGTCAAAATATGTTCAGAGGACTTTACTGTGTTTCTTTTCACCTGATAAAGTTAGAATAGATGAGCAACCTTACAGATGGAAAGGAGAGGATTCCCAATCCTCTTCTTTAGTAAACCATAGGAAAATTGAACATCATTTCTTTTTAATCCTTTAAAGGAACTTTTTGAAAAATATTTTGTCCATAGGTTTTTAAGACATTGTTTATTCATTGAACTAATATTTGCCAATTATAGGGCTTAGCAGGTAAAGACCGCTGGTGGCGCAGTGGTTAAGCACTTAGCTGCTAACCAAAAGGTCGGTGGTTTGGCGATGCAAACCCACAAGCTGCTCCACAGGAGAAAGATGTAGCAGTCTGCTTTCGTAAAGATTACAGCCTTGGCAACCCCATGAGGCAGTTCTGCTCTGCCCTATAGGGTCGCTATGAGTCAAAATTGACTTGACAGCAATGGGTTTGGTTATTGGTTTGGTTAATATTTGCTGATTACATAGGGCTTAGCACAGCTCTTAGCTCATAGAAGGTAATTATTATTTTTTTTGTTTACTGAATTAATGAATGACAGCTCCTGAATGAATATGAAAATTTTCTTACATATATGTATATATATAGTCCGTTATGTCAACTGGAGCCCTGGTGGCGCAGTGGTAAAGAGCTTAGCTGCTGACCAAGGGTCGGCAGTTCAAATCCACCAGCTGCTCTTTGGAAACCCTACGAGGCAGTTCTACTCTGTCGTATAGGGTCACTAGGAGTCAGAATTGACTCGACGTCAAAGGGTAGGTATTAATGTCAGCTGATACATGAGAGGTGGAGATAAAAGCCTAAAGTAGTTTAGAGTAGGTAAACATTTCTTTAAATCTGATGGATCTAGAACAACTTCGAGGAGTAATGGTACTTGAGACAATTAGTATAGTGCCAGAAAACTTTGGAGTATATGGCAACGAAAGACAAAAACGTGGGCAATCTATAAGTGAAAGGATAAGCTGAGCTGAGCCAAAACATAAATTTAAAAAGAAATATGGAGAATGAAAGTTTGGGGGACAATAAATTGTCTAATATTTAAGGCTGGAAGAGAAGAGGATTGATCAGAGAGAAGTGTAAGGAGACAGGTAGGAGCCGGGTCATGAAGGGTCTTAAGCTCAGGACGGAATAGATGAAGCTTATTCAAGGGTGAGTCGCTGAAGGATTCTGAGCCAAGGGAGTGACCCGGCTTACGCTTTAGGAAGATTAAACTGTCAGCAGTATATATGATACATTGAGGTAGGTAGATGCTAGAGGCAGCAAAGCCAGTTAGGAAACAATTTCAATAGCCACGGTAAGAAGTAATGAGAGCCTGAGCTAGGACAGTAGCGGTAGGACGCCAAAGATGGAATGATTGGAGTAATACTGAGAAGGTGAAATTGGCACCTGGAAAGGAAAGGAATCAAAGATTCCTGGAGTTGGGTTGGCATCATTTTGTGATAATCAGAAACAGGAAATTCGAGAGAAGATTAGGTTTGGGGAAATAATAATAAGCCTAATTAGGGGTTTTCAAATGCAAACTAAGGGACCAGGTCATCCAGTATCCCGTTGTGTGGTGAAGTCCGTTTGAACGCTTGGCAACCCCATGTGTGTCAGAGTAGAACTGTGCTCCAAAGGGTTTTCACTGGCTAGTTTTTTTCAGAAATATGTTGCCAGGTCTTTCTTCTGAGGTGCCTCTGAATGGACTCAAACCGCCAGCCTTTCAGTTAGCAGCTGAGTGTGTTAATTGCTTGTACCACCAGCGGACTTTCTGTCGAGTCGATTCTGACTCATAGTGACCCTATAGGACAGAGTAGAACTGCCCTGTAGCGTTTCCAAGGAGCGCCTGGTAGATTCGAACTGCCGACCTTTTAGTTAGCAGCCGAACTCTTAACCACTGTGCCACCAGGGATTCCTTATTTAGTGAAAGCAGGATACAATAATTAGTAGAAGCACCTGGGTTCTCTGTTGTAGTGCACATGTTTTTGAAATTGAGTGAGAATCAGAATCACCTAGAAGGATTGTTTAAAGAGATTACTGGGCCACATGGCCGGAGTTTCTGGCTCTGTAGGTGTAGGTGGGTCCTCATAATTTGCATTTCTGTTGGATTCTAAGATGGTGTTGATGTTGCTGTTCAACAACTCTGAGAGCCTCTACTAAGTACCCAGCTCCAGCCGATTGTTCCATGAAGCCCCCGAGAATCTGCTGAAGAGCATCCCAGTACTTGGGCCCAAACCACATTTGTGAAAACAGAATCCCTAAGCATCCCTTTTTTTCTGTTTCTTTCTTTTTTAAATTCCTTAGGTGATCCCACTGGGCGCCAGGAGAAAGATCACTTGCCAGGCTTTTTGATAGTGAAGAAGTGAAAAATCTAGACATTTATGTAAATGTTTCAAATTTTTATAGCATTACATAGTCTAAATAAAACAAATATGCACGCTCCCAAGGTTATCAACCCAACTACGTGACTACGTATGCCATCTAGAAGGACACAGTAAGCAACTGAAATGTAGGGCCAGGACCTGGAAGATAAATTTGGATAATGGTCATAGACCTAGGTACGTATGTGTAGATTTATAAATGTGGAACAAGTCTATCAACCCACTACAAACCAAAAAAGTTTGATGCTGTCTAAATAACATTATTTTTTTAAAAAGCTCTTCCTTTTTTCCTACCTTGGGCCATTTTCAGTCAAAGTACCAGTTGTGAATTATACCATCCAGATTAACTGGCCCAGGAATTGCCATTACCTCCTTCTCATTCACTCCCCACATGCCACAAATATCCTCCCACAAGACGAGCTCCAATCTAGTGTTTTCCATTTATCTGTATGAATTTCACTTTTTAAGTTCATTAATATAATTTGATATTGACAAAAACTCATTAATACACTCTAACTTGTGGATGACTGGTGGAAGTCACAGCCCTGATCCATTTAAAATAAGATTGGACAAAGAACTAGACACATTGTGCAGATTTACAAAACTGTTTAACGTAAGGCACAGCAACGTAGCAAACCATCTTCCACTTTGGCTTGACATTTTTCCTTAATAAAAACTATAAGGCTTAATTATGTTAATCATAAAACTATTTTTAAAATGATGGTTAATGTAAATTTAAAAGTTACTAAGAAGACTTAATTACTAAAATTAATAGTCATTAAGAAGATCCCAAGCAGTGGTTAAGCACTTCGCTGCTAAGCGAAAGATTGCCAGTTCGAACCCACGGGCCACGTAGTGGGAGAAAGATACGGCAGTCTGCGTGTGTAAAGATATAGGGCAGTTCTAGTCTGTCCTATAAGATCGCTATGAATCAACTCAATGGCAACAGGTTTGGTTTTGGTTTTAAGAGATGCCCACAGATATTGAACAGCTCCATGTGTTTTATTTGATTTTTTTTTTTTTTCCACGAATAGCGAACCTTTATCCAGAGTGATAGAGTCAGACTCCTGTGCTCACCCATCCCCCCTGGACTGGGTTCCTTTACTTTCGCTTAATGTTGATGGTTGGCTGGTAACAAGCAAAAAAACTGATAATTAAAACTGACCTTGTGAAGAGTGTAGAAAAATAATTCTTGAGTCTGGAAATAATGATAACAACAACAGAAACACTTATGTAGTGTTTACTGTGTGCCAGGCTCTGTTTTACGTGTGTTATACATGCTAACAGGAGCCAGGGTGGCACATCCACTAAGCTGCTAACCCGAATGTTGGCAGTTAGAACCTATCCAGCAGCTAAAGATTACAGCCTAGAAAATCGTATGGGGCAGTTCTACTCCACCATATGGGGTCACTATGAGTCGGAATTGACTCGAAGGCACACAACAACAACATACATTATTAACTTACTATATCCTGGAAATAAACCTTGAGGAAGGTACTTTTATTATCCTTGTTTTAGGGATGAGGAGCCGAGGCCAAGAGTGCTTAGGTGACTTCCCCAGTGTCAGGAAACCAGTAGGTGGCAGAGCAGGGATTTGAGCTGAAGTCTATCTGATCAAAAGCAGATGTTCTTAACCATTGTCCTATTGCATTCCCAATATACAGCAAGTATCCCTCAGGAAGCATGTTCTTCTTGCCACACAGATTATAAAACAAACACAAACACAATAGAGATATCAAAGTACTTGCTTCAACGAATTCACCTTGTCACACCCTTAGTATTCAATTAGAAAAACATCACCCAGTGCAGTCAAAGAAAACATTACTGTGATGGCGTTAGACACCAGAGTTTAAGAAGTCCAATTCCCCCTCCCTCCATGCTGTCTGTAGTCGATTAAACAAATACTGCGTTTTTCTCAGCCCTAGTTTTCTCACCTCGAACAAGAAGGTTTTAAAGATTCCTCTACACTTCAAAAGCTTATGGGCAGGGCAGTTTATTTCTAAGAAAGAATAAAAAGGACAAGTGCAGTATCTGGAGATTGTTTTCTTCCCCAACTGAAATCACCTCAAAAAATATTGATGATAATCTTCTTTAATGTGAAAGTTTTCATAATAGTTCCTGAGTATTTGGCATTTTAAAGGAAATCATGTTTTATTTTAAGAGAAATCATGTTTTTTTAAATGTATGTAAATTGTGCAATGCAGATTGCACTTTATAGAACAGTGTGGTATGTTCATTCACTTTCCTTGCAAGCAAGCCTCCTATTTTGTGTTTCAGACTAAGAGCTGGGCAAACTATTTGCCTCTTTTTGTTAAAGACAATGAGTAGTAAAACAGGGAGGCTCTAGGTGGAAAAGGAATAACCTCCATTACCTGCGTGGGGAGATAACAAATAGCTTGATGTGACGTTGTCCGATTTATGAGATGTTTAGATTAACAGTAATTTGGGAATAGCTCTTTGTGCCTGGGAAGACAAGAAATCGTCACCTGGAGGAATGTAAATTGGAGGAGATAAATTACAGATTTCATGGAGGAAAAAGAATAGGGTTATTCTGTCACAGAATCTGACAATACCCTGTGCGGTCTTTGTAACAATTGTCTAGAAATTGGTTTCAGGGAGGAAAGTAAAATTTCCTAAACTTACTGGTGGACTCTGAGCTCCTTGCAGACTCTGTATTCCCAGGGTCTAGCATGGCGCATTGTACATAGTAGAAAATCAAATGCTTGTGGAGTGAGTGAGTCATGACTGTATATTTAACACTTTAATATTGATATTAAGAAAGCGGGAAGCATACAGAGAAAAGCAACATGAATGGGAAGAAGTAGCGTTAAAATTAAGTCATTTTGAGGAAAGGTTAAAAAATCTAGGGTTTTTAGATGAATGATACCCAGGGAAAGAAGAAGGCTGTTTTTGTGAACCAAAAGAATCATCATATATCAAAGAAGATGGGTTTGTTTTATATGATTCTAAGGGGTAGAATAAGGAAGATTTAGTAGAATCTGCAGGGAACGTGATTCTGGAGGAAATATGGGAGAGCAATCTAAGTGCTCCAGAGGTAGCCCTGAGCTGTTTGGGGAGGCAGTGAGAGCCTCATGATTGGAGACCTGCTAAGAAGAGCGCTGTGGAGGGGACCCCAGTGTTGAATTTATTGTTTTTGGACTTTAAGACCCATATGACTGTGAGTCTAGGACCTAAGGCGATGGGTAACAAATAGTGAATAAAATCTTAGTTGAATAAACACAATTATTCCCATGTAATATTGTCACACAAGATCCATCAAATACACTAAGGGTTAGCAGCTATGGTAGTGGGGTGGGACGGGAACACACCTCTTAAGCTGCTGAAGTGTGAGGATCGACCGTCCCTCTCCTCTCCCTTCATTACTGTCTCGGGAAAACAGAGCCTAAGATGGGGAGGATTAGTGTGAGGGGCTTGATTAGAAGATGAACGTGCCGTCAACATTTGTGAAAGTGAAGCCAAGAAGGTAAGGTTGAGCAGAGGGAGCAAGTGAGTGCCAATGAAGTTTCAGTGGAGGAGCCAGCCGATTCCACAGGGAGTTCTGAAGCCCGGATGCCAATTTAGAGTCCTTCTGAGTTAGGGCGAGGAGGATAGCTCTTGATACCTCCATGCTGATTAAATATTGATCACTAAATAGGGCATGACTTTGGGTAAGACACCTATCTGCAGCAAACCCTTAGGGAGTTAAGAGCCTGAGAACTTTCTGCAGCAGTGTCCCAGCACCTGAGAAATGCGTTCTTCAGCCCTGAAGGGACGTGGGGTTGCATATGACGCTGTCCAAAATAACTGTCTTCATGTAACTAAATTCAAATTGGCAAATATTCTTGTTTACAGAAGGAAAGATCCTTAAATCCTTTTCCAACCCTTCTTATGGGGTCACAGCTATCCAAGCTATTTAGCTTTGTCCTAATGTTTGATAGAGGAGCCCTGGTGGCGCAGTACTTAAAGTGCTTGACTGCTAACTAAAAGGTCAGTGGTTCAAATCTACCAGCGGCTCGGTGGGAGAAAGATGTGATGGTCTTCTTCCACAAAGATTTATAGCCTTGGAAACCCTATGGGGCAGTTCTGCTTTGTCCTGCAGGGTTGCTATGAGTCAGAATCGACTCAATGACAGTGGGTTTGGTTTTGGTAATGTTTGATATTTAAAACATCTGTTGACCATTGGCCCAGCTTTAAGCTGGATAATCTAGCAATGCCTATGGTTTGACAATTTTAACAAATCATTCACCAACCCGCTTTCTCTGTGTTGGTTTTCATTCTTAAGGAAGTTTTGCTTAATCATAACAACTCAAGTTATTTGGAAAATATGGCTGCACTTGAAACCAGTCTGTAGTTTGAGCTACTACACATACATTTCTACTGTTAATAGATGTGTGCCTGTAGTGTATGAGGATGATGACCTTGTGCGCTTGCTTTCCCTCACTCCAAATTTTCCTTTTACAAAAAATACTTGACTGCACTATCATTTCCTCCTAAAAGAGACTTTATGTATAAGAGAAATGAAATATACCAAGATTTGTGGAGGGCAAGTTATGGTGATTACTCAAAGATTCACTGTTACCTTTAATTATCATTTCTCGCTTTGCTTCTGGGTTCTCTCATTTATTAAATATGAAATCTTGGGTAAATATCTTGCCCTTTTTGAGCCTTTGTTTCCTGATCAGTAAAGTGAATATAGCACCGATCTCACAGCATTGTTGTGAAGAATAAATGAATGTGAATTAGTAAATGTTTTTGAAGCATGATGCACATTTATGGAGATGCTTGATAAATGTTGCAGCCCCTGCTTCCTTTGAAGAAAGGGCATCCTATGGGCTTAAAAGTGACCTAATTAAGAGTTTGTCTATTGAGTAAAATGCATTACTATATTGGTAAATTATATTGAAACAGAGGGAGAGATGTAACTGTTGGAGGAAATATGCCATCCGTTTCCTTGACTTGGGTTTGTCTTGTCCTGGTAGCCCAGAAAGTTCACAGCCCTGGTTCATGGAAGCTTCTGTGTGTAGAACTCCACCGTAGTTAGTGGAGACTGGGCTGGGCTCACTGACAGTCACATGACCACAGCCTCCACAGTAAGTTGTTAAAGGAACTGGCAGTTGCATTGGGATAAACGGACCATGAAGATCTAATCTATTGGGAGGCACCACAGTCACACTAAATAGGGAACTGTTTAGCTGCATCACTGTATCCCCGGATAATCTAAGCTGTGTTCTATGTGTTGGGCCACAGAGAGATACAGTTTTTGTCATATTTGATAAATCAGTTCTTTAGAACAGAAAATCCTGTACAAATAGAAGCTGTAAATTCCTTAGATGAGACAGTTAAAACGTAGTAAAGTAAGAGCTAGACTGGACCTAAGTCTCAGCCCTGTCCCTTCCAAGCTAGGTGATCTTGGGTCTTTTGACTCATAGAAAACTTTCATTATCATTAAAGTGGCATAATAAAGTTGTTGTTATTCAGTGCCGTCGAGTCGGTTCTGACTCACAGTGACCCTATGTACAACAAAAAGAAACACTACTTGGTCCTGTGGAATCCTCACAATGTTGTTATGCTTGAGCCCATCTTTGCAGCCACTGTGTCAGTCCGTCTTACTGAGGGTATTCATCTTTTTCACTGACCCTCTATTTTACCAAGCATGATATTCTTCTCCAGGGACTGGTCCCTCCTGATAAAATGTCCAAAGTATGTGAGGTGTAGTCTCACCATCTTCATTTCTAAGGAGCATTCAGGCTGTCCTTCTTCCAAGACAGATTTGTTCGTTCTTCTGGAAGTCAATATTCTTCACCAACACCGTAAATCAAAGGCATCAATTCTTCTTCAGTCTTCCTTATTCATTGTCCAGCTTTCGCATGCATATGAAACAATTGGAAATACCACGGCTTGGGTCAGGCGCACCTTAGTCCTCAAAGTGACATCTTTGCTTTTTAGCACTTTAAAGAGGTCTTTTGCAGCAGGTTTGCTCAATGCAATATACTGTTTGATTTCTTGGCTGCTGCTTCCATGGGCATTGATTACGGATCCAAGTAAAATGAAGTTCTTGACAACTTCAAAATTTTCTCCGTTTATCATGATGTTGCTTATTGGTCCAGTTATGAAGTGACATAATAATACTTACCTTAGAAATTATTGTACAAATGAAATAAGACAGGTATTTGCAAATGAGAAAATAAAATTGAGGTGAGCTGTTGTAAAATACGAAAACTTTATTCGTATCAGAGGACATTCTTATCGGGTGTGAACTTCCGAACACATGGAAGTGGAAGGTGTTCTCTTTTCAAAGGGTGGTTCCTTTTCCGATTTATCCAGAGTTCCCCACTGACTACAAATGCAGCTTCCAAAAGACAGTAGGAAGCACACTTTCAGATAACCAGGGCCTGAAAATAGACAAACGCTGTCTTCCCCCGGCCCCTCTGGCTCTGGCTTGCTGGGAAAGTTGTGCTTTGAAGGAAGAGGGAAGAGTTGCAGCGTGTGGCATTTTCTTGCCTAGCGGGGAAGAATGTCCTGCATGGAACCCTCTCTGAACAGAACTTGTCACATTAATTAAGGATTGGCGCATCATACCCTGCCAAGTTACGCTGGGGGAAGAAGACAGGACAAGGACTTCGTATCATAACCCTTCCAGTACTAACGCCGAGCCAACAGGGTATTTGTTTCCGTGCCTGTTTCTCCATATATTTCACATCGTTGATGCGAACCATTTTATCTCCACCCAAGCTCAACGACTAGCTTTCGAAACCGTTAACCGAAATTGCCAAGTTATCTTTCTTCTTTCATTTTTCTAAGTTCCCCATTTCTGTGATTTTTTTCTGTGCTGGGAAGAAAATATGAAAGGAGCGATTACCAGTCTCCAGGATCCCATGAAAGAAGGCACATCATTTATGGCTTTTAAATGACAAATCCTAAAACTGCTTTGAGCCCAGGCAGAATAAAATGTTGATATTGAATGTGACCTTCGCTTTTAATGGTCTGGAGCAGAAACCTTTGTTTTGACTGTGCAAATTGTGTTGTAAATTACTGGCCCAGTTTATTGCCATTTTCTAGTAGTAGGGGGTGGAGCAGACAGCAGCAAAAAAAAAACCAAAAAACTATTTTTTATTGCCTACGGCCTTCAAAATAACAAGTTGTTTGAAGGTAACCGTTTTTTCTCCCCACACCATTTTTATACAACACAGTTATTTTTATTTTTATTTTTTTGGGGTGATGGCTATGTTCATTTTTTATTTTTTTTTCCCCCATACAAAAATTTATACATACACTGTCATGTGACTCTGACTGCTCTCCCCATACTGTGACAGCACACTCCTCCTTTCCGCCCCTGACTCCCCATGAACACTCAACCAGCTCCTAACCCTCTACGCCTTCCCATCTCACCTCCGGACAGAAGCTGCCCGTTTAGTCTCTTGTATCCACTTAAACTAAGAGGCACACTCCTCACAAGTAACACTTTATGTCCCGCAGTCCAGTCCAATCCCTGTCCGAAGAGTTGGCCTCGGAAATTGTTTTAGTTCTGGGCTGATAGAGAATCCAGGGGCCATGCTTTCCAGGGTTTCTCCAGTCCCAGGCAGACCATTAAGTCTGGTCTTCTTACCAGAATTTGAGTTCTGCATCCCACCTTTCTCCTGCTCCATCCGGGACTCTCTCTTGTGTTCCCTGTCAGGGCGGTCATTGGTGGTAGCTGGGCACCATCTAGTTCTTCTGGTCTCAGGCTGATGAAGTCTCTGGGTTATGTGGCCCTTTCTGTCTCTTGGGCTAATACTTGCCTTGTGTCTTTGGTGTTCTTCACGCTCCTTTACTCCAGGTGTTTGGGATCAATTGATGCATCTTAGATGGCCGCTTGCAAGCTCTTAAGACCCCAGACACCACTCACCAAAGTAGGATGCAGAACATTTTCTTAATAAGCTTTGTTATGCCAATTGACCTAGATGTCCCCTGAGAGCATGGTCCCCATACCCCTACCCCTGTTACTCTGTCTCTCAAAGTGTTTGATTGTATTCAGGAAACTTCTTAGCTTTGGTTTAGTCCAGTTATACAACACATTTAAATGCAATTTTCCTGAAAGTATCTGGCTGAATTAAATCAGACTTTGGCACTTTATTGGTAGTCCCATCCCTACCCTAGGTCTCAGTTTCCACATCTGCAAAATGACCTTGTCAGTCTACGTGATCACAATATTTGTTGCGAGCTATAAATCGTATGATGATACAGCCTTTCTGTTTTCATTGTCTATGGAAAAATAACTGCTAGTCATGACAACTCGGCGGCTTGCAACCAAATAGGTGATGCATAGAGCATCGATTTGCCTTGTGATTTCATTATTTAAAGGTAGGTCCTGCTGTGCAAGTCTATATAAGTGACATTGTTGCAGCTTGGAGAGGATGCATTTACAAAAGAAGGCAGGCAAAACAGAAGTGAAATTGCAAATCCATGTTGCCCAAGTTGCACAGTGGGCTATTTAGGGGAACACTGTAGGCTGTTTAATGTTCCTGTGGTAATGTGGGAGACTTCACTCTGCAGCAAGATTCTAAACTTTTGTGTTTTCTTATTTCGCAGTAAAATATGCAGTTATGTAGGGTTTAGTATGTTCTTTGGAAGGACAAAAAGATTTTGTGTTGTGACTTCTTGAAGCATTTAGAAATCACCATGCAGCGGATCTTAGACTTTCTTTAGAATTTCTTATTAAAATAGATTTGGTGGCATCACTAGCTCTGCCATAATTGATTTAGCATGCTCAGAATCAATCTTTTGCCCCAAAATATGCTCCATCCACTGTGGTCTTCTCACGAAATGGCAGTTCTAGTCCTCCAGTTACTTAAGAAACAAAGAAGTAATCCATAACAAAACAAAACAAGTCCTTGACTTCTCACTTCCTTTTCTACCCCACTATAATCAGTTGGGAAACCCTGCTAATCAAAAGGTCGGCAGTTTGAATCCACCAGCTGCTCCTTGGAAACTCTATGGGGCAGTTCTACTCTGTCCTGTAGGGTCACTGTGAGTTGGAATCAACTCGACGGCCACAAGTTTTTTTATAATCAGTTGGGAGCCCTGGTGGTGCAGTGGAAATAGAGCAGTTCTACTCTGTCCTACAGGGTTGCTATGAGTCGGAGTTGCCTCAGTGGCAACGGTTTCTTTCGTATGATCAGTTGAGGCAGCGGTTAAAAGTTCAGATGCTAACCGAATGGTTTGCAGTTTGAATCCACCAGCTGCTCCTTAGAAACCCAATGAGGGAGGTCTGCTCTGTCCTATAGGGTCGCTATGAGTCAGCATCGACTCAATGGCAGCGGGTTTGGTTTTTTGGTTTATAATCAGTTGGAGCCCTGGTGGTGCAGTGGTTAAGAGCTTGGCTGCCTAACCAAAAGGTTAGCTGTTTGAATCCACCAGCCGCTCCTTGGAAACCCTATGGGGCAACTCTACTCTGTCCTCTAAGGTTATTAGAAGTTAGAATCGACTCGAGGAAGGCAATGAGTTTTCTTTTCTTTTTTGGTTTGGCTCCCTAAACTCTGGTTTCTATTTCTTGGTGATGCAGTGGTAATGGACCAGTTCTACTGTGTCCCATAGGGTTGCTGTAAGTTGGAATTGACTCGATGGCAACGGGTTCTTTTTTATAATCAGTTGGGGGCTGTTTTGGCTCCTTAAATATGCTGCTGCCTAGCAGCTTCCTCCTGGGAGTCAGCTGGGACAACTGTAACACTCACCAAGTTTGCTTCCCTTCTCTCAAGGATGACGGTCGTCCACTGCATGCTTTCCAATGCCCGAAAACCATTGCTTCATATATATTGTCCAGTTTTCTAGTTATTTAAGGTGAGAAAGTTAATCTAGTCTCTGTTATGCCAGCATGAGCAACACATAGGCCAGTGGACAACTACTGAAACTTGTTTATTTTTAGGTAAAAGAGCATATTAATGAATCAAGTAATGAATGACACATAACAATATGACTACTTTTCATGTGTCGGACCTGCAAGTTATGCACAGAAAAGCAGTACATTTAAAGCCGGAAAAGTTGACTTCTGTCTCCACCAATTGTTGCTGCTTGACCTTGGCACGTCAGTCTGTCTCTCTGCACCTCAATCTCATCATCTATCATTATGGGCAATAGAAGTCCCGCCGCCTTTATCATAAAGTTACAGCTAGAATTAAATGTGGTCATGGATATTGAAGTTCCTATCTCTAAAATCCTGCACCCATATGAGGGAATATTCTTACTCCCATCATTATTATCTGTCAAGCTAGAAAATTCTTAACGATAGAACATTTCTCCTTAATTCATTTTGACCATGCTTATGCTGGTAACTTATGTAGACAGGAATATTGCTCTCTTTTGATATGATCTATGTCAGTAAGGATGAATTTTCACTTAATATAACAACAAAAATCCATAACCCTAGTGGTTTAAACAAGATAGAAGTTTATTTCTCTCTATAAAAAGAAGTCTGAAGGTATACAGTCCATACCTGGCATAGGATTTCCACTCAGTACAGGGGGCCCAGGTTTCTTTTTTGCTTTTCCATCCTCAGTGATAGCTTTCATCACCTCGTGATTCAAGATGGCTGCTGGGATTCTAGCCATCACATCCACATTCCATGATGGCAGCAGGAAGAAGCAAGGGAGAACAAAAAGTTTTCCTTTGTGGCAGATCAGCTCATTTTAATTAGCTTTTCTGAAAGTCCCATAGCATACTTTTGTTCACATCATCTTTGCCCTAATTTAGTAAGATAACCACCTATAGATGCAAGGAAAGCTGGTAAATATTATCTTTTCAATAAGAAATGTTGTAACGTTGTAAATGTTATCTTTGCAATAATATTTCTATTTAAAAGTGTGTTTTGTTACCAGGGAAGAGAATAAGAATGATTGTTGCAAGACAGCTTCTACTTTCTGCCACTTAGCTTTTCTTTATCAACAAGGAATTCTCCCCACACATTCAATGTCAGATACTTTGTAAGGCACAGTGTAAACTTATACTTTATGCATGCACAGTGGGACACTCATAGACACTTAGCTAAGTTTAGCCACCTGTCACTTAGAAGTTGATAAGCATTTGACTCAAAATAAAATTTGTCTATTTCCAAAAACTAAACTCACTACAAAGACAAGATTTGCTACCAGTGAGGATAGTTCAGAGAATGCTCAGAGGGCATTCCTCAGAGAGGCTTCCCAGCCGTGTTTTCGGCTATCATGGTTGAAATTTGTGGAATGGTCTCTATGGAATACCATAACGCACATTCTCTTCACCTTACGAAATGGGTATTTCTGTAAATTACATCTAAACGTTTTTGTGAATGAAATTCATTTTCCCACTGATAGACTATAGCCTCAAAGATGTTTTATTTTCAATCCATGGAGATTTCTAATAAGAACTCTTGAAGCCATACCTTCAAGCTTTCCTTGACTTTCTCCACCTCTGTGAAGTAGCTACTGGGCTGTAAAGGGATGCATACGTGCACTAAGAAATTTGCTGTTTAGAGGAACTATGGGATCCTGCAATGCATTCTCTTGTAAAGCAAGGCATGCTTTTGCAGTGGAAATAATTACCTTGTAATTTATCTGGCTTTAAGTGGGATTTTTCTATGTTTAGATTTGTGAGGCTGGTTTGCACTGGATGTCCTGCAGGCGCCTCAACTTCCAACGTGTCTAACATGGTGGCAGGGAGTCCAGTTAGGAGGCTGTTGCTGTTAAGTCTTGACACCAGTTCTCTCCACTCTAATTCTTCAGCCACTCTGATGCCAAGGAAATAGTTCCTAAAAAAACAAATCCACTCATTTCACTGCCCTGCTAAAAACCTCGGCTGTATCCCCATGGCCTGCTGGATAAATGCCAGGCCTTTTAGCAGAGCACTGATGGCTCTTCACACTTTGGCCCCAATTGCCTTTCCAGCAACACCTCCTGCCACTCCCTTCTACGTGCTGTATGCTCTGGCCACACTCCACTTCTCCCCATTTCCCAAATACACCAACCATTTCCTGCTTCTCTGCATTTGCCTTTGGCTGTGCCTGGATTGTTCTGTGTCCAACACCTTTAAATAGCGGAATCGTCGGCCCAGAACCGCATCTTACGTCAGGGACTTCCTTTACTTAGTTTTCTGGAAATAATGCTCAACTTTTCCCTGGGCCTTCTGTTGCTGAGGACCCTCTTTAGAGGGGCAGCCATATCTCCTGCTGACCCCATCAATGGTACACAACAATAACACCTTCTCTGAGAAAACCATCCCATTCTTCGCCCATGGCCAAACAGGCCTCAACATGTAGAGTCATGGGGACTCCTGAGGTCTTTTTTTGCATCCTTCAAGGGATGCAGAGACTGGGATGGAGTGCACATCACCCTATCTTCTTTAGACACACTTCACATTACACCACTGTAAGCCCCCCTGACGCGATCTATTCTAGCAAGCAACCTGATTTCCAAGTCTCTACATCTGAAGTGGGTACCATTTTCTATATTACATAGGTCCCCATCTTCAGGTGACACAGGCCATATTCTTCCAAGAACTCCTTGAACAGTCTCTACTCTAGCTACACCAGCAAAACAGGGCTAGATTGACCCAGTTTGGCAATTATCCAGTCAGAGACAAAGATGGCAGTCTCTCCTGGCAGGAACCCTCAACTCTTATGAGTGATTTTCTTTGAGATGCTCTCATTTGGCTTCTAGGAGGGGAAATGTTCTCCTTTTCCCTAATCCACGAGGAGGGAAGGGAATAGACTGTCTTCGTGAACCCTACGTTCCTTCAAAAATCTTAGCTCCAAACAAACCTCTCTCATCTTTAGCTCTTTTCTTATATTGACTTGGGAATAATGGGTCGTAGTTGGTGGTAGTTCTACCATCTCTTAGTAAGCGCGATAAAGGAGGTACGTAGCTTTAATTCTAGAAAGTTTATTTACAGGGTGGGGTACTTACTGCTAAATATTTAAATCTTAGCTCTGGCCATGATTCTGGGACCACACAAAAATAAACTCAACAACCTGTTACATTTAGAGATTTTCTAATTTAAACTAGTTATTTTTCTAATGACTGCCATAATTAGTCTTCCCAAAAGATAAGACAGAATATGCCTGTCACTATCCACTCTTAGGCAGCATAGGATTAGGAACTAGGAGCAGTCTAAGCCTAGAGTACTAGAAAGCCAACAGTAATCAGCTCTGACCAAGAGAAATGCAGGGGATAACAAAGTAAAGTTTATATTTCCATCTTCCTAGGAGTGGTAGGCGGTCCTAGTGCAAATCTGAGAAGAGGAGAACCCTTGATATAATGGACCCTGGGTAAAAGACAGCAGCAGCCTGACCTCACAGGCTCTTCAAGCGGCAATATATGTACCTCATTAGATCCTGGCACTTCACAATTCTAGCTGCTGCAAAATTTGACTAATTTCTAATGTGGTAAAGTGTCAGTGTCTGGTATGCTAGCCACTAGACACATGTGGCTATTTTTATTTAAATTTTAATTAAGTAATATTAGATACAATTTAAAATTAAGTCCCTCAGTCATCGTAGCCACATTTCAATAGCTCAGTAGCTGTATGTGTCTAGCGGCTACTGTACTGGACAGTGCAGATAATTGCAGTACGTTTTGTTGGATGCATTGCGTGGTGAGACTTCTTCTGTGATGAAGACAATGGAGTTCCCTCCATCTGTGTACTCTAATCTGCTGATGTGGGACTAAGAGATGAGTAAGGGTTGACATGGACTAGATGGATCACTTTTTAAGTTCTCTTCCAACTCAGTTTTTGGTTAGCCTTTGCCAGATACCTCAACTAATTGGAAATGAACATTTCCATCCATCACCAGTTGATAATTTAGGTCTAAGGATAATAAATAATCAATTGGAGAGATTTACCTTACACGCTGATCTGATGAGATGTCCAGATCAATTGATCGACATGACTTTGGCCATGGGAAGTCCCAGCGATTATTCCTACAGGTGCAATCAGCTACTCAGGGAAGACCCATAAACTCCTAAGACTGAAACCACAGTTGGAAGCAGATGCTGACTAATTTGCTAGAAACGCTGAAGCTGTTTGAAGTGCAACATTTATCCACATCCTTAGATATATAGATGTGTGGTATTTAGAGAAGAGTTTCACTTGGTCTTCCAAGCCTTAATTATGTTGACATTTTCCCATAAAGCTGTGTGCAAATGAATGAAAACAAAGTTGTACCTCGTTAGTCAATTTCACATAATTCTAATTACTTTTCACTTGGGATGATCCTGTTTTGAAAGATAATTAAGCTAGGTCAAGGTGAAAAAACAGATTATAGGACAAATGCATATGAAAGTTACAACTTATTAAGGAAGAAAATCACCAATTAACCCTGTCAGTCATGTAAACTACAGAGAAATATTATTTTTACCTAGTGCAGATGTAACATACGCATAGATACATACACACATAAATAGGTATATGTGTATGTATATATGTTGTTGTTGGGTGCCATAGAGTCGATTTTCAACTCCTAGGCACCCCATGTGACAGTGTAGAACTGCCCCATAGCGTTTCCTAGTCAGTAATCTTTACCAAAGCAGATCGCCAGGTCTTTCTCCCATGGAGCCTCCGGGTGGTTTCAAACCATCAGCCTTTCCGTTAGCAGTTGATCCTGTAACCGTTGATCCATCAGGGCTCCATGTATATACATCTATGTGTACACGTGCATGTCTATTTGTGGAGCTCCTGGGTGGTGCAGTTAATGCTCTTGTCTGCTAAGGTTGTAGGTTCAAGTGCACGCAGAGGCTCCTACCAAAAAAAGGCCTGGTGGTCTACTTCCAAAAAATCAGCCGTTGGAAACCCTGTGGAGCACAGTCCTACTCTGACATATATGGGGTCGCCATGAGTCAAAATCAACTCAACAGCAACTTTTTTTTTTTTAAATACGTATATGTAATGCTATTAAAGACATTGGTTTTTGAAAAATATTTCAAACAACTGTCTTGACTAGTCTTCTTCCCCCTAATACATGGACTGGTTTTTTGAAGAATAAAAATAGCTCAGTCAATGAAATGTTTAACATTGTGTAGTTACTATCAAGCACCATTTCCAAACCACCCACCGAACTCATTGCCATCGAGTCAGTTCCCACTCATAGCACCATTTAGCAGGCTGTTATTCCCATTCCCCTTCACTGATGGAGAAAGCGCTGGAAACACAGAAGACAGAGATAAAATAATCATAAAATTTAAACTTATTTCTTTTAGTCTTTGTTTATCAGCTCTACACAGATAGTTGCTCATCATGTGTTAGCACTTTTTAACTTCTCAAGCCTTGTCATATATCACTTGTATTTGTCTAATCTTGTAAAGTGGTAATTACAAGGATCCTCAACCCACTGGTGTGTGATCCATAGCTCAGAGAGCCTAATACCCCAGACTTACAAAGGTAGAGAGTGATGTGCCTTCCATCACTGCATATTCCAACAGCATCTTCTTTCTGCTCTTCTCCAGATATGAGACAAAATAGTGTTTCCTTGATTTCTCTTTCCAATTCAAGAGAGTAATTGTTAACAACAGAGATAAAATCCCCAAAATGAGCATTTTCCTCAAGGGTTATATGAAAACATCAAGATATTAAGTGCTTTATTTTTATAAAGGTAAGGACTTTGCTTATATTAGAGAGAACAGGCACATAATAAATCTGTGTCTAAGAACAAATGCAAATGGTGACTTAATTTGTTTGGACAATTATGCATAGCTTCAAATATTTGGATATTTGCTGTCATGTAGACAAATCTCCCATGACCCTCCAAAGCCTGCCACCAATACTCTTTGGGCCTTTCCCCTAAAGTTTTAATACATGTTCTGCAGATGTATGGCCAGTTGCTGTTCTTGGGAGCTGCGCCACCTTCTCAATCTGTGTGGGTTATCTCTTGCTGTTTCCTCCATCTTGCATCTCCTCTATATCTGATCTTCCTGTTGAGTATCTTACATTTTTCAAGAGCCCAGCTCATATGCCATCTCCACTGGAGATATTCTTATACATCCCCAGTTAGCAATGAGTTAAACTCTCCTAAGTTGCTCTTGTGTTCATTTATTACAGTGTTTACAATGTACTAGACATTATTTTATTCATTGTAGGGCATGCAGAGCCCATTAAACACGGCCATGGCTTTCACGGAGCTTACGATTTAGCAAAAATATTGTGCCTGCTTCAAGTTGTGGGATTTTTGTCCATTTTGTGTGGTTTTTTTTTTTAAGAAATTATATTTTTGAGATGTAAAATAAAAGACAATTGAAGCTTCAATCCAATTTTCATAAAATTTTGGTGTCTAAGAATTTATAGAGAATCATGCTACGTGAATTAAGGTGTAAAAGTTTCAGACTATCAAAATCCACTTGAAATTGTTACCTGTAGTTGTTAATGGAAGCAGGTTTTGTGGTGTTATATATTTCAATCTCCTCTAATTTTTCCCAGTGTGTGTTAAAAACTCAGGCGATTGCTATAAAGCTCTTTATGTACAAAAGTACCCATGGCGTATCTAGTTTTATCACCTGAGTGGGAGAAATGCAAAAATCGGGCAGCATATATGATACAAAGCCTGTCAGAAAAGCAACAGTGAATGAATGTTCTTATGTGAAAGATTATCAGAGTGGGAAAGAGATTTAAAGAATATCTTTTTAGAAATTCCCAGTAGACTTATTCTCGGTAAATAGAAGGGAAGAATTTTGTTCCCCGGAGGTTCTGAGTGGCTATTCCATATCTGAAAATCAACGTGTACAAACACAGGGCTGTTATTAGCAAAGTCATTAATTACAGCCCTGCTTGTTCATCTGTTGTGAAGGATATTTATTCATTTGCTCTCTCTGACTGACAGGCAGTAATGACTCCAATAAACTAATGAGACACCAAATTAAATAAATATGATTTTAAGTTAATAAAAGTGTAAACATGATTTTAATGAGCTCCTATGCTAATGGACTTGCCCTATTTATGGGCCGATGTTGGTGCTATATGTGGAGGCATGACTGTAAGACTGAGTTCCTGGCCCAGCTCTGTGGTTTCCTAGATGTGTGGCCCGAGTCAAGCTATTTCCACCCTGGTGGTGTAGTGGTTAAATGCTATGGCTGCTAACCAAAGGGTTGGCAGTTCGCATCCACCAGGTGCTCCTTGGAAACTCTATGGGGCAGTTCTACTCTGTCCTATAGGGTCGCTATGAGTCAGAATCAACTCAATGACAACGGGTTTGGTTTTGGTTTTTTTAGGCCTCGGTTTCTATACTTACCCACAGAGTTGTGGTGAGGACCAAGTGAAGTCACAGGTGTTGATATTGTTTTTTTTTTTTTTTTTTAAAAAAAAAAAAAAAAAAGGTGAGTGTTTTTAAATGCACTGAAATAAATTCCAAAAATCTTTGAACTGATTATTAACTTGATGACTTACACTCTCCTTTTTAGCTTCGTTTTTTTAAGTCTTCTACCCTATTTCCATTTCAGTTGTTGTTTTTCATTTCCTTTCACTCATTCATACATACAACACACATTTATTGGCCACCTATTATGCATCAGGGAGCCCTGGTGGCGCAGTGGTTAAGAGCTCGACTGCTAACCAAAAGGTTGGCAATTCGAATGCGCCAGCCGCTCCTTGGAAACCCTATGGGGTAGTTCTCCTCATTCCTATAGGGTTGCAATGAGTCGGAATTGACTCAATGGCAGTGGGTTTTGTTTTGTTTTTATTTTTTTTGGTGGCACAAAGGGTTTAACATTCTGCTAATGGAAAGACTGGTGGTTAGAACCCACCCGGTGGCTCCCGAAAGAACTGGTGATCCATTTCCATAAAGATTACAGCCCAAAAAGCCCTGTGGTGTGGGGCAATTCTACTCTGTCACATGGGGTTACTATGAGTCAAAATCAACTCGACAGCACCTAACAACAACATGTGTATATATACATACATATATATATATATATATATATATATACACACATCATGCACGCAACTGATATCTATTGATTTTCCAGTGTGTGCCTCTGGTAGGTCCTAGGTTCAAGAGAGACAGTTATGTGTTGAAATAGAGGTAAAATGCTACGAAGGTTCAAGAGAATTCAATTACTCATAACTTGGGATATCTTTGGAGCCCTGGTGGCACAGTGGTTAAGAGGTCAGCTGCTAACCAAAAGGTCGGCAGTTTGAATCCACCAGCCACTCCTTGGAAACTCTATGGGGCAGTTCTACCTTGTCCTATAGGGTCGCTATGAGTCAGAATAGACTCGACGGCAATGAGCTTGGTTTTCTGGGTTTTTTTATGTGTCACATCCCATGCTGACACTCGAATCTTACATATTCATACTTTGTATTTCATCCCCTCAGAATCCAATACGTAACTAGTT
Organism: Dugong dugon; assembly: GCA_030035585.1. Lineage (NCBI taxonomy): Eukaryota > Metazoa > Chordata > Mammalia > Sirenia > Dugongidae > Dugong > Dugong dugon. The sequence continues at coordinate 23,694,222 of CM057466.1, forward strand.
CACTTCGTAAACAAATACCTACTAAGGGCCTTCACTAGGTGACCTTCTCACAGTTAACAAACAGGTTATCCAGGGCCTTCTGGGGCTGTAGCCCTCGTTAAAAACTTTGAATGCTTTCATTAACTTTTTCACCTGGCTATCAAAAATAATATATTTTTTACCATCCCCTACAACACTCAGCTAGCCACTCACTCATTTCTATCAGTATAAAAGCCTGGTTCTATTAGGAGTCTAATACTGACCTTTTGATCAATAATATAATACACAGACCATCTTCTTGGTATCATGAAACTTAGCATAGCCCCTGCAAGAAACAACTAAATTCATAGGGCTATCAACAGCCTGCACTGGTTGTTGTTGGTTGTTGTCCAGTCAATTCCAACTCATGGTGACCCCAAGTGTGTCAGATTAGAACCTTGCTCCATAGAGGTTTCAAAGCAGATCACCAGGCTTGTCTTTCGAGGTTCCTCTGGGTGAGTTTGAACTGCTGACCTTTTGGCTAGCAGTGGAGTGCTTAACTATTTTCACTACCCAGGGATTCCTTTAAAAAGTCTAGCTATAATCTCTTTGTTCCTATTCCGTATCCCATTCTAATGGCCAGGAGAGATGGGGAGTAGGTGTTGCCCAGAACCCTATAACATATTACTAGCAGAGCTGGGAAAACCACCAGTGACCCTGTCTTCCATATTTGTGTTCAGTTCAAATATCACTGACATTGTAATCTACATTTGTGAAGCTTTGATAAATAATGGCATGTGAACATGCTACAGGAACTAGTGTACACATAAAGGGAAAATAATTGGGGAATTTATCTGACTTCCTATGTTGAAGGTTATTTCTTAATTAATGTCTAACATGTGTATCTCTGGGATCTGGTGTTCTTCTGGATTAAACTGGAGAAGAAAAACTAGAGCACTAGCAAGTGTTTTCATTTCTTCTTGATTGGCATTCTCATTTCCATTATGACTTTTGATATCTTTATCTTCTAACACATGAGTGGAACCCTTTGCTTTCTTGACTGATCTCTTTAGTACTGCCCTGTTTCCTAGAGTCAGGAAACAACCCTTTCGTCTCTAGAAATTGATTTGATAATCTCTCAGCCAGTACATGCGTGTACATTTGGCCCTTGACATATGGATCATTCTGGTCTTAAACAAGACAATACCCTTCCTTGCATCTGGGCCGTGATAGTTTTCTTCCTGAGCTTTCCTGGCCTGACAGTACATGATGTCATTGCTTTTGTCTGAGAGGGTGGAAAAGGAGCAGCTAGATCTCATAAACATCTAGACTATCTTTTCTCTTGGCCTTTCCAAATTGACAAGGAATATCGTTTATTATGTCTTTTAATAGCTACTTGCAAGATTTAGCTTTTCTTGATGGCCAAATAATTCTCCTTTATTCCACAACTTCATGCACTGACTCTCAAAGCAATCACTGGTTAGGTGGGCTGCCTGTATTCCCTGGCATGCTTCTGAAGGAAGGCAATGTATACACTTGACCTCATTCTGTCTGCTGGCTTTGGAGAGTTACACGGTATATGTAAAACCCACTGCTGTCAAATCAATTCTGACTCATAGCCACCCTATTTGTACAGAGTAGAACTGCCCCATGGAGTTTCCAAGGCTGTAAATCTTTACGAAAGCAGATTGTCACTTCTTTCTCCCTCAGAGCCTCTGGTGAGTTCGAACCACCAACCTTTTGGTTAGCAGCCAAGTGATTAACCACTGCACCACCAGGGTTCCTTATGGTGTACAGAGACAGTGCTATTTCTTTAGTTTTTTTTCATTGTAGTTTCAGTGAAGTTTACGTTTCAAGTTAATCTCCCATACAAAAATTTATACATACATTGTTACGTGACCCTAATTGTGTGACAGCACACCCTTCTTTCCACTCCTGATTCCCCATGTCCATTCAGCCAGCTCCTAACCCTCTCTGCCTTCCCATCTCACCTCCGGACAGAAGCTGCCTGTTTAGTCTCTTGTATCTACTTAAGCTAAGAGGCACACTCCTCACGAGTATCACTTTCTGTCCCACAGTCCAGTCCAATCCCTGTCTGAAGAGTTGGCCTCAGAAATGGTTTAAGTTCTGGGCTGATAGAGAATCCGGGGGCCATGCTTTCCGGGGTGACAGTGCTATTTCTTTAACTGAACTATCTCAGCTGCCTAATGCGACTGTAACAACAACAACAAAACAGCTACAAGTGGGTGACTTTAAAAAACAAATTTTATTTTCTCACAGTTCAGGAGTCTAGAAGTCTGAATTTAGTGGAGGTCCATCTTTGTCTAGTTCAGCTTCTAGTAGCCACAGTCCTTGGAGTTCCTGGGCTGGTAGGTACATCACATGACATCTTCTTCCCGTCTGTGGTCTGTGTCTGTGTGCCCTTTCTGCTCTTTTTATAACTCAGAAACGATCAGGTATAAGACCCACCCTACTCCAGTGAGACATCATTAACATATCAAAATAAAGCCCCTATTTCCAAACAGGGTCCTATAATAAGTGTAGAGATTAGGACTTGCAAATTTCTTTTGGGAGGGACTTAATTCAAGCTATAGCACTAACCACCCCCACCCCCAAAGTAAGAAGCCTGGAAGGCATGTAATATGATATATGGTATACTATGATATGCTATGTCTTATATGAAATGTTATCTTTGAATGAAATGTTAGGGTGGTACCAATAGAAAGTTGAACAGGAGCACAGTTGGAAACGCTACTTAGTTTTCCTTTCCAACCTGTCTATACTCATTTTATACTCATAGGATCTTAGGTCTAGAGCAAATCTTAGACATTTTTTTCTCCCTACCTTTTCCTGTCCCATTTTATCGAGAACGTTATTGAGGCCAAGAGAAGTGATATAACTTCTCAACATTTACAGTTTCAGTGAGCAACGTTACTGACTTCTTGTTTTTTCCAATTTGTTTACATATCTTGCAGTAGTTTCCTTGGTTCTGTGCCGTGAAAAGCTTAATTAGCTCACAACTTAACGTTAATTCTAATTTATCTCGAAACTGCACTTGTAAAATTTTACAGAATGGAAAGCTTACATAAGTTAGAGATAGTCTGTTCATGAAACTATTGCCCAGTAATGAAGGAAACTACCTTAAGAGATAATAATTTATGTCACTGGAAGTGCCCAGACACAGGCTGAGGAAAACAACCTAACTTTTCTCTTAGAGAATGGCCACTAGCATGTAGATCATACTTCCCTCTTCATTATAAATAACAAGTGATTTCTCGAAACATTCCTCAAGCATTTATCCATCTGACCAGGTAGGTGATGACACTTGTTATTATACACTTCAGGAATTTGGGGAACATCAAATTTAAAGAGCTGACTATTCTGAAATTTGATCACATCCCCCATATCTCAATTTTAACTTAGTTTTCCTTTCCAATCTCCTTAACATCCCATTTTAAACTCATAGACTCTTACCCCTAACAGGTCTTAGAGATTATCTTGCCCCCTCCCTTCTCTTACCCGATTTTATAGATGATGTAAATGAGGCCTCTTCTTTGCCCAACTATCTTAGCTACCTGGTGTGAGGTGAAAAAAACCTCTCGACCTTCACAATTTTAGTGAGTTTCCCATTTACTCAGAAGTTTTCATTCCCTCTCTAAAGTAATTTCATTTTCACTCAAGTTAAAGAATAAATATTAAGTAAATCAAGTAATGAAAAAGATATACTGTCAGTTTAAAAGATCATTGATTCCCTAATGGCCATCAGCAAATATTTCACTTCCAGTTAGGTGTTTGAAAACATTTTGGTTTTAAAAAAGTTGAACTTTGTCTCTTAATCTTATTTATGTGATTAATTTGCTTAGAATCTCTCTCTCTCTCTTTTTTATGTCTTGGTCATAATGCTAAATGCTGAGCTCTTTGTCTTTGGAATTGACACATTGTTCTGGATTATCTCGAGGGTCTCCTTCTATTCAGAATTTGTAGCAAAGCTAGAGAATTAAGAAATCTGTCGACAGCAAATCTGTTGATGTCATGAGAGCTAAAATTAAAAAGAAAAATAATAGCTTTGTAGGTTGTCATTTAGGACCACCTGAAGGACTTTGTAAAGGACATAACCAACCTCCCTCGCTCCTATGAGCATCTCGCCAGGCTGCCCTGGTTCTTTTAGGCTGCCATGATGGGCCTCCCTTGGATGCTAGAGAGAGAAACCTGGAGCTTTTACTCCATTGTTTCAAGTGCAGAGATTATTTAAGTTTCCCATGATCTCTGTAGGAGCCCTGGCAGTGCAATGGTTTAACACTCAGCTGCTAACGGAAAGATAGGCAATTTGAACCCACCAGCAGCTCCAGGGGAGAAAAGACGTGGTGATATACTCCAGTAAAGATTACAGTCTAGGAAACTCTATGGGGCAGTACTAATCTGTTTTATAGGGTCGCTATGAGTCGGAATCTATTAGGCGGCACCCAACAACAACGGTGGCCTCTATGATGCTTATCTTACCTGAGGACATTTTATAAAAGCTTGGCAAGGAAGGAAATTGTAACAACAAAACACTGCCTTGCAAATGTTTAGTAGATTCAAACTTAAATTTCATATTATTGGGACTTAGTTTCATCCCCAATCTAAATATTACATTTTTTAAAGAAGAGATATTTTAAAGGAAGAGATACGATAAATATTTAAAATTAATTGCCTGTTCCTGAGGTAAATAGTAACTGTCCACAGTGTTTTATGTAGGTGAAGAGAAGCATACAGAATTAAAAACACAAATATCACTAAAATTTTCATACTAGGACTTTCCAGAAAGATTCATAGGGATATTGCACATGTACTTTCCAAGTAGAGACTGTGGTTGGCCAATTCATAGCAACCACTGGAAACAGTAATTCATTATTTTATTTTTAAATAATTAGTTTTAAGGGAAATGCTGTTAGAAGGTTACCTTTCCTTAGATTTCTAGTCATTGTATATCTTAAAAAACCAAAAGCCAAACCCATTGCCACCGAGTCGATCCTGACCCACAGGGACCCTATAGGACAGAGAAGAACTGCCCCATAGAGTTTCCAAGGAGTGGCTGGTAGATTCAAACTGCCGACCTTTTGGTTAGCAGCTGTAGCTCTTAACCACTGCACCACCAGAGCTTGATTGTACATCTTATCAAGCAAAAAAAGAAACCTCAAAGATTCCATGTCTGATTTCTTAAGACAAAGACCATTAAACTAAATATTGATTTTCTTCTAAGGCTGAGCCTGATGTCATAATAAGTTATTATTTTCTGTAAGTAGTGCTTAGTTGATTTCTTAACCAGACACTTTCTTTGCAAATATAGCCTTGATAAAATTAGTCTAAAATTTTACTCTGCGTTCTAGTCTGTGATAAAGAAAGAGAGCTTGAGACTGTCAAATTGTCACCGAAAACGAAATAGATTCAAGGGGAAAAAGAATGCTATAAAATGCTGTCAAGTCTAACTCGATGGTTCACATTTAGAGTTTTTTCTTGTAGATAAGTAAAAAAATGTGCAGCCTAGAATACTGTAGTTATTAATTCCATCTATATTTGACATTCTAAATCGCCCAACTTGTTGCTAATTACCTTCATGTACGGATGGGATTTTTTTGTCCTCTTGCTAGTTCAAAAATTTTACTGCATAATCAAGTATCACCTAATAAACTCTCATTATTGATTGAAAAAAGACAGCACTTCATCTGCTGTTGTTTCTCATCATCTCTCACTTTCAGAGTTCTACAATTGGTTCTGTTCTAATACCGCCATTTAAAACATATGCCTGAGGCATTATGATAAGTAGTATTCATCCAGCCTTTTAAAAAAAAGGCCACAAATTTTTAAATACAATCTTTGAAATACATTTTTGCTGTTTTTAAAACTCAATTGACTCTGAGTTTTCTCTTTGATCATTTAAATGTTAACTACTCTTGTAACTTAGTTGATATACATCCTTTTTGACAAGTTACATATAAGGCCAATCATAAATTAAATGTAAGACATCTTGTTTTGCGCCTGCTTCAAAATGAGGATTCAGGATGTTTTTGTTGAAATAAATAAGCAATTGGTGGACCCTGCTGGCCATGTGTGGGACTGCCAACATCCATCCTAGCTCTGTCTCCAAGGCAACAATAGTGGGAGATCAAACACCTGGTAGAGGTGTTTTTTCTCCATTAAACTGTAAGATGCTTGAGGGTAGAGTTAGCCACCTTTTTTTATTTTAAACCTCAACCCTTGACACAGCGTCTGGCCCATAGCAAGTATCTTCTAAATGCTTGCTGTATGATATAATTAATGCTACAAAATACTATTGGTTGCATGGTGAGTATTTTCTCATTGGTGAGAAAACTACAGAATGAATATATATTATATCTTTAGGGTGTCAGCTACCTAAATGTATGAAAATAAACCCATACGGAAATGTCCTGGTGTTTAGAGCTGTGAAGAAAAATTTCATCTATAGTAATATAATTTTATGGATCTATGGTGCTGGCAATAGCTAGTGGACTCTAGACTATGCCTTCATTTTATAAGTGGGGAAATGACTCTCTCCAGGGTTCTAGACCTCCCACCCATACTGCTTCACTAAGCTAGATGACTACCTGGTCCCACTAAGCATTGGAGTTGACTACACCTTCAGTAGACTAGGATGTAGTAATCTCCGGGCCAGTGCACTTTAGATATATGTTTTGGCAATGTTGATGGACTGGCCTTAAGACAAGCATAATGAAATAAACCTGCTGTTATCTATTTTACAAATTTGTGATCTGTTTAGATAGATCTATACTTCACATAAGTCAGCTCCTTGGAATAATAGAAAACTATCCATTTTACAAATAGTATGCATACATTTCCAAGTCCTCAAATTGATTTTCTACAGTTACATCACCAGAAGCACAAATTCAGTGGTAAGTGAGTTGTAAGGAGTCAGGATGTTGTTCTAGCTGGAAAGCTACTGCTTTTCTTTTTTCCACGTACTACACATACTGTCTGTGTATTATCTGGAAGAAAGGGAACTTGAGAAGGACCAAGGCCATTTACTAACATCCAAACTCAGACACAAAGATGAGTCAACAGTTAATTGCTTTGTGTGGCAGCCCAATAGTACTACTAGGAGTCACAGTGATGGTAGATGTATGCACACATACTTGGAGGCAAACTCCTTTTAAAAAGGAGGGTGGACAAAGACCACTTCCCAACGTTTGGAATTGTTCCAACATGGGTTAGGGACTCATTCCAAGATAAGTTGAGTCATGATATTTGACCCAGGGTAGCAACAGTTGAGTTCAAATGCCATATGATGTAAGGTGAAACTGTGAGGCATACTCTTGAAATGTTGCTCAGTCTTGACACCACTCGTCAAAAGAAGAGAGGTGTTTGGTAAGAAAGAGTCCAGTAAAGGAATTGTAATGCTCGAGACTCCTGAGAAAGAAAGCTGATTATGAGAACTATTCCGAAAACAAAAGGAAAAGAGAAAAGAAATCTGAGCCACTGTTGGGTAGACGTCTTAGTTTTCTAGGACTGCTATATCAGAAATACCATAAATGAGCGGCTTTAACAAACAGACATTTATTTTCTAACAGTTTTTTGTTGTTGGTAGGTGCCGTCGAGTTGGTTCTGACTCATAGAGACCCTATAGGACAGAGTAGAACTGCCTCATAGGGTTTCCAAGGAGCGGCTGGTGGATTCGAACTGCCCACCTTTTGATTAGCAGTTGAACTGTTAATCACGACTCCACCAGGGCTCCTCTAACAGTTTAGGAGGCTAGAAATCCGAATTCAGGCTGCCGGCTCTAAGGGAAGGCCTTCTCCTGTTGGCTCTGGAAGAAGGTCTTTGTCTCTTTTTCTGCTCCTGGGCGATCTTCATGTGGGTTTGCATCTGTCTCCCCTATCCCCATCTCTGTTTCTCTGACTTACTTGTTTAATCTCTTATATCTCAAAAGAGATTGACTCAAGATACATCCTACACTGATCCTGCCTCATTAACATAACAAAGACAACCCATTCCCAGATGGGTTTATAACCACAGGCATAAACCAAACCAAACCAAACTCCTTGCAGTCCAGTGGATTCCAACTCATAGCTAATCCTATAGGACAGAGTAGAACTGCCCCATAGGGCTTCCGAGGAGTGGCTGGTGGATTCGAACTGCAGACCTTTTGGTTAGCAGTTGAGCTCTTAAGCACTGCGCCACGAGGGCTCCACCACAGGCATAGAGGTTAGAATTTACCACACATATTTTTTGGGGACACAATTCAATCCATAACCATAGTGGATCCTTTATTACCTCAAAATGCAGCTTAACACCTATACTGAGTGTGTTGTGCCGTGCAGCATCAGTGTGACGGAGTGACAGTGGCAGTGAATATCCAGGGCATAGGGGTGGAAGTCTGTCTCTTTTCAACTCAGATCAGACCATACCTAAATTATTTTAACAGTAGCATTGATAATCTGGACCATATCTAAAGGAAGCCAAGCCAAGCCAAGAGGTTAAGTCAAAACCATATTCTGGGGAATGGTTGAAATATATAGTATATTTAAGAATACATGTGGCACCTATGTAACCTTTTGGGGTCTCTGAAAGATGTGTGCTGTGGGGACCCAGCTATCAAGACCAAATTTCTGATTTATGTGGATCAAATCATGTCCTACTCTATGTCCTCGCTACCCTCCAATCAGACAATTACATGTAGGTGCCAAAAGTACTCTTGACATTGTTATTTATTACTGTTATCATTTTCATTTTTTTATGGACATTTCTGTGACACAAAACGCCCCCTATTTAAAATGACAAACATTTTATTGCTGTGTTTACACAAAGACATATTATGTATACACTGATGTGTTATATGGAGAAAAAAACAACTGCAGATGTTCATAAATACCTGTTGAAACTGCATTTAATACAGCAATATAAAATTAAAATGACTTCTTTCATTTCAAAAATGAACCTTGAAGAAATAATTGACTGCCCCACTCAGCCTTATTTCTGTGTCAAATGAAAAGGTAAAATCAAATGTTCTCCCCTTTAAGTTGTAAAACACTGAGTCTATATGTTTCCATGCAAAAATGCATAATGCAAGTATGGAAAGAAAATAAATCATTGCAAGCTACGTTAAAAACCTCTTTTGTGTGGAAATACCATTCTTGTTTCCTAATGTATGTATATAGTATTTTTGTAAGCAGTCTATGCTAATTTTTTACAGCAACATGTAAAAAAAATGGCATAGCAATGCTTATGAAAATGCCTTGCAGGGGAAGGGCACAGTTGGAAACAAACATAGAAGGCTCGTTATTTGCGTAAAAATATGGTGTGTGTGTGTGTGTGTGTGTGTGTGTCTGTGTGTGTGTGTATATTTTACCTTGTTCTTGAAAAAGAGTGTGTGTGTGTTTGTGTGTGTGTGTGTGTGTGTGTGTGTAAAAGAGCAAAGACGAGAAGGAAAGGAGGGAAGAGAAGACGAGAGACCAGAAAGAATTTTCCTTTCTACTGAAAAGCTCGAAGTGCATAGTTCCGTTTTGGATCACGTAACCCGCAATCATCTGATGTTTCTCCACTAAGTGAAAGTTTGCGGGTAAAAACTACCAGCTATAACCAGGGTAGATCCTCAGTTGGCATGTAAGAGTTTTTTGTATCAAATGAGATTGAAGCATGTTTTCACCAAAGAGTTTGTCCCAGAAGTTTATGCCACCGCACCGGAGATTACCACCATCACGTATTCAGGGTACTTAAAAGCACATAATGTTATCCTGTGCCTGTGTGGCAAAAAACAGAATTTAAAAAAAAGAAAAAAACTGGAAATTTTGTGACTACAACCTTATTTTCTGGGGAACCATCCCCCCTCTCTCTTTGAGCGCTTCTCTGCATCCGGGTTATATGTTAAAAAAAAAAAAAAAAAAAAGGAAATGTTGCCATTGAGTCAATTCCAGCTCATGGCGACCCCGTGTGTTACACAGTAGATCTGCTCCATAGGGTTTTCTCCACTGTAATCTTTATGGAAGCAGATTGCCAGGCCTTTCTTCTGTGGCACCACTGGAATAAGTTTGAACCGCCAACCTTTCAGTGGGTAGCTCAGTGCAAACCGTTTGTGCCACGCAGGTACCTTGCTCTGTGTTTAGGCCTTCATTATTTTATTTATGGAAATATGTAGTATCCTTCTCCGTATTATGTCAGGGTGGAAGTGTTGCTAGAAGTATTGATGGAGCGTGATCGCTGGTTTGCCACTCCAACAACCTTGTGTAATTTCACAAGATTTATTTTTAATTTTTCTTGGGCTCATTCTTATGAAAGCCTGAAGACATGGACAGAAACAATGAATGTCCGAGAGGTCATTGTTCTCAGAATACGAAGCAGGAATGAAAATCCCTTGTACGTATATGGTACTTTATCACTGACAAGACATTTTCACTAACATCATCACACCTGTTTTTTGATACTTTTCATGGGGAGATATTGACCTACTGGGATGAAACAAAACTTTTGAAACGGAGAATTGGGATTAGAATATACTGATGATTGGAATCTGACAGATTAGTATAAAGCTGACTGTATAAAGTTGGCTGATGGGATAAGCGTATAATAATTAATTTTACTTGTAAAATGTGTTGCTTTAAAATATTTTTAATGAATGAATTACTTGACCTTTAAAATAGTTCTTGATACATGTGGGAATGTGTGAAATGTAAAACTTCATACCGGATGAAATTTATAAAAGGTGATTTTATTTGCTTGTCACTGAGACAAGTGTCTTTTGTAGAATAATTACAACGCTTTGACCACTGTTTAATTCTAGAGAAGTAATATGGACAAAAAAGCAAAGTCTATGCCCTGGTGGCACAGTGGTGAAGAGCCCATCTGCTAACCAAAAGTTAAGCAGTTCAAATCTGCCAGCCGCTCCTTGGAAACCCTATGGGGCAATTCTCCTCTGTCCTATAGGGTCACTACTGAGACAGAATCGACTCTACTGCAATGAGTTTGGTTTGATTTGGCTTGTTCTGGTTTATGCAACATTACCTCAAAATAACTTAAGTTCTTTATGTTTCTCAAGCATTCTTCACATTCTTTCTTTTCCTTAACTATCATAAACTATGTACCAGTAGCCAACAAGTTGATTCCAACTCCTACCCCAAATGTTTCCGTGCTTCGCATCAACTATCCCTCCCCCGAAAAAAGGAAAACTCCCCCTTGTCCCCTGTGCTTCAAATAGCCTTCCTCCCCTCCTTCTTAGCTCCTGACTTTGAAACACAAAAGGCCTTAACACATCCTGCTCGAAGGAAAGAGGAATGAGGAAGACTGCGTAACCAACCTCAGGGCAGGGGAAGCGAGAGGCTGGTCAGATTCACACTTAATTTTGACTCACAGACAAATGGATGAATTCAGTGGCTAGCGAAGTCCTGTTTGAACAGGTCAAGTTCTTCTCTGCTTTTAGAACTGGTATTTATGCCTTAGTTGTAGAACAGACTGTTATTCTTATAGAGAATATTTAATAGATGTTGTCTTTCTCTGTTGGGTTCCTCCAAGTGTGGGAAGTGGAGGAGGAAGGGAGAACTGAGAAATCAAGGGGAATTGGAAAGCCTCTTTAAAAAGCTTTATTACAGTCCAAGTAGGGGCAGATTTCCTGAAACTGAGGCTGAGGCCCCGAAAGGTTACAAGCTTAAGTGAAAATAGCTGAGATATTTTTTTTTCCATTAACACAAGACTAAAACACCAGCGACTCTATAGGACAGAGTAGAACTGCCCTATAGGGTTTCCAAGGAGCAACTGGTGAATTTGAACTGCCGACCTTTTGGTTAGCAGCTGAGCTCTTAACCACTACGCCACCAGGTCTCTGTCTATAGAGTCACTGTGAGTCAGAAGCAACTCTATGGCACCTAACAACAACAACATACTCAAAGTCATACTTTTTTGGAGCCCTGGTGGAGCGGTGGTCGAGAGCTTGGCTGCTAACCAAAAGGTCGGCAGTTCAAATCCACCAGTCGCTCCTTGGAAACCCTATGGAGCAGTTCTACAGTTCTACTCTGTCCTATAGGGTCGCTATGAGTTGGAATCGACTTGACAGCAATTTTTTTTTTTTTTTAAATGATACACCAGAGAACCAGGCATCGCAACTCTAAATCCATGTTTCCAAACTCAAGTGCCAAGCATCTACCATGTGGGAAGGGATATGTAGGTAACATAACTAAATAATTCGTAGATAGAGGAATGAAGATCCAATGTTTCCTGAATTTTAGACTTTAAGAAGTTAGAAATCATATTTTTATGTGAAATTTTATGAACGTGAAAAAACCATTGGGGTGAAATCAAGCATCTCTGTGGGCCATATCTGTGTCTGTTACTCTTGTTCTTTCCCAGGTGCTTTGCACAACGTGGCTTTACTTACCAGCTGCTGAACCTGTAAAATCAGTATGATGACCCAAGTTTTACATCTGAGGAAACTGAGGCTTATAGAAATTAAACAACTTGCTGATTTTTACTCCACTAGTAAATGGCAAAGGCAAGATTAAAACCCCATGTCTAATATAAAAGTCCTGGGTTTCGTTTCATTCTGCTTCTCAAAAAATGTGTTTTAATCCAGGTATCGTATTGCACACTTAATTCTTTGTAAATGCTCATTCTTTTTTTTTTTTTTTTAATTGTGCTTTAGGTGAAAGTTTACAGCTCAAGTTAGTTTCTCACACAAAAATTTTTACACGCGCTGTTATGTGACCCTAGTTGCTATCCCTATAATGTGACCACACTCTCTTCCTTTCCACCTCAGATTTCCCGTGTCCACTCAACCAGCTTCTATCCCTTTCTGCCCTCTCATCTCACCTCCGGACAGGAGCTGCCCATCTAGTCTCCTGTATCTACTTAAACTTAGAAGCACGCTCGGCAGGAGTATCGTTTTATGTCTTAAAGTCCAGTCTATTCTTTGTCTGAAGAGTTGGCTTCCGGAATGTGTAAACTCTTATTCTTGAAGCATATTTCTTAGGTATTCAATACAGTTTTTGAAAGAAAAATGAAAACAAATAGAAATTATGGGGCATATAACCTTCTCTATCTCAGTCCCGCCAAGCAATGAAGCCTATTTAAACGAAGTCACCACCGTTCTAGGGGAAGCGTCCCTCTAATTGGAGGTTAAGTAACATCTTGTGAAAATATAACCTAAAATTGAAAGACAAAAATGTGTTCATACTTTCAGTCTATAATCCCATACGAACCTTTGGAAAGGACAGAGTAGTGTTGACCTAAATGTGTTAAATTGAGTGGGGCAAGGAGCGTGAGAGTCCTGTGCTTAAAATTCATCCATTTGACCTTCTTTTAGATCGGGTTACCTCATCAATGATTCTTTGAACTCTAGCTTTCATTCAGTAGAATCACATGATTATTAGACTATTAGAGTATTATGAGTTTATTATTAGGTTAATAGAATATTACATTAGATGAATGAGGTACGACCCTCTTCCGGAATCTTCCGTGGCTTTCTGTTTCACAGGATTTCTCCAAAACTTCTAGGACTAGAATTGAAATGTCTCCACATTCTCAGCCTTCCCATTCTCATCTCCTGATACATGCCTCTGTACCTCCTCATCTTCTTAACAGAGTTAGCCCAGTACACTCTTCACTGTTAATAAGAACTTGCAATTCTTCCTGCTTTTTTTCTCCCTTCCCTTCCCTTCCCTTCCTTTTCCTTTCCTATTCTCCATTTACTAAATTCCTATGCATAGTTTAAGACTCAAGAACACTCTCTTCCTAGAAGCTCTTGGTGATCCTGCTCTTTACTCAAGGAGACCGTATCACTCATGCCTCAGAATATTGTCAACTGGTTGACTGCGAGGACTGTGTTTATTAATCTCTATCATTAACTGAGTAGAACACGGACAGAATGTAAAGATTAGCTGAAAGTATACCTGAATTATGTAATTATTTCAGTGGCTGTTGTTGTTATTAGGTACTGTTGAGTCTGTTTTACTACCCATGAATTAAATACTAACTTACGCCATTTTGTCATCTTCACTAATGCACTTTCCCTTTCTCTTCCTACCTTAGCTAGCCTATCAATAGCTGATTTACCTATAAAATATATATTAAAATTGAGAATGTAGGCAAGCATATGCATACAGGCTGATTGACCTGGTTATCTAATTATGAATAAGATGCACTAGATACATTTTGCCTTTACTCAGGTAAAGAGTACATGTCTCAGAAAATAAAACATGTCAAGTCTAGCATAGTATCTCCTTCACGTATTGTTCTACTCTCCCACACAGTAGTTTTCTATACTGCTTTTAAAAGGTTGCATGCTGGAAATTTGCATGCTAATTCTATTAGGGAAAATGGTCAGATTCTATTCGTACTGAATACAAATTCAATTGGTGAGATGCTGTGACATTTTGCCACTTGACTTCAAGTTAAGAGCACAGCATCAGTTTTGAGGATGGCTTCCAATTCTGGGTTTTTCCCTTTTATAAAGTGATGTGGTTTGGCTTAGAAAAATTCCAAGTTTTCTTTCAACTCCAGCTCTAATAATCCAGAGGTCCACTAAGGACAAGACAAAATTTAAAATGGCTAGCTGCAAAATGGAGCCCTGGTGGCTCACGGGTTAAGAGCTTTGCTGCTAACCAAAAGATCAGCAGTTCGAATCCACCAGCTTGGTGGAAACCATATGGGGCAGTTCTCCTCTGTCCTGTAGGGTCGCTGTGAGTGCGAATTGACTCAGTGACACCTAACAACAACAACTACAGCAGCAGAACATCTACAAAGAGCAAAGACCATGTTTGAGCATATTGGGCACACTTCAGGGAGAACGAAAGTCAAATACTAACTGTCTATCAACAATTGGACCCTGAATGTTGAAACTGAAGTTGTAGGCAGGTCAAACAATTTGAGGTTAACACAAAAGGACACATGACTTATATTAGACAAAGGCCTTTTCGATTGTTTTGGAAACTGCCAACCCCAAATTTCTGTTTAGAGAGGGGCGTGGAAATCAAAACACAAAATCAATCCAAATTATTTCTCTTTCAGATAAAGCAGATTTCCATAAAATAAAATTTAAGAGAGATTGAACTGATGGTTTTTATAGACAGTGATCTGAAAATGAATTTTTTTTAAATTTCTTGATGTTTTATAAAAATAGTTTTAATTGAATTCATAAAAACAAGAAGTGGTAGCCTTCTTACTAGTCACCATAATATGTGCAGAAGCAGATATATGAATAGATCATGCACCATTTCAGTATGAATTTATCAAACAACATTTTGTGTAAAGCTTTATGACAGGTGGTGTGGGTATGTAGGCATGAACTGGACAGGAATCCTGATATTTTGGAGATGTAGCAAAAAAATAGATTTACTCTTCCATGATTCACACATCATTCTGAAATGTATACATATCAGAAAAGAAGCATTAGTATTCTACTTACATTCTTCAAGACCCAGAATACCATTTGTTGATTTAATTAATACATGCTAATGCCTTTGTCAAGTTAAAATATATTTGAATTTCTATATAACTGGTTCTCAATTCAAGAAAGAAATAGTATACCGTATAGATACCCGATATGAAATCACTATCTTTTACAAGTCAACACAGAATGTGAAAATGACCTTGATCCCCAGCTATCATTTATTCTGTCATATTGTAGGCCCTTTGAGGGTACATGCTCCTTTTTTATTAAAATGTTTTTCTGTCTTTCGCCAATGAGTAAATATGTCCTGAAAGAGTAAAAGGCTACTCTTGTGATATTGATCCACTGATTATTAGCTGTAACTTCTGAATTTCAATTTAAAAATACTTAGAAAAGAATGATAAAAATTCAAAACATTGGACTAAGTTCTGAATTTGGTTTGCCATGTTGGTTCAAATGAAGCTTAGCTCTGAAAACGTTATTAGACTTGATCAACCTTTACAAAAGCAACTGCACCAAGTATTTCCAGGCATTTGGAAAAGCCTAGATTCATCTATTTATTCACTTATTCACAAACATTTATAAAGGAGCTACCAGGAGCCAGGTACTATGCAAGGTTTAAGGAACAATGTCTACAGACCCTGATCGCAAATAAATTGTACTTGGTAAGGTCATTCTTGCAAATACAAATAGTAGGAGATAGAAAGTGATTATTGCATGAAGAGAGCCACAGATGAGTTGCTGTGTCAGGGTCAGGGGGAGAAGACAGGATTTTCGATAAAAGGATCTGAGGAGATTTTGTGAAAGAGTTGAATTTGAAGTAGGCCTTTAAGAATAGATGAGACTTGGATTCGTAGATATGTGGGGGAGGACTTGCCACATATAAAAGCACAGCAGCAACAACAAACTAATATATATATAAATTGTGAATCTGTAAGAGGTATAATGATGTATATCAGATAGCTGACTAAGATGGATGAATATGTATGAGGTGATTTAGCAAGCTGATGGTAAAGATAAAGAATGTAAATTATCCAATAATATATGAACCTTTTCTTTTTATGCGTGTGTAACAAAACACTATACAAATAGGAAGATAAACCTAAAAAAGAAAAGAAAAAAATCACAACCCATTGCCGTCGAGTTGACTTAGAATCATAGCGACCCTATTGGACAGAGTAGAACTGCCCCATATGGTTTCCAAAGACTGGATGGTGGATTTGAACTGGTGACCTATTGGTTAGCAGCCAAGCACTTAACCACCGTGCCACCAGGGCTCCAGCTAAGTAGGAAGATAGATAACTAAAATTTTAATGTTTGGAGAACCATTTCATCGGCCTACCGTTCTTGTAGGATCTCAGAAGCCACTCTGAGTAGGAAATTGGCCACCTTTTAGTTTACAAATTCACTACTCGTCTGTCAGTTTGTTGTGCTTTGGTGACTTGCATGTTGCCATGATGCTGGAAGCGATGCCACTGGTATTTTGAACCCAGCAAGATCATCCATGGTGGACAGGTTTCAGCTGAGCTTCCACGCTAAGACAGACTTGGAAGAAGGACCTGGCGGTCTACTGAAAAAACTGGCCAGTGAAAACCTTATGAACAGCAGCAGAACATTGTCTGGTATAGTGCTGGAAGATAAGCCCCTCAGGTTGGAAGACACTCACAATACGACTAGGGAAAAATAGCCTCCTTAAAGTAGAATAAACTTTAATAACGTGGATGGAATGAAGCTTTAGGGACCATCATTTGCTGATGTGGCACTACTTAAAATGAGAAGAAACAGTTGCAAATATCCGTTAATAATTGGAACATGGAATGTATGAAGTATGAGTCTAGGAAAATTGGGAGTTGTCAAAAATGAAATGGAACACATAAAGAGCGATATCCTAGGCACTGGTAAGCTAAGATGGACTGGTATTGGTCATTTTGAATCAGACAGTCATACAGTCTACTATGCGAGGAATGACAAACTGAAGAGGAACATGTCACACTCATCATCAAAAAGAACATTTCGAGATCTTTCCTGAAGTACAGTGCTGTCGGTGATAGGATAATATCCATACACCTAAAAGCAAGACCAGTTAATATGACTGTTATTCAAATTCACACAACAACCACTAATGCCAAAGATGAAGAAACTGAAGATTGTTACCAACTTGTGCAGTCTGAAATTGACCAAACATGCAATCGAGACTCGGTAATAATTACTGGTGATCAGAATGAGAAAGTTGGAAACAAAGGAAAAGGATTAGTAGTTGGAAAATACGGCCTTGGTGATAGAAATGACGCCGAAATTGCATGATAGAATTTTGTAAGAACAACGACTTATTCATTACAAATACCGTTTTTCAACAACAAAAACGGTGACTATACCTGTGGACCTCACCACGTGGAATACACTGGAATCAAATGACCTACATCTGCGGAAAAAGATGATGGACAAGCTAAATATCATCAGTCAGAACAAAGTCAGAGGCTGGCTATGGGACAGACCATCAATTACTCATGTGCAAGTTCAAGTTGAAGCTGAAGGAAATTAAAACAAGTCCATGAGAACCAAAGTACGACCTTGAGTATATCCTACCTGAATTTAGAGACCATCTCAAGAATACATTTGACACATTGAACACGAATGACTGAAGACCAGATGTGTTGTGGGATCACATCAAGGACATCATACATGAAGAAAGCAAAAGGTCATTGAAAAGACAGGAAAGAAAGAAAAGACCAAAATGGATGTCAAAAGAAACTCTGAAACTTGCTCTTGAACGTCGGGTAGCTAAAGTGAATAGAGAAGTGATGAAGTAAAAGTGCTGTACAGAAGATTTCAAAGGGTGGCTCGAAGTGAAGTATTATAATAAAATGTGCAAAGACCTGGAGTTAAAAAACCAAAACGGAAAAACAGGCTCATCATTTTTCAAGCTGAAAAACTAAAGAAAAAATTCAAGCCTCGAGTTGCAATTCTGAAGGATTTTATGGGCAAAATATTGAAAGATGCAGGAAGCATCAAAAGAAGATGGAAGGAATACACAGAGTCACTGTACCAGGAGGTAGCATATGGTCAGAACTGATGCTATTGAAGGAAGGAGTCAAAGCTGCACTGAAGGCAGTGACAAAAAACAAGGCTCCAGGAATTGACGGAATACCAACTGAGATGTTTCAGCAAACAGATGCAACGTTGGAAGCAAGCACTCACTCGTCTTTTCCAAGAAATTTGGAATATAGCTACCTGACCAACCGACTGGAAGAGACCCATATTTATGCCCATTCCAAAGAAAGGTCATGCAACAGAATGTTGAAATTCTCGAACAATATCAGTAATATCACACACAAGTAAAATTTTGCTGAAGATAAATTAAAAAATGGGTACAGCAGTAATCAACAGGGAACTGCTAGAAATTCAAGCCTGATTCAGAAGAGGACGTGGAACAAGGGATATCATTGCTGATGTCAGATGGATCCTGACTGAAAGCAGAGAATACCAGAAAGATGTTTACCTGTGTTTTAGTGAATATGCAAGGCATTTGACTGTGTGGATCATGACAAATTATGGATAACATTGTGAAGAATGGGAATTCCAGAACACTTAATTGTGCTCATGTGAAATGTGTACGTAGACCAAGAGGCAACCATTCAATCAGAACAAGGGGATACTTCATGGTTTAAAATCAGGAAACTATGTGTGTGTGTTGTACCCTTTCACCATACTTATTCAACTGTATGCTGAGCAAATCTGAGAAGCTGGACTATGTGAAGGAGAAAGTGGCATCAGGATTGGAGGAAGACTCATTATCAACTTGCAATATGCAGATAGCACAACCTTGCTTGCTGCAAGTGAAGAGGTCTTGAAGCACTTACTGATGAAGATCAAAGACCACAGCCTTCAGTTTGGATTACACCTTACATAAAGAAAACAAAAATCCTCACATCTGGACCAGTAAATAATATGATAAATGGAGAAAATATTAAAGTTGTGAAGGATTTCATTTTAGTTGGATCCACAGTCAATGCCCATGGAAGCAACAGTCAGGAAATCAAATGACTTATTGCATTGGGCAAATCTTCTGCACAAGACCTTTTTGAAGTGTTAAAAAGCAAAGATGTCACTTTGAGGAATAAGGTGCTCCTGACCCAAGCCGTGATATTTTCGATTACCTTATATGCATGTGAAAGCTGGGCAGTGACTGAGGAAGACCAAAGAAGATTTGATACATTTGAATTGTGGTGTTGGAGAAGAATATTGAATATACCATGGACTGCCAGAATGAAGAAATCCATCTTGGAAGAAGTGTAGCCAGAATGCTCCTTAGAAGTGAGGATGGCAAGACTTCATCTCATATACTTTGGACGTTATCAGGAGGGACCAGTCTCTGGAAAACAACATCATGCTTTGTAAAGTAGAGGGTCAGAGAAAAAGTGGAAGACCTTCAATGAGATGGATTGACAACAATGGGCTCCAACATAACGATTGTGAGGATGGTGCAGGACGGGGCAGTGTTTCTTTCTGTTGTACATAGGGTCGCTATGAGTTGGAACTGACTTGATGCCACCTAACAACAACAGTAAGCAAAAGAAAATTAATCTAGGATCAAGGCACCAAGGTGTAAAAACCAGTACTGTGTCCTGACTCAGAAAAGAATCAAGCTCAATGTGGACATTAGCAGGACCCTGACGTCATAGTACGACTACTAAGTTTCAGAGTTGGACGAGCCTGCCCCTGTCCTTTCACCCATTGTTCTTGTTGCCAAAATTACCAATTTCACTTTGAAGAATACAATCTCTTCACCATTCACCATCCCTAAGTTAAGACGATCAGTGTAATTTACTCTGTTATTAAAAGCCAGTTACCGTTGATACCAATACGGTCGAGCTGATTCTGACTCATGGCAACCCCATGTGTATCAGAGTATATCTGTGCTCTATAGGGTTTTCAGTGGCTGCTTTTTTTGGAAGTAGATCACCAGGCCTTTCTTCTGAGGCACCTCTGAGTAGACTCAAACCTCCAACGTTTAAGTTAGCAGCCAATCACATTAACCATTTGCACCACCCAGGAACTTACTTTGTTTATGTAAAAGGGATGACTTCGTTTTGCTTCTTGCCTCCTCTTTTATTGCCAATGTCTGCCTTACAGGATCATAAAAGAAAGATACTTCCTACAACTAAAACGGCTAAAAACAAAATGTGTTCACTGTAACAGGTAAGCAAAATAAACAATATGATATTAATAAAGCACTTGTATCAAAGTCATTGATTAATAAGGAATATGCAGAATTCTAAGTAAAGGTGAAGACCCCATTTTAGCCAACCATTGTCAGCTATGAAAGCGCATAGACAACAACCAAAGCACCTTGGCAGAGCAAGAGGAAATCGCTGGTTGGGGAGTGGACTCCAATCCTGACTGCTATGATCTAGCTGCATGATCTTGGCTGAGTCATTTCCTACCCCTGCCAGGCCTTGCTTTCTTTCTCTGTAAAATGGAGAGTCAGCCTACATATTTACAGCTTTAAATTTCAGGGATCCTATGCTCATCTTTAGGCAAGAACTTATGAGCTTCCTTTGTTTTTAGAACTTTCTATGAGATGGAACAAGATGCCCTTGAGATCTCCGTGTCTGAATGATCGTGTGTCCAAAACATGGCGGAGGTATATGATATTCCACAACCCAGGACTTTAGAGAAAAGCATAAAGTGAAGTGCGCCTCTGTGTCTTCCTGCCTTTTTAATGAACGTGTTTACTTTGAACTCTCTTTCTGAGGACGCATCATCACAGCATGAAGCCTTGCTGCAGGATGTGTTTAAAAAACAACTCTCTAGCTTTTCAGTTCTATCAGAACTGTTTGTCCAGCAGGCTTGATTGAGACTGAGTGGGACACGCCTGTGAGATCCTGTGAGATGTGGTTTTACAGCACTCACTGCCAGCTATATCATGTCAGGTCTCCATCCTCACACCTGCTGGGTAGCTGCAGGTAACCAGGATGCCTTTGCTTTGCTTTTAATTTTTTTAAACTTACACGCCCTCAGGATTAATAAAATGATTTGTGGTGCCTGCTATACTTGATAGCAGCCTCACAATAGTCCTACATTAGAGGTGCTCTGCAGTCATAGGGCACCCCAGCCCACAGTTCTCATTCATTGACCTTTATAGGCGTTCCTCAGTCAGGAATGTTTCAGTCACTGAGCATTGTAATCACTTTCGGGAAGACTGTGTTTAAATGAAAGTGTAATGTAAACCCAATGAGCAAGCAAGAAACACAAGCAAATTCTGGGATTAGTTCTCCTCACTGACAATGGGGATAGTTAT
Organism: Dugong dugon; assembly: GCA_030035585.1. Lineage (NCBI taxonomy): Eukaryota > Metazoa > Chordata > Mammalia > Sirenia > Dugongidae > Dugong > Dugong dugon. The sequence continues at coordinate 23,715,869 of CM057466.1, forward strand.
ATGCCATGCCTACAGTGACACGTTGCCACCAGTGAAAACCCTTGAACTCATATTCACAGGTGACATGCCATCATCTTTTAGAAAGCCCACAATATTCATGCCAGCTTAGATTAGAATTTTAGACTGTGTTGGAGTAGAAATTTAGGGCTCCCAGGATGTTGAGATTGATCCAGATCATGGAAAGGCTGAAAAATAAGGCAAATAGAGTTTAAATAAGGATAAATTTTCACATTCCTTATACTGAGGACACAGGTTACCTAACCAGGACGCAAAAGAAGCCAGAATGTGTATCTGGGGAGGTGGTAGAAGAAGCCAAGTATATTTGCATTTCCTTCTTCACTCCATTCCACTAGTCCATCAATGATCATCTTCCTTCAGTCATTTTATCACGGGAGAGTGTCATTCCTCTGTATGGGGTCAAGTGACTTTCTAGTATATCCTAGTAGTTATGAAGCCTTTGCTTGTTCTGTGACCCTGGGTAAATAAATTTGCATCTCAGTCTATGTTTTATCATATGTAAGTAAAACAGAACTATTTCAGCAGTTGGACTCTATATTAGAGGTTTGATGGCCACATGTAGCTAGTAGATTAATTTTACTTGACCTGCACAGTTTCCTTTCCCTCTTAATTTATTGTTTGAAGAGGTAATACGTATACGTGGTACAAAATTCAAAAGATACTTATTATGTAGAGAGAAAAATAAACCTCTTTCATACAACTCTTTTCTCCAACCACTCAACTTCCTCCCCAGGAGGCAAACACTATAATCGGCTTCTTGTGTATCCTTCAAGAGACCTTCTATAAATAATATAAATACTTATTTGTGTATATGTGAAGGTGTATGTGCATTTAATGGAAGCATGTACAAGTATGTACATGCTTTCAGTGTATATGTATGCTGTATGTATGTTAAAGCAAATGGTGCTGTGTACGAATACATACACACAGATTCTTGTTAAACTTAATATGCTTTGGAGATCTTTCTGTTGCAATATATGTTGTTGTTAGGTTGAGCTGGTTCCGACTCATAGCGACCTTATGTACAACAGAATAAAACACTGCCCCGTCCTGCGCTCCCCACAATTGTTGCTATGTTTGAGGCCATTGTTACAGCCACTGTGTCAATCCATCTCATTAAGAGTCTTCCTCTTTTTCACTGACCCTGTACTTTACCAAGCATGATGGTCTTCTCCAGGGACTGGTCCCTCCTGATAACATGTCCAAAGTATGTGAGATGAAGCCTCACCATCCTCACTTCTAAGGAGCATTCTGACTGTACTTCTTCTAAGACAGATTTGTTCATTCTTCTGGCAGTTCATGATATATTAAATATTCTTCACCAACACCATAATTCAGAGGCATCAATTCTTCTTTGATCTTCCTTAATCATTGTCCAGCTTTCGCATGCATATGAGGCAATTGAAAATATCATGGCTTGGGTTAGACTATCTTAGACCTCAAAGTGACCTTCTTTTTTTTTTTTTTGCTTTTTTACACTTTAAAAGGGTTTTTGCAATGTGTAATAAGCTGCTTTATTGTTTGAAAGTGCTAGAATTTACTTAACCAGTCCCCTATTGGGGGATATTTAGATTTTTTTCAATATTTGATATTACAAACAATAATACCATGAATACCATCTTGAATATACTCCAGTCCACACATGTGCCAGTAGATTTGTAAGTCAAATTCCTAGAAATAGGTCAAAAGGTAGGTGCGTTGTAGTATGAGCATTTATTCCTATTTTAATATCATTCCTTTTGCTGCATGCCACAAATTTTGATATTTTGTGTTTTTATTATTATTCAGTTATAGCTATTTTTAATCCCCTTGTAATTTCTTGCTTGACTCGTGGGTTCTATAGAAGTCTGTTGCTTAGTTTCCAACTTATTGGAGGATTTTCAACATATCTAATTGTCATCAATTTCTGATTTACTTTTGTTGTTTTAGAGGACATACTTCATAAGATTTCAGTCTTTTGAACTATGCATGGTCCATCACATATCTTGGCTAATGTTTGATATGCCTTCAAAAAGAATGCTTGTTCTGCAACTGTTAGGTGTACTGTTCTTCAAGGATTAATTCAGTCAAGTTGTTTGGTAGTGTTCATATTTTCTGTATCCTTCCTCATTTTTGCTATTTGTTCTATCAATCGTTGAGGGAGGAGTATTATAATCACTAATTATGACTGTGGAACCCTGGTGGTGTAGTGGTTAAGAGTTCAGTTGCTTACTGAAAAAGGTCAGCAATTCAAATCCACCAACTGCTCCTTAGAAACCCTGTAGGGCAGTTCTACCGTGTCCTATAGGGTCGCTATAGTCAGAATCGACTCGACAGCACCTAACAGCAACATATCTTTTTCCATACTTTTACCTTCAACATCTATGAGTCTTAAATTGTATCTCTCATAGACAGAATATTGTTTAGTCTTTCATTTTTATTCAATCTGATAGACTCTGCCTTCTAAGGGGAGATTTTAGTCTATTTGCATTTAATGTTATTTTTACATGATTAAGTATAGCATTCTTGCTATTTGCTCTCTGTTTGTCTCATCTATTTTCTATTCCTTCCTTTGTCTTCTATTTTCTCTTTGTTTAATTAATACTTTTTAGTTTTTAATTCCCATATGGACTTCTTAGTTCTACTCCTTTTTTATTATAGTTATAGTTGTTGCTCTAAAGAATACAATAAGCATCTTTACCTTAGGATACCCAAAAAAAACAAAAAACAAACCCATTGCCACTGAGTCAATTCTGACTCATAGAGACCCTATAGGACAGAGCGGAATTGCTCCATGAGGTTTCCAAGGAGCAGCTGGTGGATTACAAATGCCATCCTTTTGGTTAGCAGCCAAGCTCTTAACCACTATGCCACCAGGGCTCCGCAATCATAATCAGAGATTATAATACTCTTCCCTCAACAATTGATAGAACACATAGCAAAAATGAGTAAGGATACAGAAAATATGAACACTACCAAACAACTTGACTGAATTAATACTTGAAGAACAGTACACCTAACAGTTGCAGAATAAACATTCTTTCTGAAAGCGTATCAAACCTCCACTGCACCACCAGGGCTCTGCACAGAGTTAATATTGAAGTGCTTCACGTAAAATGTAAGAACCTTAAAACAGTATGCTTTAATTAATGTTCTCATCTTTTCTGCAATGTCATACATATTATATTTTTAAGCATTATAACCTTCTCAATGCAGTGCTATCATTTTTGCTTTAAAATTAACAGAACAATGTTATTTTATATTTATCAACATATTTACCATTTTCTGTGCTTTCATCCCTTCTTATGTATCCTAGTATCCTTCAGGTATCATTTCGCTTCAACCTGAGTAACATCTGTTAGCATTTTTTTTTTTTTTTTTTTTAGTGCAGGTCTGCTAGAGATGAATTCAGTCATTTTGTTCATCTGAAAATACCTTTATTTTACCTTCATTTTGGAGGATATATTCACAGGATGTAGAACTATGGATTCATTTTTTTTTTTTTTTTGTATATATATATTAGCAGTTCAAGTTAAAGTGTCATTCCATTGTCTTCTAACCTCCATTGTTTCAGATGGGAAGTAAGCCATAGTTAGTATCGGTGTTTCACAGTATTTGATGTATATTTTTCCTTTTTCTGCTTTTTCATGATTCTTTTCCTTTATCTTTCATCTTCAGCAGTTTGGTTATAATGTACCTAAATGTAGACTGGGGTGAGGGTGGCCACTTGATTACATGCTATGCACAGGTTCACTTCCCCAGAGCCAATGAAGTTTTTACATGGTGAATTGAACTGTTATGCCCATATCTTTTCTCCTCTTGTAGAACATTGAGATTTCTGGAAGTAATTTTACTTACGATAACAGTGAATTATCGTATGGCCATCTCCCACTTCTCACACACTTCTATGCTGCGGTCTTCTGGCCAGAGGCTAAGTCAAAAGGCCATGTGGTTTCATGACTCATTACAAAGTGATAAGGACGTGAAAAATCACCACATCACTTCTCTTAGATTGATCTCAACAACATCCTCTACCAGAAAAAGAGAAATAATCAGATTTATCTTTGTGCTTTATAAATAGACAGCCAAATTGAATCTTAAGCTATGTTGCCTTGAGTAGCTTGCCACAGGGAAGAACTACTCAGGAAACATTTGAATTCCACAAGTAAAGTGACATTTCTCAACCTATTCTTCATGTTAACCTATTCTTATTCATGAGAGTAGACTACAACCTTTCAACTCTAAAATTATAACCAGGAGTAAGAAAATAAATAATATACCAGGTACTATGTTAAGCCTACCGTCATTTTTGTCTAATCATCACAACCTTAGAGTGAAGGTATGATTAACCTTAACTTACAGATGACGAACCTGAGCTTCAGAAATTAAGTAACTTGCTTAAGTTCAAAAATCTAGGATTTGAATCTATGTGTCTGTCTACCTCAAAAATTTTAGAAGTAGCATTATTTTATTGTGCAGATTGCGTTGTTTTATTGTGGTATATATTTGCCTTGTAGCCTTGTTAGACATGGCAAAGAATGTGTTAACAAAGAACCTTTATTTTTAGAGAAATTATCGTAGTAATTTTCCAGTAAAATTGTCTCAAAAAGTATATAGACAAAGGTTTGCATTTATGCAGAGGCTTTTTGTAAGTTATAAAATTAGACTTGTTCTAGTCAAAGAAACTCCAGTTAAAAAAAAAATATGTTTCATTTGAGATAATGTAATTTAGCATTTTCTTTGCTTCTTGTCAGGATGGAAAACAATAGTTCTCTTGCTTGATTTAATATCCTTACGTCTGACAACACAGTTGACAAAGCAGCAGCTAATACACCAAGAATCTCCAAGTTCTGTGCATTGAAAGGACATTAATGAAGTTAGCAAACCAGAAACTTCACAGCCAAATATTCAAAGGTTATACAAGGAGAAAATACGGGCATACCTCATTTCATGGAGCTTTGCAGATACTGCATTTATTACAAATTGAGGGTTTGTCGCAACCCTGCATCGAGCCCATTTTTCCAACAGCATGTGCTCACCTTGTGTCTCTGTGTCACGTTTTGGGTAATTTTCAAAGTATTTCAAAATGTTTCATTATTATTATATCTGTTATGGTGATTTGTGATCAGTGATCTTTGATGTTACTATTGTAACCGTTTTGGGGCACCACAAACTGCGCTCATGTAAGATGGAGAACTTAACCAATACATGTCGTGTGTGTTCCTTCTGCTTCACCAACCGACCATTCCCCTGTCTCTTTCCCTCTCCACAGGCCTTCCTATTCCCTGAAACATGACAGTATTGAAATTAGGCCAATCAGTTATCCTACAATAGCCTCTAAGTGTTCAACTGAAAGAGAGAGTTGCACATGTCTTACTTTAAATCAAAAGCTAAAAATGATTAAGCTTAGTAAGGAAGGCATGTCAAAAGCTGAGACAGGCCAAAAGCTAGCCCTCTTGCACCAAACAGTTAGCCAAGTTGGGAATGCAAAGGAAAAATTCTTGAAAGAAATTAAAAGTGCTACTCCAGGGAACACAAGAATGACAAGAAAGCGGAACGGTCATATTGCTGATGTGGAGACAGTTTTAGTGTCTGGAGAGAAGATCTAACCAACCACAACATTCCCTTGAGCCAAAGCCTAATCCAGAGCAAGGCTCTAACTCTCTTCAATTCTGTGAAGGCTGAGAGAGGTGAGGAAGCTGCAAAAGAAAAGTTTGAAGCTAGCAGAGGTTGGTTCCTGAGGTTTAAAGAAAGAAGCCATCTCTAGAACATAAAAATGCAAGGTGAAGCAGCAAGTGCTGATGTAGAAGCTGCAGCAAGTTATCCAGAAGATCGAGCTAAGATAATTGATGATAATTGTTGTTTAGTGCTACACGAAACAACAGACTTTCAATGTAGATGAGATAGCCTTATACTGGAAGAAGATGCCATCCAGAACTTTCATGAAGTGAATGCCTGACTTCAAAGCTTCAAAGTAATAAGCTGACTCGCTTGTTAGGAGCTGATGCAGCTGGTGACTTTAAGTTGAAGCCAGTGCTCATTTACCATTCTGAAAATCCTAGGACCCTTAAGATTATGCTAAATCTACTCTGCCTGTGCTCTATAAATGGAACAACAAAGCCTGGATGACAGCTCATCTGCTTACAGCGTGGTTTACTGAATATTTTAAGCCCAACGTTGAGAACGAATGCTCAGAAAAAAAGACTCCTTTCAAAATATTACTGCTCCTTGACAATGCACCTGGTCACCCAAGAGCTCTGATGGAAGTGTACAAGGAGATTAATGTTGTTTTCATGCCGACTAACACAACATCCATTCTGCAACCCATGGATCAAGGATTAATTTCAACTTTCAAGTCTTATTATTTAAGAAATACATTTTGTAAGGCTATTACTGCCATAGATGGTGATTCCTTTGATGGATCTGGGCCAAGTGAATTGAAAACCTTCTGGAAAGGATTCTTCATTCTAGCTGCCATTAAGACCATTTGTGATTCATGGGAACAGGTCAAAATATCAACATTAACAGGAGTTTGGAAGAAGTTGATTCCAACCTTCATGGATGACTTTGAGGGGTTCAAGACTTCAGTGGAAAAAGTAGCTGCAAATGTGGTAGAAATAGCAAGAGAACTAGATTTAGAAGTGGACCCTGGAGATGTGAATGAGTTGCTGTTTTCTTATGGTACAAATTTAACGGATGAGGAGTTGCTTCTTATGGATGATCAAAGAAAGTGATTTCTTGAGATGGAATCTACTCCTGGTGAAGATGCTGGGGACATTGTTGAAATGACAACAAAAGATTTAGAATATTACATAAACTTAGTTGATAAAGCGGCAGCAATGTTTAAGAGGATTGACTCCAATTTTGAAAGAAGTTCTGCTGTGGGTAAAATGCTATCGAACAGCATCGCATGCTACAGAGAAATCTTTCGTGAAAGGAGGAGTCAATCAATGCAGCAAACTTCACTGCTGTCTTATTTTAAGAAATTACCACAGTTATCCCAGCCTTCAGGAGCCACCACCTAATCAGTTAGCAGGCATCAACATCAAAGCAAGACCCTCCACCGGCAAAAGATTACAATTCACTGAAGGCTCAGATAATGTTTATCATTTTTTAGCAATAAAGTGTTTTTTTAATTAAGGTATGCACATTTTTTTAGACATAATGTTATAGCACATTTAATAGACTGTAGTATAATGTAAACATAACTTTTATATGCACTGGGAAACCAAAACAATTTGTGTGACTCTCACTTTATTGCAGTGGTCTAGAACCAAACCCGCAATATCTCCGAGGTATGCCTGTATCTACCTTTGGAGTTGTCAAAGGTAAATTGTATCGCAAGAATCATCAATAGTTCTTGATTCCTTTCTTCCTTATACACAAATCAGTAAATAAACATGGCATAGCAAAGAAGAAAGATGGTTTTGTACAGTATAAAGATTTTACATGTTGGTTTTGCTTGAAGAGGAAAAAAGTTAAAACTACAAGGCCTCTCATACCTAGCACGTATTTGAAAATCAATCATTGTTACATGTCATGGGGAGAATCATTAGTCACAATTACTAATATAATAGCAAAGTCCATTTTTTCTGTTTACATTTTTCTTATTTGGTTTCTTAAAAAAAAATATATTACTGCCACATCTTTGGCATGTAAGCAATATTTTCTAAGTAACAATGTTTTATATGGGCCCTGTAACTGAACATATTATTTAACTGTTTAATGAAAACGCTATAGAATCTTTAAGTCAAAAAGGGAATTTGTGATAGCCTGTTTCAACAAACACTTCTCTTGAACATTGAGGGAAACGGAGAAACTGAGAGGGAAAAATGAGCTTCCTAGTTTGAGCACAACTATAGATATGCAGAAGAATGAAAATCTAGGTCTCACAATGGCTTTCCACCAAATTATTTCATTGAAGTAGATTGTTCTTTTACTTCAAGAACAGTTGAGAATACAACGGGAATACAACAGTCCTGATCCCTAACTTTGTAGAACTTAAGCAGTTCTTCTGTAGTACAATGTCAGTTAATGTCAAGTCATAAAGAAAGAAAAGTAAGGTAAAGGGTTATGAAATGACCAAAAGAGGTGCTAAATTATGTAATGTTGTCAGGGAAGGTGTCTCTGAGGTGGTCACATCTGAGCAGTGACCTGAATGAGATGAGGGGCCAAGCCATGTGAATATGTGATTGGAGAAGTTTTCTAGAACATGAGCTATCAGTTGTGAAGGGATTGAAATGAGGATGCACTGCCTGTGTCTGAGCAACAGCAAGAAGGTGAGTAGGGGAGTGCAGTGAGCATTTATTCATTCATTGCAAATCGATTTATTCACTGTACTTTCATCCCATGGATCATCGCAACCAGAGTAGTTAAGGTAGAACTAGGGAACTGCAGAGAACAGGATGAAGATCAATTGTAAATATGGTACCATTTAGCTATGTTAACCATACAGCATTATACAAGTTGTATATTCCTACTTGAGTTAGATAGCATATATTTTGCAAGTAAAGCTGGAGTGAGCAAAAGTAGTCATGAGTGAATCACAGAATATTCTTTACTTATCAGAAAATTGATCCCAAGAAGATGCCACGCTTTAGACTGTAGAAACTTTTCAAGTTATGATAGCAAGGCCTTCTATGGAAAAAGAAATAACCTCATATTTGTACAGGTCTTTGTAGGTGTCAAACAACTCACACATGTGTTATATAATTTGATCTTTCCAATCTCAATGATCGATCTTAAACATGGTTTTCAGTTTACACTAGAGGAAGTTGAAGTTCTGAGAGGTTAATTGATTTGTCAAAGGTCAGGTGGAAAATTGTCGATGGACATAAACCCGAAATTTAGAGAGTCCAAATAATTTCCCAGAAAATATTTGCTGTAATTACTTCACGTAGGGTAGAAAATTCTCTCTTTTTTTATTCTGTTCATTTTATGTCTTGATATAATTATTATTATAGGAACTTGCAGATGGTTAGTTTTGACTTAGGCAGTTTTACAAGCACTATTGGTGAATAGGAGCCCTGGAGGCACAGTGGTTAAGAGCTTGGCTGCTCACCAAAAGGTTGGCAGTTCGAATCCACCAGATGTTCCTTGGAAATCCTATGGGGCAATTCTACTCTGTTCTATAGGGTTGCTGTGAGTCAGAATCAACTCAATGGTAACAGGTTCATGTTTTTGTTTTTTTGTTTTTTGTATTAGTAAATAAAACCTGTGAGCAAGTGTGCTTTATTATGATCTAGAATATAAAGTTAGAAGTAGAATGTATGAGTTGGGGACAAAATAAAGCTTATTTTCTCGTGTGAGAATCACTGTCCTCGCTTTATAGATGAGGAAACAAAGTTATCAAGATTAAATAACGTGTTCAAGATTATGCAGCTAAAGAGACAGAATCAATACCGTCACTCAATTCTATTTGATTACATAGTCTTTGCTGTTTTCCTGACTTAAAATGTTCTTGTTATTATCCACTTCAGAATAAACTAAGTGCTGACCTTTGCTACATAATAAGCACTGATGAGGAACATCTCTGTGAGCCAAACCTCACAGTGTCTAGGAAAGGAGCAAGGCAAACCACCATGATACAAGGCAGAGCATGTTATATGCTAAAAGAAATAGCAAATATTATGAGAGGCTAGGAGTCCCTGTGTGGTACAAACGCTTAAGGCACCCAAATGCTAACCAGAAGGTTGGAGGTTGGAGTCTACCCAGAGGCACCTTGGATGAAAGTCCTGGTGACCTACTCCTTAAAAATCAGCTATCGAAAACCCAATGGAGCACAGTTCTGCTCTGACACACGTGAGGTTGCCGTGAGTCATAATCAACTAGACGGCAATTGGTATGGGTATGAGAGGCTAAGGAAGGGAAAGTTTGCTTTAACCTGAAGGAACTGGGAAGAGCATTTTCAAAGGCCCTGTTGGATAGCGACAAATAGAGAAGAACTTGAGCAAAGTACAATTTGAGGATTAGGAAGTGTGGGCACGTCCAGGAATTACCGTGTGATGAAGACACCGTTGGCAGTGATAGTCAACCACAAAAAGAATATAACATTTTATCCACATAATCATCGAAACCCCTAAATTTCTGTTTCCTTGTCTTTAATGAGATTTATATCCAAAGGAGAATACTGTTCAAGTGGGGTTGGGGAGGGCCAGTGCTGGCCCAGTTAGAGGCTGGCTAAGGAGGAAGGGGCTCATCCTGGGCAATGGGAGAATCTGGGACTAGAGAAGAGAAGCCAGAAACTGTGTCTAAATTCAGAGAGAAGTTTCAGGAAGAAATTCAGTATTGGGAGAGGGTTCAAGGTATAGGATATGAAATTAGGGGCCAGGGAGGAAAAATTCTAGAGAAAGAAATCTGTGCGTATATGGTGTGTGTGTGTGTGTGTGTGTGTGTGTGTGTGTGTTGGATGGGCAGGTTTCTATTTCATCAGCAAACGTTTCTATAAGCCTTGCTGTGTGCCTACATTGAACTAAGCTCAGGATTATAGAGAGAAACAAAGAAAATTTATGAGATGCAACATGACTATGGGTTAGTGTTTCAAAAGAAAAAAATAAACCTCCTTATTACACGTTATGCATTCACTGCTTCCATTATATGCTCTGGATCAAGGTCTAGGATTTTATCACCTTTGGCTCCAAGCCTGCCTTTCTCCATTACACATTCGATTTACTGTCATTTTGAGCACACTTTTTATAACCTCAAAACCCCTTCTGAATATATGTGATTGCCCAAGTCTTTGCCAAAAGCTTTTCATGTGTATGAATAAGTTGTTTTAGTGACAGAAGCAATACCTTATGAAGGATAAACCTTAACTATGGCATAGGGCCCTGGATCCTAGAACAGCTATAAACGTGTGATGAAAGCACAGTATAAAGTTTTTTGTTATATGATTGTATAGTGTTTTTCTTGTCGTAAGAAGATAACAAGAATAATAATGAGTTGGAGTTACTGTAAATTCTAAAACTTTACACCATGTTTTCATATCCACCATCTCATTTTCCCTTAACAGCTCAGTTTACAGTTGAAAGATGTGAAATTCAAACAGGTTTAACACTAAAGTTCCACAAATATAGTATGTATGGAGCCAGAAGCAAAACCCCGATTTTCTTACCCCAAGTCTGGTGCTCTGATTTCTCATGACCAAAAACAATAATAGCAAATATATTGTGAAATCTTTTAATGCGTACCTCCATAGTGAAATTACATACTTAGTGGAAGTTTACAATTAAAACGGTTGTCTAAACTGGCTCAGTGCCCTTGAAGTTTCCCCCTCGCTTTCCGATGGAGGCTGCCTGTGCCCCACAGAAGTGCCTGCTCTACTAGAACTCTTGCCATTTTTCTTTGCCTGAAATGTCTTGCCCTGGCCAGGTATTAATAGTTGCCTCATTTCTGAATTCTGATGCTTTGCATAGCCCCTTTGCAATGACAATTAGATGGGATAGTCCGCTTGACTTTTCATTTTTAATTAGGATCTAGACAGGTCTGGATTAAGGCATGTGAGGGCCCTAAAACTAGTGATCTGTGGTGCCCTGTCCTCTGCTTCCTCACGCATTCTAACAGGGTATGTGAGTTGTATATATACATGTATATATGTGTGTGTCGTAACTATCCATGATATAAGTTCTTTTTAAATGTGACTGTAATATTAGCAATTGAACACAAAAGTGGTATATGCCATTGTGGCAGAATGAAATGAACTGGATTATAAAATTTTTAGTGGCTGTAGGTATCTTAGTCATCTAGTGCCGCTATAACAGAAATACCACAAGTGGATGGTTTTAACAAAGAGAAACTTATTTCTTCACAGTAAAGTAGGCTAAAAGTCCAAATTCAGGGTGTCAGCTCCAGAGGAAGGCTTTCTCCCTCTGTCAGCCTTCTTAACAATCTTCCCCTGGACTAGGGGCTTCTCTGTGCAGGGACCCAGGGTCCCAGCACTGCTTTCTTGGTAGTATGAGATCCCTCTCTCTGCTTGCTTCCCTTTCCTTTTTATCTTTTGAGAGATAAAAGGTGGTGCAGGCCACACCCCAGGGAAACTCCCTTTACACTGGATCAGGGATGTGACCTGGGTAAGGGTGTTACAATCCCACCCTAATCCTCTTTAACATAAAATTGCAATCACAAAATGGAGGACAACCACACAATACTGGGAATCATGGCCCAGTCAAATTGATGCACACATATTTGGCGGGGACATAATTTAATCCAAGACAGAGGGATACTAAAATTTTTACTATATACCACATTTTCTACAAAAAGAATATTCCACATATTCTACAACAAAGAAAATGAGTCACTGAACTTAGTTGTTTCAACCATCAGTTTAAAATTCTATTCCTCTCTCACAAGGAATAATAAATTGACTTTCACCAATTTTGCTTTAAATGGCTTGTACTTCAATTTTGATGCTTCTTTCATGATAAATACTATAATTATAAATGAACAAATGAAAAGATGTCATAAAGAAACACTTCCATTGTAACAAAACAAACATTTTGCAAGATAAGTAAATATTGAATTTTGTGTCCTCTTAATGTGCCTAAAACCTCATTTTTAAGCAAGTATAGAGTAATATCCAGCACTGTGTCCTGCACAACAGATAAAAAATGAAACTCACTTGATACATAAATTAAAACTTTTCATATTAGATAAATATTACTATTTCCAGTATCTTTAGACATTTGCAGTGTATTATATTAAACTATTACCCATGTTAGTATTATATTAAATGTATGCTAGATTGCATCTGCATGTATGCCAAACATATTTTAAAGTAAGAGTTATAAATACTATTTACAAAACGTAGGGCATAACTGTACGTAAACGCTATACGTTAAAAATAACTTGACTGAATTCATTGCAGTGGTCGACTTATTCACTTTTTTGCATCATCTGGAACTGGAGTTTCCTTTGGTTGTTTACCAGGACATGCACAAGAGCATACTATTGTGCTTGTATCATGGCAAAGAGCATTGCTGGCTCCCCAAGCTCAAGCTGCTGGGTCAGCAGACATGGATGTACAAGATGGTTCTCTCAAAATGGATCAGAGACCCATTTATTAATATAATCTATCATGGCCCAGTAACTGCGCATATTGGATCCAGTTGCATATTGGGTGAATGTAGCAAGAATTAGACTCGACAACCCACCCCGACCTCTTGTTTATTAGAAAGAAATAATATACTCCCAAAAGATCCACCAAAATGAGAAGTTTCAATTACATGGGAAGGGACAAATGTCAAGGAAAGTGTTGGAGGGTAGGGGCCTCATAGCTTAAACAACCTGGCCGGCACATTCTCACGCCCTGGAGCTGGTATCAGTTCCATTTAGTGCCCTGCCGGTTCCCTTCCACTCTGGTGCTCCCTTTTCCTTGTGTCTTGTCTGCTTGCCATCTATGGGTCTTTGCTTTGGACAACTGGTGCCCTTGGATTGTTGATGCCCTGAGCACGTGCTTACCTTGCTTATTGGGTAATCCGTCCCTGGATCTAACTGCTGTTTCTGTTATCATTCAATTTACTAACTTAGTAGTTCATGGGCCAATCCCTACCTAATGATGTTCCTGGCTCAGGCCTCCAGGACTTCAGCCCCTGCCCCTGTAACCCATTGCCTACTAGTCAATTTTGACTCGTAGCAACTCTGTAGGACAGAGTAGAACTTCCCCACAGGGCTTCCAAGGAGCGGCTGGTGAATTCGAACTGTCAGCCTTTTGGCTAGCAGCCATAGCTCTTAACCATTATGCCACCAGGGATCCGCTCAGCCCCTTCCTAATATCCCAGAATTTTGCTTTCCCAGGAGGGGAGTTTAAACAATAGTGAAATTAAACAGAAACCTTGCTGTTAGGTGCTGTCGAATCAGTTCTGAAAACAGAAACCTAGTTCAATATTTATTTAATGAAAGTGCTATTTTTCTCAGGCATGTAGAGCCACAGTGGCACAATGGTTAAATGCTCAGCTGCTAACCGAAAGGTCAAAGGTTTGAACCCACCAGATACTCTGCGGGAGAAGGATGTGGCAGTCTGCTTCTGTAAAGATTCACCACTTTGGAAACCCTATGGGGCCGTTCTGCTCTGTCCTAGAGAAAGTCTGTCTGAGTCAAAATCGACTCGATGGCAGTGAATTTGGTTTTGGTTCTCATGCATAAAAGACAACATAGAATGACTATTTTACACAAATAACGCACACCTTCTACATTTGTTTGCCAACTGCATCCTCCCCCTGTGAGGTATTTTCATAAGTGCTGTTATGCCAATTTATTTTTACATGTTGCCGGAAAAAATTAGCATAACGCACTTAAGAATTTCATGTGGGAGAGGCACGATTGTCAAACAAACATAGAAGGTGCATATTATTTGTGTAAGAATATGGTATGTGCAGCTGTTGCTGTTTTTAGAAGCCCTGGAGACACAGTAGTTAAGCACTTAGCTGATAACTGAAAGTCTGGCAGTTAGAGTCCACCAGCCACTCTACGGGAGAGAGATGAGGCAGTCTGCTTCCATAAAGATTTAGAGCCTTGGAAACCGTATGGGGTAGTTCTACTCTGTCTTATAGAGTCGCTATAGCCGGAATCCACTCAGTGGCAGTGGGAATGGGGATTTTTCTTGTTTGTTTGTTTTAGAATTCCCTGGGTGGCATAAACTATTAAGCTCTCATCTACTAACTGAAAGATTGACAATTCAAATCCACCCAGAGGTGCCTTGGCAGAAAGGTCTGGCAATCTACATCCAAAATATCACAGCCTTTGAAAACCCTGTGAAGCCATTCTACTCTAACACACTTGGGGTTGCCGTGAGTTGGAATTCACTTGACAGCAACTGTTTTTTTTTCCCCTGGGTGTCCATTTATGTTAATGATGAAGGCTCCCATCACAAGTTTGGCATCAAAGTCAAGCTTGGCTGTGCATTAGGAAGAGCAATGTATGGCACTAGAAGAAATTCTGAACCAACAGCCAAAAGCCCATAAAAAGAAAACCGATAAAATCTGTATGGAATGTTTGTATTTTTGAAATCTTTTAACTTAGTCTTAGAAGAAAACCAGAACTTAAAATTATCTGAGAAATTAGGTCTAAATCAATTTGATTCCTGTACTTGCCAAAGATTACACTCTGTCCTAGTAATATTAGGATAGTGTCATAGAAGAGCCTGCTTTCCAGGACACAGAACCAACATTTAGTTTCCGTGCTGCAAGACAAGGAATACACAATCCTTTCCTTCTTTGCCCTAACTTTCCCTAGTCACTTTGCTTTTCCGATTCTTTCTTTTTTATTGTGCTGTAATTTACATACCATAAAATTCACCTTTTTAAAGTGTAGAATTCCATGGTTTTTAGTACATTCACAAAGTTGTAGAACCATCACCAGTCTAATTGCAGAGAATTTCCATCTCCCTGAAAAGAAGCGTGTACCCGTTAGCAGGTATTCCTCACTTCTCCATCCCACCAGTCTTGATAACCAGTAGTCTACTTTCTGTCTATAGATTTGCCTGTTGTGGACATTTCATGTTAATGGCATATATAACATGTGGCCTTTTGTGTCTGGTTTCTTTTACTGAGAATAATGTTTTCATGGTTGAGTAATAATCCATTGTATGGATATACCATATTTTGTTTATTTATTCATCTTTTGATAGACATGTGGATTGTTTCTTCATTATGAATTACTGCTGTGGACATTCGTGTGTAAGTTTTTGTGTCCGTGTATGTTTTCAGTTCTCTTGTGCATATACCTAGGAATAGAATTGCTGGATCACATGGTGACTGCACGTTTAACTTTCCGAAGAACTGCCAAACTGATTTTCAAAGTAGCCGCACCATTTCACATTCCCACCAGCAATGTGTGAGGGTTCCAAGTCTCCACATCCTTGTCAACACTTGTTTTGTGCATATTTTTATTATGACCGTGGTAGGTTGGAAGTGGTAGCTCATTGTCATTTGTTTCTCTGATTCTTATGCCAGTTAGTTACTTAGAACTGACAGTACTCTGGGAAATAATGTTTTTGTTATTAATATAATAAGAAAATACTTTATTGTTCTTCTTATTTTAATGTCTACAACTGCTTTTCTATTCCTATTCCTGTTTTCTTAGTGTCGTTTTTTCATCCATAATTTTGGAACTATTGAAAATCAGTGAAGCCCCCTAAGGAGTATCTTCTATCTGTGAAGACCTTCATCGGTCCATTGTATCTACATCACTGAAGTTTTTTGCCAATGAAGACATAGGATTAGTCTAGGCATATCACTGTGGTTTCAACCAACTCCTTTGTTGTCATTAGCTGCCATCAACTCAGTCCCCAACTCATGGCAACCCCATATACAACAGAATCAGACAGTTGTAATCCATAGGGTTTTCACTGACTGCTATTTGGAAGTAGGTAGCCAGGCCTTTGTTTCTAGTCTGTCTTAATCTGGAAGCTCCACTGAAACCTGATCAGCATCACCGCATCACATGGGCCTCCAATGACAGACAAGTGATGACTACACTTGAAGTGCATTGGCTGGGAATTGAACCCATGTGTCCTGCATGGGAGGGGAAAATTCTACCACTGAACCAGCAACCAGTTCTGCATATTCGTCAGTAACTTAATTTCAGGCATATCCCCTGGGTTATATGCATTATATCATGGAGGCCTCGCATTGGAAGGCTTACAAGGAGGATCCTTCCAGTACACAATAAAGAAGACAGTGCCTTCTGTGAATATATTTGATGTGTAGGAATCTTATTTAGTTGTAGCTGTGGAAGATATTATCATATTTGTTTTTCTTTTGCTTATATCATAAGGGGAGATATTTCCTCTTTCCATGAAATGCTTTTTGTTCAGTCAACAATTTGGGATTTGATTTTATTGTGTTGCTTATAAAATCTCATTGTAAATCAGTGAGTAAGACTCAGGCAGAAAAAGAGAACTTGAGAGACAGTGATTGTGTAGCAATAAATGTGTGTGTGTGTGTGTGTGTAACTTTTAATTAACCATATAACCTTTTGGTTTTCTTATATATCAAATGAGGGAGGTTGATACAAAGGATCTTTAAGGGCCTTTCTTGGACTAAAACTCTCATTCTAAGTTTCCTTGAGGATCATACAATATAATAGTAATTTTTTTCCCTACTACTTACTCCTAGGTATTTGTATCTAAGATTTTGATTAAAAAAACCCATTGCCATCAAGTCAATTTAGACTCATAGTGACCCTTTAGGCAAGAGTAGAACTTCCCCACAGGGTTTTCAAGGAGTGGCTGGTGGATTTGAACTGCTGAACTCTTTGATTACAAAGTAAGAAATAGTTTCAAAGCATTAAAGGGAAAGTTACTGACTTTTGACAAAGAAGTAGTATACTGGTGATTTTATGGAAAACACTTTGTGTACATAATAGATCCATGTATATGTGGGGTAATCCCTTCAAAAACATTGATGAACCTGTGTTTGCTGTGATTATGTTTGATATTGATTCCCAGAGGTAAATTCTCGTACCCTATTTACAGTTTAGTTGTTATTGTTAGGTGCCATTGAGTTACTTTTTGACTCAGGGACCCCATATGCCAGAGTAGAACTGCCCCATAAGATTTTCTAAGCTGTAATCTTTACAGGAGCAGATCTACAGGTGTTTTCCTGCAGAGCCACTGGGTGGGTTTGAACTGCCAACCTTTTGCTTAGCAGCCAAAACTTAACCATTGTGCCATCAGGGGCTCCTCCATTTACATGCTAAGTGACACAAAAATGAGCCATGGCTGTCACTAAAATTCACAAAACATAATGCAGAGGGCAGAGTTTAGATCTGCCACAGTCTCAAACGCAGTCCATTTTGAACGATCTTAGCCCACTTAGTGACTGAAGCCTGAGCAGTTGCGTTCTGTAAAGGTTGATTAGAAAGGACATCTTGCTTCTTGATTTTGGGTGATGAATCTTTCCAACCAAGTGCTAATAGCGATTGTGTGCGGTTCCCTCTCATTTGTTCTTAGCAGAGGACATGCTTTCCAAGCCCATTGGATTTAAGAATTTGTTGATTCATCTTAAAAGTCTTTCTCTTTTTTGTGTCCTCTCTTTTTCTGCAGGATGTTTTCACTCCAGAATGCAAATTTAAGGAATCTGTGTTTGAAAACTACTATGTGATCTATTCTTCCACACTGTACCGTCAGCAAGAATCAGGCCGAGCATGGTTTCTGGGACTCAATAAAGAAGGTCAAATTATGAAGGGGAACAGAGTGAAGAAAACCAAGCCCTCATCACATTTTGTACCAAAACCTATTGAAGGTATAGAACCAATGTTTTCTATTCTTTGTGTTCTGTTCTGGATATTGATGCCAATTCTACTCTTGGTCCTTTTACTTAGTAAGATTCGCCTGGAATGCTTTGTGCATGCTCCTACCTATAACTCATTTTGTTCAAGGTCAAAATTCAAGTCAGGATTCCATTTCCATGATTCTGTTCTTAGTCAGAACAAAGATTCAGAAAACACAATAGTACTTCTTCCTACCAAAATATAAGAAAATCCTATTATTAATTCTTGGCACTTACCAAAAGAAAAAATAAAATAAACGTGTTTGAATATAAAACCAAATCAAAAGCAAACCCGTTGCCATGGAATCAATTCCGACTCATAGGGACCGTATAGAACAGAGTAGAACTGTCCCATAGGGTTTCCAAGGAGCGGCTGATGGATTTGAACTGCCTGTCCTTTGGTTAGCAGCCAAGGTTTTAACCACTGTGCCACCAAGGCTGTATGCTTGAATACAGAGGCTAGAAATTCCTGAAAGTGAAAAAATAGTGATAGTTACCATTTAGAATGTAATTTCCTTCTTTGTTGAACACAGTGATTTAATTTCTCAGGTTACATCCTTGATAATAATTATTACTGTTAGTACTGTTAGAAGCATGTTTATATCCTAATCTCTTTGTCTTCATGAACAAATCTAACAATATAAAGTATTAATTTTCTTTGTAGTTTTTAAGGAAAAAAACAGTATGCTGTTTTCTGTGATCAATTAATATTTACAGAATTAAATTTTTCCTTCTTATTTGAGCCTAAAACCTCCTTCTCCTTTTGTCATTTAATAATAAAGTGTTTACTTATTTCTAATTTCCCAGTTGAATAAATAAGTTTATGCCGAGGAAATCTATTTCTGGCGACTGGGACACGTTTCCTTGAAAGTCTGTTAACTAAGATGAGAATATACCATTGAGGTGATCCCATTTACTATATTTAGTTAAGATTTTTAATCTAGACTAAGAAAGTGTTAAACCAGAAAAACCAACACGTTGCTGTCTAGTCGATTCCAACTCATAGTGACCCTATAGGACAGAGTAGAACTGCCCCATAGGGTTTCTAAGGAGCGGTTGGTGGAGTCACACTGTGGACCTTTAGGTTAGCAGCCGAGCTCTTCACCACTGTGCCACCAGGGCTCCAAGAACGCAGTAATGGTCTGGAAATTTACCAGCATAACAGTATTTTCCTCTAAAAATCTCATTCTAATCATTTAAAACATAGCTCGACTTCCTTGTCTGAGGAAATGAGAAAACTGAGGCAGTGGCTTGTGCCTCTGTGACTGAGCCAGGCTTGCTGCCCCCGACATACCTCACAAGGTATGGTCAGGGCCCCCAATCCAGGAAGACACAGCCTGTCAACAATACCTACAACTCCAACAGTCAGCACTGGGGGAATGTGACGTGCGGAGCCCCTTGTCCCTCTCCAGGGGGACCCTTTTAGCCACACAGAATTGAACTTTCCTTTCCTGCCACCCATTTCCACTATTTTGGGCCCCATGTTGTTTTTTCTGCCCAACTCCATCCCTCTCCCAATTTACATTTACTTGTCCTCCTGGAAAATGCCTATTAATCTTTATTAAAAATTAATTTAAGAGCCAATACTTCTGTGAGAGCCTCCTTGTCTTTCTTTAAGTAGAATTAATCATTCTGTCACCTCATCATTGTATACATCTCCCTCATAGTAATGATCACATTGTAAGATATTTTCGTATTTGCCACGGTCTCCTCTTAGGCATAGTTAGCTCACTCTTTGAATGAAGAGAACACGTATTATTTTTCCCCATATCTTTCTGTGTATTGCACAATATCTGGCATAAAACAGAGAGATAGTCAATAACCAGTTGTCAGTTAGTAATTAGACATATGAATGATCAAATTAATGAATAGATAAGTATAAAGGCAAAGCAGAACTACATGCTCCAGAGAACTTTATGCTATACTTGCAAATATAAAACATACTGACTTATAGCAATAGTAAAAACTAGAAAGTAATATATTACTCATTGCAGGAAATGATACTGAGATTTAGGAAAAGAGCTATCACTTCCAGCAAAAGGGAGAAATCTGATATCTGCACGTGCCATCAGGGTGAGGCCAGGTTCAGTTCAGACAATTTGAGACAAGAGGTGGGAACTGGACAGACAAAAACATTCCAGGTGCAGTGTGCATCAGGCAGAAAAGTGCCTGCTTTGTAGAGTTATTCAGAGGGCACCTAAGAAGGAGTAGATATTTTCCATGAGAAAATGTGTTGACACCCAAAACTCAAAAGTAATGTTTTGAGTTTTTGTGCTTTCAACCATTGTGCCATTTTTATTTGGGCATTTAAGTTGATTAACTTTTTTTTTTTTTTTGCTGTTGTTATAAAAGTAGTGCATCCTCATTAACAGGTTTTAGAAAATTTAGAATACATTTTATACACCTAAAACACAGAGAGAAATGCTGATAGCCTACCCTCAATGCGATGGGTTGACACAGTGGCTACAACAATGGGTTCAAACCGAACAACTATTGTGAGGATGTGCAGGACCGGGCAGTGTTTCGTTCTGTTGTACACAGGGTTGCTACTAGTTGGAACCAACTTGATGGCATCTGACAACAACGACACCCTCATAGTCATAACTGCTATCTGCACTTTAGTTAGTCAAGTTTCCCCTTGGGTCTGGATGACCATCTACACATTTCCAAGAGAAATGTATACAGTGACCATGTTCCTAGCTCTAGAGTTGCCTTACTTTTATAGTTATTTCTGTATTTCAGTAGAGAACGAGCAAACTATATTCCTAGATGTTTAAGTTAGAATTAGGTTGGGCTGTGTGTAACATAAAACCTGAGTGAAAAGCAGTTTAATCATACAAGGTTTTATTCTCTCACATAACAAATATAAAGACCAGCTGTCCAGCTCTGGTGCTGTGGCTTCCCAGCTGTTAGGGATCTTGGCTACATCCAGCTTTTAGAGCCTCTCTAGTGTGTTGCCATGACCCATTTACAACTGTGCACTGTACATCCTGCATAACCATGCACATGGTCCTGGATGTCTCCCCATCATGGTCTAAGCCAGCATCCGTATTCCAGTTAGAGGGCAGAGGAAATGATGAGGAAGATGGAGACAAAATCCTGGGACAGTTTTCTCTTCAGGATGGTCCCCAGTAGCTGTCATAACATAATTTATTTACATCCCATTGCCCACAAGCCAGTCATATGGTCAGACCTAGGTGCAGGGAAGAATATGAAATGTAGTGTTTTTTAAGCATGGCTACATGCCAAATAGGCCACCTAGAAGGCACAAATGTTTAAGTGCCTGGCTGCTAACCAAAAGGTTGGCAGTTTGAGTTCATCCACAGGTAACTCAAAAGAAAGACTTGGTAATCCGCTTCTGAAAGGGCACAGGCATTGAAAACCCTATGGAGCACAGTTCTACAGAGCACACATGGGGTTGCGTTAAGTTAGAATCAACTTGAACTGTTTTTGTTTGTTTGTTTTTGTTTTACATACCAAATAAACTGAAACCAAACCCATTGCCATGGAGTCAATTTCAACTCATGGCAAACCCATGCATGTCAGAGAAGAACTGTGCTCCACGGGGCTTTCAGTGGCTATAATCTTATGGAAGCAGATTGCCAGGACTTTCTTTCACCATGCCACTGGGTGAATTCAAACCATGAACCTTTTGATTAGTAGCCAAGTGCTTAATTGTTTATACCACCCAAGGACCTTCATACCAAATAAATGTTTAATTATTTAGGGAGAATAGCCAAATGGGTATTTGGGACAACCAACAGCCTCTGGTTCATCGTTCCATCATCTTAACACTGGAATATCTCTGATTTCCCGATTGACACCTTTTGATTGATTGTTTTGTTTTTGTTCCTTATTTACCGATGCCTTGAAATGATTTTCTGTTGTTGTTTTAGGAGAAAAAAAAAGTCCAGTCTAAATCTGACTCGCTAAAAGCTCTTTCTCTTTTTAGTTCGTGGGGAAAGAAAATTAGATGTGAAGTATGTAGAATATGATGAGAATAGCTTCCAAAGATGAAAACAAGAAGTTAATTGGTTTCAGACTAAAGGCCTCTTAATCTCTTATAAATATCTTTGCCTTTTGTCTTAGGCATTATTTTCTGAACGGTATAAGCTACAGTTTTATAAATACTTACTTTACAGGTACAGTTCTGAAACAAAAACCAAACCCATTGCCGTTGAGTCAGTTCTGACTCAGAAACTCTATTGGACAGAGTAGAACTACCCTGTAGGACTTCCAAGGAGCGGCTGGTAGATTCAAACTGCCGACCTTTGGGTTAGCAGCCGTAGCTCTTAACCACTGTGCCACCAGGGCTTCGAGTTGTTCTGTAGGGTACCATTATTATCAGATAGGTACATCTGAGGTTGTGCTAGATGTTATTCTACTATGCAGTGACAACTTCTTCCTCCCTGCTAGGATCCCAACATTACTCTTGCTACCAATATTAGTACTAGTCTTAACTAATTCGATACACAATTTATCAATTTAACATTTGCCAGGCACATTACATACATTATGTCAGTTAAACCTTATAACAGCCCTATGTTCTTATCCTCATTTTATAGACAAGGAAACTAATATTTAAAGTAATCAAGAAACCTATCCAAGATCACCCAACCAGTCGCTTTGCTGTCAAGTCGATTCCGACTCATAGCAGCCCTGTAGGACAGAGTAGACTGCTCCATAGGGTTTCCAAGGAGCAGCTTGTGGATTTGAACTGCTGACCTTTCGGTTAGCAGCCAAATGCTTAACCACTGCCACCACCAGGGCCCCATCCAAGATCACAGGGTTAGATAAATTCAGAACTGTGATTGCAAACCAGGAAGCCTAATACCAATGCCTGTGCACCTAACCCCTGCACTACACTGCCCTTCAATCTGAGGTAAGCTTATGGATATGAAAATATTCAGAAAAGACAGTGATTGCAAAGCAGAAATGCTATAACAGGATACGACTTGAGTAGTACACAAGCCCTAAACTATGCCAAATTGAGACAGGCATTCGTAATATGACTTAGTAAATGTATACTGGTAGAAGATCAGATAGGCCACTTAGGGGATTGCCATGTTCAAGCTCAGCAAAACAGAAAGAAATGTTATACCTTGATACAAACTGAGTGTGAACTAGTTCAGAACCGTACAACAACTGAAGCATATATCTAAGTGGTACGATCAGGCAGATGCGTATTGGTAAAGGCTCGGAAAGAACTGCTATGGGCATGCCATGTTCAAACTGAACAAGAAAGAATTAAGAATGCATCATTTCTAAGTAAAAAGCATAATGAAATTTATTCTCAATTAAAAAAAAAAAGAATACACATCATTTCTTCTCTGGTTAATTCTAAAGGGCTTCCCTTTCCTCCTTTGTAAACCAAGACAGTGACCCAGATAATTCTCAAAGTTCTTTGTGGTGTTGACTTTCTGTGTCGGTCTTTACAAACCCTTGAGTGTAAAAGCCATGTTTCTCCATGGAACCCATGTAAGATTTACATATAACAAGATTCTAAACACATTTATTTCCTTTATTGAAATACTGAATGAATAAAGAATTATTATGAACTATTTCAAAAATGAGTGATTTGTGATTTTGGGGGGGAGTAGTGGGCTAGGATGAAAGGCATTCTAACTATAACTCATGTCTTCCAAGAAAGTTTTTGATAATATTTTTCCCATAGGCCAAGTATAAAGAGTGTAATAGGAAGACATTTTTAGAAAAGAGATAGAAAATGATAGCTCCATAGAGGTTAGCCATATTGCTCTTTAATCAAAAGAGTTATCAATACTTTTTAGTTTCTGAAGGAACTTTTGTAAATCTTTAAGCCCACCACTAATCTCGGGGTGGTGCAACCAGTTAGCCAGCTTGGCTGCTAACTGACGGGTTGGAGGTTCAAGTCCACCCAGAGACACCTCGGAAGAAAACTCAGGCAATCTATTTCCAAAAAGTCAGCCACTGTAAATCCTATGAAGCACAGTTCTACTCTGACACACATGGGGTCGCCATGAGTTGGAGTCAACTCCATGGCAACTGGTTGTTGGTTAAGCCCATTTTTATACTGTTACCACCTCAACAGAGTGCAGTACTGTAGACAGAAAATGTCCCCCGTCTTTGGAAAGAAATTGCCCTCTTATGCGGAAAAAGCCAAAGTAGGTTGTATTTATTTATTTTTTATTGTACTCTAGGTGAAGGTTTACAGAACAAATAGTTTCTCATTAAACAGTTAGTACACACATTGTTTTATGACATTAGTTAACAACACCACAGCATGTCAACCCTCTCTCTTCTTGACCTTTTTTTTTTTTTGTGAAAATATACATAGCCTAAGATAAACCATTTCAAACATTTCTACATGCACAGTTCAGTGACATCGATTACGTTCTTCCAGTTGTGCTGCTATTCTCACTTTAGATGAAAGTTTACAGAACAAAATAGTTTCTTAATAAACAGTTAGTACACATGTTGCCCTATGACAATGGTTAACAACCCCACAACATGTCAACATTGTCCTTACTCAGATTTCCTGTCCCCTTCTGCCTTCTAGTCCTTGTCCCTGGACTGCTGTGCCTCATTAGTCCCATTTTGTTTTATGGGGCTATCCAATCTCCGGCTGATTGGTGAACCTCAGAAGTGACTTCACCACTGAGCTAAAAGGGTGTCTGGGGGCCATACTCTCGGGGTTTCTCCAGTCTCCTTCAGGCCAGTAAATCTGGTCTTTTTTGTGTGTGTTAGAATTTTGTTCTACATCCTTCTCCAGCTCTGTCCAGAACCCTCTGTTGTGATCCTGGTCAGAGCGCTCGGTGGTAGTAGCCGGGCACCAGCTCGCTGTACTGGACTCAGTCTGGTGGAGGCCATGGTAGCTGTGGCCCATTAGTCCTTTGGACTAATCTTTTCCTTGTATCCTGTTCTCTTCATTCTCCCTTGCTCCCGAAGGGGTGAGACCAGTGGAGTATCTTAGATGGCTGCTCACAGGTTTTTAAGACCGCAGACGCTACTCACCGAGGTAGAATGTAGAACATTGTCTTTATAAACTGTGTTATGCCAATTGAGCTAGATGTTCCCCGAGACCATGGTCCCCACAGCCCTCCGCTCAGCAATTCAGTCCCTCAGGGAGTTTGAATGTGTCTATGGAGCTTCCATGACCTTTCCTTGTACAAGTTCTGCTGGTTTCCCCAGTATTGTGTACTGTCTCACCCTTCACCAAAGATATCACTTATCTATTGTCTATTTAGTATTCCCCCCCACCCCTCCCATCCCTTGTAACCAACAAAGATTGTTACTTTTTGTGTGTGAATTTTTTCATGAGTTTTTACAATAGAGGTCTCATACAATATTTGTCCTTTTATGATTGACTTATTTCACTCAGCCTAATGTCCTTCAGTTGCATTCATGTTATGAGATGCTTCACAGAGTCATCATTGTTCTTTATCATAGCGTAGTACTCCACTGTGCGTATGTACCATAGTTTGTTTATCCATTCGTCTGTTGATGGGCATCTAGGTTGTTTCCATCTTTTTGCTATTGTGAACAAGGCTGCCAACATAGGTGTTATTTTGTTGTTTTTTGTTTAATTGTTCTGCCTTTTTCCCAGTCTTGCTGGTGATATCATTTTTAATGTCAAGATTCCCCAAACTAAGCTCTGCCAGTTGGGAGATCTTTTAAGTCCTTCACTGCTTACAAGATAATAATTATTCTTCACTCCTTCACCCGCCATCCTGTGTTTAGAACATTGGAGGTGTTAATGAGGGGTTGCAGGGAGATCTATTCAGACAGATGGATGGACTTGATATTTAAACCCACTGCTATGTACACTGCACATCAGCCTCTGTTCACATGGGTCCCCTCCCCTGGAATTTAAGACAACAGCGTAGGCTTCAGGATTTCCAGTTTTGCGCTTTCAGAGCATTATTCACCCCACAGATAAGTAATTCCCCCAGATTTAAATTGTCTTGGTGGTGACCTCCCCCTTTAGCATCAGATACAGCAGCAAGTACCCTTTGACAAAGAATAAGATCCCAATCTCCTCCTTTTCTCCTCCCTCCTCCTTCAAGGAGCTCATTACTCAGTTCCTGCAGGTGGTGGAGTATTCAGAATCTAGTTCCTGGTCCCTGAAAGGATTCTGTGCACATTCCAAAGATTTAGCCTTCATGGACTTAGTTCTGGAGGGAGAAAAATGCTTCCAAAATAAGATTTTTTTTAAAAAAAAAAAGGTTGTTGTCGAGTCGATTGCAACTCATAGTGACCCTATAGGACAGAGTAGAACTGCCCCATAGGGTTTCGAAGGACCATCTGGTGGATTCGAACTGCCAGCTTTTTGGTTAGCAGCCGAACTCTTAACCACTATGCCACCAGGGTTTCCAAAATAAGATTAGTAAATATCAGTTGCAAGTCATTGCCACAAAAATAGGAAGAACATAGTGCACATTTACTCATTTCCACTAATGAATTTTCTAGCTTGGGAAACAGGACACAAACACACACCTGTAAGACAGTTTCAAGTCATCCATTTTCTCTGTTAGAAGGCTCAGCTAATAAAACCTGATTTATGCCCCATCTTAACGTAGGTCAGTGTTTCCAAACAGCGGTATCAGAGCCATCTGGAGTGTTTTTAAAACCCACAAACTCTCAGACTAAATCTCCAAAGTATTCTGATTTATTAAGTGTGGGTATCACCTAGGAATCTACAGGTTTAAAAAACTGTCTAAATGAAACTCAGTGTTCTAGACTGAAGTTGCTGTTTCTAGCCTCATTTTCATCATAGCTGCAACTCTCTTTCTCACTCTCCCCCCTTTTGAGTTTGGATTTCTGCCAGCCTCTAAAGTCTTCCTCCCTGAAACCATTGTAATTCATTCAGAGCAGTTTTTTCTGGCTCCTGAATTTAATCTTTAATAAACCCCTCCTACCTCTATCCTACACATCCTTCTTCCATATCTCTCTCTCTCTCTTACAGAAGAGTATTACTTCAGCTCTCTTTCTAAATGAAGGTATCGGTCTTTTTTTTTTTTGTTCACGAAGTCTCTTAACCCTTTATAATAAGTCTTTATGACATACTGGATGTTTTCCTTCGGCAACACATTGCTTTCAAACTAGCACCTGTAATTCTCCTACGGTTCCAAAGGGATTCTACGTGACATTAATTAAGGTGCGAAATTGCTTCGTGTTAATTGCCCACACCCTTCCATGATCTGCTATTAAGACAATTAAACATCTTTAATGGAACATTAACTAATGGAGCAATTGAACCTTTCCATTTCTTGGAAAATGATACAGGGCCAAGGAAAATTTAATTAAATTCATAGTAATAAAGATGAGTCATCTTTCCTTCTTTGATGGAAATTGATAGAAGACGGGGGTTCTTTAGAAAGTGTCAACTATCGGTTTTATCAGAAACACAAGTTACATTGCCTCCATTTGGAAAATGGAATTTGTCAGCAACAACTGTCATTGCCGTCCACACAGATTGTCCAGCTCTCTATTACAGATTAATGTTGACACTCAAAAACGTACACCCAGTCCTCCCCATAATTAACCAAACTCTCAATGTTTAAATGATCTGCCAAGAACCCAGTAGCACTAAGTAATAATTAGTAGCAACAGTACTACTTTATATTCCATTTGCATGGCCCATTGCTGTTTTCCACATGCTTCCTTAACTAGAGTGTCGTTTGATATTGCTAAAACCCTGGGGTATGCAGGTTAAGATTTATCACCCCTATTTTAAGCATGAGGAAGCTGAGTCTAAGAGAGGTGAAGTAACTTACTCAGATTCATATGGCTAGAAAGAGACAAAGCCATGACCAGAACTATTGTCTTTTAATTTCAGACCTCATGCTTTCTCTACTACAAATATATGTGGGGTGTGTATGTGTAAGTGTAAATGAATTGGCTTTTTCGTTCCTTTAAGCTATTCTTTTTAGTTATCAGGTATCGTGGTTTTTTCTTTCTTCTTCTTATGAATTAGGATGTGTAGAGGTAAAACATATAAAGAAGTGTGTTATTGTCTAGAAAGCAACCCAGGTGATTCTCATAAGAGTTAAGGACAGTGACTCTACAGGTTGCGTGTACATCAGGATTACCTGGAGAGCTTGTTAAAACATAGATTGCTGGGCCCGCCTCCCTGCGTTTCTAATTCAGTATGTCTGGGCTGGCCCAAGAATCTGCATTTCTTAAAGTTTCAGGTACTGCTGCTGCTGTTGGTGGTTGGGGGCCCACACTGAGAACCACTAAGTTAGGGAATCATTGGATGTGGTGATCCTCATATGGTGGCAGATGCATATAGGTGGAAATAGAAAAATGTTTTCTTATGCCTTTGTTAGTGAAATGCAAAGTAAGGCAATTTATTGATAAAAAATGGAAGGGAGCAAGGGAGAAGGAAGGAAGGAAGAAAAAAGGGAGGAAAAGGAAGGAAGGGAGGATGGAAGGAAGGAGAGAGGGAGGAAGAGGAAGGAAGCGAGGAAGAGGAAGGAAGGCTCAAAGGAGGGAGGAAGGGTTGAGTGGTTTAAAGACGAGAAACAGAGAGGGAAATTAAACCTATTCCTTGAGTCTGAGGAGGGGTGGAGGCAGATGGTGGAAGTTTGAGGAGAAAGCAGAAAGTGTGGAATATGTGGAATAGTTATTTGGTAAGAATGAGCGAGAGAACTTGCTAGGGATATGTCGTAAGATTCCAGGCAGTACTGAGCACACCTGTGAGGTATGGGGTGATGATTTTTAACGTGAGACCAGTCAGCACGGTTCCGGTTTTCTCCAGTCACATTCAGCTGCTTGGGTGTAAGCTTAGAGCAGCACCTCTGGAGTTAATCACACACGCATTTGAATGCTGAGCCTGCCCTGTGTCTCTGCACGACTTAGAACAAATCACCCTTTCTATTCTGTCGTTTCCTCAACTGCAAAAGTGGCTGATAAAACCATGTACATTTTAGGGTCATGTTACGATATGTAAAATGCAGGTATATAGTAGGTGCTCAATAAATGTTAGCTACGATTATTTTGACTACTACTACTACTACTTAGCAGGGAAGTATTCATGGGATGGTACCTGGTACCTAGGTTATTACAACTGCCTGCTTTATACCTAACAGCAACCTCTGAGTGGTATTTTTTTTCATACTTTTAGGAAAGGTGTTATTTTAGTCTACGTTTTCCTGGATAAATTTATGATAACTAAATCAAAAGTGACAGTTGGATGTTAAAAGTTGCACTTAGGAAGTCAGAGCTGTCATAATGGCAGGAAAACCTGCATGTTCTGATAACTGCATTGGCACCATAATAGACAAATATTAAATGAGAAGTCTCTCCTGACAAAACCTGTACCTGATCCTACAAAGAGAAGATGCATTTTTAGAGTCTTGACAAGTTTTCAAAGCCCAGTGATGTTTATTTGGTCCTTCTCCTTTCTAAAAAAACAAATAAATAAATAAATTCATCTAAAAATAAAGCAAAAAATAAATAAAGCAAATTCTGTATATTGTCACAAAGTTGTTGGCTTATGGTCTTGTTATGATCAAGAATAGCATTTTGCTGTGATACCAGAGACAGCAAGGCCCTCCACAGATACGTGGTCCGGCAGCCGTGAAAACGACAACCTTCACTATGCCAAGTCACAAGGTAACTTGCGTCTACCATAGAAACAGGTTATGCTCACGTTAAGGGTGAAACTGGGGATTCCTAGCTAATGCTGTATCTTAATGTAGCACATGGTGTGGCGTTTGGGTTGGGTTATTAGAAACTTGTACTTGTCTTTGGGTCTGGAAATAAGGAAGTATTCTCAGCAATTCTACAGCATTTTAACTCAGAAAGCTAGGTTTCCTCAATGCCAATCTACCATTAAAAAAAAAAAAAAAAATTTGCCATCAAGTCAATTCTGACTCATAGCGACCCTATAGGATAGAGTACAACTGCCCTATAGGGTTTCCAAGGAGCAGCTGATGGATTTGAACTGCCGACCTTTTGGTTTGCAGCCGTAGCTCTTAACCACTATGCCACCAGAGCTCCCCACTCTACTATAGATCTAGAAAAGTCAAAAATATGAATAGAAAGAAATATTAAAAAAAAAAAAAAAGGAGAAATTGAAACAAAAATCAGAACACAGGAGAAACAGGAAGAAAAGATCTGAGGGAAGAGCATGCTTGGAGAAGGGGTATTGAAGAACCAAACAACCAGGTTTCCTTTTCAGAACGTCATTCTCTTAACATCTGCAAATATAACAATGCCACGTGTTAGAGGCCCAGTGATGGTTATCTCAGAAATATCCTGTGAGGTGAAAAAAGAGCAGGTATTTCTTTTTCTACTTTATGTACCTGACAAATGAGCAGAAAGAGGGCAAACAGCTCCATCAAGGACAACCGAAAAGAGGTAGATGAAAAGGGGGGTAACGTCAATCATTCAGGTATGGTACCATCAGGACGCTGAACATCCTTGAACTTTGGATATTGCAATTTTCTTGGCAAAAACAGCATGCAATGAGTAAGAAACACAGTTAGAAATCAGTTCTGTACCAAATGCTTGGCCATCAAATGCTGCCTGCTGAAAATGAAATCTGTATCCCAAGTGTAGCCCACAAGGTCATGGACAAGACAGGGTTAAGTAGTAACATCCCAAATTACCTTAATCAGAGGGTTTGCTTCAAAGGGTCCTCTAGGAAGTACCACTGAGTCTGAGTGCCTGCGAAACATGATTGGGTAGCGGGCAGGACAGGAAAGATAGATTTTTTTTTCACCTTATTTTCAGTCTGGGAATTCCAGCAGAACAAGTTGCTGTCAAGTCAGTTCTGACTCATGGCAGCAAAACATGGATGTCAGAGTAGAAAACTCCATAGGGTTTTCAATGGCTGATTTTTTTTGGAGGTTCATTGTCAGGCCTTTCTTCTGAGGTGCCTCTGGGTACACTCGAATCTCCAAACTTTTGGTTAGCAGCCAAGAGCATCAACAATTTCCACCACCTAGGGACTCTCGTCTGGAAACTACTCTTCACCAAAAGAACTAGATTATGAAACTGTGCTTGCGTAGCTGAACTAGGACAGACTGCCTCATACAGACAGCACAAGAAAAGAACAGAGAGAAAATTCTAGGGCTAAATAAAGCAAAATAAATCTATTCCTGATGACATAATAGCTCATTGTAGCAGAAAGGGATGGGAAAACTTCTTTAAATATCATTTCACTTTGCATGGCTGCAAATCAAGAGACTGGGGATCTTTGCAATTACTAATAAGGACTTGATTATTAGAAAGAAAGAGAAAAACTTAATCTGGCATGAAACAGGAATAATTTGAGAATCCATAGTTTGGGAACTGAAGAATTTTTATAAATGTTCCTTGAAATTTTTCAAAGGCTTTTCCTAATTGCTTACTAGGATGTGGTTGGAAATTAATAATCAGAAATCCATATTCTAGCACTTGGTGGTTGTATAAAATTAAATCAGCCAAGTTTTATTTTTCACCCGTGTTACATATCCATCAAGGGTTGGCTGTAGGTCCTCCTTTCCTTAATCCAGGACCCAGCCTACAGAACAGCCCCTATCTAGAACTTTGCCAGTCACTTCTGGGGAAAAGGAGACCTGGTGGTACAGGAGTTAAGACTTTGGCTGCTAACCAAAAGGTCGGCAGTTCGAATCCACCAGCCACTCTTTGGAAACCCTATGGGGTAGTGCTACTCTGTCCTATAGGGTCACTATGAGTCGGAATCAACTCAACAGCAACTGATTTGGTTTTTTAAACTTTAAATTAGTTAATTCTCCTCTATCTATAGGGACGTTATAAGTCAGAATCTACTCGATGGCAGTGGATTTGGTTTTGAGGTTTTCCACCTTGTGCAGATAAAATTAAGCAACATTTTGGAAAACCTTCTCAGAGCAAGGCCTTATAGACTAAGCCTCAGGGATGGAACAGTACATTCATATATCTGATGGGCATTAACTCTTCATTCACTATCAAATTGAGGTTGATACATGGAAGCTTCATTGACACATCCAAACTCCCTGAAGGACCGAATTACTGGGCTGAGGGCTGTTGGGACCACGGTCTCGGGGAACATCTAGCTCAATTGGCATAACACAGTTTGTAAGGAAAATATTCTACGTTATACTCTGGTAAGTAGCGTCTAGGGTCTTAAAAGCCTATGAGCGGCCATCTAAGTTCCACTGGTCTCACCCCTTCAGGAGCAAGGGAGAGTAAAGAAAACTAAAGACACAAGGGAAAGATTAGTCCAAAGGACTAATGGACCACAACTACCATGGCCTCCACCAGACTGAGTCCAGTACAACCCGATGGTGCCTGGCTACCACCACTGACTGCTTTGACAGGGATCGCAATAGAGGGTACCTGACAGAGCTGAAGAAAACTGTAGAACAAAATTCTAACTCACAAAAAAAGACCAGACTTACTGGCCTAACAGAGACTGGAGAAACCTCAAGACTGTGGCCCCTGGACACCCTTTAGCTTAGTAATGAAGTCGCTCCTGAGGTTTACCCTTCATCCAAAGATTAGACAGGTCCATAAAGCAAAGTGAGACTAAAGGGGCACACCAGCCCAGGGGCAAGGACCAGAAGGCAAGACGGGACAAGAAAGCTGGTAATAGGGAACCCAAGGTCAAGAAGGGAGAATGTTGTCATGTCTTGGGGTTGTTAACCAATGTCATGAAACAATACGTGTACTAACTGTTTAATGAGAAGCTAGTTTGTTCTGTAAACCTTCATCTAGTACAATAAAAATCAATTAATTAATTAATTTAAAAATGTGTAAATAAATCTTAAAAAAAAAATTGAGGTTGATATATATCAGGGTCTTGGAATAAATGTTTCTGGCCTGAGGTTCAGCAAGGTCTGACACAAGTTAACTCTGCCAGCCTTATCATCCCTCACCACCTCCCTTTTTCACCCAATCTTTTAACAGCTTAAGGAGCCCTGGTAGCGTAGTGCTTAAAGCATTCAGCTGCTAACCAAAAGGTTGGTGGTTTGAACCCACCAGCTGCTCCATGGGAGAACGATGTGGCAGTCTGTTTCTTTAAAGATTTATAGCCTTGGAAACCCTATGGGGCAGTTCTACTCTGTCCTATAGGGTCTCTATGAGTTGGAAATGACTCAATGGCAGTAGGTTTGGTTTTGGTTTAACAGATTCATTGAGTTACTGTTCTTTCTTACACACGCTACATTTCATCTCTTCGGCCTTATTTGCTATCCCGTCTATCTCCATTTTTTAAAATCCTCTGGTCTTCACTGTTTTAATGTTCCATCTAATTTCCATTTAACTCTCTATGATGGCACTGTCTGCGCTATTTGTGTGCATGTCTGTTCCCACTTAGCCTCTAGCTCTTTGAGGGCCAGAGTCAAGCTTCATTTCTTGCATTTGCCACAGAACCTAGCAGAGTGCCTGGCACAAAGGAGATATGCACCTGCTTATAGACTAAATGAACAAATTAATGCCAGGACAAATGGATCTTTGGGTGTTAGTTAGTAAAAGAGAAATTGAAATTTGAGGAGAGAAAAGGGAATGAAGTCAATAGTAGAATAAAAGTAATGCAGTATTAGTTAAGTTGCAAGGGTTCATAAATACTTTGTGAACCCGTTTCTCCTGTCAAAGGAAGCCAAGATATTCTGCACCTGCTAAGTCTACAGATGGAGGGAGCCTCCATTCAAGGCAGGAAGTTTTCTTAACTGTCCTCCCCAACATGCAGTAATTTATAGCTTTGCTGTTTTTGTTAGGTGCTGTTGAGTTGGTTCCGACTCATACTGACCCTATAGAACACGGTAGACCTGCCCCATAGGGTTTCCAAGGAGCAGCTGGTGGATTTGAACTGACAACCTTTTGGTTAGCAGCCATAGCTCTTAACCACTGTGCCACCAGGGCTCCAATTTATAGCTTTAGCTCTAATTGAAACGCTTCTCTTCTTAGTTCTATCAAATATATGAGACCAAATGGGCAGCTCCTGTCCAAAAGCAGGATAAGAAGGCAGAAAGGGACAGGAACTAGATGAATGGACACAGGGAACCTAGGGTGGAAAGGGGGTGCATACTGTCGCATTGTGGGGGTTGCAACCAATGTCACAAAACAATATATGTATGAATTTTTGAATTAAAAATTACCTTGAGCTGTAAACTTTCACCTAGAGCTCAATCAATAAATCAATAAAAAAATTTTAAAAGAAGATTGCAAATCTTAAACAAAATAAAAATAAAAAAACTTCTAGAGAATAACAGACTTCTAAGACATCACTGTGTAACAGACATGTAATATGAGCTGGGCAGTTCTACTCTGTCCTATAGGGTCACTATGAGTCAGAACCGACTGGAAGGCACCTAACAACAACAGCATGTATGTTATTTTAAATTTTCTACTAATTACATTTTTAAAAATTTTAAAAAAATGAAATACATTTGAATAATATATTTAACCCAAATAGGTCCCTGGGTGGCATACACGTTCTGTGCTCAACTACTAACCTGAAGGTTGGCGACTCACACCCACCTAGTGCCCCTGCAGAAGAACGGCCTGGCAACCTGGTCTTGTAAAGATTACAACCAAGAAAACCCTATGGAGCAGTTTTACTCCATCACATGGGGTCACCTTGGGTCAGAATCTACTCAACCGTCTTGAGTTTTTTTATTTAACACAATATATCCAAAATATTTTAATTTCAAAATGTAATCAATATAAAACATCACTAATGAGATATTTTATTCTCTAGTTTTGTACCAAGTCTTTGAAATTTAGCATGTATTTTACACTTACAGCACATCTCAGTTATGACTAGCCACATTTGAGGTGTTCAGTGGTCCAATGGTCTCATGTGGCTTAAATGGCTGTTATATTGGACAGTGCAGTTCTAGGGTGTCCTCTTCATTTTCTTCTATCCTCTCTCAAGCTTTACACACCCTTAGTTATAGCTCAACTCCCTCTTCTCTAACAGTCCTAAAACTGATGTTTTTGGATTATTGGGAACTGTTGGGTCTTCGCATGTAAATGGGACATCTCTAGCTTTAATAGTCACTTTTTTGCTTATAGCTTACATTCTGGGCATTTGTTTTCATTACTATGTCTATATGACATTAGTAATATTTAGTAGAGGCAAGGCCAACTCACACATTAGATAATATATGGGTATAATAATTTAAACATTGTCTGATAAAAGCCCACCATTTGTTCCATGTTTATTTGCTTTTCTGCTTTTATTTAAAAAGCTTGACTATGACTTTGAACCCCTACAGTCTCCCCCTGGCTCTGCGTTACTGACCATTTGACTTTAGGGATGTCGCTTAGGTTGTTTTACATTTTTTTAACAGAGATAATAATTCCTGGCCATCTTTATTCACAGGGTTATTATAATAATTAAATGAGTTAATGAATTTAAACTGGCTTTGAACCCTCTGAAATAGTAGATTTATTTAGGCTATTATTATGGTAGTTGTATACATCCTGATGGTTTTGGTTTCCATTTTGGACTTACAACACCCTGTAGGAACACCATGCCTTCCGTTTTGGGGATTTAGTTTCGTCATTTTATTGTATGGAGTTAGAATAGTACCGTCATGGAGTGTTAATACAACTATCAGAACCAGAGACATGACTGCAGAGAAATGCATTGTGCTTTCTTACTGGATGATGATCTTTAATTTACATTTTAATTTTAAAACGTGATAGAGATTCATGGCCCTTGGTTTGTCAGCTTCTTAAATTAGACAGCATCACTGACATCCCAGAGTCTGCAAATAACAATGAAAATTAAAGCTCAAGAAATTATAATGACTGAATTTGATAAAGATTTTGCTCCCTCTTGTTTTTTAATTTCCACGCGACTCATAGAATGACCTCAGTTTTCTTTCTCTAAGCATAGAGTTCATTCGGGAAGCTGGAATATAGAAATTCAAATGCCTTTTTGATTTACTGGGGAACAAGAGCAGTTGTTTTCAGTGAACTGGAAACCCCACCTATTATCCAACATTCTCTGCCTGAGATACGGGCCACCGTTTTTCCCAACTCTGGATTTTATTACTGCATTTAATGAAGGAGCCCTGGTGGTGCAGTGGTTAAGAGCTCGACTGCTAACCAAAAGGTCAGCAGTTCAAATCCACCAGCCACTTCTTGGAAACCCAATGAGGCAGTTCTACTCTGTGCTATAGGGTCGCTATGAGTCGGAATCAACTCAACGCCAATGGGTTTTTTCATTTAATGAAAAATATCTGGAAGTTAGTGATGGGTTGTCCTAAGAGAAGAGCAAATTGCACACCTTTATAAGGGATGGTGAGTTTTTTTTTTTTTTTTTTTTGGAAAACAGTACATTTTCAGCTGTCAAGTTGGAAACCTCTCTGGAGACTTGATACCTTGTTTCCCAGGAAGGGCCAGCAGGGTTGTTATCTGGAAAGTGAAAAGTTATCTGGAGCAGTAATTACAATGGTAAAGTTTCATGTTGTCACAGCTGAAGTATTTTATGCGCGAGAAAGAGCAAGAAATATAAAATTAAAAATGAGTCTCTTGGGTAGAATTTATGACATAAGAAAATTAAAAAGAAATTGTAACTCCAAGAAACCCAGTCACAAAAATTATAAAAATGCATGATTTAATGGGAATTAGAAAATAGCAATTCTTCAAGTACCTCTGAGTTGAAGTTTAAGAAATTTGGGGTTAAAAATCTATTCTTTATTTTTAAAAAAAGAGATGATTTTCTGCATCTATTATTCAGACTCTAATTTAGGAGTATGTGATGGGGGCTGGGAATGTATGGGTTTTCACAGTTAACCAGGCTAGAGAGTTGGGGAAGACTGCATTAAGCAATTATACACAAATGGCTATATTTTGCACATATTAGCATATGCTTTTATTTGAGATATTTTGACACTTCGCACATAACAGAAATACTGGAAAGAACTGTTAAACTAGAGGAACTTAAAAACTCCAGGGATTTTCTGTAAGCATCTTCTGGGCTCGTCTTTTGTTTAAAAAAAAGGCAGAGTCTTGAATTTGCAACTGGAGCCATCTAAAAATTGCAGGATAAACTCAGCCTGAACTGGTGTCTTTTGTACGTATGCTCTCTTACTTAGGCCAAAGACGCTCGGTCCTTGGGGAATATGAAAGGAGGCATTCAGTGAAATAATGAAAATATTTTACAATCTAATTTTCAAATATAGAGGTTTAATAATTTTACATAATATAGTAACATGCATATTTCGTACATATATTTTGTGCTATTCAGAGTGTGGCTGGGTTTTAGCAGTATCAGCAACACCGGGGAGCTTATTAAAAATGCAGACTCTCAGGCCCATCGTAGATCTTCTGAGTCAGAATCTGTAATTCAGCGATAGCCTTGTGTTGTTGTATGTGGTCTTTACGGAAGCAGATCACCAGGTCTTTTCTCCCTCGGAGGCGCTGGGTGCGTTCGAACTGCTAACCTTTGAATTAGCAGCTGATTGCTTAACCGTTGCACCACCAGTAACCTTAAACCAAAAACCGGTTGCCGTTCAGTGGATTCTGACTCATAGTGACCCTACAGGACAGAGAAGAACTGCCCTATAGGGTTTCCAAGGAGCGGCTGGTAGGTTCGAACTGCCAACTTTTTGGTTAGCAGCCGAATGCTTAACCACTGCACCACCAGGTGATTCAAATGTATGTTAATGTTTAGGAAGTTCTAGTACTGAGTGTGTTGAGGGAAACTGGTCTCTTCATTACTGAACTAGTCTAGGAGAATCTTACTCATGTATCAACTCTGTTAGTCTAGTTTCAAATTTAGATTACCTTCAGCCAAAACAATTTATCCCTACGTTCTCTGATATTGTTACCCAAAATTCTCATACAAGATCAGCTTCTTCACTTTCTTTAACATCTTTCAGAGCCTACTATATGCCAGGCATTTAATCCTCATAAAAATGCTGTTGTCAGGTTGTGAAAATGTAGCCAAGTTGACAGAGCTAGTAAATGCTTCAGCCAGAACCTGACCCAGGCAGTGTGGCTCCCACCATATGGCAACTGCTCAGTCCCACCATGTTCAGGTCTCCAATACCAGGGCAAAGCCCAAGGGAAAAAAAGCTATTTGATGTTGGCTATAACGTTCAGATTACCAAACCACTGTACTGATGGTTCAACAGAGGGAGGTACTTAACTGTTTGTTCCTAAGCCAAGGATGAAAATAACTGCTGATATTTAAGTGAAATATTTAATATACTCTTATACAGTCATACTTGTCGATCTCACGATAGTATAATGAAGCTGTGTTAGAGTTTCAATATGCTAATCGAGTCTATTTTAAAAGAAGGCATATGAATGAAAAGCGCACTGTTCTTTCTAAGCAATGATGCATCAGCAACCATGATAATTCACAGATGACTGAGCTTTAGCGCCAGACAAAACAATAAAAGAGAAAAGGAACTGCTTAGAGAGATGTGAACTGGAATCTCAGGGTTGCACAGTCACATTCCCTATTGATGAATAACTAAGACTCCATGGCTGTGCTTGTTTCTTGAAAGGAAGGAACTCTGCAGCAATTGGGGAAGCTGCTTTATCTTTTTCCCCCTTTTCTGCCTTTCCTCCCATTATCATTTTGTGTAGGATGCCCTGCAAATTGGCAATAAATATTTCAATTTGATGCAACAACGTCATATTTCTTTTAGTGGGATAAAAATTAGAACCATGTAAATAAAGACTTTTTTTTCCTACCCGGATTAGATTTCATATTAAGAACTGAAAAAGCAAAATAGCTATTTCTCTCCCTTAAATGTTATATATCCACTCTCTCCTCTAACTCTGGATGAAAATCCTGTTATATAGGTTAGGAGACTGTAAAGGCTCAAGCCTTATCTGTAAGAGAACAGAAACTTCTCAGATGTCTGCAGTTCAAGGAGACGTAAAAGTCTGTGGCTGATAGAATCAGAAGAGTACCATGGGTATCCGCTGACTGGGATGTCAAGTTAAAACTCTTTTGCAATGGGAAGAAGAGCTAGGTGGTGAGAGTAGAATGTTATCAAATCAAATTTGAGAAATTCATTGAGGCCAACTCAGTTGTCCACTATCATACTAATTGTTACGATTTTGCTTTTCAGTGTGTATGTACAGAGAGCCATCACTACATGAAATTGGAGAAAAACAAGGGCGCTCAAGGAAAAGTTCTGGAACACCAACCATGAATGGAGGCAAAGTCGTGAATCAAGAATCAACATAGCTGAGAACTCTTTCCTTCTTCCCTTTCTCATCCTTTCC
The DNA here is from genome assembly GCA_030035585.1 of Dugong dugon. Classification (NCBI taxonomy): domain Eukaryota; kingdom Metazoa; phylum Chordata; class Mammalia; order Sirenia; family Dugongidae; genus Dugong; species Dugong dugon. The sequence continues at coordinate 23,755,303 of CM057466.1, forward strand.
CTTTCTTTCCCTCCCCTTTACCCATTCCCTTCCAATAAATCCACCCAAGAGAGGAAAATAAAATGACAACGCAGGACCTAGTGGCTAAGATTCTGCTCTCAAAATCTTCCTTTGTGTAGGACAAGAAAATGAACCCAAAGCTTGCGTGTTGCGATGTGGTAGGAAGTGTACATGCACAAAAATTAGCACACAAAAAGCAAAGGAAAAAATAAATAAATCAGGACTCCACAAGCATTTTCAAGTAAACTGGTCTGTTATTAACTGAGGGCTAACTGTAACAAAGATATAACTATAACAAAGATGAAATAAAGTTATTATCTTCAATAAAAGGGTTTTGGAGAACTGACCTTACCAATCAATGTAATACCCTGAACAGCTTAAACTCTGGATAGTGTTGTGATATGTGGCTTTGTTTTATTTTGTATTTTCTTTGGGCCTCTGCAGATTGACACATAATTATATCCTATGTCTAGGATCTTTTTTTCCTTGAAATTGAACGTGTATGAATTATAGAATTTTCTAATGCCTCTAAGGCATATATGTAACCTGGAACCATTTAAGACCAAGAAAAGTTTTAAAAAATTATTCTTGAAGCTGTTATTTTTGTTTTCTGCAAAAGGATAGTCTCATATTGAATCTAATGGTATTAGCAGATTTTACACCTTCATAAAAGCAGTTTCAGATCCTCCTAGTAGAATATCTATCCTATTTTCATCAAAGCTTTTCATCCAGGATCTCTTTTTTTTTTAGCAATTCAGGAGAAAGAGTTCTGTTCTAAGGCTAAAGTAACTTTTGGGGTTCTGTGCTGCTGCCATGTCCAGGCAGCAAGGTATAAGCTACTTGCTCTTACTATTTAGTCTGACCTTTTGCTTTGTGGACACCTTTGAGAGTATAGTGCATGTCTAGCTGTCTCAGAGGGTTTTCCACCATCTTTTGTAGCAGGAAAGAAGGAAGGGGGGTTTTACATAAGGTAATTAGACCAAGAAAATTGAGGAAAGCAAACTGCATTTGCCTTTCTACCTTACCAGTGGTTTATGTCTATAGCATTTTCCAAACTTTGCCAATAAATGGGGAGGCATGGCTGTGAAATTCCTTATGAAGCCAGTGCCTTGCTTGTTGCTATACATCCTCATTTATGAATCTAGTTGACAATATGTCTGTCTTCTAGAATACTGGAAGTTACTAGTAATGCATTGAATTTTCAGAGGACATAGAAAAATAATATGGAATTAACAGCTATGGCTCCAACAGGCAGAATTGAGCAAATGGCTTAAAGTAGTGAAAAAGAACTCAGTGTAAGAGCAGCCAGTGAATATCTAGGAATGCTGAAGTGTTAGAAAACTATTAGGGAAGATATGAATTGCCTTGGAAAAAACAGATTTATGTAGTCCTACAAATCAGGAATGGTGTAGAGACATCCAAATTAAAACCAAACCAAACACAACAGAATGCTAAAAAATGTATGCAGATTTATGGGTATTATCAATAAGAAGACTTAGCATGTAACTTCTCCTATAGCTCTACTGTTCAGCATGTACTGTTCCCAATATGACTCCATAAAATATATACACTTTGCAAAAGCTCTAAACCCTCACATCAATGACCTTGCCATTGGTTACTATATCTTTCAAGGTCACCATTTCCCTCACTCTTACACAATCATTATTCTTCAATAGTGGTTCGTATCCTTCACCAAGTATCCTATTTATGTTATTAGGAGGTTAGCAGAAAATGAAATAGAGGAATTTGTCTAAGCAGTTGCTAAGAACAAAAATTATGCACCTAGACCAGGATTTTGAACACGGAGTTGCAAGAGATATTTGTTTAGTCAAAATTTTGGAAGCTAACAAATAATTTCAATAAACTAACATTTAAATTTTTAAAAAAGGAATGTTGCTCTTCAAGGCAATGACTACCCTTGTAAAAAATAATAATAATAATACAAATCTGGCCCTATTTCTCCTTGTCACTCTTGATTCAACTTGATAGTCTCAAAAAGTGTTATCAATTACATTGATGAGTTCATAACAGAATATATTAAATCCCGTTAATCATGAAAACATGATAGAGGTATGCATCTGCAGCCAAACTCCCCACCCTTATTTTCAGTGGCGGTCCATCTTTCGGTATCTAGACTTAAATGTGTCTTCTTCCTGAGAACAGTTGAGAAACAGAGAATTTGTGGGTTTTGCTCATATTATGTTATATAAATATTCACCACAGTAAAATGTTTTGTAAATTAGCTTTATCTTATTTCCAGTTCATTTCAGAAATGGAATTGGAAACCTCATTACTTCTTTTACACACCGAGCTGATAAACATTGTGGTTTAGAGCAAAGGGTGAATATTTGCTTAACTGCTGCTTCCTTTTGAAGCACATAAAAATCTTTACTAGAAAAAGTCAGTATTCACTGTCTAGGTTTTAAGAATATTAGTACATGTAAGTATATAATTGTCTCATTTCTTCCAAAAATATGATAGTCAGTTTAAATGCTTTGTTTTCCAGTTTTATCCCAAGTAACATAATTCTCTACTTCAATTTTTTGTTGTTCCAATTTCTGGGTCTCCAGTTCATTCATTGTTTATTTTCCTATAAGTGAAATAAGTTTTTTTTTAATGCATTGGGATATTCTCAGGAACAAATATGGATTTTAGTAAAGCTTTGTAATTGGCTGTGTAGATATAAGTTAAGACATGTTTATTCTATGAGTTTTTTGCAATATGTTTTAAAATCAATGGGCTTAGGAATGAAAGCAAAATGAGAGTTCCAGAAAATCGTTTTCTGGCCAATACACCTTGCTTGATTGTTAAGCTACAAGTTTGGGGTTTAGAAATAAAATGGCGCTGAAATTCCATTTGCTATTTCAGAGATTTTCGTGCTTCAGGAAACGGGAGGACAGCGAGCGAGCTAACTCTTGGGCACAGCAATAGTTTGGGCTTTGAATTTTACATATCAATTTCATAGCACGTTTTTAACCACTATAGATGGCACGATAAAGAGACATCAGTGTGATGCCATGGGATGCTTTATGGAGCCTCATTGAATCCAGACCGCTGGTTTAGAAGAACTCATCTATTTAAGAAAATGGCAGCACTGTAAATATATACCTAGACTGGTGGACCTGGGGTACCACTACCCAGAGATGAGAGTGTTAAAGGGTGAAGAATGACTCCACTTCTTGTTTATTGAAAATTTGGAAGTCCTAGTTTTGGAAGACTGACTTCTTGGTGAAGAAGCATGACTATGTCAACAGTAATTTTTTTAAAAACACGGACCCAGAAATAGCAAATCTACTCTTCTGCCCCATGGCTTAGTCTACAAGGCCTTGCTCCGAGAAGATTTTCCATAATGTTGATTAATTTCGTCTGCACAGGTGAAACACATTCAAGTATAAAATTCCTTTCTCATTTTAAGACCATAAAAGGCTGAGGTTATTTCTCTTGTCAGAAAAATTGTAAATAGCATTTTTTTAAAATCAGAATCACGTTTAAAACAGTGGATTGTTCTACAAATATATATGTGTATATATACATATGCCCCTGAAATAAGGATATATTATACAGAGTTTTTATTTGATGTGTGGTCTTCAGTCATAGATAATCCAACAATAAAGAGATTTGAACTCAAAACTTTCTATATAAATGTATATTTCTAATGATAGTACACAATGCCACTTTATAATAAAAAAAAAAGAAACAGGTGGGAACAAGAATTAAAGCACATGCTCCTTCAGAATTTCAGTGATTCTGAATCCCCTTTTGGTGGAAAGAAAATTACTATTTACTTCTAACAAGTTGTTTTAAGAAGCTCTACTTCCAGATACAGATTCCATGAACAGTCATATCAGATTGAAAATTTATGGTTGAGGGCAAGAAAAAGAGGCAAAATACCAGTCTTTATTTTTCAGGATTTTTCCTGGAGCCCAAGTTTAAAATCCAAGATTTAAAAACGAAATTTAGTGAAAATTTCTAATATTCAGAGATGATATAGTGAGCTTCAGTAAAAAACGGAAGCAAAAAGAAAAATATTGAACATTACAGAAAGCGGTAAAGTAACGTCCTCATAAAAACTGCATCATTAGATGTTGTCTTAGTTGGAAAGAATGAGCTGATGTTTCTTTGTCTTTGCTCCAAGCACAATCTGATGACAGCGGCATTCATTTTACTCAAAGTTAGTTCGAAAGTTCAAAATACACTCCCATGAATAGAACTGGTATTCGCTACATCACACGGTTAAATGTTACCATCTTAAGAAATGATTAACACTGAACTGTTTAATAAACATGTTGTATGAGAAACTGAACAAATTAATGTTTCCTTTTTGCTTTAAAGCACAGAATATTCAATTCATTGTTTTTTGAGATCAGATTTGTAAAATGTTTAAACATCGCAACCTTCCTAAAGTGAAAAGCAATTAAAATCTTGAGATGCTCATGCATGTAGACAAAATACTGGCACTTTTTTTTTTTTTTTTTTTACATTAAACTTGTTTGGGAAGTCTCTTTTTTTTTTTAGTGTGTCTATCCTATAATGTTTCACTGAAAAAGTACTATGTCATGTAAAATGATCAAAGATGGTTTTATGGATGTAGAATAGGTCTTTTTTTTTTTTTTTATTGGGCACTACAGTCAAAAGTAAAAATTACTTTCTAATTTTGAAGCCACTTGAACAATATAAATATCTCATTCTGTGGTATAGTTGATACCTTGCTTTTCCAGGATTAAGAACTTGAGCACATTCATCCATTCTTTTATTCACAAGTTACTAACTAGAGGCTGGGGTGAGTTTAGAGACCATAAACTAAGTCACAGTCTCAAAAAATCCGAGCAAGGCAGATGCATAACTGAATAATGTAATACCTGAGGGTATATATCATAATAGGTGTGTGATTAAGATTTTCTGTAGCGTTGATGGTTAAACAATGAAGCCCTTAGGAAAGACGGGCTTTGAAAAGGGAAAAAAGGAATGCTATTTACTGAGAAAAAAAAAAAGAGAGACAACAAGGGCCCCTTAAGTGGAGGAAATTGTTTGAATATAAGGTATGAAGAAAAGCAAATCAGTTGCTATTTGGGAAACAGTCGTTGAAGGAAAAAAGCAAAGTATGTCCAAAAAAGAAGGTGGAAAAAAAAACCCAAAAAACACCTGAGTTTACATTAATAAAAATGAAAAGTTATTCAAAGTGTTGCCCCTTCACTCTTAGGTTTGTTTGAGTGTCGGTATCTGTTAGGATGCTACTGATTGCTCTTAACAGAATCCCCGAACCAAACTGAAGCTTCATCTGCAGGTTCACAGCATCACCATTTGATGCTTAATATGTCTTTGGTTTTCCCAGCCCTGCCCACTTCCATGTATAATAACTTCCCTCTTGGAATCAGAAATTACATTAGAACTAGCAGACAACCCATTTTTACATCCTCTGTTCTCTCTTAGAAGGAGCCCTGGTGGCACCGTGGTTAAACGCTTGGCTGCTAACTGAAAGGTTGGCGGTTTGAACCCACTAGCTGCTCCACGGGAGACGGATGTGTCAGTCTGCTCCCATAAAGATTACAGTCTTGAAAACCCTATGGGGACAATTCTACCCTGTCCTACAGGATTGCTATGAGTCAGAACCAACCAGACAGCTATGAGTTTAGTTTTTGGTTATTCTCTCTTAGAGTCCCCAGAAAACATCTCCTCACATCTCATTGGTCCAGTTTGGGTCAGGGGTGTCCATGCTTTAATGAATCACTGTGGCCAGGAATTTGAGATGTCTGGACTAGTTTAAGCCAGCCAGGGCCTTTTCCTAGACCTGGAAGTTAGATGCTGGTCTTCCCCAAAGACACAGGTCTGCATAGATGAGGGGTGAATATTTGAGAGAGACTCACAGCACGTTTATCAAGAGAAAATGGAATTGAGTGATACATAGGGAAAAATTAACAAATCACTATCACCTATTAATAAAAGTACTTCCTATCCAATCGTATTTCATTGGATATCGGAAAAACCTGCAGAGGAATGTAAATACTGATGAACTAAAGCTACTGCTGTAAGCCTTGGGGAGCAAATAAAAGTCACTGAAATTCCATTGCCGAAGCAGTCATTAAATGCCTGCTACGCATAAGGCTTTGTAGAGGTCACCGAGGAAGACAGAAAATGCTGCATTTTTAGAGAAGACAGGTGTATTTGACAAGTACTCTGTCTGGTACGTCCAGTGCTTTTGGATGACTGTCACACAAGAAACTAGAGAATGCAGATCGGGTCTTCTAGATCAGCGGTTATACCATATCTACTTTTTCATTCCCAGAAAATCCCTGCTAGGACTAGGTGATTACTAAACGCTTCTTAAAATGTCACTTCAAGCAGTCATTTCAGGTCCTAACCTCACAGTTCTGTGGGACTTCATGATCACCTGGGACAGCCTTACATATTATTCTTGAATCTCCTCTACTGATTGTAGCGTACGTTTTAATACTTGGGATGATTGTAACTACATTACCTCCCAAAGCAGCCTTTTCCACTTGTGGCCAGTACTGGTTTTATAAAGTTCTTCCTTATATGAACTAACTTGCTCTTTTGTGGCATGTGGCCACTCTTTCCGTTTCACTCCCTGGGGCTACTTAATGTCAGTTTAATCCTCCACTTACAGGAAAAGTCATAGAGACATTTCAAGATCATTGTCCTTTCCTCCTCTTCTCTTCAAATTTCCTCTACTCACTTGAAACGTTTTCACATCTTTTAAATATTTTATGCTTGCCTATCATCCTGTTTTTTTTTAATTCTGAACAAACTCTAATAACTTGGAGTGTATAATATAGTTCTGATATAATTTAACCAGTCCCAGAGAAGCTCCCTCATTCTGGATATTATTACCATATTACATTAAGATTGCATTCGCTTTTTTGACAACCTCACTAAAACATTTTAAACATTTAGGTTCATTTCTATTAAAACATCTAAATATTTTTTCAACTTTTACTGTTAGTGGTTCAAATTAAGGTGGAGGTTTGTTACGAGAATGATATAAATAATTCCGATCTGATGTAAGTCTTTGAGAAAAATAAACCTCAATAGACATATGTTTGGAATTTTCCAGATGTACTACCAAATTCTCATTCAATGATTAATCATGAATCCTCTACCTAACTTAGTGATCCATCTGGAAATCCGCCTTTAGGGATCAACAGCAAGCACTTCATCTTCTCCCCTCGGTTACTTGGGG